>OX366532.1:10025000-12425000 GCA_947256265.1 Acronicta leporina | reverse complement strand
AATTTTTCACATCGGACCAGTAGTTCCTGAGATTAGCGCGTTCAAGTAAACAAACAAACAAACAAACTCTTCAGCTTTATATATTAGTATAGATAAGAAACAGCCTTTGTTTGAGCTTTCGCAATAGCAGTAGAAACAGAAGCCTCAATTATTGCTGCTCCATAATAAAAGCGTTTTAAAATCTTTCATCTTAGTCAATTTATACATTGAAAGTTATAAGAAAGTAAGCAGATAAAAAGAATATCTTAATAAAAATTATGGCAGTGGACCATCTTCAATGGTCCAACATTTTTTTATTTTACTTCATACTTTTATTGAATTCCACAATGTAAATTTAGGTGGTAGTTAAATGTAAAGAAAGAAAGAAAGAGAAAATGTTTAATGCCACTAAAAAAAATTGATTAGGTACATAAAAAGCAAAATTCAATATTTAATCAAAACTATTTTTTGCGTGTGGAATATTATACTCCACACGCATCAACATTTTGTTGTGCCAACTCCTTTGCCCTTCTAAAAAATAGCTCCTTCACTGTGATCAACTCTGGTTTTCAGCCCACAACAACCTACTTCTACATATAATCTATTTATGCGGGTCAAAAAATGCGTACAATAAATAGTCAAAATAAATTAAACCAGGCAAAATATTCGAAATCTATTTTCAATCTTACACAGCAAAAATAAGAAAAATAAAACACTTATCTTACATATAATAAGAATGTAAGTGAGCCGTGTCTGTACATTGCTTATATTTACAAAAAAACTAATTTGGGGGACTCTCAGTAACACAATCCATTTCTATTATTTTTGGAACTTTTGTCTGTCTGTTTGTCTGTCGGTTTGTCTGTCGGTTTGTCTGTATGTTTGACCGCGCATCAAATGAAAACTACCGAAGAGATTTGGAGGAAGTGGACAGGAATTCATAGCCTTTTTCTTGGATTAACATTTAGGCTATATTTTATTAAAATCGGTTCACTCTATCAAAAGTTATTAACATTTTAACGATTGAAAACGTAGAATTTGAACAATAACCGTTGAAGCAAATTTCCTTTTTAAGTATTTCCGTACTAGACTAGCACGGGTCAAACATTATAACAGAATCAAGAAATAAAATTAAAAAATACACTCACAGGTACTAAATAAGATAAAACAAGAAAATAAAACAAAGAAATCAGAAACCATTATTGTGAACGGGAATTGATTATTAGTACAGTTATTCTGACTCTACTTCAACAGGGCATCACGGGACATACATAGGACTTATCCAGCGAGCACCAGCCGGTGTAAAAACTAAATATTTGAGTAGGGTAAAGAAGTAAACAAAGAATGACAACTCTTTCTCTAGATGACTAACACGAAATCGTTATTACCTCAATGAAATTTGATTCCATAACAGGTGTCATTTTGAGTTGACAATTTTGACAATTATTCTTTTCTTCTTTATAGCATCCAGCTTTAAAGTAACTGATTTTATAGCGTGAAACCTCCATAGTGTAGATTCTAAAGAGTTTCCATCTAATCAAATCATAAAATAATATACCACGTAAGCGTATGTGCCTATGTATAATAAATAAAAAAATGGGTCTTTTAATAATAATAATAATTGCAACGTGCGTTAATCTTTACTGATGCCGAAACAGTTATTTGAGATTTTTGTCTATGTAGGTATGTCTGTTTCTATTTGCGAACATTTAAAAAAAATTAAGTAATGTAAATTAAGTCAATGGCGCTAAGTGTATTAACAATATGGAAAACCAGAATCCTTTTTTCTATGAGATTTTTCGAGGTAGTTAGTTGAAACTTGGAGAGGACAACGTTTCTCAGGTCAGCTAGTCAGATCATAAATACAGGTAAGAAAGAGACTTCTAGAGTAGAGAGAGCCAACCCTAATGAAATAGTACATTGTTTAGTTACAAATTTCCAGTAATCTATTCAGTACAATACGCTCATTTATAAGTTCACATAGAGAACATTGGTTACATTTATCAAAACAGCTTACAATAATATAACCTATCATGCCTAACATACAACCAAGCCCTGTCATTAGATAATTGCAACTCTATAAACGACATACTGGTGACGATATTATTTATTTAACTTTTTATATTTTTTTGATTGATTGGATTATAAAGTTATCTTAGTAACCTCCGTCGAACCTGCGTCTTCTGGTTAGTTACACCAGACGCTATGACCACTAAGCCACCGCGAGTCCCATCTGCCATGTCGAAATTTGCCTTCACATTCGACGTCTAACCGAAAGCAAGTTTCTTTGCTTCTCAACCCACAATACTACTTACGGTTAGTTATTTATTTATTTGCAACATAAAATATAAACATGCTTTACCTATACGAGTGGTGATATTTGCAGTTTATACTCTACATTTATTATCCCTAAAAGTATTACTTTTTCTAAAAGGTAGGTACTGTATTTTAACGATAAGAGCCATGCTTCGGTACGAATCGACCGGCCCGACCGGAGTGATACAACGGCCACACGTAAAACCGGAGTGATACAACGGCCTCACAGAAAACCGGCGTGAAACAACGCTTAAGTTGTGTTTCGCCGAGTGAGTGCAGACCGTACCGGAGGCCCTCTCTCTCTGTGCGTCGTTTCCTCATTTCTGAGGGTCGTGACCTCCATTCATGATTTTCTCCTGCACAAGGGTCTTCCATTTGTTGCGATCTTTGGCGACGTGAATGGCGTCGTGGATTCCGGTGTTGAGTGTAGTGCGGATTTGGTCTGTCCACCGCATGGGGCTACGCCCTCTAGGCCTCCGTCCTTCGATTTTCCCGGTTATCTTTAGCCTCTCAAGATTGTCAGGGTTTCGCCTTGCAATGTGGCCGAAATATTCTAGAGTACGGCCCAGGCATACGGTCGAGAGCCTTTTATTAATCTTAAGCTCATCCAGTATTGAGGCGTTTGTTCTTCGATCAGTCCACGGTATTCTCAGCATCTTGCGCCAGCACCACATCTCGAACGCGTCTATGCGTTTGCGATCAGCAGATTTGAGGGTCCACGTCTCGGCTCCGTAAAGAAAGATAGGGAAGATAGGGAATATGCCCGGAGGCCCAAGCTCTTATAAAAGGCCGGCAACATGTTGGCAACACACTTGTGGCTTCTCTGGTTTTGTGGCTGTCTATGGGCGGTGGTATCGCTTACCATCAGGCGATCCGTATGCTTTTTTGTCCCACAATGCCATAAAAAAAATTAAATATCAGTTAACTTACGTTCGGCCAAGAATCTTCCGAAGAGGTTCTTGAAACCCTTGAACTCCTTCTCGACAAGCGGCCGCCGGGTCTCGTGGACAGAGTTGAGCAATCGCTCTAGGTCCACCTCCAGCCTGGCGAGAGCATCCCGCTTCGTCGCCTCCTTAAAGTCCCGGGATCCCGAAGGCGTTCTCTGGTGACTGCGGATCTGTAAAGAGGCATGGAGACGTGAGTAAGTTTAATGGTAGAATTTTTGTCTGTCTTTCGTGTGTATTACTAGATATGTCCCACGATGTTACCCACTTTCACCTAGTAATTCCCAATCCCACAAATACATGCCTTGTGTATATACATACCTAATATGTAATGTGTCCTACATACATATATTAATATCTCAAAACATGCATCGAAAGTGAAGTAGACGAGAGTTTAAGATAAAATCCCTGATTTGTAAATGAAATCTGCTGAGCTGTTCAAATATCTACAAGAGAGAACGACAGGCAGTTTTTGTAATGTAAGTAATAAAAATGTAACATAAATAAAAACTATCAAAGGAGACAACTTCGTGCCTCGGAGAGCACGGAAAGCCGTCGGTCCCGGTTATTATACGAACATCTAGTCAGTCTCCGTAAAGCCTAACAATGAGTCTATAATATCGGCCCAAGAAATTGGGTTGTGGAGGTCTGATGGCAGTCGCTTCTTGTAATATACTATAGCGGCATCTGTTCAAACTGGTAGGCAATATCAACATGTTGGGAAGAGGCTATGAGGATGTCCGTAAGACAAGACTAAGAAATTAATATAGGTATTTGTTTTTAATATTGATCTAGCTCAACGAACCGACCGATAAACAAACAAACATGTAATGCCGACCTTCCGGTTTTTCTACAAATCTTTGCAATGCATGTCATTGAATATTATTTATTGAATGACCAATTAATAAATGCGTGACTATGGAAGGCTATGTACCTATTTAAATACGTGACTCATTATATCCGCTAATCTATCCCGATATTTACGTCAGACACTGAAATTTGGGTCTTGTTTACAGTGGCGTGGCGTGGGGGGGTCTCGGCAAAGGGGGTCATGGCCCCGGGTGGAGCATAGGCGGCTAGCCCTGGTTGCAGTCAGGTTGCGGTGGCTTCGTGGCCATAGCATCTGGTGTAGTCAAAAGACGCAGGTTCGAATCATGCCCGCAAGTCGATTTTTTCCTTCACTAAAATATCTTTTTAATATATATTAGCATGGAAAATGCAAAAAAAATACAAAAAGACTATTTTGTTTTCGGAGCTACTTGCGGTACATATTGACCAGGGCCGGACCGTGAGTTTACCGTGGGTGAGGTTTAGACCGTGGGGGCCCTGGGCTAACACTACTTGTAGGCCCACTTGCCCAGGGCCCCCTAAACTCAGTGGCCCACCTAACCTAAGTCAAAGTATAGAAAAAAATGAGACAGTAAAATATTTGATTTATATTATAATATCCCTGGGGCCCTGGGCTGAAGCCTAAAAAGCCATATGGTACATCCGGCCCTGATATTGACTACAATCTATTGGAGTGGCCCCGGGTCGCAGATGTGCCTGCCTACAGGCTAGGCATGCATAGATATGATTGCTACTTTTAGCAGCCTACTAGGTATTTGTCCGCAATTAAGTTTGATTTCAAATCATTTATCACCACACTTGCTTTGCTGCTTACGCATCGCATTCTGCTCACGATTTCGTTAATCGTGAACAAAATGTGATTTCATTGGAATGCGAATTTAAGCAGGTTGTGTGAAAAAAAGTACCTAGTAGGTCTCGTACAATACCTACCACCTTTACCAACTTGACAACCTATTGTTTGATGATCCCTAATTGTCGATGCAGCGGCAACAAGAGTTTAATACACCGTTTAGTATTGCTGTGTTTGTATGATGCTTGCAGATACATTTATACATTTATTTATTTGTGCAAAAAGAAGTAAGTACAAATCACTTAAAAATAGTAGTTTGTACACATTTATAGGATAAGATATATTTATTTGCTTTAACATGTGTGAATTACAATACTAATGACATGTGTGAAATACAATACTAATGACATGCATGTAATGGTGTTAAAATTATATACGTAGCTACATGTTATACCATTTAAGGTGTACAAATATATAAAATTGACAAGTGATCTTATTAAAATATAATTAAAAATATAAAAAAAAGAACTTTAAATTATAGCAATCAACATTTGTCATTAAGGAAGTCAAATATATTGTAATAACATTTCTCGGACAACATATTTTTAAGTTTTATTTTAAATAAATTTGAATTTAATTGTTTGATGTCCTTTGGAATTTGGTTATAAATTTTCGGGCCCATGCATACAATACTCCTGTGAAGCAGTGCAGTTTTAGCTGGATGTATACATAATTGATAATTATTTCGTCTACTCCTAACGAAATTATCCGACAACCGTGGAAATAAATGTGGATTATTTCTAACAAACAATGCTACTTCATAAATATAAATACACGGAAGTGGTAGAATATTATGCTTCATAAACATTGGCTTGCAACTATCAGTAGTTTGTAGTCCAAACATAGCCCGTATACAACGTTTTTGTAGCTTGAAAGCGATATCTTTATTGGTTGAATTTCCCCAAAATATGATGCCAAATCTCAATATTGATTCTACAAGGCCATAATATGCTGTAAGTAAAGTATCTGTGCTGACAGAGAATGCCAGTTTGTATAGAGCATAAGATGAACTGCTGATTTTTTTGCTAAGTTCATCAATGTGGTTTTTCCAATTTAATTGTTTATCTATGATCAATCCCAGAAATCGGGCCGAAGCTGCTTCCTGTATAATATTGTCTTGGCTCCTAAAGTTTGATGAAAAATCATCTGTGTCCGAACTAGATAAAAAATATCTGTATTTCGGACATCAGCGCTCTACCCGAAAACATGGGTCACTTAGTTATAAGCCAAATCGGTCCAGACCTTTGTACAAGATAACACATCCTGTGGAGCTAATATTACACTTTTGCGACACCGTGCGTAATTTTGAACAGGTTCTATAAATTGTACCAGTATAATATAACTAAGCTAAAAAAGAAAAAAGCATCTATAAAAGTAAGCCTAACTGCCTCAGTAGTCTGGTGGTCTCAGGCGCGACTGCTACGCTAGAGGTTCTGGGTTCGATTCTCAGGTCGAGTAATGTGTTATATTATTGCGTTTTTCTAAGAAAATTTCAGAGGTAGCTGGGAGGGATTTGTGCCCGGTTAATAGCAATAGGCTTGCCTCCTATTATACGGGATGGAAACATACCGGCAAAGTTTACATTATTAGGTACGCCTCTAAGTCAAAGTCAAAATGTCTTATTCCAATTAGACTATTAAAGAAGGTTCTTTTGTAAAGTCAAAACAAGCTGCACGGTTCCAAAAATGTGGGTCCTATGGAGAAGAAGAGATTTTTTTTTTAAATAATCACAATCAACTTTATTTTAAATAATTGCTGAGAATTAGGCAGTTTGATGTGTACCTAGGTTTTTTTCATTACACAAGTGCATCACACTTTGAATATGTGATTCATCAAGTGATAATTTTAGTCACCTGCTATCTCGTCATTGCCATCGAGCCCTGCTATCTCAACGCCAGCAAATCATGGTATCAAAAACTGTCAAATTCCTTCAATAGATTTTCAATTTAATCTCCAAATCATAGAGTTTATTAAACATTGGGGAAAGACAGTTTGTGATAACTCGATGGGCTCGCGACTGTACCAGTGATGAATATTATCAAAGATATTATCACACTTCTTACTCTAAAGTGTCAATGGAGTAAAGAGTACCTATCTATAATAATAGAGCAGCCACTGATTTTGATTGACTAATGAGTTTCTGGCAAGTAGGTACTTTATGGCGCGAAACGGACATAACATATTTAAATTATAATCTTCACGAAAATTATATTGCTGTATCGAAAGCTGTGTCGTAAAAATATATTTCTTTAAATCATGGACCAATATGGTCGATGCTTTAAATGTTTAAGTATATCTAAAACAATTAGAGAGATAAGTTATGTAAAAGACACACCTTCTCAAAAATAAAGGTTGATGATGCAATCCTCTACATAATTGGTGGGAAAAACATATTGCTTATTTTTTTCTTTTAGTATATAAAGACAATAGTAAAACTAACAAAAAAGCTTTTTTTTCAGTGTTAATCCACAATGGATTCTTCTATGTATTACTTAATTAAATTTTATTACATAATCAAATCACCAATTATTATGAGTGTTCTCATTTTATAAGAATAATTAGAGTACATCTAACACGGGGTCAACGCCTATGAAAATTAAAAATATAAAGATTAAAAACACTACTGTCTCCGGAGGTATATCTATGGTCTGTAAAATATTACCAATGAATTAAAACCCACCCTTTAGTGAACTAAAAATGACTGTGGACTTTAAATAGCCAAAAATATAGACATAGGTACGCAATGCGTAGATAACATAAATAATCGTGAAATTATCTACAGAAAATTGTACCTGTAATGACTGGCGTAATTACATACATAATTAATGTGTGACAGCGTCAGCGCTGATAATAAACTGTGTTAGTAAATTAGTGAACCGTTTAGTGTCACCAACTTATCTTAGGAGTTTTAGGCGGGAAAATGAAAAGTGCACATTGTCGGTTTTATATTATTTTTCAAAACTTGAATTTCTCCGATGTTTAATGTGTAATTATGGTAGATAATTAAACATTAAGTGTTCGTGAACGTGTGAGAGTGTAGGCAAATGATATAAAATTTAAAATCGTGACTTTTTGGGTTCACTCCTAAACTCCATCGAAGCCTCAATAAAGTTTCTACCGTTTTATTGGGGTAACTCAACAACTTATACTTGACACTGGCGAACGCAAAAAGTATGGTGCCATAATACAATCCCAAGCAATCCCAAGGTGGGAAATATAATCTGATTACTCTGATACTTGACACTGGCAAATACACTAAAAGTGTGGCGCCATAATAAATAAAAAAAAAAACTTATCTTGGACTTGGTGATGCTACGAATAGAACTGTAGCCCATAAGCACCAACACTTTCGAAAACGTATTCGTATGGAAATCAAGAATAATTTGTATTTGAAGGAGCGTAATGAACGTAGATGAAGCGAAAGTGGTGTGCCAGGATCGTAGCAAGTGTAGTCTCTGCCTACCCCAATGGGAGACAGATGTGAAAATATGTATGTACCTATGAGATTTGTAGCAAAAAAACTCATTCGTTTACGATACGAATTCGATAGTTGTTCGTGCTCGAGTTACTGAACGGTCGAATGAAACGTTATATCTATGGTCATTCGAAATCAACTACAGACGGCCTAAAGCACTTTTGAAAAAAAAAATCTGTATCAACTTCATGTTGTAAAATATCCCCATTTGTTTTGGTATAAAAAGTGATGCATGCACCTCAACTTCGTCTAAGCCATAATGAAGGGCAAAAACTTTTTAAGCCATTGATCAATTCTCAGTTTTTTTTAAAGTTACCCCAAGACAGGTTGTCGGTATTCTGGATCATTTTTGGAATGATGATAATTCAATTTCGAGCACTCATGACTTCCAGCATCTTTTAGAGGTTAAATCAATTTATTAGGCAGTAAAGAGTAATTAAAACACACAAAGGCGAAATACGGAGTCACTCGACATACCCACGACCTGCACATTTCTGCTTCAGTGTCCATGATGATCACAAACAATTTATTTCACAAACATTAATGGTACCTATCTACATACACAGCTATCGTCAACCAATTCTCTCTGCCGACTGCGTTTGATTGTTGATTTTGATAAAATAATTGGCGGGCTTATCGCCCGTGCGGATGTACCTCACACCGAATAAATTTTACATAGCTAATTTTTTTTTCTCTGCAGACAATGAGCAAATAGATTTTTCGGATAAACATAACATACCGTCACACATGTATTCCCCGAAAGTTTAGGCAGAGGCGTACTAATGTACTATTTGAAAAATTTGCTAACCTATATGCTTGATTACTCAGTTACCTAGCTAGTGTTTCGGTGTACGCCTGAAATTTTCTTACAGATAACATACCATCACTACTATATTCCCCGAAGGGTTAGGCAGAGGAGTACTAAGGTAACCCACGTTTCGTCGTCCTATTGCCATTTACCGGGCATTCTCCGTTCTGCTACTGAGAATTTCATATAAAAACCCAATAACTTAATAATTACCTACTTATTAATAAAACCTAACATTTTGCTTGACCTGAGAATCGAACCCAGTGCCTCTAGCGTAGCAGTCACGCTCTAGGTTGATGAGACAGTTCGACTAGGTCAACGAGGCGTTTTTGGGTAGGCTGTATCAAATTCTGTGCTAACCCGCATAAGGGTAGCGGCGTAGCGCGGTGGACTAAAGCCTAATCCTTCTCAATCTGAGAGGGACCCGTGCTCAGCAGTGGGACAGTAAATAGGTTCACGGTGATGAAGTAACAAAGGGTTTATTAAAATTGAATGATAGGGAAAGTGAATTGTAGTCCAGTTATAAATAAAAAAAATAATGTAATTATCAAAGGAAAACATCGTGAAGAAACTTGCACGTCTGAGAGATTTTCTCGACGGTGTGTGAAGTCTACCAACCCGCATTAGGGCTAGCGTGGTGGACTATAGCCTAATCCCTCTCATTGTGAGAGGAGACCTTTGCCCAGCAGTGGGACATATAATGGGTTGATTATGATTATGTAGCCGATAAACCTATTATGAATTTCAGTCACTGGCGGTCAAGCGTACGCCTATCAACATAATGACAATATCAAGAATTTAAAAAAAATAGCGATAACGAATGGTTTGTATCATTTATTTTTCTATGGTATGGGTAGTCCTGCTTTTCACTGCTTCATTAGAGTGTCGTTGTTTTTGATGAGGGACGCCGCATTCTCGCTCCGATCATTCAAGGTGCACTCTTGACTTATAATACCTAACTACCTAAATAAAGTTCATGAAGGTATGTAAGTATGATATATTTTTAATAGCTTATAAGTATCATCTATTAATTGAATGCATTAATTATTGTATTAACAAAAACAGCTGTATAAATGTATCCACGATTCGTAACCGTTTACAAAGCCGTTTACCTAGGATTCTCCTCGGTAGCACATAACAAATGAGTTGTTAATCATTATTAGCCATTGGCATCGCTACTGTTTAATTACTAGATACAACCACAGTACAACTCAAGGTGTGACCTTCAGCCAAGACTCGCTGAATATTCCACTACCTATGACTAGTTTTTTTTTATATCTAAAAAAGTATTTTTTATTTAAATGCAACACAGATCGTAGTCTCCTTGTCGTGACAAATCGTGTACATTTTTTATACTGACAATAATTGACACTCATTTTGCAAAAATGTACAGGCTTGGACTATATGTATATTGGATAGGTATATAGTCTAAGGGTACAGGGCTTCTCAATCCCCACCAAAAGCTATAAACCCATAAAATTATCTAGTTTGCAGATAACTTCAGACGCGCACTTTGATTTCGGGGGTAGGTAAGTACTTTAAGTACGATACGATACGTAAAACAAGAAAAATTGCGATGTAAGTAATATAGAAAAGACTTCTCTCAATATGATCAAAACATTGAGGAGTATTACCTACTTATTTAAAATTTTAGTTACATACACCTCTAAAACTATCTTGGAAAATTCAAAAAGCAATTTATAACCCCGTATTCATTTAAGGTCTTAAAACGTTTACTTAAACCTTAACCCGGTGTATTCTATTATCTGTGACCCGGTATAAGATAAGGGAAATTGTGACGTTCTTATCAACCACAGTCACTAGGTAGGTATGTGTTCGGCGACTGTCGCAAATAGCGCAGCGTGAAAATTTTGAAAATGAGTTGAATACTTATTTGATACGAATTCACCTAGCTGTGTTTGTGCTCGAAAAACTTGAGGAGCATTTGACGTGAAATAACGTTGCATTAAAATACGCGCGGTGTTTAAAAAAAAAATTAAAACGAATTGATGATCTTTCTACATCTTTGATAGATGACAAATCTAAAACAATTGAAATACAGATTCGGCCTAAGATTTTTTTAAGTACCTCCTGTTACATATGAAATTATAATATGGACAAAAAAATACTTAATTACTAGAGTACCTATACCAAATTATATTTAAAGCATCACAATTTCTTAGATTCTCACCGTAGGTCCTTCATATAAAAACTTATTAGAAAGCTTCACAAAGCTGTTTGAAGGATTCACGGTTTACGGTAAGGTTATAAGCAATTTTACGATTTGTACCTATACAGATTGTCAGGCCTGGTATTGTAATGGGGTAATTTATATCTTATCTATATTATATTTGTCGTTATAAGGTACATCACTGATATTATTTATTGGTCTTCTTTATTATGGCACCATAAATCCTACTAAGTAATACTCGTATTATAAATGCGAAAGTTTGTGAGTATGGATGGATGTTTGTTACTCTTTCACGCCAGAAGGGCTGAACGGATCTAGATAAAATTTGGTACACATATAGATTATAGCCTGGAATATGTTGGCAACTCAACAATCGGTAGCAGACACCTCAGCGCCTCCTACCGGATGACAGTGATGATTTACCTAGCTACTGTCAGTTCGAGAAGATACAAAGGATGGACACTCATGGCTCACTCTCTTTCTTACTTCGTATTAGACAAATGCGAGCCAATTGACTTGTGTCTACTGGAAGGATCTGGTGAGGCGGTTGCTTCTCAACCATTCCATTTCACTTCATCATCAACCCACATATGTCGCACTGCTGGCCCTCTTAGAGTGAGAGGGTTACGGCTATAGTCCACCACACTTACTAAACGCGAATTGGCAGACGTCATTGAGAAGATATCTCAGAAATACAGGTTTCCTAACGTTGTTTTCCTTCGCCGTTTAATGCGAACTGATAATTCAATATTCACATACGTTCCGTGAATTCGAACGAAATTCTCTTTTTATATAGGGTGGTCTCGTGGATTGTTCTCCACCTCGAGGGATGGAATGGTACGTTCGTTTTAACGGGTCCAATATTCCGTCGACGGACGTCCGAGGTGGGATCGCGGATCATGCGAGAGCGATTCCCGTGATCCCACAGACTATGCGAAAGGTGGTAGTGATAGTGGTTTTAGTCGGTAGGTATGATGGCTACTTGGCCGGAGAGCACGACATAACAGTGCCGCATCCCCGAATCGGGACGGCATACCTCACCCAAAAATAAAAGGATATGTCAGGTTCATACAGACTAAAAACTGCACTAATCTTCCCTTGCCTCAGAGGCATTACCCAGGGATACGTGACATCGCCACATCCATGACGGACTGTGTATTTAAATGTTTGTCTTTACGTTGATTGCAATACAGTAATTGAAAGAAATATATCAGACTGCGCAGTTGTCATACGTATATCGACTTATATTCATATGGTTGCGTAACAGCGACAGTAGGGTTGTCAATACTGTGGAAATAATGGATGAATAAATTAATTCATCAGGTCGCGCCTTGGAGAAAGTTCTTATCTACTACTCATTGTTATGGTAAGTTTCCTTTGTTGTTCAAAAAAGAAAGGAAAAAAAATATTTCGTGGGCAGATAGACAAAAAAGTCAAAAGCAAAACAGTAAAAGCTACATGTGCGAGTTCAAGTAGTTATGGTTCATATTCCGTTAAACAATCTACAATTAACCAATGATTTTGAATGAGAGGACATGTTTTAGGAATAAAGAAAGATATAGACAGTTTTTTTTTCTTCATCAATACCATCCATAACACTACGGGACGGTACACCCTCTGAATAACATTGCGGAAACAAGAGGATGCGACAGCTATAACAAAAAACAGCATAAGTAGTAAGCAATTTTATTTGGCAACAAAAACAAAATTACCCATTGAATCTGTAGTAGTGAAGTAATCTGTAGTGAGAAAGCTGAGATACAAAACTACAATTATTATGATAATGATAATTAAACTACACCACTGCCGTCAAGCAATAAGACAAGAAAACAAAACAATGGAGAGGTGAGAAGAACGATTTGTTAAATAATGTTAGAATTTTCACCCATTCGTTGCTCTGTTTTGTTTGTTAAGTCTAAAGCTGGCATTATTCATATTAAAAACTAGGTAGGTGTATCCCGTAGTGACTAGCCGTGTGACGCAGGTAACCGCATTGTTTCTTTTTTTAATATTATGGGCATTTTTATAATTCATCCTTTTTAATTTGCCTTAACACCCTTATAGAACCTAATTCTCAAATTATCCAATTTATATGGCTTTTGTTCAGTAGGAGGCGTCTTTAGCGGTTTTGCAATTGCCCTAGGGATATCATTGTTGATATCATAAGTAGATATACAAACACTCATCATGACTAGTAGTAAGTAGTATGAATCAGCAGTATAATCAAAATTGGATGACAATAATGAGACAGCATTTTTTAGGGAGATACGATAGGAAACTACTACTACTTAGAACATTATTATATTCAAATTAAACTTAGGTAATTACTTGGAGGCAGATATAGAATAATGATAGAAGAACTGTATAGGATGAAACCTAATTATGAAGGACAAATAATCGATAACCAGCTTGTAACATATTTTGACATCCTATAGTTACGATAAACCTATTTTATTCTTTTACGGGTAAAACTTATGAAAGATACTACTAAATTTACTGTAAATGATGACATCATATTAATTTAGTTCGTTTTTAATTTATTTTATTTATTGATTGATTATTCTATTCAAAGTTTATTGAACTATTAGTGGATACAATGGATTTATATGCCATGGAACAGAAATGGCGAATATGTGAGACTTCAACGTGTATTACACCACACCACCACATTTATGCAAAAAAGATGATCATGATTAATAAGATCTTAATTTACAAATAGAGACCGACCAATAATATGCGTTCATTCAAATAATCTACAATTAATAATTTGACTTCTTTTCAGTAGAATGTTTTTTTAAGATAAGCAAAGGTCATTGCCCGTTCATTATAACATTTAGCTACTTACATAACTGATAACTTCACAGTTTTTTTAATAGTGGTAAAATAACTCTTTCTTAAATAAAACTAAAAAATATTAGGTTTATCGCCAGCCCTAATTTAGCGTCATTCACACATGCTCGTCTATTTAAATGACTGCATCTACAATAGACTCTAGGACGATTTGGATCGCCCTAGTATAGACTAAGTACCTGCATCAATATTTTTTAACAGTAAATTCCACAAAATAAAATTGAGTTAATAATTCATTTGTTTTTTCCGAAATAAGGAAAACCATAGCATTTAAAAAAAAATACCTACTAAAATATAGACAATAGAAGAACCTAAAAAACGCAAACGAAACGAGACATTAGACACGTGAGACGAGTAAAATAAAAAATAACAGAAATATCACGTCGTAATACAATAATAATAATGTATTACAATAATAGGTATTCACGTCACACATCCATTGAGTTAATGAAAATCATTACGCAGTCACACACAAGCACAACATCGTTAACGTTTTGTGAACCACCGACCGCAGAGGCTGATTAGAGGTCAAGATAAATACATTTTCATTAATTTGAATAGACAAACCTTGCTCAGTAAATCCATTTCTGCAATGCTCTAATCCACTTTTTTTCAAAAGTTTAACTACAGCACAATCGTTCGAAATTCAAACAAGTATTTGGCGGGAGACTAACGCGCGTTCTCACTCAGGACGCGCAATGGCCGACTACAGACTGCTATGATTGCGACAAATAATATAGGTATAAGTAAGTAGTTGATAAGTTGTTATCATCGTAAATGCGTCTGAACGACTATTAACTCAGATGATTTGAAATAATAGTCTATTAGTGGCCATGTAGAAATAGACATAGTAAGACTCTGGCTGACGACTAACGTAGGTAAATTCATGAAACGACTAAAAGAAGTTGGTCAATACAGCTTATGGTATCATA
Source organism: Acronicta leporina (assembly GCA_947256265.1). NCBI lineage: Eukaryota > Metazoa > Arthropoda > Insecta > Lepidoptera > Noctuidae > Acronicta > Acronicta leporina. Next base: position 12,409,806 of record OX366532.1, on the reverse strand, counting down.
ATATTTGTGTTAACTATTAGGTTCCTCTTTTTTTGGTAATTTATCAAGCCCATAACTATTTGCATTCCTAATATTAGTGTAAGTACCTACACTTAGCATTTTGCATTTCGTTTCGGCGTTCAATTATATTATTATTTGGACGATAACAAGAACACTTCGAAGTAAAACAAGTAAGAAATTTCGCTATTTAAGAAATGTAGCCGGAGTCTAATTTCTTATGATAGAAATAAAAATAACCCAAGCTTTTGCTTTGTGAAACTCTTTTTATTAGATTCTATTAGATTTCGAAATCATTTTTCCCCAAACCAATATTTACCTTGTGGTCCTAAAATATCCCCCAAACTCATGTTTCTGATGTTACCTATCTAATTATATGTTTTTAAATATTTAAACAACAATGACAATTTAATGTGGGAGTGACTAAATAAACCACCGATTAAGTGGGTGTGTTGAAACATCTGATGCAATTGTATAAATAAATACGAAATATGGCGTATACATAAATATTATCCATCACAGATAATTAATATTAAGCTGGTAGGACGCTGTTTTTTTTCCACGTCATAACGCGATTAGGTACGCGATTACGGTTTCTTGAGTCACCTGTGACCACTCAATGAATAAGCAAAAGAAGAGATAAAGGTTAGATTGGATGAGCTTGCATTATAATTATTTTATAAACCCACTAGATTTTGCCATCGGTTTCACGCTCATCTCTAAAAGTTTTAGTTAGGTTAGGTTACCATACTAGGTATAGATCGGCTTTTAAGCAACAACATGGACATGCATCCGATTTTAAGTAAGTCCTCCAGCAATACTACTGTGAAAACGACATTCATTTTGTGTAGTAGTTTTTGCGTGATGCGCGTACATACAGAGAAAATATAACTATAAAAATAATATTTTTGTTTGTTTTATATTGCTCTTGTATAAAACTCTCTTTTAATTTTTTCAATCAACAATTTTATTATATACTAGCTTCCGCCCGCGACTTCGTCCGCGTGAAATAGTTACTTAGTCTTAGTGTGATGATATATAGCCTATAGCTATAGATATATAGCCTTCCTCAATAAATGGGTTATCTATCACTGAAAGAATTTTTCAAATCGGACCAGTTTATCCCCATGGGGGTTGAATTTATCAAAATCCTATTTAAGCGGACGTCTTCATCATAGTGGCTACAATCTTTAATTTAATTTCAGTTCAATCAGTCAAAATCTAAAAAAATCAAACTTTCATCCCCTATTTTATCCCCTTAGGGGTGGAATGTATCAAAATCCTTTCTTAGGGGATGCCTACGTCATAGTAGCTATATGCATGCAAAGTCTCAGCCCGATCGGTTCAAAATTGATAAAGTTTCATACAAACTTTCATCCCCTATCTTATCACCTTGGGGGTAGAATTAATCAAAATCCTTTCTTAGCGGATGCCTACGTCATAACATCTACCTGCATGCCAAATTTCAGCCCGATCCCTCCAGTGGTTTGGGCTGTGCGTTGATAGATCACTATGTCTGTCAGTCACCTTTGAGTTTTATATATTTAGAAAGTATGATTGTACCTTAGAACGAGTATCTATAGTAAATAAGTAAGTATGTTATGTAACAAAAATTACGCGTTTGTTGTTTTTTTTATAGAGGAACTAGTGCTCATCATGTCATAATTATTTAATTTACATTTTAAACTGCAATTCACTACAAATTCATAACTCGCCATTGTGTCAATTGGTCCAAGATAGAAGATATAATAAGATAGAAGGATAGAACTTCATATTATTATTAAGTGTTGAAGCAACGTAGATGAGAACCTCTCTAGGCGTTTGTTAAACTACGGCTTTAGTGAATATGTTGTTTAATGAAGTGATATGACTACTATACGGTGCGACATAACACTCGTATTTGAGTATCTAACATAACATAACATACCATCACGCCTGTATTCCCCGAAGGGTTAGGCAGAGGCGTACTAATGTACACCCACAGTTCGCCGGTATGTTTAGGTCCCATGTAATAGGGGGCGAGCCTATTGCCATTAATATTATTTGAGTATCTACCTAAATAATATAATTCCACGCAAGTTGACTTAGATCTCTATCTCCAGTCTCCACCTCACCTACCGATATTTTTCTAAATCCTTTAATCACTAGTGCCTACGTGTACCTATACCTACATTATCCCCAATTCAAGTAGGTAATCGTCTTATGCGATATTTTAAAAGATAAATATTTATCTACACTTAACATAAAGATTAGCTATCGCGTTCAATGTTTACGAACCATAGGTATAATGATTTTATTGGGAGGGTTTGTATTGATTGATTTGATTGTAAACTAATTGCGAGTCAGAAACTTTTCGGAACTATCTATACTCACCCGGTTTTGCGTATCGTATTTTCCAATAATAGGACTCATCAATGTGTGTTTAGTCTTATCTCGTAATGAGAATAGTTAGCTAGGGTTAGTCTATTTTGCCCCCACTCTGTCATGGAGGAAGAATACCTCGCGGCCGTAACCCAGCAAAAAGTAGTGAGGTGAAACACCCGAGTGCGTGATTTTAATTGGTAAGTCACCCACTCTGGGTACAGCCCGCCAAGCACCGTGGCCTTCCCTGGACGGCGGAAGTCGATGTGGATTTGCAGACGCATAAAAAGTAGGCCACAACTCTGGCTTAGTGCAGATGCTGGGTGAACAACTACCCACGATGTCGAGATAACCGCTCAATGAGCGAAAATAGCATTTGTATATTAAAAAATATGAAATTCAGTATTTTCGTGTCTATTAAATAATGCAAACAGAATCTTTTATCTTTGATGAACGGCTAACAAGTAGGTACGTCGTTTTTCATTAAAAAAAATGTATCGCTTGATTATTTCGAATATGATTGGCTCAATATCAATATCGAAACGTAAATAGGCTTCAGTTTTAAAAACAACATGACGCAGGCAATATGCACAAGTAGGTAACTATGGGAAAAAAACCCATCTACATGGTATTTCCCAAATATCTCCAACTTCCACTCGAATTAGAAAAGTCTATTTGCACAATGAGGAAGGTAATAACAAAACATACCATCACGCCTGTATTCCCCGAAGGGTTAGGCAGAGGCGTACTAATGTACACACACAGTTCGCCGTATGTTTAGGTCCCATGTAATAGGGGGCGAGCCTATTGCCATTTTACACAAATTTCTAACTCCGAGCTGCTACTGGGAAGTTCACAGAAAAACCCAATAACACTTTGCTCGACCTGGGAATCGAACCCAGGACCTCTAGCGTGGCAGTCGCGCTCAGGACCACTTGGCTAATGAGGCAGTTAAGCAGGGAGCAGGAAGGTAAAAGGTAATTTAATATCACGTTACAACTCTTAGGAACCGTGCCAGCGGGTGAAAACGCGGGGCACCGCTAATACATACCTACCATTAATATAAAACACTGTGTGAAGTCTAAAAAGTTGGTAAAACTATGAATACCTATCTGTATATTAAATATGGAAGAAATTTTAAAAAGTAGGTATCTTAGTCATTACGTTAATATTTTTTTAAAAGAAGCAATGGAAATGTATGTATTAATTACAAAGTAAAAGTAGTGTTATCATCACTACTTTTACTTACATGCATTTTAATGAGTGGCCCCCGTATTATAACACACCTTATTCATTTCTTTATATTAAAAGCGACAAAATTATTTAAAAAACATACAAGCCTGTGAGTTTGTATGCTTTTTAGCTTGTGCATATAAAATATATCAATCCCACTTTCATACAAGCGAATTAAGGGTTAATCAAGAAGAAGATTAAGGGTTACACAAACTGGTTAGTAGATAACATAAAATATAAAACTAACATTCATATAGTTTTTAAGGAACAAATCACTACCTGATAACCTGAAATATATCTATAGCTACCTATTTTAATATCCACAAGGTTAAAAAAAAAACATGTAAAGAATGAAAGCAGAAATTAAAATTCCTACTTGACCAATAACTCTAAAACTGCAACCAAATTATCTACAAAAAAGTTCACATATAATTTTGTTATATTTATTGTTATTAACATAAAAATGAAGGGTTAAGCCAAGTAAGCTTACCGCTGGATTCAGCCTGCTGTTGTCAGCCTGAAAGGTTTAATGATAAAAAAGAAATTAAGCACCATGGATAGTAGACACAGGCAATTTAATTTTAGTAACTACAGTTATTGCAAGAAGATATTATGTAATCTATGAACACATTTATGTATTACAAGTAAGCTTTCAACTTATTAGATTATTTATAATAAGCATTAATTGCACCTCTAACTACTAAAGAAACTCATTTTCAATACCTACCAACAAGCTTTAATTTAGATATGTAATTGTTGGCTTTTGCCACTTACTACCTTTAAAATTATGGTTGAGTTAAAAAAATGTTTTGATATTGCTTGCACACAACTGGCATTAATTTCATAGATTGGTTCATGAATTGGTTCATGAACCAATGAATTGGTTCATGAACCAATTCATGAACCAATTGTGTGCAAGCAATATCAAAACATTTTTTTAACTCAACCATAATTTTAAAGGTAGTAAAATTATTTTTTCAGGTAAACAGCATAGGTACCTTTATTCCATAGCAGTTTTAGTACCTTTATTTAAAATGTGGGTAAATCGAAATGAATCATGTTGCAGCAAATATTAACTTTTACTAGGCAACATCTATAATTGTGTAACAAATGTACATATTGATTTTATTTTTATAAGTTAAGCTAACATCATCGATTTTTTTATTTCGAAAAAAGGCGCCAATTATGTATTATGCGGTTTGTTTTTTCATGTCAAAGGCCCGAGCCACACAGTGCAGTGGCAGCCAGTGGGCCAGTGGCTACTCTCAAAGTAAAGTTATTATAGATAAATATTACATTGAAATACTGTCAACAGTCATAATTTCACCATATAACTAAGTTATAGACACAGCTTTATTATTTTATGTGACCCATTGTCGACCTCTAAGCCATAGCAAGGTCATTAACGATAAATAATGATACAACAAACCTATTGGCACTCGGACGATAACAGAATAATTTACTCCAACTAGTGATAAAAAAACGATTTATTACCTTCTTATCTCCGTCTTGCGTGTCAGACATTATTGCTTTATGTAATACTGCTATTAAAATGCGAAATCTCAAAACAGAGAAACAAACCGAACGCGAGAAACGCTACCGCGGTGTAATTACTTGACAATTTTGACAGCAAATTCGGCATCGGCAAACAGTAAGAACAGGTGATTGTCAAAAACGTTTCGTTTCATGTACCTGGTTTTTACGATATATATAATTTTACGATACATGATACATATACGAACTTTATACATGAGCCCCTAAATGAATATTTAAGTATCACTGAAATTGAGCTGAGTAGTCCAACTAATCCACCAACCATGTAATCTTTTAAAGTTGGTAATCGTAGCGAATACCGATGTTCCTCTATTTCCGTAGCTGTGATTAGGTAAGTAGGTATAAAGTTAGGTAGGGAAGGAAGGTGCGGTTTTACTAGTTGCCTTTCCTGGCGGTAGATGATCCATGAGGATTTTCGGAAAACTTTAAGTAGGGACCTATCACTGCATAATTATGATGGTAGGAAAATGGCAAAGAAGTGATTAGGTGATTATATACTTTGACGAAGGGTTAAAAGATCTGTTGCGCTTGCGCTCAATCCCATAGACTAATCTCAATACTCCCCAAAGACAGGTAAATAGGTAGGTACCTAAATCACTTAGGTAGGTACGGAAAAAACCCCCTGCTCCAACGGCGGAATTGCCCATTTCGATGTTATCATTTGACCTACAAAAGGATATCAGGATGCGAATCAACATTTCTGAATCTATTCAGCTCACTACCAACTTCGCCCTGCTCTTCCTGCAAGCTAACTGTACTAAGAGTACCTACTGCTCTCCTGATGAACTAATGGATTTTATTCTTCAAATCTTTCATCCTCCTTAATCATCCAAGTCCATGATCAGGAATTCCACGACGACTGAGGGAGGAGGGAAGACTGATGCTTCGCAACGACTCTAATGATGATGAATATGTTACGCGCCTAGCGATAAATGCAATGGCTAAAATATGAAGCAATGAAGACAAATTTATAAAAAGAAACTAGATTACCTGGTATATAACACATTTAATTACAATCATTTTTTCATTTAAATAGGTACCAACTAATTACATTCAGTGCGTATGTAGTAGCCACATCGCTAATGACGTACCTACCTACAACATTTTACAAAGTTAATGTCTCATCAAATACTGGTATTATTTATTCTTAATTGTTTATGTAATATTATTATGTTACATTCGTTCAAAAATTTATTTTCTTACTTGAGCAATAGAAAAATAAAATGTATATTCAGGACAAATTGTGATCTTTTATATGAAAAACACAGTTTACATTATATAGGCCAATATGGGCCATAAAAATGGCTTAGTTATTTTTTACTCTAGCAACATGCTTCCAAAACCATATTTTTTTAAAAATAACGGTAAAGTATAGACATTGTAAAGTTTCAATTTACATCTAATTTCTGAATTTTATATAAAGTTATATCTCAAAAGCTGACATTGTGATGAACACAGACAATAGAATTTAGACATTTCGCTAAACTAACAGTTCCGCAAAGTGGCTACAACATAAAATATTCACAATATCTAACATTATTATACACTTACTAAAAACAATATACAAATAACACGATAGAGTTCGCAAAAATATCGCTTAAACTGTAAACATACTTAAATATTATATTATCATGGATATTAAGCTGTTAAAAAGTTATAATCAATGACTAAGGGCCACTTGCACCAACTCAAATATGTCTAAATTGTATTAAAACACAATTTTTCATTGAAAATTTGTACATATTGAAGAAGTTGGTGCAAGTGGCCCTTAATAAATATATAAGAATAGAATATAATTTATTGCACACCAAAAAAATAATGTAAAGTACAGTTTTATAAATGATATAATTGTATATTATTACCACTATTTAAATCAATGGATAATACAATGCCACAATTAACCATAATCATTATGAAGTACAAAATTTACACTTTATCTGCCCATTAGAAAAAGTGACCACTTTCGTTCCTTTTTTATGGTAACCCCTAATCAACTTTCATCAGTAGTAATTTCTAATAGAATTTCCTGGAAAAATATATATCCATATTTTGTCATGTAATTATAAAAATGTCTACTTATATTGTGACTTAAATTTAATGTACAGTTGGAAATAATAGGTACTGCTTTTGTGTATAATTTTGCATCATTATATAAATATTTAGACTTTTATACTTAGACTTTCATAGCAGTATTGCTGTATTTACAGCTATTAGCAATACTGCTATGTCTTTTTTTAAAAATATTTATCATTTCTGTGATAAATATACATACATATTGCAAAATATAATTCTATTTCTCTTTGCAACAAACAGACATTTGTAGTCATTGTATTATATATTTTAGGTTTCATAATTCCTTTGGACTATGTTACTTTGTTTTCAAGGTTCAGAATTCAATTCTGACATAGGTATTTATGAAAAGGTGCTCAGGGCTGCAATCACAGTTATTTTCTCAAAGTAGTAAGAGATGGATCTTTGAAAAGCCTAACCCACAGCATTATCAGTAGATAATAGTAGTAGATAAATATAGATATTACACATTACATTTATATATTTTACTATCTGATTGATGGATATCACATATGCAATTCACGACCTAATCACACAAGCAAGAAATTTGTTCGAAATGTGTTTACATACATACTTCTAAACTGAGTATTACTCATGAAATATTTTATGTTTATCATTCATTATTTACACCATGTTTTTTTATTCACTGTTTCAGGGCACGTAATCATGATCATAAACAACCTTCTCTATGAGAGCAACAAACAAGTTTATGGAAAAAAACTCAATATTTACCCAATGAAAATGATAATTTTTTCCTTAATATTTCAGGGTTGGCATCATAGTGAAAGTTTTAACCGTGTCTTTCAGTAGGAACACTAGCGTATTGTGGTGCACCAGAAGCATATCAGGTTAAAGTGAGAGTACGAACCTACAGTGTCATGAAGATAACACTCAAAGTAATAATATAATACAGATAGTGGCAGTGGTGTTGCGGTCAATTCTTATACTTATATTTTTGGTTTTTATCCTTGGGATCAGGCTCAGTCTGACCGCTTTGACTGCTCCCCTCACCCAGATCTCAGTTGGCCGTCCACTGTGAATGTACAAATGATAATTAATTTTGGTACCTAGTCAGATTTATCTTCTTAATTGGATAAATTACCATTTTAAATTAACTTCTATAAAATACATTTATTTAGTTAGGAAATATATAATTTATGTAATTTGTATTATTTAGGCATGTAAAAAGATCCAATGGCCAAGAACCAAATGGTTAATGGCAAAGAATATGGATGGACCTACAAAGAGATTTCTCACCTTCAATGCAGCACCACCCTGCTGGTTCAGCTCCTGTTCCCTTTTCTCCATCTCCTCAGTCCTCTGTTGAATGCGCTTCATCTTGTCAGGATCCTTTACGCCTCGAGCAGCTTCCTGTGCTGCGCGCCGCTCTGCTGCTTCAACTTGCTGGCGTCGCCTCGTCTCCTAGATATAACCAATATTAAATAGTGTGGGCGCTTTTTTGTTATATTTATAATAGTTACATCTTGAAAGGTAAGTAAATGGTATGTTTCTGAAGGTGTTTATTTATTATATACAATGTGAATCGTAAACAGCAGCTGATATTGATTTTGTACGAGGGCTTGCCGGCTATTTGAAATAGACACGCATGGTACTTATAGAACCCACGAAATTAACAATACGTCGCAATAGAAACCAGTTTTTAGTATATGTATAATGACGAGATTCTCCTAAGAATTTTAAAACAAGTAATAATTAGTAGGTAAATATCGCTTTAGTCTTCACAAAAACAATGTGCGACTCACAGAATCAGGAGTTAATATATCCGAAGCTGAAGGTCTACAGCAAGATGCGCAAATTCCCATTTCAGAGAAAATTCCTGTTTTCGCACAAAAATCATAAAAACTAAAATCTCTCTTTCTTGAGTCACAATCACACAACAATTAATCACAATCACATCACACGTCATGCGTCAATCGACCAAACGCCATTTTTGATTGACGTAATTGGAATGACACTGACATGTCTTAAATGATCAATTGCGTTCAAAAACAATCTTTTTTATAATTACGTAAAAAATCAATATTGTTACATAAATACACTTAAAATAACTGGCTGTTAGAAATGAGGTTAATGGTAGCAGTTATTAAAAAATTTGTTAAGCTCATAATAATGTGAGGTGTGACAAATTAACAGCAAGTTAACAACAGATATGTCAAAACAAACAAAAGTATGTATCATGTACGAATATGAAATAATTTAACTCACCATTCTCTGCCGAATCCAGTGAATATTAGCCATACTTAATTTTGATTAACTTTGACTACAAATGAAAAGGTAAGCTTCAGATCTAATAAAAGACAAAAGTTAGCTAATACTGCTAAGGAAAAGCGGCACAACAAAATAGAAGCTAGTATTGATCGATTTAATTATAACATGACCAAGTAATAAAATGACACTGGAGGGGTGTGTGAATTTGTGTACAAAACCAAAAACATTACTATAATATCTAGTCACATAATTTACGAGTAAACTAGTTACGTTTCAGAAATCAGAATATAAAGTAACAAAAAGAATAGATCGACTATATTCGTTTCCAAAAGTCTTGTTTTAGTCAACTAAATTAATATGTAATAGTCGATTAATTACACAGCAGTACATCTCTAACGCAAAGTACATTTTGCTCGGGACTGTCGATTTTCGTGAATTTAATTGTAAAAACACTTTCAAAATGCTATCGCGCGTAGCTTTGCGTTCAGGTATGTATCATTAAAGTAATAAAACGTGTAAAAGGTACTGAATGTGTTGACAAAATTAGATTTTTAACCTTAACCCTGGGTTGCGGAGGTTTATGTAATCACTGATTTGACGGGTGTTTCCATCAATAGGGAAACATTATTCATAGTAATTATACTTTTTACATTATTATTGGTTGACCCAGCTCTCCCTTGCGTTGATTTGAATTTTATTTGATGTAGTTTTTGCTAGTTTAGCAATATGTATAACCTATAATAATAGGGGGGCCCATTCAATATTCAGATGTCAATTTATACTGTAGCTGATTTCACCTAAGTTTTTGGTATGTTCATTTATATCCTGGTCATATATTTTATATTTGGCGTAAACGTGTTCTTTTTTATTTCTACTAAGCTCTGTTTCTTATTTTGTGATAAATATTTAAAAATATAATTTATTTATACAAATAATCTTATCCTTGTTCCTTGTATCCAATTTAATTGTATTATTTATTTTCATGTTCTCATGATAACTTTAAATTTCTGAGGATTTAAATAAATAATTCACAGCTGCGGCCAGACAGTCCAAAGCCCTCGTAGCTCGAGGCTCCGCCTCGGACGTTTCTGGCGTCCGTGATGAGCAGAACTTCCCCAGGCCAGTCAGAGGAGAGCCCGGTAAAGTCAGACTTGGCTTCATTCCTGAAGAATGGTAAGATTTTATCAAGACATCTCGTCTACATGAAATAAACTATAACATGGATAATAAAAACAAATTGGAGCAAAATGGTCCAAATAACACACCTGATAATGCACTGAATACTAAAAAGACTATATATACCTAATTAGTCAAACCCAAACAATTATTTCTCACTTATAAATGTCATTTATAGAAGAGACTTGCGTTAGTTATCCATTTTACACTCCATTTGCTGGCCCAGTAAGTTAATGATATTGAGATCTTCTAAATAAATATTACACTCAATCATTCCAGGTTCCAGTTCTTCCACTCAAAGACCGGTGTGACTGGTCCCTACACCTTCGGTGTTGGTCTGGCCACATACCTCTGCAGCAAGGAGATTTATGTTATGGAGCATGAGTACTACACTGGTCTCTCACTGTTCCTGATGGTAGCCGTTGCTGTCAAGAAACTGGGGCCCAACATTGCTGCCTGGTTGGACAAGGAAGTTGAAGTGAGTGGCTTGTTAATAATGATACTATTATAGCATTAGTTTTCTTCTGATGTCAATTGTAGATAGATAAGTGATGCAATGCAAAGGAGGCTTTATTTGTGAGACATCAGACATGCTGCTTATTCCGCAACATATCATAATAGCCAATAGTTTTTCAGCCATGTATAGAATATATGATGAAAGGAGGCCTCCTACCATGTTTTATAATATTTTTTTTCTATAAAACAAGGCAGCTATTTGTTTATGGATGTTTTCTAGTTGAAATCTATCTGTCGCCCATGTTAAAACGATTAACTTAGCTTTTAAGTGACAAAATAATAGTACATGCACAAAATTTTACCCTCCAGCAAAACAACAATGAAAACTGCATCCAATTTCATGCAGTAGCTCTGTATGATATGCATACAGATAAACAGTAGTTCTGAAATATTAGTTATAATTTTAATATTAGTATAATAAACAATTGAATTTGTGTTTTTATAATTGAAGTTAAAATTATTTAAATAACTTTACAGGCTGTTGAAAATAACTGGAATGAAGGCCGCACAGATTCAATCAAGTCCCTGGAAGATGCTGTGCAAGCAGAGAAGACCGCTCAGTGGCGCGCACAGGGCCAAGAGCTGCTCATTGAAGCCAAGAAAGAGAATGTACTGCTGCAACTAGAGGCTGCCTACAGGGAACGCCTCATGTATACTTACTCTGAGGTAAACATTATTTATCAAAGCTGCAATTGACCAACTCATCACATTATTGACTAATTCCTTTCCATTTTATTTATTTGGTGAATAGAAGCTACTTTGACATGGTGAAACAGAATAAAAATTTATAAAAGTTCTAGGTTATACAAGGTCTATACAAGTTACTGGTTGGTTACTGGTTAAATTACAAGGTTATGGGCTGATACAGACCAGTCTGTTGGGATTGTGGATCATTAAAGTCTCATAGCCCCAACCATGTGGCGAGGGGAGGCAAAAAGGAGTTCTTAGTTGATTTGAGTTCAATATAAAGACGAAAATTTCCGAAATATTACTAAAGGATAATATTTCATTAGTATCAGATTCTGCTTTTCCGCTGTAGGAACTTTGAGTTCTTTAAAAAAAAAACAGCCAGCTATAATAGACCCTGGAAGATCTGAATTAAACTTTGTTTAATTGTGAAAGAATGCCCACTATATTATATTGATCTGATGACGACAAAAAATTATATAACTCCATAATCCATGATTGCAGGTCAAGCGCCGCCTCGATTATCAGCTAGAGAAGGCTAATCTGGAGCGTCGCCTGTCCCAGAGGCAGCTGGTTGACTGGGTAGTATCCAATGTATCGAAGGCCATCACCCCAGACCAGGAGAAGCAAGCTCTGGACCGCTGCATTGCCGACCTCGCCGCACTCGCCGGACGGAAGTAAACACGCGTAGTCTAATTATATATACATGTAATATAATAAAGTGAATAAAGTAATAAATCATCGTTCGAGTTAGTTTCGAGTCTTTAATTTTTAACCCTTTCACTGTAGGGCAATCTTTCCGAAAACTGCACTACACACACAATGACAGTCACAGTATGACAACCAGACTAAATTAAATTTTCAAATAATGTATGGGTGTAACCTGTGTCTCAGAGTCATAATACTTCAATGGTGTATATTAGTCGTAACCGTAATAGATTTTTTATCGATTCTTTATGCGCTTACCCTTATAATCGTAGTACTATCTATATTAAATATAGATATTTATTAACTAAATTTGAAAGTGCTGTAATCGATTGGATAGGTGACCTTTTGTGTATGCACAACACAATTCAATAAATGATATCGTCTCATAATGAAATTAAAGCAAAGTATGTTACAATGATTTATTTTACAAATACAATAATTAGCTGGACAACAGTTCTCAGTTTAGTAGGTTAGGGCGATAGACCGCCACAAGTTAAAGCTCTTCTTACAATATTGCACCTGCACTGTGGGCTACCATACATTGCAAACTCCACGGTGGTATGGGGCCCATGATTAATTACATACACCAAGCGAGCTTACAATATATGAAACAAGTTTAATTATATACAAATCTTGATTGTCTGTTTCCTTTTACTTGGCAACACCATTCTATAATTTTTTTTACAATAAATTCATTTTTTTGGTTCAGTGTTGCTAGGTCATATAACTAGATCTTCACACCAATTTTAAACTTAATATGTAAAGTAAAATAATATTTTCAAATTATATCGGAGGCAAAGTAGAACAATAGAAACTGAACCATTGGAAATTATGATTATGTTGACTACATAAATATTTATTATAGTACACTAAAATTACATACTGCATGAGTTCACAACACAATGAAATACTGTTACTAGCTGTATACAATATTATTTTATGTAGTTGCTAATAATAAATTAAAATTGATTCCATTAAATATGTTTTTAGAATATATTGGATTATTTGTTTTAAAGAGCCTGGTCAGTTAAAAAATACTTGACCAATCTTTTACTCCAAACATTTCCTAAAAAAATCTTTTACTATACATAAAGCTGTTAAAAACAATTATTGTAAACGTCTCTCTCTACAGATTACTTTAAAAGCTAAATTGATATAAAATAATGTAAATATGTATATCAAAACCAGTTGTGCACCAACGAATATTCATATCTAGCAAAAAATGTGTAAAAACCAATACTACGATATAAAAATATATTCTCTTTTTAAAATTAACTTACGAAAATGTTTATGAGCTCTTTGGCTAAAGGTAATATTATATTAATTTATATTATATTTATAATTATTTTTAAAATGGTAAATAGTTACATGATACATTAGAGAAAGTTTAAAATATTTTAAATCATCAATTCTTCTTTCAAATCTCTTATGGGTAATGTTATTGATTGTGATAAGAATGCATGGATATCTTTGCCTAACCCATAATTAGAACAAATTAACAAAGATTAATTTGTCAGTCTATGATTGCTGTATTTTTTGTGACTTTGAAGTCATTCATTCAGTCTAGAGTAGTAATATGTACTTACCTATAACCAGAAAGCTCTTTTACGATATACATGTTCGAACTGCTTTAATTAAATGTATCATTTGAATAAAAAATAGTTTTAAAATCATTTGTAAAAAAAAAATAGTTGATTATTTTTCAATTCGATAATAGACATCTATAGTTAGTAGATCTGAATAAATAAATTAAGAAATATTAATAGCTAAGATTTTTATTCAAATGACACATTAAATTCATCTAACTAATGTTAACCTAAAATTAATTATTGAACGAAAAGTAACAAAAATGTTTAATACACATTAGTATTTGGTTTCTAGACGTCTACCATACGTACAGATATTTTTTTTTATAATTTTCCACCTTATTTTATTATTTAGTCTGTTACTTATTATTTTTAAACCAGTCAATATATTTTAATTATTAACTGTTGACCTAACGCTGACTTTTTTTTTATTTTTTGACCTTGTTCTATCTGGGCGGGGTACATCTTAGCAGCGTCTACTGGCCTGCTTTTATCCCCCTCTATTTTCTTCCGGACTGGGTTTGTGTAACCCGAATGAGTATAAATTCTTCAAAAATTGTGTTTTATTATACAATCTTTAACGCCGCGTTGGCGTAGTGATGTTCGGCTTGGACAATGTAAGAAAAATAATTTAAAAAAATATCCTCAGTCACGTCAACGGTATTATGAAGGAAAGTGTAAGTTCGGTCTCAAAAAATACAAGTTATCTATATCTATATATATATAAGAAAGTCGTGTTAGTTACACTATTTATAACTTAAGAACGGCTGAACCGATTTGGCTGAAAATTGGTGGAGAGGTAGCTTAGAACCAGGAGACGGACATAGGATACTTTTTATCCCGTTCCCGTGGGATGTGATGATAGTCCGAACTCCACGGGGGCGAAGCCGCGGGCAGAAGCTAGTATTACATAAAACCAGGTTTTAGCGCGCAAATTCGACTCTTTTAAATAACAAATATAAGTGAAACAAATTATGTTTTAAAAATAATTTCCTGCCAAGACATATAAGTAGTTTAGAATTAACTCAAATTAAATTAACAGGACCTGTAAAAATTATAGGGATTATATCCCTTGAAATTTGTGCTAATATATAAAGCTATCCCTTTTTATATCATGCCTTCCGTGAGCCACAATCATATTTTTGATTACGAATTTACGGTGACGGTTTATGAATTGGCTAAATAGGAAGACTAGTGATAAAATAGAGTTTTAATATGGACTTAACTTCGAAACCAAATCCAGCTCCCTCGGAATCCGAAACTACCCTCAAAACAAGGACCTCGGTTAAAACCATAAACAAATAAGCTAAATCAATGCCGTATTATGTAAAATAAAACTGTTTGCATATTAATATAATTAGCTTCATTTATAAATTTTATCGCGATATTGTGTAAAGTACTTCAGCTACCAATGTTTCATATTACCCGTCAAGTAAAAATTACAGACATAATGCAATATCTATTGTTTTTTTTTGTTCGTTCTAGGTATTTGCAAAGTTTTTAACTTGCCAATTAAAAAAAAATGTTTTTATTAAGTTCGAAACTTCTATTTATATTTTGATATCATAAATTTATGAAATTAAGCCACAATGTTACCTACAGGCCCTACAGCAATGTTTTGGTTTAAATGTTGACACAGCACAGTATGGCACTGAATACAGAAATAGTACCAATCATTTAAAAGAGGTGGAATACAAATGGATGCCTTATTCACAGTTATTTATGATATTGTCGAAGTTTTCTATGAGGGGGTTTAAGTTTTTTAGAGGCGGAAAGTAAATTGACTTATTTTTAAATGCACTACATGTTTGATGTAGTTTCATTTGCAAAGAAAACACATTCAGTTGTCTATGGTACACAAATTAGTTCATATTTTGTTTTATCTATAAGTAATTCTTTCACTGGTCATAAAAATCCGACATTATCATAAATATTATAATTATGACATAAATTATTAGGTATCACATAGATTATCCTTAAAACGAAAACAATAAAAACAAATTGCATTTCAATGTGCCTTCTCATAAAAAAGAAAGCAAATAATGCTTAAAAACTAAAAAGTAATAAATATAAAATATAGACATTATGCATTATATAACTAATAAAGTAGAAATGTATGGAGATGTATTGATAAATATAAATTATATTACAACCCAAATAATTTCATTGAAGATGTACTTACTATATACTATGTAATTATTGGCTGCTTAAATAAGAGTTGAAGCTCATAATTACAGGTATTAAGACATAATCTGTAATCGACTAGCTTTCCAAGGACAGTCAGTACATCTCTAGATTAAAAAAATAAATAATAAAACTCCTTTGCAGAATTAATAAAAATAAACACCTGTCATCGGAACGCGCGAACTTTGAATGTAGAACATTTTATAAACGAAACTCACCACTGATATTACATGTGTTACAGGATGGTGCATTTTTTCTTCTTGCCGCTGCCATAGTCTGACTTGATGTTGATGCGTTCTGCCTCCTGGAAACGGCGAACTAATCTGACGAGCTCGTGGAAAGCTTGGTCAACGTTCATCCGCGCTTTTGCACTGCACTCAATGTATGGGACTTTGAGTTGACGCGATAAGGCCTGCGCCTCTTCCAGTGACACCTGTAAAAGAATAGAGATTGATTGTACTTTGCTTCTATCTTCATATTGTGTTCGTTTAACTAACTAGACCACTAGACTAACGAGGCAGTTAGTCTAGTGGTCCCAAGTGCGACTGATAGGCTAGAGGTCCTGGGTTCGCCTCTCAGGTCGAGCAAAGTGTTATTGGGTCATTGTTATTTTTATATGAAATTGTCAGTAGCATAACGGAGTTTGGAATTTGTGCCCGGTAAATGGCAGTAGGCCCACGAACCATAGGTTACCTTAGTACTCCTCTGCCTAACCCTTCGGGGAATACAGGCGTCATGGTATGTTATCTGTCAGAAAATTTCCCGCGTACACCGAAACACTACATAACTGACTAATCACGCATACTTATAACCAAATTTTCCAAATTCAGTATCGGAGTCAATAATTGATCATTAACTGCCACATACCGTATGTATTTTCTGTCAGAAAATGTTATAACAAGGTGCAACAGCTGAGGTAAATTGTGAGGAATGTTTATAGAAAGCTGTTGAAGAGTGAAAAAATAATAAGTAGTAAAAAAATGAGTTACTTTTGAAATTATAAGTTTCCTAATTATAACGGGCAATAAAATAATAAGGAAAATTTATTGTTTACTATATTTGTAATAAATACGCATGGCATTTTATTAATCACAATTAATTTGTCATTCATAAATCCCGTTACAATAAAAACATTGACATCATTGGTAGTTTCTTAATTACTCATGACTGAATTCTGGCATCCTAATCTGAACCCTATTGACACAAACATGTTGATTGATATTCAACATATTTGAGTGTATTAAGCTATGGCCCCCTATATAATTTTGATACACAGAAACTAATTCGTTATGCGGTAAAAATCATTCAAGGTACTGGCTGATACAGTTGTTTAGTTAATAACTGTTCCTCTTTCTAAGGTAAGCAAGTTTTAGTAGAACTGAACTGAACCCACATTTTATGTATGTTTATGTCCATCTTTACATACACTCATCGTTTTTTCCCAGAGATGAAGTCTTCTGTGTACTGTAGAATGCCACTTGTTATGATTCTTGCACATCCTTTTGCTTTAACCACATTGAAAAAAAAAAAAGGATTTGACTTACCACCCTTTGGTTTTCCAAATCAGCTTTGTTTCCAACAAGAAGCATTGGGAACTCATCTCTGTCTTTGACACGGAGGATCTGCTTATGGAACTTGTAGAGCTCATCAAAGCTAGCATGGTCAGCCACAGAGAACACCAGCAGGAAACCCTCGCCCGACCTCATGTATTGTTCTCTCATCGCACTGAACTCCTCCTGGCCCGCTGTGTCCAGGACTGTGATGGAAATAAGACAGATTAATTAGTACACTTTCTTAGTGGTTGTAAGTAGGTACAGCTGCTGAGAGTCTTGTGTTTGATTCCCAGATTGAGTTATATTGTTGAATTTTTCGAAGAAGCTCTATTATAAATCTGAATGTCATTAAAATGATATCATTGTTCACCTATCTATTATGAAAATACTAGCTTCTGCCCGCGACTTCGTCCGCGTAGCGTGATGATATATAGCCTATAGCTTCCTCAATAAATGGGCTATCTAACACTGAAAGAATTTTTCAAATCGGACCAGTAGTTCCTGAGATTAGCGCGTTCAAACAAACAAACAAACAAACTCTTCAGCTTTATATATTAGTATAGATTAAAGTATTAATTATTATACGATAAGATATCGCCTACCCACAGTAAAAGAATTACCTTAAAATACTAAAAAATCAGAAACAATACCCTAAAGAAAATTAAATACTACAAAATCAAATAATGTATCTATTTGGATACGAAAATGAACAAAAATAACTAAATTAAAACAAAACTTAATCGATGATATGTTTTGAAAAACAAATTTAAAAAGTATCTCGCTGAGCTAACTGGGGTCACCGCCCTTCTTCATGACTGCCCGCCGCCACACCGCTGCCTGCCTTGCACATCATAAATGCGCGCGCGGTACTTGATCATTATTTTGCTGCGATGTTATTTTAAAACTGCGATATCTCCTAAGATACTCATTGAAATCCAATGATGTAAAGGGCATTTTTGTTTTAAATTAAATACTTCTGATGAATAACGTATTTATTTGGATAAGGATTAATATCATGTTTATAAAAACACCTTCGCAAATAATGCATTTGGAATTTTAGAAAAAAGTTAGCATAAAAAAGGTTATAGTGAGCCAACCTTAAAAGATAGACATATGCTGTCGCGGACTTTTTTTTAGAACTTTTAAAGAGGAACAATTCTGTCATATATGATTTTTGCGAAACTTTAACCGTTTACGCAGCGCACGCATCGGAAGCTCTCAAAAAGAAAAAATACCCCGATTTTGAAACATTTTTCATTGGTGTTCCGCTCCTATTGGTCTTAGCGTGATGATATATAGTCTATAGCCTTCCTCGATAAATGAGCTATCTAACACTGAAATAATTTTTCAAATCGAACCAGTAGTTCCTGAGATTAGCGCGTTCAAGCAAACAAACAAACAAACAAACTCTTCAGCTTTATATATTAGTATAGATGATAGATAAAAACTCCTTCCAATAAGTATCAACATCAACATCATTATTACAACTGTATCATTACAGCTATCACTTAATTGCTGGGAGCTATAAGACTGTTCAGGAGGGAGTAAAAAGAACAGAGTAAATGATAAGCCAGTGGTCTCAGGGTAGTTTTTCACTACAGCAAAGGATTCATCTTCAACAAAATCTTAAGTACCTACTACAGCCAATTGCATAAAGCTTAAAAAATAAAACTGGCTGGCAATAAACCTTCAACCACAAATAAATGATATACAATAAAAAACAAAGACCATGCATTAATTTGAATTTATTGGAATATTATTTCAAATATGGAATTCTCTATGCTTTATCCTATGTGGCACAAGGTGAATTCAATACATTTATATATTGAGAAGTTGCATAAATGCATCCTTTAAGAATAAAATGTGAAAATAACATGAATCATGATGCTGTACGCTTTTATCAGGTTTAAATTATCTTGTGATACAGAATTTTTTGATAGCAGAGATAATTATTTTATTGTACAAATATGATGTTTACCTACTTTAAACATGTATTCAGATATTTTCTATCACTGTGTGCATAGTTTTATTTTCATGAATAGGATAATGGGGATGTTTTTTCTTAACATTTATGCTATCAAATCATCACCATGTATTTTGTAGCTAGTTATGGGGTAATTATAGGTAGACCATTTTATCTTTTAGAACTGACATAATGATTCTTCATAAAGGCTAAACCTTATTAAATTAAGTCCATACTTGAAATTGTATAATAACAATTTAATTTAAGTGCATGTTCCAAAACTGAGATGCACAGTATTAAAACTAACATTTGTTTCTTATATATTGTATATAATTCTGCTGGGGAGTTTGTTGCGCCGCTTCTTCTTCCCAGCGAAAACACTAGGAAGTGGTGAAGGGTGGGCATTTTGGGGGCTGTCTATAATGTAAAAATGATGTTCAAAGAGTACTACCTAGTAGTCTATATTGAATAAATTATTTTGACTTTGACATCATTTGGTATAGGTACATCACAAAGCTAAAAAATGTATAATAAGTACATTAGTTCAAAATGTATGTTTAGTACTGTGTCTCATACTCAGATGTTCTAAGAAATTAATTCAATTGCAACAGGTAGTTATGAGTAATAACATTGACTACCTACAAGGTTCACAAGCAAGGCCTTGGTATTTTTATATCAACACATAAATTAGCTTTCTTCAAGCCACCCACAATATATAACATAAGGATACTATAGCATGGAGGAGGTTCACTCACTGTCCAGTTTAGCCGGCACATCATCAATGACACATTGCTTGGTGTAGCTGTCTTCGATGGTTGGGTCATAGTCCGTAACGAAGTAGCTCTGGAAGATCAAACAATAGCATTTCAGCAACAGATGCGGTGACGCCAGTGGGCGGTGTCGCCTTCAAACAGGCCTTGACATAGACTGTCTCACAAACACTATTTTTAAAGCATGAACGCATCATTTAATGTATCGAAAAAACAGACTTCTTCCAAGAATCCCTAATAGAGAATATTGTAACATCTATGCCACGGACGTATCTTGGCTAAATACGGCGATAAATACCTGAATAAATTGTATTGTGATTGCACTTTTTCCCACACCGCCACCTCCGACGACGACAAGTTTGTATGTTTGCGCTTGATTTGGTCTATCACCCGGTCGCGACATTATGTTTTCACTTGATAACGTTAATTGAAGTGATTATTGATATAAAAATAGTGTAATTTCTTAATTTATGACAATCAGCAGCACTCCACTGAAGATGACTCAAATGTGCTCAAATGCCGACGACTCGACGAGTGAACTGAGTGTCGAGTGAGTGAGATAGATGAGATGACTGAGACTGATCTGACAAAGATGGAAAACCGGAACGCAACAAGTAAAAAAGAGATATAAACATTATTTTTGTTCCATCATTTCCAAGAAGATGTTTTCTCATCTTATTGACAAATTTGACATAATTTTCGAAGAAAAAGCCTGAAAAACCCCTCAGAAAAACTAAGCTATTTTCTATTTTGCTATATTCTGATGTATTATTACTCTGAGATCTGATTCTGATGCTCAAAATAAGACTGGTGTCCTTGATTATGGTAAATGGTAATGTCACTCAAATATTACAGTAATTACACCTTGTAAATGTAAATGATCGAAGAAGAGCCGAAGAAGCTGTTACAATTACAATTCTCATCCTCAACAGAATGATAAAAAAAGTGCATAAGTAACGCTTATTTTTCATGCTTTTTCTTACAGTATTGAATTTGCTGCGTGTAATGGTATTTTTTTGTCAGACTGTGTTTCTGTGTAGCCATTATAAAAGGTAACTTCAAAATTTAAAAAAAAATCACAATTTATCAAGCATTTGCCTAATAAAATTTATTATAGAAGTCGCATATTGTAGGAGAATTATTGAGAAGATTAAGAAACAATGTCATACGGTCTCTATAACAGTTCCAGACTCTGAGATACGACATAACATTTTTTATATTTATGAGAAACTTCAATGAAGCAAGTCTTTATTTTAAGTTGGCAAGTAAAACTTTTTCATTTGACTTTGACAAATATTGCCAATTGAGTTTAGGCGGGAAAATGAAAAGTGCACATTGTCGATTTTATATTATTTTTCAAAACTTGAATTTCTCCGAAGTTTAATGTGTAATTATGGTGGATAATTAACCATTAAGTGTTCGTGAACGTGTGAGAGTGTAGGCAAATGATATAAAATTGAAAATCGTGACTTTTTGGGTTCACACCTAAACTCCATCGAAGCCTCAATAAAGTTTCTACCGTTTTATTGGGGCAACTGAACATTATACTTGACACTGGCGAACACAAAAAGTGTGGTGCCATAATACAATCCCATGATGGGAAATAATTATTACCAACTTGATTATTCTAATACTTGACACTGGCAAATACACAAAAAGTGTGACGCCATAATAAAAAAAAAAAAAAAAAATTGCCAATTTATATGTCAATTTGATTTTGATTTGAACCTTGTATTGACGTTTGACCGTTTTATTTTTGTTAATATTTCGTCGTTATTGAAAGCCAAAAATCCGTTTAGATTGCAAAAATGTTTTCAACGAGTTCTCAACGAAAGTTTTGGACATTCAGTGATGAGAGTGAATTAGCCCGTTTGCGAGAAAAGCATAACCTCAACTATATTTCTAAACATGGAACACACATCGACGAATATCAACGATACAACTTCTTTTTATCTCCTGACGAAGAGAGACTGCTGCTGAAGCAATATGAGCTACATCTGAAAGAATTCTGCAAGCGGTTCAGCCCTCCCATGCCAAAAGGCGTTGTCGGAACCGCGTTTCACTATTTCAAACGTTTTTATCTCTACAATTCGACGATGGACTACCATCCAAAGGAGATTCTGGCGACCTGCGTCTATTTAGCGTGCAAAGTGGAAGAGTTCAACGTGTCCATCGGTCAATTCGTTGCAAACATCAAAGGCGACAGGGATAAGGCATCTGATATTATATTGAATAATGAATTGTTACTAATGCAACAGCTGAACTATCATTTGACAATCCACAACCCTTTTAGACCCGTTGAAGGGTTCTTGATTGACATAAAAACAAGATGTTCTCTAGCAAACCCCGAGCGCCTGAGAGGTGGCATAGATGAGTTCCTTGAAAAAGTATTTTTGACTGACGCTTGTCTATTGTATGCACCATCACAGATAGCCTTGGCTGCTGTTCTACATGCTGCAAGCAAGGAGCAGGAGAACTTAGACAGTTACGTAACTGACATGCTGTTCAGAGATGCTGGGCAGGATAAACTAGCTATACTAATTGAAGCTGTTAGGAAGATAAGGTCACTGGTGAAGATGGTAGAGAGTCCTGCTCGTGAGAAAGTCAGGGTCATAGAGAAGAAGCTGGATAGGTGTAGGAATCAAGAGAATAACCCTGATAGTGAGATTTATAAGAGGAGAATGAGGGAGCTGTTAGATGAGGATGATATTCCTCATACTGGCTCAAGCAGGATGTCCCTGGATACCAGTGGAGTGACAACGGTGCTATCACCATCTGCATCATAATATTGAATAGACTAGAAATTCGATGTCACTGGTCTCCATATTAATATAAGGACAGTGGTATATGTAGGTATCTAAAGATGTTTAAGATAACCTTCCTTCCTATGTCCTTTACTACATCATGCATTTATGTTAATAGTCTGCATTTTATAATTAAGACAATTGTACATCTTAGGGCCATTTGCACCAACTTCTGAATTATGTTTAAATTGTATCTAAACACGATTTTTCATTGTAATTTTGTTTTTAAACATATTCAAGAAGTTGGTGCAAGTAGCCCTTAAATATGGCATAGATAATACCATAAATAACCAGCCAATTTTTGGGCAAAAGAGAAGGATATATGCACAAAAAATAACAATTAGTATTTATGATAAATACACAATGCAATAAGAATTATATGAAATTATAAAAAATAATACATAACCTCTCGTGAGTTACGGCAATAATTGTGTGTGGAAATTGAAAAAAAGCACTACTATCATAAAAATTTATTTGACGAGCTACATCAATGTATTGTCTGGAATGAATAAGGATTGTACACACAATTATATACCAAGCTGCATAATATGCCCTATAAACTGCCCATATGATTATGGTTACAAGGGCAGGTTTTTGTAGTGCAATTAGTAAATCTTGGTGTGTTGTGTGCATGTCACAAGCACAAAAATATAGATGTACTTACACAAATAAACATTTTAAATATTTGATTGACGTAATATAAATGTACATATATGTATGGTTAGCAAATTAAATAGAAGTAAGGAAATATATTTTTTATTATAGCAATACTGCATTTAGAATCCCAAGATGCTGTTGATTTTTTAAATTAAAATACTAATTGTCTGGATATTTTTTTGGCAAAGGAAACTTATTGATCACCAACAATTCTTTAGATCTGAAGAATATTGAAATAAAACTATTTTTTGGCAAGAATATTAAAATCCGTAAAAATAGTTTCTTTTTAATGCAATGACTTTTAGTTTAAAAGAGGTTTCACTGTCTAATATTATGTGTATGAAATCAGTAGGTCTGAAGAGTTATTGTGACAAGGGACTTCCGCACGATAGTTTCCTGCTTTGATGAAAGATTTGTTTTTAATGATAGTATACGAAAAAATCTCATATTGTTAAAGTATAGAAGGCAATGTAAGTGGCATATCTCAGTATGATGCAGTGGTGAATTTGCCATCAGCGTTTTTGGAGCTATCCCTTACATTACGATGCCATTTCTGGATGGGATACCTACCTTATACCTAACATACCTACATAATAATATAATGACGTGAGATGTCGACGGCTGCTGGCAAGTCGCTACGGCTTCCTTAGCCCTGTGAGAAGGCCTAAGTTTATAATAGGAAAGTTGTTAGAAAAAAAATCCTCAGGGAATAATATAAAAATTACAGGATTAGCAGGACTTGTCTGAATAGTTTTTAAGTTATGTTATTATGACTAGATATTATAATAAATAAATTTTATATGAACTTTGAAATTTTTGCTCTTACTAGGTACTTAGGCTTACCTACTTTTTTCTCTCTGTTTACCACATTACGTAAATTGAAACATTTGTATGTAATGTAATAGTATAGTACACTCACTGACCCGACAGACGTGGTATTAATTCGAATTGGTATTTTCTTGAATTTTCTAATGTTCCTTCTCTCTGTAGATTAGTTTACGCGGTTTCACTCGCGTTACACCGGTAGGTATATATGGATAATACCTACCAACATTATACTGAATCGCCGTCCGATCTACCGTCTTTACCGGCGAGGCCCGTCGCGAAGACCTTTTAACGATATTTTTTTTAATTAGGCAATTCTCACTAGCAGATCGAAGTTTGGATATAAAGAAAGAAAAACAAGACCCTGGCCCGTCAAGGCTGATCGTTTCGCTCAGCTAGCTGTAGTAATAAAAAAAAAGTAAGGAATCTAGAATGTGTTATAGACCTACAAATTACGAAAAACTAATTGAAATTTGAATTTGGCGGGCTGAGCGAAACGATTAGCCTTAAATGTGAGATATCGAACTCACAAACTATAACCATTATAAAACATACCATCACGCCTGTATTCCCCGAAGGGTTAAGCAGAGGCGTACTTATGTACACCCACAGTTCGCCGCGGTATGTTTAAGTCCCATGTAATAGGGGGCGAGCCTATTGCCATTAACCGGACACAATTTCCTAACTCTGAGCTGCTACTGGGAATTTCATAGAAAAAACCAATAACACTGCTCGACCTAGGAATCGAACCCAGGACCTCTAGCGTAGCAGCCCCGCTCAGAACCACTTGGCTAATGAGGCAGTTTCTACCATTATAAAAAAAACATAATATCAAATTATTTTTTTCAAAAACCTATCGGCAATTTCATAGATAGGTAAGGCCTAATACATGGGACCTAAACACACTAGATACCTAGGTACCAGTGACCTGTGGTGGTATTTTAGCACCTAGGTAGGTACCTACTTAGATCTCTGGTTAGGTGCTAAAATACCTCATATAAATCCTAGCCCGCTGGGAAATACAGGCATGATTTATGATATACTATTTTCATTCAAATAAAACAAATCAATTATCAAAGCATATTTATTGCAAGCGATTATACATTAACAGACACAGCGTGGATCCATGATGCGTTAAAATCGTGTGGTAATAACAATCATTATTATGTAAAATCTCCATTCAATCATAGCAGTCACTTTTGATAAGAGACTTCCTGTGCAAGTGCGGTCTTCAAGACTTCTGGCAGAGGAGAAGCCTTTCGGCCTCATTCTGAAAGAGCAAAAATAAAGGTAGGTACTTACTACATGGTTATATTTTTAAACCTAGTTTAAAAATTCGTAATGGTTCGTCTGCAGCCCAAAGAAGTAACAGGATGGGAACACATTTACGACGACCCAAACATCAACTTAGCCATGATCAACCCATTTAGGTACTGCTCCACTGGTTCACGGGTCTCCCGTCACTATTAGTGCCGGATTTCCGCCTAGGCCTACAAATAAGCTCAAAGGCCTGGCTTGAAGGAGCCCCAAATGCCAAGTGCCTAAGGGCCCTGGACCTCTAAGTCCAAGCCTGGATAGTATGAGGCTATATATAGCCTACCACGCTAGTCTCCTGCGGGTTGGCAGACTTAGGCGCCATCAAAATAATATCTCAGTCATCCAGGTTTCCTGACGATGTTTTCGTTCACCGTTTAATTAATTATTTGTAAGTACACATATTACTTAATTGCGAAAAATGACTGTCATTTGAATTCGAACTCTAGACTACGACTTGGCCGTCCAATTATAAACATACCATCACGCCTGTATTCCCAGAAGGGTTAGGCAGAGGCGTACTAATGTATCTACACCTACAGTTCACCGGTATGTTTAAGTCCCATGTAATAGGGGGCGAGCCTATTGCCATTAAATCGTCCAATTATAGCCTAGCGATATGACCCACTAGGTTATCACTGCTTTGCTAAGTATGTATTAGGTAGGTACATCTTGCATGATCCTTAGCAAAGGTGCAGAAAGTAGTACCTAGTACCTATACATATCTAGATTAAAAGGTTAATACCTATTTTTTTACATCATTAAAATACCATATTACCAACCTGAATTAACTTATAAATCGCAGCAATAGTCTCGTCGCTCCTGCAGGACATGGTAGCAGTGACTGCGCCTCTCTTGCCACCCCCCCAGCTCGAAGTGAAGGTAAGCTGGGCTTCCGCGAACATGCACATGCAAGCCAGGATCACGAAAAACAGACTGAATTTGTTCATCTTGAAACAGGACTGTGGTAATGGATGAATGATGGAAGAGCTGTGATGTGGTTGGGAAAGAGTCTGCACTTTTTATAGGAGCAAATGTACCTACAATGAATTCAGGAAGCCCTAGAAGTCTTAATTGATATTTGATTTGATGAGTTGTGTGATATATCTATGTACCTAATACATACATTTAGTTGTCTGATTGTTTTCCATTGGTTAATCAAACATTGACATTCCGTGTTAAGTAGATGCCTTGTATCAAAAATGGCTACACTGGAAAAGGTTAAGAAAACGTCAAGTCATCACAATATTACCTTTTAGAAGAAGGAAACTGGGACATTTTGTTTATACTCATCAAGGATGGACCATTTCTCTATAAGAAAGAATGGCCACTGATGAGCACGCGCATCCTCTCAATCACTATAGGTAGATACCAATCTGAACTACGAGAATAAGAAAAAGCCTAAAGGATAGCCTAAAAACGTTTTCTGCAAAAGAATCCAAAAATAATCTCGATACATATTCAGATTTGTTTCAACAATTCTTTTACGTAAGTGATAACAAAAACAGGTCAAAATGAGCCACCATTTTGATTTCATGCTGACCGTTTGGTTCACCTTTCGAGTGATTCCGACTCTGAAGGTAAAAAGGTCACCGCGGAAATTACCTATAGGTAGGTAACTAAGTACATCCGAAAACACTTTGGGAACAATTTCATTATCTTCCACGGCGATAAACTTGAGATAGGTATAGCTATTTCTTCAAATGTGGGCATTTCATTATCTTTTGTCAGGCTTCATTTGATTTACATAGAAAACCTTAAAGGGACTCCATAATTAATGCAACGGACTATAAAAAGTCAGTACCGTTCGTTAGATGAACATTCTTCCTCGAACTGAGGTTTGATAAGCATAGTATTTTATCAAAATGTGTCGTATTTTTATCTTGTTCCTGCTCGTGGCGACCATAGCTGTTCTTATCGAAGGTCAATTGACGTTCAGTTCTGGATGGGGCAATGGAAAGAGGTCTGTCAGCTCTGAACAAGCCAATGACGATTGTAATAACCCAGAAGAAGCAATTTTTCAAATATACAAACTCATTGTGGTAAGTAAACGTAATTATTTTATGTTTTTCTGAAGACAATTAAGCTTCCCACAACGATAAACACCGATTTTCCTTAGATACTCATATTATTTTTAATGCATTCCATGAAGCGGTGCGGCGGTAGCGTAATTGTTAGGGCGTCGGACTTACGAACATGTGGTTGCCGGTTCGAAACCCGCCCATTGCACTACCGACGTGAACCCACTCGTAACACAAGCATTTAGCTTAGAACGAGGGGTTAACAAGAATACTAGTAATGTGCAACCCACATTGCTAGTAAGCTTTAAAAAAACATCCATTAAATTGCATCTTACCTCTTTTACATTTTTACAAAGCGTGCTCTGGGGTTTATTAGATACGAAAGCAACCAATTTTATGTACCTAGTTTAGATCACATCACAAAAGTTTAATTAACTTTTTAATGTATTAAATATATGTAAAATTTTTAATACAAACATTGAATTTTCAAATCGGGACTACATACTTACTCTGCTGTAGGTATTATGCAAGAGCCTTAATATTTTGTTATTAATTTTGATATTTTCTCTTACAGTCCGAAGGAGAAAAATTACGAGCATGCCAACGTGAAGGGAAAATTTAAACTATAGTATAATGCGTCGGTTTGAGAATCACACGGAATTTATTTAATAAACATATATTTTAATAATTTAGTCCCTTTAGTATAATATTATGTTATAATTATTATCGTTTAGTATTCTTAACAGCGGTTGATAATGTAATAGGGTGCTATGTGATGCAATCAAAGGCGTTAGCCAAGGCAACGATGGGTCCCTGCGGCATCCCTTCTACATGTACGCTCAGATTATAGCTGCCTAATGCATTATCTACCGTTACTTTTATTAAAAATGAGCGGCTGGATCATTTTATGAATTATTTTAATTGTTATTGTTAAATTAAATTAATAATGTTGGCTTTTCAAATAAATAATATAGGATAATAAGTATATTATGTAATAGGATAATTATTATCTTTAAATTATCTAAAATAATTAATACATCTATGTGGAATGCCAGGTCACTTGGTTAATACTATTAAAACACATTTACATATTTGGGTATACTTTTATTAAAATCCATCTTTACATCGTTCCTTTAAAATTAAATGGAAATGGTTAGAAAGAGGTATTTTTACGTCTTTCTTTGTCACCCTTGCACACATACCTATTAGATATTAGATGAAATTACGTTATGTGAAAGTTAGTTATGTGAAATTTTTAACATAACTTATGACTGGTTCTACCTTTACTGTATGATCTTAAGATGCAACCATTGTGACTTCTAAAATCGTTATTATATTATGTTTTACCTACATAGTTACATAATCCTACCATGTTCCGTAACCTCTTTCAGATTCAACGTAAAGAATAAATCTATCTAAATAGTTGTTTAAATGGTAATGTCGTCTGTTACAAGTATTTTACAAGGGTAACTTTATCGTAGAACTTACTGAACTTGTCGGTGAGAGATATGTTGAAAATGTGTTATTTTACAGTGATTTAATTGACTTTACAATTAAAACAGTGAGTAAGTAACAATATGTGTAAAACACATTGTGTTCAATATTTTATACGTTGAGTGCAAAATGTGCCCTGCGCCTCAGTCAGATCATCATCAATATTACCGTTTGTTGTATTACGTTTTCTTACCGAGCGTAGGTCCAAAAGGTACCACCTAATAACTGGTGCTACTTCAAGAAGCCTACCTCAATTAAATACATTTAAACATCGTAATGGAAATATTAATTGTAAATATGTTGTAAGTTAACTAGTATTTACTTGTACCATGGATAATAATGTTACTCCACTAGTTATAGTAGAATAATAAGGGATAAGTAATACTACCTGCAATCTCTTTAGACTGCAGCATTATCGATAACAATAATATATAACATGGGGTCATACTGTAGTAGGAGAGGGATGGGGTATACGGAATGAGTAGCGCCATCCCTGTCCTGTTCTCAAGTACGATCCACGGAGTCTACAATAATTAACATACATACGACAGGGTTCCACTTACGTGCGCCCAATATGTCGTCTACGAGATTTTGAGCTTCGGACATAGGCTAATATTTTCTTACTTACAATGAATGGTACGAGTATAATAAATGAAGTTACAGACGCTACAGCTCGTCACAGCCAGAGAATACATTTTAAGGACACGTCTAGAAAAGATTGAATAGGCATCGCACATAGTGATTCGAAGATAAATTTGAAATTCAAATAAAAGGACGGACGAGAAAAATGAGCAAGATTTTTAAATAAAAATTAAATAAACAAGAGTATTTCGTTTCTCAGAACATAGTCAAACTTAATCAATTATTATAAATTTTATGTATTCGGGTGTCATGAAAATAAAGAATCCTTTATTTTCTAACGTTACTCCAGTCGAAACGTCAGTCATTAAAAGGTAATGTTAGTTATATTCTCTCCGTCGAATGAATAAAACAAATACAATAAATCAGTGCATGACTTATGTTATTAAACAGCCGAACACAGCATTAGTGATATTTCATAAGAAATAGTGTGGTGAATTTGTGATAGGTAGACATACACATCAAGACGTACTTCAAATGTTTATCCATAGATGTCCCTTGTAACTATAGGTTCAACAATTACACTGTTATTTTACTTTGAAAGAGCTCCAAGTATTAATAATTATATGATTTTCTAAAACTGGTAATATCAAGTACATTGTTTGGCATAGATTTATTGGTTGGTAGTGACCAACAGATTGCCAGATCGATGACGTTACATATATTTTTTGATAAATTGATGGCTGTTATAACTAATGAATTGTAGAGATCTCT
This sequence comes from Acronicta leporina, assembly GCA_947256265.1. Lineage (NCBI taxonomy): Eukaryota > Metazoa > Arthropoda > Insecta > Lepidoptera > Noctuidae > Acronicta > Acronicta leporina. The sequence continues at coordinate 12,378,751 of OX366532.1, read as the reverse complement.
ATTGAAATACATTCTGACTGTGAAAAGGACGATAATGGTGGTAAAGTAACAAGGTTTAAAAACACCGCTTGAAGTTCCGAACCTCAAATAGTTCAAGGGACAAAAATCTACGAACAATAGTATAATTAGGAAACATTGAATCATATTTACAGTGATACATGTAGACAGGAAAATGAAAGTTAATTAAATATTACGATTGTTTATAATGATATAATTGTAACGTTAGATTAATTTGTAACTGTACAATGAGCGACACAGGTGTAGAAAGTTGTAGGCCCAACTATTTACACTTTATCATTTACCTACACATTTTACTGAAAATTTTAATATGGAGCATAATTATCGTAGAGATTTTCACGAATATATATTTTATCAGAATTATGGAAAAGTTTAAGTCAAGCTACATGTGCAGGGCTTAAGCAAGGTATAGGGCCCCGTGTTTTATGTTTCTGCAACTTTCTTCTATGATAAATCATTCATATTAATATTTCCAGTAAGAAAATACCCGAATACTTATATTATATTTAATAGGCAAAGTTTTATAAATTCCTTTCTTTGTTTTATCCTAAATTTGCCGTAAATGATACCTACTTATACGATACGTAACTAGGCCACTTACACCTACCATAGACAAACAGCTTTAACTTATCAGTATTAAATTTGTTAAAGCCAGAATGACAGATCTTGCAGCTGGCTTTGTGATGGTAATATTGACCACAGATAGCTGTTCACCTCTGGCGGTTTTTAAGATACCTGTGAACATTTCGACATTTAATCTATCAACTAAAGTTGAACTCTATTCTCTATTTGATTAAGTCCAGTTCACGTCCGTAAGTCTACTAATACAATACTTAAATATAGGTACATAATGCATCCATTCACATTGAATCCATTTCCACATCAAGATTATTTAGTGCCTTTCTAGGCCTTATGCTTCAAGGTCGAAAGCAGCTTGTATCATATCTCTTAAGTATGCGGTTTCTCATCTCGCCATACAACTTATCCTAGATTACATTATATACGATTCCATACAAGGAGTCATATTTTTGGTAAAATTATCGAAAATTTTTAATTCTCGGAAAGTAAGATATTTTTTTGTACACAATAAGAGGGACTTGGTACCTAAGTGTCGTAATAGACATAATTATATTAGTTTTAACGGTTGATCCGTTTCTCGGTTTTCATGAACTGCTGCAGTCACGTTTAAAACGGAAGTTCGGTTACCGACACGGGGCACACTATATACATATAGACACTTGAGCTTTACTAAATCACACTAACGTCAACGAATACTGAGTGGGTAACAACGGTGCCATAAGGAAGACGGTGTTTTATTGTAATAAAATGCCACTGTGTTACACGACAAATTAATCGGGTGAGTTCGCTACGGTCGGTCATATCGGTCGGGCGTGCGTCAGCGCAGCCGCTGGGGGCTGCGGCGGGGGGCGCGGCCGGCTGCGGTGGGGCGCGCCGGTCGCCTGGGGCCTGGGGCCAGCGGGGGGCGCCGGCACCATGAGTGGCGCGGAGCCCGCGGGGGGCGCGCCGCGCAGGCACAGCGCGTAGGCGAGCGCGAACAGCGCGTAGGGCGCCAGCACGGCCGCCGCCAGCCGCGACACCTGCAGCGCGCCCGACTCCGGCGACGAAGAGAATCACTTCTCCTCGTCTTCATCGCGGAATAGATACGTCGACCTGGCCCGACAAACGCTACTATTAACTTGGGTTTACGTTTACGGTCGGCAAACCATTTTACACCCTACGCCCCAGTAACAACTCCATCAGTCAAATCGGACAGGCATTTAAATATAGACATAGGTAGCGCTCTGCTTTTGCAAGCCTTGAAGCACCCATCACTTTGAAGCCTGTGAAAGACTACCTTGAAATGTTAACCTCTCTTCCTTTCTTATTTAGAATGCAATAAATCTTTAAATAAATAAAAAAACTTTCACTTATTCTAACGACAACCAAAAAATAAAGATCGTCTAAAAACTACACTCACAGTAACACTACTTCACTGCTGCTTCATCATCGCAATTTACGTGACAAAATGTCTTTTTTCCATACAATTTAAATCAATACTCACCAATAAGCCAAATTAAACAGTGCGAACACCAGTGGGAAGGTTATCCTCGAGATGACGTCTATCCTCTTGGAGCGTGTGGGGAACTTGGACATCCACAGGCGGCAACAGTTCTTCCGCGGCGGGTTGATGTGGATCTCGCACTGCCGCATCTTGGATTCCACCACGCCGCCGCGCACCAGGGGTTTCTGTTAGTTGCAGACCAGTCAGGGAGGCGGGACACATTGCATCTTCGACTAAGTCATATAGTACTACGTGCTTTTGAATTTGATCTCGACAAATTTTAATCTTGTACTCAAGAATATTTTTTTGGATCATTTTGTACAAGCCCAAACTCTACAGAAATCACATGCTTCTGGAATATAGGTGTTAAAAATATTGATATTTCAAATATTCTCTAAACCCAAGTACTTAGATAATCAAGCTAATTCTACTAATTATGTTTTCATAACTACCTACACTACTAAAGTTCTTTGTATAAATCAAAACTTACTTACATAAAATTTTTGAACGAATTTTTAGTCTATTTTCGAAAAAGCTTCAACGATATGTAAAAATATCGCAAGTAATTTAATCTAAGATTAAACAACATTCCGAACATCTAAATAATCTTTTACGAAGCGTAACTATCAATTCAAAAGCACTATTTTCAAACTTCCAAAGTCAATACAGATTCGAGCTCACCATAGCAAAAGTTGTGTTGCTATCTGTATCAAGGAGGTCTGATGCAGCGTCCATGCTGGCTGCCTCCATCTCCCTTCTCGCTTTCTTCATGTTTTCTCTATGCATATCAGAGCGAGATGCATAGTTGACTAGGGCGAACTCTAGTAACGCTCCGAAGACGAAGGTGAGGCACACGCCGGTCCATACGTCGATGGCTTTGGTGTAAGACACTGGCGGGAGGGAGGCGTTGATGCCCGATGACTGGGTCGCCATCGTGAGTAGGGTTGTCACTCCTGTAACAGTAATTATAATACATACAAGAGTACTACGAGCAAAAATCAGTAAAATGGGAATACCTTTTAACACAAATTCAGATATATATATAGAAAATGGACATATATACGAAATACGAATGTATTATATAGTTAATTATAACTAATCCAGTTGTATAATCTTCTCGGAAATCATAACGGCGGCACTGAAGCAGTCAGTTTCCTTTTAGTGACTGACCGCCGGAAACCGAACATCCCGGAAATCATAGCCTTTGGCGTATATCGAATTTCCACGGACATGAAATGTAATATTGGTATGTACCAGTATAAGATGCATCTATCAAAGATATCAATTTCAAACACAAAGCAAGTCTTCGAATGTGAAATCAAATACTGGTATCTCAGTCTGCAATGTGCATGTTTACATTAAGGTATCTCGGTAATCTAACAAGAGAAAATGGATGAGTGTGGCAAATGGGTGAGGTTATTGATGGGAATAAAAATAGCTTACCTAGAGACACTCTCGCAGGCACAGCGCCCTGGTCCAGCCAGAACGAGACCCAGGACACAATCACCAGCATGCAGCACGGAATGTAGATCTGGATGAGGTAGTAACTGAACTCTCGCTTGAACAGCAGGTCTACCTTCAAACAACTGTATTCACCTGGAACAAGAAATAGTGTTTGCTACAAATTACGCCTATAATTACTGATATAATATATCAGCATAGAAAAGCTTGATTTACGGTAACTCCTATGGAACCAGAGAAAAAATGAGGATTACTTACTATTGCGTGGTTTGCTAGTAAAACTAAGCCAATAGCAATTCATAAGTATCAGCTATTGTCATATCCATATGAACTTAATATTATAAATGAGAAAGTAACTCTGTTTGTTACGTTTTCACGTCTAAACCGCTGGACCAATTTTTAATGAATTTTGTTTTATACAGAGATTGTGGATCTTGGTGAACATAGTCTAACTTTTATGCCTCGAAAAGTAGACAAAGGCAGAGAGGAAGTGTATTCTAACCCTGTAGTCTAAACCACACAGGAAGATAATGCTCCAGTGATACAAGAGAAAGAGAAACCCTAATAATTAAGGGGCAGTTTTCTTAATAATATAACTTACCAGTATTGGTTTTACTGTTGCAGTAGTCTGTGAGAAACTTCTCTAGGGTGAAGCGTGGCAGGTGGAGGTTTTTCACAACCTGAACTGGGTCCCCTTCCTTCCACAGAAACACCAAGTCATCTGTCGTCCAGCCGTCTAAATGATAAATCATATTTATTTCAAAATTAAATAAATCTTTTGACTTTGTCAAATGCTATCAATACAACGCGATAAAATCTGTTATGAATAGCGTTAGTGTACTTTTACCAGTACTTTTATTTCTGTAAATATTTTTTGTACAAGCTTTAGATTTTTAGTAGGTAGGTACTGCTATCATAGAATAGCGCCTACGTTGCCTTAAAGTCAATTTCTGAGAAGAAATCAGTAAAGGTGTAGACTAGATTATAAAATAATACTTTTACTGGACCTACAAGTAATGAAAATAATTATTAAAAACATCTTAGATGGTTTAAATATGTGGTAGGCGATATTCATTTCTGATTTTAGCAAGCATTGAGAAATTCGTTATCAAAACAAATGCTATTTCTACTTCAAAAAAATAACATTGACAATGAAATAAAGCTTTTTACATAGGTATTCAATGCTGTATTTGTTTATTGGGGTAACGGGTAAAGAAAATCGGCGTTTTTCGTGAAGACGGCACGCAATGTAAACAACATTACTTCTTAATGAAATGTAAACGAAACGCCTAAATATTTTTCAGTGAATTATTTTGAACGGATGGGCTGTTATTTTTGTAGATCGTTTTATGTTTTAACCATGGTATCCATACTATTCATCTGTAACTAAATTCGGTATCCTTTTCCTTTATAGAAATGATAACCAGACTCTCTTACAAAGAACAAATTACTACACTGAGACAGAAAATCCATTATACTCGGGCGCCAAGGGACATGAATTAAGAATTAAAACCACTAGTTCTGCTGCTACTACCGTACTTTACCATAGGAGAGCCATGCTTCGGCACGAATAGGCCGGCACGACTGGAGTCCAGACACCACAGCCTCACAGAAAACCGGCGTGAAACAGCGCTTACGTTGTGTTTCGCCGAGCGAGTGAGGATACCGCCGAAACATCTTTAAAAGGCCAGCAACGTACTTGTGACTTCTCTGGTGATACGGGTGTACATGGGCGGCGGCAGCCGTTTACCATCAGGTGATCCGTATGCTCGTTTGCTCCTATCTCATAAAAAACCTTAACAACAAAACTTACAGCTGGCCATTCTAAGTGAGCAGGTCTGCTTGTCCAATGGATACAACTTGAGGTTCATGGGACACGACAGCGTGAGGGAGATTCGGATGCTGTACAGCACGTTGCCGTTGGGGAAGATGCGGATGTAGACGTTAGGCATGATGATGTTGTGGAAGTGACCCTCCTTCTCGTTGGAGAAGAACAGGTCCGGCATCCATACCCTGTTCGCTTCAGTCAGGGTTAGGTACTTGAGACGACCTAGGGGTATGAATTAATGTTGTAGGTAAAAGAAAGAAAGAAAGAAAAGAATTTGAAGTTGAATGATAATAGTTATACAATTTACTTTGAGATTAGTAACGGTCTTAAAAACAAACTATATAGTAGATATAGAAATCAACCAATTTGACAAGAAAACTACACAATATATTAGTATACCTTATGTGCATTGTGCAGACATTGGATAGTAAATGAAATCTCTTTGTAGAGTATATAAAAATAATGTGAAAGTATAAATAAAACAAGTCACATTGAATAACAGATATCAAGCAATTTGGAAACTATCTTGGATTCGTGAAAACACTAAGTTAGATTAATCCAGAATTGTACTTAATATGAAGATTACATACTTAAATCGGTTGTAACATTTGCATCCAATGTCTAATAAATCGTTGATCAATTTTATTTATATTAAATCAAATAATATTTCACTTACCTCCCAAATTATTAAATTTGAGTCGTTCATCTAACCACTGTTCCCTGAAGGTTAATTGAACAGAGTATTCCTGAAAACATAACATTAACCTGTAGCAGGCTCTCACGCTGACGACAACACAAACATTGATACATTGTCAAAAACTTAACATACAATACAATTTGGAAATAGGCCAACAATTTCCTTAAACTAAGTATTTCGAGAATTTCTTTTCGATTGGTCTAAATTAACGTTATTTATGTTTCTTTGCGACATCAGTTTTGTATTCATGTTTTAAATAAAATACTTAACAAAATATTTTGACAATATTTCAATGTAACACCAATTTGTTCTAAACTAACGACATTTTCATCTCTTTGCTTTTGTAGCATCTGTGTATCTAAAAGCTTTATCACTTTCATGTTGTATTTATCCTCTTTACTTTTAGTGTTACGCACAAAGCTATTTACTAATGATTTTATTTTACCAGTAAGCTTTAAACATGTTTTTATTTGCGCCAATATAAGCCTATTCAGAACCTTTTTTGCGATCGGCGCTAAAAAAGTACCCAGAGTTTTAATTGCTAAAGTTTCTAACTAGGAGTTATTGGCACAAAATTATATTTATATACAAATAGAAAATAATATTACATCTAAGGGAGGGGACGGTGTCGAAGGTTCGCTCAATAATTAATTTGACATCAAAGCACAATGCACTAGAGGATCCCTCGACATCTCAGCAAGTCAAATGAATTATCGTACAACAAAAGCCGGCAGATGCTCACAGAAGTAGCTCAAACATGCTCACTCGACAATTTACTTTTGGACGAATACAAGAGGTTACGCAAACGGACTTAATGACAGAGGTGATGTCGATGGATGTTAGACTGATTATGGACTTAAAGCTAGCGGCTTAAATAAAGATTCTATGAAGGAAATGAAGGTTTCTCAACCTAAATTAACCCCACTAGCTAGAATAAACAATCCTCATCCAAAAGTGAACGTTCGAGCGTCACAGTTAGAAGCAACATGCACAGAAGCGAAGCCCAGTATCGAACTTACCGTCGTCAGCATTCGTTGAAGGAATGCTTTAATTACCTTCATGCACAATCGGCCAGTATAACTAGAGCTACGATACGTCTAGCTGTTGTTTGGGGTCGGGTGTCACATATTGGTAGGCAGCCACCGTTCCAAGCACGAAGGCGAGTGCGGGCGCGGCGGTAAGTCCCGATTACACAACACAAATTCACATGAACAAGACATATCAACAATTAATTACAATCAACGTACACGACCAAAATAGTTTTTATAATCTCTTCATCTGCGTGAAATGAATATAAGAAGCATGATCAAATAAATATAAGGAAAATAAATAGAACGATGGTGTCTGGTGCGGGCCGCGGCCCCGTGTGTCCTACAAGCGTGGCCGGATTATTGAATTTGGAAAATTACGTGATTATATATTGATCTCTAAGTCAATTTTGTCCAAATTGAATTTTGAACGTATCGGTGCTGTGATACCGAAGCGGTTAAGTTTGCTGATCAAAAATTTAGTGCTAGCTATTTGTGGTGCCAATAGTCCATCTTGTACGTGTTTTTACAGCTGGAGTCGCTCCTGCGGGAGTGTACTCTAAACATGAACACAATAAAAACAACAAGGAATAGAAAGAAAAGGAAACAGAAAAGAAACGTATTGATGAAGTAAAGTAAGAGTCAATTTTGTTTATTCAGTACATTTTAGTGTCAGATTTTATAATTTAGACGGTCAGACTAAAGTTAGTCCGAGGTTTCATATAAAAAATAATATAAAAGAAAGTAAACAAATCAATGTGCGCGGCACCGCACCACGGAAACAATTATTTAGCAACAGATTTAGTTTAATATTTAAATTAACGTTCGTTAAGGGTGGGTTAAATGAAACATTTAGGATAAGGAAAAAAAGGGTGCACAAAAGAAAGAAAAGAAAATCAAGGGTAAAGAAAGAAAAACACAAACACAATAATTTACGAATAGCTTGAGAACGTTTAGCGTAGTGCAAATATTGCAGAATATCCACGTTCATGACTGCCAATTTTTATTATAAACAAAGTTCACAAAACAACGAGATTGGGTGGGCGCTGTCCATCGCTGCCGCGGTCACAGTGTAGCTAAATAGTTGGACCAACGGGAAAGCAATGGACGGCGAAGTCCCAGGGACAAATCTAAACTAAGTTTATAATAAAAATGTCACAGGTTACATCAGGTTATGTGCAACCACTCACCATTTTGTAATCATCTATTTTGCTGATGGACCGTAGATACATGTTGACATGGACTAACGTTGGCGCATAGCCTTAACGACAGAAAACAACAAATTTATTTTTTTATATTGTTTGGACCGCTTCATACACACACCTAACCACACTGTAGCATCGCGAGAGAAGTACGCAAGTTGATGATAATGTTTGATGCTCAAGATCATAATGAAGTGGAACTGATACTGATTGCAAATAATTCACTGAAGAATCCGGTCAGTCCATTTCATTAAAAAAAGCTAATGCCCCGTCTGATGAAATCATAAGGACAACCAGCCAGTCTAAAATTAAAAAAGAAACTGAACTAAAAACTATATTAATTATTGTTATTTCTATGAATAGTTAGTTTTAGATAAATAAAGCTAGGATTATACCAATAATGGCGTACTAAGAAGTAACAGACGCGCGTCTAAAAACGATTTTGGTCGTCAACACCAAACGGGATTAAAGAGAAATCGAAAGGAAAAAATAAAGAATAAGAAAAAATGAACATTACACATAGTGTCGGGAAAATCACTCCTACTCAACAGGAGCGAGTTGCCCATTCATTTGACTTGTTAGAACCGCGTGGATACAGAGAACTTATACGCTTGTTAAACACTAGTTGCGGCCCAGTCTGTCCTTATGTTCACTTACCATTGTGACGTCATCGATCTTTGATATACTTCGGACAAATATATTGACGCTCACTACCGCTGGCCCATCTAAGTACCAAGCAAAATATACGATAAATCACGGTATTATTATGATTACTACGGCCTAACATTAGTTGTGAATGCGCGTTATAATTATCATCAGTAGCTCTAGCGACTCACCTGTCACCTGTAAATAGTAATGTAGGTACACTATACCCATGGATGATCCGACATAATGACCACACAAACCAACATAAATATAATTGGTGTGATTGAACAAAACGTCTATTATCAAATGAAACGACATTAGGTTAAAACAAAACGCAGCAAACAATCCTTACTGTCGGCTTGTCAACGAGAATTTGTGTTAGTGTAATATAGAGCAGTATCTTCATAATTCAAAAAAAAAACAAAATATATAATATGGTTAAGATATAAAATATATATAAGAAATTATTACTAAAACAGATGTTATTATATTACTTAGAAGTTGTTCGTTGCTCTAAAAATAATAAATGGAATAATAAAAATTTGATATCATTAAAGCTTTATTTTTCTGGCTTCTTGCCAATATTAACTAACATGATTAGATTATAAATTTTCGAAATAATATAATTATTGTCGTCACTTTAACACCTCGATATAAAAGCGCTATTTCACGTTTGGGGGGGCCTGTAAGTACCGCGTTGGCGCGCAAACATGGCGTGCGCCGGAAATTAACATTTTGTTTCAGAAAGCTACTACTACAGCCTTGTTATATCGTTAAGTTAGGATTAAGCTAACTGTCAAAATAAATACTCACTTTAATTTAAATAACATGTTGGTTAATAAATTTGCATTCAGTGGATCTAAGACTTGCTACATAGGTCGTAATAAGTGATTATATTAATGTTTCCAATAATAGACAATTTTCAGAAACCATAGTTACACTAATACTGCCATAAATACTGCTAATTCTTAGCAGTATTAGTAAAGTTTAGAAGATTTTAAATAAATAAGGGCCTGTATCACCGCCTTCTGATAAGTTTCCGTTAAATTGTCTGACACAGAAATACAAGTCCAATTTTGAATTTATCTGGTAGATAGTGCTTATCCGGAGGTAGTAAAACGAGTTTAGGCGGGAAAATGAAAAGTACACATTGTCGATTTTATATTATTTTTCAAAACTTGAATTTCTCCGAAGTTTAATGTGTAATTATGGTGGATAATTAACCATTAAGTGTTCGTGAACGTGTGAGAGTGTAGGCAAATGATATAAAATTGAAAATCGTGACTTTTTGGGTTCACACCTAAACTCCATCGAAGCCTCAATAAAGTTTCTACCGTTTTATTGGGGCAACTGAACATTATACTTGACACTGGCGAACACAAAAAGTGTGGTGCCATAATACAATCCCATGATGGGAAATAATTATTACCTACTTGATTATTCTAATACTTGACACTGGCAAATACACAAAAAGTGTGGCGCAATAATAAAAAAAAAAAAAAAAAAAGGTAGTAAAACAGGCCTTATAACTGACAAAAATACTACTATATCTTTGTAAAAGGCAGCTTAGATAGGTACCTGTATTTTTTCAGTCCCTTTATAATATCTCACTGAAGAGAAAATGTCACCTCAAGACGTTGTAATGGCTTTTAACGGAATAAAAAAGAAATATTGGCCCTAATAGCTTTGAAACGACCATATCGGTTTACTGTTACGACCTTTTTAATAACGTTAACGTTGGTATTGAATTGTCAGTTTTTAATGTGGATAAAGACGCTATGAACAATCTTATTATTATTAAATCGATTTATAAGATTATAAAACTAATAAATTCATAGGAATCGTAATTTTTATCCTTTGGTTTTAGAAGTATGACGTAACAGTTAGACTTTTTATCAAATTAATCGTTTAGATCGCGTGATTCGGATATTATTATCGATTATTTAATAGTTCTGCAACGTTTCGTTGAGTAATACGAGTAATGATTGAGTAATAATAGAGATAATGTCACGAAGTGTGATATTGAATAACTTTTTAAAAGCACACTACCTATTATATTATATTTTTTATGAAAATAGGTGTTTTGGACGGTCGTTTTTGTTATTGTTTTTTTTTTATCAAACCTTATTTTTTATTACTTATTTAAAATAAATATTGAAATGTTTTGTTTACTTTTCTCATTTGTTTTAAAATAAGGAAGGCTTTTCGAAACGCTCCTATTTCAGGCATCAATTTTGGTATTACGTTTCTTGTAACAACGTTAATTTTTTTAAAATTCCTACTAAAAGAAAATACAAAAGAAAATAATGTATAACAATTAAAAACTATTCATCATAATAATAAAGGACCAAGAAAATGTTCAGCAAAATATAATTAGGTACAGCTAAGATCATTCCATAATAATTCAAAATCAACCTTTGTAATTAAATCCAAGTAAATTAAAAACAAGTAACTGCTCTCTCGTTTACCGTAACACGCCCGCCCCCGAAACCAAAGTTAAATAGGCTGTAACATTTGTTTCTGATGTTTTTATTCATTCACATTATGTAATTAATTTGTCCAAGATCGTAATGTTAGCAAATGTTTGTGTGTGCCTTTACATGACAAAACACCACAACCAATACTAAAAAAACAAATAAAAAATTTAAATATGGAAGAACAGTGAAATTATGAAACCAATCTGTCACAAAATAGGACTTACTAACAAATATGTTACGAAACAAAATTTTCCTACGTAGTTGAAAAAGTGCAAGGTACGAGCTTGGAAAATTAAAGTAATATTTACCTAAATCAAGTAAATCACAATGATACTTAGTCGAATTTCGTTTTTATACAATAAACAAACGCTACAACCTCTTTTCTTGCTGCCTGTTAGACAAGGCGGAATCTATGGTCGGAAAGAAATAAAAACGTCAATGACAAGTATCGGAATATTTCTTGATGACGGGCGTGCGTCCTTTTTTGCGTAATGCCAGCTCGATACAAATCATTGATATTTATTTTTCTAACCGCCGCACTCAGAGACGACAATCAGTGTTAATAAATCATTAACTCGCAGTGACCACTATATCTTGGCTTGCTTTTCCGTAAGTATTTGAGTTTGTTTTTAGTGTAAAAAGATATACTAGCCACTATTAACTAATTATTAATGAAGTTAATTGACGTCTCTTAGTACGGCAGTCACTGATCGGAGATATCTTGTCTAATGGCAGGTCTCCTTACACTGGTTTTACACTAACGACACTAACATATAATATGGCTTGTCTCTCTCTTTCTTTACTAACCATCTTAATGTCGCTTATAGTGGTTATACTTCTCACGAACAGGTTTATATTAACTATTGCAGGTCCATCTGTTAAAATGTTTGACACATATCAACATAGTATAGTTCATATTCCTATCAGTTAATCCGTTAATCGAATATATAACTATCATCTGTAATTGTTTAAGATTAAAAACAGTATAAATATGATCGTTATTACTAATTTCTAAAGTCGCAAACGTTTTCGAACTTACGAAAGCTCAAGAAGTCTAGTAAACTAAAATAATATTTTATTGTTTGTATAATATAGTTTTACCGGTGGCAAAATCTATAAATTTAAAGTTGCGGTCTAATAACTGCAAATAAACTAAATACTTATTCATTAACCTCGCCAAACACATCTGATAACGTAGATACGGTTACCGACAAAATGAAGACATTAACAGAATTAAATACAGCATATTTAAAATGAATCAATCAACTGTCTGTCAAATTAATATTTCATTTTTATAACTTGATAAGGTGAACAATTGTTTTGAAATATGTCTAGGTCAAAACGATTTGAGTTTAATCCAACAGTTAACGTTGCGTGTTAGTTAACACATTAATAATTCAACATTAGTTCACCAATACGTAAATAGGTTCCACAAGGGAAATTTATCGTGATAATTCATCCATATTTAAAAAAACTGTTAGTAGGTAATGAAATATTAGGTTTATATGTACATTAATTGTAAAATAGTAGAAATCTTCTTAGACACAAGTTAAAAACTGAAGAACTCGGTGTTTTCAAAAGGAATGTAATCATGGAATGAAATGATAAAAACTGTGGTAATCATTTCAGAATTGTTATAGACATATAATATTATAAAAGTGTTGAAATACTATCATTTCCACAATGATAGTTTAATTGAAAATATTCTAAAATGCACAAACAGTCATTCGAATCTCTACCAAACCGTAATCATGTGTTAATCTTAATCTATATCAATAACATCTCAAAGCATTGTGGGCCACTATTAAAAACAAAACAATAGTACGTACTTATTTAAAAAATAAACTAGCTGATTCCGATATTACAAGAGTTTTTCCAAAAGTTCCAGATAAAAGGATCATTAATCTCAAGCTTCCAACTGGACCTGGGCTTTTTAGAGCATAGATAATTGATTTAGAACAAAATCAGCCCTGGCCTATTAGAATGGTGATTAATGAAACGTTTGCGAAGGCGTTTGGGGTCAATTCAATAGTGGCATACGACACGGGGACAATGGGTGGGAAGCTACCGGAACGTATGTGATTAATTTTAACTTGGATATTGTTGAAGCAAATAATTAGATCGAGGCGATGCCTGGTAAAGATATTTCAACGTTAAACACAATGCTATTGAAGAGAATAGGTCAGAATATCTATACATGGCAAAATACCTTTGTGAGACACCTTTGATACCTATTATAAATTATTTTCTTATGAATTATTCAAATAGGTATATAGATTTGCTCTCTCATTGCCCTCTGCCTAACTCTTCTGGGAATACAGGCGTGATGGTATATTATGATATAGATTTTTTTACATAAGAGGATAAGTTAGGCCTATAATAACATAGATTTATCTATTGAAATGAAACTACTTTTTACGGATTTTATCGCGTTATATTGATATTATTGAATTCAATGTTCAATGGCTAATATTCGCGTAAGTGTCAGAAATCAATAAAGATTTAATTATTTATTAGACCTATACTTAATAGTACTACTTATTCTCATACAAACTCGCTGAAAGCGTATAGTGCATGAACACAATCATGATAACGAGATGAAGTGTTACTGTGCAAGCCATTACTTAAATAATTATGATTTAGCATTATGTCGTTGTCGAGTCGGATTGCAAAACCGACTTAATTTTTATATGTATTAGCGCATGTTTTGACAGTGCATTAAAGGCATTCAACTCGTACTGACGTATATTATTGACAAAAATCTCTCTAACTAATCTACCCTGACATTCTGACATTTTCTTGTGCGGGTTACGTGAGGTCTCGCACAGTTACCAATAATAATTCATCTCGTGCACTTCTGTCGGACAATTCCTTACTGTGCTCTATATTCGCCACTAACACTTCGAAGGAAGATCCTGCGATTTTGCACTTACACATCGTTTAACCAATTTCGTATTCAAGCATAAATGATAGATCGTTTCTCTTTGGATTTATAAATAAACTCTTTGAATACCGACTGTGACCGTGAGATTCTCTGAGAAGGAAAACCTCTTTGAATGTGACAATGACAAATGAAATGAAAGAAGAATAATAGCAGAATGAGTAATATTGTTTGTATCGTTCATATATTTCACCGCCAGGCTTGAAAATATATTTTATCTAAATTATTATTTTATCTAAATTTTATCTTAATATTTTATATAAATGCATTATGAGCACGAAGATAGAGAATATCATACCATCCACCATTTTTTACAAAAAGAATATATTTTACACATATTGTCTTTGATCGCTTTTGTTCGTCTTCCTTATTATGTGTGTATCGAATAAAATTGATTTCTGTTTTCTCTTTTAGTAATTACTGGAAAAAACAGACTGACATCCAAAACAAGTCTTATAATTCAAAAGTCTTTTCCACGAAAACAGTACCGAATCATAAAAAAATAACACTTCAGCTCTAAGAAATGTTTTTCCATTACCAAATTCCGCGGGAGGCTGTAAAAAGATGGCGCGAAAAAATTCGCGCCTTGATTTATGGTTTTCGAGTAACGTTCCTCTTTTGTTACATGATGAACTTGTGGAAATTACGAGATGTAGCACTTCAGCGGCGCTTTGATGCTTTTTTGTGTATCACTGGAGATAAAAAGATGTTTTGTTGGAATATTGGAGAGTATTACTATCTATGAAGAGCGAAATTTTTTAAAAATATTTTGTTACAGTACCTAGAGGGCAGACGTTATAAATGTTAGGTATCCTCTTTAATTTAAGCTTTAGCTCTTGTTAGTGGAGCAATCAAGGCTTTCTATGCTCCTACTTCTTTATAACCTCTTGCGTTATTTTCACGCCAACATTTTCATGTCCCTGCACTATTCAATAGGTACATAATATTCTTTATAATTTTCAAAAAGGCGGGAAATGGATAGCACACGTTGTCACTTCCGAAGTTTAATGTGTTAATGTAATTATGGTGGATAATTAACCAATAAGTGTTCGTGAACGAGTGCAATTGTAGTCAAATGGCATAATTCATAAAATTTAAAATCATGACTATTTGTGATCTCTCCTAAACTCCATTGAAGCCATAGTAAAGTTTCCACCATTTTACTGGGGCAAGTGATATATTCTGTGCTACAAAAAAGTCTCGACCTTGGTCGTCTTGATCTTGGTTTATGTTACCAGATCATAAACTAACAAAAAATATATATACAACATAACATTTAAACTCTTTTTTTTAAACACGGTAGATATGATGAACCCTTTTATGAAATAGTACGATATAAATACTGCAATATGACTTAATACTTAGGTTAATGTAAGTAGAATAATATGCTTATTAATTAAACTACGAGCATTTGCTTTTGTTTAATATACATTAACAAAATTGATGGCAAATAAATAAGAGTATAATGTTTCGATGTTTTTTTCCGAATTATCAAGCATCAAACTAATATGTTCCGCCAGGCAGACAAACGACTTCCCCTCAATGGCGAATATATTAGCTAAAAACCTTTCAAGGAATCGTCCACATATGTGGTATAGGAAAATTTCTAACCACTTATACCTCCGTGGTTAACAGAGGGTGACGGAGAATTACATATTGAAATATTAATAATATTGTATTGTAATATTAATAATATATTAATAAATATTGAAGAAATGAGAAAATACCTATTTCTATTATATTTTATACACCAGAGGAATTTTTCATTCATTCCCACACCGGTGCAAAATATTGGCCATTGAGGAACCTGAATCGAAATTGAGTGTAGAGACCATAATTCGATATCTCTATATTACAAGAGTAGTCTAGCTGGAGACGTAGGCTGAAATCGATTGACGGATTCAGTTTATGCTCAAACGAACTTTAAAGAACTTTGGCCAATCAGCAATGAAAATGAAAATTATGGATGGAAAGCTAGCACAGAGAAATTGCAATTCATACTATTTCATGATTGAAATAACTTTGGAATACAAACACTTATCGGAGTATATAGATGATTCTACAGTACAACAAAATCCTTACTAAACTTCTATCCTATATAATCGACAAGAAGAATTCACGATATCTTACATATAATAAGAATGTAAGTGAGCCGTGTCTGTACATTGCTTATAATTACAAAAAAACTAATTTGGGGGACTCAGGATCGGTAACACAATCCATTTCTATTATTTTTGGAACTTTTGTCTGTCTGTTTGTCTGTCGGTTTGTCTGTCGGTTTGTCTGTCGGTTTGTCTGTCGGTTTGTCTGTATGTTTGACCGCGCATCAAATGATAACTACTGAAGAGATTTGGAGGGAGTGGGCAGGAATTCATAGCCTGTTTCATGGATTAACATTTAGGCTATTTTTAATTCAAATCGGTTCTCTCTATCAAAAGTTATTAACATTTTAACCATTGAAAATGCTGAATTTTAAAAATAACCATTGAAGTCAATTTATTTTTCAAGTAATTCTGTATTAGACTAGGACGGATCAAACATTATAACAGAATCAAGTATTAAAATTAAAAAATACACTTATAAGGACTAAATAAAATAAAACAAGAAAATAAAGCAGATCAATCAGAAACCATTATTGTGACCAGGAATTGATTATTAGTACAGTTATTCTAACTCTACTTACACAGGGAATCACGGGGCATACATAGGATTTATCCAGCGAGCACAAGCCGGTGTAAAAACTAAATATTTTAGTAGGTTATAGAAGTAAACAAAGAATGACAACTTATTTTCTAGCGGACTAACACGACATCGTTATAACCTCAATGAAATTTGATTCGATAACAGGTGTCATTTTGAGTTGACAATTTTGACAATTATTGTTTTCTTATTTAAAGCATCCAGCCATATAGTAACTTATTTTATAATTTGAAACCTCCATAGTGTAGATACAGTGCGCACACTTTATTTGAAAAAGTAACTAAAGAGTTTCCATTTATTCAAATAATTAAATAATATACCCTAAGAATATACCACTTATGTATGTATAATAAAAAAAATGCTACGTGCGTTAATCTTAATTTACTGACGCCGAAAAAGATATTTGAGATTTTTGTCTATGTAGGTATGTCTGTTAATATTTCCATGCTTCACGTCAATACCACGTGAACAAATTTTTGAAATTAAGTAATTTATAGGTCAGAAATACGGTATACAGAGGTCCATGGCGCTAAGTGTATTACAAATATGGAAAATCAAATTTTTCGAGGTGGTTAGTTGAAATTTGGAGAGGACAACGTCTCTCAGGTCAGCTAGTCTAAAGTAAATCTGATAATGTAATATAAAAAAATTCTCGAAAGTAAAATTTTACTCTTGAGATGTCACACAGGCGAAGAAGAAACAGTTATTTAAGTCGGATTAGGTACATCTGCCTGCAGAATAACAATACGCACATTCTGGGCGTTTATTTTAGTCGCGTTCTCCTTTCGAAGTACAAATAGGTGCAAGTCCTACACACATGTGGTCAGACACGTGAATAGTACGTACAGTAATACAGTCATTGTAGCATAGTGGCTACATTCTCATTAGTCTACAAATTCTACAAGTAAACAGACTAGGAATGCAGCACATTTAGAAGTGTTATAAATTGGCAAAGACATATGCCATTCATCTCTTGTACAGTTAAAATAGTGTGATATTTTTGGATGAAGAATGCGGTAACTATTATTATGGAGTCAGTACGTTTAGATATAATATCTAATTTTAAAACCTTAGCAAATTGAAATTACAATACAGTACATTCATATGTACAAAGTAAATCTTAACATTGTAAGCGAATGATTTTTTTTTCAGCATCTTAAATTACTTAATTTGATATCTTACTATATCATGATAAAGTTAATTATTCTATTGGGCTTAGCTTGGGTCCATTTGCGGTTGAAGCGATAGCTGCTATTATGCTATAATATTCTATATTCCGACAAGTCAATCATTTACATATTTGAGAAATAAACTCTTGGCTTATCATAATTAGCCTATAAACCCTAACATGTAAAACGTTATAGGTACACTAGCTTAAATAATGGCTTCAAAATTATTGGTTTCAGCAATAATTTTGAAGCCATTATTTCATGATAAGGCAACATAATCAATTGAATAGTGACCGTTCAGAAACAGTATATAAATGGTGTTGATATAAATTGCCATAACAAATAACAACAAAGATCATCTGCACCTCATTCACCTCTCACAAGTGCCAGAAGCTGATAACATGCACAATAAATTGCAGAAAATGGCCAATATACGTGCCAATTCTTATTCGGGGATGTGGTATGAATCATATATTCAGGAGAGCTTTCCAAGTTAGTGATAGATGACGGTAGGAGATTAACAGGTGATGTACACAAGTGAGTAATTGAAACACGTGTTTGTTTATTTACTTTGATGAAGCCATTAGGTCGAAAGACATTCGTTAGTGCAAATGTGTTAAGGGATACAAATGATGAATGAGTCCTCGCAGTAAATATAGCCAATTTGATAGTACAATCTGTGGTACAGAATACACCTGTATGTGGTTGAGGAAACGCACTATAAACAAGAGGTACTCACTCTCAGTCCTAAGTGTTTAAGGCCTATTCATCATCAAGCCAACTGTGTCAACACATTTTATATTCATAAGTATTTTCTCTTTATTTATGGAAGAGAATGAATGGGTATTTTAAACGTATTAATCGTTCTTTGAACATTCATAGTAGTTCCAGTGTCAGCTTTGCGTTGAAAGTAGACATACATTTCAAAAACGTAGTTCAAAGCCTTTTACACATAGTAACATCTTATCATTAATCTAGCAGAAATTGTAAGAGGCAGCGATGGGTCGCATTGAAACTGACAACGATAAATGGTTGTCAAAACGACTTCAAGACGGTTCATTCTCTGTTACAAGACTTAAAGAATTCTATACATGGTACTTAACGGTAGTTTCCGTATAAAAGCTGACTCAAGCACTAAGTGCTGCCCCCGATACGAAATATATTTATCATCGTTTTTTATCCAACCTTTGCTATTGAGCTTTCAGCAGAAATTAGGTTGCTTTGAACTTATTTTTTCGCTGTAGTCCGGACTCTATCTAGTTAGTTTGTATTTATATTTCAGGCACCTAAAGATATTATCTACATACTATTCTAACGCAATTATAATTAATTTCTTAGCTACACATTAATAATAATTTCCCGATGCTATTGTAAACCATTGTCAAAACTAAATTAGATTTAATAGTTCTTCCATCATCACCTCTTGTCGATACCTAAGGATATCAGAGGGTATCAGACTCCTATCGCTTAAAACCACACAGTGGCCATTTCCCGCACATTATGAGGAGGTGCTCCGAAATCTCCAATATTACTAACTACTACCGCTTTCCTAGTAACTTGGTCTCCAACTTCATTTTTATGTTTGTAAAAGATGATTTGCAATAAATGATTTGATTTGATTTGAAGATAATATTTATTTTCTCGATTTGGCGGGATAACTGCCCTGCTACACTGCCCCCAGATTTTGATGTATAAACTGTAGAAGTAGATGTTACTGAGCTATATTTTAACTGTCTTAATCTTAATCTCTATCATCATATTGAACAGGAACATTATACCTATTCCTAGTTTTCTGTCCAACAGTCAAGTTTAAATAGAGTTTACTTCAACTTTTTTTTTACCTCAGCTGCCTATATTAAATCCTATCCCTCCTTACTACTCCCTCGTTATCGCTTCACGACAGATCTTTGGAAGCTCAAAGCAAAACGCGTACTAACCAGTGCCGTTGATGCCAGAAGGCCTGATCCTCGCGTCGTACCGGCCCGGACCCAGGATCTGATCGAGGATCTGCTTCTCCTTCTCCCTGAAGTTTATCTTCCCACCGTTCATGCATCTGTGAGGAAGATAGGGGATTTAGAATTGTTGGTATGATAAGAGATAATATTACGGAAGTAACTGTCAAAGGTGGCATTCAAAACTTTTTATTGATCAACAAACTCAGTACGTACACTTGGTGGTTGGATCTAATGATCCGCTTGGCTAAATCTAAATCTAAGATTTTGTATCTTAGGTGTAAGATTGGCTCGAAAAAGTTTAACTGTTTAATGTCATGTGTATGTGCAGGCTAGAGCCTGAATGGGTATTTACTTAGACTTCCGCGTTAGTCTAGTGGTTCAAAGTCAGAATGCTATGCTAAAGGTCCTTGGTTCAAATTCCAAGACAGGTGTTGTGTTTTTTTGTGTAATTCATAGTAACAGCTTGGAGTTTGGCTTTGTGTTAATGGTGATAGCTAGGCTTCGCTTTCATGTGGTCAAAACATACGGTGAACTATGGATTGTACATGAGTACACCTCTGCCTAACCCTTTGGGGAATATAGGCATAATGGTATGTTGCGACAGTGTGTGCTCCATCCAATTCTCTGTTTGTGCCTTCTATCAGGCAAGATAAAGATCAAAAGCAAATAACAGATAAACGGAGAGAATAAAGCAAAGAATTTATTTACATATGCTGTCTAGTTGTCTAGTTTGTAGTATCTGCTATCAATATTAGAGCTTCATGCGCCACAACAGACAGAGTATTGTCAGTGTTACTTATTTATTGAAATCGAACCCAAGTACGGCACGTCAACACGAAGGGGAAACACGCCAATGTGCTATATAGGTCAATAAAACAATCAATAATAAAATTTTATTGATGACAAACTAGGTATATGTATCTGTGAAAATTTATTTTAATTGAAGTAATAAAAATATCGAAATAAAAAGAATATACTACTTAGACATTGTTAAGCGATTTGGTATAGGTAGGTAGAAGAAGCGAAGACTCTCCTTGGATTACAATATATTATTGATTAAATAATGACAATATTATAAATAGGTACGATAAAAAAGATAAAATAAAAATATCTTTGGTTTAAAAAACCTTTTTACCGCTTAGTAAAACGTTTTAGACTGCACTTTTTTTAATGACTACTAGTACGATATTACTAATACCTCTTTTCTTTGTCAATGAAATGAGGTATTTTACGATTCCTCTCATGACATTTGTAGGCCAACAATGATTGATGGATCCCTTTGAATTCGAAAAGAAAAATATGTTCCAGATTTAAATTTGAACTGCTTAATTTATTGGCGCCAAATACTACTGGTTTTCGTGGAACGTCTTAAAGAAATATTTAAAACAGTTACAACAATAAAGTGGTGTTTATTTTTCGTGCGCTCCAGCTCCAGACGTAGATTCATAAATAGGTACGTTAGGCGAGAATGTTTAGACAAATTATTTAATAGTTAGTTGCAACGAAGGAAATATAATTTAACTGAAATTTCATACTTTTTTGTTATGGTTTTTCCACACTATATTCATACCTATTGTTCTCACAACTAATAATAGCTAGCCCAACATAAAATTATTTTCATTTTTTGTTTGTTAACGTTTACGGTGATAGATCAGATATAATATTAAATTCGTCAAAGTTTTACTCGATACCCCAAAGGCTTTTAGGGATAAAAGTTAGTCATGTCCTACTCCAAGTTCCAATTTATCTCTATACAACATACCATCATGCCTGTATTCCCCGAAGGGTTAGGCAGAGACGTACTAATGTACACTCACAGTTCGCCGGTATGTTTAGGTCCCATTAGGGGGCGAGCCTATTGCCATTAACGCACAAATTCTAAACTTCAAGCTGTTACTGAGAATTGCATAGAAAAACTCAATAACACTTTGCTGTGCCTGGGAATCTAACCCAGGACCTCTAGCGTAGGAGTCGCACTCATGACCGCTAGTCTAATGAGGAAGTTAATTACAAACATAACGTCAGGGCTTCGGGGATCTATCCCGATTTACTGAAGAAATTTCTTTTTTACGTAGATTGGCAATTGGTAGAATGCGTTTTGTTTTTTTTTCATGTTGCCATGTTTTCATACCTTGAAATACCCATAGATTTAGACGATTAAAAATGAAGGGCATGGTTCGACTAAAATACTTTACGAGCAGACTAGAATTAATTTATATTATCCGGCTGTCACATCGGCTTGCGTTCAAGCCAGTTGTTTTGACAGGCCACCCCGGCGCGCTAATTGTCCCACTATTCACCCACACAGATCAATTAAAACTATAATAAATAATGTACTAGAATTATAAAAAAAAAGATTATTTGGTACTGTCTTATTCTTTATCTCTAAAGCTTCTTGGTTCGATTCCCATGTCGAAAAGTCTTATTGATTTTTTTAGTTAGGAGTTTCGTACCACCAGATCAGATTTAGACTCAGTTTATGATAGTAAGGGGTGAGCCTATGTACCAGTAAACTACACGTAGAGGACGTAGGTACATCAGGACAACTATAAAAATAACTATATCCACCTGGCGACTGGCAAAGGGGTTACATCATCTCTACAGTGCGTACTAACAACACGAAAGTTTTAGCGCGTCGGTCCCATGTCAAGAATACCCGTATTACCTAGGCGACAAGGTTTAAAATCGTGAAAATTATCGTTTTTATTTATTTCGATTATGATTTATTGTAATTGTGTAAAGCCATATGCTTCATATTCATACACATTAAGATTAGATTAGGTTCGATTCCCAGGTCAGACATTCGCTCACATTCACTATCTTAACTAACGACCTCTAGACCAGTCTTTCTCAAAGTCTATATCGTTCCCTTGTGGGCGCTGGATGCCTGCAAGGACGCTAAAAAGCCTAGAGAAAATGATTTTACATTAAATAATTAAATTAATGTAATGATTCCCATTGTGATGCTTGACATAAGTAAAAAAAATTGAGAGCTCTAAAAATAATTGATTCACAGTGGACGGTAAACGAAATAAGTTTGAGAACCTCAGCTCTAAACCAGAGGCAGTATATAGGCAAGAAATTATTTTTAACTAGACTTCCTATTACTGTATAAAATATATTTTTCTTCTATTTCCTGTGAACCATTAACGCCATAAAGTCTTTCATTTCCGTGAGACACCATTAGGTAACATAATATTAATGTTTTGTCCATTTTGCTGTGTTGTAATAAAACGGTAAGGTTCCTTTTGTTTTTACTTTATACGTACACAGGTGGTCCCATGTTATATTTATATACTTGTTTAATATACATACATACATACACTCACGCCCTTCTTCCACATGGGTAGGCAGAAGCTATAGACCGCCACTTGCTACGGTTCATGCACACTTCTTTTGCGCACCTGAGCTTTTTGAAAGACCTCGCTAATAAGATCAACGTATGTCCTTCTAGGACGACCTCAAACTGTTTTTCCCCTTGTTTTTTATTTATTTTTCGCGCTTATACGGTGATGAAAGATATCGTAAGGAAACCTGCATGCCTGAGACATATTCTCGATTGTGCGGCGTGTGAAGTTTCTCAACCGGCATTAAGCTAGCGTGATGGACTATAGACTAAACCCTCTCATTCTGAGAGGAGACCCGTGCCTAGCAGTGAGACATTATAATGGGTTGATTATGTATATTATGTAGTTATAACGTTAGAATATCTGGAGCACAGAACAAAAAAGGGGTGACGAAATAGTTCCATATGTAATCAAAACTCCTTTTTGAACCTATTTCTACTATCCTAATGCATTTCAAGTGTTCTAACGAGTACGCCTACGTTTCATTGCACGCAGATGAAGCGTCGCGTTGTTTTGAAACTTGCTTGCATGCTAACTTTATAAGAGTACTCTCTTAAGTACCTCTTGCATTAACTGTTTCAACACAAGTGCGGAGCGAATAGTTGGGGTTTATATAATGGATTCTGTTTACTGAGACCCAGGGCGCACCCACGCGCGTACTTATTGTTCGTAGTATGAGCCGGGTAGGACGCCACTTGCGTAGTACGCTGAATACGATAGAAATTCAGATTCGTCTATAGTCTGTCTAACTTTAAGCGGATCTCACAAACTCCGGTGCGCGGGGCATCGTATCGACGCATTCGGCGACGCAGGCACGGATCTGCACGATCATGCAGTTTAATCTGCATTTCCATGCGGGGCCGCAGATTTCGGTATCTCTTATTCTATTCACGGTCAGCCATAGTGGATACGTTACTTCCAACACGTGATTGTGTTGCACTATGCGTGTTTTTTATACAAACTAGGGTACTTACGGTCAAAGTGAGAAAACGCAGCCCCGCACAACAGATTGTGGCGCGTGGTAATGTGACATCCGCCTATTGCACCCAACCAGTATCATTTACGAGTAATCGGACCTCGTTTTAATACTCAAAAATCAGGATAGTTCACAATACCGTCCCTTTTTATCTTGCCTTGTCGGGGGGCGGTACTGGAGTGAGTCTAACTAAAAACGGCACTTATTTCTGCACGATATGGACTGTTATTGTTTCATCTGGATACGATAGGAAATGGAGAGGAAAATAATAGGTGTGTGTCAATAAATAATTAAAAAATTAACTTACTCTGTGAGATGTATTAGGAACAGTAACAGCAATACAGGGAGGGCACATAATGGCCGCGGGATGTCCATCCTCCGTCTGAAACAAATAAAATAGGGTAGTAACTATTAAAAAAATTAATGGCCTCCAACTTGCCTTAAATGGCTAAACCGATTTCTAACAAAAATTGATACGATCCCATCCATTCCATCCATACTCCAGATCTAAGAGTTGTAAAGCCACAGACAGACAAACAAACCAACAGGTGATGTTTAATGCCATCAAACTAACCTATTTTCTATCGACGGTTTAATATAAGTATGAATAAGAGATAGATGAGAGAAGATAGGTAAGGAGAAGATAAGAAATAAAGATACATGAGAAGGTATCTAAAATATAATTGTAATATACACACACCCACACATGTACACCTCTGCCTAACCCGTCGGAGAATACCGGCGTGATGCTGTTATATATTAGAATAATAATTTAAGATATTGTTTCAAAAACCTTTTATCTTGAAATGGATTCTGACTTGACCTTTTCAAAAGATAAATTAATAGAAAACTGATGGTTGTATGATGTGGTTAGTGATTTATTTTTATTGGGTGTGTTTAATATTCCTTTTTTTCTTCAATCTCATGGATAAGTTCAAAGTTCATATACCTATTGCAAAACGCGAGCGTATGGGCGCGGCTCTGCGCGAGTTACAGCCGGATGTTAGTCTTAGAATTACAAGAAATAACAAAATCAATCGTAATGCAAACCAATTCTGTTATGATTCGATTCTGTGATGATACTTTACCTACTTCTTCACAGCAAATAAACGAGCAGAAAATCGTTCCAAGCTTGGTAAAGTTATCAAGAATTGCATTCGGTTACATTTATTTCCAGTGAAGTATTTTGGACAAAATGGTAGAGCAGGAACCTAGAATAACCGTATCGGAATCCGAATAAATTTAAACACACTTTGAATTAATTGTGTTTGAATTACGATTTATTTTGGTATTTGTATGGGAAATTCGACTATTAAGGTGAAGAACTTCTTAGTAAAACCGATTATCCTCAAAAGACCAATCCATAATAAACATGTAGGTACAGCAATCAATACTTGTTTTTTATGTAATACTAGGTGTTTCCCGAGGTTTTACTCGCGACCTAAAGGAACGATACGATATGCTTAACTCGATTAACAGTATTGCTTATGTTACTCAGTCATAATCTGTTATTCTATAAATGAAACAATTTTTTGTATCATCTTTTTTTTTGAGATTGTTTTGCATTTTTCATGCTAAGATTATAAAGTTATTATAGTGAAGGTAAAATTCGACTCGCAGGCAGGATTTGAACCTGCGTCTTCTAGCTAGGTACGCCAAACGCTATGACCTCTAAGCTACCGCGAGTCCTACCTGCCATGTCGAAATTTGCCTTCACACTCTGAATTTACGTCTTATTGGTGACGTCAGTAACATCTATTGAAAGGCAAGTTACTTTGCCTCTCAACCGACATGACTTACCTTACGGTTAGTTCTATGTCGTACGATGCTACCATACCTATTAACTATCTTTTTTATATTTCATATCTACCTATTAACTATTTTTTGAATCAGTCCTATAATTATGAGTTTATTCATTACAAACAAAAATATGTTTAAACGAATTCCCCGAAGGATTAGACAGAGGCGTACTAATGTACACCCACAATTCGCCGGTATGTTAAGGTCCCATGCAGGCGAGCCTATTGCCATTATCCGGGTACAAATTCCAAACTCCGTGCTGCTACTGAGAATTTCATTGAAAAACCCAATAACACTTTGTACGACTTAGGAATAGAACTCGGGATCTCTTGCGTAGCAGTCGTGAAACAAGTAAATTTGTTGCAAATAAAGTTCTATCCATTTTATCACGATCCAATAATATCAAAACGACCATAAAAATAAATAACGACAACAAAATTATCGGTAAAGTAATAGCCCGCCTCTAGCGAGTAGAACGGGGCATAGACACAGCATTAATAATGCAAGATGGCGGCGTTCCAACCGCGTAAACTCCGAATGTCCGTTGCACTTTATTTATAATGCAGCGCGGAGAAAGGTCGGGAGAACGACCCAATTAACTAGCGGTAAATCATAGCAACGACAAGTAATAAACTATCTATATTCATGTCTTTTTGTAGTCTGTCTGTTAAGAATGTAAACGAATAGTTACAACTGTTGAAATTGAACCAAGTCGAGCGCGAAGCAAACACTGCCGTACCATCCTTTAAACCTGTAACTCCTGTACTACCCTTGTTGTAAATTCAAATATAAAGGTGAATGTTGAACACATTTGTACACATTGGATTACGTAGTATGAATGTTCGTTGAGAATATAATTTGAACATTCTCTATACGTTAGTGGGTATAAGTCAACGGCCAAGTCACACAACATTAACTATAAATAATAAAGAAATCGCAGTAAGGAAACTTAGACTTGGCACGACTTTATCTAGATTTCATTACTTTTTAGAGATAAACAAGCAGCTCCATCGAGACTTGGCTAGTTTTTTACAGAATGTTTTTGATGGGATAGTTATGATTACTTCATTATTTATTGCAAAGAGTAGGTAAGTACTTCCACTTTGGATGACTAACTAAAAACTACAACCATATGTACAGGTAACTAGAGACAATACAAAGCCTTATCATAAACTAACAGCAAGAATCTCATCTATGGGTCCTCCTAGACAGTAGAAGACAGTAGATGTCTACATTGACACATACCTAACATTTTCATACTTTTATTTATTACTTTCTTTTTTTTCTTTTAAAAAGAACGTTGCCTCACACTAGGATTTTCTTCTATATTGTGGGTGCGATTACAAAGATTAGATTCTTACATACTCAAATACCCAGACCCGGAACAAGCAAACTGTAGATATACAGAACCTTAGAATTGTAATTACGCTATAAAGACCTACCTACTATTACTATTTTCTGACCCATACCTACTTCGTTCCCTAACAAAAGATCAATCAACTTTCCATTTAAAACGCAAATTAATTCGAACACGCATGGTCAGCTCGTAATCAGTAATCGACGGCCAAACACCATAAAAATGTAGGCTATAACTGAAACTGTACGCACCGACCTAAATACCCACAAAAACACAAGTTAATTTAAAAACAAAGGACTGTTTGAATAGTTTGACACGCGATTATTGAATCAGGGACTCTGTGTTGCCAGTTTGTTAAGATCAGATCTTTCTCCTATTTTATTCATTAGTTTTTAACAAATAAGTAGTCCAGATTTTTATTTGATGGCAAGTCCATCACCAAGTATTTTTTTGCATTTGACGAATATTTCAAGTGATTCCTAATATTCTTTGTCGGAAGTAATCGCAACAGATTATATTTTTACATTCGATGAAATGTAGTTTTCTTAGAAACTACACATTTTCTATGAATTACTCAGTAGCAGCTCGGAGTTTGGGATCTGTGCCCGGTTAATGACAATAGGCTCGCCCCCTATGACATGGACCGACGAACCGTGGGTGTACATTAGTACAACTTTGCCTCATCCTTTAGGGGATTCAGACATGATGATACATCTTTTTGTTTACTTTGAAAAGCTTGCGTCCATCAAAAAGCTTGCGTCCGTCAATATGTCCACAGGATGATAGATATACTGGCTTATGGTTTTCTGTACCTAACAAAGCTAACAGTTTCCATGAACATAACTATTCACATAAAGAGGCAAAGACGCATTTAAGTCTTTACCAGTCTGATGCACACTGTCAGCTGTTCAACATCAAAAGCTTCTAAGATTTTTTTAAGCGTAGCGTTCTACGTGCTACGCCGTAGCAGGCATCAACGAGTCAGCTACGCCGTAGTCAAGTTCAGTAATTATAATTATGTTTAAACTATAATTAGAAAAAAAAACCACTCTGGTTTTCTTATGTAAGAATACCAGAACACCAGTTAGGAAACGCGTAGTACCTCAAGATTACGTAGGTGTGAATATGGTTTGAGATAAAATTTTAATAATTTGTAGATATCGTATTCGTTTTACGTTGTCTGATAGTGATTACAATTATGATTACAAAAGTTCTAATTCTGATTTGTTTTATTTATTCTATGTAAACGTGTCAATTTACAGTTTTATTCACTAAATTTCCTTGACTTTTGACATTTCACTTTACACAGAGCTTTTACAATTCAAAACTTTATCTAGTTGAAAATGTCAGTTCACTTAGCAGTTTCCTTCAGCACACGCTATGTAGCGTTACAGCTAATGTGTTTACATCCGCCGCCATGACACTAACATGGGGCCTAAATTGATTGTAAAGTTGTAAATTTACAATCAATTTATGCCAAAGTCAAAGTCAAAGTTTATAGAGCTCCATGTAGCGACTACATTTATATAAATTTTAGGTCTAAGTTTGTAGAAAGAGAGTTTTTTATGGCGTAGGGGGTCAAATGAGCAGACAGATCGCCTGATGGTAAGCGATTACCGCCGCCCATGGACATCCGCAACACCAGGGGAGTCGCAAGTGCGTCGCTGGCCGTTTAAAAGGGTTTGGCCTTCGGTATCCTCACTTACCCGGCGAAATACGTAAGCGTCACGTAACGCCGGTAAAAAGTATTTTACATGTTTTTTTAATTTAAAAATCGTATGTACACTCATGCTTAATGGCTTGCCATGCACTTCTTCTCGTGGATGGTTATGGGACAAGCACGGGAAGAAAATACCGTGGGTAGCATAATTATTATTAAACCGTGCGCTACAGTACCTACCATTGGAATTATCGCGTCGTGGCAATAATAGCGACCATGTCTCAAGCACCTCTGACTTTTCGTAATCATGTGCGTATAAATCATTAATTATATAATCGATAATTTTATAAAAATACCCACCATATCTATACAGACACCATACTAATAATAAAGCTGAAGAGTTTGTTTGTTTGTTTGCTTGAACGCGCTAATCTCAGGAACTACTGGTCCTATTTGAAAAATTCTTTCAGTGTTAGATAGCCCATTTATAGAGGAAGGCTATAGGCTATATATCATCACGCTAAGACTAAGTAACTATTTCACGCGGACGAAGTCGCGGGCGGAAGCTAGTTTTAAAATACTTGTGCACAGGAAAAATATTCTGCGACATTTTTACACAGCACCATCTAGTCCCAAACTAAGCAGAGCTTAATACTATGGGTACTAGACAATGCATAGAATACTTATATACTTTTTTTTGTAAATACATTCTTATAATACATAAGGAACATCCAGAGAACACAAACACTTATATACACCACATAAATATTCGTGGTCAGCAGTCCGGTACTCGAACCCCTAAAGCACAGAGATCGTCAAATCGAAATACCAAAAAGGTGTGGAATATACCAAAATGGACTCTGCGCTGCAGTGGGACAGCATATACATAAAGTAAATATCATAATAATATTGTCAGAGGTGCTCAAACCCCACGTGGCTTGAAGAAGATTCACGTGGGAGAGCCATGCTTCGGCACGAATGGGCCGGCTCGACCGGAGTAATACCACGGCCTCACAGAAAACCGGCGTGAAGCAACGCTTGCGTTGTGTTTCGCCGAGTGTATGAGGTTACCGGAAGCCCAACAAACCCTTTTAAAAGGCGGGTAACGCACTTGTGACTCCGCTGGTGTTGCGGGTGTCCATGGGCGGCGGTTAAAAAAAGAATCCACTGGGCAAATTAAAAAATAACATAATTGTGTTTACAGAATTATTGTGTGAAGCAATACAATCTTGAACAGTTACATTGTACTAGACAAAATACTGAACCACTTTATTTTAGTTGTAAACTGATAATAGACGAAACTGCTCATAAGATACTTTATAAATAGTTTCAAAATGTGTGAATGCGTTCGGTGTACGGCAGCGGGATTTGCGTTACGAAGATATTCGATAATTACAATCGTGAGTCTGAGTCTAACGCCAACATTAAATTTAAATACTTGTTACCATACGACAATTGACTATGAGAAATCTATTAACACTTATTCTTATTAATAAAAACATAAACATAACGACCTCTAGCGTAAACGAAGACAGGACCTCTAGCGTAGTAGTCGCTGTCAGGACCACTAGGCTAATAATGCTGTTGTAATCTTCTTCTTCTCTACTATTATAAAATTGTAAAAAAGCTGTGTTTGTTCATTGAAGATATTTAAATAAAAACAAGTGGGTGGTGTCAACCCAAAAATGAGATTATTAAAATTCTTGTCTGTTTGTCAGTTTGTTACGGGTTGGCGCAAAAACTACTGAATAGATTTTAATTTTGTTATCACTGTTAGAAAGTATTTGCTCGAAATTAAAAACTGGTATACTTCTTATCTCAAATAATGAAATGGAACCTGAGATACAGCTTGACTTCTCTAAAGTATAGACAATTAGACACCCATACAAAGAAGAGATCATCATTGTTGGTTTTTGAGCTTCAAGTGAGCGAAGCCGCGGGCAGAAGCTAGTATAATAATAACTTTATTATTTTTAAATTGGATCTATTGATAATAATAGTTATTGTCATTTTAACAGATCCCAAGAGCTTCAGTTCCACATAAAATCCAGCTTTTTCAAACAGCTCGCATTAATCACGTGTCGATAGTCAAAAATAACAAGGTGCATTGAGTCTGATGCGATGCAAGTGGTAGCTACTCTCAATACAAGGGACATGCCAGTTCCCTTTGAACGAATAACCTTTGAACTTTGAATGTGAACCCATCGGAGCGTTTGAATGTAAGTTGGACGGATGAAAAAGGATTCAACTGACATTTAAAATGTATTTTCAATGCTACCTATTAATTTTTTCCATGCTGAAGCACCCACGCTCCAGCACTCTGATTGTAACTTTTTGCCGAGGACCTGTTTACTAGTAACAAAAGCTTCTTTGTTACATATACCTATATGGATTCAGCAGAAAACTTAGCTCAGCAAATCCGCAACTATCTTAATCGAGCCATGCCAACAACCTACCCAAACCGTAGCTATCTTTTTATTATGTATCTTTTTATTTTTAGTAATTTCCATCCTTAGATTATAAAACTATTTTAGTGAAGGAAAAATTCAACTGTGGGTAAGATTCGAACTAGTGTCTTTGGCTCAATACACCAAACGCTATGACTAATAAGCCACTCGAAATTTCAACCTGGCTGTGGGGGGGACTCGAGGTGGTTTAGTGGTCATAGCGTCTGGTGTATCTATATGTAGAAGATGCAGGTTCTACTCCTACCCACAGTCGATTTTTTCCTTCACTAAAATAACAAAGCTATAAAGCTAATATTTTTATAGAAGGCAAAAAGTCTTCGCTTTTTAAATCACGTATAACCCACACCCACACCAATCGTGTCACAGAGCCTACGCCAATCGTAGCTCGTAGAGCCTACGCCAGTCGTAGCTCGTAGAGCCTACGCCAGTCGTAGCTCATAGAGCCTACGCCAGTCGTAGCTCGTAGCGCCTATATACTAGTCGTAGTTCTTAGACCTTGTACTAGGCAACTTTAAAAAAAACAAGTCTATATGGATATTTGTTAACCGATAGAATAGAGAGACAACAGGCGATATTCGAAATTACTATTATCTTATTCTCACTTTTGTGGTTCAAATTGCAATAGGTACTTTTATCAATGAGTTATGTTCATCTCAGATAAAGTTAACGTGAAACTCGAAACTTAAAAAAAAAATATTATGCTAATTTTTTTTAATCATTATTAGTAATTTGGCTTCAGTAATAAAATATTGGAATAAGAACGCAAGCTCAATTACAGTTTAACGTGGAATTACAGGGATATTTGAAATTTTTACCAGTTGGACATTTGCCAAACGTAGAAAAAATAGTTAGGTACAAGATATTCGTTAATCTTGTTGTCAAATAACTGACAAACAATATTTCATTATTATTAAACGTTATTTTATTTAATATGAAACTATGAATAAACATAAACGCTTAATCATTTAATTTTATACAAATGTGCATCTATATTAGTGTAATAACTGTAATGTTACGAAAAAATTTTTCGTCAAACAAGCTAAATTAAAAAAAAATTAAAGAAAGTTTAAACTCACCTTGTTAATTAATCCCAAACAAAAAAATATCTCTAAATACAACACTAGGTTGCTCTTCTATTTCTAACCACAACTTAATTTATAAAACATTTTAACACTACACTAATATTTTTGATTTTGACTGCCCTCTTATAAACATCGAAGTATCGCTACAATGCAAATGGTTCGATTTCCTATGCAAGCCAACGTCCGTCGCATTTGGCTACCGCACGGCGACTGGCAACATCCGCGCCCCCTAGGCTGAATACGCTGCTACCTTTGACACGGGCGTGCAATTAAAATGTCAACGTGACAAGGTCGATTTTCCCGGGCATTTCTCTCTCGGGAAATGTCACGACAACGGGATAAGTTTTGTGGATCGTCTGAATTTATCTTATTTAAATTAAAATAATCATTTAATGCAATATTGCTTACAGACACAATGAATAAAAAATACTTCTTGGTTTAGCGATAAGTTAGCGATGCGTGACATGAAACCACTCAAAAATCTTCTGTTTTAGGTACTGTTTCTAGCAATCAGTATTTTAATTATACGGACAGTATATAAATATTTAACACAATTAAAATTGAAAGTCTAGTCAGTGTGACGGAATCTCTGCAGCCAGTCTTTTAGCTAATTATTATTTCTATTAGTTTTTGAACGTGAGTAGATATTTTGAATTTAACTGGAGCAGATGCTACAGACGAAAACTAGAATAATCGAACCTTTAAGTCTGTAATGTGATACGGATCACAGGTTTGATTCCTCGACGGTCCAAATACACTACAGACAACCGGTACGGTGACTTATGTTTGTCAAAGCACCCACGTTAGTCGAGAAATTCTAGCGCAGGTTTTTCAAGTACAGTCGTAAATCGTTATCTCAATAACAGCTAATATTGGGGACATCAGCCTTGTCTCCCTTTTTCAAAGATTTTGTTTATCTTAATTATATCATCATCTAGTTCAATCTACTATTGCAAACTAGCGTCATTTTGTCTTATTATACTAGTTTTAAAGTCCACTCATATTTCATTTATCATTCATATCATTTAGGTACATAAACAGTCCTGGAATTCCCGGCTGACGAGCACCTGGTGGTAAGTAGTCATGTTCGCCCATGGACACCTGCAACACCAGAGGAGTTGCTGATGCTTTGCCAACCCTTACGGACTGCTGACTACCAGAATAGATGTCTCAACAACCGAGGGGGAACCGCCTCATACGCGCAAAAGTCCAGACACACACGAAGGTGCTTTACGACAGACTGTGCCGTAAGGGTGGTCGCCAGCCAGTCAGAGGTTCCACCACCGAGCAAGTCAGATATTTGCTCGCCTCTTACGAGATGCTTATCTGAAAGGCAGTGAGGAATTGTATTCTAGCCTGGTTGCCCCATGTGGCAACAGGCTAGAATACAATTCCTCATTCCTCATTCAATCATTAGATCCCTTATTTACGTATGTAAGGGGAATTCCTGGGGCTCAATACAGACTTTTTAGAACGAATAATGTATTATTTTTAAATTTCTTTTTAGGTTTATAATTTCATATTCTTAAATAAATAAATATTCATTTCACCTCACAAGCTCGGAAAGATTCTATTTGTCATTTGAAATCTGCGTGCAAAAGTGCATTTTGTCCACTAGCGTGGAAAGAGTTTTTAAAATTCGAACCTTCCTATTCAATAATTTTCTATACCACCGGGTCCACTGAAAATGCATAAATACTTATTTCATGTCAATGCGCCAACCACATTTTTAGAATAATCGCACTGGCCAGTTAGACGGCCGGCAGCGCACTTGTGACTCCTCTGGTGTTGCAGGTGTCCATGGGCGGCGGTGATCGCTTACCATCAGGCGATCCGTCTGCTCGTTTGCCTGCTATCACATAAAAAAAAAAAAAAGACGACTGCATGAAAAAAATAAGCTAGCCCTCTTTAAGCAAATGCGGCTATAGTAATTTACTCCTAGCGACTTAACGGTCCATGCATACGTAAGATAATAAAAAAAGGTAGGCACGATGAGAGCTATGAACTTATGAATACATTCTTTCATTTTTATTAAATTCTATCATAATAAAAACATTACCCTTGATTCATTCAACTTTGGCGTTTGTGTAATTTATGTTTGTAAAAGCACCCACGATACAGGTGAAAATCTTAGTGTGGGCAACGTTTTTATTTAACAAAAAACATACAACTTTGTTTCTTTTATTGATTCGTCAATTTCGCGCTGATCGCACCGAATCCCCGAAGAGCGGAACTGTGCCTGCTCCGGACTTTTACTTTTCTACATTTTAATGGTTTAAATGGCTAGCTGGTCATCACAGACATAGTAGTTGATTAAATACCTTTTAGGAATTAATGAAAAATAAAAGCCTACGAATAGATACAATAAGAAACAATTAAGCTACACGATAAAAAAAAAATATTTTAGCTTCTGTTGGTATAGGTCGCTCACAGCTACTTGTATTACATGAATAGAATAGAATAATCTCTATGAATAATCTCTATTGTTTACCATAAAAGACACAAAATAATGGTATTTTTAAACTAAGGGTACAATGGCGGTTTTATCGCTAATATCGATATCTGGCAGACAACCTTTGGATAGATAGGAAACTTGTGAAAAAAAAAATGTATCAGTAATATGGATTTTCTTATAGTAATTGTATAGGTATTGATCTATGTTTCTGATGTTGCCCTATATATCAAACAGTTTTCCAACTGCGTATTTTATAAAAGTATTTCAGCTATTCATCCTTTACAGTAAATTGAAGCTTTACAAAATAAAGTAAGTTAAGTTGTATGGCCTGCATTTTTTTAGTTGGTATGTGTGATTTTTGCTTATACACGCATCCATAATTAAAAATATTCGTGATACGTGCAAGATAGTGCTCAGTTTTATAAGTTGTGATGGCCGTTTCTCCAATCAATACCAAAATACCATCGCAAAAATTATACCTTGCTTTAAAAAAATATTTATTTGTAATGTATAATTGCGAATACTTAACTAATATTTTTTGATAATATTACAAAGCTTTATTCCAGTGACAAATATCATTAAATAGTGACAGAAAAGTCAAAAGTATGCATATTTTTCATATTTTTAGCGCTGCACGCTATTGATAAAATGGGTAATCGCCCCACCCTGTTTTACCAATAGGTATCAGTTTATTTCGATCTATTTCTGAAAATAGCACTCAATATCTATAATCTATAGCATAATAAGAACATGATAAGTACTCAAAGCTTAACGATGTCGTTTACAGTGCAATAAAAAAATGATTTTAAAATGGCGGACGATAAAACGTGAAGTTTTTTTTCGAATTTGATATTTTTGCATTAAAGCGGGCCTCGCTAGTTCTTTTATGAAGTTATTATCGTAAATATCGAAATACTCAACTAAATAAACTAGTATTAGGAGAGATTAAAAGGTTCAGAATAATAAAAATTCAGTTGGTGTTTTAATTTATGTTTTTGGTACTATTAATTACATAGAATTATAGTGGGCAAATTAATTACTTATACTGTATTTTCGATATAAATTTTAGCAGTAAATTTAAAGGATACCACAATCATAGTGGTATCCATATGGAAACAGCTGCTCGATATATCGATCAGTATAATTTCAAATAATTATAAATTTCAATAGATTATTGTTTAAAATTATTTAGTAATTGTGCCGTCGCGTAGCTTACATCAAATGTTATTAAATATTTACACTTAAGTGAAAATTATAACAATGTGATTTTTTAAAATGCCATGAGAGAAGTGCGTGCCTTTAAACCTTGTTAATAAGGTATAGGCCATATCCTATTCAAACCCTTTATATTTATTATAGTTATGCCTTGATCGCATTTGGTATCAAAATATCAAATTGAAAAATAAAAAACATATGACACAACCACGCCCCTTTTAAATTCACAAAACATAGGTAAAAACATGTAGAAAAAATGAAACATTCCAAGCAATGGTAAGGACTAAGCCTCACACCTCACCTCACAGCCCACAAGCCAATCTAATTAAAAAAAATATAAAAAATACCTATTTTAAAATTGGAATTCAAATTCAAAAACAGAACAGCTCACCTCAACAAAGTCCCATCTCCAGTGACTCCGGAGCGTGTCACAATCCTGTATTAAAAAACCTCTAATAAAGATGGCTGTTCAAAAATCGTGTTTGTTTAAAAAAAATATTAAAAAATGTACGTAATGTCAGCGGGGCGGGCTCGGGCGCGGTACTGAGCCTGGGCGGGACGGCGGGGCGTCTCTATTGATCGGGAGATCGCGCAGCATCCGACGGCCCTGGAGCCTGCCAGCCTTTAGGAATACTGGATAGGATTTATGAGGACAATTTCCATTGCGTGCTTGAAAAAAAAACATTCGCGATGAGAAGGTTTAAAATTGTAATGTTTGATTTACAGCGTATACTTGTGTAGGTATTACCACAGTAAGTACCATATGAATTATACCATACATATTTGAAATAAAATATTTGACTTTGACTTTAGTACTAAGTACCAGTAATAATTTACTGGTACTTTGACATTGAAAAGACTGTAAGACACTAAAACTTGAAAAGTTGGTAATAAAAAATGAAATCAAACAAAAAGAAAATAAACATGAAAGAATTCATGCGACTACATTGAACTGCCCCATTGGTCTAGTAGATTGGTCGAAAATTTTGCTGAGCGTGAGGTTCTGCGTTAGATTCCCAGGTTGAGCAGTATTATTGTGTTTTCTAAGAAATTCGAGTTGTAGTTTAGAATTTCGACTTATTCCTAGTTAATGGCAACCATGGGTGAACATAGGTGAACATCAATACACATCGGCCTACACCTTTATAATGAGGTATTTAGATATATACCTAATCAATGTAAAAAATATATATTATTATTGAACACTTAAGTAATACAACAAAATAATAAACTAACAAAATATCTATTATAAATAGTAAGTATAAGAAAAACGTTTCATAGAATGACTAAGCAAATAAATAATCACCAAGCATATTATAGTACTTGTCTCTACTTCATTATAACTGCCAGCAACTGAAAGCATACATTATTTTGTATCTGACAAATTAGTGTGAAACGCCATGAAACATTGAAATATTAAACACTAACGTACTAGAGCAGCCTAACATTGAACATATGGGAAATCACACGTAAATATGTACTTGTTTTCCTATTCTTAAGATATTTTCTGAGAAATAATAATTAAAATATATATTATCTTTGAGTTTCTTTCTTTCTAAGATTATTATGGAACATGTCAGTAGGTTGTAATCAGAAATAGTGACTAATTAAGTTGTGGCGCCTACTCTACAACTACTGAACCAAAACTTACGTATCACGTACTAAACTAGATTAAAATAACTCAATGTTTCAGAACCGAAAAAAATATTTTCTGAAACATGAAATCATGAAAACTAACCCACTTATTATTCGGTCTGT
Source organism: Acronicta leporina (assembly GCA_947256265.1). Lineage (NCBI taxonomy): Eukaryota > Metazoa > Arthropoda > Insecta > Lepidoptera > Noctuidae > Acronicta > Acronicta leporina. Next base: position 12,340,450 of record OX366532.1, on the reverse strand, counting down.
TTGTCTTGGACAGACGTCTAAATGTGTTTTGGCACCGATTTGTCATAAATATTGGACAAAAATACGTAACCGACAGTTCAAAAGAAACACGTTGAAAAAAATAAACTTACACAATGAAAATGTATTTGCGGTTGATGTTCATACAGGGCCAGTTTTCACGAATAAGTTAGTTTAGTACTATGCATGTTATTCGTCATGTTACTAAATAAATACATAAAATTGGACGGCGTTGTTTCGTTTCAACATTGTAGAACTATTATTTAATAGTCATGTCTGCGAGGGGCTCGTGGCTAAGGTATAATTAAGCTGATCAACTGATCTGCAAGTTTAAGCTGCACTCGCCGCGGTCAGTTTGTGGATGGGTGACCATTCTTAACACATCGAGACTCCTCCGTGCCTCGGAGGGTACGTATAGCCGTCGGTCCCAGTTGTCATACGAACATCTATGAAAATTGTTAGTGGTAGTCAGAAGCCCAAACAAGTCTATCCCCCGAATATCGGTATTGCCCAGGAATTGGGTTGCGGAGGTCTGATGGTAGTCGCTTCGTGTAAAATACTGATATTCAGCCGCATCTGAGTAGACTGGAGGCCGACCCTAACATTGTTGGGAAAAGGCTCGGAGAGGAGAGTCATCTGCAAGTAGAATATCGAGTTTACTGTTTAAATAATTTTGAACCACAACTGCCGATCTACTTTCATAAGATCTTTTTCATGAGCCCGCAATGTACTCGGTCCAAAGTATAACATCAGTTAGCGCGTCTCCCCGCGTTGCGTTTCCTTACTACTGTATTTATGGAGCCCACCTGCAAACCGTAATAACGGCCACTTAGCATTTTATTGTTTAACCTACCCCCACACTACGCTCAGACAACTCGTCATTATCGTCCTCCTAGAAAATTATCAGTACCGATCTTCATCTTTTTTGAGGTGAGAAAAATAATATAATTTTTACCTTTTTCTCACATGCAACTCTAAGTAAAGGGCTTAGTAAAACTCGTCCCTATTAGTTTATTGTTTAAAACAGGAAAAAAGACAAAGTTATTACTTACTTTAAATTATTATATACTGTTCTTGTTTTTCTAATTTAGATTTTAAGGTAGGACCGAATGAACATTGTGAAATATACATACTTATCCAGACCCTTCATTATCACCAATAAAGAGACTAAACAGATATTTTCTATCCGATTGTCCATTGCAAATAAATAATATGAATAAGAATCATTCTTGATAATACAACCGTCTCTATAAAAGGTGGAACAGAGCTTTGGATAAAAGCTCAATTTTTCAAGATTTTCTGAGATAGGTTAAGATTACCTACAAGTGTCGCTGTATGGCAATGATCGTAGCCGTCGAGATAATCGATATCCATGTGAGCCAAGCCGCGTGCAGAACATTTTTTACCTTCATATTGAAGACCGTTTGCCGTGGGAGAGCCATGCTTCGGCACGAATGGGCCGGCTCAACCGGACTGATACCACGGCCTCCCAGAAAACCGGGGTCAAACAAAGCTTAAATTGTGTTTCGCGGAGTGAGTGAGAATACCGGAGGAGATACCCTCTAAAAAGGCGGGCAACGTACTTATAACTCCATTGGTTTTGCGGGCGTCCATGGGTGGCGGTAATCACTTACCATAAGCTGATCCGTCTGCGCGCTGTTAAAATAGTCAAACAAAATAATCCATTAAAAACAGTGAACAACATTATGATAATGTGTGACGTAAGAATTGTAAGGAGTTTATCTGGGATCGATTCGTCTAATGGGCTATGGCTATAAATAGAATAGTGGCTGCAGTCAAGATGAGAAAACAGAATTTTGGCTCATTCATGGTTCTTGGCTCGCGCCCTTCCCTTCAGTAATACTAATCTTGATGCCAATCTATATGATGTACGCTTATCGAATCGAAATCGTACAATTCTGTTTTGTTACAAGAAATTTATCAATGAAAAGTTTTTTGTTTATATTTATGTGTGACAAGCAGTCAGACAGTATATGAATTGATTATGACTCATAATAAATCATACGTGCCTAAGAGAATTTCATTATTACTCTTAGAGGTTCGCAGCTGCACACCTTCAATGACGAGCAGCACTTCAGCGATGAGCCTCCTTGTGAGTTTCCCTAGGAGGCTCATCACTATTAATTTGTGAAGAGGCCCGTTATGACATGAATTATTATTAAGGAATGTGTCAGACAAAAATATTCGAAGTATGAGACTATAACAACTAGACCGTTCTGTCAGCGACGATCACCGACACACATACCATGCAAGCGTATCAGCACCAGCAAAATGTACTCGTCGACAATTGTTAACGCTCCGACCATGTCATGGCTTTTTCTCATACTTTTCAATACAAACAATATTTTTTGAACGGTTACCATAGGGACCATACGGGTATGACACGCGGATGTCACTAACACTTACGCACTGGTAAGATATGCTGTTGATACGTTTTAGTGGGGTAGTAGTTCATGTTGAGCTTGTTTCACAGCACGGCCATTCATAGTATCAGACAGTATACTGGGCAAACTCCTTAAGGTATATACCATTTATACATTTAGGTAATTTAGAGCGTTGTTTGCGTAGTGGTTTTATCTGGTGTTTTTTTGGCGTAGTAGAAAATGATTGGCCACTTGATATGGCACAACTTCTTTAGGATTATTCTAAAAAGGAAATTGAAGTAAAGCGAGAAAGGGAAGAAGACGGGGAAGATCTAGATGTTTTATAGAATAAATAAGGAAAAACTGAGACTCGAGTCGTATCTAAAGGTAAAACAGAAGGCAGAGGATAGAGTACAGTGGTGATTGTTCTACTGACAAAAGCTGAACTCTTAAATTAAAGAGACATCGTAATACAGATCACTGCTAAATAGTTTGGAATTCATGAGAGTACATTACTACCCGAGGAAGATTCCAGAATATGAGACGTCTGTTAAAGGTTTGCGTTTACAGTGACTATGACCTTCCACACAACGATTTATGACATGCATATCGGTTGTCTGGTAGTACAGTGCTCACTTAAATTTCCTGCTGATGGTGGCGTTGTGTGTAGGGTTTTTTTTCCCTACAAACTGGTTGAGTCAAACAACGCTGATACACACGTCATGCTCGTGAACAACGCTTACATGCTAAGGATTCAGTTATCTTTTTTGGAGGTAATTTATTCTTATCACTCACATCAAACTCCACAATACTCACAATGATTGATTGAAAACATCAATTACTTAAATAGAAGAGTATCTATGGAGTTTCTTGCTTGCTCTATTCCATAAAACTGAATGTTTGGAACCGTACATTCATGTGATTTTTTTGATGTTTCAAAAGTATCTGTGTTATGGTCTAATTGAAATTTTAAAAAAATAGTTTCAGTTTGAATGCCTAAACTGAAATATACTAACACTCACTGCGAAGGTGCCCTAAGTGCCTTTCATGTAGCCAAAGCTTAATGCTTTGTGTCAATTAGATTGTGTCACAAATTTCACTCAAGCGAACTAAGTGTTGTGGTTTCCAGCACCGCCAATGACTCCCTCAAATGGCGTGGTTCATCGTTCTTCAGTCGTAATTAAGTTACTAAAATTTCACAGACATTTTCTATACAGAAAAAAAAAATCTTTTAGCGTTACAAAAATTACTCGCTGGATTCCCAGAGGGATTTGAATTCGTGGACAGAAATAAAAAGGTAAGTAGGTAATATATAGATGCCATCAAAAACAAACTCGTAATAAAAACCAAGTCTCGCAACTCAGTTCTTCTATCGTAAAAAGTTGTGAGATCCATGTAATACCAAGTCGGTCAATTTATTCAGTCCCTGTCTTAGTTATTGCGTAATTAGCTAACCTAACAATATCTTATAATGACCAGATCAATATTAAAAATCTTTTGTGCTTTACATAAATAGATTGACTTGGCCATCGCATGAAAACACAATGTAGGTATCTTTTTTTTATTAATAACACAATGTATCTCACAAGTATCACATATTTAAATATTAAATTTGATTGATTAATGCGATCTGTGAACTGCCTCATTAGCCAAGTGGTCCTGAGCGCGACTGCTACGCTAGAGGTCCTGAGTTCGATTCCCAGGTCGAGCAAAGTGTTATTGGGTTTTTCTATGAAATTCCCAGTAGCAGCTCGGAGTTAGGAATTTGTGCCTAACCCTTCGGGGAATACAGTCGTGATAGTATGTATGATTAGTGCGATTGCCAAGTCAGCTGCTTAGCGCTACTTGGCAAAGCGATGTTACTAACCCTACGCACTCGACAAAAGCTCTACCACCTCAAAAGTTAACCCTGTACCCTGTACGATGTATATTCTCTTTACCTGCCTTATGTACGGTAAATGAGTACGAAGTTACGAACGAGTACTCTGTAAGCTCATTACGTTCTCAATGTGAAGTCAACTTGAGTATTCGCTCGACTTTGTGCTGGTGTAGTAGGTACTGTAATTACATTGAGGGCTGCAGGATTCACAGGAGAACATAATTACTGCACACTTCGACTCGACAGCTTTGTGTATGTGAAGTTTTTTTTTTCAATTGGCGTCGTGTATAGCTGCGTGTGGAATGGTGTAATTTCATTGTAATTTTGTAAGGATGCAACAATATTTTTGTAACTGTACTAGCTTCTGCCCACGTAGCGTGATGATAAATATAGCATATAGCCTTCCTCAATACATGGTCTCAACACTGAAAGAATTTTTCAAATCAGGCCAATAGTTCCTGAGTTAGCGCGTCCAAGCTAACAAACAAACAAACTCTTCAGCTATATATATTAGTAATAGATTTGTTGATTACTCAGCTATTACCCATAGTCCATAGCATTCCCGTACGGAGCCATACATTGCATACAGGCAGGTCACTGTGGAGTGTCTTTGGGTTAGGTCTTTGTTCAGCAGTGGACTTCTTCTAACGACGATGATGAGATCGTTGTTCTAGGCTTGACTTTGAGCATGTTCAAATTTGTAATAATATTGCTCCCTGATACACCTGTATCAGGGAGCAATATTATTACAAATTTGATTTAAATCAATTTAATTCCGTTTATTTATTATTTTAATAATTTATTTCCGTTTTTGAAGTCGGAAATTATTCCGACTTCAAAAACGGAAATAGCATTGTTTCCAAGATCGTTTTCATACCTATGAATTTTTGTGGTAAAAATATTCCTCCTCCTACCTACATAAGAACCATCGCTATTGCAAAACAAAATATCAAGCAGAATCACGAACTCTTCAACCTTGATTTTCAGTTGTAACTGGGTAACGCCGGAAATAGGCTGTAGGTACTGCTGCAGCATATTCATTTCCGTAACACCGCACCATAAACTGTTAGCATAATAGAAAATCTGACTAACACGTTTGTATTCATATAATCTTACTAGCTTCTGCCCGCGACTTCGTCCGCGTAGCGTGATGATATATAGCCTATAGCCTTCCTCAATAAATGGGCTATCTATCACTGAAAAATTTTTCAAATCGGATTTTCGGAATTTCGGAATTAATCGGAAATTCCTGAGATTAGCGCGTTCAAGCAAACAAACCAACAAACAAACAAACTCTTCAGCTTTATATATTAGTATAGATATAGATTATTTCTAAATGCTCAAAGCAATAATATGCCTTAAGTAAGCCTGACATAATGTTATGTTAATTTTATCTATGGAAATCATAAATTTATTTATTTTATGTTTATGTAATTATTTATTGGGACATAATTGTAATTTGTTTATGAATAAATAAATGAAATTCAAATAGGTATAATTTTTCAAAATCAGGTTTTTGTACATTTATTATTATTAAATTAGATAGTATGATTATTAAGTGAAGAATTAGAACTACCGGAGATAATTAATAACCGTATTTACTTTTGTCCTTGTACAGCAAAATCTATACATAGGTATAGATTAGTATATAAATACTTGGATGCACGGTTTCACTGGTATCGCAAGAAAAATTTTGAGACCTAAGTTGTCTTCAATAACCAAATTTGTCTAATTGGTTCGTAATTTAGGCTTGAAAACTAACAAACAAGTAAAAAAATAGACAATTACTTTCGCGTAAAGGTCAGTCTTTCCTGGCTATCAAACTCTTATTATTAATCCCAAGTGGTATCTCAAATATTCCTTTTTTGTTATGTAAAAACCACCTTGTACTTAATCTTTAACAAAATCATCTCCATTTTATCCAATTTTCTACACAAAAACGTGAACAACAACTCCTTTAATCTCGCAAACTTGCCTCTGAAGAATGTGTGGAATAATCTGTGATGGCTGCGTTACTTCCCCAAAGTATGGGGAACAATAAATCAAGACCAGCTAAAATTCCTCTCAGCAGACATTTTAACTTGTATCACGATAAAGCCATCATTTTTCAGTTAATTGAAAAACTTTCTGACAGCTTCGGGTGGCCATGAGTTTATAAAATGATACAATTCTCTATTTGCGTAAAGTATGTTTGGTTTCGTGTGCGGAAAAACCTCAAAATAAAATCGTATTAATAAAGTAAAAAATAAACAAATAAATAAACAGAAATTATGAAATAGAAACTATGTAATATAAAAGACAAAATATAAGCTTCTTCCTCTCTCCTACATTTCCGTGCCCGACAGGGTCCACAATTAATAAATAAATAAATATTCTGGGACATTTTTACACAGCACCATCTAGTCCCAAACTAAGCAGAGCTTGTACTATGGGTACTAGACAATGGATATAATACTTATATACTTTTTTTTTGTAAATACATAAGAAACACCCAGACGAACACAAACACTTATATTCATCACATCAATTTTTGTGTCCTGTGGGAGTCGAACCCACGACCTCAAGGTCAGCAGTCCGGTATTCGAACCACTAAACCACAGAGGTCGTCTTTGTTGATGAATTGATACTTTTATATTTATTTTAACGCCTTTTAACATTGTGGAGTGCAGTAAACGAATTGAATATTGAAAATCGCACTATCCATCGCTTGTCCTTTAGTCACGTCACGGCCATAGATTTGTAAATTATAAGCCCGATTGAGGTGTGGGCCTAGCCTAGGTTAAGCTCATGAAAAACTGACTGATTTTACTCGACTAATAGTACTTATACTCATGATTGGACATAAAGAAAAGGGAAAAAGGCCTAGCATATTGACAGCTCATAAGTTCTGTATTCATCGTAATTTATATGACCACTAGTCCTGGTAGTCTGTAAGTGTAAGCGCGCATTACGAAATTTATTCGTTGCGATTTTTAGAGTGCGAAATAAAATCAAAACTAACTTAAAGCAGATGGAGTGCGCAAAACTCATGTCATACATGTATGATTTTTGATAAAAATGCGCCTACATACAATTCATGGGAACATTCTACTTATTTCCGTAGCATGGTGTCCATACAGTGTCGTGTCGGGCCAATAGAAACCACAGAGTCTCACAGTGACACGTTTGACACGGCGACGATGACTCCAATGGAGTGTGGTCCACGCCACAAGACGTAGACGATAATACAAACAATGGCATAGCCATAAAATTGCTTTCTTTCCATTGTTCTTTTGCTTTATGCTGATGTCAGATTGACTAGTGGAATATGGTATTTGTCTTCCTTTTTTTTAAAAAAAAAAAGCTTACTAGCAATGTGGGTCGCACATTACTAGTATTCTTTTTAACCCCCCGTGCTAAGCTAGATTGCTTATGTTACGAGTGGGTTCACGTCGGTAGTGCAATGGGTGGGGTTCGAACCGGCAATCACATGATCGCAAGTCCGACGCCCTAGCCATTAGGCTACCGACGCTTCAAAAGCATTTAAAAAGCATTTTCACATTGTGAGTGATGAGCCGCGCCTAAACATTGGCCTTGGGCATCTCTGAATCTGGGGACGTCATATACCCGAAACTGTTCACGAGCGCATTGGAAGACTTGTTTAAGACGTTGGACTGGAAGTTGGTAAGGGCATAAACATAAACGGCGATTACATCTCGCACCTACGATTCGCAGATGACATAGTCCTAATGGCAGAGTCGCTAGAGGAGCTTCAACAAATGCTGGACAGCCTAGCATCGGCCTCGCAAAGCGTAGGTCTCAGCATGAATTTGGATAAAACCAAAGTCATGTTCAATGACCACATTGATCTGAGACCTATTGCTGTAAATGGTCATCCTCTTGAAGTTGTTTCAGAATATACTTACCTCGGGCAGATCTTGCAGTTGGGTAAAAACAACTTTGAGAGGGAGGCCAAGAGGAGGATCCAACTGGGCTGGGCAGCATTTGGAAAACTACGTCAAGTCTTCTCATCACCCATACCGCAAAGTTTGAAAACGAAAGTTTTCAACCAGTGCGTCCTACCCGTGATGACCTACGGCGCTGAAACGTGGACACTCACAGTACGGCTAGTCCATCATTTTAAAGTCGCTCAGCGTGCTATGGAGCGCGCTATGCTCGGAGTTTCTCTGAAGGATAAAATCCGCAACGAGGTTATCCGACAGAGAACCAAAGTAGTCGACATAGCGCACCGAATTAGCAAGCTGAAGTGGCAGTGGGCTGGCCATATCTGTAGAAGAACCGACAACCACTGGGGTAGACGTGTTCTTGAGTGGAGACCGCGACTCGGCAAACGTAGCGTAGGACGCCCTGCGGCGAGATGGAGTGATGATTTGCGAAAGGTTGCTGGCGGAAGCTGGATGCGACAAGCCGAAGTCAGGGTGAAATGGCGCACATTGGGGGAGGCCTACGTCCAGCAGTGGACTAGTATGGGCTGATGATGTGTGATGTGATCTCTGAATAATGATCTCCAACCTATCACCAAATTTTCACTTTCACAAAATTTGGCGACCCCACCAGTTATTATCGCTTCGCCTGCGTAATTCTTAATAACATACAAGTTGCTACTGTTCAAAAAAAGTTATAACCAAAATCATTTGAGACACCACGCTATTGTCGGTCTTTGTAAAGAACTCGTGTAAGCCAGGATTTCGCCAAATACCAACAAAACAGTGAAACTTGTGCTTCACATTAATTTTTCTGGATAATGAATAAAAAAATAACCTATTCCTCATCCCAAACTTCTTCATCCTCTCTAACATGCTTAGAAAAAATATACATAATGTTACTGAACAAACATTACTGAAGAATAAACATGTTTCTTTCTTTCTTCTCTAAACAGCTCTTACACGAGCTTTATAATGAGGCCTGGGGGTATCAGTCTGTAGTATTTTGGTCATTCTACAAAACAACTACACGTGGGTAGCGGTATTGGTAAACGTGTTGCAATGAAAATCTAGCTGGACGTTGTGCAGTTTTACATAACAGTGTTATTATGTGAAGCAACTAGTGGTTATGTAAAATGGCGTATTATACAATCTGACTTCGAGATATACATATAATCCGAACAGAAAATTGCAGGACAGTATCAAAAATCGCTGCATCTTATGACTCGTACTGCTATAACCACGCCCTTCTTGTCCTCCGCCAAATATGAGCTGTCATGGCTGCTTCCTACACGTAAAAAATTTTACTTCCAATAGAAATTTTCCACTAAATATTGGCAGCAAGTTAAATATAGTTAGTGCACACGTGTGTTACCTTGTCTGACATTTAACTTTCGTTGTAAAGTTGAGTGCTTTTGACAGCATTGGCATTTTCCAAGCAATGTACCTATCGGTAAAACTTTTGCTTTCGTCATTTATAACGCGAAATCCAAGGTGGGAGTTTTGGAAAATAACCTTTTCATGCTACGGGTTCGTCAACGTTTAGCATAATGTATGCCCAAATTTTTTGAATTTGTGGCATATCCTCTTGAATTGTCTGCCGTCAGGATAAGCGACAGGTGACATGATGATCCATGAGGATTTTCTGCCACATCCAAAAACTGACAGGTGACGAGTAGGTACGTCGCACTTATACCCACGGGCGGATAGATACGGCCCTAGGGCAAAATTTAGGGAGCATAAACTTAAATAAGTGATATATATTTTTTTCGTGGTCGCGTCCTCAGTAAATCCACTAGTTGATCGTCTAAAAATTAAAAAAATAATCCATAGCACCTCGCTAAAAATACCCGATTATTAAAGTTTGTATGAGGACCTGCATATTTGCTTACTTATAGCTTATAGCAAATTCAAGTGTATGATTTATATTTTTTGCTATATTGTAGGGAAGGCAACAGAGGTATCAAATCAGCCCCTGCTTATACCGACTAAAAAACATATACATATAAACGTCTCCGAATCCGAAAATGTGATTTTTAAAATTCTTGTCTGTTTGTCTGTTTGTTACGGGTTGGAGCAAAAACTACTGAATAAATTTTAATTTTATTATGACTGTTAGAAAGTATATGCTCCAACTTAAAAACTGGTGAACTTCTTATCTCAATTAATTAAATGAATCCTGAGATACCTACAGCTTGACCTCTCTGATGTATAGAGGCCCATACAAAGAAGAGGTCATCAATATTGGTTTTCCATTTTTACTCCTGATATAGCTTCACGTGAGCGAAGCCGCGGGCAGAAGCTAGTTATATATAAAAGGTTAGGATTAGGCTATAGTCCACCACGCTAGCGTAATACGGGTTGGTAGACTTCACACGCCGCCGCCGTTGAGAAACCCTCTCAGGTATGCAGGTTTTCTCATGATGTTTAAGCGAGTGATAGATGATAACATGATTAGTCCGCTCATGACTTCGAAAAGTCAGAGATCAAGGCGCGCCTTGGTTTCGAACTCATAACCTTAAACTTGGCCGGCTAATGGTCATATGACTAGGCCATCACTGCACTAACTACTATACATAACAATATTTATACCTACATACGCAATAAACAAACAGCCTCTCACCCGAAACGCATATACAGTCTGTTCCGTCGTGGGTAAAAAGAAAATCAAAATCAGTAGGAAAGAGTGGGTATTACTAAATGACCTTTGCTTTAATAAAAAGGGAATCAGTATAGTGTAACACAGTTGTATTTATTATACATTGGACTCCTTGCTTGCAGTCCATGCTTTAAGTTTCGTAATTATATCTTTACCAAACTATAAAAATAATAAGTACCTACCTACAAAATGTATAGTATTTAAAACTAGTATCCTACACACCAATAGGCCTTAGGCAAAACTTCCTGTTTAGGCTAAGTGTTGAGCTAAGTTAGTAGGGCCTAAGCACGATCGCTGTGCTACAGGCTATGACTTCGATTCCCAGGTCAAATAAAATGTTATTGCCTTATTGGTTTTTTCTATGAAATTCGCAGAAGCAGCTCAGAGTTTGGATTTGTGCCCGGTTAATGGCAAAAAGCTAAGTAGCTCTCTATTCATCCAAATTTTCTAAAACAATCCAAAATAAAATGATTCGCCTTAATTAGACCTTCATGAAAGGATCTCCTTTGTTCTTTCAAAACGATTTTGACAGTACACAAGTCATAGTAACACTGTTAAAAATTTAACAGACCCGCAGAGCAGTGATTAGATTTAACAGCTGATTAAGCAATTTAACAAGCTATTAGCATGTGGTGGGACACTCACAAGCCTTAACAGTGTGTTAAAATATTAACAGGCTGTTAAATTAACAAACATAGTATGGTGAAACTGGGTCTTAGGGTGATACAGAGAAAAATAATAAAAACAGTAGAAGATACACTAGAAAACAGAGAGATAGGGAATGACTATACTTACATAAATATTACGGCGGTGAGAGGGACATAAATATTTACTATGGTTGGTCGAAAGATACTGAAAATGAGAAGTTAAGTATGAAGGAGAATTGGAACAAAAAAGTATAATTATTGTAAATATCGCGCAATTAGATACATTTATCTCAATTTCATACCTAATTTTACGACGGTAATTCATGATTCTATCATCGTCGACCGGATTGCCGGAAAGGAGTAGGTAATTACCTACCTAGCGTACTCTACGTGTCTCGCGGTATATATGCAGGTACCGCAAAGGAAATTTACCGTTTTGCGCCAACGATATGAACAACTTATAAAATTATGCTCGCATTTAAAATTTTGTAAATTCAAATGTTAAAAAGCATTTTATTTAAATTATTGCGTTTGTTTAAGTTAAAGCCGTTATATTTACATACTAGGTAGTTTAAAGAGTAGGCAGTGGGTTGATCTATTTAGGTACTACTGGTATACAAGAGACGATATACCTAGAGACTAAATGACATAAAATTTTAAGTTACATATAATAATATACTTACCTACAGTAGCACAAAAGATGTATTTAGCATTTAAATTGATAAAATACGGAGAACACCAGAAACTAATATGCAAAAAACCTGGTTCAGCGATTGATGCTCCTAAAATACGATGGTTGAACCCCAATAAAATACTGAATTTGAATACGGCCGACCTAATCCAATTTATTTTACCTAAAATACTTCAATCTTATAAGAGAAAAAACATAAAAGTTCCTTTGAAATAATTTACAACACCACACTTGAGCGCCTGCACAAAAGATATTCTCAAAACGCGCGGTTGCTGCTCGCAATGAAATGGCAGGCGCTTCAATAAAACGCGTGGAGTGAATTTTCAAATACGAAAGGTATTATTTAAGACCTAATATAGCACCTGGTGGGGCCAACACAATAGCCCTTGAGTCTTTTGAATATAGAAGACTTTATACTAGGGTTGTAGATATGATTTCGGCGAAGTTTTCGGCAAAGCGTTACGGAGAAATCCAATACCCACTTGTAACCGGATTTAAGTTTGTTGTGGTTGTAGATTCAACCAGAAAATTATTCATTTTCATTATATTAGAGCACCAACTGCACAAAAACGGGTCTTCTCTCTCTCTGTAAGGAGCAGACGCGTCTCCGCTTTCTGTAAGGAGGCTGCATCATGAAGAAAAAATATTAAAGCAATCTGAAGAATATGCAGATAAGGTAAAATAACGGTTACCTCTCAATATTAACTTACTAAAGAAATAAGTACTCATAATGTAATTATTATATCGGGCTTCTTGAAGCAGTGTTACAATTCACACGTAACGGTCTCTATCACCTATCATCTTTTTTTATTAGCACAGTAAATCTTTGTAGACGAAGTCTTCGTAGACAATCTCTTAGGAATACTGCAACTGACCCCAACACTCTTCTAGTGTAGCGACAGAAATCAAATTAAACAATTATACACCTATATAGGTAAGGTATATTTTGTGATAAACTAACTCTTACGAATTGAATGCCATTTAGGATGCTATGGTAGCCCTCTTTCACTTAGACAAAATAACCCTTCATTGAAACACGATGAAACCTCTGTTCATCTCCGTTATGTAGTAATGATTTGGCTCGGTTTCAAATGCGTTTTAAATAATCATTATATCAGCCGAAGAATGTCCACTGCTGATCAAAGGCTTCCTCCATAAATTCCTATAACAACCGGTTACATGTCGCCTGCATTTAACGATACTCACGACCTTCATAAATTATAGTATACCTACCCAACTTATCCCATTTAAAAATAATGATTAAGGAAAATTTAGGATTTAAAATAATCGTGTCTCTTTGTTTTTTTGTCTTTAAATCAAATTTTAGCTTAGTCTTAAATTAACAAAGTGTTTTAATAGTTAAATAATACGCGCTTAAACGGTAAAGGAAAACATCGTGATGAAACCTGCACGTCTGAGAAATTTTCTCGACGGCGGCGTGTGAAGTCTACCAACCCGCATTAGGCCAGCGTGGTGGACTATAGTGAAATCCCTCTCATGCCGAGAGGAGACCCGTGCCCAGCTGTGGACAGTATATGGATTGATGATGATGATAATATTTTTTAAGGGGGAATAAATTTATATTTAACTACCGCATTGTATCTGGAAAACAGCTGAAGTATCAAATGTATAAGTAAATAATGTACTTATATGTAATGTATAGGTATAAACAAGTATATACTTAGTTTAATTAATACAGTTCAACCTTTTGTAATCAGGCCGAAATTCCTTTTAAGGAAATTTTATTCATCTGTAACCCGATTTTGTGTGTTCGCATCCCTATCAGGTCCAGCTATTCACAAAAGACAGGATGAAGCCTGTCTACGTATCCGGGATGAGAATTTATTGTTGTTTTTTATTAAGATTTTTTACCCACAATGCCCCGGGAAAATTGGGAAAGTGCGGATCAGGGGAGAATCGAAATGGTGTTGTAATTTGAGGGCGGAATATTGGAGCTGTATAGGACTATCTAGACGGGTATTGGGTAACCTAACCTCGCTCTCAATTCAAAGCATTCAGGCTATCGGATGATTCAGGCTAACACGACAATTAAGATTCATATACCTACCATCTGTTACAATATTTGTTATGACAACATTAATATTACTGGAAAAGGTGAACCTATGAAATTTAATATCTTTTTACAATTTAAAACAAAACTTTTATCTGAAAGTTCATAAAGTCTTTATTCCCGTAGAATAAAGATTTTATGTTTATAAACTTTCCGATAAAAGTTTTGTGAAAAGATCTCACAAAATAAAATGCTGTTTCATACACACTAAGGTCCACATGCACCAACTTTTAAAATATGTTTAAATTGAACACAAAATTACTATGAAAAATTGTATTTAAATACAATTTAAACATATTTTAGAAGTTGGTGCAAGTGGCCCTTCATCATAAAGTCCTTCCAAAGATTTATAACGACATAATCCACATAAAAACAATTACTTAAACGCTACGCTTATTTCAACACGCTCAATATAAACGCCATTAATCTTTGCTAACAAGGAAAAAAACTACACAAAAATGTTGTATTTGGAATCCCTGTGTGCACAGTGGGCCACAGCGGACGTTTTGGTCGAATCATTATTGCACCGCACCTCAGAGTGCGCCGGTTTTGAAATATAATTTTGAGAAACGCCCGCCATATTGAGTAACGGTTAGGTTTTTACACTTTACTTAAGGTAGCGTAGTTATGACCATAATTTACCTTTCTGTTACACTGGAGTTCAACTTAAGTTGTGTTGCATTATTAAGATTTTTATATTAAGCGTACAAGGTAAAATATTCAAACGCTTTACAATTTTATGATGCTGTTAAATGTAGTGTTTCTATCACTATATATGTCAAATTGACTGACAGCACGAGATTGCGCGGCATCTTAAAATTGAGTAGCATTTGAGTATTTGACCAATAAACAGACTGTTCCCTTCCTTTATCAAAAAAGGAATAAATGATGTTTCAATATTACTGTTGCAACAGTATAGTAGGTACTTATTCATTAGTATAGTCGTATTAATATGTGACACATTTAGCAATAAATAAATAAATATCATCGGTACGACGGGACTCCTTTCTTTACCGTTGATTTGAATGCGTGGGTCATATGACACTACGCTTGTTTGATGAACAAACAAGACGAGGCACAAACTCTAAAATAATCTTGTTACAGAGATTATTTTAGTAGAGTTAAGGTACACACGGTGGAAAACGGTTAAATTCTTTGGCATCTTACATGTGAGGCTAGGCAAATCATACCGCCACCAAGTGTGCTGGATTTTGTTAGATTTAACCCCACACGTTTCTTACCAGCGTTTGGGCGTGGAGAAGAAGTTTCTTATCCTTAGTTGACCTCCCAGAATACTTTTACTACGACCCAAAAATTACATCTCCCGAATGTGTTCATGTTTTTAACTCCAAATCATAATTTAAGATGGAGGATAAGTATTAAGGCCCACTTGCACCAACTTTTAAATGTGTTTGAATTGTATTTACAACACGAAATTTCTATGCAAAATTGTGTTTAAATACAATTTAAATATATTTAAGAAGTTGGTGCAAGTGGCCCTAAATATGTCAATGTTACGTTTACGGAGCTTACTGAAGTCGTAAAATACCTATAGATATATTTATTGTGTTTACTTGGGTTAATCAATCATTTGATGCACCTATCCGCTTATAAAATTGAGTTGTTTGAAATTAATTCAGTATTTGGAATGAACTCAGTTATTCTTTGATATACACACCGTGTATCGTTTACTGTGGGTCGGCACCAATGGGCCGGCTCGACCGGATTGATACCACGGCCATACAGAAAACCGGCGTGAGACAACACTTACGTTGTGTTTCGCCGAGTGAGTGAGGATACCGGAGGCTCAAATCCTTTTAAAAGGCGGGCAACACACTTGTGACTGCTCTGGTGTTGCGGTTGCGGGTGTCCATGGGCGACGGTAATCGCTTACCATCAAGTGATGAAAAAGTACTTATACTGCAATTAAAGCTTTCATTCATCTCTATGTATGGCATCATACTTTTTGGTAACTGGTTAATTTATTTTAGTGTTATACACTGATATCATCAGAGAAGTTTTACTTACTTTTGACGTTCGCTTTCTTCTACATACTGTCATCATAAAACAATGCTATCTTAACAAATGAACCTATAATTTCAAACGGGGAACTGCATCTATGCTGTCAACCTTTTTTGCTCCCGCATAATTACTGTCAAGACTCTCGTGCCGTCACGTCGCACTATTACGACTTTCCTACATCTGAACAGGGGACAATGATCACTGAGACAGACCTGCGATGAACCAAACCAATGCTCCCCACTGAACGCAGAAAGTAAAAGCACAACGCACCACCGCGGCCAATTCACTGTCCGTTACGAGAGTGAGCGCGCTTCACGCGTTATGTCAAAATCTCCCGCCAAAAAAAAAACGTCAAACTCAGCTCGAGTTTCGTCCGAAAACCTTAAAACTTTTTTGGGATTTTTTTATTTATTAGTCGAAGTGCGTCGAACTCTGGAGTGCACCGTCCCCAGTTTCATAAGTGGTTGTAGAATGTTATTGTGTGGTCGCGCAGTGAAAGTGGCGTGACGTAATCGTTACATTAGAGCTGTTATTATGGCGGATATCGCTCGTATCGGGAAGCGGTGTCTTACTGTATTCGGACTTTTTGGTGAGTTATTTTTTCGTGGACTAATTACAATATTTTAAAGCTTGCCATTTGTAATTATTTATAGAAAATTTAAATAAGTATGAAAATATTGACTGGTTTCGCACATTTACACGAATATAGATACCGTAAAGGACCCGAAACGTTGGAAATTAAATAATAATTTAAATATAACGCCGTAAAAAGTACCTACTTTTATTCTAAGAAAATATTTGTAGTAAAGTACTTTAATTTGAATTTCTACGACAGTATCAATTGGAAAATATGTTAATCCTTCTGATATGACCCAGCCTATTTAAAATATATATATATTTATACGTACCTATAGTTGTGACGAATAAATAAAGGTTTTATTTTAATTTAGCTCTTATAATTTTATAGGATATTAATTCTAATACAGGAGCATAAAGTATTTGATGTTATCTAATTATTTCATTAATTATCTTAGGTACTTATATACAAGATACATATGTTTAAAGTACATAGATTCTAAGCTTTGACGGTTATCCCGTCAGCCAATAAATCATATTATATACAATAATTATATTATATTGTTGATAGGTAATTTATGTCCGGAATTAATTATCCTTATTTTATAAGGTCTAATTGGGACGGCTATAAATTAAAATAACAACTGTAATCTAACTAAATTACGTATTTCGCAATATCATCTAAAAAATATAATATATAAATAAGCTTACTTAATGATATAATAATCTCGGATAAATTAAGAAAATCCTAAATGAATGGTTTTAAAAAATAAAATGTAGGTAGGTACCTACATTTTTTTTTTTAAATATCATCTTTTGTCTTCTACCTGCGTGAGCTACTCGCTATACTTCCAATCAGCAGATTTACCGCGATAACTTGCCTTCAATTTATGTAAATTGAAAAAACGTCGAAATGTAAATATTGAATCCATAGACAGCAACAAAACACGCATAACCTTCTTACTTAATAACTATAGATGTACACTTCTGCTAAGCCCTTTGGGGACAAAATACCTGTTTTTTTTTTTTTTATATAATCACTGCATGCATTGCGGTTCTATTTCTAAATCCGAACTAAACTATTCACAGTGGTCAGTACCTACTTACCGACTGTCTGGTTTGATAAGGAATCAGAAAGGCTTTTAACCAAACTCTCACTAATACCATAAGTGATTAACATGTTACAATTATCTGCATTTCAATGCTTTATCGGCATTTCTATTTCTGATACCTACTAAATGCCGTGAGAAAACAATATGCCCGTGGTTATAAGTTATAATAAGCTTGCGGTTGCCTGTATGCTGGGGATTATATAGGCAATGACAGGCATAACTACGGGCATATTGTTTGTATCTGTTGTTAAAACAAGTTAAAGTTTAGTGTTAGTGTTGAAACATACAAACAATATGCCTGCGTTAATCAATGATCAGTAATAGGTTTTGTGTTTGTTAGAATTCTACAAGAAATTTGTTAGCGAATCCCTCGGTTCCTTACCATTGCAATGATGATACATGCGTTAACCAAACTCAGTAATATTGAATTATTTTACCACGGTAACAACTGTGATTGTGAAGGTTATCTAAATAAATAAAAGATGAAACTTATCATCAATTTATTTGATAAAGTACCGATATTATAAAGTTATTCTAGTGAAGGAAAACCGACTTAGGGCAGGATTCGAACCTGCGTCTTGTGGTTAGATACACCATACGCTATGACCACTAAACCACCGCGATTCCCACCCGCTATCGCCAGGTCGAAATTTGCCTTGACATTCTGAATTTATGTCTTAAAGGTGACGTCAGTGACTACCATTGAAAAGCATTGATTTGGCACTTGATTCGGTGTCCTCCGATGTGTTTGGGTCCTATGTAATAATAGTGGAGCCTATTGCCATTGCGTTCAGTATTATAAAATATGAATATTCGTATCTTTCAGAAAACACTTACATAATAAATGTAAAAAGTATTACTTAAATTATTAACTAACCTATTTATCATCTCTATGTAATGGCGTAGGTAGTAAAATATTTCATTTTAAATTAGAAACTAAATAGAGAAAGCCGTGCTTTTCTTTTTTGACAATTAAGTAAGGAGTTTTAATGAAAAAAGTATAAATGGACTGAGGAAAAGAGTAGAAACACTTTTGTTTCGTTGCGGACTGCACGAGCCAGACTCAAAAACTCACAGTTTTGCTTGTTTTATATTATGTCTGCTGTATTTAGGAAATTTGAACATGTAGATGGAAAGATTTATCTTCTAAGGGAGTGTGCTTTTGCTTTTTAAGCTTTTGTAACAAAGAAACCACATCCATAGATCGAGGATAACATAGTGTACATCCTACTTCCTACTAATCCTACTAATATTATACATGCGTAAGTTTGTGAGGATGGATGGATGGATGTTTGTTACTCTTTCACACCAGAACGGCTGAACGGATGTGGATAAAATTTGGCACAGAAATAGATTATAGTCTGGAATAACACATGGGCTACTTTTTATCTGAAGTCTGGAGCTAAAAATGAACTGCAAACTGTGGGTTTACCTTAGTAGTTAGGTACATTTCTGAAAAACTTTCGGGGAATACAGGCGTAATGGTATGTTATGGTAGAATGCCCGATAAGAGCGAAAAGTATAAGCAGTTGAGTCTACAAATTGGTCGAAGCTTTCCAGACTTTTTGGGTATCACCTCTAACGGTTACCATAAAACAAATACCGTGGGAGAGCCATGTTTTGACACCAATGGGCCGGAGTGACCGAAAACCGGCGTGAAACAACACTTATGTTGTGTTTCGCCAAGTGAGTGAGGATATCGGCGGCCAAAACCCTTTTATAAGGCGGGTAACGCACTTGCGACTCCTCTGGTGTTGCGGGTCTCCATGGGCGGCGGTAATCGCTTACCGTCAGGTGATCCATTTGCCCCCCTATCCCATAAAAAAAAGTACAAGCTCCATGGTTTTAGGTATCGTAAAACAACTGAGACTGGTGAAAATAATAAAAAAATGATAATAAGTAAAATAAAAAAAGGCAATAGGTAAACCGGCGTAAGCTTCAGAAATCAAAAAGCAATAAAGTTATTTTAGTGAAGGAAAAATTCGATTCGCAGGCAGAATTCGAACCTGCGTCTTCTGGCTAGGTACACCAGACGCTATAACCTCTAAGCCACCGCGAGTCCAAAAAGTAATAATTTAATATCAATTATGTAAGTGCAAATAATATTAACAACCAGGTATCGATCTGTAAAAAAGAACTGAGCCCCTATGACATGACGGCTTATCAACAAGTGGTATTTACACCAAGTATTTATAACTAAAAACAACGTGTAATTTGTTACACGTTGTCAATGCATATCAATATGTAAAAATTTATATAGCACAGAAAATCTTCGTATTGTTACATTGCTAGCATATTGCATGATCGATTATAGTATTCACGTAACATTTACGATGTAATCGATTAATTTGCTACGTGCTCGTTTTTGTGTCAGTGCTTAGATCGTTTAAAAAATTCAACACCTGTCAGGCAAGTAGTGTAGTTATCGCTTATTACTGTTTGAGGTACCAGTTCGGGGATTTTATAGTGTTTTTTTTTGTTTACCGCGAATTTATATTTAAAAATGATAATTAATTAAATAACCACTGCACGACAAGAGCAACACTATAAAAGTGTTTACTGAGGATAAATTATTTACTTAAGTTCTATAGAAGTTGTAAATAACTTTTATTTCGTAATCAAGTAAATCTCCGCGGCTGTTATTAAAAAAAAGCATTTAAGTAGTAAAAAAAATTTGGAAATGTCAGCATCACTTTGTTACCTACCGTTTTTTATTGTTGTACTCGTAATTTCATTTAAATTTAATATTTTTAGGATTTATGATAGAGGTTAGACCACACTTAAAGTGCGGGGGACAAATTGTCTTACTTCAATGTTTGACGTAATGCAAATCTGAAAATTTTGACATTTTGATTTTTTTGCGGACCGTTTCGCGCCAAATGCGTTTACAGACGCAAAATCTTACGTCACATCACGTCTTGTAATCTTTTTGCAGTTAATATACATCGCATACAAATTATACAATCACCATTTTATGTACCGAGTTGTCATTATTCTCGTACAGTTTTTCATCTATATTTGATGAAGGCACTAACTTCCACGTTACCCTGACCTATATTCTATTGTCAGCTTTGCTTAGAGCCTGCTTCTGCTGCGACGTAGCTAATTAGCATAACAGGTAAGAACTGGGCCCATACTGTTTCACCGTAGAGGAGATATATCACTATTCACATAGACTCATTTATTCAAGTGGTTCTTACCGCAACTGCTATGCTAGCGGTCGTGGGTTGTATTCCTACGTCAGGCGAAGTGTTATTTATTGGGTTTTTATATGAAATTTGGAGGTTGGATTGGTGCTGGGTTGATAGCAATAAGCTCGCCCCCTTTGAATAGGCCCAGGCGAACTGTAACCTACATTATGGTGTGTGTTTTTTTAATCTTGAAATGACATCCGGTTCTTAAATAATGTGAACCTTCGTATTGTCGAATTCGATCAAACTTGGACACCCTTCGACGCCCGCACATCTTGTTATCGCAATATTGTACTAGTGAAGATTGTAACATAATTTATTTTAAAAGAGTCCATGTCCATGGAGTTTCTTGCCGGATTCTTCTCCATAGGATCAACCTTTTGGAACCATGCAACTAGAATCATAACGTTTCATAAACGCTTGTAAAAGCTTACTTGAAATAAAAACATTTGAACTTGAACTTGAAGTCTGCCTAACCCTTCGGGGAATACAGGCGTGATGTCTGTGAACTCTGATTTTCAGTTGGTATGGAATACAATATGGTAAACATCGTTATCCGCGCAGTGCATTAGCCGAGCGGCCCTGTAACCAAGTGTGTGTCACGTGACGACTACCTAACTAACTTACGTCCCACCCGCCATCTTGCATCCCAATCATACCAGAATATTGTTTTATATATCAACAAAGATGTCGACGAAATAAAACTGGCTTTAAAGAAACTTTTATTAACTAGTATTTAAAATATTAGTTATAAAATCTCTACTATTATAAAATTGTAAAAATGCTGTGTCTGTACATTGAAGATATTTAAAAAAACACAAGTGGTTTAGGGTATATAAACGTCTCTGAACCCAAAAATTAGATTTTTAAAATTCTTGTCTGTTTGTTACGGGTTGGCGCAAAAACTACTGAAACGATTTTTATTTTATTATCACTGTTAGAAAGTATGTGCTCCAAATTAAAAACTGACATACTTCTTATCTCATTTGGAACCTGAGATACAGCTTGACCTCTCAAATGTATAGACCCATACTAAGAATTCCTGTCCCATAAAAAAAACGAGCAGACAGATCACCTGATGGTAAGCGATAACTGCCGCCCATGGACACCCGCAACACCAGAGGAGTCACGAGTGCGTTACCCGCCTTTTAAAACGCAAGCGCTGCTTCACGTCGGTTTTCTGTACGGCCGTGGTATTACTCCGGTCTAGCCGGCCCATTCCTGTCGAAGCATGGCTCTGCCACGTTAAAATTCCTTCCTTCGATTCCTTGGTTCGTGCATGGTCATACCACTAGGATATGATTGCTTGGTTCTATTTCGGGTAAGGAAAATATCCCCTGAGTGATTCCTCTTCTGAAGGAAGATCAAACATAATAAAAATCAAGAACAAGACTTTTAAAACGTGCTTTTACTTAATTATACTAAAGTTTCACTGTTACACAAGTTAACCTTGACATCCACCGCGCCACGCTCGCTATCAAATATAAATTATATGCACGCCGTGTCTTTGCATACTAAAGTGCTTGCTGTTTTCTAAACTGTATATAATGCTTGTTTACCAATGAATTGCATTTGGGTTTCCATTATCTTAGTTTGTTTTGTGCGATGTTCCATTTGGGGATTTCCGTTCTCGATTTGGAACAAATTAGGTTCGTTTTACGACCTACTTACGTCCTTTATTTTATTACGATCTTTTTGCAAGACCCCTCCCACGAACTGGACTAATTTTACTAAATCTTCCCCATATAGGATTTTAAAATTGCAATAGAATAAGAAGAATATGTTTACTGTGACAATAATTACCGACGTAAATTAATATCAGTAAAAAATCGTAATAAAAACACGCAATAAATGTATTTGTCGCAGTTAAATTGTATAATGCATTGTCTTACATAACTGCTAGCCTGGACGTTGTACAGCTGTTTTATATAACACAGCTATTTTGTAAAACAACTAGCAGTTATGTAAAATGTCGTATTATGCAAACCGACTTCGACTAATTGGATGAAAAAAGCTGTCGATGGATCGGGCTCTGCGGTGGTCTCTAAAATATACAACATAAAAAACACTATAGACAAATACCTAGTATTCTTCTAATCCTTATTTTAATCAATTACTTATTATAAACCATAGCACTCAATATAAATAAAATATAGGTAAAGTTAATCTACTTTTAAACTTGGCAAAACAAGAAAAGAAAAGATCGTGTGTTTTACGAAAGACGTCAAAACACGCGCTTTCGACTTTCTACACCACGCTTTATATTTTGGTGACGTTTTGTGTTTGCAATGACACTTTGATGTGACAAAATAGGAAAATTATTATTGAGGCCTTCGATTCGAGTTCAGAGCATATTATTGGGGTTTTCTATGCAATTCCTAGTAGCAAAAGGGTGGCAAAAGACGTGGGTTTCATAATGTATATTCTCTGAATTATTAACATCGTGTCGCGGTGTTGAGTCCAGGTGACCTGAAATACAAGATTTCCCCTAATTTAGGCACCAGTCTCCCAGAATATCGTATTACAATGTTAGTAATGTAAGAGTCTATTGAATGGAATCTGTATTTTATATTGTGGTGAGAAGTAAATAAATTATTGAATTATGAGTGTTGGAGATCTTTATAGGTTGCGGAGAGCACCTAACATCACGACGGTGACCTGTATGACAGTCTACCGTTCTAATATAAAAAACACTCAATCACTTCCAGGGTCTGTAAGCCTATGGCTTCATATACCCTTTCCGATAATAGAATATGTTTCGCTCTCCGACGTAAATAACATGCTCTTAACAAGTACCTAGGTACTTATTAGGTTTACCTACATATCATTTATAAGACAGGGTTATTGACGATATTACATTATTTTACAACGTTGCCCCACATTCGTTTTCTCTTGTTTCGTGAATGCGGTACCATACAAAAATCTTAAATGAACGAACAAACCAAAATCAAACGCTTTTTTTTCGTAAAATCCACTCTAACAACCGCAAAGGGGCCGCTCCCTTCTTATCAAAAGATGTCTTTTCAGCGATATGAGTTGGCATAGGTTGGACTAAACTCTGTTCTCCATCAACTCTGCACAGCGTCTGTAGACAGGAGGTCTGTCACCATACAAGAAGGGACCTACCACCACCTACATGCTGGGCTACTGCTGAAAAGTTTGCGAAAATAATGCGTAGCAGTTCTGATGGACTCTCTATCAAAACGGACTTAGGCACACTAAGAGTTTTAACCTTACCCCGAAGGTGTCTAATTAGTCTAAAAAGGACATTCGATTTTTTTTGCAAATAATATGGCCTAGATACATACACAAAATGGTAGGTATACTTTTATGATTCTACAATAGATACATTAACATTCTCTGCACACGTGCCATCCTTTTTGCATAAAAACATTCGCGATAACGTTATGCAAATCGGAACTGTGCACAAAAGATTACTTAACAGTACAGTGAATGAATCGTTCCTACTGCTACATGCTATTTTGTAACAGATGTGCAACGTTAACAGTGACAGCTGCTAACTAGATCCGCTTGCAAAACTCTTTGTTATTTAACTCATTATATGACATAACGTGTGTAAATAAATATTTTTTGGAACAGGATGCACTTTTCTTGGAAGATATCTTGAAAGATCTGAGTCATTGCATCTTTTGTCTTTACCTTGTGTTGCTTATTGCAAAACTGAACTTTAGCTACAACTTTCGTAATAAACTTTTAATCTTCATTTGACTACCTCGGGGATGAACATTGGGAAAGTTAATACGTAGGTATATCGGTTGTCATTATTGTCTATGAAACCAAGTATAGTATCTACTTATTTCAAGACGAGATGCATAGGTTTTTCTTCGTTGTTGTTACTAGAAGTTAAGTAAATTATTTATTTTTTTGGCATTTGGTAAGTTTTTGGTTTGATAAGGATTTTTAAGAAAAGGTTTTAGTTTTTAGTTATGAATACTGGAAAGCTCTCGGTTGCTCAATGCAGGAATAGTTTTAATTTGAAAATAACTATGTTTTACCTTTCTGGACACTTCTGTTGGTATAACCCTCGGGATGAGAGTAGATTTAACCTTCAAATTAAAGACTTGAATTCGTGAGATTAATTACTATTACTGCTTGTTCATTGAAAATAATGACCATCACTTCTTAGGTAATACTAATACCTACCTCTGCTTTACCTAGTTTTAGTTTTATATATGAAATTCCACACTTTCACAAATACTTAGATCTAGTCGATCAATAATTAAGTATATGGTGCAATGTCAACACTTTCCACATTTCAGCGGTATTAGGTAGGATATAGGTACATTTTTTTTATAGCAATAGCTTACTAGCAATGTGGGTCACACATTATTAATATTCTTGTTAACCCCTCGTGCTAAGCTAAATATGCTTGTGTTACGAGTGGGTTCACGTCGGTAGTGCAATGGGTGGGGTTCGAACCGGCAACCACATGATCGCAAGTCCGACGCCCTAGCCATTAGGCTACCGCCGCTTCTAAATTTAAATACATATTTCATAGTAAGTAATTAAGCCTGTTATGTCCGTGTGAAAGTCTTCAAATTTTACGCTAACGCGGTAAGAACACTTATCAATTGTAAATTATGTCATATCATGTATCACGGTAGGAACGTTTGTTTGCTTGTCTATTTATCTATAACTTTCCACGTCTAAACCGCAAAACAGATTTCGATCACTTTTGACAAGGATCCTGAGGAAGGATATAAGCCATCTTGTGTACACAAAATGTAAAGACCACTAAAGGAGAGGACACTAGGTCCGACAACACAGTTTTTACTAGTGCAGGAATAAGGCGAATAGTTTCTAGTTATAATCCATGTGGGGTTCCTTCGCTCGGGTGGAGAAATCCCTAACTTTATTCAAAATATTCTATACTAGCTTATGCCCGCGACTTCGTCTGCGTGGACTTCAGATAAAAAGTAGCCCATGTGTTATTCCAGACTGTAATCTATCTCTGTGCCAAATTTTATCCAGATCCGTTCAGCCGTTCTGGCGTGAAAGAGTAACAAACATCTATCCATCCATCCATCCTTACAAACTTTTGCATTTCTAATATTAGTAGGATTATGTAGCATTCAAATGGGGAAAGAATTTTTGAAATCGGCCTGTAATTTTTGAGTTTATTCGTTACATACATACAAATATTTCCTTTTTATAATATTAGTAGCTATAGATATATGCATTATTAATGCATACAGAACTCTACAACAGTAAACCATTTAACTCTGCAGTGGATGTCGTAACATGAGATAATGTGCAAATTTAAATGCATATATAAACCGGTTCATATTACACTTCAACAACAGTAAAACGGTGGCTGTATTAACTGTAGATTGAGATGTAAAATAAAATACTGAATAAAAATAACAGGCTAATTACTATAATAATTATTTTACACGCACTATTGGTAATGATCCAATTTGTTCATGAAAATTACCGTTATATAGGTTGTTGTTTCATTACCTTTTTAAAGTTTTACTTCAGGATTTTATGACAACATTCAGGGTCTCCCAGGGTTCAATTCTTAGCCTTCATGCTAAGGTTTTAAAGATATTTTAATAATTTGTTGATGACAACTCGATGTCATTTACCGTATCGTGGGACAGCCATGCTTCGGCACGAATGAGCCGGCAAGAAACAACACTTACGTTGTATTTCGCCGAGTGAGTGAGGATACCGGAGGCCCAAGGCGGAAAACACACTTGAGACCTTTCTGGTGTTGCGGGGGTCTATGGACGGCGGTAATCGCTTACCATCAGGTTATCCGCCTTGTAGTTATAATACCTAGGCAGTGTTACCTAATATATTGATGACAACTTCGTCATTTATCTTATAAGTGTAACGGAGATCAGAGAGAAATGACAGTTTAATTTTACAGACAGAATTTTACAGTTTAATTAGACAGGTTAATTAGTCCATATTACCATAATAGCTTATTATGGTAATATGGACGATATGTTAAACACACACCTACTGAACTAGTATATTGGACACTCTCTGTAACCCGCATTTTTGACTCATTGACCGCCTTATCCGAACGATAGTGAAAGCCGGTGATGTCAGCGGCGCGCGCGCACATTACATAACCTATTGTTGAGCGCGAAATGCCATTCAAATCGCAAATGTAAAATAAAAAAGTACAGAAGATCCATTCATCTGTGAACGGTTATTTAATGATAAAGTTTTAGAGCGCAAGAAAGACACGGAAGAGGTTGACATATTTAGACCATAGCAGCCATATCCAGGATGTGTTTAAATAGGGTAGAAGTCAAATGTGATTGGTTTTTTTAATTTGAAGAAATGAACAATGTTATGAAATTGTTACATGATGCCGTGGCATCTATGAAATGTTAAATACATACATAACATCACGCCTGTATTCCCCGAAGGGTTAGGCAGAGGCGTACTAATGTAAACCCACAGTTCGCCGGTATGTTTAGGTCCCATGTAGGGGGTGGGGGTGGGGGTCGAGCCTATTGCCGTTAACCGGGCATAAATTCATAACTCCGAACTGCTACTGGGAATTTCGTAGAAAAATCCAATAACACTTGCTCGACCTGGGAATCGAAGTAACATTCGCGCTCAGGACCACTTGGCTAATGAGGCAATTATGAAATGTTCGCTTTATGAAATTGAGGTTCTGCACTTCGTCTACTCTATGGCCAAAGAGAGCTTATACATATTAATTGGTTTATCTTGATGAAATTATGTTTCTACAGCTTCTATCTAGATGAAAACACTGATATTGTTGTTAAGATATGCTTAGTACGCTTGTTATTAGGCCTATTCTGTGATGTTGTGAATGTAGATAACGAACTATGTTATCGTATGTGGTCGTGAATATTATAGTGGGAATGAACTTTCGATGTTGACTCATTCGTTCATCTTATTTTACAATCCTAACTTTCCTCTTTCTAATCTTTATAAGGAGTTGTCCATATTAGTTATCATGTTTGTATGAATAAAATTTTGGTAAATTGGAATTTATTGTGAAACTATCTACCTTGATAATCGAGAAAGCTCATTTGGATATCAATTAAAAGTAAGAGGAAGCAGTACCTATAGGTAAATATAGGTAATTTACTTACTTACGAAGTGTTTAAATCATTCTACACCAAAGATAACAATAAAAACGTGTATTACTATAAAATGAACTGCGTTTAATGTTTCAATTAACTTCAATTAAATAATTAACTTTTCTTTAATATTATTAAAAATTCACAGACCATCAACAAGGGTTAAAACTTGTTCCTTGCTCAATTATGATATTGCCAAAATCTGAAAAATAATAATGTATACAAAAATACTGCACTGCATTTTGGCAATCTCTTTATTACCATTCAATTACCGTTGCTATAAAAAATTACAACTACATGGGTAGGTATACTGTAGTATCGCAATCGGAACAAGGCTAGTTAAAAATGATTATGAAACAGATAAACCATTTCCAAGTGGAAAATCCAGGTTTACGCAACACGCGTAGGTAAGTATTAGCAAAACTAATGAACTACATCGTTTGGATTTTATTGATATTGTTCTACGAAATGCGGTAAATAACATTACCTATTCATGCAACAAAACTCGAAGTGGAACCTTAGATAGATATGAATAGATATAAATAAAAATCAATCAACCTTCAAGAAAAGAGCGTACTCCCTTTTAAAAGGCCGGCAGCGCACTTGTGACTCCTCTGGTGTTGCAGGTGTCCATGGGCGGCGGTGATCGCTTACCATCAGGCGATCCGTCTGCTCGTTTGCCTGCTATCACATAAAAAAAAAACGCTCCATTTATGTAAGATCAGTTGACAACGCCCCGACCGTTTGTGACAAGAGAGAGAGAGATAATACAAGAGACGACAAGATTTATTGTAAGGCCTTCCCTACTCTTTTTCTTATCATCTTCTTATATCTTTCTTCTTCCTAGCTCATTTGACATGCGGCAGAGAATCCAATCCAATCCAATCCTGAGAAATTTTCTCAACAGCTTTCTCAGACCGCAATACTTACGTCTCCCAACCGACCTGTCTTCAATATTTTTGTCAATCTATCAAATATCCGTCAATCTATCAGGCATTCAGGATTTTCAAAACGATTGATAATAAATTCTTAATTAAATTTCTTAACGCTCATGAAACAAATTTTCAACTGACTGAAAAAGGAGTAGGCTCTTAATCTCTGAAAATTCAAAGTCCTGCCGAATCAGTCTCATATAAATTTGATTTGGTGCCTGAAGTCTGACCACCGGTTCTGAAGGTACACCACAAAATTCGTGCTCTTGGTTTTCTTCTCCTAAAAAGTTTTAATTATGAATTTAATATTTCCTGTAATAATGGCCTAAGCAAACAAAATTCGACTTCATGACGTATTTTCGACATAAGATTTCGCAACAGAACGGGAGGATTAATATTTCACCGTAGTTTTTATTGGATGTTCTTCCAATAAAAACTACGGTGAAATATTAATTGTAAGTGTGTTCATTCTCATTGTTATATCTATGTGCTTACATTATTATATATAATCCTTTGTTTATGGCAGCAAAATAACAAGATGTTGTAAATGTTGACGTTGTGAACTTGCAACCGTCTATCTGCTTAGAATATAATGTAGGTATCACGTCATTTCATCATCATATTTTCTCAACTAGGTTACTTTCCCGATTATCACACGCTACTGAATATTGATTATATGTATTACAATAGATATTGGTAATTAAGATTTTAGAGACATTTACTTAAAATCTAACAACCATATACATATTTACATGCATACATAGACAGTTTAAATTGCGCCTAAGACGTCCAAATATTGGAGATACAGAATTTGATGGTAGATTATAAACGGCGTAGATTAATTTGACGCCAAAGCTTCGGACAGAATATCCATTATCTTTATTACAGACTAGACTTCCGCCCCGACTTCGCACGGGTGGAGAAATCCCTAACTTTTTAAAATATTCTATAGCCTATGTTAATCTTAAAAAGCTTTTAAATGGTGAAAGTTTAAATTTTTGAAATCGGCCCAGTAGTTTTTGCGTTTATTCGTAACAAACATACATACAAACCTTTCCTCTTTATAATATTAGTGTAGACAAAATTCATGAGACCGTCATTTATAAAGCCTTGAAATGGTTATAATTAAATTCTGGTTTCCGTGTATATTTCCCAGGCTTGTTTTGGTTCGTCGGGGTTAGTTACGCAAGGCTTTCAGGAATTTCCCCAAGGGGCTTGCTTGTTCGTAAATTTATTTGTCGACATGCAAAAGGCCTCGGTGGGTAGTCAGTTAACAAGATTTTACTTGTGAGCTGAATATAGTGTGCTCACTGACAATTTGCTAAGGAACAAGAAATGGGCATATGAGATTTAACAACTGAGGTCTTAATATGACAACGTGCTGGTGATGACACTGGTGTGGTTGACGTTTATAGGCTTCGGTTACCGCTTAATCTCTACTATTATAAAATTGTAAAAAAAGTTGTGTACATAGAAGATAATTATTAAAAAAAAAACAAGTGTGTTATAGTAGGACATATAAAAGTCTCCGAAACACAAAATGTGATTTTTAAAATTCTTGTCTGTTTGTTACGGGTTGGCGCAAAAACTACTGAATAGATTTTAATTTTGTTATCACTGTTAGAAAGTATGTGCTCCAACTTAAAAACTGGTATAATACTTCTTATCTCAAATAATTAAACGGAACCGGAGATACAGCTTGACCTCTCTAATGTATAGAGACACATACAAAGAAGAGATCATCACTGTTCGTTTTTGAGCTTCAAGTGAGCGAAGCCGCGGGTGGAAGCTACTAATATATTATGTTAGCTGAATTAGAACAATAGGAGAACCATAGAGATACGAGAAAAAGTTCTAATTCAACTAACAAGATATTATTTAAACAAACAAACAGTGCAAGTTATGTTTTTGTATTTTCATGCTTAGATTAAAAATTCAAGTGCAGGCAAGATTCGAGCGTATGGCATATTGAATCAGAAGACGCAGATCCTTCTCTATAATATAATTCCAAGCTTGTAAAAGCTTGTAATAATCAAACGCTTGTCCCAAAGTAAACTGATAAACCAGGCAGCATCCAGGTCACGGCCAGACAAAACTTAAAGAGATGTTATACAATGATATTAACCAAATGCGTCATGAAAAACTGTGGAATGAACTGTCGCCTGCAGTATTTCCGGAACAATACGACCTTCAAACCTTCAAGAAAAGAGCGTACTCCCTTTTAAAAGGCCGGCAGCGCACTTGTGACTCCTCTGGTGAGGCAGGTGTCCATGGGCGGCGGTGATCGCTTACCATCAGGCGATCCGTCTGCTCGTTTGCCTGCTATCACATAAAAAAAAAAAAAACGAAAGTACCCTTACATAACTACTGTCAATTCCTCCACCCAGTCCTTTCGGGCGGTCAATGCGTGCGCGCATGAGTAACGAGCGTATTTCCCGAGGTTACACCATTGAGGTCGGCAGGTTGAGGCACCATTGAGGTTATGACAAGAGACATCCTTTAACATTGCTCTAAGTACTGCTTCATTAGTTGTCTTCGACTTTTATGCTTATGAGATAATATAGGCGCCTAGCTTTTGCCCGCGAGCGCGACTTCAACCGCGTGGATTTAAGCCATATTGTAATCCATCGTTTGTGTAACTCTTAAAGTTTTTGCAACGCACGCCAAAATAGCTCGCAGATAATAATTTACAAAACATTTTTATGAATTAGCTGATAAGTGTTATTCTGATTTATGAGCCATTAAAATCCTCATAAAAAAAAAAATGTCGTCGTAATCGCGACTGCTACGCCAGAGGCCTTGGGTTCGATCCCCAGATCGAACAGTGTTTCTGGGGTTAATCTAATAAATTCTCAGTAGATTGTGGCCATGTTAATGGCAATAGCTTCGGTCCTTGTAACATGGAACTTAAACATTTGAATCACACAACACAACAGCCGACGAACTGTGGCTGTAAATTAGTACAGCTCTACCAAACCCCGGAGGAATACAGGCGTGATTCAAATTCAATGTATTTATAATTTATTGCAAACTACGTCTAGGTACATACCTAATTACAGGGGCGTATTCATAATTTTAATGAGGAGGTACCTAGGTACTTATAACTGAGATTAATGTTATAAGATGGTTATCTCTACCAGCTCTACTATTTTATACATTTTTTTTACGGGTTGGAGCAAAAACTACTAAATAGATTTTAATTTTATGATCACTGTGTAGTAAGTATATGCTCCAACTTAAAAACTGGTGAACTCCTTATCACAATCGGATCCTGAGATACAGCTTGACCTCTCTGATGTATAGAGGCCCATACAAAGCAGATATATTCGCTGTTGGTTTTTATTTAATTATTTTTGGAATCTATTTCTAATCCTACAATAGCTTCAGGAGAGCGAAGGCGCGGGCAAAGACTACTTAAATTATAATTATAATATAAAATGTAGCAAGTTTATCTTAGCCCATTTTAGGCCTCTGACTTCATAACAAATATTCGAACAATGATACGGACA
Organism: Acronicta leporina; assembly: GCA_947256265.1. NCBI lineage: Eukaryota > Metazoa > Arthropoda > Insecta > Lepidoptera > Noctuidae > Acronicta > Acronicta leporina. The sequence goes on along the minus strand of OX366532.1, from coordinate 12,307,763 downwards.
AGAAACTTTGTAACGAACTGTACATTTTAAAGGAACCCCTAAAGATCTTAGGTGGAAGGCTGGTATAGTCTGCACTCTGCCTACTTTTAATAGTCGTAATGCGTAGCCTGACAATCTACCAACCAGTTTGACATCTAGAAATAACAGTACTTAGCTCATAAGCAGAGCACTAGGTCATTAAACCATTTACTACAAGCCCGAAATAAAATTTCCATGAATTTGATAGGAACAGTTTTTAGATTCTGGTCGCGGCAGTAACAAGTTAGACGTTTCAAGTGGAAGCTGGCTGGAATTTACCGCGATAAGTTGTCTAGGAACCATAATTACTTTGAAATTTATTAAGTATGGTTTTATCCGGTTACCCGGCAAAACAATCATCGTTATTCTTTTTTAAAAGTGAGTTTTTGTGTGTTGCTATTTTAAAGTATTCAGATAATAACTAAAAACATGTTTTTTATATACAAATACCTAATATTAACTGGCGTATACATATTGCGTGTGTACTGATGTACCTACTCTCACATAGGCCCCATGTAATAGGGCGCCACTAACCGGGCGCACATTCATGCTCCAAGATTCTACTGAATTTTTTAGAACATCTAATAACACAACAATTTACTCAACCTGGGAATCAAACCCTAGACCTTCTAGCGTACAAAGAAGGAAAGAAAGAAAAATCAACCGCGACTGCTTGGCCAGGTGGCTTTAGTCTGCTATACCCACAGGGTGGGTTATACTTACCTGTCAATTTTATTTGAATTGTAGGCCAATGTTAATAAAATGACACAATGAATGAACTTTCAAACATCAACAATTCCAATTTGGAAATTTTGACAAATAATTTATGAATCTCGATTTCCTAATCCAGTCTTTCTAAAAGTGGGCCATGAAGGCCTAGAAGGTAAAGGGCCCAGAGAATATTGGAATTGCTGCAGCGGTTTAAAACCATGTATCTATCCACTATATTCCCGAACTAACATTCAGTTTTATTCAGTTGACATTATATATGTATTGGACATAATATTCAGTTGACAACTGCGACATATTTGACATGTTTTAATTTTCATTATTATGCACATCTATATTGTTCTTTTTTTTTATTATATACTTAGTTGTCATAAATGTAAATGTGAGTACTGTGTAGGCTAGTTTGCAAAAAACACATAAAACCAGTAAGACGGTCTTGAGTATTCTTAAGGCCTCCGTAAATGCCCTGCTGATCTGATATTGCCGTGCAGCGGGTCGTTGAGCTCCCTAAATAATGGTGGAGCTACACGATGACTGTTGCATGCGTGCCGTCAGTCAGGACAGGTCAACTCAAGACTGCTATGGCTCTTTCTTTAAAAGGCCTGTTCAGATTTTGCCCTACATCGTAAAACACATATCCTATAATACTACTACTACTACACTACAAACATAGTGGATACCCGGCTTTAGATGTAGTAAACTAAAAAAATTTGGGGAGCGCTAAAAATAAAAATAATTCATTCTCATAGTGGAAATGGCAGTGAATGAAATAAGTTTGAGAACGTCTGACCTAGACGTCTCCAAAACTACCGAGTCTATAAATATAAAAGCTAACTATAAGGAGGTACGTACTTACTAGTTTATTTCTAAGGAACTTGTCTATTAGCGGTAAGCCTTGACAGGGGAATCTGGGACGAAACTTTTAATATACCAGTTCCGAGAACTAGCTTTTGCGGTACCTACAGGTTACTTGAATATCTGACTAGATATCATTTTCGGCCAGTTCTAAATATATTATTTAGTAACTAAGTATATTACCTATGTATATTTATCTCATTTTATTGATAGGTATAACTGTCTGTGACAACTGTCTATATAACTGTCTCGCTATTCTTAGCTAGCGGTCCTGAGCGCGACGGCTGCACTAGAGAGAGGCTTCGATTTACAGATCGAGCAAAGTATCATTGGGTTTTTCTATGAAATTCTCAGGAGCAACTTGGAATTTGGAATTAGTGGCAATAGGCTTGTCCCATATTGCATGGAACCTGAATTGTAGGTGTGCATACATTAGTACGCCTCTGCCCACCGCTTCGGGGAATACAGGCGTGATGGTATGTTATGGATATGATATAATATTTTTTATTGCCTTCACCATGCATTAATAAGTTCTAAACTCCGCCATATAAGAATTCGCTCAAATAAAAACTTGTGTAGTTTAATTAAAACTTGTGTACTTTAATTTTCATCTGCTTTAATGGTCGTAAGAGCAGATGTGTGCGTGAAGTCTTGAATTCGATTCTCAGGTCGAGCAGTGTTAGGTACTAGGTTTTTCTATGAAAATCTATAACCACTTCATGTTAGTCTTGTGCCCGATTAATGATACCTACTATTAATTACTACATTAACCATTTAGCTCGTCCCCTATTACATGGTAGATACCTAAAATATACCGGCGAATTGTTGCTGCTCCTTCGAGGAATACAGGCAGTAGGCATATTATGATGGTACAGATATATTATACAAAAAGTTTCAGTACCTATTCAATGTAGCAACTGTACTTATGTAGGCGGGGCAACTTCTGCCCCACTTCATCTGCTTCACCCCCTCTAATACATAAACGTCGACTATTCACCGCGCCTTAAATAAGGAACATGTTTAGGATGGCACTTGACCTGGCTGTGTGCGTCACAAATGTAGTGCGGACTATATAATAGCTCTATAATGTTTAATTAATCCCGTGATGCTATAAATTGTCAAACAGGGCAATTTATAGCATCCATCACCGTTACAGACTTCGTGTAGGTCTTCTAGATTTCTAACCATCAAACGACCATGACCACGGCGCCACGTGTTGATAGTTGTTCCGGGTCTGGGCGTTTTTGTGAGAGATTATGTGTTTGTAAAATCCACGATACAGTAGAAAATCCTAGTGTGGAGCACACTAGGATTTTCTACCAAAAAATTTTTTTTTTTTGCTGTTACGTTGACGCTTGACAGCAAATTAGCTTGATGTTAAGCGACACTACGCGCTTACCTAGAAGAAACCGTTAATGTCGTAGCAGTTAAGTAAGCTGGTCTCATCACTACCGTTGCGCCGCGTAGGTTCGATTCACACTTGAGGAAAATATTTGTGCGTCTCAGGGATATTTTTTTATCCATAAACTAGCTTGCGACTTCGTCCGCATGGATTAGTTACTTGGTCTTAGCGTTATTATATATAACCTATAGACTTCCTCAATATCTAACAATGAAAGATTTTTTCAAATCGGACCAGTAGTTCCTGTGATTAGCGCGTTCAAGCAAACAAACAAACTCTTCAGCTTTATATAGATATATAAAAAACTATAAATAGATTGAAATTTCTATTTTTTCTCAATTCTCCATACCATAAAAAATGCGACTAAGATTTCCACATGTTTTAAGGCCCCTTAGCACATTATAACCAGGTGTATCCAAACCACACTTCCTATTTATCAGCCTTGGAAGCACGTCTTCAGTTTCATGGCCGTTTCAACACCTCAAAAAAAACAAAGCCGTCTTTCAAGGTACATTACATAAGTATCTCGGTTTGCATAAAACTTTCTACTGACTCATAACGACCACAATGCCCATAATAAGAGGTAATCGCACGTCACTCGATTTGATGCTATTTTGGATCGTAATTCGCTTGTTTTTCGCGCCAATTATGGTAAAACTCATGTTTGTAATCTGTGCGAAGAATAAATAATTTTTGATGAGATAGGGAGGCAAACGAGCATTCATTCACTCAGCGAAACACAACGTAAGTGCTATTTCACGTCAGATTTGAAGCCGTGGTATCACTCCGGTCGAGCCGGCCCATTCAAGCCGAAACATGTTTCTCGGACGGTAAAAAAATTGTTGGTATTTTAGGGAATTAAGGCACCTATTACTACTTACTAATGTAGTTTCAAATAGTCGTAAGGCTGAGAACATAAGATCATCTTACCTAACGAGTAGATTAGCCGGGGGCAGCTTCAAAATGCTTTCTCTCCCGGCCGTGGATCAAATTACAGCCAGAAGAAAGATGGGCATAGGTCCAGCGTGTGCTGCGCCTTGTCAGGGCAATTCACTCAATGGTGACAACCGCGCGTTGGCTCCCGGTGTTTGCGACACAGGAACTTCCCGAATCAGACATTTCCTAAGAGCACTTGCGTCAGCTGAAAACTGAAAGTCCCATGGCGCCTTTCCAGCTACTCCTTCACGATCGGCGTTACCAAACTAAGCCAAGCCTAGCATATTATCAAAAGGTTATGTATTGTAGATAGTGAGGGGAACTTTAAGAGTATTTTCGTAGAACATAATCTATGCCAATCACGTCTTATGAAAGCAGAAATGCACAAAAACATGTATACAACACTAAGAGATTGCGCTAATGTTTTAAAAGTTATCGTTGCGTGACTTCCGTCAAAAACAATCGTGAGCACCGTCTCAACGGTTTCGTTGCAAAATTCCATCACGAGAGTCACACACGACACCTTACAATTGCGTTACAAATAAAAACAAAACCTAGATCTAAGAAAGTATTAGTTTCACTCTTGTTGGAGACGAAAACGATGGGTATCATGAAGAATTTCTAACATGTACTTAGGTGGTTCAAGTACTGTTATTAAATATTGGAAAAGAAAACATGTAGGAGACGTTATTTTGTATGACTAGTTTAAATAAAAAATATTTTATTTCCTTTAAAAAATAGTAGTAGTTATTCATCATAGAATGCTAAGATAATCAAATTTTAAGTTAAAATGAAACCGTCTGTTGTAATCACTTTTTTTATGACCAACTTCTATTCTAAAACCTAATATGCCGTCTTCTTGTCGTTGCAGGTACCCTCATACTGACATCGCCAGCAGAATGCCAGTACGCAGACCACCACATGGGTAGGTATGCATCAATTCATGAGACCACACATTCCCTTCCATCTCCCAAACAAAACTTTACAATAAACCTTGTACTTTCAGTGAGCTACATGCAGACACCAGGTGGCTGGAATCATCACGCACAGCAAAGAAACCCGCCTTGGCATCAATTCTCCTCACCAAGAAAAAGATCCTCAGATGTTATACAGAGTCCTTATTACACAAATAATCATTATGATCATTCCCAATTTAGCCATAACAATCAGTATGATCAGACCCAATACCACCAACCGGCCCAAAATTTTCAAGGGCCTCAATACTACGATAGTAGATCCTCTGTTGGCTTCGTCCAAACAGACCCGAGAATTTCAAACGACCCCAGACTACTATCGGACTCTGCATTCACCAGAATTTCTGAAACTCTAGGTGCCATAAACACCGTAGGCCACTATTTAGTAGACATGGTCAACGATTCACATGAAAGAAATGAGACAGACCCGAATTTACAGCAACTACCTCAAGCCCTATATACTATTAGCAAAAACGTTTTAGGTAGAAACGTAACTGATAAAATAGCACCTATAGTAAAGAAGGCGTTACCACAAGTGTTACCAGATGCTCCAATAACTAAAATAGCAACGGCAGCTGATGTAGAAGATGATGCTAAACATTGTACCACGCCTGAAGGGGAGGAAGGCATTTGCGAGGACTTAAGCAACTGCCCCCAACTGCTGTTAAATTTGGTGAATCTTAGAGAATCGTTGTGTTTTAAAGAACTGTTTGTACCTGGTGTGTGCTGCCCAAAAGATGCAATAGTGCCATTGTCTGAGAAACCAATTATAGCTTCTACGAGTAACCCAACGTACTTGGTCCCAGTGACAACACAGAAGCCTAAGCCAGGCACGACGAAAAAGCCTTCAGCTGTGCTCGTATTGACTACTAAGAAGCCAAAGCCTGCTGCATCGACCACCAAGCGACCGTTGACCACGACCAAGCGACCCACGACCACCAGCAAGCGACCTGCGACCACGACCACGGTGACTACACCGAGAACCCTGCCCACTACTTCGTACTACACAGTCACACCACCTGTTATCACTAATTTCTCCAACATTGTTGATATCGAGGGTAAGAACTTATACATTTTTTATTATACGAAAAATCCTCGATTTATTTACAGTCAGCACTCTTGGAACTTGAAAGGTGAGTAGATATACCTCCTACATTTTTATGCAGTAAGTATTTCTTTGTAATCATTCAATTAAAGTAATTCATAACGTTAATTTGTGGTTTATTAGGTACTTACTTGACCTTGCCTATATTTGAAATTATCCTGAGCAAGGTCCTCACCAAAAAATACACGAATATAAATATTTTCCTCGTAAATGACAAACGTAAAGAAACCTACAATTAAATAACATAAAAATGTAGTAAAACGGAGTTGCAATTTTTCAGATTGTGGACAGCGAGAGGACGAGGGCGGTCGCATCGTAGGTGGAACAGAGTCCAAGCCGGGTGCGTGGCCGTGGATGGCAGCGATCTACCTCCATGGCAGCAAACGACGCGAGTTCTGGTGCGGCGGCACGCTGGTCGGCAAGAAACATGTACTTACCGCTGCACATTGCACCAGAGACTCGAAGCAAAGGCCGTAAGTTTTAACTCTAATATTATTATTTTTTCCACAGAAAGGAAAGTATTAAGTATCCATGCAAAAATGAACAATAAATGATAAATTATATTTACTTCTGTAAATAGATTCTTACTTTTACAAGTCAATGTTTTTTTTTTTACTCGATGTCGGAACATCTAACCTCTCCCAAATCAGAGGATCCCAATCTCTTCTCCGACTTTATTATCAACCTTTTTACTGTTCCACTGCTGGCCACCTGTTTCCCTTCAGAAAGAGCAGGGTTAGGCTATATTCCACCACGCTAGCCTACAGCGGGCTGACAGACTTCAGTTGCAGACGAGGGAATCTCTCAAGCATGTAGGTTTCCTCACCATGTTTTCCTTCATTGTTTAAGCGAGTGATATTTAATTATATTACTAAATACACACATGATTTGGAAAAGACAGCGTGTCTTGGATTCGAACTCGAAAACTAGGATTTGGCAGTTCAATGGACATATCACTAGGCTATCACTACTTGTCTCTTTATTTTTCTGTCCGACTTCAGTAGCCCCAGAATAGTAGCAATAGGACCATTTCAAGCTTAATAGTAGGTTAGTAGGTATCCCAGTACAGTCCTATCCTTAAAACTCTCGTTTCAGATTCCCAGCGCGTCAGTTCAGCGTGAGGCTGGGTGACGTGGACTTAGCTCATGATAACGAGCCGTCGCGCCCCGTCACGCTACGCGTCACGGCGGTACGAGCGCACGACCAGTTCTCCAGAGTCGGCTTCTACAACGATATTGCGATACTGGTGCTATCAGGTAATGATTTCACGTCATTTTTGGGCGTTATCGTCACTGCTTCTTTTCCAAGTAATTTTGCTTCATCGCCACTTTTAACCAGACAATATTCAATCTTGATCTGCAGGGTTAGAAGACCGCTTTGAATGCAGAAGATTCTACAATGGATACTGACCTAATATGAATTTCGAGGAATTACTCTATGATGCCTTGTTACACCTCTTTCTGTCTGTCTGATGTCCTTTAAAATCTTCCAGAAAATGTTCAAAAATCGAAATACGTGATCCCTATCTGCCTGCCGCATGGTGAACTGACACGTCAGCAGTTCGATGGCGCAGTGGCGACGGTGGTGGGGTGGGGCACCACGCGGTACGGCGGCGGCGAGAGCTCGCGCCAGCTGGAGGCCAAGCTGCCCGTGTGGCGCAACGAGGACTGCAACCGCGCCTACTTCCAGCCCATCACCGACACCTTCCTCTGCGCGGGATACGCGAGGGGTGGCGTCGATGCTTGTCAGGTGAAGATAACATACCATCACGCCTGTATTCCCCGAAGGGTTAGGCAGAGGCGTACTAATGAACACCCACATGACAGTTCGCCGGTATGTTTAGGTCCCATGTAATAGGGGGCGAGCCTATTGCCTTTTACCGGTCACAAATTCCAAACTCCGAGCTGCTACTGGGAATCGAATAACACTTTGCTCGACCTGGGAATCGAACCCAAGACCTCTAGTGTAGCAGTCACACTCAGGACCACGAGACTAATTAGGCAGTTCAGGTGAAGATTTGGATAAAAAATTGTAGATCCTTCCATTAGTTTAAGAATAAAGCCGGATGTTGATGATTAATCCACCTTAAGACCATCTAATTAAGAAAGAAGACCTGAAACATACAAGATCTATGTTACACTTCTAATTCTAATGGGCTAGTATCAAAATGTGACTTATGTAGCTAATGCAGAGAATCTTTCAAGAAAAGAGCGTACTCCCTTTTAAAGGGCCGGCAGAGCACTTGTGACTCCTCTGGTGTTGCGAGTGTCTGTCTGGTCATTTACCCGCTATCCCATAAAAAATATAGCATAGGTATCTACCTAATATTAATTAACGCATTCAAATGATGGCTACATCTACGTAATGTTTTAGTTATCAGATTAGGTACTACTGCGCTGGTGGAGCCGAAGCATTACGGTAATGACAAGGACAAAATTAGTAGCTTGTCTAGACCTATCTTTCTTATCAGTGTTGATGTCCGCTCTGAATGCGACAGTGCGGTAAGATTAAGCATAGTTATTCTCATATGATTCGTATTCATAGAAGTCTTATAAAAAGGTTTTTTTGTGGAGATGAACTTAGGCTGTTGATTCAGGGAATCTTAACAGCGTAATTGAACTTGGAGGCGAGGCACCGAATGCCTCCAGCCAGGAGCAACTTATAAACTATGCAACAACAGCTAAGGGCGTCCCCTAACGGAACTCGGACCTCAGCTTAGGGCGTTGCTGGGGGACAGCTAGGGACGGCTGGATCTGGTTTAAATTATTTAGGGACTAGTTTCAAGCTACTGGCTCGGCACGGGCCGGCTCGAGCAAGGGTCGGGGCGTTATAAAAAGGTCTATACGAAGCACAATTTATACTAAACTTTATATTTCAGGGTGACTCCGGAGGACCTCTAATGCTACAAGTCGGCGGTCGCTGGACGCAAATTGGCGTCGTTTCGTTCGGAAATAAGTGTGGTGAGCCAGGCTACCCCGGAGTATACACCAGGGTCACGCACTACTCCAACTGGCTTCAACAAAACATAGTTTAAGTTTAACATTAAATTAAACAAGTGCAGTCAATGTATTCGTAAGTAGGTAAGGATAATTTAAATCTTGTACATACATACGTACTGAAGTAGAGTCAGAAACGTTAGTGGAACTAGAAATCCTACTTTTGGGTTGTTGAGTAATGAAGCTAAAAATATTGTTCTTGCTTGTAGTCAAATTTACTCACCTATTTCTAGGTAGGTATAATACCTAATGTATTAAAAACAGGGAGGGGTCGAGGATAAGTAATAACAAAGTTGATCAACTGATCTGCAAGGGTAAGCTGCACTCGCCGCGGTCAGTGTGTTGATGGGTGACCATTCTTAACACATCGAGACCTCTTCGTACCTCGGAGAGCCGTCGGGCCCGGTTGTCATACGAACATCTTTGACAATCATTAGCAGTAATCAGAAGCCAAAAAAAGCCTGACAACCGGTCTAGCCTCCAAATATCGGTATTGCCCAGAAATTGGGATGCGAAAGTCTGAGGGCAGTCACTTCATGTAAAATGCTGATATTCAGCCGCATCTGGTTACACTGGAAGCCGATCCCAAAATAGTTGGCGAACAGCTCGGAGGATGAGTTTACATGTTTATCCATTGTGACAACAATCCATCCAATAAAAATAAACTAAATAAAAAATATAAATAACCTACAGGTACTGCTGCCAGCTGGTTTATTATTTTTTATTTTTTTTTCAAAGGAAGACCAACAGCATATAACAATTAAAGTACATAAACAATAATTTTAGGTAACAGAAAGCCAATAATAGGTCTTCACGAATAAAATACTGATTAAAACAAAAAACAAAGCTATTCTTGTGAACAAAGTTTTTAGCAATCAGCTGACATTCAGCTCTCATGCTTTGCAAAAAATTCTAGACTAAGTACCCGACTTACCGTTTCCAGCTTAGCATTAAAAATATCGAAGTTGTACTTAACACAATATTCATTTAAAATACTACTCGCTCGCCACAGAAACGCATTCTGGCGATAGTTAGTGGACACCAAGGGAAGATGAATGGGGTTGTAATGCCAACCAACCAACATCTTCCTCTTTTTAGCTTAGGTTAGTAAGTAGGTAAGCTAGTACCTAGGTACAATGAAACAACCATCTCGGGTCTTTCAATCACCATTTCTAATTCAGTTACCAAATGAACTCATTATAATTGTATTTAAGTCTGTTAATTTAATAAAGTTATTATTCAAACAATTTCAGATACCTAATTATTTATTTTTCAATTCACGAAACATCTATTTGCACTAGTCTCTTACTTGTTCTTAGTTTAGATTAATAGGTAATTATTATTGTGATAATGTTCTAATAACCGACTGTTCGTTTTAAGTAAAATATATTAAATAAAGATTTTAAATATAACAATGTGTTTTTATCCCTTTATCTATTCAAAACTGTGCCTCGTTAGTCTAGTCGTCCCAAGTGCGACTGCTACGCTAGAGGTCCTGGGTTCGATTCCCAGGTCGAGCAAAGTGTTATTGGGTATTTCTATGAAATTCTCAGTAGCAGCTCGGAGTTTGGAATTAGTGCCCGGTTAATGGCAATAGGCTCCCCACCTATTACATGGGACCTAAACATACCGGCGAACTGTGGGTGTACCTTAGTACACCTCTGCCTAACCCTTCGGGGAATACAGGCGTGATGCTATGTTATGTTATCTATTCAAACCTTATGGGATCCCGTGGTAGTAGCTATGTAGTATTGTAGTGCTGCTTGCTATGTCTCAACTCTGGCCAGATAGACCAAGATGCAGCCGTGCAGCGCATCGAGATTGAGGCAGATTGTACCTGGTCGTTAAGTCACCCACTGCGGGTTGGTGGAATCCGACATGCCCCCGCCAGCTTACTTACATGCAGTAAGTCCTCTATTATTGGTTGAAAGTGTTCCCGCACGCCACCACACCAAACAATTAAGAGGTGACTGGAATTTGAAAACATTTACATAACATGTAAATATTACATCGGAGATTACATCTAAGGCATAAAACATTTCGTACTATAGCATGTGAAAAATCTCATTTTGTTTTTTATAGCAAGTGTGACGATATAAGATTTTGCATGAAAATCATTGCGGACATCTATGTAACAGGCTGCGATTTTCGCATCGCAGTTTCTGAACGTAAAATGTTAACGTCATCTGTGAAATTCGACAAATGGAAAATAATCACATTTTAAGCATTTTACGATAGCTTTCCTTTTCATTCTTCAGTCATTAGAAAGAGAAAAGTAATAAATGATGTTTTCCATTCGGCTAATTATAAATTGACGTTTTCGTTGTGACTTACTGTGACTAATCTTACAACATTGAATAAAATAAACAAACATGTTATAATTTCGAATAATTACAACCTTAATAACATTTAAGGATAAATATTAAACCTTTATAATTGTCTTAATGACGTGATTGTTGTAATTTTGGTGACAAAATTTACACAAAATGAAGTATTCAACGTCGCCTACTCCGAGTTTGAATAACTATCCTAGGAGTACGTCTCCTCTGCCAGCGCCTGCTAATTATCAGCAGACGACGGCTAGTGCGGCGGTGAAGCGGTACAAGTACATCAGAAGACTGTTCAAATTCAATCAGATGGACTTTGAGTTTGCTGCATGGCAAATGGTGTATCTGTTTGTGGCGCCTCAGAAAGTGTTCAGGAATTTCAATTATAGGAAACGTAAGTTACAGTTGACAGGCATTGAGAAGTCTTAGACCATTTGAAATTCTTATTTATTGAGAAGTCTATAACATCTAACTTTTGACATTGAAATAAAACTATTTTTACGGATTTTATCGCGTTGTATTAAATTTTTATTATTTCCCGACGTTTCGGATCCTTTACAGCATCCATGGTCACCAGCTGCTTGGAACCCCATTATAGATCTATTAAGTCTAAATCCAAGCCCAAAACTGCAAGACCAAAGGATACGGTGAGCTCGTTCTGCATGAATCGGATCACTAATAATTAACAAAAATGTAAGGTAGCTGTTAGTAATTTTAACATTAAGACGTCCAACACCTCAGTCTACCTGTGACCATGGATGCTGTAAAGGATCCGAAACGTCGGGAAATAATAAAAAATTAATACAACGCGATAAAATCCGTAAAAATAGTTTTATTTCAATGTCTAATATTCGCGTAAGTGTCAGAAACCAGTATCTAACTTTTGATATTTAACTTGTTGGTTACTTAATAAAAATGGCCTAATGGTTTCTGTTCATAATTCTCAAATAATATTGTATCAAAATGTTAAATTTGTTGTCAACACTTAGTAAGTTACTAAAAATAGTTTGAATAAAAACCTTTACATATAGAATGTTTATATTATGTTAGTCTTGTAATTTGTCTTGCAGATACAAAGTCACAATTTGCCAGAGATGATCCAGCTTTCTTAGTTCTACTCAGTGTATGGTTATTCTGTAAGTATGACATGTTTAGTTATCACCAAATAAAAATGTGGTTGATAAATTTAATATACCATAACATCATTTCTTTCATTCACCTGTATTCCCTGAAGGGTTCGGCACAGGTTGAATTCACCAAAATGATTATTAGGTCCTATGTAAAAGGGGGCAAGCCCATTAATATCAGTATGTTACACAAAGCAAAACTTTTGTAACCCAATTAATGGATGGTAGTAGTAATAGGCTTGTAACTATTACTAAGTTGAGTAAAGATCCATTGAGACAATCACTGCCAGTAACATTTAATTTTATACAAGATAGCTAAAGTTACCTATTTATGAATGTGCTACTACACTGACTTGTAATGGTATCAACAATCTAGTCTGTTTTTATCTGCTACTTTTTTTTAGTACTTACTCATTTAATGGTCGCATCATACTCATTGATACCATAAGATAACAATCAAGGGCCAAAGTCTACTAGTTAGTGGTGTTTCCCCACTGCACATTTTCTGCGTACATTTTGGAATTCTTCTTAGTTAACCTCATACATGATCAAGAGAAATAGGGATTAATTTTTATATACATACTATATAAAAATTACTGTTGAAGCAAATCAGAAGAATGGATACTATAGTCCTTTATTGGATTTCTGAACCTTCAACGAATCAACTCATTCGGTCATTCTTTCTCATAAAGGTAATTTAATTATAGCAATTTGAACTTTTATGTCAAGGATATTAAGATGTTTAAATTTTATGTTTCCAGTATCGTCAATATGTTTTGGGCTAGCAATGGGCCTGTCTACAGTGAAGGTGGCCCTGTTTGTGCTGTTTGTAGTGTTTGTAGACTTCATTGGTGCTGGTCTACTTGCCTCCACATTCTTCTGGTAAGGATGGTTACGAATCTTCCAATATACTTATACAACATGTTACTGAATAAGCACAAGATCTCAAACACATCAATTAGAATATCAAGTCATAATGTTATTTTAGTGAAGGAAAAATTCGACTCGCAGGCAGGATTCGAACTTGCGTCTTCTTTAGTTAGATACACCAGATGCTATGAACACTAAGTTACTGCGAGTCCTACCTGCACATGTCCAAATTTGCCGTCACATTCTGAACGTACGTCTTAAAAGTGACATCAGTAACATCTATTGAAAAGCAAGTTCCTTTGCCTCTCAACCGACATGACTGGTGGCTTAGTGGTCATAGCGTCTAGTGTACCTAACCAGAAAATGCAGGTTTGAATCCTGCCTGCATGCGAATAACTTTATGATCTTAGCATGAAAAATGCAAAAACAAACTATTGAGCCATTATTATAAGTGAAACATACATACATAAGCATTATTTTTTTTCATGAAATTACAGAATTGAAATGTTCTGTAGAACTAGTTTAGTTCATCAGGACGGCCCATTGAAGTTGCTACGCCAATGGCCCCAGCCATGGTTATTTATGAAAGTGTTTGTTCAGGTACGTGAGTAACAAGTACCTGCGGCGCGATCCCCTGGCCGCAGACGTAGAGTGGGGCTACGCCTTCGATGTGCACATAAACGCGTTCTTCCCGCCGCTCTCGCTGCTACACTGCTTCCAGATCGTACTCTTTAATAGTAAGTACTTCACACTTTCATTTCGTTATAGTATATTATCGTTTGGTAAATGTCTTAAAAAAAAAGTTATCCATTCGACCCGTATGAGTAAGTAGATTATATTGCTGGAATTGTTCAATATTCATACCTATATATTAGTCTGTGACCTGCTAAAGTGATGTGCCAAATTTCATAAGTAAGTGTATGTATGTATCTCTTTATTGGATTAAATATTTTTCACCTTAGGGAACTGCAAGTTGTATTATATTATAATCGGTTCAGGTGTATGGACCTGTGGTCGGCTGTTTTATTGCTATGGCTTGTTTTATTATTATATTATCAAATACTGTCAAAAAAGAGAGAGGAATGTAAATTGCTGATGATGATATCTTAAAATATTTCAGATCTGTTATTCAATGGCGGTTTCCTGTCGTGTCTGGTATCCAACTCGTTCTGGCTGGCCTCTGTCATCTACTACCTCTACATCACATTCTTGGGATACAGCAGTGAGTACATTATCACTTTATTTATACCAGCCTCATTTATTATGGCAATACAACTGTAAACTTGACAGTCACATGGTGTTGCCAGTACAAAAAAAAAGTATTTTAGTAAAATGCGTGCATCCGGTTCGCGGCTAACGCTTTGTTAGCGTTCTAATTATACAGAAATTGTATTGTTTATAAAGAAACGAGCTGCTGCCCGCGGCTTTACTCGCGTCTCTAAAGAACTATTAATTTTTAAGACCAAAGGTATATATCCTACGTGCTTCCTTTGCCTTTTATTAAATCTGTGCAGCCAGTTTAGGCGAGAAAAAGGTAACAAACAGAGTATATGTTAAGTATTTGTTATATTACTTACATAGTTACACATTACCTATACAGTATAATATACATCTTACAGGCACGATGATGAAACACACAAAAATGCTCTGTAATATGTAAGGCCACACAACACGGATTCAATAATGAACTAATTTGTTCTTAAATTGACATTTACTTAATAATTATGTAAATTATCTTTTTATCTCTTCTCTACTATTATAAAATTGTTAAAAGCTGTGTCTGTACATTGAAGATATTTAAAAAAAAAACAAGTGGGTTATGGTATATAAACGTCTCCGAATCCAAAGATGTGATTTTTAAAATTCTTGTCTGTTTGTTACGGGTTGGAGCAAAATCTACTGGATAGATTTTAATTTTATTATCACTGTTAGAAAGTATGTGCTCCAACTTAAAAACTGGTGAACTTCTAATCTTAATTAATTAAACGAATCCTGTGATACAGCTTGACCTCCCTGATGTATAGAGGCCCATACAAAGAAGGGATCATCATTGTTGGTTTTTAATTTTTACTCCTAATATAGCTTCATGTGAGCGAAGCCGCGGGCAAAAGCTAGTAATTATATATTATTTAAATAATATATAATTACTCAGTATTGTGTAACATATATTTATGCCATGTTGATATTGAACCTGCTAACCATAATGCAGACATCATTTGCTCGACACAATAGAATTAAATTCAGATCAAGTTTACAGTTGTTTGGCTATAATACTAGAACTAAAATACTTGTTGACCTTTCAGATTATGGAAAACTTATTGATTCGGGTAAGTGTAAGTGAAATAAATAAAGCGAACCGCTTTATTTAAATAAAATAATAATATGATCAAGTTGAGAATAGTTTTTTTTAAAAAAAAAGCTTACTAGCAATTTGGCACATTACTAGTATTCTTGTTAATTCCTAGTGCGAAACTAAATATTTTTGTTACGACTGGGCTCACGTCGGTAGTGCAATGGGTGGGTTTCGAACTGGCAACCACATGATCGCAAGTCAGATGCCCTGGCTATCTAGGCTGCCTATCTATACCGAAAAAGCGTGAAACAACGCTTGAGTTGTGTTTTGCCGAGTGAGTGAGGTTACCGGAGGCCCAAACCCTTTTAAAAGGCGGGCAACACACTTGCGACTACTCTGGTGTTGCGGGTGTCCATGGGCGGCGGTTATCGCTTACCATCAGGTGATCCGTCTGCTCGTTTGCCCCATCCCATAAAAAATATACTACTTCTAAATATATGAGAATTGGCTACGCACTGGTGTCACAACACCAGTGTGAATTTGGGGAAACTAATCTATCTATACTAATATATAAAGCTGAAGAGTTTGTTTGTTTGTTTGCTTGAACGCGCTAATCTCAGGAACTACTGGTCCGATTTGAAAAATTCTTTCAGTGTTAGATAGCCCATTTATTGAGGAAGGCTATATATCATCACGCTACGCGGACGAAGTCGCGGGCAGAAGCTAGTATACTAATATATAAAGCTGAAGAGTTTGTTTGTTTGTTTGTTTGCTTGAACGCGCTAATCTCAGGAACTACTGGTCCGATTTGAAAAATTCTTTCAGTGTTAGATAGCCCATTTATCGAGGAAGGCTATAGGCTATATATCATCACGCTAAGACTAAGTAACTATTCCACGCGGAGGAAGTCGCGGGCGGAAGCTAGTTTCTAATAAAAATATTGTTAAGTACGGAACCCTCGGTGCGCGTGTCCGTCTCGCACTTGGTCGGTTTTTCACTGTTACTGCTGCTGAGACGAAAATATCGGAATATACCCAGGCGGCAACAGCGTTATTTAGAAAGCAACATCATAGACTTGTGCCCAGTTAATTAAATTAAAATTCATGTATTTCGGTTATTAATCTGTGGTCAGAACACAATTATGTAAAATTAATAGCAATAGACTCGACTCTTAATAAAGGAACTAAAACTTAGAACTGAACTATGTGTGTAGATCAGTATATATAATATCTACCTACCTAACCCTACAGAGAATTAGTAGTAAAGTAAAAATATTAAGCCACATCCTGTCTCTCTTCCTCAGATCTTCCAATGCTGCAAAACGCGCGGGTGTTCCTGTTGCCTTTACCTATCCTAGTCCTGACGTACTTCGTAACCCTCGCCATGGGCTGGAACCTCAGTGAAATGCTCATGTACTTCTACAGGATGAGAGTACTATAACCTATCATGTAATATGCGAGTGGTGGAAGGTGTATTTTGGTAATAAAAGAAGCCGAAAAAAGAATTACCTTAACTTGTTTCTTGGGAATCATCATCATCATATCAGCCAAAAGAGGTTTACTGGTGAAGAAAACCCTCCTTCATTGAATTCCATAAGAAGCGGATGTATGAAACCTGTGCCTCTGCTAAGTTCCAAGAATATACTGAAGTGGATAATGGAGATAATAAGACAATAGTGGAAAGAAATAATTCGGATAATATACCACATCTTTAAGAAAGTCTGATTTTCACCCAAACGAATCAATAAAACTGTCCTTTATTTGTTACTTACATAATTACTATGTCAAATTGTAAGCCCATTTCCGAAATGATCAGACTGCATATCATATTACTAAGTGTGCCCCACGATTTGACCCACTGGCTCCTAAGGGGTTTAGCGTGATGTTAAAAAACCTATGTATGTATAACCTTCCTCAAGAATTGCTATGAAATATAAAAAGATTTTTTAAATCCAACTGGAACTTCCAGACATTAGTTCATCGGAGATAAAACAAAAACAAACTTCAGCTTTATTAATTTATAAGTGATACAGATATCACAGAAGAAATCACACTCTTTTTTTTTTATTATAAACTCAAAAGCCATTACAAATTATTGTATCAATAAACCCTATCAATCAATATTCAATGGTCAATATTTTTATGAATGAGGGGGTCATTCATAAAAATATTGACCCATCCAAAATATAAACTTGTTATAGTTATACCTGTGTTTTGTCTTCTCTTCTCTTACACAGAACAAGACAAGACGTTATAGCTATGGAAAGGTTTTAAAGTCAACTTATTTTTATGAATAAGAGGGTATATTTTTAGTTGGGTTAAGCATAGCCTTCCCTTCTGTAGCAAGGAGGATGATTATAAGTGCTTAATATTAAATTCTAATTCTGAAAGTGAGAGAATGTTTGAATGACTGGAAAATCTTTAAAATAATAACTAGCATTTATACTGATTTTGCAAATAAAGTCCTAATGACATCAAATGTCTTAGAAATTAATCTTAAAATGGTCATTGATATTACTTTATATTTATATACATTATGAGCAAGTAACCTAATGTAACGATTGTTAACATTTTTGGTATAGTATAATAATAATTGTAAATAGTAAAATAATTTTATAAGAAATAAATTAAAATACGTTTATCTGATTGTATTTGATTTATTGATTCAAAGGATATAATAAAGTTATGATGTCATCTATTATAGAATACTTTCTACCTTAAATAATTTATAAACAATTGTCACCTAATCATCATCAAGTACTATAACTTCATCTGAAGTGATCGGCTTGGGTCTCTCAGTAAATGGCAGTGATTTCTTTACTTCCGGTTTTTTCAGCACTTGTTTAGGTACTGACGTCTTCGTAATCGTCAATGAGGATGGCAGCTTGCTGATAGACGCGTTGATCTCGTGGCTTTTCGATATCGGCAGGTGCTTCTGCCGCTCTGCTAGTTTCTCCTGCAACGTCTTCCCTGGACTGACTTGTTGGTGGGGCATTGGAGGCTTGGTGTGTATAGCAGCATTCACAGTCGACGCCGTGGACATGTGCGCCTGCGCAGGCATCGAGTGCGTGGAGTGCGACGTTGAGTGAACGGCCCCAAACGAAGACAGGTTTGCAGACATGGAAGCCGGCAAGCTCTGTAACACCGTCCCCATACTAGGAGTCATCGGCGTCGAATTTGACTTCTGGAGAGAGCTTATTGCAGACGTCGGCGGAGCCTTACCCACTGAGGTCATTGTATGACTGGTAAACGACTTCGATGCCTTCATTTGTGCATTTACCGGAGGTCTCGCTGTGCCGGCTTTTGGACCTCGTTTCTGCTTCTTTGCAGGTGGCATAAACGACGAGAAACTTTGTCCTAAGAACTGACGATAAAATTCCGCTTGGAATGAGTTTTGCAGCGTATTCTGTATGGAAGATTGTAACGTGTTCTGTAATGACGGATAGCCAGCTAGCGCGCTTATGTTGCTCAAGTAAGATAACGACAGAGCGGCAGCTGTCTGCTGCGATAGCACGGGATCATTCAACATCGGCAAGTAACTCTGAAACGCAGCAGCCATTTCGTGCGGTGACATTTTTGGTAAACTTGAACTGGCCGTTGAAGTGGAAGGTTGAGGAGCCTTCTGTTCAGGCTTCGAAGAATTAATAGTAGCTGGCGGAGCTTTGACAGTTTCAGCAACAGCAACCTTTGCCGCTTGCTTCTTTTGAGCATTCTGACTTTTATCCAAACTAGCCATCGTGGCCTCATGCTTCAGTTTCTGAATCAACTTTTGACAGTATTTCATACTCATGTCGACTAGATTAGTATTTTCCGTGATCGGTTCACTAGAAGCTAGCTTGTAACCTTCTATTAGTAGGTTCGTGAATTGTTTAGAATTCGGTTGCTTCTGAGCTCTTTGATAAGCTCTGTAAATATCCAACATTAAGCTGTTAAGCGCTTGCCGCTCCACTTCATTGCTTTTTAGGTCAGCCTGTTGACTGAATTTGGTGAGCTGTCCCTTGAGAGATTGTACGCAAAGTGAAAATGCTTGTTGTGCCAACTCTTCTCTGTCAGAGTCCCGTAGATACTTTTTGTCAGGCTCGGGTATTCTTAGCAAGTGCAAACTAAGGTCCAACAATGTTTTGTGATCGTCTATTTCTTTGAGTATCTCCATAGTAAGAAGAACGGAGCGATTCATGTGGAAAATGAAACCACCCGGTCTGTCTATTTCTAATGAAGGTATTTTCCAGATATTATTGAAAAAGTTCGAGGGCTTTCTCTCACTAAATAGTCCTCCCAATTTCTGACCCGCTCTTGACGTGTAATTGGATAACATAAGATCTCTGCATCTCTCAATATCTTTGCCTTTTTTATAGTAAAAATGATAGTGAGCCAGTCTGTATATAGCTTTGTAATGCGGAGGGAAGCGACTCGCGCAATCTTCCAGCGCGTCAAGACAAGACGACACAATTTTCAAGATTTCCTCGTCTGTTAGGGGTTTAGAGCCGTTTGATGACTTGGAGGAGGTATCGCTGTCACTGCTAGAATCGCTGCTACTGTCCGATGAAGATTCACTGGAGCTGGAGTCAGACGACGACGTGGAGGATGTGCTACTTGAACTGTCATCTTTTTTTTCACCACCTGCATCCACTTTTTTCTCTTCCGAGGACTTTTCTGTTTCAGGCGTTTTTTCCTTCACAGGTTCCGGTGGTGGCGGAGGTGGGGCTGGTTGTGGCGACTTTTCAACTACATTAATAGCATCTGTTTTATTTTCTTCAGCGGATTCAGCTACTGGTGTAGACTGTGTAATTTCTGCGTTTTGTGCAATCGGTTCCTTAGGCGTTCTTTCTGTGTCATAGGAAGCGGACCTCCGCACTTTAGCTGCAGCAGCTTCTAGCTTTAACCTTTTGGCTTCATGTGACTCCTCTTCTCCGGCGTCACTAATAGAACGCTTAAGTATGTTGGCCGGATGAACCGGTTCGGCAGGTTTGGGTTCTGTATTCGTTTCTATTTCTGCAGCACCATCTTTCTTAGACTTCCGAGCGTAAGGGCCGTTCTTCCACTCTTCAATACAAGTCGAAAATACGTTTCCCACTGATGTAGGTATAGGCTTGTTTTCATGTTGCTCTATATACTTTAGAATAGACGCATGAATTCGGTAGTGTAATTCCAATACTTCTATGCACAAATGGGTTGGAGTGTTGTAATTTATTTTTAACGGGTAGGTAGCATCGCTTTCGTGTAGACTCTTGACAGCTTTCACGTAATGATCGAGGTATAACGAGGGTGGCTTGTTGCGTTTCTCTCCCACTTTCCCCAACATATAATGATGCAGCCACGTCTCATCATTGACTGCTCCTTCCAATACATTGTTAGGTTCATTGAGCACGGTAGTAAAACACTTCTGTGTCGTATCTAACATTTCTTCTTTTTGTTTCTCTAAAGATTCAAAATCTTCCATGCTCAAGGATTCACTCGCCTGTTTTAGCACTCGTGAACAAAACGAGTGAACTGAATACGCAAACATTCCATATTCAGTCCACATATTGCAGTATGTCGGATCCAACTCCAACGCCCTCTTAAAACATCGTATCACAGACTTTGCGGGATTTAAATATTCCCTTTCATGATTGAGATTCTTACAAGAACTTAGCATTCTATCCAAATTTAAAGCTTTTGCCAGAGATATCCGCGCCCATGATTCCACTCTGTCATTATTCACGGCTACGTCTAACATATTAAACTTAACGCCCGCTTTTCCTTCTTCTCTCTTATAGTAGTAATCTCCAAGCAAACAGTATATATCCTTCATTTTATAAGGCAGAAGGGCTGGCGAATTAGGTAACTTATCTTCCAATCCTTTAATGAATTTGTCGACATCTGGTAGATATTTCTGAGGATCACATTCTGGAGGAAGCAGCGCGAGTATCTTATGGAACAGCTGTTCCGTATCAGCAGTAATACCTGGTAGCTTGCCTTCCAGAGCCGGTAATGTTGGAGGTCTAAAGATTTCGTACAACTGCTGTGCTCTTTTCCAGTCTAAAGTAAAAGGAGTCACATTATGATCAACCAGATATTTTAATTTATTCTTCCTTACAGGGTGCCCAAATAAGCAGTACACACACTGTTCCATATACTGGCACACCTGTTCTAGGGACTTGGCCAAAGACGGCGACCGCAACCTCGGCACCACCGTGTCTAAAGTAAAATACAGAAGTTTGCCCTCAGATTTACAACACCAGCCTCTTTTACCAAGTTGTTCATGTCCAATAAATAAAACCATTAGTGGATTTGGAACTTCATCACATGCTACTTTTTCCTTATCGATTCGAGCCCTCCCTTGGTCTTCTTCTCTTTGCAGTATGTAATGCATTATGATCCACGAATTGACTGTCCCAAAAGGCATTTCAGATGCATTTGTCTCCACCTGGTGGCCAATAATTCTAATGAGATCTTCCAGGCCCTGACTGAGTTCTTTTGGAGACACAGTATCTAAACATGATAAGCCTTCTGTACTGAGTATATGCTCCATACAACAAAGTATCTTCACAACTGCAAGTGTCCACTTATCATATTCTGGAGATCCTGTTGTAAACCTAAAGAATTGCTTCAGAGCTTCATGTAAACATGTCAGAGACCATTTAAAGCATTCATCAGGCTTGTCCAAAGCCCAGTAAGTGTCAAGTATGAGGGATAAGTGTACAGCAAAATCTAAAGCCACCTCTTCCTCATTTCTAGCCATAGTCTTGCAATGTGCAAAAGTATCTATTAGTATGGACAACACCTCTTCATAATTCCCTCTCTCAGATAACTCCATTACTGTAGACAGCTTCTTATTTCGTTCAAGGTACTTTATACCAGCTAAAACTTCTTTCTCATTGACTTTCGGTTTGAATGTGAAATTGATGATATTTAAGTTATATGTGTCATGATGGTCGCCCATGGCTTCAAATTCATATTGGAGCTGATACAAGCAGTCTAGAGCAAACTCATTTGATTTATTCAACATATGAATGTGGAGTTTTACCCAAAGATAGCGTAATGTTAACTCTAAACATTCACTTACAAAAATGTGTGGCTTGAGACTCAATGTTATACCTATTGTTTCAATCACACTCAAATCATGATTTTGTCTGTCATCTGGTGTAGATATACTTAATTTTTCATTGACTGAAAACTCTTCCACCAATATGTTTATAATGGTATAATGTTGTAGTTCCTCATCATTGTCACTGGTGCATGTTGGAACATCAATGTGGTTAAGATAACATTTATTGGCTTCAATAAATACTTCAGGGAGTCCTGCAGGCCATTTCTCTCTCCACTTGACAGCTAAAATACTCAAAAAATCTTTTAATATATCAATGATATCTCTTCTGTTTTCTGTATATTTATTAATGAAGTTCTTTACATCTTGCTGTTCATCTTCTGACCCAAAATATTCCTTTGAATCTTCAATTTTTTCAGTTTCTTCAAATAGTTTAACAAGGTCTGATGTGTCCGGAGAGGTCTCTCTAGCTTGATTTTCCTTCTTCTCCACCATTTCAGGGACCAAATAAATGGGCACCATTTTGCGTAATGTTTCATAGATGTTATCATCTTGTTCTTGTTTACTGCAAGGCTTTTTACGTCCTGATCGCCGCTTAGTACACCATTCCCACATTTCTAGGAAACTTAGAGCACTGCCCCGCCTTCTCACTGGATTTTTCCTTGTTATTTTATTTTCAGTTAAGTTATCACCTACAGTTTCTGGCATCACCATTTCAACATCACTCTCAACCTTCTCCGTGTCAGTTGCTCCTTTGTCCTTGTCTGAGAAATCATTATTTTCATTCTCTGATACATTTTCTACATTTTTTTCAGTGTCTGTAATCACTTCTTCAGTTCTATTATCTACTGGCTCTTCTTCTTTAGACTCCTCAAACACTTCCATAGGTTCCTCTTTATTTTCTTTCTTAAAAACAATTTCAATTGGACATGCATGACTATAATAATGCTCAGACATATAGTGATGCATATGTACCATGGAGTCTCCAACTGCTTGCCAACTAAAATTTGTTATAGGTTTAACCAACTTTAATTGGGGTATTACATATTTGAACTGCTCAGCTCTTTGCTGTTCAAGAAATGTTTCATGGATCTCATCTGCCTCTTTTAACAGCTTTTCGGCTCTTTCTTCATCCATTGGTTCTTCTTCTTTTTCATTCCATTTGTAAATTGGATTAAGATATTCCATAAAGTCTTTTATGTATGGATAAACAGTGAAGATATGTTTTCTATATGCCAGACCTCTCAAGTACCCTGGATCTAATTGAAGAGCATCATGTATAGTACAAATACATTCCTCTTTATAGTCTAGACCAAGTAGCAATGTGACGATTTTGTCGAGGCACGGCCAGTGCCGAGGGTTGCATTCGGCGCCGCGTTGAAAGGCATGGAGCGCCATTTCGTAGCGTTTAACGCGCATGCATAGTTGTCCTAGGCGATGCCACAGGGTAACATCAGTGTCATCCAGTTCAGAAGCTGCACAGTATGCCTCTATAGCAGCATCAATGTCGCCTGATGCGCTTAACATCGTAGCTAGGTTCTTATACGATAAGTACTTCAGATTAAACAAAGGACCGGGTACTTTCTCACCTTCTGCGGGTTTTTTAATGTTATACAAAACTTCCGTATCAAGCAGGTCTTTAAGTAGCTGTGTGGCATCCTTAAGATTACCTTTCCTTTGAAGTTCCAAGGCATTTGCATACTGCTTCAACGCTATCTGCTCTAACGCTTCTTTCGATACTTCCTCCTCAGATCCACTTTCCTCCTCCGACTCTTCATTCAAAGCGGCTATTTTTATCATTCTGATTTTATGATTGTAGCCATGGAATCATGAACTTTTTATAAATAAATAGTGGTTTCTGCCGGCTCGCTGCTTGCTTGTTGATATGAAAAAATTGACACCAATGACAGTAGTAAGTAGTCGCATTTACACATTGACAGTCAAGTACAATTGCCAGTTTGCCAATTTTATTTTGCCTTTCTTTGTATCTCTAATCAATCATTTTTTATATTCAATATTATGTAAAATTATATTGATTTTAAATATAAATTGTATGATAGCGCTGCTGTGCAATTATATTATATATTCGATTAGTTTTAGCAGCACAATTTGTCTATTCTTAGAATTTTTAATTTTTCTTTGTAACTTGATGTTTCCGGTTTCCGTTCTCCACTCCACATTGATTTTATTTGACAGACATCAAGACATGACAACTTGACAAGCGGATTTAGCGGATGACATGATTCAATTGACATGATCACAACTTCACAAGATTTTTATTTTTAGGTTACGGTCAGAATTTAATTATATTGTGATTTCGAAACTCGCTGTAAATAACATCGCTTACAGAATTGCAAACAATGTTATCGCAAAATTCAGTACTGAAGCGTACCTGGCCTATGCTGATACAGTGCGCCGAGGCACACAGAAAACCTCGATGGCTTCCTGTCGCTAAAAGTAAAATTTATCGTATACCCAAACGCCCAGTTATATCAGAAGATGAGCGTTTAGAGCTTCTACGTCTACACAATAACTACAAGACTCAAATGCGTGCTATAAGGAGATTTTATCACGAGGAGATGATCAAAGAAAAGTCAACAAAGCAGAGTGCAAGCTCGGAGATGTCTCAACGTTTGGAGGCCGAGGAGTGGGCTCGTTGTGTGGAGGAGAACGAGAAATGGAACGCACAGGTTGCCAACGAGCGCAAAGAGAGACGGAAACTAGAAGTGGCGGCACTGGAGGAGTATGCTCTGAAGAGGATTGAGGCTGAGGATCTTAAGATAAAGGAAAGAATAGCGAGAGCCACCGAGAAAATCAAACAGCAGAAGGTAATTGATAGAAATAAATCAGAGAGCATTAATTTTACAATATTAGGATGTGTTTTTAGTTACTAAAAAAACATATAATGAAGTAGGTATTGTATTACTAATTACTAGTTTCTGACACTTTCTTTTTACTACTATTTTATAACTAATAGACATTGAACAGAAGCTACTTTATTAAAATACTAAGTATCAATATAATATGATAAAATCTATGAAATGTAGGTACAATGTTGTTAAAAATGCAAACTTTTTTCATAATAAGTACACATAAACAGAATCAGCATTGGTGATCAAATTTGTTCCACCAAAACTGGAATATGTATTATCAACATTGTTTATTATATGTATATTATATACATGATTATTTGCATCTTTTTCAGGAATTGAGTTCAACATTCATAACCCCGGAGAATCTTGATGCTGCTATTGACCATGCCCTAGCCAACCCCACAGATTATAACTTTGCCATAGATTTGAAAGGCAATAAATATGAAGGCAGAGACAAACAGATAAATACAATTAAGGAAGAAAATGCTATAAGTGCTACTGCATAATTGAACTAGTTTGTTTTGTAAATAACTTAGGTACAATAAATATAATTTAAGACACAGTATTTTGAATGTGGGTATGAAAGCCAAACTAAGCCTGTCTACATAACATAATCAACCCATTATATGTCCCACTGCTGAGCACAGGTCCCTCATAATGAGAGGGATTAGGCTATAGTTCCCCACTCTAGCCTAATGCAGACTGGAAGCTTGTCCTATTTCTACTTTTTTTTTACAGTATATTATTTTGAGTGTGAGCAGTAAGCCTAGTAATTTGACCATTGAACAGCAAGTCAAAGGTCTTGAGTTTTGATCTAAAGCACACACTCTGACCGCATGCTTGAGATATTCTCAATCTCACATGAAGTCTACCAATCTGCATTAGGCCAGTGTGGTTGATAGCCTAATCGCCCTCATTCTAAGAGGAATACCATGCCCAGCAGTTGGACAGAAGAATGGGTTGATTGTTTTTTGATGTTTATTTTATTTATTCTTGCAGAGCCTAGGCACAGAATGAAATTAAAGTCTGTTGGAAAATCGTAACATAGGACTAATAATTAAAAACGTACAACCATTTGTAATAAGTCCCAATGTAGGGGATGGTTATATAAAATAAGCAAACAAAATAAACTTTATAACATTTATTTAAGAACACTAGACAGACATATCTTGGAACATGGTTTCCCAGTTGGGCACCAGGTTCAGTTTGTGCTGTAAAGCACCTAGCGCCACAATATTGGCTGATCGGGACGAGTCATCTGTGCCCACTGACACCACCTCCTGGTGGAATGCTGCCTTTGTGCCCATACACACCTAGAATAATAAAAATATAGCATAAATATTATTAATCTTTAGTGCCTAGCTATCTAGTCACTGTTAGGTTAGGTAGGTATCCTGTAACCAGTACCTATACTGGTTAAAGGATGCCACAGTCGTCCGTGCCTGTTGGAGCGGCAGACTGCGGCGGTTCCGTTGTATATAATTAGACCCTTAATACTCACTTCAAACATAGTATCCCCAAGAGCGAGGCTCACTCGCCCAGACCGATGTACAAGCAATTTCCCAATACGGCCTTCTTCTAAATCCGCTAAGCGACATCTATTGTCAACCTGTAATAATGATATATATTTTATATTTTCTTATATTAACTATGCGGTATAGTAACAGCGACATCTGGCGGCGATAGACCTAACTAGCTTCTTCGTCGATTTACTGAAACAGTACATCAAACAATCGATAGATGTCGCGATTTACGAAACTTATTGTATTTTTTGATAAAAATGTTTTTCAGATTGTAATTCTCTCGACATGACCACAATAAAATTACTGCAACCAAACCCCTATTTTAACGCGATTTTATAATTATAGAGGCCATATGAATATATATTTATGCCAACAGGAAGCAAAAGTTTACAATGGGCACCATACCGATGTCCGAAGTCTAAATCCGAATCCGAAGTCAGAACCGATTCAATAAAATAAAAACTTTTTCAAAAACTTGCGACATCAAACCCACATTCTCAAATCGGCAGTTATGACTACTGACGCAAGATTACTAGCTTAGTACTTTTATCACGTCATCGTAAATTATTTTTATCAGCATTCATTACACAATGCGTCCAATTTAAATAATTCGTAACGCGCATTGTTATTGTGTGAATCAACATTAATTAATATGTGGACGTATATTTCGACTACATTTCACAAGTCAGGTTGGCCGAGTGGTCTAAGGCGCCAGATTTAAGCTCTGGTTCCCGAGAGGGAGCGTGGGTTCGAACCCCACACCTGACAAAGACAGCGACTTCGGTTGCAATCATTTTTGGTCGTCTTTGTGTATTTTCTTTTGTTTTTTTTTTCATATTTTTAATATTTTTTAATTTTTTTTTAATTTTTCTCTGAAAAATTTACTTTAAAATTGTGTGAAATGGATTCGTTTTATGGACCGAAGGATTTTACTAACGATTGTATTAGCGATTTCTACAAAATTATTTGAAAGAAATTTTGTAACAGTACCTAATTATAAATTTATCGATCGAACGAGAATAATAAAAAAAATCGGTTAATACTAGGTAAACTATGGAATGTTAAAATATTAAAAAGGGGCACGATTTACGATGACAAACTTTTTTGTGGGTACGGTGCGGTGGAAGAGCGGGAAGTTTCTTTTTTTTATTTAATAGGGCGTTGATTTGTATTCTGCATGTATGCTGCTTCTCTATCTTTAACCCCCGACGCAAAAAGAGGGATGTTAGAAGTACGTAGATCGCAAACGAATGGATCTATTTGATTTTTTTTTGTTTGATAGGCGTCATGTTCGAGTGTTCTTAGTATAGAGCCAGCCGTTTGAAGATCATCAGATCCTTTATATTCATGAAGGTATGTGAAACTTTCTTATCCTGTTACTTAATTGATATTACAAATTGGATTTAATATGGAGCTCAACTTACAGGTTTTTCCTCCTTGGCCTCCCCGCTGGAGGTGGATGGCTCGTCATTGACCTTGCGGCGAGGCACGTCGTCTTCCATCCTGCCACCGCGACCCGGCAGAGAATCTGGTAACTGGGTTTGGTGATACTTTTAGTCATGGAAGGGCTTTCTGACATTGTGTAGCTGGCCTAAAACACCATCTACCTACACTAATATTATAAAAAGGAAAGATTTGATTGTTTGTTTGTTTGTATTGAATAGGCTCCGAAACTACTTGACCGATTTGAAAAAATATTTTACCATTAGAAGCCGACATTATCCCTGATGAAAGTAGGCTACTTTTTACCGTGGGAAAATACAATTTTATATGTATACAGGAAAAATAATGTTGTCTATATTATTTTCCTTTGTATTTATGTCGGCAAACCGCAAACGAACATATGAGCGATGGCTCATAATTATGTTCGATGAGCGATGGCTCATATGTTCGTTTATATAGCAGATGTGCTATGTAGTAAACAACACAGTATTTGATGCATTTTACTTATATTTTTTCTGGTACTCATACCGATAATTAGGGTGTTTCTTTGAATATTCACATAAAAAATGGTACTTACTAATAATTTTCAAGTTTGATAAGATTGGAACATAAAAAATGTGTGAGTTTATTTTATTTATTTTTATTTCTTCAGTTTGTCATTATAGTCTCATACCATCACGCCTATATTCCCCAAAAGGTTAGGCAGAAGTGTACCAATATATAAACACCCATAATTCGCTGCTTATGTTTAGGTCTCATGCAATAGGGGGCGAGCCTATCGCCACTAACCAGACACAAATCCAAACTTCAATAGAAAAACCCAATAACATTACCCGACATGGGAATCAAATCCAGGACCTCTACGCGCTTAGGACCATTAGACGAATGAGACAGTCATTTAGATAGCAATAATAAGTAAGTTTATTTAAGCTACGTAGGTAGTATTATAAAATTAGGCCTCAAATATAAACATTTTAGTACCTAACACATTATTACAATGTTCTAACCTGTAACAGCAGTGCCGCGCGAGACGCCGAGACGAGCGCACGCATTGTAAAAGAGATACCTGTTTTATTTTCTACATTTAAAATCTACCCACTTTTTTTTTTTTATCTAAATGTTTACTGATAATGGCTGATGTGTGAGATAACAATGGTGAGACGAGTGGAAGTGATATAATGGAGGAGGAAATATTGAATGAAAGTGAGAAACAAGTTAATACATGTACAATGAAGGAAAATACTACTTCGGCGTTTGTGACACAGCGGATTCCAGGGAAAAGAGCTAGAGAAGATAGCGAGGAAATAATAGAGGAAGAAGATGGATTTATAACAGTAAGAAGGGGAAATAAAAAATTAGCAAGAAGATTATCTAGAAAATCTGACAGTAGTGTAAGTGAACAAAATGTACGATCTCAGATTAATATTGTTAGTATTACCGGAAAAGAAACCATTTTACCAAAACAATTTGGTTTGGCAAAGTTATTAAGAGCGGAGAATATTATTAACGTTTGTAAAATTCAGTACAAAAATGCTTACAAAGCCATTCTGGAATTTGAAGATAGAGAGAACGCGGAGAAACTAGTGAATTGTCAAAAAATTCTCAATCTGGGATACAGATGTCAATTTGTGGATGCAGTCAATTTGTCGTATGGAATAGTTAAACAAATAGATTTAGACATAGACTTGGAAGAAATTCAACGAAGTATAGAATGTGAATACGAGGTTGTCTCGGTAAGAAGATTAAAACGGCTCAATGTTTCAAGAGAATGGGTGGACAGCGAGACTATACGTTTGTGTCTTAAAAGCTGCACTTTACCCCCTTATGTATATATGTATGGATGCAGATTCAAACTGGAACCGTATATGTTTCCAGTAACTCAATGCTCTGGGTGCTGGCGGTTTGGTCATTTATTAAAATCATGTCCAACAAAAATAATACGTTGCCCGAAATGCGGAGGAAATCACAACAATTGTGATACTACCAACTTCAAGTGTATCAATTGCAAACGCTCACATATGGCATTGGCAAAATCATGTCCCGTGTTTATAAAAGAAAAGAAGATAAGACAAATTATGTGTGAAAGGAATTATACCTACAGAAGAGCCCTATCTTCTTATTTAGAAGAAGAAAATACTCAATCTGGCCATCAAAATATTGGAAATAATACGTACACTGAGCAGGATAAGGTAATGAGTAATAAGTTATCATATAGGGACGTACTAATCACAGAGGCTCGAATAGATAATCATGTCCAGGAAGAAGATATTCAACATATGGTTGCCGAGGATAGGGGAGAGCAAAGCATGGAAGAGTCAATAGGTTCTCTTATTTTGGGTAAACCCTATATGCATCAAAATAAAAAAAAAGGAAAAGACAAACAGAATCATAAATCTACATGCAATTATGAAGAGGAAACGAGACTACAAGAAGAAAAGAAAAATGAAAATAAAGAAGAACCAACAAAGCGTAAAGTAGACTTTAAAAGGTTAATGCATAAATTGAAAGAAGTTTATTTGTCTGAATGCACATTGGATGTCAAAGTTAAGTTAGTTTTCAGTTTTATTTTTGAAGAGTGTATTAATTTCATTTGGAACCTAGTCAAGGAGGGAGATTTCTTTAGTAATTTTATATCGACACTTAAAGATGGCCTGTTTACATAAAGACATTAGGTTAAACGTAGCGCAGTGGAATGCACAGAGCTTGAAGCCCAAAACAGAGGAGGTGAGTTGCTTATTGTTACAGGAAAAGATACACATCGCACTAATAAGCGAAACATGGTTGAGGGATGGGATAAGTGTCAATTTTAACCAGTATAATATTTACAGACGCGATAGAGAAGATTCATATGGTGGGTTAGCTATCATAGCCCACTGTTCACTAAGTGTTCAGGAATTGCATATCAATTTAAATAATACAGGAATCGAGTTACTATGCATAAAGCTAAATAATTGTAGTTACATTCGGTTTATCATTCTAATATATTGTCCTAGTTCCGTACGCACAACACAATCGGATTGGGATGCTATCTTTTCTATGTTCCCTAAAAATTGTGTGATAGCAGGTGATTTTAACGCGCATCACACGAACTGGTCATACAAGAATGACAATAGAGGTAAACAAATTTTTGAAGCGGCATTAGAGTTTGGTTTTACTTCACTCAATAATGGGCAGCCCACTAGAATTAAATTAGTAAATAACATTCTTCAAAGTTCTTCCCCTGATGTAACATTTGCGTCTTTGGATATTGCTATTGGTTTTGATTGGCATGTTATGAATGAAAATTTGGGGAGCGATCATTTGTTTGTCAAATTCAAAATTAAATACAACGAGGAGGTTTACGCTGTTAAAAAACGTAACTATAAATCTGCTGACTGGACTGGATATACCAAACATCTTCTAGATCGCTTTTCCTTAGCCGTTGGTGACAATAATGTTCAGAATTTGTATGATCGCTTCACCCGTCAAATAAACAACGCAGCCGATGCTTATATTCCTATAGTTAAAATTTGTAATAATCCGAAGAGTAATTTTAGACCGAAAGGATACTGGAGCTCAGATATTTCCAAATTAGTAGGCGAACGTAGATTAGCCTTGAGCATTTTTAGAGGTAACCCAACACCTACAAATCTGTCAATACTTGAAGAAAAATGCTTAAAAGCAAAGCAGGCCATTCAAAAAGCGAAGTCACTTGATTATAGAAAGTTTTGTGACAATATTGATCATATGGTTTCAGCTCCTGACATGTGGAACCGATTGCGGTGGGTGAAAGGCTACAAAAGAGCCAAGACATATTGTTCCCTAGAGTTAAAGCGAGAAATGTTGTGTGATCTTGCACCAGATTATGTAGTACCATTGACACCAAATTTTTCGTCTGGAAATGCATTGTTGGAATCAGAATTTACTTTACAAGAAATGAATCACTGTTTAAATAAGAAAGATACTGCTCCAGGTGAAGATAAAATAACCTACTCTATGATTTCACATTTGCCAATAGCTGGAAAATTATATCTACTCAATATATATAATAATATCTTAAATTCAGGTACTGTTCCAATCCAATGGCGAGATATTAGGGTTATACCAATTCCAAAGTCGGGGGACAATTCAAATATCAATAAGAAACCTAGACCTATATCTTTGATGTCCTGTACTTGCAAAATTTTCCATGCTATGTTGGCAAAAAGACTGGAATGGTATGTAGAAAGGAAGCAAATTCTATCACCATATACAACGGGCTTTCGGAGGGGTCAGTCTACTCTTGATTGTTTAACGCGCTTAGTTACCCAAATTCAGATAGGATTTTCAAAAAACTGTTCAACCCTAGCGTGTTTCCTGGACATTAAAAGTGCGTACAACAATGTATTAATAGATAAATTATTATCCAATTTGGACAGCTTAAACGTGGGTAAAAAAATATGCTATTATTTATGGAACTTTCTCAGCGAACGTCATCTCAAAGTTGCCGATGAATATGCAGGGGAAACCGACATGATCAGGTATGCAGGAAAGGGTTTGGCCCAGGGTGATCCCTTGTCACCGTTACTGTTTAACATAGCTACCTATAAATTTTGTCGGGATGTCGTTGATGTGTTTATATGTCAGTACGCGGACGACTTTGTACTGTACACAACTTATAATAATATTTGGGAGGGTCGAGATAAAATTCAAATTGCTTTAAATATCCTTATTGCTTTATTGGACGAGTTAGGATTAGAATTATCTACTGGTAAATCTAAATATTGTGTGTTCAGCAACGGCTTTAGGCAACAACAAGTTCAGCTTTCAATAAATAGTTATAATATTGATCTAGTACCTTATTACAAATATTTGGGTGTTTGGTTGGATAGGAGATTGCGTTGGGGTAAGCATATTAACGAGGTTGTCGAAAAAGTGCAGAAACTTATTAATGTTCTTAAGATTCTTACTGGTTCATCCTGGGGCGTTCATCAGAATCATTTACGTCGGTTATATATCGCTTTAATTAGATCTAGGTTAGATTATGGCTGCTTCCTATATGATAATAGTGCGAAATCGAACATATATAAGTTGGATAAAGTGCAAAATCAGGCCCTAAGAGTAGTGGGGGGGTTCATAAGAAGCACACCAATTCATGTTATAGAATGCGAGCTCTGTGTTCCTCCACTGCATTTAAGAAGAAGATGGCTAGCCGTAAAGTATTGTTTAAAGTCACGGTCATTATCTAATAATATAACAACCAAGCTGTTGTCAGGACTTAACGCTACTAGACACATTAGTTATTGGTCAAATAAGAAGCTTCCGTTGCTCGCTAGTCTGTCTGAAGATGTTAAAGAAGAAAGTATAAAGGCTTCTTCAATCCCTGAAATGTTTACTTTAAATATATGGGTAAGTAGAATTAATATTCAAGACACAATCAGAGTCAATTTAGACTCAATTAGAAAATCTAAAAGAGCTTATGACTACAACCTAATAAAAGCAGAAACGTTGAAAGAAATATCGGTAAAATATTATGACTACTATGTAATTTATACTGATGGGTCTAAGAGTGTTAATGGTTATGGCGCTGCTTACTATGATCCTATAAGACCGGAAAATAGCACAAATGGTTGTTTTAAAATAAATAGTGATGTGTCGATAATGTTCTTGGAACTCTTTGCAATTTCGGAGGCACTCGCATATATTAAAAATCAAAACCTTAACAACAGAAAGGCGTTAATCTGTGTTGACAGTAAAAGCGCATTACAACATATAGCTCGATGCGCCTCTGGTTACAGAGGTGCATCGATAGCTTATGATATTCTTTCTAAAATCCATTATTTAACTAACAGTGGGTTTGATCTGAAGTTGCAATGGGTTCCATCACACATCGGCATAAAGGGTAATGAGGAGGCTGATCGTTTGGCAAAATTGGGAATTATTGGGGGAAAAGAAATACATATTCATAATAATTATATTGAACTTTTACCTAAATTTAAGAATAAGTGTCACCAGCTTTGGAAAGAATATTTTAATGAAAGGTCTAAAGATAAAGGCATATGGTACAAATCTATAGTAGCTGAGCCTCCTCATATACCATGGTTTCTTAACTCCAGACTTAGCAGAAAACTTCTTGTAATCGCCCATAGACTGAGATCTGGACACATGCCGCTCAATAAGTATGGATTTTTGATGAAAAAAATTAACTCACCAAACTGCGAAGTTTGCAGGACTCCGGAAGATGTATCACACTTGTTGACGGAGTGTGTTAGATTTCAGTCAGCCAGGGATGAGTTATTTAAGGAGTTAAATATAAATAGGTATGATTTGGGCGGGTTTCATATTTTTTTATCTACACCTAATTCGGTAGCGGCCGTAAAGTTGTATAAATTTGCTAAGTTACGTTTTAGTTAATTAATATTTATTATAAGGTATGATGGGACTGGCATGTACGTATGTATAAAAGTCCCTAATAATAAATAAAGAGAAAAAAAAAAAAAAACCTGTAACAGTATAAGCGTGGGTTGATCGTTACGCAGCAAGTTGACGACGTCGGTGTCCTCAAACACCTCTTTGACGTCAGGCCTCGGTGGTTTCTGATCCACTTCACTCACAACTGCAAACAAACTTACATGTCCATATATTTGATTTATAACTGTGAAATCCAGCACCATAGAGGCAGACAATGATTGGATAACATTTGAATATCGACTAGAGGCCCAACACTAGTATGTCAGTCTGGTATTGTAATAACTGATACATAAAAAGTTATATTTTATATGAACACACCTAAAATAAGTACGAAAAAAAGAAAATATAACACATCAATAGTATTAAAAAGAGATGCTTTAACTTTGTAATAAATATATTTGCAACACATCAGCGCTCATTTTCGATAACATTTATCGATATAATAAGAATGTATAACCTCTCTCTATAAATTATATAGGTACCTAACCAATCGCATGTTCATTTTTCGCCACCAGATAAAAACTACGCTGTCGAATTGCTCGCTACGCCTGGCAAACAGTTTATCGTTACGATATCAGTAATACCCACACACAACATAAGTTTAAAAAATACAAACGCTATCCAATCATTGAGATTAACATATAAGTATACATTTAATGTAATCCAGTTACAACAACTTTTTCAATACACCGCTTAAAAAATAAAAAAAGCGTAAATTAAAATGTGATTCGCTGCCGATGTATTTGCGCCCACACTTATTAGAGAGGGACAGCGCGAGTGATTTGTAGAGCGTCATCCCGTTCTGCAGAAACTTATTGCGTTAACATTGTAGTGGGGCCCGGACAGTCAGTGTTGCCAGGGCCCCTGAGTCGAAAGTTACGTTTCATTTCCTGAAAAGTAACATTTTTGGTGCAAAAGTTACATTTTGGGATCGATGATGTCGAATGAGCTTTTTTTTTAGCTCCTGATTTTTTCATTTGTTAAAAATGTGAGTTCAATTTGGATGCGTTCGTGTACTGTTTGCAATAAAATAAAAATCTAGTATTACGCGAGGGGGTCAAAAGTTACGAAAAATGTAAGAAATGTAACCATCTGGCAACACTGCGGACAGTACTCAGCTTAATCATGGTGAGAAATTACATCCACAGGCCTAACACACACTGACGTGACAATGTGACAAGAAGCGGTGGTAGCCCAATGGCTATAGGGGCATCGGAATTGCTATGCGAGAATTTCCTCATAAGCAAATAATATTTAAACAGTTCTATGATTCAAATAATTCAAAGAGTTCTATGATTTTAACCCACTGAGGGCAAAACAGTACAACCTGAAGACTGACAGAACTAACATTCAAAAGAAAACTAATTAATGAATCACATACATTTTGTTTCGATATGATATTATAAGATAATCATATTCCACAATAATCTAGTGGTAGGCCTGTAGATATAGAAACTTAATAACCATAGCAAATAATAAAGTGCTGAATTCCCCGGTGACACATTTTAAATAAATAGATTTAAGCAAATAAAACTGTTTTGTAAACCGGCTGGGCCATGCATAGAAAAACTAAAAACTAAGCGTATCCCTTTACAATTAGAAATGCATGTGTAAACATCAGATTTGTCATACGATTGTCACTAAATGCATATGCTATTCTTGAGTCTGATGTGTTGTCTCTGTTCAGGGCGGGTAAAATCGCCAATTTTGATGAGTCACAACAGTGGCGGATCGAGGACGTCGGTTTGGGGGGGCTAATACTACGAAAAAGTAGGATATTAAATTTAATTTATCATTTGTAAAGGGTGGACCCAGATACATTTGGGAAGGTTTAAGGCCCCCCTCTGTCTAGGCGCATCGTACAAGAGGTCAGCTCTACTGGTCACATGTGCACACTGTGCGGCCGTGTGTTTTTGATTCATCGAAAGTAGCAATTTTAACCAATGTTAGACAAATCAGATATTTTCAGTCCTATCTCATTCCATCAGAAGTTTAAAGTTAGCCAAATTTGCAGCTAAGTAAATAACTCGACTCGGATCTGAATGAATCGGATATGTGTTGAGTGAACATACTAATATAACAATCGAACTAGAGATCCCACTATCGTATGTAAAATCTGATATTAATTGCAACCTTAAACGTAAACCCAATAATTCAGCGAAAATTTCATCAACTCCGAATACACAATGAATGCATCGAAAGTGGCAATTATAAACACGATCCGCTGACAATATAGCCGCTCCTTTAGCCACGGGAATCGGTTCTCGGGGCGAGACAGAGCTGCGAGTGACTAGAGTAACGCTCCACAATTAAGCAGGACATGTCTTCCGCGGTATGAAATAAGTAGGATTTTGTAATTATCCATCCTATGCAAAAATAACATAAATAATGTATTTCACGCCTAAACCGCTAAACTATTTTTGTTATAGAGATTGGACTATAAGAACGACATAGGCAACCTTTCAAAAAGTATTTTGGGATTTGTATGGCAACACATAATACAATAAAATAATTGTTTTTTATATATTCGATTCTTGACCAAACATAACGTGTCCGCGTAAATGGGGGCATTACTACATTTAGTTCAGTACCGCAGTCGATGTCTTCCGGCTCGCACTTCACGACCACCTCCTGTTTAACCTTCACTGCCGGTTTGGCTTTGGACCAGCCTATAAAGAAACCATTCAATATTAGACAGCTGCTACCCGGTCTGGTGGTGAATGGGACCTGTAAAATTCACTTACAAAGGATCTTAAAACTAGTTTTTAGGTATCAAAATAACAATGATAATAATATTACAATGAGGATAAACATCTTATAATACAACCTTAAACAAAAGGTTGTTTTAATAAAATTACACTTATTTTGACCAAACTCGAAAAAAAACTAACCAATGAAAATAAATAACAAAACCAAATATAAATACTTCAAATTTATATTTCGAATTTGGTTAAAAAAAAGCCTAGAAAATCCACACGTTATCATCTTTTATTAATGTCCAGTTTAAGACTTACCACCGTCGTCCATGGGCAGTTTGATAGGGGCATCTGTTTCCACCACATTTTTGAAGTCCTCACTGACATCATCATCCCCTAGGTTACCACTTTCACCGAATACCGACTTGATCTTCTGCTCTTCTAGCTCTTTGTCAATCTGGAGAATTATTGTAATTTTTACAATTTTCAATCATATATGTGTATCTGTAGCCTAAGCACAAAGAACTATCGAATTTATATTGTACACGAATCGAGTTGTTTTCTGCTACAAATCTCATATATACATATTTCCACGCCTGTCTCCCATTGGGGTAGGCAGAGACTTATAGATTTCCACTTGCTACGATCCTGGCACACCACTTTCACTACATCTACGTTCATTAACCTCCTTCTCATACAAATTATTCTCGATTTCGATACAAATACGTTTTCGTAAGTTGTTCGGATTGGACTACTGAAGTTATATGCGACTAGCTGTGCATACCAGCATATACCTATCTATAAATATGTTTAGAAAATGAACCCCTAGTTTCCTTGGTCACGGCATAACGCGTGAAAGGCTGGAACAAATTCGCTAATTCTTTTTTTGTTGTGTTTGTTATTGTAAGGAGAAGGTTTTTATGCAAGAAAAAACTAAGAAAGTTGAAAGGAAAATAACTTTTGACATAAATAGGATCTGACTCCATAGGTTCAAACTTTTGGAACCATGCAACTAGGGTCATAATGTTTCATAAACATTGGTAATAGCTTTACTTGAACTTGAAATCTCAACTAGGCATCAAATTAAAGACAACTGAAAAGAACTGTAGGTATAGGATACACTTTACTCTAGTAGGAAATGATGATATGTTGAAATTAATAAAGCAATCAGTACTAATTACCTTGACAACATCTTTAACTCTTATAGTTGGCTTCTGCATAGTTTGTACACTATCTGAAGTCTCCCTGCCATATGACGGCCGCGATGAGTGCCGCTCGGCACTGCCCAACCCTAAAAAGAACAGATAGCATATCAAAGCAAAATAAATCAAGGCTGCTACAACAGTAGCATAGCATAGGCAGGGCAAAGGGAGCTATGACACCAGGTGGTGCAATTGTACGGGGTGGCAGTGAGCCCTGGCTGCAGAATCAGATTGTTTTCAATGAAAAAAAAAATTGTGATAACATGGGGGAGGTAAATTTAGGACTTGCGTGCTTTGCATGTTTGAAATACATGCTACGCCACCAGGCTACAATTTTGATTGGCAAGGCAAGTATTTTTTTTTTTGTACCACTGAAATGGCAACAAGTTTATGGCCCACCTGATGGTAAGCAGTTACCAAATAACATTTTAAGTTTTGCTGATCTTACAAAGTCTTACAGAAGAAAGAGAGGAAAAGAGAGCATGGAGAGCACATCTCCCTTCCATTACCTTCTGAGAATACTCCGCTAGATTTGATGATGTTGGGCCCATTTCTGGAGTTTTTGTTTCGATCATTCCTCCTGTCCTTCTTGTCTTTATCATCTTTTTTCTGATTGTGCTGAGGTTTTGATGGCCTGAAAATATTTTAAAATATCATTAAAAAGTATTCACAAAGTATTGTCAATTTTTCCTTCACTAATATTTTATTAGTAATATACATAAAAACTTATAATTGAAAATAAATGGTTGTGTTGTCATACTTGCTGTTTCTTTAGTCTTCCATGTATCTATTACAAATGGAAAACCTGACATTTGTTGCACAGCATAGGAAAAATAATATATTTATATATTAAAAATTGATATTAATTCTAGTATCCAATATAATTATGCTGAAAGTTGTGTTCAATTGTCCACCAACAGTTCAAAGGATGTGGGATCTAATGTTAAATGACTTACTTATCATACCATCAAATCTAAGGGTCAAGGCCTAAGTCAGAAAATATCGTTAGTCTAGTACTAACGATATTTTCTGACTTAGGTCCCATGCAACAGAAGGCGAGCTTACTATTGCCATTACCCAAACACAATAACTTGAGTTGGAATTCACGACTACAGCAGTAGTCGCACGATTGCGACCACTAAATCAATAAGAAAATCATATTCACCCTTTGTTTTTATTCCTGGACACGTTCAAATTGGGTGTGAATACTTTTTTATTAGTTTTTACTCCACCTAAAGTGAGGTCTCGGGGTGGTTTGAAGGAGGCCAGTCGTTGCATAGGGTCAGACCCTAGTCCATTCGTTTTGGAAGACTTATCTTCTGACATCTTTTAAGTTCACAACTTACTGCTTGATACCTAGTGAATTTAAATCATTGATCTAAATAAAAATAAATAAACACGAGAAACGAGTTTGTTTTGAAATGTATAAGCTGTCAAATTGTCAATGTCAAAATTGACAAATTAGTGAGACAGACGCACAAAAACACAAAAATGAGCCAAAAGAATGATAAAAGGGCGCGTTCTACTTGGCGTTCACAACGATCACGCAGTCACGGTAACGACTGCAGTTTTTCCCGCAGGGTGACTCGGTTGCCACAATAACTAGTTTCTCACTAGGGGAATCTTAAACGGTGTTGTACAAATTTGAGTATGACAGACGCGATTTCGTAATTGTAACCGGTCGCCACCATAACTACTTGCTTGTGAGCGTTACTGTCTTTAGGATATATGTATTCTGTGGTTATTGTCGTAAATCCAAGTAGAACGATAACTACGACCCACCTCATTCCACACAACGACTGCGGTCGTTATGTAGAACCTTTTGAGGAACGAATAAATGAGCATTTTGATCATTGTGGGCGGTAAATGGAACGCACTCTAAGGCTGATCGTTTCGCTGAGCCCGCTAAATTAAAATTTCATTGGTTTTTCGCAATTTGTAGGTCTATAACACATTCTAGATTCCTAGCTGTAGTAATTGCGCCATTAGCTATAGAATATTCACAACTTAGCATTAAAAACTTTGCATAATAAACGTTAAAGAAGCCAAAAGTAGGGTCAATTGTCAATTTTGGCCAAAATTGACGAGTGACCCTACTTTTAGCTACAATATCGACTTACAAGCAAAGGTTTTAATTCTCAGTGGTGAATATTGTATAGGTAAAGCCACAATTACTACAGCTAGGATTCTAGAATGTGTTATATACCTACAAATTGCGAAAAACCAATTGTAATTTGAATTTAGCGGGCTCAGCGAAACGATCAGCCTTAAGTAAGTTAAAGTATCAGTT
Organism: Acronicta leporina; assembly: GCA_947256265.1. NCBI lineage: Eukaryota > Metazoa > Arthropoda > Insecta > Lepidoptera > Noctuidae > Acronicta > Acronicta leporina. The sequence continues at coordinate 12,266,649 of OX366532.1, read as the reverse complement.
TATCACTCGTTTAATTGAACTTCGTTCGCGGCGACCGCCAACCGCCAATATAGCTTACTTGTTTATACAGCTTGTGAGAAGGGAGGGACCCTAACATCTAATCACCCCTCTCACTCGATAATCACTCGATATTATATTTTATCGTTTATCGCTTTCAGTGTCGATGTGCATTTTTTTATCTCTCTCTGACCTAAAAAAGTAAGTTAAACAGAGGAGCTGTCAGCCCATCATATTCAAATAAGTTTGAATCGAAATGGATCCGAAGATAAATTTATGAGATCAAGTGATACACTGATATATTAATGTTTGGTGAAAGATCGTATATTTTTATTCTGTATCACTTAATCAATAGCAGCTCTAATACTACGTACTGAGTTAAATGCTCGAGTTAGGTACTAGAAAACTAAAACTGAAACGAGGTTCGACCAAGTATGTTATTTAGTCTTACTTAGCTAACATTCTTGGGTTCGACTGACTTGAATGGCAAAGAGTAGGCGAATAGTCTCACCTCAGAGTAATGAGCCTCACTCCGTCTTATTACTATGTCAGATGATTTGGTCAAGCATTATCAGCTTAGACTCTAATTATGAACAGCATCTTAAAATAGATAATACTTACTTTTGTTCAGCAATGAAAGACTCTTGACTCCACAATGTTATTCGTAAGAACCCCAGGAGTACAATCAATCAATACATTTCAATTATCAATAAATTTAGTGAATGCCATATTAATGTTCCTAGAATTTCACAACTAACATGAGCTTTGATAAGTCTTTAAAGCTCATATTACTACTCCGAGTATAGATAGATAGTCAAAGACGCCTTGGAGAAAGTCTCAGATTGGGGCAGACTTAATTTGGTCCAATTTAATCCTATTAAGACACAAGTTTGCGTGTTCACCGCTAAAAAACTACCGTTGGTCGTATCTCCTCGTTTTGAGAGCACCCCCTTAATTGCCTCAGCCAATATTGGAATACTTGGCATCGACATATCGAATCAACTCCAGTTCCGCGGACATTTAGAGGTTAAGGCTAAGTTAGCCTCAAAGAAGCTTGGCGTGCTTAACAGATCGAGACAGTATTTCACTCCGGCCCACCGCCTATTACTTTATAAGGCGCAGGTCCGGCCTCATATGGAATACTGTTCTCATCTCTGGGCAGGAGCACCCGAGTACCATCTTCTCCCTCTGGACCGCATCCAACGTAGAGCGATTCGAATCGTCGACTGCCAAGTTATTTCAAACCGGCTTGACCCCTTGGCGCTGCGTAGAGATGTGGCCTCGCTTTGCATCCTCTATCGCCTATACTATGGGGAGTGCTCCGAGGAATTGTTCGGATTGATCCCTGCAGCCTCTTTTCGCCATCGTTCTACGCGACAACAGTTCCATCCCCATCATCTTGATGGCTGGCAGTCCACAACTGTGCGTTTCTCTAGAAACTTTCTGCCTCGCACAACAAAACTGTGGAATGAACTGTCGCCTGCAGTATTTCCGGACCAATACGACCTTCAAACCTTCAAGAAAAGAGCGTACTCCCTTTTAAAAGGCCGGCAGCGCACTTGTGACTCCTCTGGTGTTGCAGGTGTCCATGGGCGGCGGTGATCGCTTACCACCAGGCGATCCGTCTGCTCGTTTGCCTGCTATCACATAAAAAAAAAAAAAAAGGTAAAACTACATTTTCGCAAAAGACTTGGTATCGCGTTTGACAGTCTAAGGAGTCGGTAAAAAAGATTCCTTTTTTTTTTATTCAAAAAACCGTTTGCGGCCGTGCGGCGTTCAACACTTCAACGAATGTTTTGTTTGTGCGACTAATTTTCTAAGATTATTGATTAACGAATTTTAGTAAATTCTGGAGATTTTTTCATTGAATTAAATTTCTAATTCAATATCTGACGATATGGCTGAATCATTGTTCGATATTTTTGGCGACCACATCACCAGGCAGGCTGTGAAAAATGTTTCGCGCCAACCTTTGTCGAATATTGGTAAATACTTCTATTCCTATAGCTTTTACATTCGTGATTTTTGAATATTTCGGCTCTTGTTCCGACCCACTATACATTTTCAAATATTTGAACATTTAACTAACTAGTGAAAGCTACCCGCATCATGATATCTTCATGATTGTTTCAGAGAACATGGGCAAAACCGTGTCTTCAGGACCGGTGAAGCCTAACGAACCTGTTAAGAAATCTGAAGGGCCAAAGAAATCTTTCCTCTCCAACACTGGGAAGGCTTTAAAAAATACCCCAGTAAGGAACGTATTTACTCCCAGAGCCGTTAACGTCGGCTCCATGATATACAGTGATGAGGGAACTGATAAACAGCTCTGTGGTGAAGATGTTGAGTTCCACAGACCATCATACAAGTATGGTGAGTTGAGAAGAATAATATGAAGAAACAACAAAATTGTAGTTATAGATAGAATCAAATGAACAAAATAATACACCATTAGTACTAATACAAATGTGAATATTTTAAATTAAGAATTAGGTACATTTAGATAAGTTTATTCTGCAAAGAATTATGTAGGTAGATAAACCATTCTTTTAAAAAACATCATCAGTAACCTTTAGTTAACTGATGCACATAGGCTTGTATTTTACTATTTTTATTATGTTGTATCCAAACAAAGCTCAATCTATTGTTACACAGATAATCATCACCGAGACCTGTTTGATTACCTACCAGTGCCAGAGCCTGAGATCTTGAAGCAGTTCTCTCCACCAAACACCCCTCCTCCGGCCACTAAGAGACACAGCATGGACTTCAACTGCTCATACCAGGATGAATTCTTCAAAGGTTAGTTCATACTGTATAATGTGTGGCATGCAAGTTATCCAAAACTAATGGTGAGGGGAAAGGTTGTGCAGTGTCTTTGTGTGCAAAATGTACTAAAAACTGACTACTAAATACCATTTTGGTTCAAAATATTGGCAAAAAATCAATATCAGCAAGAATAGCCAGTTTTTCCATAAAAGTAGTAAATTTTCTCTTTTCAGATGATTTCTCACTTGAAAGTGTGCCAGATGATGACCTCAACCTCCCTGATTTGTACTGAAGATAAGTTAATACTGTTTAGGTTTAGGCTGAGATAGATGACCTGGTGACTGAACACCAAACATTTTTTGTAATGAAATTAGAGGGATTGCCACAGTTTGCTCACAGCTGCACTAAATCTGTACTTTAGAAAACACCTGTGAATTTTATCATTAGAATTATTTAAAATTATTTATTAGTATAATGTAATACCTGCATCTACCATATAAATTATTAAACACAATATAAAAAGCATATTATATCTTAGCATTTGTTTGTAGGCTTGGTTAATGATCCTCATCTGAATAAGTCATCTTACAAAGATGCAAGTTGATAATTATATTTTATGAGAGATGTGTATTTTCCTTGAATGATGTTATACCCCAGTGACATTGTGATTTAGCTTGTAATACAATTTTGCAGTATTATGAATTTATAAATCTTTCATTTCTGAATGTTCAATAGTAAAACAAGGTATTGGTATAAAAAGTACAGAGTTTATTAACATATTAACATTTACAATGATTTTTATTAATATAAGCCTAAAATTATGTGTGGAAGTGGCGGTAGACTAATGGCTATTGCGTCGGACTAGCGATTATTTGGTTGCCAGTTCGAAACTCACCCCCATTGCACTACCGATGTGGACCCACTCGTAACACAAGCATTTACCTTAGCACGAGGGGTTAGGCCTCTGCCTCGAATTTTGCGGGCAGCGGGGCGGCGGCGGCGGCGGCGCGGTAGCGGGGCGGGCAACGCATACCTGTTCTCCAAACCAGCGGGCAGATCGCGCGGCACTATAGCGGTGTAGAGTTGTGTTCGTGGTTGTGTTGTCGAGATATTTGTTTTTATTCGCGAACGAAATGTCTGAAAAACGGCGACAACATCTTTTTGATTCAAATTTATTCCTAACGCTCGATTTATTGTGGGCAAAAGAAGAAGTGGATTCCTACTATAGGGCAAGGAACGCAACACGGGCAGTCACCGCTTGACTGGAGTGCACCTCTCGTTGCCCGCCCCCGCACCGCTGCCACGCCGCTGTTTTCGAGAACCGTTCCATTTGATTTTACGCATAAGATCCTGCCGCTCCCGCGCCGCCACCGCCGCTGCCCCGCTGCCCGCAAAATTCGAGGCAGAGGCCTTAAGAATACTAGTAATGTGCGTCCCATAATACTAGTAAGCTTTTTAAAAAAAAAAATTAAGCAACATGTTTAGTACTACATGTATGGAAACATTTCCTATTCTTTTGCTATCATCGATACATACTTCACTTTTCCAAAACATTAATGTGAGATAATCAAAGTTGAATTTTAGTGGTGTTATCTATTCTGTACTGGACAAATTATTATAAATGAGATGAGTGAATAAGCAACAAAGGGGTTGCATTGCAGTAGAGATCATGCATCATCACATCTAAAAATGCATACAAATTATTATTTTAATGTGTGAAAAAAAATCCCCTAATTACCTAATATTGTAAACTGTACAACAGATTTAATTTCCATGTGTATTAAATAATTGAAAAAAATTAAATATATTTGTGCAGTTTTAGAATACATGATCTCTACAATTATTAATCTAGGTTGTTGGTAGCAAGGTTTGGATTGTCATTTGTCCAATCCAAAAATTCAAAGATCACCACACAAAGCTCAGTATAAATACTTACCATACTCTACCAGAAACAGAAGTAATTTTTAATATAACATATTCCATATGAATAAATATATGTAAAACCTACAACTAAAAAACAAGACTATGTTAAATACTTCTTTCCAAGAAACTGCACTTTTTTCTCAAAGGCTGGTAATGTTATGAGGGTGTCCTCTTTATAAAATGGGTTTAGCATCAACTTAATGTATGCTTCATACACATCTGTAAAGAAATTCTTTATGTTGTCCTCGTTGCGGGCATCATGAACCATTATGAACCTCATCTGAAAAATTTAAAGTAAAATTAATAAATTTTATAAAAATAAAAAAAAACATTGAGAGCTTATTTTTCTGCCATGAAAATAGAAAGACAATTTCTTTTTAATATACTCGAAACTGACAGTTGAAATCAGAACTGCCCAAACTTGTAATGTCTACTTACCTGACTAGCAGTCACAAATGCTGAGACAAACCACTGGTTGAATTTGTCTACAGATTTCAGGTAAGTATTGGTCACCTTCCACATATGTTCATCCACCAGGTCCAATGCTGCATGAGCTATAAATTGGTTCAAATGTCTGTTGTCTTCTTTCTAAAAGTTAGATAAAAATATAAATAACAATGCATTACAATTCTCCACAGAAGACTTACGACTCCCAAGAGTTGCCTAAATATAATCTAAATATTATGATAAACGAAAGAAAAAATTACGATGTAATAATGAATTCGACAAACTTTTGGTTCTTTGGTGACTGGGATGAAATCCATTTCAAATATTGGATTGTCGGAATGTCCAACGATAACAAAATAATATGTTCCTGCGGACATCCTGCTTAGCAATATTCCGTAATGAAACGCCAACGGTAAAATTCATGAAGTCTTTTTATTTTTGTAGGAACACAGTTCCCAAATATCACAAGTTCACAAGACGAAGACAAGACAACAACAACGAAATTCCATTCTTCCCTAATGACAGTTGACACTGATAGGGATGTTCGATCCGATCCGATACTTTGGTGGATCGATACAATGGAATACGATCCACCCGATTTTTGTATCGATACAATGGCTTTCGATCTGTTAGTGGATCGATACACGTACACGGAGGATCGGATCGAATGATATTAGTTTTAAATTTTGTATGAATTTAGAGGTAGACCGTTTGGGAAACACTGAGCAATATAGCCAGACGTTATTGCTCAGTGGTAGGAACGTCTGTGCCCTCCGAACATCTTTTCTCGTTAACCAAACATACATTAACTGAAAGCCGTATTCGCCTGGATCCAGAACGGCTATCCAAATTATTGTTTTTACCTATAATACATTTTAAAGGTAGGTAGACAAAGAGAAAAAGTAAAATTTTGGTTTTGTTCCTTTAAATTAAACTTTGAAGCTATAAATACAATATCAATTTTTATACTGGATCTTATCATACGACTTTACCATAAGATATCTGGACTTTATCATACGATACTGGATCGATCCAAAAATCGTGTATTACGATCCATTGCGATCCAGAATATCGATACAAACCACCTGGATCGAACATCCCTAGACACTGACAGACAAATATTGAAATAAAATCTCAAAATTGACAAACCAAAATTGGATGCGTTCGTAATTCCTTTCGTAAACTCGGATATTCATATAATCATGTGCTAATGATACTAGAAGGTATTTTGTGTAGCTTTACCTATTATCCTAGTCTCTATCATCCCCTAAATTGTAAAGATGATGTCGCAAAGAGATTTCGAAGGGAATTATGTTAACCTCCTTGAGTCACTGTGATACTCTGTTTTTAGTCTGTTTCACAAGTTAAGGCGGGAAAATTTACAAAACTTAAATTTTAGGAACTGGAAAGTGTAATCGAGATTCTGAACTATCCGAGTGGATTAATGATTATTATAAAATGAATACAGTCGCTAAGCGTAATCAAATTTACAATAATTTGAAGTAGGTATTTCCATGCCTCAATTCATCAATAATTTATTTCCCAACTTTCTTTCAGATTCATGGACAACTCCTATAAACAAGCTCATGTTATGGAAAGGTTTTTGGACAAAATATGATGTTAAAATATATAATTTGTATCTTCGTGTACATTACGACCAACTTTTACTCATATCAGATACAAAGATTTTAGAATCGTTCAACATGCATCATAAAATTAAAGGAATTTATAAAGAGGATGTCCTCATACTAATAGCTAATGACTCTTGCAAAGAAGTAAGTTCAACACATCAATCTACACATAAACTGTTTAGGCCATGTAAGATTACCCGGTTAACCTGATTTATTAAAATAATATTATTGTGTTGTTCCCACAGTATAACAACCTACGTAATTGTTAAATAGCATTAAAATTACATGTGCGATCAATACCATAACATGTGTAGCGTGCTCATCCATCCTGCTTCGATTATGTTAAGTAAATTATTATTCTTAATTTTCCGACATTGTTTTCCAGATCAGGAAAATAAAATTTCAATTAAAATCCAACGTAGCCGAATGTCTGCAGATGCTTGGTGAACATTTCCCTGTAATCAACCATAACAGTATTCAAGCTAGCCCTGTTTTAAACGCTAAATATCGCAACATAGACGATGTCTTAAAACATGCATTGGAACGAAAGGGTAAGGCCCGTGATATTGCACCATAAGACATAAAGGACATAGGATTATTAAAAGTTAGTTGTTTTATTAGCCAACCAAACCATACAGGGTCCATTAAGCATCTGATATTTTACCATGGAATTGTTTTTTCTTGGTTCAACACTGAGAGCAATGTCTTCTTAAATAGGTACACTTTATTACATACTAAACGCAACTAATGAGACGACCCACCGACCTACCCTTGGTCGTCTGTTCTTTTTATTGGAGGCCGTCCTACCCTACGTTGCGTTGCCCTGACTTACTTGTCTATATATCGCATTATAGTTTCCGCCCGCGACAATTTTTTTCAAATCGGACCAGTAGTTACTGAGATTAGCGCGTTCAAGCAAACAAACAAACAACCTTCAGCTTTATAAAGAATAGATTTTTAGCTGTTGCGTGTTACTATGAATGATGGCGACATGTAACCGGTCCCTATGGAAATCTGTGAGGGAGGTCTATAATCCTTTATTTAGGAAATGGATGATATTGTTGATCATAAAACATCAGTACCTAATCAATTAGGTATAGGTTCGCACTTTTTGTCCTAAAAGATTGGCATCCAGGTAGGCAGTAGCACACTAGGACTCTAGCTGCACCTATGCGCCGATGCCTCTTATTAATTCTTGCTGTTCTATTAAATCATAGCTTTTCTATTTGTATTTTTATTCTTATGTATTTGCATTAACTATTTCCGGACGAGAAGCTATTTTACTCAACAAGTTAACAATTATTCCAGATTTGACGACTTCTTCAAATTTACCTCCCAGCTTCAGCAATTTCATGAGAATATGTTTATTGGATCCTATATTCTCTGATTTGGTTTTAGAAGCAGAAAAAATAGTGAAAAGAGAATTTAATAAGAAGTCTTAGTACTAGCTTAGTATTTAAATAAAACTTTTTGAGTAATTGTTTTTAACTTTGATGTTGAACGCATCGTTTAATTACCTTGCGTATTTTTTTTCTGTGGTAGGTTAGATTGTTTTGACATTTGATGATTAAAATTTTGAATTTCAAACGAAAAAGCGTTGAATTGTTTTGTGATTGTTGATTTGTTGTTGTATTGTGAAATAAATTAAAATATATCTTACTGTCCTTTTATTGAATACTTAACGGCAATGAATCCTAATAGATATATTCCGGGTCAGTCTAGCGTGCTACGGAAATCAAGGTAAGTAATTACTTTTAATTATTTACTTTAAGATATTTACTTGCTTGTTGATATTACTATCTAATGTTTATTATAGTTTTCTTTGTCTACTACTGCTGTGTTATCAATGATCATTATTGAGAATGAACTTTCAACAAAATTAGAAAACTGATGCAAAATCTTATTCGACCATGTTATCAACGTAATGTTTACCTATATCACGGTTCTCTTCAGGCTAGAAGGCAAGGTATCGTTACTGCCAAAGCCCCGTCGTCCGGGTTCCACCGACCGCCTATCCACGGAGGCGCGGCGGCCTAGCGCTGCAGGACACCGCTCAAGCAGTGCGGAGCCCCCGAGAGGAACGTTCGGAGGCGGCCGGCTGAGCAGAGAGGCTTCAGCTACTAAGATACCTGTGAATGGCGTAAGTATTTGCAGTTTTTTCATTACTATCATGGTAATTTTGATGTGATTTCCTTATTTCCATATTTGGTCTTGTTTTATTCCTTATTTCTTGTTAGAAATTATATATTTTCAATGTGACTAAAGTACTGAAAAAGATATCTAGGTCTTATAAGAAGGTAAAACAATGTAGGTACATGTAAATGTTATTTGTTTTTTAGGCTTCAGCACAGTCCTGGTGGCGTTGCCTTCCTTATGGGGTCAGTCATACCATAGTGCAATTAAATGCATGCAGGATGCACTAGTTCTCATGCTCTCTAATACACTAGCACTTGCCTCTATTCAAAAATAATCTACATTTTCCTACGGACATTCATTCATCCTTAATTAACTATGTTTTGAAAACTAATATAAAACAACATAAAATACCATCACACCTGAATTCCCTAAAGTCAGTTTGCCTATATGTTTAGGTCCCATGTAATAAGGGCTGAGTCTATTGGCTATAACCAGGCATTGCTACTGAGATTCTCATAGAAAAACCCAATAACACTGCTCGACCTGGGAATCAAACCCAGGACCTCTAGCATAGCAGTCTCACATAGGACCACTAGACTAACAAGGCATTTTTTTTAATTGATAAGCTTACGCCTTAACACCAGTTCGCCTGAGGTTATTATTTACCTATGACATAATGTATGTGTGCAGAGATCTCGCTCCCAACAAGGGGAACGGTTTGGGCAGTCGTCAATGACACCTCTCCGCTCCAGTCACTACTCCACCAGGCCAACCACTACACCGGTTGTAAGTAATTATGTATATAAGTGTTTTGATTCCAATAGACATTATTATGCATATATTTGACGAAACATTTGGCGTAGCAGCTGAGTGAATTGACTTACAGATAGTCGTTCCAGGTCTGGGCTTTTTGAGATTTTCTGTTTGTAAAAGCACCCATGATACATGAGAAAAACATTCTTCTACTGTCTAATCTATTAAATACTCATCTCACAATGCTGGACAACATTAGATACTACAGATTAATAATAAATTTAATGTTAATATTTGTAGAGAACTCCATCAGAGGATCGTGCAAATCGTAGCTGGCAAACTTCACTTGACAGGGCTTTGGCTTTTGTTACCATCAAAGATCAGAGGTGAGGACTGAGAATTTTGTAGAAATTTATGTGTAAATTCACTTACATACTATCACACATGAAATTTGTATTGTATAATGAATAGAAAACACAGGAAATTTGTTTGTCTGACTGTAATTTGATTCAGCAAGACATGAACCAAATAATGTTACTAGAGCTGACATCAATTAACCATAAAACAGAAACACTAATTATTTCGATATTATGCTGAACATAGAAGTAATGAGTTTGGTGGTTCGATAGGCCTATCTCAACAGTAGCATGGCAGCGGGCGGAGTGCGCGCGCGTGGGCGAGGCGCTGGCGGGGCTGGGCGGCGCGGGGCCGGGCGCGGGGGGCCGCGGCGGGGCGCCGGCGCTCATGCGGCCGCTCACCATCGCGCGCTTCGTCGACATCACCGCCGCGCTGCTCAACGGCGTCGTCGCAGATATCAAGCTCAACACTGACAACTATGTTACTAAGGTTCGTGTTTTATAGCTTTTGCCTATGACTCCAAAGGGCCGTATGACTGTAAAGGGTCCGAAACGTCGGGATTTGTATTGTATTTGATACTAATATAACGCGATATAATCCGTAAAGTTGTTTTATTTCAATATGACTCCAAAGTCAAAATCATTAATTTATTAAATATAGACTACTAGGTAGTACTTTTTGAACGCCATTTTTACATTGTAGACAGCCCCAAAAACGCCCGCCCTGCACCACCTTCTAGTGTTTTCGCTGGGAAGAAGAAGCGGCGCATTCAACTCTACAATCTATCTACATCTAAATTTTGTCCAGATCTGTTCAACCGTTCTGATCTTTCACGTTTTTTATATTGGTGTCATTATTATTTAGCCATTAATACTTTTTAACTAACTTAAAAAATTAGAAAGCTCTACTTTGACTCAAAAATTTATGTAATTTTAAATTATTTTATGAACTAATTTTGGCAAACCAATTTTTTGTTTGATTGACTAAGCTCTCAAGATGGATTTCAAGTTGTTTTAAATTTCATATTGATAGATTATAGATAGATTGATAGATTTTTAAAATTTCTAATATCTGAAACAATAGATTTGTTATTAAATTGACAAAAAAAGAGAGATGTATGCCTTAATGACCCTAATAACTAATATTAATGTATATTATTTAAATTAAACTTGGTTGGCAGTTGCCGCACCTGTCGAAGCGGCTGTTGTACCCGGGAACCGTGTCGAAGTCGTGGCTGAAGACAGTCAACACGCTGCACGCGTTCCCGCACGCGCTGGCGCTCATCGCCTATCTGTTGGACCTCGTCAACCATATCGTGAGTACCTAGGAATGAGCTGCGAAGTGCGAAGTGACCTAGCTTAAGCACGAAGAACTATCGAATTCGTATCGTAGACGAATGAGTTTTATTGTGCTACAAATCTCATACATACATATTTTCACATCTGTCTCCTATTGGGGTAGGCAGAGACTACACTTGCTACGATCCTGGCACACCACTTTCGCTTCATCTACGTTCATTGACCTCCTTCTCATACAAATTATTCTCGATTTCGATACGAATACGTTTTCGAAAGTGTTCGTGCTTGGGTAACAGTTGCAGATCCGTTGAGGGGGGGGGGGGGCAAGTGACTCAAGCCCCTCCCCCCAATACCTTAGATAATGGATAATGTGTCAATTTGGATTACAGCAAATGCCGGTGTCTGATGACTGGTTGTATGTGAATAAAGACGAGCTGTCGTGTCTCCGTCGGGATTACTTGTACAAGTGCTGGGTCAGGTAAAATTAAAATTAAATAAGTATTTTTTTATTGTGGCCATACATTGTTGGCTTCAAGATACCAACTTTACTACCAAATGTTGTCATTTGGATTTTTCTTATTATAGATTTCAAGATCCTGATTATCATTTTGAAGATTTGGATGAGGAGTACCTGCAGAATTTGAAAACACTACTTGGCAATGACGAGGAAAAGATTGTAGAGTTGAAACAGATCATCAAAAGTGAGTAAAATTTTAATTGTATCAATAACAAATTATCAAGCGTTTTTATTTCGTAAGGCGAGTGATATTTTGTATTATTAAGATGACGAAATGTTTGAAGGAACAATAAGACTAATGCTACTAAGCGCAACTGCTACACTATAGTTCCAAGGGTTCCGATAGGTTCGATTTCTAGGTTGAACAAAGGGTTATTGGGATTCCCATCAAAATTTCTGTAGCAGTTTGGATTTGTGCCTGGTTTTGATGGCAAAAGAATTGCTTCCTATTTACATGGAATATGTGGGTAATCAATAATACATTAATCCATATTTTCTTTTATATTTTGACACGATAAAAAGAAGATTCTAGCACAGAGTAAATTCAACCCTATTTCATCAACGTAATGCTAAAACAATAGGTCGTCTAAGAGTGACTAATGCTGTAGATTATCTTGGCAAGAATATGAGATTGTTGAGTTGAGATAATGCTAAATCCTACTAATATTAAACATGAAAGTTTGTGAGGATATTTGTTACTCTTTCACGTCAGAATGGTTGAACGGGTCTGGATGAAATTTGTCACAGAGATAGATTATAGTCTGGAATATCAATATGTTTATGACATTCTTTTGATAGGTACATGCATGACATAATTATCTACTTCTGACCTATAACTTGTACGTGTAGAATAGTCTGTAAGTATAAGTTGGTTATTGAATAAATAAATAAATAAATCACATAGGCTATTTATTATCCAAGTCGGACTCAATTCTGAAATCCATGGAGACAGTCGCGGGTAGAAGCTAGATTGCTATACATACATACACTTACGCCTTTCTCTTATAGGGGTAGGCAGAAACTATAGACCGTCACTTGCTACGATTCTTGCATACTTCTTTTGCTTCTGACACATTTATACATCTTTTCATACAAGAAGAAGAAGAAGTACTACGCACCTGCCCTTTTTGAAAGACTTCACCACTAAGATCGACGTATGTCTTTTTAGGACGACCTCTTTCGTTAATTTTCTCAACATTTCCAAACCATCTCAGCATTATTCTTTTCAATATATGTCACTACATCAACGTAATGTTGTCTTATCACACTGTTCTTGAATCTATCGTTCAGAGTTACACCACACATAATGATATAATAGATTTCGCAAGGAATGCATTTCCACCGCATTTATTTTACTTTCATGCCTCTTCTGTTACACCCAACATTCACTTCCATACATAAGTGTAGGTGACAGCACACCGTTGTGGATAGCTAACCGACTGCGACTATACTAGTATTTATTTGACTATTCTATTTTTCGCCTTTCCTTTCTCTTGAGTTCATCCAAAGGTTGTCTGTAAGAGATCGCTTTAAGCGATAAGACCACTCATTGTACCATATTCTGCCTCAATAGCCAAGCGGTCCTGAGCGCGACTGCTACGCTAGAGGTCCTGGGTTCGATTCCCAGGTCGAGCAGTGTTATAGGGTTTTTCTATGAAATTCCCAGTAGCAGCTCAGAGTTAGGAATTTGTGCCCGGTTAATGGCAGAAGGCTCGCCCCCTATTATATGGGACCTAAAACATACCGGCAAACTGTGGGTGTACATTAGTACACCTCTGCCTAACCTTGCGGGGAATACAGGCGTGTATGTATGTATTGTACCATATTCTTTGATTGATAAGTTATAGTTGACATTAGTTTTTGGTGTACAATAAAGGATATTCTATTGTTAGAATACGAGGCGTGTCTGGAGGACGAGGTGGAGGCGGCGGCCCGAGCTGACGAGGCGCGGCGCGTGGAGCGGCGCGACGCGCTGCTGGCGGGGCTGCGCGCGCAGCGGGCCGCGCGCCGCAGCGACAGGGCGCAGTGCGACGCGCACGCCACTCGCAGCACCGACTACCACGATGCTCTCAAACATCTCGATGTTGAGATCGAACGAGCCACGTCAGTATACGATCCAATAGGACCTTCAATTGTCTAATCACTTATCTAATTGACATCTATCGAACAAAACCTCTTCCCCACGAATGTTTTTTGAAATTAGTCGCCAAATTGACTAGCTACAGGTCTTGTATGCACTCAAATATACTAATATTCATCATCTTTGTGGACGCATGAGCAGCTACTCACACAAACTTTTACTCCTTACTATGTGAAAACCGAAAAATCCTGAACACATCCATTTGATATCAGTAACTAAATGATATTTATAGCGTTTTAATTTAAATGAGTCTTATTTTCAAATTTCTACTTCCTAAACAGATAGATCAGTCAGTCAATCAGGACCAACCCCAATTACTTCCAATTTCATGTAATATTTAAATATATTTTTATTTATATTGCAGAGCTGAAAATCAGCAATTGAAACAAGAATTAGAGACACAACCGCTGAGCATAGAACAGCGAACTAAGCTGTTAGATGAAGTAGACTACGCGTTACGAGTACAAGACTCCAAGCGATCGCTCGCGGAACAGATCGGCAAGGTACGTTTAGACCACAGATAATATAAGTATTAATAAACTCTTTTTATTTGGAGTCTTTAGCAGGCCTGGACTCCAGGGCCCCCAGACACTTGGCATTTGGGGCACCTTCAAGCCAGGCTTTTGAGCTTATTTGTAGGTCCCACCCCTGGGACTGGGGCCCCTAGGCTGGCTGGCTGGGCCCCTATGCCTTGTAGGCCTAGGCGGAAATCCGTCACTTTTGAGTTAAGCTCGCCTTTGTACATGGTTTGTTTTATAATTATTACGTTATTATGTTTTCTGTTTACAATAAATAACTACTTCTAGACCATAAAATATACATAATTATGAATTTGTTTCTAACAAGAATCCAATCAGCGATCACTAGTACATAAGACGATCGCTGAACTGCTATTTCAACCGTGCTGTCGGCAAAATTGCGATCAAAACTGTAAGCTGTAAGTTGTAACTGTGTGGTTATAGTCAAATATAAGTTTAATTTTTCAATTGCAGATGGTGTTGAGTAAAGAGACAGAGCTGGCTCTGTGGCAGAAAAAGACCCTCGACAGCTGCGTGGAGTATAAACAAGGGCTGATTCATTTATCAGCGCAGTTTCCTGATCTCGCAGCGCTGGCCATCGATGAGAAGTAAGTTTGTTATTACTAGTACTTAGAATAGTCTTTTGAGAAAGGGCCGAAAATCTCTGTGCGTTGTCCTTATTTCTAAGGTCCCGACCTCCATTCATGATGATTCATTTTCTCTAGCATAAGGATCATTTGTTGCGATGTTTGGCGGCGTGGATGGCGTCTTGGATTCCGGTGTCAAGTGTTGTGCGGATTTGATCCATCTACCGCATGGGGCTATGTCCTCTAGGCCCCTGTTCTTTGTTCTTTCCTGTTATCGTTGGCCTCTTGAGGTCGTCAGGATTTCGCCTTGCAATGTGGCCTAAATATTCTAGGGTATGGCCCAGGCATACGGTCGGGTAGGGCCGAAAATAGGTGAAACAAAATGTTTGTTATTTTAGTAAAGGATAATGCGAGTCATTCGACATGGCACGTGGGACTCGCGGTGGCTTAGTGGTCATAGCGTCTGGTGTATCTAACCATAAGACACAGGAAAATTAACAAAAAAATCAAAAAGATAAAATGTTGATTTGAGCAATTTGTTTTGCACAGAGAGCTGATGAGTTCGGAATGCGCTAGGAGTGTGTCGCGCGGGCTGGAGGCGCTGCGCTCGCGCGCGGCCGCGCTGGCGCTGCGCCGCGCCGGGCTGGCGCGCGACCGCTCTGCGCTGGCGCGGCGCCGCGCTGCCCTGCTCGTAACTATAGCTCATACTACCTATTGTAACTAATTTTATTTATTTCTTCGGATTTCTGACTAGATGGCGCTGGCATTTCCTAGTTCATTACTAGAAAGAAACTCCACGAATCACGATGTCTTAAACTCCAGAAAGTAGCAGTAGTATTATGAGATATGTATGTTACGATGTAGGACAATATTTGAACAGGCCTGTTTCAGAAACAGGAATAGCAGCCTTGAGTGGACCTGTACTATCAGACGGCACGCCTACATCAGTTATTGTGTAGCTCTTCCATTATTTAGGGTGTTCAACGACCCGTCGCAAGACGATACCAGACATTTATATAGGCCATGTGAATACTCAAGCCCATCAGCAAAAGCCTTGATAATAATTTTATGTGTATTTTAAACTAGCCTACACAGTGGTCAGCTCTTACATAACATAGCATGTTATGTAGTATGTAGCAGCTGCATCCAGATTCAGGTTTATATTTTTTGGAGGTCATTTATTCTTATCGTTCGGACGTTCATATCAAAACACTACAATACTCACATTGATTGATTTATTGATAGAATAAAATTATAAACAGTTTTTTTTATTATTATTATCAGGCCTGGCTAACGTCCTTGAACGTAATCCCAACCTACAAGAAAAATCTATTATCATTGTTCTGTATTATAATGCTTCTGTATGTGTGTTTCTCACTGAAATCCTCCTAAATAGCTGTAAATTCTAAATTTCAACGAATTTTATTGACCAGGTTTTTTTTTCAGGTAAGGATAACAACTTCGTGGTCCACTAGTAAAATTATATTTATTAAAAGTTGTTTACACTATTACTAATCCTACAATATAATATTTCTTAGCATACATTCTTATTACATGCAGGATGAAACTCGCGCCAAAATCCGTGAGATGAAGACGACAGTGCAACGCGAACAGGATATGTTAGACAGCGAGACTAGTAAGGAATCTGAGGAGGTGGCCGCCACGGCCGCAGAGCTCCGGGAGCTCAACGCCAGGATGGAGGAGCTGAAGCATCAGCAGGAGCAGTACAACCGGGTGGAGAGCGAGCTGCAGTTCTGGGAGCAGCAGGATAACGCGTAAGTTCTATCACCATCTCATTTACTGTATTGATATTTTTAAATCTTATTCTTGTTAAATCTTCGTGCTAAGCTAAATGCTTGTGTTACGAGTGGGGTCACGTCGTTAGTGCAATGGGTGGGTTTCGAACCGGCAGCCACATGATCGCAAGTCCGACGCCCTAGCGGATTTTACATACATACACTCACGCCTTTATCCCGCAGGGTAAGGCAGAAATTATAGAGCGCCACTTGCTACGATTCATGCATACTTCTTTTGCTTCTGCCACATTTATACTTCTCATATAAACCCGCCGGTTGCGAGTACTGCGCAATAAGATCGGCGTATGCCCTTCAAGGCGACGTCCTACGCTGCCACTGACATCCGCCTTATATACCATATATATATATACGGTCCTTTCGACCATAAAACGATCTCAGAATATTCCTTTCAATGCGAATAACTACATCATCATCTTTACGGATTTTATTGCGATAAATTTACATTATATTAAGCCTAAACCCTTCCCATTCTGAGAGGAGAACTGTGTTGATGTTCATTATCATACATTTAGGTACAGCGTTCGTGGTCGCAGGTAGAAGTTGGGATCATGGGATGCGTACCAAGTGGTTTTTTGCATTGGAGACGTTATAGTAAAATCATTTATTGTTCCAGTTGGCGCACTAAGTTAACAGCTTTACAAGAGTTTATAGAGGCGAAACGTGCAGAGGCGAGACGTTTACTGGACGCGGGCAGAGAAAAACGCGTCAAATTAGTGGTTGACAACATCCGCCTGTGGAATGAGAAGCTTGCCTGATTGTATTGTGACCAAAAGTGACGACCTCTGTGGTTTAGTGGTTCGAGTACCGGACTGCTGATCATGAGGTCGTGGGTTCGATTCCCACAGAACACAAAAATTTATGTGATGAATATAAGTATTTGTGTTCGTCTGGGTGTTTCTTATGTATTATAAGTATGTATTTACAAAAAAAAAGTATATAAGTATTATATCCATTGTCTAGTACCCATAGTACAAGCTCTGCTTAGTTTGGGACTAGATGGTGCTGTGTAAAAATGTCCCAGAATAAAAAAAAAAAGAAAAAAAAGTAAAAAAGTGCCAGTTAGTCTGAAGTTGTCTTTAAAATTTCATATATTTTTTGACATAATTGTACAAAAAAAAATTAGTAAGTCTTAGAAAAAGTTATGAACTGAAAGGTAAGAAAACGAGCGCTGGATGTCTCTGTAGAAATTAAGAGAGTTTTACACGGAAACCAAATAAAAAGCATCAAAGGGCCACTAAAATTAAATTTCAATTTCTTGTTTTCAAAAAAACATATTTCACTTTTTTTTTCTACAAGTTTAGAGATTCTTGGAAGAGAGTATAAAACTCCTTGGTGTTTTTAGATTAAGTTAATTATAATTATGTCCTTGTACTCCACAGTCTGATGGTAACATGTTGAATTACGTTTATAATTATGATTAAAACACGTTTATAAATAATCATTTTATTTATTCACCTCTCGTTGGTGATGACCATTTGTACGCTATTCTCGACCGCTTCGCACATGTCTTTTAGTGAGGTTTGCACCCACGTATGCGTGTGCGCAACCTTCTTGTTCTGATTGTCGGTGCGCTTCGGGGGAGGTATGGCAGGCTTGAACGCCATTTCTGAACCGTCATACGCTTTGAATATTTGAGATGGTGTCCTGGAAAAGGTCAAGGTTTCATGGTTAGGATGGTAATAATAATAGGTCGCTTTTAGTGTGTGAATATTTGTGTTTGTATACACTTATAATCAATACTTATAATAAAATTGATGTGGGCCGATGTCTGTACATTTAATATATTGAAGAAAAACTGATATGGTGGAGTTTATTAGAGCAACTAGCCAACCTTATTAGAGAAGCCAAAAAAACTATTTTTAGATTTTTTGTCATTTTGTACTTGCATCACACAAAAACTATTATATGAAATTGAGTGCGGTTTTCCCAATTGTATTGCTGGGGTTATAACTTAAAATCTGGTGCATGTTTCATCTTGAGAAGTTAACTAGAAGTCGAATTATACAGGAAAAAAAAGTGTGGGGCAAAGTTAAAAAAAAACAATGATTTATTTCATATCAAAGACTGAGTCAATCCTTAAATGAAACCAATGTTTAATTCTTATATGAGTATGAACACATTAACATATATTATGTATATCCAAAAATGACCGCCCTTTTCAATAATATTCACGGCTTGTTTAATATTCATGTCGTAATCTGCATTGAGGACTGTAAACTATCATTCATTACAGGGCTTACCCTAATGCGTCAGTTAAGAACATAATGATGTGACTAACATTTTGTTCAAGTATTGCGGCAGGTTCCCGTGCAGCAGGGCCGCGGCTGCATCGCGCACAGCGGGCTGCCAGTGGCGGCGCAGCGCGCACAGCTCGTGCAGCGCGGCCGCGTGCGCCGCGCAGTGCTCGGGCGACGACAGCGTGGGGTCGAACCGCCCCGACCCGCTCGCCTCGCTGTCCACTTCCAGCAGGCGAGCTACTGCCTTACTTTGCTGTTACAATGTTACAATTTCTATATACCTCCACTACACTATTCGCAAAGTTGCTTCGACGAAGTATCAGTGGATATTGACAGAAGTTCGTTTTCCCAGACTAGGATGTTCTCCTGTATCGTGGGTGCGTTTACAAACAGAAATTCTCACATACACAAACATCCAGACCCGAAACGACTACCTATAGATCATATGAATATTTACTCCGTGTGAGGATCGAACCCACAACACGTGTCGCAGAAGCCGATCGCTCAGCCACTACGCCAAACGTGTCGTATATTATATAGTCACGTGACTATACTCTCGTGCAATCTCGTCAGGAGCCTTCGAGTCCTTTGACTCTGGCGCAAAAACCGACAACGATCGGAAGTCGTCTAAGATGAGGCGAAATTGCAAAGATCGAACTGATGTGCTCAATAGGGTATTACACCTTTTTTTGAAAACTGTTTTAAATTAATCCTTAGATCGTAATGAACCAGTAGAATTTTTATTTCAATTTTATACAACCAAAAAATGCCTTAAAAACGATTTTTAATTTATGATTTTGAATTTACGCACGAAAACGCTAGCCGCCATGCTACTTCGGCTCGTGACGTCACTTCATTATTAAACAATACAACTGCCAAAGACCAAGTAACACGATTTGTGAAAATAATGAGTTATAATGTTTATCATTGGTGTCTTGTGCCTGAATGCAATAATACAAGTGTAAAAACTCCACAAAAATTGTGGATTCTATTGCTTTGTGTATCATTCAATAAATGCTTGATTTAGTTACGCACATTTTCGACATTTTCGTCATGGGACATATCCTATTTTAAGGCGGATCTAAAAACCCACCGTCACCGCCACCATCAACGTATTGATCATTGGTAGATTTGTACTTTCTGCTTTCACAAAACCGTCTTCCATGATGCGATTTTAATCAAACTAACACAGCACGACAAACAGTTATTATTGTTGAATTGTTACTCTGAGACGACAAACGTCGTCATCGAGTGAACGAGTGACGTCACGTCGATATCCAATATGGCGGATGGCGTTTTAAAATAGATTAAAAAAGACGATTTTTGAAATTGAATTATAAAATTTACATTGCATTTTTATTAATAAATATATTCCTCTCTGAGTTTCCACATAGTCATAATTCATGAAAATTGTATTGAATTCTAATATCGGTACGACACTACTCGCAAAGTTGATCGAAATTAAGCGTGTATAATAGGGTATTTTACACCATGTAAAAAAAAATATGAAAATGCATTTTTATGATAGATTTTGAAAAAATAAACGAGAAACGTTAGTATTTATTAATAAAAATGCAATGTAAATTTTATAATTCAATTTACATCTGAAGCTATTCAATTCATTTTTTGTATCATTACATAACATACCATCACGCCTGTATTCCCCGAAGGGTTAGGCAGAGGCGTACTAATGTACACCCACAGTTCGCCGGTACGTTTAGGTCCCATGTAATAGGGGGCGAGCCTATTGCCATTAACCGGGCACAAATTCCTAACTCCGAGCTGCTACTGGGAATTTCATAGAAAAACCCAATAACACTTTGCTCGACCTGGGAATCGAACCCAGGACCTCTAGCGTAGCAGTCGCGGTCAGGACCACTTGGCTATTGAGGCAGTTTGTAACATTAATATGCAAGTTATATAATGGGATGACTTAATTTCTCGTTGTTCCCATTTATTACAGTAAGCAGAACTGGGGCTCTATTATGACGTGTTATCGCCATCATTTTTACGTTGTGAGAATGGGATAGCGCTATTTAATCTTTAGAGCGGCATCCCTCTTTCAATCGGAAAATGATGGCAATAACACGCCATAATACGGCCTATGTAATAAATTATTATTATAATTTATATTTATGGAAAATAACTGAAGTCGAAGTGAATCGCTAGAGACACATAAGTTACTAATTCTCCAATACCTGAGCCAATTGATGCAGCAGTGCGATGCAGGCGAGCGCCCCGTTGTGAAGCAGTTGCGTCGCGAGCGTGGCGCAGCGCTTCGCGAAGGCCTGCAGCACCGCGGGGGACACGCGCCGGGCGCGGCTGCAGATCTGCGTCACTGACTCCAGGATGATCTTCGAATCTGGATGAGTTTTGCCTAAAAAAAATACAGGAGCGATTCTTTGGCGTTTAAGGTTGAAGTAACTTGGTTTCTGACACTTACGCGAATATTAAATAGCGAAATAAAACTACTTTTTATATACGGATTTTATCGCGTTGCATTGATATTATTTTACACTAGCTTCTGCCCGCGGCTTCGCTCACTTGAAGCTCAAAAACCTACAGTAATGATCTCTTCTTTGTATGGGTTTCATACATTAGAGAGATCAAGCTGTATCTCAGGTTCCGTTTAATTATTTGAGATAAGAAGTTGACAAGTTCTTAAGTTGGAGCACATGCTTTCTAACAGTGATAACAAAATTAAAATCTATTCAGTAGTTTTTGCGCCAACCCGTAACAAACAGACAAGAACTTAAAAAATCACATTTTTGGGTTCTGAGACGTTTATATACCGTAACCTACTTGTTTTTTTTTAAATACCTTCAATGTACAGACACAGCTTTTTTACAATTTTATAATAGTAGAGATTAATGGGATATGCATTCCGATCGCAAAAAAAATTATAGTGAGTTCACAAAAAATGTTTTAGCCATTTCATTTGGATAATTTGACGTCAATTTGATATAAGTATTATGATAAACGTAATCTCACCAGCGTGTGCTTGAAGCATGCACATGTAGAGGTAGGCGTGGAACTTGGCGGGGTCTACGTTGAGAGCATCTCCGGCGCCGGACAGGATGGCCAGGACAGTCCTCACGCACAGCAGGCGCTCCCTCGCTCCGATCAGCTCGTCCGAGATCAGCGCGCCCAGAATCGCCACCAGGTCCGAGTAGTACTCCAGGTTTATTACGTGCGTGAACCTGGGAGAAGTGGGGCCAGTAAAAATAAGGTTTATTTTCTTTAAACTTTCGAAGTTCACCATAGGCACTTTAGAAATATTAATGTTTCCATCAGAACATCATCAGAAAATGTAGTCATTAATATTGCAACATAAACGATTTGATATATTTACGTAGAATGGTTGTGTAAGCACTTTCGTTAAAGATTTATGACCATAAGTTTTTTAAGTTATGGTACAATTTCATGATATAACACTGAAAAAAACTTCGCATTGTAGGACTCCTAAAGGTAATCACAATATGACCCGTCAAAGATATGATACCAATACACAAGATACCGTTATCATCATCCTTCTGGTCACAATAGATAAGTAAATATTCTGGGACATTTTTTTTACACAGCACCATCTAGTCCCAAACTAAGCAAAGCTTGTACTATGGGTACTAGACAATGGATATAATACTTATATACTTTTTTTTTGTAAATACATACTTATAATACATAAGAAACACCCAGACGAACACAAACACTTATATTCATCACATATTTTTTTGTGTTCTGTGGGATATAGATAGATATAGTAAGAGTAAGAAAATTATTTACTTGGCGAGTCCATTCAATGCGGCAGCCAAGAGTTTGGACCGCGGCGCAGTCTTCAGCAGTCGGAAGTATATGTGGAACACTGTCTTGGTCACTTCTGTCAATTGCTTCCGGCGCGCGATCTCGCTCTCCTGCGCTTGTGTTTCTAGTAACTCCTTTTCTACTTCTTTTAGTTTCTTATTCCGCTGGAATTGGATTTTTAAATTTTATAACACTGCATAGGGACTGAATTTTTTTTTGAACTAAAACTCAATTCATTTTATTTCAATTAGACCATAATACAGGTACTTTTGAAATGTCACTTAGAATACATAGCTTCTGCCCGCGACTTCGTACGTGTAGCGTGATGATATTATAGCCTTTAGCCTTCTTCAATAAATGGGCTATAACACTGAAAGATTTTTTCAAATCGGACCAGTAGTTCCTGTGATTAGCGCGTTCAAGCAAACAAACAAAAAAACTCTTCAGCTTTATATATTAGTAAGTATAAGTATAGAGTATAGATATAGATGAAATTAATCGATTTACAGTATTCATACGATTGTAGATCCATTTTTCCTCTTATCAAAATGTCTAATGTGATAAGAGTAAAACAAAAATCGTATTTGCATCATACCTTCTTTTCCTTCTTAGACAAGTTGACTATCCTCTTCTTATGCTTTTCCTCTTGTTTCTTCTTGTTTTTGATCTCTGCCTCTGCATCCATATCGATGTCTCGGATCTTAAGGGTTAGGAGACAGTCCAAAGCGGACGGGTCCAGGCGCTCGTTACGACGTTTTACTAATTGGTTTATAAGGCGGACCACCTGGGGAGAAAATGTACCTTCGTCATGAATCACTCTTATCTATTTGTGAAAACCGCATGTCTGTTCGCGATAAACTGAAAAACTACTGAACGGATTCAGACAGACGCGGCGGGGGTCTTTGTTTTATTATATCGAAATTTCGATGTCGATGTCTGGTAGCTAATGTCATATAATATAGAACATAACAAAAAAAAATATCCAATTTGGTGCGGTCGTTCGCAAGTTAAGTTAAGTTCGCGCGTACAGACATTTCAGCGATTAATTTTGATTTATATAGACTAGGATCACAAGTATCATCGGTATCTGCTCAAGATTATCTTCTAAACTTTGATAGGTTTCTGTTTCAGGACACTTACAGTAAGAGTAATATCTCCCCTGTTGTCTTCAGCGAACACATTGGTGCAGCACTCGGTGACGGTGTTCCTGGCTTGCGGATCTTTACAGTCCAGGTGTGGTACCACACTCTGCGCGATGTTCGTCGCGTAGTTGAAGTGCGGCCGCGCCTCTAATAGCCCACACATGCACCGGAGAGATACAAGTGCTAAGCTTTTTGTTGACTCATCAAGTATTCTGGAGAAGAAAGAAGAGTTTTATCATATGGATACAAGAAATGCAATCATCAGCAATTATTGTTCTTCATTATTCAGTGCAGTAGGCAGCATGCGCTGGGATGATTTAACTACCATTTAACTACCATGTGGCTTTTTTTGGCTGGGCCACCATCACCAATTTGAATTATAATTGAACAGAGAATTAGTGGCCAAGTCGAAATTAGTCGTGAAATTACAGAATTAGTTTGCCTGTGATTAAAAAGTTATAAGGGTAGTCCAGGGTGCGCCTAGCTCTGTAATTTAGCGACTATTTTCGACTAATTAACTACAAATTCTCTGTGCAAAGATTTCCCCTAGGTGCTTTGGATGTCGAGATACAGTGGTGCCCCAGCCATAAAGAGCGCTTTCTGGCTGGGTCCCTGGACTATCCTTATAACTTTTGCACCATGGAGACTAATTCTCATATTTCACAACTAATTAGCGTCAAATTTGCTGTTCAAATTGGTGATGGTGGCCTAGCCAGGAAAAGCCACATCCATCACGTCTGTATTCCCCAAAGGGTTGGGCACAGATGTAAAAATTAAGGTAGAATCAAGTTTTTTCATATTTGTCAATATTACTGGTTATTTTGAAGTATAGAAAACCATACCTTGTGTCTCCCTTCTTACGTCGCAATACGCCGGCTGCTTTCTCTAGCCTTTGTAGGTACCTCTTGTAGAATTCTAATAATTCCTTTTCGTATTTATATAGGGCCAAAGTGTCTTTCTTTACTGTGAATATAGGAGAAATTATTAAAAAAAAATATGCAAACATTTAAAAAAGTATTGTTAACCTTTAACATTTATGATGTCAAGAGGCATGAAGTGAATGTAGAGTACCTACATTTAATATTAGAGTAGTCCTGGTGCCGTATCATGTACTCCGGTAGAATGTCTTTGAACACTTCAAACGCGGAGACTGTTGCAAGCTTACGAATGGAGTGCAGGTTCAACGTCCCATCCTTCAGACGATCCTCCATTAGATATAGGATTGGGTAAAGATTTTTTAACTGAAAAATACATAGTAATATTTGTATTACATTATGTTTTGTGAATTCATTTTGCATGGAAATTATTTGTCAGAGAAAGTAAAGAGGGCTTGAGGCCATACCATGGGGTCTTTTTGCGATAAAGAGAGAGGAATGTCGTTCTACACATTAAATAGCACTATCTTTCTCATAACCTAAAACTAATATGTACGGCTGTTGCTCTTCTGCTACCACAAACATAATAAATTGCATATAGCCTTTACAGATCATAATAATTCATTGCCCAAAATTATAACAATAAACTGCTATACAACTGAAGCTCTTACTTTCTTCTCTGGGCTCTCAAGCAAGGATGAGCACAGTGCTCCAATCCTCAGCTTGTCATGCTGCAGCTTGTCCCTCCGGGCAGCTAGGAGTTCCACTGCAGTCACCACTTTTTCTTCTCCATCAGCAGAAGGTATGTCGCCTTCCTCTGTGCCCTCCATTCCCGAGTCAGAACCAGAATTTTCCTCTGCTTCTTTATCTGTTTCTTTACTCTGCTGTTTTGGTTTCATTTCTTCTGGTTCAGATTCTGATTCTATAAATGTTTAAATTTTAACTTTCAAATGTGTAATATATTGTACTGTTGTTACTGATAGATACTTATGGATGTTTCATACATTGTTAGGGCTCTAACTAAATAAAAACAGCAAGGTCAAACAATGGTGAACACCAAATTACTGCTATGCCACTGGAGTTGAGTTTAACATCCAGTTTTTTTTTTATATTAAATTCTCCTTTCTTTTTTATATTAAATTCCTTTGCTGGACAAAGGAAAAAAGGATAGGTTGACACTTGACTAGAGACTTGAGTAATAGGGAATGAAAAAAAAAAATTCAACCTTCACACTCCTCAGCTCTTTCCATGAGTCCCTCCTTCGTCTTGATAGGCAGCAGGGCTCTCATCTTCTTTGCAGGTCGTTCAGTAAGTTCCTTCTCATACTTGTCCTCAATGTCACTGTCTGTTAGTTCCTCACTTTCTGCTCCGCTGTCACTGCCCATGGTAGGCTTTGGGAACCGCTCCTTTTTCTCTCTCTTGCGTTTTTTTGACCTAATTCATGTGATTATAGTTTACAGTTGCATTTACATCCACAAACATAATTATTTGGCTAACAAATATAATCTATATCTATACTAATATATAAAGCTGAAGAGTATGTTTGTTTGTTTGCTTGAACGAGCTAATCTCAGGAACTACTGGTCCGATTTGAAAAATTCTTTCAGTGTTAGATAGCCCATTTACTGAGGAAGGCTATAGGCGATATTATCATCACGCGGACGAAGTCGCAGGCAGAAGGTAGTTCTAGGGCAATAGATAATTATATAAGATGAAATTAAAAAAACGAAGTCGCAGGCAGAAGGTAGTTCTAGGGCAATAGATAATTATATAAGATGAAATTAACTTAAATCAATAAAATTTGGAAGTGCAAATTTTATTTTTTTTAAATCTAATATGTTCACTAGCAATGACTGATATAAATACTATAAATATAAACATTGAAACTTACTTTTTACCCTGCTTTTCATTTTCTGGCACATTAGCTAGCAATTGTGGTTGTTTGGCCAGTCGACTCATAAGATACTGTTGTTCTTCATCATCCAGCATATCACCAAACTCATCGTCTGACGCTGGTTCACTCTCACTGCTGTACTCTACAGTTGGTTGCTGTGTTGGTTGTATCTGTTTCTGCACATGAGTTCTATGTCTCTGAAGCTTGAGTTGACCCTTCTTCCTCATTTTATTCGTAGTTTGGTTGTTCCTCTTTACCTTACTGATCTTCACTTTGCCTTTTTTCTGTAAATAAATACGGAATTCGACATTACAGTACAACGCCAAAAGTTAGTTTTGGTTATGTGCATTTTAAGGTAAATAATACGACTTCTTAACTCTAAACATTTATGTGAATACTTACAGCCATTTTGGTTGATAAAATATTTATGTATTAATTCAAAATAATCAGAAATACAATAATATTTTTTAATTATCGTTTGAACTTGAACACAACAAACCAACGTGGGTTATTTCATTTGACAGTGACATGACAAAACAAATGGACAGATAATCACAGTTATATTTTAGCGCGTTCGGAGCTCGATTGGTACTTCGACGAGCAAAATAATAGTGTTAAAACCATTGAAGTAGACAAGACAATTATTATTACTCTGAGCTTAAAACCGAATCTATCTCAGTTCTTACAAAAAAATAATAAAATTAAATTCTAAGTAAATATACACAACACAAAAAAGTTTGAACGCTCTCAAAAAAGTTTTAAAGTTTGGTTTAAATTTGAACGCGTTCAAACTTTCTAAATGTCAGTTGCAAAAGGCCTCGAAACTTTCTTATTTCTCGTTTTTCTAGTTATTTAAATTAAAAAATATCCTACCTATCACTTAGAATTCTAATAGTCTTATTCTTTTCTTCTGAATTAAGATTCGTGTTTAAAACTAGGACGCTAAAAATGTGTTTGTTTTGTGAGTAAATTTAGTTTGTGAAGTTATTGTGATGGTGCCTCAGCAGCAGCGGCGAAGACGTCGTCGCGCGGCGCTGGCGCGGACAGCTGAGCGTCGTGTTGTTGTTGCTCGAGGAGCTGGTGGGTTCGGGTTCACAATAGCAGGGCAGCGGCCGTGTGTAGTATCCGCCGTTGCGGCTGGCGGGCCGGCGGAGCGCGCTGGTCTCCGCGCTGGGGATGCACTGTTGGCTGTGGACGGCGCTAGCGTGGCGCGGGCTCCACATGCCTCCGTCGCTCGTTTAGTAGCAGCAACCCCGGGAGCTATAGCCTTGTCGGTCTCTCCTCGCGAGGCACCGCCAACTGACACGGAGGACACAGAGCCAGATGAAAGATCAAGGACGAGAAGGAGGCATCCGCCACCGAGGCGCAGGCCACAGGCTATGCTTCATCACCATGGTATGTTATTATATTTGTTCACTATATAGTTATCCAGATCATGATAAGGTGACTCCTAAATTTGGTTTTACAGTATGATTATTTTCATGACAGCTTGGGTTCTTTAAATTGGATAAATTTTAATTCGATGCTTTCGGTAATGGTTAATATTATTTATAATTTCAGAATTTTTATCATTTTATGCTTTTATTTATATGGATGAAGATGGATTGCATAAGACTGCAGACTTCTTTGTTGTTGAAAGCTATACAAGTAATTATCAACTGCTAAAATAGATACTTTTGAAAGGTCAAAACTTCTTGGATGGTCCCAAAAGTGGCTCAAGCTAAGTCAAGAGCCAGCAAAAACCACTTTAGATATTTATTAAAAGAACATGGTTACAATTATTAATCTTTGTATAATTAACGTCGGGATTTGTATTGTATTTTATACTAATATAATGCGATATAATCCGTAAGGTTGTTTTATTTCAATATGTCTGATATTCGCGTAAGCTTCAGAAATTAATATGATCAAGTTTATTGTTTTATCAGATCACAGTCTTTCGTAGCTAGAACGGACAGTGAAAAGGCAGAGACCTTCGCCACCTATTTAGCTAACGTTTTTAAACCCAACGAGGCCCAGTGTGACGATAGCGATCTGGACACTATTCTTGATCAGGATTTCCAAATGTGTCTACCCGTAACACCAACCTCACCAAAAGAAATTGCCAGAGAAATACGGTTACTAAGCCCACAGAAAGCACCCGGATTTGACCTAATAACGCCGAAGGTCCTGAAGGAATTGCCAAAAAAGGTAATCACTTTCCTGGCCTGCCTATTCAATGCCATTTTCAGAACTTGTTGCGTTCCTGCAGTATGGAAGATCTCTCAGATAATCATGATCCCCAAACCCGGCAAACCTGCACAAGAAGTATCTTCCTACCGACCCATAAGTCTCACCCCTATCTTGTCAAAAGTATGGGAAAGGATTTTCCTGGACAGGATCAAGGCCTTTATGGACGAATGTGATCTCATCCCTACTCATCAATTTGGCTTTAGAAAATCTCACTCTACTGTTGAGCAAGTTCATCGCGTATACCATACAATACTACAGAGTTTAGAAAGAAAAGAATATTGCTCTGCGGCTTTTCTCGATATCCAACAAGCTTTTGATCGTGTTTGGCACAAAGGGTTGCTGTGTAAAGTAAAGGAAAAGCTTCCACACTCTCTCTTTCCTATTATTGCGTCATACCTGTCTGACAGAATATTTCAGGTAAAACAAAGAAATTCAAGATCAAGTTTGCACAACATTGAGGCTGGAGTCCCACAGGGGTCAGTCCTGGGTCCAGTCCTTTATAATATATTCACATCCGATCTCCCAACTTCAGCAGAAGTAACTATTGCAACTTATGCTGATGATGTTGCCTATCTGGCAAGCGACAAAGATCCTAACGCTGCTAGTAATAAACTCCAGCAACAGCTAGATAAAACACATTGTTGGATGCGAAGCTGGCGGATCCGTGCCAGTGCACATAAGTCCCAACATATAAACTTCACCCTGAAAAGAGGAAATTGCCCTTCAGTAAAACTTGGAGGAGACATCTTACCCCAAACAGATTGCATCAAGTACCTTGGGTTCCATCTTGATAAACGGTTGACCTGGGCATCTCATATCAAACATAAACGCGAACATATGAACCTTAAATACAAAAGCCTACATTGGTTGATGCGCCGCAACTCGGTCTTATCCACCGATAATAAACTGCTCCTCTACAACTCACTTCTGAAACCTATTTGGATGTATGGCATCCAATTGTGGGGGGTAGCCAGTCACAGTAACATAATGTGCCTCCAAAGAGCACAAAACGGCATCTTGAGAAATATAGTAAATGCACCATGGTTCACACGAAATGGAGAAATACACGAGTATCTTAACATGCCCACCATACATGATGAGATAATAAAACACAAAAAACGTTATGCTGATCGCCTGGCTGTACACCCGAATCCTCTGGCCGTTGAACTGCTGCAATCTGGCAAAATGGTCTACCGACTGAAAAGAGGCCAAGTATTATGATTGGGCAGCAGAGGCAATGGCCGCTGCGTCCAAAACGTCAATTGTCACATAACCAAACTGATAATAGTCCTACTTGACTGATGGCAGTTAAAACACAAAAAAAAAAAAAAAAAAAAAAAAAAGTTTATTGTTGGACCAATCTTTTCGTGGTTAGGATTAGGAAGTGTGGACAGTCTTCATAAACCTATAATAACTTTGTCACAAAGTTCTGTATTACGGAAACAGGGAACCTATAGAGCAAGGGATCATAGCAATCATTTTATCAGTAATATGAATGCAGCTCTACATAAATTAAGTCTGTCTCTTTCTCAAAACCTAAAAATAATAACTTTAGATATTGTAGTATTTATAGACTCTTGGGCTGAATGCCATACTGAAGGAGAGGCCAATGGCATATAGAGACAAAAGTATTTAAAAAGTTGACAAGAAAACCACTTTTTTATTTTTTATTCTTGATTGATGTGTATGCTTGATTGCCAGTTCGTCTGATGTTAGGTGATACTGTGATCTACCACACATTTGGCTAGAAGAAACCAACTTACTTGTGATTTAAAGATACCCAGATTAGTTCATAGAAAGCTAAAAATTTTGTTTACTTTCACAGATGCGACTACAGTTATTTATGTGAGTGTGTTACAATACAATGGATATCACTGTCTATGTTTTGCATTATAGCCTGCACTGTTCATAAAAAAATACATTCTATTTGACTATATCATACAATGTTTTGACACTTGTGTGAATATAAGACATTGATATAAAACTACTTCAAGTAATATTATTTACTAAAAAACAAAAATATAAGGTTGATGTCAGTAATTTTAACAATGAGACGTCCGACACCTCAGTTTACCCATGACCATGGATGCTGTAAAAGATCTGAAACATTGGGATTTAAATAATACAAAATACTAGTAGTTACTGCCTCATTAGCCAAGTGGTCCTGAGCGCGACTGCTACGCTAGAGGTCCTGGGTTCGATTCCCAGGTCGAGCAAAGTGTTATTGGGTTTTTCTATGAAATTCCCAGTAGCAGCTCGGAGTTAGGAATTTGTGCCCGGTTAATGGCAATAGGCTCGCCCCCTATTACATGGGACCTAAAACATACCGGCGAACTGTGGGTGTACATTAAGTACGCCTCTGCCTAACCCTTCGGGGAATACAGGCGTGATGGTATGTTTTTTTACTAGTAGTTACTAGTTTGTTAGTTAGTACTACTAGTAGTTTTATTGAAATGTCTATAATAATTTAGTTCCAGCACCATTCATTCCTGTATTTTATGCATGCTATCATAATATGTTATCCTTTGACAATAGGCTCACCCCCTATTACATGGGACCTCAACATAATAGGTGAACAGTAGAGCCTGCATCTCTGCCTAACCCTTTACATGAATACAGGATTTTTTGTATGTTAATGCTATGCTTTCTATTCACATAATAAACATAAACAAATGTATTTTGCTCTATATAAATTACTAACATTTCCTTTACAGGTGAGTATTAAATTAACATAATTACTGTGTGCTTGCAATATTAAATTATCTTTGCATATCTTTCATATAAAAATATTATGTAAAGCATGTATTAAATACTTAACAATGTAATTGTAATTAGCATTGTTGAAAATAGCAGAATAAATTGAAATTACTGTGTTAAATTACAGTTAAATTTTACTCTTTAAAAACTTAATTTTTTTAGTAGGTTTGTAGTTTGAGCTTTTCCCATGGTTCAGTTCATGTGGATGTGAATAATCCATTTCATTTTACCATATTTTATATTGAGTGCTAATTTTTTGTTTGTTTAGTATTATATACCTTTACATTCCTTAATTAATAAATTGGCCTATTGGCCTGGGATGTAGATTCAGAGCAAGTATTAACATAAAAATATATATTTAATATTTGGAAATTTAATAGAAATGTCTTGACAATAATACAAAATATTTCCATATGCCTCTACTAGCAGCAATATCCCTTAAATTAACTTTGATCTATAAAATTCCAGGGTGTCATGCGGCGCCCAGCACGTCGGGCGTCAACGAGATCCTTCAGAACCTGAGTCGCGCTCAACTGACACCAAACCATGCTGCCAGACTCGAATGTCGCGCCGTTGTCGGCTACCTGGGCACCATAGAAACACCACAAGCCAATACAAACGCAGCCCCCGGAAACGTCCGCACAGCTGTCAGAAAGCTCAGACAAGAAAGACGTCCCGCCGCCCCTGTATTACTTTCTGTCCTCCCAAACTCCCTTCTCCTCCGTCGCCCAAATGGCCAAGTCTTAGCACAATATCAACGTGAGAGAATTGTATACGCTGGGTGTGGTTCCGACGCTGATAGAAGGTACTTTGGCCTTGTGACGTCAGCCGAAACATCAGAAGCTGAGGCCTCGCACAGTACCCACGTGTTCGCCGTAGATCCCCGAATGGCTGAACATGAGGCCCATATAACGAGAGCCAGAGAATTTCAAATTGTGTGCACAAGAGATCCAGTTGCAGAAAGATGTCTCGAGTTTCCCCCTTCAGCGGAGTATGTTATCGGCGTTATCCGAGGCATGTATTCTTTGCCAGCAGAAGATTGTTCTAGTCCAAATTTGCAGCAGATTTCTAAGTTAACTATCAAAGGAGATAGCCCAGCGTTGGGTAATTTTTCAAGATGTAACAGACCTGTTTTCCGAGTTCCCCGAGACAGACGACCGTGTAGACACGAGGAAAGAATAGAAGCCCAAGATTTTGTCGCGAACTCGCCGCAGCCGAGCAATCACAGCGAAGTGACAACTACTTCAAGTAACAGCGACTCTGGCATCGGCTTTCATAACGACTGTAGAAATATAGCAGACAGAATTTTAGTGGTGGATTTTGCTGGACAGCAACCCGCGCCTAATAGATTCCGCCAAGACATGCCCCGACGACCGATCGGGTTAGTAGGCTGTAGTAGCTTTGACGCTGATGGTTCTTTTCTCTCTAACACGACACCCGTTGTAGACGGCTTCGGTGGTCAAGGCCGACCCCTAAATCTGGATGACGTCATTATAAACGCGAATGACCTTCAAACCGTACGCCACGTCAGCCCTAGAAACGAGGACGACAGTTATAACTACAACAATTTATACGGGAACATACCTTCAAGTTCCCGAGCTTACGTCAACGGCGCGGTCTATGACCAGGTCTACACGGAGACTGAGGGTCATCACTATGAATTCATACCGCCCCAACTTGACATGGACCTTGAAATAGATCATGTAGCGGAGACATTCAATTCTGTAGAAATATATGAGGAAAGAGCGAGGCAGCCTCCCGATTGGCAGTCCAATGAGTCAGTTGAAAATGTGACAGTAATATCGGGTGGGACCAGCAAAGCTAGCATGGATTCTGTATCTGTGTATTCTTCGAGGTCGCATGAAGAAGCCCGGCCGTCTAGAAGAAGGCACATGCAGGCTTCATTGGATGATATGCTGGTATTAGGGTTGCGGGATCCACCTCCAGCTAGAGATAAAGACGATGATAATTTCGTTCATCCTGGAAATGTTAAATGCAAGGTTAGTTATTATTATATAATTATTTTTTGAAAAATTAATTTATATCGTAAGAGATAACATATTCTGTATTGCAAAAACCAACAAAACAAAGTTCTAAATCATAGAATTGTAGGTATAATAGCGGACTTATCGTAGGTATTATTGATTACCTACCTACCATTTATCACCATAACTTTGGCAATAATAAGTTGAGGCCACTGGCCAGTGAAGGATTATTCTAAGACCCGACATTATTTGAAAGTTAAAATGTAGTAAAAAGTTATCCATCCATCTCGTTGGAAGTCGTCTCACACTGCGTTTTCCGGTACGTGGTTTCCATTCAAGAACCTTTCGGTCGATCTGGTAAAGGTCGCTGGGAGTTGTTGGATACTGGCGGCATATAACAGGTCCTTCAGCAAGACCGTGGGGGAGGCCTTTGTTCAGCAGTGGACTTTTTTTGGCTGATATATTGATAATGATGATGAATTGGTTTTCAAACAGGGTATTTCTATTTAAAGAAAATACCCAACAAAGAATTTTTCTTGATAAAGTTCAATTTAAAAAATTATATCAGCTTAATCTAGTGATCGCGAACTTTTTTGATGTGTGTATGTGTTTTTGACAGGTCCGGAAATCAATGAAGCCGCTGAACATCCTATCAAGAACGAAGCACATCCTGTCGGGCAAGGATCGAGAACGGCAGAAGGAGGAGCGGCGCCGGGCGCTGAGCGCAAGCGCAGGCGACGTGTGCGGCGCGGGCGCAGCGAGACAGCCCGACCCGCTGCCGGCCGCGGCCAGCGAGCCCGACCTCAGGGATACACAGGTCAGTGCTTCATTATAACTAGGATGGTTATTTTTTAATATCCCTGACTCTTACTACTGCTATACCTGACAAAGAATAGTAGATTGTATCATAAGGGAGCAAAATAATATTTTTACGGCGAGGGCGCTTTTTTGAATCCAGAGCGAAGTGAGGGATTTTAGAGTAGAAGTCTTTATTCAAACAATATTTGCGTTCGATTTCTTTGGCGATGAACACTAAGATGTTCCAAACTCAAAG
Organism: Acronicta leporina; assembly: GCA_947256265.1. NCBI lineage: Eukaryota > Metazoa > Arthropoda > Insecta > Lepidoptera > Noctuidae > Acronicta > Acronicta leporina. Next base: position 12,231,782 of record OX366532.1, on the reverse strand, counting down.
CGTGCGCGGCAAAGATTTGCGGCGTGCTTTTTTTTAGATTTTATAATAGTAATATAAACAGATCCCTCATATCCTCGTCTTTAACCAACTATATTGGTTGCCTCGATGAGAACTCAGTTACTCATTTCCTGGCCCATGTCCTAAGGATAAACTGGCTCTTCGGTGATTATCATGAATCTTGAAACATCAAACATACCAAACAGATCAAAACAAACATCGAATTCTTAAAACCTAATCGATTTATGTTATCAATAACTTTAATATCGATTCTTAGTAGCGGTTTCAATCAAGGCATTCTGTACTAATGTCGACTGTCCATTCTATGAATGAGCGCCCATTCATAAGCGGCCAACATTCTTGCGTTATCGCCATAAGTCCGAGCGCAAACTTGCATCTGCGATTTATTTGTCGCATGTTAATTGTGACTTTACCGAGAGGAGTATATCCTTATTGAGCATTTTATAAGAACATTTTTATACTCGACTGCAAATCTAAAAGGAAGGGTTATTATGTAATGTATATTTATTATGGTAGCTATTAGGGTATTGTATAGTTTTGATATAAGAATTGCATATTATTAATTAAGCTTTGTGTATTAAAATATTATTTCTAGGCTCGTAAAAAACTGGAAATAGTACATAGGGATCCATTCTGCTATTGTGATACGACGGCCTCACAGAAAACTGGCGTGGGATAACGCTTACGTTGTGTTTCACCGAGTGTGTGAGGATACCGGAGGCCCAAACCATTTAAAAAGGCCAGCAATGCACTTACGACTCCTCTGGTGTTGCGGGGGTGTCCATGGGCGGCGGTTATCGTTTACCATTTTTTCACGTGGGAGAGCCATGCTTCGGCACAAATTTGCCGGCTCGACCGGAGTGATACCACGGCCTCACAGAAAACCGGCGTGAAACAACGCTTGCGTTGTGTTTCACCGAGTGTGCGAGGATACCGGAGGCCCAAACCATTTAAAAAGGCCAGCAATGCACTTACGACTCCTCTGGTGTTGCGGGGGTGTCCATGGGCGGCGGTTATCGTTTACCATCAGGGGATATCTTGAAAAAAGTGTTAATTATATGCCTATTTATAAGCTTTATACTTGTTAAGTTATTAATTCAAATAAAAAAGCAATCGCACATCCTCTAATGTGCGCCCGATCTTACCAATAAACGATAAATACTTCATACCTACCTCTGCCATTTGGCGCTCCACTATCGAGTACAATTAAACACACACGTCCATAATATTCGCACTATCGACTATCGATCTCACATTCAAGACCGTGGAACAAGTAGGTTGAGAAGGTCCGAAGCACTCATTGAGTGATAACAAACACAATAATATTGTATTGTTAGTGACGGATTACGTATGTCTGAATCTTATGATATATTGATTTTAATCTTATCGATGTTTGTAAACTTGTCAATGAAAAAGGCTGTCCTTTACTGGAACTAAAATCGAACAGAACTTATGGCGGTACCTAAGTGTCGACTGCTTTAACAGCCAACTTACAGGTATGTCAATCTCGAAATTAACATTGAGTGATTATGTGCCTGGTAATAGCAGAATTTTTTTCATTGGTAAAATTCGTTAGGCCTTATGCGATAATGTTTGACATACTATATGTAAACATCGCGATACATCTATATACTAATAGACATTTATCATGTGTATAACATTGAGTTCAAAAAACGTCTTTAAAACATCTATGTTCAGCAATAAATATGATTTATCGTTTTTTTTATAGTACTTATCACCTTTAAACAGACAATAAAGCTTATTATCATCTCTCTTTCATATGACCTATAAGAAACACTCAATAAGTATACTTTCTCAATACATAGACATTATAAAATATCAAAAACAACTAACATTGAATGTTCTATTGTCGTTTATCACTTGTTATATGTCACCGGGCTTTTTTAATTTTCTTATCCCGTGGTGTAGATATGTATGCGCCGGCGCCGGTGCTCGATCAGCGAGCTCGGTCGGCTAATTTAGACGTAATTGATGAATGCCAGTGTTTGTGAGTGCAGTAAATTGGCTTCATAAAAAGACTAAAGTTTTTTAAGAACCAATTCGCCTTTAATTGCGTCTAAACATAGTCTTCTCCATCGCAGATTGGGATATGTTTCCATAACGCTGTGGTTTGGGTTACTCTACAGAGTAGCTTGACAATGAGGTAGATTTTTAAAATTTGGAAATATAAATAAATGGTGCACGCTGATAGGTACTTTATAATATAGGAAAGATTTTTGGAAACAAGTGTTAGAATCTTCGAAACAATTGTTACTATACGGATGAATTGGCTGGCGGAACTTGTATTCGATACATCAAATATTTTAAAGAGTTGATTCCTGAAAGTGATAAAATGAAAGTTCTGAAAATGCTCAGAATTCCAGCACGTCCCTAACCACAACTTGTTACTGTTAGCATTTTCCGAAGAGTGATACCGCTCTACTGGCTATATAATACTATCCCTCTCTTTCAAACTCCAAATGATCGTGTTCTCGTTGTGTTATGTCCTCTGTATGACTGCACACTGCTCTAGTGAAGTGAATAAATAAACAATAAAATTTCGTCTGTCTACATAGAATCAGTGACGTATCCGCCACTGAACTCTCCAATACACATTACGTGGTTTATTTGTAATACAGCTCTATTAAACTCTTATAATATGCATTCTCTTATATTATCTCTTTGTTTGAGATTGCATTGGTTTGAGTATCTCCGTCTAGTCTATCCGTACGTATGAGAATCCGTGCTTATCCCGACTTTTAACACATTATGCGACATAGTTTGGCTTAAGACTTCGGCGCGGGGCGGTCCTAATTGACCGTAGAAACGTTATCCAAATAATGACAATTTAATCTTCTTCTTCTATCTTCTAAATATAAAAATCAATTGCTGTTCGTTAGTCTCGCTAAAACTCAAGAACGGCTGGGCCGATTTAGTTGATTTTGGTTTTGAAATGTTTGTGGAAGTCCAGGGAAGGATTAAAAGGTGAGTAAATATGAAAAAAAAAATCTGATTCGGTACGTAGTTCGCCGGGTCAGCTAGTCCTTAATAATAATTAATGTGTTATTACTCGGATTCATAATAGGATATAAGGAACTTTTTTCGGTCACATTATTCCACCTAATAATTACATTTTGAACAAAATGTCTCGATATAGATACTGCATTTACGCGTCATTATGGCGTCACATGTTATCCGTCGCCTATCGGCAAACATCAATGGGTTGCGTATAAAAATAAAACGGCGAATGGAGGGATTAGATGTTTTTTTAGGATCTCGTGTGCTGATAACATCTATCTGTATGCGTGTTAAGCCACAAAACACTCCTTTGTTCAAAAATGACGCAAAACAATGTTTAGGTGTGAAGATCTTTGTCATGAAAACGTCGAACAACCTATAAATTACTTAATTTCAAAAATTTGTTCACGTGGTATTGACGTGAAGCATGGAAATATAAACAGACATACCTACATAGACAAAAATCTCAAATAACTGTTTCGGCGTCAGTAAATTAAGATTAACGCACGTTGCATTTTTTTTATTATTATACATACATATGTATATTCTTAGGGTATAATATTATTTAATTATTTGAATAAATGGAAACTCTTTAGTTACTTTCTCAAATAAAGTGTGCGCACTGCATCTACACTATGGAGGTTTCAAATTATAAAAGAAGTTACTATATGGCAGGATGCTTTAAAGAAGAAAACAATAATTGTCAAAATTGTCAACTCAAAATGACACCGTTGTCGAATCCAATTTCATTGAGGTAATAACGATGTCGTGTTAGTCCGCTAGAAAATAAGTTGTCATTCTTTGTTTACTTCTATAACCTACTCAAATATTTAGTTTTTACACCGGCCTGTGCTCGCTGGATAAATCCTATGTATGCCCCGTGATTCCCTGTGTAAGTAGAGTTAGAATAACTGTACTAATAATCAATTCCTGGTCACAATAATGGTTTCTGATTGATCTGCTTTATTTTCTTGTTTTATCTTATTTAGTCCCTATAAGTGTATTTTTTAATTTTATTACTTGATTCTTTTATAATGTTTGATCCGTGCTAGTCTAATACAGAATTACTTGAGAAATAAATTGACCTTAATGGTTATTTTTAAAATTCAGCGTTTTCAATGGTTAAAATGTTAATAACTTTTGATAGAGAGAACCGATTTGAATTAAAAATAGCCTAAATGTTAATCCAAGAAACAGGCTATGAATTTCTGCCCACTTCCTCAAAATATTTTCAGTAGTTATCATTTCATGCGCGGTCAAACACACAGACAAACCGACAGACAAACCGACAGACAAACAGACAGACAAACCGACAGACAAACAGACGGACAAAAGTTCCAAAAATAATAGAAATGGATTGTGTTACCGATTCTGAGTCCCCCAAATTAGTTTTTTTGTAAATATAAGCAATGTACAGACACGGCTAACTTACATTCTTATTATATGTAAGATTATCCTGTCGGTAGTTATAGCTGGTAGCTCCAGCTTCGGGAAACCAGACTCGGTAGATTGTTAACCTGTCATCATATTGTGACGTCAGAATGTTATCGAACCCTGTTTAAATCCTTGAAGGTTGCACAGTCGGAAACTGTGTTATCACAGCCAAAAAACTTGACAGGGATTATAGATACAAAATCGGAATTTTGAATTAAAGTGTCATATTGCGTCACTTGCAGCTGAATCTTGAATGAAAAGTGTATAAATAAAGTTGTTGAATGGAGGGATTACATTAGCATTACGTAGAGTCATGTGATTGAAGATAATGCTATCATTGAAGGATAATAATATTTTTTTTTTTTTGATTGGGGGCAAACGAGCAGACCGATCACCTGATGGTAAGCGATAACCGCCGCCCATGGACACCCGCAACACCAGAGGAGTCACGAGTCCATTGCCCGCCTTTTAAAAGGGTTTGGGCCTCCGGTAACCTCACTCACTCGACGAAACACAACGTTGTTTCACGCCGGTTTTCTGTGAGGCCGTGGTATCGCTCCGGTCGAGCCGGCCAATTCGTGCTGAAGCATGGCATATTTTGCACTTACATTTAAGTCGTAGGTGGTCTTGAAATAGGTCGGAACCATCGCGCATATTTTTGAGCCGTGGCCGTGATGACCTAATGATATGACCATTGGAGTGCCAAGTCAAAGGTCTCGAGTTCTAATCCAATGCACGCACCTCTGACTTTTCGAAGCCATGTGCTTATTAATAGTTAATTACCACACGCTTAAACGGTGAAGGGAAACATAATGAGGACACCTGCATGCCTGAGAGATTTTCTCAACGGCGTGTGAAGTCTGCCAACCCACATTAGGCTAGCATGGTGGACTATATATAAGCCTAATCCTTCTCATTCTGAGAGGAGACCCATGCCCAGTATTGGGACAATTTATTGGTTTGATTATGTCTATCGGTATAATAGGTTGGTATGATCAACATAGACGTCACAACCCATTGACCATATGTATGGTCGATGTTACAACCAGTTTCGTGCGTAATTGCCCTTAAAAACAGGCCTTTCAAAGGGCTTACGGTTAACCTGGAAATTACTGTTTTAATGACAGTGCAAGTGTTGTGGTGGTTAGTACTCGCTTCTTTTGTTCTAGATAAAAATAACTCGGCTTTTTTTTTCAATAAAAACCGATTAATCTTACATATAATAAGAATGTAAGTGAGCCGTGTCTGTACATTGCTTATATTTACAAAAAAACTAATTTGGGGGACTCAGAATCAGTAACACAATCCATTTCTATTATTTTTGGAACTTTTGTCTGTCTGTTTGTCTGTCGGTTTGTCTGTCGGTTTGTCTGTATGTTTGACCGCGCATCAAATGATAACTACTGAAGAGATTTGAAGGAAGAGGACAGGAATTCATAGCCTGTTTCTTGGATTAACATTTAGGCTATATTTCATTAAAATCGGTTCACACTATCAAAAGTTATTAACATTTTAACGATTGAAAACGTAGAATTTGAACGATAACCGTTGAAGCAAATTTCCTTTTTAAGTATTTCCGTACTAGACTAGCACGGGGCAAACATTATAACAGAATCAAGAAATAAAATTAAAAAAATACACACACAGGTACTAAATAAGATAAAACAAGAAAATAAAACAAAGAAATCAAAAACAATTATTGTGAACGGGAATTGATTATTAGTACAGTTATTCGAACTCTACTAATACAAGGCATCACGGGACATACATAGGACTTATCCGGCGGTGTAAAAACTAAATATTTGAGTAGGGTAAAGAAGTAAACAAAGAATGACAATTTATTCTCTAGAAGACTAACACGACATCGTTATTACCTCAATGAAATTTGATTCCATAACAGGTGTCATTTTGAGTTGACAATTTTTGACAATCATTCTTTTCTTCTTTATAGCATCCAGCTTTAAAGTAACTGATTTTATAATGTGAAACCTCCATAGTGTAGATTCTAAAGAGTTTCCATCTAATCAAATCATAAGATAATATACCACGTATTCTACCTATGTATAATAAATAAAAAAAATCGTTAATCTTTACTGATGCCGAAACAGTTATTTGAGATTTTTATCTATGCAGGTAAGTCTGTTTATATTTGCGAACATTTTTTTCAAATTAAGTCAATGGCGCTAAGTGTAAAAATATGGAAAACCAGAATCCTTTTTCTATGAGATTTTGCGTGGTAGTTAGTTGAAACTTGGAGAGGACAACGTCTCTCAGGTCAGCTAGTTCATAATAAGACTGCCTCGTTAGTTAAGGCTGATCGTTTCGCTCAGCCCGCCAAATTCAAATTACAATTGGTTTTTCGCAATTTGTAGGTCTATAACACATTCTAGATTTCTAGCTGTAGTAATTGCGGCATTAGCTATACAATATTCACAACTGAGCATTAAAACCTTTCCTTGTAAATCGATATTGTAGCTAAAAGTAGTGTCAGTCGTCAATTTTGGCCATAATTTACGATTGACCCTAAAAGCACTAAGCAAACTAAGCACACTAAGCAAAGTTTTTTTGAAATTTGAATTTGGCGGGCTGAGCGAAACGATCAGCCTTAAGTCATAACCTGGTTTGCTACGATAGAGCTCCTGAGTTCTCAAGTCTTTTTCTATGAAATTCTTATAGCAGCTCGCCTTTGTACCTTTTATTGGCAAAAGGTTCGTCCCAGCGAACTGTGGGCTTACAATAGTACACCTCTGCTTATCTTTATGGAGAATACAGGCGTGAGAGTATGTTATGTTTATTCATAATTAATTGTTATCATTCATTACTCAACTGGCCGCCAACCGTACACTCGAGTCGAAGGCACCTCTACTCCTAAGCACTGATGACAAACTGCGTTCTTATTAGTCAGTTTGAAGAGGTGTTTGTTGTTTGTTCATTATATTAGCCGCAACTCGCCGGGCACGAAGTGGCCACGTGTTTATTAGCTACCATATTTTTTATAGTAAATGATCACGTTGGGTGACACGTTTGTGGTTCAACAGTGGTTGCTGCCCTAATAATTTGATGCTTGCTAGGGCGTTTTCCGATCACGTGGTAGCCGGTTCGAAACCCACCTATTGCCTGGCGTGAACCAACTCGTCACAAGCATTTAGCTTACCACGAGGAATTAACAAGTATACTAGTGATACGAACCACATTGTTAGTAAGCATTTCTCAAAATGAAAATAGTTTTAAGTTGACAAATGACGCCGGCAATACCGTTGGTTGGTACACTATATATAATTTCACTGGCTGCGTTACCCTTCAAACTAAATAACAATTATTATTACTTATCGACAATGTTTGGCAATGCGGGATACGATAACTCGGTAGCAGAGTTCTAGCATGTCAAAAAATTCTCATTGTTGCATTCGTTAATTTATCTGTTCGGCTTAAGTATGGTGGCCAAGTCGTAGCGGACAGCCTACATTTTATCTGTTTAATGCATAACAACCGGTCTAAATAATAATAATAAATATTCTGGGACATTTTTACACAGCACCATCTAGTCACAAACTATGCAGAGCTTGTACTATGGGTACTAGACAATGGATATAGTAATATTTTTTTTTAGTAAATACATACTTATAATACATAAGAAACACCCAGACGAACACAGACACTTATATTCATCTCATAATTTTTTGTGTCCTGTGGGAATCGAACCCACGACCTCGTGGTCAGCAGTCCGGTACTCGAACCACTAAACTACGAAGTCGTCAAATAATAATCAGTCAGTAGATCTGCTTAGTAGAGTAATTTTGATATTACATTTTATTACAGAATCTTATCTATAGTAAGCAAATCTTCTAAGACTTCTGGCTGAGTAGCTTCGGGAGCTTTACGCAGATGATTGGAACTATCTACAACATTTTTCGGCTAGGTTATTTAATTTTTAAGCATCGGATGGGACTTTTTTTTTAAAAAAAAGCTTACTAGGAATGTGGGTCACACATTACTAGTATTCTTGTTAAGCCCACGTGCAGCTTAGCATGTGCTTGTGCTTGCAATGCTTGTGTTACGAGTGGGTTCACGTCGGTAGTGCAATGGGTGGGTTTCGAACCGGCAACCACATGATCACAAGTTCGACGCCCTAGCTATTAGCTATATATATATATATACATATATATATATATATATATATAGGCTACCGCCACTTCATTTATCGCCGATTCCTAAACCGATTATTGATTGTAAACTATGGTTGAAAAGTTTTAAAACTCTAGGATAGCTACGAAAAACTCACGAAAATCACGCCGGTTTTCGCCGAAAGTTTAGGTAGAGGCGCATTTATAGTACATAAGTATGCCCACAGTTCGCTTGTATTTTTAGGATTAGGCTCCATACAATAGAGGGCGAGGCGGTTGTCATTATCACGAGCCATTCAATAAATTAGACACATTCTAAATTAGATAGAATTGTACCACCCATTTCTTTATCCAATCACTTATAAAAGTAGTGTAGATTTGATTCTATTACATTAACAAGTTATCCTTGAAATAAATTGAGAATCTCGTCGGTGAATTCAAACGTTTGTTGTGTTTGTAAGATGATAAGGAATACGGATCTTTTATTTACACAAAATTAGTCTTAAGGTGACCAAATCCTAGATTTCATATTAGGATACAACGTAAGACTATTATATATTCTTTGTGTGTGAATGTTTGATTGCTGTGATTGCGATGTTAACTGTAAGAATTTATGTAATAAATAAAATGACCGTGCCCTGAGTGTCATTAGATGTTTTTTCCAAATCGAACCCAAATGCTCTAAATTAAGGTTGAAAATAAGTTTTGCAAAACTACTAGAAGTCATTCAAAATAATAAAAAATACTTATCTTCTGTTTTTAAGAGTTCCAATCCAAACTGACATTATTAAGTCCGAGTAAACTGATACAAAACATGACAGCAAATCATTGATCATCTAACTTTTTTATACTCAAAGAACTTTCCTGTCCCTTCATATGGTTTCAAGTGGAACCTTTCTGCGATAAATGTGCGAATGAAATACCACAGATCTAAAGAGAAAACACGCGTTTTTATCTAAATACTGATCTAGCCCGCATGCAAATTCATACAGTCAATATATTCGATAATTTTTAGGTTTCATAGATCATAATAAATTATATACCTAAGTAACACGGACTTTTGACTCGTACACACGGCTGGTATTACCCGTATAAGCTGACCTTGTATTGGATATGCTTCTCATCTTATTTAATTAAACATACAAACGAACAGTGCAAGTTAAATAAAATCTTACTAAAAAAACTAAAATAATATCGAAACAATGATTGCATGGTCGCCCTACACATAGTAAATGTTCTATTTCAGTAGTTATCTGTTGTTTTATCAGATATTTGTTGAGCTCGCGACCAAGGGCCAGCTATATTTAGCTCTGTGAATCACGTAAGGACGAATGTAATCAGTGTTCCAGTTGCATTGTTTACGCACGCGTGACTAAATAATGTGAGAAATTGTTTATGTAAATTTGTATCGACATAAGAAAATAACATTATTTTTACCTGACTGCGCATAAGAAAGGCAGAGTTTTGTTTTTCTGACTTATTTGTGTAGGTACCTATGTCTGATCCTTGATAACTTTGACATAATCTACTTGAAAAATGTCGGCGTCGGACTTGCGTTAGTTTGGTTGCGGGTTCCAAGCCAACCCCATTGCTTGCACGTTAGCCCACTGCCGACGTTAACCCACTCGTAAACAAAAGAATTTAACTTAGCAGAAGGGGGATAATAAGAATACTAGTAATGTATAACCGACATGGCTAGTAAGTTTAAAAAAAAATGTGTAGGTTTTTTGTCGACTCTAAGGTCGAAAAACAAGTAGAGAATTTTCGATATAACCTATGTATATTATTATAATTATGGTATGTAATAAGTATGGTCTATGCGGCACCTACTGGAATACTAACCAGTTAATGGTTTATTTTAATATCCCCTTGGTAGGAAACCTGTCAGAGGTTTAAATCAACAAGTAAGTACAAGTTCTAAAATGTATAATGCGAACCAGTTTCAACATAGCGGATGTGCCGGGCTCCGCACAACAATAGCGTGAAATAACTGCACACACATCGCGATTGTGTTATTCAAACATTCACCGAAATAGGCGTGTGAAAACGATAAAAATATCGATTTTGGAGTATCGATATTTCTCATTTCGAATACTCTTTTGTTAAATACGTTTTAAAATTTCTACTTATCAGTAGAAAAAAAATTTGAATATGTTTATCGACTCGATGCAAGGTTGCGATTGTTGCGAAACGGTCAATATTAATTATAATGTTGTCATTGTAATAAATTATATCTACGCATTAAACTTATAGTTGACATAGTCGATCTGTGGGTCTTCTGCTCAGTTGTCCATAAAAGCCCAGGCTAAAGATCATCTCGCTATCGTTTCCCTGGCCTAGCCTGACGACATCGCCTATATCATTAAAATATTGCGTAATAAAAGTTACCATTTATATATCAGACAAATACACACTCGTAAAACTATACTCGATGAACTTAAGCCAACATTATTAGGCATTTAAAATGACATAGTGGTGATAATTTACAGATATGCATTGTTAATATAATATTGGAGTAGGTATGCGATTTATTTCGTTATCAAAAGTTAACAACGTTGTCAATATTGCAGTATGGAGTAAAACGTTTTATAAATATTACAAGTTCTGTTTTCGTATATATGGAAGTTGAAGAATAAAAGCCTTATACGTCTTGTGGACCTAAGCAAGACAGCTGCGCTAAGGGGTAAGCTTATAAGAAGTGAATAGAGGTTCAGCTTGTGGAGAAGCGAGCTGTGTTTACTCTCCAACCAAAGGGAGGCTCCTTTGACCAGGCGGGCGTTGCAAACTTCACTTGCGCGATTCAGGATTGTCCGTCGTTGTTTTTCCATGTAGCGCGGGTAGATGGCGCTACGAGCTAATTGGATTTTTCTATAAAATTCTTACAAATCCTGGTATGAATATTATGTTAATAACCTCTTCCTGATCCTTAGAGGAATAGAAACGTGATAGTATGTTTTGTAAGCGGACCATAAATGAGCCGCCTTAGTCAGGCCCACATGTCGAGTTTAATGTATCTACTAACATGATCACTCTTGGAGACAAGGGAATCCAATTGGGTAACTATCAATAAAATACCTACATATGAAATTACTTGAACTCAAGCACAGTCAATGACCTAGTATATAAATTATTAACAGAGTACCATACGAAACAGAAAAAGAGTATTTGAGAGATTTAAAAGTAAAGGAATTGTTATTTGATTTAAATATGTGGAATTGTTTACATACAAATATTTTTTTTAGCTCTTAATATATTGCAAGACAAAGAAGGTATTGTAGAGACCGCTCCAAGAAGGCGACAATATTACGGGTTGACTGGCTGGTTAAAGAATAAATAATCAGTTCGAAATTTTATATCTGACGGAGAACTATCTAGTCTTCGAGTCTTGACAGACTCACTTGTATGAGCTAGGGCTTCGCCCCATAATAAATACGAAAGTTAAACTATATATATGTATTTAATTGTATCATACACTCAGTACCTCGACATTATAGAATACTAGCGGCCCGCTCCGGCTTCGCACGGGTGGAGAAATCCCTAACTTTAAAAAAAATATTATATATAATCCCTAACTTTAAAAATAGTATAGCCTTTAATCTGGAATAATGTAGCATTCAAATGGAGAAAGAATTTTTGAAATCGGCCCAGTAGTTTTGAGTTTATTCGTTACATACATACAAAACTTTCCTCTTTATAATATCAGTATAGAGTATAGAAAAGTAGCAAGAAGTTACATTAATATTGTCCCCACACATGGATTTTCTCCTGTATCGTGGGTGCTTTTACAAATACAAATTCCAAGACTCAGAACAACCACCTATAGGTCAGCCGGCACGCCAAATGATTCCACTACATGAACAACTTTTTAAATAACAAAATTCTGATGAAATAAGAACTAAATACAAGTGAAAAGTTAATTAAAACGGGACTTAGCTAGTTGGTAATTAGTATGTAATCAAATGATTATAAACGGAAACCATATTTCTCAGTTAAATCGGCATTAGTGTCGATAGTAGAATCTTATCTACCCTTCAGAGCCTGCCAAGCCGGGTCGATCGCTTATTACCAATCTACCAGTTCCAACATCTGTCGTCAGCTGTCTAATGGTATGAAATGGTTTACGGAAACTCAAGATTACATAATAATAACATAACATAACATACCATCACGCCTGTATTCCCCGAAGGGTTAGGCAGAGGCGTACTAATGTACACCCACAGTTCCCCGGTATGTTTAGGTCCCATGTAATAGGGGGCGAGCCTATTGCCATTAACCGGGCACAAATTCCTAACTCCCTGGGAATTTCATAGAAAAACCCAATAACACTTTGCTCGACCTGGGAATTGAACCCAGGATCTCTAGCGTAGCAGTCGCGGTCAGGACCACTTGGCTATTGAGGCAGACATAATAATAATTTAATTCATATTACGCTATAAAAATATTTTAAAGCGGAAATCTATAATCTCTGCCTACCCCAATGGGAGACAGGCGGAAAACCATGTATCTAATTAAATATTTTAAAGTTGTCTAAATTGACGTAAGTGTCGTCACGTTAGGATTCAAAATAAAGAAATAAAAACGACTATTAAATAAACGCAGCTAATTCTTCACATAAAAATTGAAGATTGTTCGAAACACTTAGACCATTATTAGTACACAAAATAGTTTTATTTCAACTTAGACCATTATTTTGGAAAGAAAGAAAGATATATTTATTTATTCACAGCACAGAAGACACAGTACACACATACATACAGATATCCATATTACATACATTGCTTAATTTCTGTAACTACGTCGCTTCGTCGCCTGCGCATTAAAATGTACTAAACTAAGATTATATAATTTTAATTAGGTATAAACACGATAACATTACGGTCTCACTTTATAGTCGTGAGTAGGACTCTAGTCATTATTTTACGCTAGTTTTATGAGCTTTGTGCCCAAATCGTGACGATGCGATGTCGCAAAAAGCGGCGTTCCAGTTGGTTTCGGTAATTATACAGATTTACTAGCGGCATGCCCCCCTTCTTCGCACGGGTGGAGAAATACCTAACTTTTTTTCAAAATATTCGATAGCCTATGCTAATCTATATAACTATAAATTCTACGTGGGAGAACTATGCTTCGGCACGAATGGGCCGGCTCGACCGGAGTGATACCACGGCCTCAAAGAAAACCGCCGTGAAACAACGCTTGCGTTGTGATTCGCTGAGTGAGTGAGGCTACCGGAGGCCCAAACCCTTTTAAAAGGCGGGCGACGCACTTTTCTTTCTTTCTTTCTGTAGCATTCAAATGGTGAAATAATTTTTGAAATCGGGTCAGTAGTTTAGAGTTTATTCGTTACATAGTGAGGCAGAGATGCTTTGAAGAGGTCCTGCGAACGTTGACCACATTCCGTCACGTGACATCCTATGACCCGTGACCATAGACGAGACCAAGATGAGGCTTATGAGGTTTTTTGTCGGTACGAATACGAAATGCCCGCTGCCAATGGCAGACAATCCATGAGAATTTTCCGCACTCCAAAAAAGGTTACTCTGTTGAGGCTTTTCGATAGGCTTACCTCATTCCGTTCTCCTGACTCCTACGAAAGAAGACAGTATTCTTGGGGCCCAAATTGAAATATATACTTTTTATGTTATACACTTGGAAGTGTAAGTTTACGTTTAAATTCGTCTCTGAATACTGAATGTAAGACTTAGTCATTCCATTTGGTACAGACCTTAATAGAACCCTAACCTATATGCTCATTATAGCACAGCTCAGTAAGCGTGTCAATAAAACTGTCGTTATAACTGGCACGGTGATTGATAGAGTCGCTGGAGACGGCAATCGAGGACGCGGCCCGACCTGATTCTAGCCGACCACTGAAATAGATACGATTGAGATAAACATGCAGGTTTTATTGCTCACCATTCATTCAGATTCTTAGACATTCACATTCTTCAGATATCTTGTAAGGAGCTCATTTAGCAAGAAGGTTTTTAGAAAAACTGATGGAGAGGCTGTATGTAAACACTGAAATATGTATGAGAAATTCAAATCTATACTCTATACTTTTCATATATAAAGCTGAAGAGTTTGTTTGCTTGAAAGCGCTAATCTCAGAAACTATTGGTCCGATTTGAAAAATTCTTTCAGTGTTAGATAGCCCATTTATTGAGGAAGGCATAGCCCATCACGCTAAGACCAAGTGACTATTCCACGCGGACGAAGTCGCGGGCGGAAGCTAGTTAATAATAATTAGAGAAGTAGAAAGGCTTAATGTGGTAGAATTCTATGCTAATCTTTTAAATTTGTCAGCTGGGATATGACGGTGTGCGATTGCCTTCACCTTTACTTGCACTTTAATAATGACCATATAGCATAAAATTAAATAGGGAGTGTTAAGTAGATTTTAATCCTGCATCCAGGAAACTATAAACTTTTAATAAACAACACTTAATTAATCAATATTTTTTGCAAATACCTGATTACGAACTAAAATAAACTCAGTCTGTCTTCCATTGCGTCTTAAATTAATCAGTATAACCAGGAGAATGAACAAGCATCAATGATTTAATAAGCTCGCTCAATTAACGAGTGCTTCCGCATTTGGCAAGGTTGGTCGGGATCTCGACCTCTTTCGGCAGTATCGAGGGTCAGGATGTCAGGACTTTATCTCAGCGTCCAAATCAATGCTCTCGTTGTTTTTATAATATTTTGAACATGGGAAGTTTTTTATTGGAAGTTCAAGTTGTTATATGTATATGTTACAGTCAAAACTCATAACCAGTCAAAACCACTTTTGACTTTAAAAGTATTTTTGACCAACGTCCGTAGTTAAAAACACTTGACTGATTTTCGCACTCAAAAGTGGTTTTGACTGGTTGTGCGTTTTGACTGTAACATATATAGTATTTACGTTACTTTAAGAGATATGTGCCTTTAAGTGTTGATTTAACCCGTCTCTTAGTTTGATGATGGTCGTACTTGATAAGCATTGCCTTGTCAAGCATGCTTGACCGTCTAGTGGTCTTAATATGATGATATATGGGTTAGGGAAGGCCAAGCTAACATTGTGAAATTTGTAAATATTCAAAGAAGACTAGTTTTCGATACTGAAGATGCTGGACTAACCGTAAATTACTTCTTGCGATACCACTAGCTTCCGATCGTGACTTCGTTCGCGTGGTAGGTAACTGCCATCATCCTTTTGGGGATATCAGGTCATCTGTGCAACGTCTCAAGATTTTTAGATTAGATTTGTGATGTGGGTTATTGTTGATTTGTGCTTTGTACTATTATCATAAAGATTGGGTTTAGGACCGTCGTAATGGATTCAAGTGCCCTTACTAACGCTACTTTGATGGCTCTCCAGTAGAGCTAGTGTCGGGGCAGATTGCCAATGATTAACAACTGTATTTACAGCATTAATTAAAACACATTTACTTTGAAGTTTCACTCGGTTTGACACCACAAATCTAGATGGTTCGATATGAATGTATCGTTCTTTTTTGTTCAAATCGTGATATAGTACTTACGTATTTTAATAGTGTGATTACCGTCCGATTTTCTTTTAGAAAGCGTGTAGAATCAAAACAGGCTTTGTTACAAAAATCGTGGCATAAGACGAAAATCTTTTTAAGCTAACACTTTCTTCAAAAGTTAGTTACTTGTTAACATTGCACACAGCTCGTTTTTTTTTGTTTTATTGAGGCAGCAAAATATTTCTAGAGAGTATTGTTATTTATTAGCTGAATAAGACAAATGTATCCAGATATTTTATAAATGTCTGCGCACGCCACGATCATTATTGGATTTATTTACATGGGTCGCTCCCGCATCTCCCGCAGCACCCGCCGATGAAACAATCAGTCACTCGCCGACCGCACATCATGACACACGTACACTTTTTAATGAAAAATATAACAATTGTGACTCTATATGACAAAAATACGTGCAAATTAACACTCAACGTTTCGTAACCGTGCCTAACCAGTGCTGTGCTTACGTCAACCTTACATCAATGCAATAAGTATCAAAATTGCTTGCGTTTCAAATTGCAACAATTGAAAATAATTGATTGCTAATTGGATTTATAGTGCTTTCTCTTTTCCGCTTTGCGAAAAGTGAATATTGAGAAATAGTTTCAAGTGACTGACACGTGCTTAAATTTAGTGATGTTTTGGTGATTAGTGTTGGTGATTGAATGAAAATGGCGAATAGAGTGATGGGTTACGTGATTTGCGGATACAATTCCGTGGATAATCTGATGGTGAGTGGATTTATATTGTCTGTAACAATGGTCTGCCGGCACGCGATTGTAGTAGAAACATGATTACAAAATGATTTTCAGTTAGGTACGAGTTATTTGGAACTGTTTCCTTTTGCTATAAGTACTTAATTGCGACAGTTTCGGAATTATCTTTAAACAGTTATTTTCTTATTGTTTTGTAAATTTATCTCTATTTAGGTACTTTCATATAGAAAAACTTTACTATAACTAAAATAAAACAACCTTACGGATTATATCGCATTATATTAGTATATACAATACAATACAAATCCCATAATATTAATGTAGATATTGTATATACTAATATAACGCGATATAATCCGTAAGGTTGTTTTATTTCAGTTATAGTAAAGTTTTACAATACAAATCCCATAATATTAATGTAGATATTGTATATACTAATATAACGCGATATAATCCGTGAGGTGGTTTTATTTCAATATGTCTAATATTCGCGTAAACTTCAGAAATCAACTTTACTATAAAATCTTCATAACACATTACATTCGTATAGTTGAAATTTCTTAAAACTTGGTTAGCTAAGAGTGAACCTGTATTTTCCATAAACCCCATATGCTACCGAGAATTTCTTAGAAGAAAACCTAATAACACTGCTTGACCTGGGAATCGGACCTAGGACCTTACGCTTGCGACCTTCAGATTAATGGCAATAGGCTTGCCCCATTTTTATGGGACCGGTGAACTGTGGATGTATTGAGTACACCCCTGCCTAATCCTTCAGGGATAACCATATGATGAATGGTATATTTTCTTTAAAAGATCGAATAACAAAATGAAGTCACATTGTGTCTGAAAATCTAAAGTCAACATCTATTAATTGGTGTAACTTAATTGGCGGGACATTCCAAGATTCAATGACTGAGCGACGATCTTTATTCATGCTACATGGTCGTAGCCTGGTCGAGAATAGATAACATCTACATAATTTATCATAACCGAGGCATCTCTCTTGTCTACTCGGATGGCTTTGAGGCTAAATATCGCGATTAACGACGTAGCTATTAAGCTGGACTTGCCGCGGTCAGTTTTTTTGATGGGTGAGTATTTTTACCATATCGAGAGTCGTCTTCTATTCATCGGAGCCTAGTGAATGTTGGCAATCGAGATCTTTCGTCGTAAGTAATCACGACAGCGCCTTTTCAAAGAGCGGAAGTTCGTGCTATTTTCCTTTCATTTTCCAATAAAAAGCTCGAATTTACTAGGTAATTGATTTTGCACTTAAGACGCTGACAACAGCTAAATAAAATTCGATGTTTCGGTATTTTAGCCACGCCCATTATTGCTCCGATAACTTAGCGCTTTTTTAAAACAGCGGTGATACAGCGAACTACCTAATAAGAAACAGTGACGCGATCAATAATGAACAATCAATAGATGGCGCTGTTGTGTATTTATTGCTCTGTATGAAGAACTAGGAACAAATTAGGCAGGAAGATTGAAAAAACAAGTAGGTTATTATATCTTTATATTTTTAAATATTTTATGAAATTGTATTTACAATGTATTAACAACAATATACCTCAACTTAAGGAAAATAAACTCTCAAACTACTTAGATAAGCACAATTTTTCATTATTTTTACATGGTGTACTATTTATTTGCTGTTTTATATATATTATTAATTATATATAAATTAATAATAAGACAACAATAAATATATAAACATTTTCGACTCCACATTCCACGTGCTGGGGACCTCCTGAGGTAGACCAATATATTTTTAACCGACTTTAAAATAAGGAAGTTTACCCCTTTTTATTCTTTAAAATAAATTAATATTCTGGGACCCAAACTAAGCAGAGCTTGTACTAAGTGGGTACTAGACAATGGATATAATACTAATATACTTTTTTTTTGTAAATACTTACATACTTATAATACACTAGCTTCTGCCCGCGGCTTCGCTCACGTGAAGCTATAATATATCAGAAGTAAAAATAGAAAACCAACATTGATGACCTCTTTTTTGTATGGGCTTCTATACATTAGGGAGGTCAAGCTGTATCTCAAGATTCATTTAATTAATGCAGATAAAAAGTTCACCAGTTTTTAAGTTGGAGTATACTTGCTAACAGTGATAATAAAATTAAAATATATTCAGTAGTTTTTGCTCCAACCCGTAACAAACAGACAAACAGACAAGAATTTCAAAAATCACATTTTCGGATTCGGAGACGTTTTATACCATAACCCACGTGTAACGTAACCTACTTTTTTACAATTTTGTAATAGTAATAAGAGAGAGATAAGAAACACCCAGACGAACACAAACACTTATACAGGATGTTTGGTAAACACTTATACAGGGTGTTTGGTAGAACGTTGAACATACGAAAATGGTGGTTAGTTGGGGTCATCTGCTACCCACTTGGCCCAAACTATTTGACCTTGGCCGCACCGTTTTATTTTACTTTTTTTAAGTTCACAGAAAATTACCAGTGTTTTTAACTTTAAATTCGAATATCTTTACTTGTGACGGGTAAAACAGACAGGATGTTGTTGATTGCGTATTTTTTAAGGGTTATTCGATATTAGGACATGTGGGTTGATCGATGTGTTGTCTCTTATAGGCAGGTTCCGTGTAAATCTGGGGTCTACTATTTCAGGAAGTAGGTGGTTTAGGTAAAATGATTCTAATTTCTGTTTCATCTTGTGTTGCCAAAATAACTCATCCTTTTCTATAATTTCTATCTTTAATTTAACTTCTTCTCCAGACCATACTGCAAACAAGCATTTTTTACGTCTTGTAATATGGAGCTGGCCCTGAATTTGATAGTACCAATTGTGATTAGTATTTATTTTTAGGTATCCTTCTTTATCTTTTAGCCAAAAATTTACTTTTTTTTTACTAATAGCCTCATTTAGGCCCAACTTGAAGGCAGTGATTGGGCATTTAATTTCAATTATAGTATCTTCACCACAGATACCATCAGGTGTCGCTCCAAGATAAGGCAACTCTTCGTCTATAAACAACCCACATGGCGTAATTTTAATACCCTCTTGTTTCGACAATTGTAGTATGGCTATTTTTTCATTGATCTGGCCATGTTTGATTGAGGAAATGTGATCCATATTTTTTTTGTATAAAATGTCTTTTACCAAATTCGCACATCCCGTATTTGGTCGTCTTTTAATCACGCGGCCAAAATTGGAGGCTGTCAGCAGTGACCTCCGAAGTTCGATCCACTCACTACTATCTTTTTGAAGAATCGTTTTCTTTTCTATCAAATTTCGTTCTTCGTCAGTCTTTTGTAGTAAATGGATAAAATTGTCCTTCATTTTTTTAAGAATGTCTTCTGGCATATCTGGTTTATTGCATAGCTCTCCATAACTTTCATCTGTTTTTTTAAATATAATTCGTCTTTTTTTCTTCATGTACTTGCTATTTAAATGTCTCTTTTTAATTCTTCTTTCTTCTAACATTTTTAGTTTTCCTTGAGGACTTCTTGCTAAGATGTGTTTATAAAGTCGAGATATTGCTTTGTTTGTGTTGAATGACACAGTTGCCGCAGTACATCTCGTAGCATATGACCCCTTCATAGAAAAATTAATTCTTTTTCCTCCAATATATTTGGCTATTATGCTATGGTAGCGCTCAACAATATTACTGTCTACGTCATGGATGAGACTTCGAGCATGGCTTGCTATATTTTGTATAAGTAGACAAATTCGCTGCCATAATGAACTCGAAAAAAAGTCGTTCGAGGTGTTTTCTTGTTCGCCCTGTTTCTGGCAGAAGTATGATTTGCATCTTGTGTGGTTTCCAAAAGCATGGTAATGAGCTAGCATTATGTCGTCGAATAGACGTTGGATTTCTGGACATTCATCGCTTTTGTTTTTACCGATAGCTTTTTTTACTACAGACCTCATGCTCATTATTGTTTTTTTGTTTATAAGTTTACGATGGCTGATTGGGTATCTGGTATCTGTCTGTAATTGTTGCAGTTTGTTACAAAAGTTTCTTAGTAAATGATTTCTACATTCTATTTTTTCTACTGTGATACCTTCATGTTGATAAGGCCGTGATTGGAGAATTTTACTGTAGGTGCTGGAGTCACCATCAGATATCAAACGTCCATAAATTAAATTGTGAATGTTCACAGACTGTTTAAACCCCTCAACAATTATGTCACTCTCCATGCCAGTCGAAGGACCCGTGTAGTTTTTAAAACATTTATGATCTTTTATGGGTACTTTCTGTTTTTCTGCTCGATCACAAGTATAACAGTATTTGTTACGAACTCCGTAGTATAAAACTTCACCGGTAGTCCTTCCAATAATAGTACCAGCACCTGACAAGGCGGAATAATTTGTTCTGTACGATCTTTTGGAGTAGCATCCGTCTACAATTACGTCAATAATTGGGATACCATTTTTACTAACTCGGCCCTCTGCTATAGCGCAATTTCTTTCTTTTTCAGCTGCTCTTTCCATTGTATCTTGTGCAACCAGTTCCCACTCTTGAGATAACTCATTGTGTATGCTTTGGTATTTTTTATTAGACATAACAGGTAAATTTAGGGCTGAAGAAAGTTCTTGCAAGTTGGAATGTCCACCGCCAATTGATAATATGCCTGCCACAGCACAATGATTGATTGGTAAATAATTTTCATCATTAGAGTCACTTTCAATGGTAAATTTTAAATTGCACATCCTACACAAAAAAGTGAACTTCGACGATAGTCCATTTATTTTTTCTCCCACCAAATCAATATGATTTAAATTACAACCCAAAGGTCCATGGGCAGAAATTTTTTGAAGATTTTAAAAAAAATGCGTAAGGCTGATAACTCGTCGTCCAATGTGGATTTCTTGTTCTGGAGGGGACCTCGATGCGATCTAAAAGAAAACCGATACTTAAAAATTTAATCTATGCGTAAGTAACTAAATACCAACTACTAAATTTGATCTGCAACAACAACAACAATACTTTGCGAAGTATAATTATGATAATTTAATATTTACCTACCTCAAGTTCAGGGAGATCATTGGTGGATTCAATTGTCTCAGATAGTTTTGATTCTTGATTATTGCTACTTTGTAACACCTCGCATGATTCTTTTGCTGATTTTTCAAACCTTTTATGAACAAAGTATAACACGATAACATATAAGAGTATAAGAACGATAAGGAGAAAGTTTCGTAACACTGAGCGATAAAGTATAGGGCAATTTGTACTCATCTCATTCTTGGTACTGACCTAGTTAATTTTTTAGGGGTAACTATAATTTCACTTTCTGATGTAACTGCAACTGGCACGTTTTCTAATCTGCAAAAAAATATATTCAGACTTGGAATACCTTTTTTCAGCACTAAACGTACCTCTCATGTCTAATAAAAAATAACAAAGCCTACACGGTGATTTATAAATTGGGTCAACATAAATTAAGTAGGTACAGTATCTCCGCAGACGTTATGGGTATCGATATCTAAATAAGTACGCCAAAATAATAACTTTGTTTTTTTTGGGGATCAGTAACCGCTGGTGTTGTTACTTCAAATATTAGCTGAGAAAATTATGTTACCTTGTTGTTTAGATATCAATATTCATTACGAACCGTGAAGTTTAAACAAAAAAAAAACAGATTTTTCAAAAAGACGCACCTGGATGTGTCTTTTTGATCATGTATAGACCCATCACGACTGCGGAGTTTCGCTAGCTAATTTTGACCTGGTTCAGTAGGCAAAAACCAATAGACAAAGCTGCTGCAATAACTTTCCTATAGGTCCAGTTCTAAGATAGTCATAGGTCTATGCAAATGTTTTAGTTTATCACTGGACTTATTTGTGACTTTTTTTCTAAAAGTAAAGGGGATGCAATTTTTTTGTCGTTATCCCCGCTAAATAATAAAATTATTATACCTACGCTACATATCTTACTATTATAAACTTATAAAATTGTAAAATAGCTGTGTCTGTACATTGAAGATATTAAAAAAAACAGCAAGTGGGTTAGGGTATACAACGAACACAAAAATGTTATTTTTAAATTTCTTGTCTGTTTGTTACGGGTTGGCCCAAAAACTACTGAATAGATTTAGATTTTGTTATCACTGTTAGAAAGTATGTGCTCCAACTTAAAAACTGGTATACTTCTTATCTAAAATAATTAAACGGAACATGAGATACAGCTTGACCTCTCTAATGTATAGACACCCATACAAAGAAGAGTTCATCATTGTTGGTTTTTGAGCTTCAAGTGAGTGAAGCCACGGGCAGAGGCTAGTCTCTACTATTATAAAATTGTAAAAAAGCTGTGTCTGTACATTGAAGATATTAAAAAAAAAACAAGTGGGTTAGGGTATATCAACGTCTACGAACCCAAAAATGTGATTTTTAAAATTCTTGTAATAGGTATATAAAATTACAAACTTACTGGTGAATTACAATTTCCGACGCTTCACCGGTTTCTAAATTGTTCTCCAAACGTCTCTTTTTACTGTTAAGAAAATTAAATAATTCAAGGAAATAAATTAATAATTATTCTAAAAAAGTAAAATCTTAAAATAAAATAAAAAGTTATTTAGTAAAGGAAAAAATCGACTCGCAGGCAGGATTCGAACCTGCGTCTTCTGGTTAGGTACGCCAGACGCTATGACCACTAAGCCACCGCGAGTCCCACCTGCCACGTCGAAATTTGCCTTCACATTCTCAACTTACGTCCATCTATTGAAAGGCAAGTTACTTTGCCTCTCAACCGACATGACTTACCTTACGGTTAGTTCTATGTCGTACGATGCTACCATACCTAATAACTAACTTTATGTGATTTTTTATGCTAATTTTTTTAAAGTTATTTAGTAAAGGAAAAAATCGACTCGCAGGCATTATTCGGGCTAGTCGATGCCTGCGAGTCGATTTTTTCCTATAATAAATAACTTTATAAAAATTATCATAAATAATGCAAAAAATCACAAAAAGTTAATAAAATAAAAAGTTCATAATAGAAAATTCCATTAGTCGACAGCAGGTAGCGAACTCGATACTTCTAAACCCCAAGTCTTTGCAATTACCACTAGACCAATCGAGCACTGCTGCTAAAGATGAATTTACGCTATCGGTTGTAGTGAATAATGTATAGTTTTCATACCTACATTTGGTTATAATTTCATTTCTGTTCGTGTACTGTTTTGTCAATATGAAATTATAAAAACTGTACTTACTTTACTACTTCCATGAGATGTTTTTGTTTATTAGTATAAAACGCTTTTTAGCTGGCTTCCGGGATTTTTGTTTGTTTCCCATTGTCCACCGCAAATATTTTCAACCTAGAACTTTATTTTATAAAATTTACTCTAAATGTTTATATACAGCTTAGAACTATTTATAGTACAATTATATCGTTTACCTATTGTCAATTTTATAGGGAACAAAATAAAATAATGTAAGTATGTTTATCTTCGAAATTGTCATACAGCAAAATACGTAGGTAATGAACGGATAGCGCGCGGAGCGAAGCGACACAGGTCCGTCTAGCAGCGCGTCTATGCGATCACTGTCGGACTGCATAGAACAGAAAGAGAAGCGCGATGACGCGACGCTCGCAACTTTTAACAAAACCTTAAAACATTTAATTACTTATAAAAAAGTTAAGTAGTCGAAAATATAAGACAACGAAATTATGTATTTAAATATGATACGTTATTGTTATTAGTTTTACCAACTAACATTGACTAGTAGTACAGATATTTTATTTGGAAGGTCGTTTTAAGAGGTCAGTTTAGCTTTTTTTTGTATCGAGAAAACTTTTCAAAAACGTGTTTTAAATTCAACGAAATTTTCCGGAATACGTTCAAGATTAACATACATTTTTTTCGCTGTCACAAACTGTATGGATTTGGCTAAAATTTATTCGAGATAGGGCCTATTTAGCTGTTGTCAGCGCCTTAATCTATAAGTCAATTTATTTTTAATATCTTCAATGTACAGACAGCTTTTTACAATTTTATAATAGAACTAGCTTCTGCCCGCGGCTTCGCTCACGTGAAGCTATATCAGGAGTAAAAATGGAAAAAACCAATATTGATGATCTCTTCTTTGTATGGGCCTCTATACATCACAGAGGTCAAGCTGTATCTCAGGATTCGTTTAATCAATTGAGATAAGAAGTTCACCAGTTTTTAAGTTGGAGCATATACTTTCTAACAGTGATAATAAAATTAAAATCTATTCAGTAGTTTTTGCTCCAACCCGTAACAAACAGACAAGAATTTTAAAAAACACATTTTCAGATTCGGAGACGTTTATATACCATGACCCACGTGTTTTTTTTAAATATCTTCAATGTACAGACACAGCTTTTTACAATTTTATAATAGTAGAGAAGAGAAGAGATTAGTATAAATAACAAAACGTGTTTACGTCAGTACAAGGTACATTCTAGATTGTAGACGAATGACAAAAAACGTTATATCTCATTCGTTTCATATCCTTGACACTAATCGTTGGGACACATCATAACCTTGATCGTGCCCTGGAATCGGCACAAGGAGTCGGTGACGTCACTCGACACCCGATTATCGTTGCCTATGTCATTTCTATGCTACATTCAATAATTAAAAAATAACGTACTTATATTTTTTTTTTGTTTTATTAGTGTGGTATGACTTACTAGCGAACCGCTCGCGTTTTCACTCTGTTTTCCTCTCAGTCACCACCAATCACTTTTTCCATCATGTCGGCCTTAACCCATCCATCATTTCTTTGGTTTCCCTCTACCCCTCGGTCTTATTTATCCCAAACCATTGAAATAATACTACTTTTTACGGATTTTATCGCGTCGTATTGATATATTTAATTCCCGACGTTGCGGATCTTTATCAAAGCAACGTACAACTTAGCCTATTTGCGGCCGACATTTATATACACAGTTATCACGGCAGAATTCCTGAAACTGAAAGATATATTAACCGCTAACATACTATGAGATTATGCAAGCAATTAATACTAGTAGGTATACGGTGTAACTGGCTACTTTCCTGTTTGTAAGTTACTCGTAACGGTTAAGTGGATTGAGCTAATGTTTAATAATAGTTAGGTAAGGGATTATGATGTATGCATGTGAGCAAGCTGCTGAAATATGGATGAAATACTGTAGTGTACCGTACAATGCGCCTGCGCGCGTCGCATTCTTGAGGGGTCCTCCGTCCACCACACAATGGCTTGAGGGGTTGAAATTCGCCCCCAATTTATTGGGACTTAGATAGAACATACCATCCTACTGTGGGCGTAGTAAGTAGGTGCACCTCTGCTTAAGCCTTTACGGAATACGTGATTGTAATGTTATGTAATTGCTTCTGCCCGCGACTTCGTCCGCGTGGAATAGTTACTTGGTCTTAGCAAGATGATATAATATATGATTATTTGTATAGTTTTTTTTACAGCTTATTAGTAATGTGGGTCACACATTACTAGTATTCTTGTTAACCCCTCGTGCTAAGCTAAATGCTTGTGTTACGAGTGGGTTCACGTCGGTAGTGCAATGGGTGGGGTTCGAACCGGCAACCACATGATCGCAAGTCCGACGCCCTAGCCATTCTATCCGATTCTATCCGCCTTAGCCTGCTACTATATTTACAGGACTTTGAACCTCAATGTAAGGTATTCTCTACTTTTTTAGTTTTACCAATCTTCAACCAACCGATTTAATCGCGGATTATAGTTGCTAATGAACTGGTTAGCAACTCTACAAACAACATACAGTCACAGTCTGACTGACTATAAATATAAATAGTTGTGGTATCAAAACGTGGAATTTCAAGTATCTCCATTTTCTTCAACTTTTACACCTGGAGCCAACGATCAAAGCCGCAACGTAAAACAAATCCATTTCCAAACACAAGTATGCAATAAACTAGCGGCGCGCGCGGCCTCGCCCGTTTTATTTCCGACTTTGACGCCCAACGCAACAAACAAATGATTTAAATATACACCGCGTGTTTCTACTGTTATTTTATTACCATTTTATAGATTATAGAATTTGTTTTGTTATGTGGGCTTTGTGTAGTTATTTTCTGGTAATGTTTACCTATAATGTATAGCTGTAGGAGTAGGAGAGAGATCTGAAAATATCTTATTTTCGGAGCTTGCTCTTGGTGTCATTCTAAGTAATGAGATCAAGCCATCAGATTTGGTCTTGGCACCTTTTTAGGGCAATCTCCATTTTAATACAGAATATCATGATTTGTTTCTATAGGCTAGATGACTGATTATTTTTGAAAGCCTCATGAAATAGTTTATTAATTTTATGCTTGACAGAGTATAGTGAATTGTGACTTCACAGCTCACTGCGCCATACAAATTCTATATTAACTCTCGTTTTGCGAACAGAATATCCCATCTGAATCCCACCTAAAACTTGAAATGCTTTTATCTTAGAACTTTATATTCGTTTATAATTATATTTCTAACACTACGATTCACTCCTCCAGTTTCCAATTCTTCAATACATTAGAAGATGCATCTGTCACGTGTTCCGTTGCATACCATTCACAAGACGTTGATTACAATGAAGGCATCCAAATGAATTTCTTTCACCAAATTAGAATGTTAATACATGCAACTGCAAGCGATATCGATTATGTCCATTTATTAATAAATTCAGTGGACCGTACATACACAGCTACGACTCAACAAATATAGTGTAGAGCTCTCCGCCATGATGGAATGATGATTTCGATGGCGGAAGCTGGATGCGACAAGCCGAGGTCAGGGTGTAATGGCTCACTAAGAGGCCTACATCCAGCAGTAGACTGATATGGGCTGATGATGACCAAGATATGATGATCACTACATATTATAAAACAAAGTCGCTTCCCGCTGTCTGTCCCTATGTTTGCTTAGATCTTTAAAACTACGCAACGGATTTTGATGCGGTTTTTTTAATAGATAGATTGATTCAAGAGGAAGGTTTTAAGCTATTTAACATCACGCTACGACTCTTAGGGACGGGACAGCGCGGGTGAAACCGCGGGCGGGTCGGTAGTGATTAATAAATTAAAATATTACATCACATTACGTTATGGCTAGCAGCAAGATACAGGGGGCGAATAAAAACAATTGTTAACTTAGGTACCCAGTAAGTACATTAAAATGCATTTGGTAAACTGTTACCCGAACAAATTACTACGTGAAAATTAAGTGGGTACGCATCTATCACGCGACTGCGATTAACATATAACTGTATGTTTTGTTAATTGGTCGGTTATTATGCAGACAGGTCGTAACGTAGCTTATCGGCCGTGAATGAATGGAGCTCTTGTGAATGAGTTGCTATTCACAGTGAGTTATAGTCAGTGCAAATCGCTAGCTCTGTTGCTTATAAGAGAGTTTGTTATTATGCTGTTTTCCTATAAATATCAAGAATATTGAATGCTGCACGTGTAGGGCTTGCAATCCTGCAAAACGGGATCCGGCATTCCCTCGATCCCGGTCCATTTTGCGTATTATTAACCTGGGTCCAACTAAAGACATGAATTGTCTGGGTGTACAATAAAAATTTCATCAATATAGGTCATGTTAGAAAGACAACAATTTACCCACACGGGAATTGTTTATATAAAGATTTTTTACTGGTGTTAAATTTACCGAGTTCTAAAATTTTATATTAAATACACAAACATTGCTTAGATTTAAATAATTTTTCAAGATCATATTACCAACTAAATAACACATGAAAACATTCTCCTGACCCAAATATCTTCTGACAGCCT
The DNA here is from genome assembly GCA_947256265.1 of Acronicta leporina. NCBI lineage: Eukaryota > Metazoa > Arthropoda > Insecta > Lepidoptera > Noctuidae > Acronicta > Acronicta leporina. Next base: position 12,203,175 of record OX366532.1, on the reverse strand, counting down.
TTAAATGAGAGATCAAAACGAAGAAACTAATAACTGCAGTTAACCTATTTTAATTTGTACCGAATGTTCTCGAAAATAACAAACATTATTTTACTCCAGTTTCGAAATTGGTTCGGGGACACTGTTCCATACTTGGGTCATTCACATGACTTGAGTATCAGAGCATATAAGGTCTAATACGGGACTTTGATTCAGTTTAAATGGCCTCCTGACACATATAATAAATTAATATTAATAGGTTTCCGTTGTTTGTGTGCTTTTTTTTGGCTTCAGGTTAACATTTAGGCCGAATGGGGGGACTATGGGTGCGTCAATCGGTCCAATTGCAGATTCAATTACCATATTGCATTCAGGACAAAGATTACAGTAATTCTTGATGTCTGAACATTATTTGGACATAACCAAAGGCTGAAGTAAAGTTCTGCATAAACATTGTTTCAGCCCAAACATGTAAACAAAAATATCAAATCTGATAAAAGTAATAATGACACTCTTTGACTCACACGATTTGAGTATTGTTGAATGTTTATTTATTTATTTATAAAGTCATTTGTCATCGAACAATGAAATCGATGAACTGGAAAATACATAGAAAGATGAAGCAGTAAATATATAATTATGATATAATACCGTAATATCATCCCACGACTGATTTACAGTAACCATACCAATGGGCAATTGACACAATTTACCAGACCAGGAATCATCGAGAAACGAATTAATTAAAATTTTAATTTGTACTTATACCTTGCATGATTATTCTGATGCAGATGCATCAAGTACTGAAATAATAGAAGTCTCTTCCCATTGTCTATGGCGTAAAAACATTATTGATGAAGACAATGCAAGAACGGTTCATTGTAATAAATGTTACTTAAACAAGCACGATAATGTTAGGTAAATAGGCAATTTGTTAGCAAAAAGGCTAAGATAGGTTTATTGCAAATTGTGCAGTGGAGAGGTGAGGAAAACCACGTAGTCTTCATGACTTTCCCCTGTATAAGAATTAAGACAATAGATAAAGCTGACACACACGAACATTCTACATCTCTAGTAGGGTTGGACAATATTATTAATGGTACTAATGGTATTTATAGTACATGAGTTTGCTTGTCAAACCATTGCAACTATCTAAAAACTGTGTGCGGCTAACTGCAGCAAAAAGTAACAGCCACATTTAGCAGCTAGCCGTTTTATTTTCGGTTTATGCCGATCGGCTTTTTGGTGGGCTTTTTTATAGTCCATGGGATATCGTTATTTGTTTTGATGATCATTCCCAAAGAAAAACATAAATCCATACAACGCAAACCAAACAATAAGTATTTCCATAATGTCACCCTTCCATGCTACGCACACCCTCCATTCAAATGCGCAACAGAGTCGTGCCGGTAACATGCGCAGACGCAGCAACAATGGCGTCGTATTGTCATTCACCGGTCTATAGACATGGTGCTCACTTCCGTGCCGGTTTTCCAAGCATAGCCTTGTGACTAATTATAGACCAGACTATTTATAATTACTTTCAACTATTATAGAGAAATCTAGGCTTTTACCGAAACGGTGGGTTGAATGTATGAATGACTATTATTTTGTGATTAGTGACTTTCTTGTACATAATGAGGAACCGGTAGCATGACAGCAGATGTGTGAGCAAATGTTGAATCCCAAGTAAAAAAAAAAATCTTTTTCGATGCATAAAAAATTATCACATTGGATCACGTTGCAGTCGAGAGGAAAGAAATAGATTTAGCTTCGCGTCTGTGATTTGTTTCTTGATGGAATGTTAATTAATATAGCATTTTCTCACCTGGGAGGTAGTGCGTAATTTACAATACCTTTGTTAAAAAGCTGACGAAATTCAGTCATTAATTACGCACTTCCTTAAAAACCAAATTTCATCAGCTTCTCAACAACACAAAGATATCTTAAAAAAATAGGAATTACTATGAAAATTAAGAACTTACACCATTATTTACATTTGAATCTAGAGTAAATTTTATTCCAAAAAGATAATTTTATGCTGACAGTTTTATGCACGCATGATTAACCAATAGTTCTATCTAGCGCTAGGTACAGTCGGAACTATATCGCACGTGCCGAGGGCAAAGCCCCTGCAGCAACGGTGCATGTGGAAGAAAAAGACGACAATATACATGCAGGCTAATGTATGAAAGAGAGATTCGATATTGTTGAGATGTTATCTGGAGTACACCTGTTTTGCAAATAGGGGTTATAGGTATTGATGTAAGAGATTAGAACATCGTGATGAAGTTGGTGTACTTGTTTTGGTTCGTGCGGGTTTGGTTTGGTGCGACCTTCAAAGAGGTCAGAGATCGCAAAGGAGGTTAAATGCCAGGGTCCTAATTTAACTATTTTATTGTGTGAAGTGTGAATGACTTCACAATTGTAGATTTTGAATTGTATTGCCTTTTGAAATCTGTCAGTTCTTATGTCATTTAGAAACATTTGATGACAATTCGTACACAATTGAAGTAGATGACACTAGAAAGGAAGCAGGGGCGTACTTTTTTAGTACTCTGTTCTTATGAGAGCTTATTTAAGCCTCTCGTTGTGGACCAAAGTCTTACATTTTAAGGCTTTGGACCACAATGATTAAGGAGTCAAAAAAACCGGAGGTATCTGTATTTTGACATATGCAGGCGATTGTGTAAATATTAACCAAATAAACACTTGTGAAAATATAATAATGTGATTTATTCGCAACGTCATTAATATCTCAATTTCTGCCTTCTCTAAAAGGGAAAACAGCTGTCACACACACATTTATAACACGATCAATGCTAATACCTACTGTATCAATAAAGTAACCAATAGAAACTCTCAACATAGCCGCTTAAGTCCAATACAAACAGACAACAAGTCAGTGATGCGGTTTCCCATCCGCTACCCTGACTCATAGCTAACAACACTGTCCTTAATACTTCATTACATTGCCAGACATTTTAACGTTAGTATGTTCGTATTTTCGAATGAAACCTCGTAATTGACTTACCAATTTCGGTGATGTTACGACGAAAGTGCGCGGTGTGAATTTGTGCGTGTGAAGATAAAATTTACGTCAATATGTCTGTGTTTTCGTTTAGACTTCAAGATTTGACAGCTGGATTTCTTTACTGTTTTGATGAGAGTGCTAAGTGTATTTGAACTCGACTGTGATTTTATAGTGATACTGTCAGTTACAAAGTTACCAAAGGTTTTCTACAAAACAATAGTTTATATTTTGTTCCCGGATGCTGGAGTGAGTCAATTTGGTGTTTTAGTTGTTCCTAAAATAATTGTAGAAACAGTTAGTCATTCGTTACTATACTAATCAAGTATCGGCGGTAGTTCTTATAATAACAAGCGAAGTTTTGTTATAATTGTGTTATTAATTTAATTAGCAAACATGTTTCTGATAGGATATGTTTGTGTAATCAAATATTTGTAACCTCCTGCAATTTTGCGGTATTTGTTAAACACTCTCAATTTCTATAAGCGATTCGTTAGAGTAGGGCTAGGTTGGCGAATGTTAGGGCCTCTATTCCAAAACGCTTGGTAAACTTTTATATACAACTGAAACTTTAAAATATGTCATTGTGATGTCAGTGAGAGGTCACTAGATATATTACTCACTTTTGTACATTTTTGGGGGAAGAATTTCCCAACTTCGTCATTTGTGTAATTACTACTAATGTACTAATCACTTACGAACGTGTCAGGGCTTAAAAGTCATAAAACTCCATTTGTCTGTATTAACCAAACAGTTAATATAGTTCTTGGTGAAATTGTATAGGTACCTAAACTTCTGAAGTACCCAGCACTGCGTAGGACCCTACCAATATTTTTTTCCTGTAGATATCTAGTGTTGTTACAATTTCGTTACTTTGCAATCTTCATATTAACTACTAGCTTCTGCCCGCGACTTCGTCCGCGTAGCGTGATGATATATAGCCTATAGCCTTCCTCAATAAATGGGCTATCTAACACTGAAGAATTTTTCAAATCGGACCAGTAGTTCCTGAGATTAGCGCGTTCAAGTAAACAAACAAACAAACAAACAAACAAACAAACTCTTCAGCTTTATATATTAGTATAGATTTATATGCATAAGGCCAAAACAAAATAAACTTTCTGCCAGCCTAACTATCCTCCATAATCTTCACCCCACCCTCTCAAAAAGAGTGTGAAAAGATTTTTACTGGTGCGCGAGTGATAGGTTCCCCTGGTGTCCCAAGTGGCCATAGGCTACGACCGCTTACATCGGACGGGCCGTATGCTTGTTTGCCAAATTAGTGGTATAAAAGAAAACTTTCATGCTTTATAAAAATACTCAATTTTCTTGCGATTTTACTTAGTAAATTCCATAGTAGCTTGCGTGCAAATATCGCAATACATAACATAACATACCATCACGCCTGTATTCCCCGAAGGGTTAGGCAGAGGCGTACTAATGTACACCCACAGTTCGCTGGTATGTTTAGGTCCCATGTAATAGGGGGCGAGCCTATTGCCATACATGTGTTCCACAATATTTATTGCTAACGTCCTTTCCTTGTCTACTTCCCGCGTCGTATTTAGTGGATTCCTATGTTATTAGTAATATATTATTGAATTTTCCTACTACGTGTATATTTGCGTTTGTTATTTTTTGTTAAAATCATACGTGGTTTGGACTACAAATATGCGTCTTTGAGCTTTTGAGTATGCCAGAGCCTTCGAATTTAAAGCTTCCGAAGACTAGGTACAAAGTTTTCATTGGGATCAAATTGTTCATAAATGTTAACTAACTCATATGTCTCGTGCTGAGGTACTGGGTTTGATTCCCAAGTCGAGCAGTGTTATTGGTTTTTTATTGGGAGAGTGGCGTGATGGTATTTTATGCTATGTATACCTATGGCGGATTCAGGATCCGCCCTTTATCGTTGTATTTAATTGTATATTTGACAATGTATTACTTACAAATTGTTATACAATCTCTGCGGAGAAATCTTTACAATATAATCACAGTAATGTATCTACATATACAATTTAGATACTCTGTGAGTACATTCACGAGCATGTATCGATGGTCAATAAGACTCAACCAGTCTAAACAGATGATCCAACCGCTGTTTATGTCTGCGCACCCGCACTCTCGCTCATAGGGAAATTATGGCTTTTACACTAGTGTGAGTGTTTTGTGACGTATGTGTGCACGTAGCCAATACGTGGGTACTTGTGCGTACCTATTATGAAATGCGAAAGTAACTGGTTGATATGTTTTTACGCCGAAACCACGGAACAAATTTTGGTATTTTTTTATTCTTGACTAGACCTATATTATAACGAGATTTGAGTTGTTTTATTTGCTGCCCTAGTTCACAACAATACAACTATTAAATTTAAAATAGATATAATAAGGTGTAAGTAAATATTGATGAAAATCCCAGATAATCCATTAAACTAAACACCTAGTTTCCAACGGACAAACAAACGGTACTATTCGTTAACGTTAAGTAGTTATACACAGATAGAACACACATTGATGTATTAACATATGGCGCAAATAGTATCAAATGTCTGCACTAAATGCTGATTGCGTTGTAGAAGCGTGGGAACTGTGCCTAGTCAAGATTGTGTTTTATTTTTAATAGATTATGTTTGCAATTTAGTTAGTGTGTCCTTAATAGCTGTTTTATGTAACTTGCTATGTCTGGCAGCGTTTATTCTCCCTTAAATTTCTTCTTAAGTACCCTATTTGTTTCTCCTATACCGTGGGTACTTTTACAAATACAATTTATCACATACACACACACACACCCAAACCCTGCACAACTACTTGTAGATCACACCAATATTTGTTACGTGCAGGGATGGAACCCACAACACGTAGCGTAGGTATATAGAAGCCGACCGCTCGGCTGCTACGCCAAACATGCCGTCAAAGCCTATCTTGGTATAAGAAAGCTGGCGTTGATATAACAGTAATTCAGCTAGTTTCTTCTTTCTATATCAGGTTTCTCTGCTTATCATTACTCTGAGCTTTACACGAATATGATAATTATGCTGGATCTATTAGATAAACCCCAGCACGTTGTATTAGTTTGATTCTCAGTCACTTTCTTTCATGATGTAAATTCTGCTTGGAAAGACAAACTACCTAGTTTTACGGTTTTCACAGCAGATTGAAATATTAATCCTATTATTACTCCTGCTAGCTCAGCGACCCTAGACAATGCGAGCATGCACCGGTTACCTCAATTAACATAGTTTAACGGCAGGATTTGATTTCACGGTAACTTGATAGTCGGTTAACGCATGGCCGTTGTGTCAATGAATGCTGTAGCAATAATAAAGTTTTAATTAAACTCATTATCAGCCGGAAACATCCACTATTTAATAGTCCATTCCCATCAACCGCCGTACGGAATGAAACGAACCTATACTGGGTGTCTTGATTCATTTGAAAATGTATGACATAGTTTATACAAGACATTTTGATAAACTTAAAGTAACGCATCAAGATCGAAGAATTACATAGAGGTGTATTGACGGACACTACTGATTTTCTGGTATTTTAATTTTTTCTTCTACTGCATCATCAGCGTAGTGTTTCCGCGTCTGCTACGCTAGAGGTCCTGTGTTCGATTCCAAGGCCGAGCAAAGTGTTATTGGGTTTTTCTATGAAATTCTCAGTAGCTGCTCAGAGGTTGGAATTTCTCCGGTTAATGGCATTAGGCTCGCTATTTTATTATTTTATGAGACTTAAACATTCCGGCGAATTGTAGGTGTATATAAGTACGCCTCTGCCTATCTCTTCGGGGATAAGCGTATATAAGATAGCGTGATGGTAAGATGGTGGGTGAGCCTGTTGCCAATAAAGAGCACAGATTGAAACATTGCGTTGCTACTAAGAATTTCATAGGAAAAATCTAATAAAATACTCCTCGTCTCGAGAGTCGAACTATGGAAATATTAGGATTCAATAATCAAAATATTCGTATGCGCGCTAACTGATAGATTCCTAGGCTACCTACAGCTATCAGGAACTGTGAACTCACTTTAAGTGCAATCAATTAGCTGAGCGAGACGGCTGAAACTACGCAATTTCGTGACGCAATAGTCTGAAAAACAGGTTGAACTCATGTCTACTCAATGAGCTATACCTACTATAAAACCTTATGCTGTAATGGACGCAGATCGTAATTCTCAGTTACAAGTAGCTCGTGGCTAGGTAACCGACTGTATCAATTGATTTATTAATGTTCAGCTTCTTGACTAGGTTTTTTATTTGTGACTTGAATGGGCACATAGCTCGCTACAGCAGAAAGGTTCTCGAGTAGAGATCACGCATTGGGCAATGCAGCGTGGGGACTGCGATCTGGATGCAGGCGGCATATAACCGGCCCTTGTGGAAATCTATGAGAGAGGCCTTTCAGCAGTAGACGTCTTTTGACCTGATGGAAGGCACAAACAGTCTATGATAGAGCCGTTCTAGTAGTTACACATCATCTCAGTTTATCACTCGCTGTTTCTCACATAACTTTTTTTTGACGGCGTTTTTACAGTAGTACAGACGGAACATTTTTAGCTTACAATAATGTCAAAAAAGTTTCATAAATATAATTCTCTGTGTTTTGAAAAGTACCTCAGCTTAGGGTGTAATGTAATATCCGATCTAATATCTTTCCCGTGGTCGATAGTCTATATTGAACTCTAATATTATTCAGCAGATAGAACTATGCAGCACCAGATTTAAAAAAATAGATCAGAAACTAATTCTACTAAGAAAAGGCAACTGTAATGAGTACATGGAAGCTATTTGTGCGGTTAGACGATGATACCCTTGAGGTGTAGGACATTATATCGTAACGAGATATCTCAATGACGTGTGTCTTGGGAGGTGTGTTATATCTTTATCTTCGTCATCTTCGAGAGAAGAAACACATTAAAATTATCGTCTACTCTTCGCTGGCAATGGACTGGTCGCGAGGTTTCAGTGACAGTTTAGAGCATTCGTTCCAAGAAGTTTAGAATATGCTAGAATTTAGCTGCAGGGGTACACTGGCACCAGCAGAATTTTGAAATTGGTCTATGAGAAAAAAAAAGTCTTGGAACCTCTGGTTTAGACGGTTGCGGCGCCTCCATATGATTATCTTTGTGTAAAGCTTATTATTTCTTGATTTGTCCTTATTATCAATTACTTTACACATCACTAACTGCTTCAATGGTCTAGAGATGACAAGCGCAGCTGTTGATCGTGAGGTCCTTCATACAATTCCCAGGTCCTACTTGTTATCATTGTTTTCTTTTTAATTCTAAATTTACGACAAACGAAAGGGTTTTATAAAGCGAATATCAGTGGAGCCACCGTGAGAGGGCGCCCTAGAAAGACATACCTATATCAAACTTATCGGTGGGATTCATCAAGAAGGTCAGGTACGTAGAAGCCGCAACCTGCACGGGCGGGCTTGAACGTCAAGATGTATGAATGTGGATGAAGCAAATGGGGTATGCAAGAATTGTAGCAAGTGGAATTCTGCCTACTTCTATGGGAAAAGGGCGTGAGTGTATGTATGTATTCACTATAGTGTTTGTGTTAATGGCAATAAGCTTGCTACCTATTAGATGGCACATGTGACCTAAAAAGTACTAGCGAACTGCGAATAAGGCAGAGATAATACCTACACCCATATTATCTCTGCCTTATTTGAGAATCTGGGCATGATGATTATGTATATTATACTATTTAAAGGTGTTTACGGTTGTCCAATGCCCGTTTTAGGTAGCCTTAAACTGTTTTGCCAACAGATTCCTTATAATAACCTTGTTACGCAGTATTATTCTTTCACCGCAGATCGGTAACTAAATAAACATCTCAGTACTGTACAATGTACTTGTCGTGCTGTGTAAATTTGACATTTGCGGTGCCCCGAGAATGCCTTCATATATGGCGATGGAATCCGGTACTGGTTATGTACCCAAAACGTTGGTATTGGTGTAACTGAACTCTGGTAGGCCTTATAGGTTTGTAGAATGACCAAGTCAGCTGCTCTACAAAATTGTCAACTAAAGGATGAAATTAGTTTTTTAAGGAGTTCCTTGCCACTTCTCTATAAAAATCCACTTTTTGGAGCCGCGCAACTAGTTTTTCATGCCAATAGTGTCTAGTGGAAATTAAACATTTTGACTTTGATTTGTTATTGTCATTAGGCCTAAATGAGTGTTTGAATTATGATTTATTTTAGTATTACGTTTGTATTGGAAATTCAGTCCACCCGACTCTTAACCGTTCGCCATGCTTGTCGTAGTTGTCCTAAATTTTGTATTTATGTCAAGGGCAAACAGATTTTACTTGTTGATCTTAGTGTAAGATCATTTATATAAGTTTAAGATCTTGACGTCTAATATGAGTTGATGAGCAGACACGAAATTGCCATCATCCGGTGTGTCTCGGTCTCGCATAGCGTTCCACTAGCTTTAATCATTATGTTGTCAAAACATCCTCTGAACATTCGTTTACACTTTGATTATGCAAGTCGTTAAGAAGTTCATGGTATTTTAAACTAAAGGTAAACTTCTTTGCTTACAATTCTTACAACATCCTTTTTTGAGACTTTCATTAAGTCTCCTATTAGACCTTCGAGGCTGGCCCTTTTTAAATAAAAACGAGAATTGTAGTAAGTAACTTCAATCTAAAACTTGATATTAAATCAAAACAATTGAAATATTTCATTTTATTGATGCGACCCTCTTAAGAGTCGACAACCGAACGTGGGAACGTACAAGCGCCGTACTTTAAATAAGGCTTATAACAGATACAAGCGATTTACCTACACGCGACACGGCATCTATGTATGTCGATAAATTAGGCCAATTGGCAAAATCGAATCCACGCGACTTCAACGACCGAAATGCAGTCCGTTGTTCCGTGTGTTAATAAATGTACGTCGAAACAATTGCTGTTATTGACGCGATCCCCTTTTATCCCGGGTCGTTAACCGCTCCGTGGGAAAGTTCAAACGCTACATATTAGGCTTCACGCAGACACGAGCGCGTGGGTGTTAAGTGGTAAATGGTTGGACGCTGCACGTTACTGACTTTACCAGTCAAAGCGCGATTGTGCTGAAGTTAATGGTATTGCTTTGTTTGTTTTTATAACCAACGGGGCTTTCTCCTTAACTGCTATAACACGTACATATAGCATACCATCACGCCTGTATTCTCCAAAGGTTTAGGCAGAGGTGTACTAATGTACACCACAGTTCTTCGGTATGTTTAAGTCCCATGTAATAGGTGGAAAACCTATAGCCTAATACAATCTCGAAACTGCTACTGAGAATTTTATAGAAAAATATAATAACAGATTTGGGATTGTAATTCAGGATCCCTAGTGTAGCAGCCGCGCTTAGGACCATTAGACTAATGAGGCAGTACTTTAATGACGTTTACGATATATTTATTATTATTTTTTAAAAAAAAAAGCTTTCTAGCAATGTGGGTCACACATAATACTAGTATTCTTGTTAACCCCTCATGCTAAGCTAAATGCTTGTGTTACAAGTGCGTTCACGTCTGTAGTACAATGGCTGGGTCTCGAACCGGCAACCACATGATCGCAAGTCCGACGCCTTAGCCATTAGGCTACCGCCGCTTCAATTCGACGCCGCCATTATTCTTTGCGGCTTTCGCTCATTATTCGCGAATATGTGTCAACTGCCTTATTTGATCATGAGGTAGGCTCGGCTAACATAATGCATCGTAAATCGTGTACGATTGTCTATGAAAGACACCTGGGAAAACATTAACAACCAAGTTAAGCATTCAGAATATCCATACGTGGTAAAACAATTTTTAGCTTATTTATGGTTTCTGTGATAGCCTTGGTATGATCCCTCTCATTCCGAAAGTAGACCCGTGCAAAGCATTGGGACAGAATATAACGGTTGATTATGTTATGGTTTAAGACATTTATTTTTCAAAAGAAGAATAGTAATTTTTAATTAGTATACCTATAAATTCTTTTAAACTAGTAAAGGTTACTTTTAAAAGCTTCCAACTTCCAAAGTTCTACTCGTATTTTGACAACGGCTTAGAATTCATTACACGTTCGTTTTCCATCTCAAATTATCCGGAATTCGACCTCAGTAGAACACCGTTTAGCAGACAATAATTACCAATTGTCCCAATCAATACAGTAATTTAAAGATTTAGTCACGGCCCGCTCAATCGCCGGCATCCGGACACAGAGACTGCCACGGTTTTTAATGTACCGTCTCACTGATTGAATGTTTTTTTTTTGAGTTTGCTGTGATTGCTTCCTGTTGACGCACTGTTGTTGTTTTTGTAACGCTGGGTAAGATTAGAGACATGTATTGTCTTTGTTGAAGTACTTTGTCACGCAATGCCACCGTAAAGACGTATTAGGTATGAATAATAGCCAAGAACTTCGACCTACTTTTGAGGCTCTCGTTAGGTGGCTTGATGCAGAAAGCGTTAATCCAGGACACAGTGCATATCGTCAGGAGAATACATAAAAATAACATAACATACCATCACGTACGTACGTAGTACGCCTCTGCCTAACCCTTCGGGGAATACAGTTCCCCGAAGGGTTAGGCAGAGGCGTAGGTACTAATATACACCCACAGTTCGCCGGTATGTTTGGGTCCCATGTAATAGGTGGCGAGCCTATTGCCATTAACCGGGCACAAATTCCTAACTCCGAGCTGCTACTGGGAATCTCATAGAAAAACACAATAACACTTTGCTCGACCTGGGAATCGAATCCAGGACCTCTAGCGTAGCAGTCGCGGTCAGGACCACTTGGCTATTGAGGCAGTATTGGCAGAATACATAAATAAGTTGATAAATGCAAAAATGATAATATTTTTTTCTTAATAGAATTCAATTCAGGCATTTCTATATACAGAAATGCCTGAAGTGAACATCAGACTTTTCTGTTTTTCCCTGACATTACATTCAATGATCGATGGTCCCATTAAGCGTCTTTACCTGGACATAATTCCAAATTTCGTTGCAGAATTTTTTAATAGATGAATACCACTTATTGATATGCAAATCAACCTAGAATCTCCAGCAGCAGGGTTGTAAGGCCTTAGATCTGATATAATAAAATTAGTAGTAGTTTCCTAAATAATAAATTCTCGGTCTTTACAAAGATGTCTTTATGAGTTTTAAAACCGCTACGATATCATAAAATGCTGCATATCTCGTAATAGTTTCCTAAACGACGTCTCATCTTGGCATTCATTCATGAAACCATTTGCAACCTACGCAACGTTTGATACGCTATCAAAGAATAACATAAAACATAACCTACCATCACGCCTGTATTCCCCGAAGGGTTAGGCAGAGGTGTACTAAGGTACACCCACAGTTCGCCGGTATGTTTAGGTTCCATGTAATAGGGGGCGAGCCTATTGCCATTAACCGGGCACAAATTCCAAACTACGAGCTGCTACTGAGAATTTCATAGAAAAACCCAATAACACTGCTCGACCTAGGAATCGAACCCAGGACTTCTAGCGTAGCAGTCGCACTTGACTAACGAGGCAGTTATCAAAGAAATAATGTTAGGAAAACGACTTTATCAAAAACTTACTGCGATACGGTTAGTTAGCCGTCCAACACAGAAGCCGTCCGGGGCAGATTGGACGTTAACACGAGTTCCATCCGGTTTGGATCCTACTATGGGAATTGTACTCGATTCAAAGTCATAGATCAGACAGAAGTGATATTTAAATGAGCATAGAAAGGTAAACGCACTAGAGACATAATCGCGTGTAACATTAGACCCTAAGAGAGAAACTAGCATTAGACAAATTCGCGGTAATTAAAATTTCTACGGCTGAAAGCAAGTCTCTAATGAAAATCATATTTTGTGGTAAAAAACAGTAGTTTTGTATATCTGTGAGTGAAAAATATAAATGTAGGTTGAAGTATTTATTAGGTCAATAAGGAAACTGTGCAGTGCGATTACTTTATAATATAATTTAGTCAATGTGACTTACGTGTGTAACTGCGAAGCTTGTGCCATATTTTACTAAATATACCAAATTAATAAATTGTAGGTATTAGCAATAGATTTTTTTACCGTGGGAGAGCCATGCTTCGGCAAGAATGGACCAGCTCGACCGTAGTGATACCACGGCTTCACAGAAAACCTGCGTGAAACAACACTTACGTTGTGTTGCGCCGACTGAGTGAGGATACCGAGGCCCAAACCCTTTTAAAAGGCGGGCTATGCACTTCCAGTTCCTCTGGTGTCCATGGGCGGCGATAATAGCTTACCATCAGGTGATCCGTATGCTCGTTTGCCCGACGGATAGTCGATGGTAAAAAAAATAAGTAAAAATAATTTTGTAAGCGACTCGCGAGCGGACCGTTGGTAGGGTCAACAATTTAGAGAGCGTTCATCAATTGTGAGTGAGTAAAGTTTATTAACGTGCCCTAATTGGAGGATTGTCGCAACTGAGGGAATTGTTGTCCCCGCAAATATGTTACACCGGCTTTCAGAGAAATTACCGCTGTATGCGCACGCGTCGGATGTAGCTGATACAGATCATCTTTCTACATCCTAGATGTATTGAAGTTGATATTTATTACATCCCCCTTACGTGCATAGAATGCTAGAACTCTAAGACCCACTTGCACAAAATTCTTAAATATGTTTAAATTGTATTTAAACACAAAATTACAATAGAATTTTGTGTTTAAATACAACATAAACATATTTAAAAAGTTGGTGCAAGTGGCTATAAGTTCCTTTAGTTCCGAAAAATTAATAGCAAAAAACTCAAAATTTTATTGACAAGATTGTCCCGTTTGGAAGACTCATTGAATTATGGTCAAATTATTACTGTGAGGGAAGATTCTAAATTCGCTGGAGAATCGCTTTCGAGGAGAAACGGTCGTGTTCTGTGTCGTCTGACCACACTAAAACTTGCGATACTGTCTCTTACGAAGTCCATCAAGTTCCTGTATACAGACAGACTATATCATTGGAGGTTGAACTTCCAGATTTGCTAGCCAAACAATTTGCTGAAATAAAAATATCAATTAAATATTCAGGATAACTTCATGTAGGTTTTTCTGGAATTATGTGTTTTATTATAGACTAGCTTCTGCCCGTGACTTCGTCTGCGTGGACTTGCCCATAGCTCATGTGTTATTCCAGACTATAATCTATCTCTGTGCCAAAATTTATCCAGATCCGTTCAGCCGTTCTGGCGTGAAAGAGTAACAAACATCCATCCATCCTCACAAACTTTCGCATTTATAATATTATAGTAGGATAGGAAGTAGGATAGTAGGATATTATATTTCACTAAGGCCGTTAAATTATTGAAATTTGAACTTTATTTCAATTACATAAAGGTCATCATACAGGACGTGAGATAGAATGACTATACCCGCAAAATATGTATGTAAGAATCGTAGCAAGTGGTGGTCAATAGTTTCTGCCTATCCCCGTGGGAGAAAGGAGTGAGTGAATGTATGAATGTATTTATTTTGAACTTTTTTACGCTGACAATATAATGCTCCAACTCCTAGGTCCACTTGCACCAACTTCTTAAATGTGTTATTTTAGTGAAGGAAAAATTCGACTCGCAGGCAGGATTCGAACCTGCGTCTTCTGGCTAGGTACGCCAGACGCTATGACCTCTAAGCCACCGCGAGTCCTACCTGCCATGTCGAAATTTGCCTTCACATTCTGAATTTACGTCTTAAAGGTGACGTCAGTAACTTGCCTTTCAATAGATGTTACTGACATCACCTTTAAGACGTAAGTTCAGAATAAATGTGTTTAAATTGTATTTAAACACGAAATTTCTATGAAAAATTGTGTTTTAATATGACTTAAACACATTTAATAAGTCGGTGCAAGTGGGCCCTAGTCTATTTCTAGTGTCAAAATCGTCGGTCGAAAGTAAATTTTGAACAGTTTTGTCTTCCAAATCTAACAGTCCTTGTGTTATTCAGCATCATTGCACGACCGCGGTCTGATACAAATAATATAGCATGGCTTAGGTTCTTAGTTTACCAGTCCCTTCCGCAATGAACACGCATATAATAATTGCGACATGTTATCAGTGCATGTAAATATTGATGACATAACACAATCTATTCGTCGCCTCTTACGTAACGAACGCAAAGACTTATTACACCTACTTTATCTTATCCGGGGACCACACAGGCCGCTGGACGGATGATAATGCAAAAACGGAGATAGGATAGTTTCTTGCGTGGACACAAAATGGCGAGTATTTTGTTTCGATAAACGTAGCTATTTCTTGGCCACGATCATTAAAAAACATATATAGCTTTCATTAATTAATACCTTTTGACCGGAGTGATACCACGGCCTCACAGAAAACCGACGTGAAACAACACTTACGTTGTGTTTCGCCGAGTGAGTGAGGATTTGAGGCCCAAACCCGGCGGCCAACGCATTTGCGACTACTCAGGTGTTACGGGTGTCCATGGGTGGCGGTAATCGCTTACCATCAGGTGATCCGTCAGCTCATTTGTTTTCGTATCTTATAAAAAAAGTATTACCTACGTAAAACGTAAAGTATTTTATTATAGAAATAAGGGCAAGTTCCACTATCGCCTCCGATGTTGAATAGTAATCGATAGCTATTCATCCGTCAATGAACAGCCCAGTGACCCGTTTGATGAGTTCGTCACGAGTTGCGCAAGAGTTGACAGCTGTTGCATTCCGTTTCATTCACGTATGTGTATCCACGAGGTGAATGGTTAGCATTATTTAATTTTATATTTTTGTGATTTTTTTGCATTTTTCATGGTAAGATTATAAAGTTATTTTAGTGAAGGAAAAATTCGACTCGCAGGCAGGATTCGAACCTGCGTCTTCTGGTTTGATACACCAGACGCTATGACCACTAAGCCACCGCGAGTCCTACCTGCCATGTCGAAATTTGCCTTCACATTCTGAACTTACGTCTTATAGGTGACGTCAGTAACATCTATTGACAAGCAAGTTACCTTGCCTCTCAACCGACACGACTTACCTTACGGTTAGTTCTATGTCGTACGATGCTACCTACTAACTATCTTTTTGTGATTTTTTTTGCATTTTTCATGTTAAGATTATAAAGTTATTTAAGTGAAGGAAAAATTCAGAGAGGCAAGGTAACTTGCTTGTCAATAGATGTTACTGACGTCACCTTTAAGACGTAAGTTCAGAATGTGAAGGCAAATTTCGACATGGCAGGTAGGACTCGCGGTGGCTTAGTGGTCATAGGTGGTCCTTCTGGTGTATCAAACCAGAAGACGCAGGTTCGAATCCTGCCTGCGAGTCGAATTTTTCCTTCACTAAAATAACTTTATTTAATTTTAGTTCAGAAAAAGTTGTAACATGTACACTTCTACACATTAGAATACAGATAGCTTAAGAATTAGTCTGCTTACGGCCGGTCCTAATAACAAATCAGTCAGTGCTTACTAGAGATAGGATTTTGACATTAGGTCGACATAAGGTCCATATAAGAAATGTCAATATCCTATCTACCTATAGGACGCAAATCTATCGACGGATCTGTTATTGGGAATCGGCCTTAATCGTTTGGATTATATATATTATATATTACTAGCTTTTGCCCACGGCCTCGCTCACCTGAAGCTATATTAGGATTTGAAATGGATCCCAAAAATAATTTAATCATAAACCAAGGGTGATGATCTCTTCTTTGTATGGGTCTCTATACATCAGAGAGGTCAAGCTGTGTCTTAGTATCCGTTTAATTAATTAAGATACCAAGTTCACCAGTTTCTAAGTTAGAGCATGCACTTTC
This sequence comes from Acronicta leporina, assembly GCA_947256265.1. Taxonomy (NCBI): domain Eukaryota; kingdom Metazoa; phylum Arthropoda; class Insecta; order Lepidoptera; family Noctuidae; genus Acronicta; species Acronicta leporina. The sequence continues at coordinate 12,186,355 of OX366532.1, read as the reverse complement.
TAACAGTGATAACAAAATTAAAATCTATTCGGTATTAACCCGTAGTTTTTGCGCAAACCCGTAACAAACAGACAAGAATTTAAAAAATCACTTTTTTTGGGTTTGGTGACGTTTATATACCTTTAAACCTTCGATGTATAGGACACAGCTTTTTTACGATATCATAGAGCATTTACCAATAAAAATCTCACACGTAGAAATACTATAATGGTAGTATCCAGGACCCTGGATACTATAGGCCACACAAATATTTGTAGCAAGCAGGGATCAAACCGCCACTCGTAGCACAGCAGCCGAAAGGGCTGAGAATAGAATAGATTAGTTCAATATATTTGCAGTATGTACATTAGTAAAAAATGTGTTTAAAGTCCTTGCCTTATTAATAAACATTAAAAATATTATTAGCATCATAATTAATGGAGCCTAATGTATGATTTTTAAACTTAACGACACCCGTACCGTGCTATAGTTGAATGTGAAAGTGTAAAGAGCACCATAACAATGGGAGCACGTACTGCGCATGCGTGGGTGTGCCCGCGCCGCTCTATGGCGCCGACATATGGCGGTTATAGAAGTTACATTCAAAACTAGTCAGCTGCGACACGTTCTATTCACGATTAGGGGGCAACCCGATAGACGTAGTAGTTGAGCGATCGGCTTCTGTGTTACGGAAGCTGATTCGATTCCAGTATTTCACCGGGTCTGCGTGAGAATCGTAGACATAGCGATTTCGATTCGAATTCAGTTTAGACTGGTTCAATTGTCGAATATTTCATTTCGACAACACCCTTATAAACCTTAACACGTGTGGATGTTATACTTACTTAACCCTTCCTGGTATTGGTAATTTTCATAGTTGTTTTATGGAAATTAAAGCTAACTTGTGTCAACCACAAAATCATAAAGATTCTTCTAGTTTTTTTTTAAATCCTGTCAGTTCTATAGATTTTTATAATCTGTCCCACGCATACATAATATAAAAGAGGGGAATTGAATAGCCTGGATATGTCGTAATGTCACGATGTAAACAGTAAATCAACTAATATCAACTATGCATTAGTATCTGCTACATTTTTCCAAATGTGAGAATGAGCTTCTATTGAGCGCCTTAGAAGTAGTAGTCTTCTCACGAATTTCAAATAGTTCGGTACTATTTTTAACTTCTCCAAACATAGCATGCAAAATTCTGCGTATTACCTTGCCCCAATAAGAAGGTCAAGATCGAACATGTTCAACAGTTTAAAATTCTTCATCGACACGTTGATGTAATATCTTGACGCCGAAATAATGACGTATTCACAATTAAAATGGCGCGCGACACCTACACTTAGATTAGCGATGCCTCAATCGTAGACTCAACTATACAATGACACATTGTCGGACTATGAATAATAACTATGTAAAATCGACCTTTAGACTATGCAGGTAGGTTAGATATTGCGTTTTTGCATCAGTCGTCCAAAAACTGAGCTCCGCAGTCCCTCAAATCGAATAAAATATTATGTTGGAACTAACACGCAAGCACTTAGAGAACGCATTAAAAAAATACCATCAAGGTGTCTGTACTTCTTTTTACGAAATACCTTACTAAGATAATCTCAAAATTGAACTCAGCATACTTCGTAAGGTTAATAGATCGAAAAACATGTTGAATTATCTTTATACAATAACATGTCGGTGAGTAGTTACAGATGAGACGCTAAACAGGCGTAAACCGACTTTGTTGTTAAGAGTTATTTTTACTGTTTACCGCCGTAATCGGTCACTGTCATTAAACTAACTTGTTTTTAACTTCTACTATGATATTTAGTAAAAATTAAAATCAAAAAGGCTGCAATTATAAGGTTTTAGTTACTTTACATATCGGTGGGAAGTTGTACTGCTGCTTGAAATGTCCTGTGTTGAAGGGGAAACCACAGGGCTCCGAAAATAGTAGCGGGGCGCGGGGGCGAGGCGGAGCCCGACCGGCGTGCGCGCAGTGCCCGCTGACACGCCGATCTACACTCATGCGTATGCGCTTTGTTTGAACGTCTAATTGACGGTGCAGTGAATAAACGTGTCTTATGAATAAAATATTATAGTGATGTTGTGTGGAACCAATGGTGCAGTGGCAGCGATGGACCGCGCGTATATGTCGCTGCGCGCGCGCAAGCCGCCTCCTAAGAAAACGGTTTGTTTTTGTCATTATTATTCATCATCAGCCCATACTAGTCCACTGCTGGACGTAGGCCTCCCCCAATGTGCGCCATTTCACCCTGTCTTCGGCTTGTCGCATCCAGCTTCCGCCAGCAACCTTTCGCAAATCATTACTCCATCTCGCCGCCTCCATCTCGTCATTATTATTACTGCAACAGATTCGATTCTTGATTTTAGATCTGATCTACATTATTACATGATAAGGGTAAAATTAGTTTTCTTGATCCAAATAGAGGAGGTGTACAAATGTTTGCCGGTATGTTTAGGTCCTGTGTAATAGGGGCGAGCCTATTCCTATTAACCGGGTACAAGATCCAAACTAGCAGCTGCTACTGAGAAAAACTCAATAACACTTTGCTCGACCTAGGAATCAAACCCAGAACCTCTCATGACTATGTAATGAGGCAGTTCATAAGTTTAGTCATAGTGTTATTGAACAGAGAACTATAATTAAAAACACAGCTAACTAAAACAAATAAAGCTTTCTTTTATCAAAGAAAGAAGTTATAATAACACTAAACAATTTGATTTCGAAAGCAGCGCCTTCTAACTGTGACGTATGGTCTAACAATGCTTACGCATCATACGCGCCCGCGCATGACTCAAGCTTGCTAAAAGTACTTAAGTATTTGTTTTGACTTCTCCGTATCGTGAGGATTACCCGGTACTTCGGGATTACTCGGTAATTCTCGGATATTATATTAATAGGCTAGCAAGTTTTTTATAAGTTTATGTATTGATTTTGGAAGTTAAAAGTCAAAATAGGTTAAATGAGAATAGAATAGTCATTGTGTCTTAAGATACAAAGGAAAATATTATTTTCGAGACGCAAAATACGAGAAAAAGGACGAAAAACAAGGTTAATTTAATACGCAAACTACTTTTACGTTAACGTTGTTTGATTATGAACGACTAAACAGTTGTGTTGTTAACTGATATCTTTTTAAACTGCGGTAAACGAAATAAGTTTGAGAACTTCTGGCGTAACCGGACCAATGCGGTTTACGTGGGAGAGCTATGCTTCGGCACGAATGGGCTGGCTCGACCGGAGTGATACCACGGCCTCACAGAAAACCGACGTGAAACAACGCTTGCGTTGTGTTTCGCCGAGTAAGTGAGGTTACCGGAGGCCCAAATCCTTTTAAAAGGCGGGCAACGCACTTATGACTCCTCTGGTGTTGCAGGTGTCCATGGGCGGTGGTTATAGCTTACAATCAGGTGATCCGTCTGCTCGTTTGCTCCCCTATCCCATAAAAAAAGCGAATTCCAATTTTATAACCAAATAATTCTGCTTGACCTGAGAAATTTAGATCTAACGCACAATTGTACCAAAATACTTAAAGAGTATTTTATTTAAAGCCTAAGACTTCTTTAAAGAAGTGATAATTAATCGGATATCTGTTAACTACGGAGCTACTATGAACTTCCATCTTACCTAATGATTATATCAGAATCCAAAATTGATGTTATACATTATAAGTTTTATTTACCGACAGTTTGAACCTGGTAAAGAACCGACCTCGATCGGGTGCTATGAACATTATCCGTTGTCACAGTAGCGACACGACAAATATTACGAGCTTGTATTAATGCCATGGTCACGACAAAACGCCACGTGAATGGCCTGCTTTATTGCAGTTAGAGCTAGCAGGTATTTTGAAAATTATTTTTTATGTCAAATGAATTAACACTAGAACAAACACTCACATGTGTACTTAGAATAACATCAGCATATTGAAATTACGTTTTACGTTTGATTGATTCATTCATTCATTTGGGATTCGATTCCCAGGTCGAACAGTGTTATGTGTTATTCGGTTTTTCTACAAAATTCCCAATAGCGGCTCGGATTTTAGATTTGTACTCGGTTAATGGCAATAGGCTCACTCCCTATTACATGGGGCTTAAAACATAACGGCGAACTGTAGGTGCACATTCGACCTCTACCTTACTTCTCTGGAAATACAGGCGTTATGGTATGTAAAACACGTGAAAACAAACTTTAGTTTCATTGCTGAGTAATTCTGGTAACATTGTTAAAAAAATATTTAATTAAACAATAAACAACGAAGGAATCCCACCGAGGCATTGAGACGTATCATAAGACTTTAATGCTTTCCATGCATATCGTCAAAACACACTGACTCATCCGAATCTCGTACAAGGATGCTCTCGATTCTATTATTATCGAAAATAATCGGCGTTACAAAAAAGTTACTTCCGGCGATGTATATATCAGAAAATTACACGTATTGTGATAAAAAATACATATAATATCATTGTGACCTGTCTATTGATATCATTCATAATCATCAGCAAACCAAACTGAAAGTAGGTTCCTGGCACTTCAAAACTCAATATCCGAACTGAAAACACAGAACACTGATATAAAGGAATCATTGGTCTTCGTAACGATGCAATATGACGAGTTAATGATGAAAATAAACAATCTAGAGGCTGAGCGTAAAGCCGACCGGTCCTTAATTAATCAGCTAGAAGATAAAATCGACAACCTAGAGCGCACGCTATGTTTAACAAAATTGGAAGTAAGAAATATCCCAAAAACAGAAGGCGAAAATAAGGAAGATCTTCGCCAGATAATAACCGATACAGCGAAAGTACTTGAGATGCCCATCGAAACCCAAGAAATAAGGGATATCCATCGCATACACAAAAAAGACAAAATTCCAACGATCATTGTTGATTTTGTATCCGTAACAACCAAAGAAAATTTTCTGCAAAAAGCACGTCTGTTTAACCGTAAAAATAGCCAGCACAAGTTAAGCACCACTCACTTACATAGGAAAGGAGATGCTACACCAATATACCTATCTGAGAGCCTGACTCCGAAAACTCAACGCATATATTACTTAGCACGTAAATTTGCAATCGAGAACAAATATAAATTTTGCTGGACTTCGCTTGGGAAAGTTTTTCTAAGAAAAACAGAAGGACTGAAACAAATACTTATAAATAATGAAGCTGATCTCAACCTCATAAACAGTCCAGATAAATGACTAGTCATAGAAGCACAAGCCTATCATAATCTTAAACTATCCACTTGCATATCATTGTATAAAGCCGTGCTGTACTCTCACACACACAACACGAAATTGACACACCTCACATCAGTTACACACATTTCCTACTACACACACAAATATTATTATGGTAAAAATATTTACAACTCTCACGCTTACAAGTCTCACACTTAAGCTACTTTGTAATAAATATAATATTAAAAACTGACACTACTATTAGTAATAAAACAAACTTTCAACTAGCCAATGGATAATGACAACATAGCTACAAACATAGACAATATTACAGTAACGTCAACATTCCACTGCGACCCTGAATCCTGTAACGGAATAATAGGTTCTGGGTCATCGCTTAAAATAATAACACAAAACATTCGGAGCGTTTACAAAAATTTTGACGGTTTCCAGGCTCAGTTAGCTAGGTTCAAATGGGATATCGACATCATAATTTTGACAGAATGTTGGTTATGTGAAAACAAACCCATCCCTATAATGGAGCACTACGAAACATACTCAAATAAAAAATATCTTAACCAAAATGATGGTATTGTTGTTTACGTAAAAGATCACCTGCAATGTACGGTTGAAGAGCCAGATGCAGTTGGAGCTAGTTTTCTACTACTAAAGATTGAACCTAGCACCTATATTTTAGCGGCATATAGGTCACCATCAACACATCGTACTGACAGCTTTTTGAACTCTATTGAAAATATTTTAAGGCCACTTAAAGCCAGGAATATTATCTTAACAGGTGATATTAATATCGATATTAAACCCAACAATAATGACCGAAACTGTGCATCTTACCTCAACATAACCGCGGAATTGGGACTCTTACCCGGACACGTATATCCAACCCGTGTACACAACTGTCTCGATCACGTAATGATAAACTCCGCTTGTCATGCTACAGTTGTAGTCCTGGATTCCACTGTTACAGACCATGCTGCCGTGTTACTATGTTTGAGTGATGCCCAAAGAGAAAAGAAATCACGTATTTCCATCAAAACAAACTATGAGGCAGCCGTGGAGCACTTAAAAAACACAGATTTTACTTTCGTTTCCCTGGTCACTGATGCGAACGAGGCTGCGACACTGTTTGTTAATGCACTGAGGTCTGCAGTCTCCCTCCACACAAAAGTAGTACAAGTGCCTAATCGTAAAAGAGTGCTTAAGCCATGGCTAACACCAGGCCTCGTCCGTTGTATTCGACACAGGGACAAGCTCCATAAAAAATTTCTGAAAGATAAAACCAATATCATAATTGAAATCTCTTTCAAGAGATACCGAAATTACTGCAACTCATTATTAAGAAAGTTAAAAAATATTTATGAAAGAAACCTTTTAAAAACGTCGAAAAGTAACATACATACATGGAATGCTGTGAAATCCATAATAAACAAAACGGAACACAAAATCAAAGCTGATAAGCTCCTAGGGAAAGGGGAAGCATCATTAACTATCGAAGATATCAACAACCACTTCGCAGGTATCGGTAAACAACTTGCAGATGCTATTATAACATCCCGAAATGACCCTTCAGCTACAAATAACTCCAAGACGCCTTCAAACCCTAACTCAATTGTCCTGCTTCCTCCTGATGAGTCTGAAATAGAATCCCTTATTATTAATTTAAAAAATGACTCCGCCACGGGATGGGACAACATTTCAGCGAAATTCCTCAAATTGTGTAAAGACATTATAGTCCCTCCTCTCACTAAGCTCATGGAAAGGTGTCTGGAGCAGGGAGTTTTCCCTTGCGTATTTAAGAAATCTCTTATCACTCCTGTTCACAAGGGCGGGAGTCAGGACGACGTCAGGAACTACAGGCCAATCTCCATCTTGCCAGCCCTCTCAAAAATATTAGAGAAGCTGTTGAATAAAAGACTTATGGGATTCCTAGAAAAAAGCAATATATTGGCAGAAGCACAATTTGGATTCAGGTCGGGAAAAAGCACTGAAGATGCAGTTAATCAACTAGTAGATCACATTACAAAAAACCTAGATAAAAAACAGAAATGTCTAGGTGTTTTTCTCGACCTGACCAAGGCATTTGACACAGTCTGCATTCCCACCCTTGTGAACAAGCTAGAGAACGTAGGGATCCGCGGCACTGCCCTCAAAATTTTTTCTGATTTTCTAAATGAACGTACACAGAGGGTTAAGATTGGCAATGTGGTTAGCGGCGAAGTCCGAGTCATCTATGGTGTACCACAAGGCAGCTCACTTGCCCCGAGTCTGTTCTTGATATATATGAATGAACTGTGTCAGCTATCTCTCGCTAAAGGAAAAATATTTAGCTATGCTGACGACACGGCAATTATATTTCACGGAGAGACTTGGGACGAGGCTCGGCATCTGGCTGAGATAGGTCTCCGCACAACTACACAATGGCTGAGTGAGAACCTGCTTACACTAAATCTCACTAAGACCTCCTACGTACAGTTCAGTTTTGGAAGAGTCAAACCCACAGAAGGAACCGTCAAAGTACACTCGTGCAGTCACCATGATTATTCCCAACATTGCCAATGTCAACCGATCCCCCCGAAAACAATGGTGAGATATTTGGGAGTACTATTGGACGACAGTTTAAACTGGCACTCACAAATCGAACTTACTGTTACACGCGTTAGGAAACTCATCTGGGTGTTCAAGAAACTTCGCCATGTGGCAGACTTTAAGCTTCTCCGCTTAGTGTACTTTGCACTGGTACAATCGATCCTGGGGTATTGTATAACGACTTGGGGGGGCGCTTGCAAAACCTACATGATCCACCTTGAAAGAGCTCAAAGGTCAGTCCTCAAAGTTATGACATTCAGACCATACCGGTACCCAACGAGATCTCTCTATGAAAAATGTGAAATCTTAACAGTAAGACAGCTGTACCTCTTGAATCTTACTATTAACCAACACAAAATCACCCCGGTTAATCATGAAGCAACAAATAAACGAACGATTACAAACGTATGCAAACCGATTAAATGTAAAACAGTGTCAGCTAGGAGACAACACCGATACCTTGCGCCCTCCACATACAATAAAATTAATAAAATATTAAACATAAATTCACTCACAAAAACAGTCATAAAAAGAAAAATTTGTACATGGCTACGAACTTTAGATTACGCACAAACTGAAGAGTTTTTACCATAATCACTGGCATCTGAAACATTATATACACACATCACACACACAGGCCCGTATTTCCCCTTAGGCCCACAAGGCCCTGGCCTAGGGGCCCAGCCAGCCTAGGGGCCCCGCCAGCCTAGGGGCCCCAGTTCCAGTGGCGGAACCTGCTACTTAATTTTCCGGTTAGGGCAAGGAGTTCGCATATGAACAGGCAGATTTTTTTCCTCGCATAATTAATTGTAAAATGTTGTGTGATCTTCTTGCAAAAAGGTAGGAGATTCCTTAAATATCAACTTGAGATATTGGCCTTGTATGAATACGTGGATGGTGGACGTCGAGAATTGTTTTGCATTTAAAAACGTAGATTCATATTCGGTTTCGTGTAGTCAATTTCGCATCATGAAACGTGGAATATACCTACAGTGCCGGTTTTAGCATCACCTGGGTGAGATTTTGATCGGCGCCAAACCCATACGAAAAAAGGCAAAAATATACATTATATATAATGAAAGATGTTATATATTCGATTCCCTGGGTTCGATTCCCAGGTCGAGCAAAGTGTTATTGGGTTTTTCTATGGAATTCCCAGTAGCAGCTCGGAGTTAGGATTTTGTGCCCGGTTAATGGCAATAGGCTCGCCCCCTATTACATGGGACCTAAACATACCGGCGAACTGTGGGTGTACATTAGTACGCCGCTGCCTAACCCTTCGGGGAATACAGGCGTGATGGTATGTTATGTTATATACAAGCACATCTACAAAATCTAGGGATATTTTAATTCTAAATTAACCAACACTTTGTGTAAAAACTTTCTTCAAAAGTTTAAGGGATTATTTAGCTCTTTTATTCTTACTAATTTTACTAAATTATAAATATTTAAAAACATATGATGGTGCCAAAATTCTGGAAAGGCTACAAAATTCAGATTGTGTGTTATTGCTTTTCTGTTATTTGAAAGAAAAGGTTGTAGCCGTTAACTTTTCTTAAAATTAACTGATTACGTAACACGCGTACCATGTCGTTATTTAAGCCGGCAAAGAATGCTTCTAGCTGTAGGCATGTTGTTATAGGCATTAGGCTGTAGGCATTGTGTCTATTACGTAGTTCCGAGGCTCTGAGTGTAAATTAAAACATGATATGCAGGTTGTGATCACGTTATCGGGATTCAGGAGATGTAATAAAACTGCATACGTACAGGCAGAAATCATGATACTTCTCCAAGACCTGTCACGATTTCTGCCTGTATGGTCGTAGTCGAAGCACATCAGTAGAATTAGTGAGGCTTGAGCGCCTTCCTTCTCTCAAGCGTTCTGGTCTCTTGCCCAAGTTCTCGAAGAAAATTTCTGTAAGCCATCCTTTTTACCTCTAGGTACACATGGGAATTGGTCGTCGCTAAAATCCCTCATACTACAGACCGATAGCCATAACCTCCCTTTTTTCGAAGATAATGAAGTCCATTGTCAACTGCCAGCTCCTTTGGATCTTAGAGGATCTGCTTCGTAACCAGTAGTACGACTTTCGTAAGGGTCGTTTGGCTGTTGATCTTCTATATGTATACCATAACTGACATATCGTTAGGCTTAAGTGATCGAAACTAAGGGGGAAGCCTTGACGTTCAGTTTGGACATAGCGAAGGACTTTGATCGGGTATGGCACAAAACGCTTCTTTCGAAGCTTTCTACCTATAGGCTTCCCGAGAAACTATGCGAATAAATCACCAGCTTTCTTGCAGACAGAAGCATGAAGGTCGTGGTCGACGGTGAATGCTCGGATTCTACACTTATAAAGGCGGTGTCCCTCAAGACTGTGCTATCGCCTACTTTGTTCCTCCTCTATATCGTCGACTGCCAAGATATTTCAAACTGACTACCACAACTCTTCACAACCCATTGGCGTTGTGAAGAGTTTTGGCCTCGCTATTTATCTTCTATCGCATAAAGGAACGATCCCTGCTGCCTCTATCTGCCATCGTTCTACGTGACAGCAGGTTCATTCCCATAATCTAGATGGTTGGAGTCTACAACTGTGCGTTCCTCTAGTAACTTTCTACCTCGCACAACAAAACTGTTTAATGAACTGCCGCCAGCAATATTTCCGGACAGATATGACCTTCAAACCTCCAAGAAAAGTGCGTAATCTCTTTAAAAAGGCTGGCAACGCACTTGTGACTCTTTTGGTGTTGCAGCCGTCCATAGATAGGGGTAATCGCTTACCATCAGGCAATCCGTCTGCTTGTTTTCCCTATTCCATAAAAAAGACGTTGTTCTCTCTATTGCATCGTTTTCTCTAATTGCTTAATAGAAAGAACGGAACTTGTGCAAAGCCTGCTGGAGGATGACCAGCTGCCAGTGATCGACCAAGCAGTGCAAACAAGGTTACATGAAGTCGGTCTACATTGTAGAAAACCCTTAAGTCTTCCAGCTCTTCTACGTGCCAAATGCGATATACGTCTTTCACGGGATACGGGAACATTTAATGTGGTCTGATCAACAAAGGGCACTTGTGTCCATAGTGAGTCTCGTTTTGGATTTCATCCTGATGAGTCACGGAAAATACGTGGTAAAGAAAACACCTGACAGGGTCTGCCGTCTCCGACACCCACAGTTAGTCCATCCGTATATAGTGGAAGAGAATAAGGAAGAGTGGAAGAGATAATAGGTAGTAGAAAATGCAGAAAAATACCACAAAAAAAATCCAATTCGGTTTATAAATGGCCGAATAATCGCCTAACATACAAAAAAATTGAGACGAATTGAGAACCTCCTCTTTTTTGAAGCCGGATGAAAATGGGGGAGGGGGGCCCCAAATGCCAAGTGCCTAGGGGCCCTGGCCCCCTAAATACGGGCCTGCACACACACTCATACACTCACACTCATAAACTCACACTCAAACTCACACTCTCTCTCACACACACACTTCACACAAACACGCACACGAATGCATGCTAGTTACATAAGTTTTTCATTGTTTCTTAGTTATACTTATTCACTGTACTTACCTTTACTTTATTGCATTATATAGTGTCAAAAAAATGGGAGAAGACACTGACTCCTGTAACACAGGTTATTATTACCTAGCTCAGGAGTCAGGGCCTCAATAAGAAACTGTACCAAATTAAGCTAATAAAGAAATTATATTATATTATATTATTTATTCATAGATAAAGTCAGAGGTCACTGTGAAAGCTATTATAAATTAATGGTTTTAGGAGTGAGCTCCTTATTTTATCTGAGCGTATATTTAATGATATCAGTTCAACGCGATAAAATTCGTTGATAGTAGTTTTCTCCATCTCCGTCCAAGTTTCGAGAAATCAGTAATTATTACTGATTTCTCGTGATAAATATCGTAATATTCGCGGATTTCTCGAATGTTATGGATACAGGCTGTATAAGCTTTTATATCTTTACTGACCTTACGAAGTGTGAAGCTTATGATTACTTTTGCCGGATATCCCGCGACATTGGTTTCATTCTATATGATTTACAACTTCCACTGTTAAATCTGTTTATTTTAATGAAATGATTTTGCGCAAGATTATTTTATTAAGATCCGGGATTAAAGGAGAATATATTATAAATATTCACGTTTCACGAGTAGTAAGAGTTAAAATCAATCGGTCTGAAAGTTACCCTGCTCTCATATAGGGAAACGAGTTAGTTCGGTTATCGGAGCCACACCTGCGTTAAATAGTGATTCTGGCTTAGCCTAGTATGGTTAAAATACTTAAGACCTGTCAGGTAATATAATAATTAAACTGGGCCCCACACCGGTTCAATAAAAAATTACCAAGTACAAATTAATTATGTCTGTAATTAGTTGTACGAGGAAACATTTAAGATTAAAGTATCTCTAATCACACCGGTGTTAATCTGTACGCAATGACCCTTCTACATGCGCATGCGCATTATTGGCATATCGCTTATGGCTTCGTTATCATTCTAAGATTTTTCAAGTGTTTTTTATAGTCTTAAATACTGTTGATGACCTATTTTTCTTAAATGCCCTGTCATCAAATCATCATCATCGAAAAATATGCTCATCACATACATACTATCACGCTTGTATTCCCCTAAGAAGTAAGCAGAAGTGTATGTACTAATGTGCTCGTCAAATAAGTTGTAAGTCGTAGTTAAATCCTGGCTATGGAATATTTATAATTGCAATCCATCTCCGTTATCAGCCGCCCACCATCAATCATGTAGCACAACCACGCTATAAATATGAACTGTGTGCTTTGCACGTGCCGTTATACGCATATAAAATACAAATTTACACAGAATTTCTTTTAGAGAGTGTTAACCACTAGGTTGTAAACTTACATACCCTATTTTTTTCTGTAACCGCCGTCTATTTTCCATTTTTCAAACAGCTTAACAGCTTTTTGAAGGACATCATAACTAATTTTCTCCGGGTTTTCTACTAATCTTAAAGCCGTTATGGCCCACAATGTGGCGTTACGTCCACTCTGGAAATAAAGATCTTGACACATTTTCACATATATTTTGTAAAATAGTATACTTGCATGCTGCGGGTCCTACCATCTAATCGTACCTACTTACTACCCAATTTTGGGTAATTACCAATATTGTAGGGATAAGATTTATAATATCAGTCATTGAACTTGAACTATGATGGAAATAACATAATAATTGATAATATTTGGCTCATTAATAGGGCTTGACCTACGATAATGACGTAAGAGTAGGGACACGCTACACGTGAGCAATTTTGAAAATACAATACTGTTGATTCCGTACATTGAAAGTAAATCGATCATACTTAACAGTATGGAATACTCAGACAAAATACTCATACAAACTCATAAATATTCAAATATCTTCCAAAAAGTTCGTTTGTAAATCGCAAGTGTACACACAGGTGGTTGTGCACCTGTTCCGTTACGGCAGGTGACCACCCCTGCACTATGACTAGTCCTGTCTCTTTCTTATATATAGGCAGTGAGCGAGAGGTGTGAACTATTAGGGCACTGTTACATTTGACGTGTAGCATCGGGAACTTTATGACTGATACAGTCGCGTGTTGTAACGTATTTGGTATGGCATTAAAGTTTATTTTTCCTTTGACTATAAAGTTTGTACGAGTATGTGATATAAATCTATTACTAAAAAATTAATAAACTGTTATAGAAAACTCCAACGCTATTACTGACAAAAACCTTGTGGTGTTACTCTGCCGTCAGGGACTAGATTCGTACGAATTACCCTGACAAGAATCTGTAGAAAGAAACCGCGAGAGAGTTGCATGTTACTGTCATCGATAAAAAACCAAGCGAAGAGTTACCGTCTACTTGTCAACAGTACCAGGTTTCAATGTGTTTCACGTCTTGAATAAAAGTCTCCCTTCGCCACCTATAGGGCGGGCCAAAAATATTTGCACTTTTGAAACATGAATACAAATAAAACTACAAATGTTATTTTGTTGATAATTTATTTAACGTAATAATCATTTAATGGAAATTATTTTAAAAAAATGACATCGTCTAAATGAGCGCCGTCTCGTTGTTGGCACTCGACTATGCAAACTTTGGAAAACTCGCTGACGCATGCTGCGGGGGACCGCGGCTATCTCCTCGTGGATGTATTCGTTGTCGATCCCGTTTGCTCTAACTTCTCGACCCAAGCTTTGATCAAATTAACACTTGGACACTCACTTACACGGCGTAATCTGTATTCAATTCTAAGGCGTCGTACAGTAACGTAGGAATCATTGTTTTTGTAAAATTGTTTTACACAAAAAGCAAGCTGTTGTCCCGTGAAGCGCTCCATCGTGACTAAAATTGCATGAAGTGACGCATAGCTCCCGTCAGCCGCGCGTCCATTCCTCGAACGGTTTAAAAAAAACTAGTGTTGCTATTTGCAAAAAATTTTGGCCCATTCTGTATAATTTTGGCATAGGTTACATAATCAGGCGGTGATAACAGCTGAGTATGTTGATAACGAGGTTCAGGATGCGGCAGACAGTCGTGTACTCTCTGTGACTCTTGAAGGCCATTTTAATGCACCCAATCATGCATTGTCGAGCCATTAAAGACTGGCTTTTGAAATTATGTTGTTATGGTTGTTAGACACGTAATAATTGCAAGTAGAATTAATTAGATCATATTGTCACGCTTGCCGCACCGTGCCGTGAGAAACACTTGTTCTATTAATAGCTAATACGTTACTACCTACTGATAAACATAAGCGCTTACTGGTTATAAATAGCTTATTGTATACCATATACATTTGCTGATACCATTGTGGAAAATATTCTGAGCGAATAAGTATTTAAACAAATATATTCAAAGTTAAGCTAATTTTTGCACATATATATTACTAGCTGGTACCCGCGACTTCGTCTGCGTATCTTTTAAAATTAAGAAATCCCATACAAATCGCAATAAAAGGTAGCCTATGTCCTTTCTCAGGGTCTAAAGATTGTCTGTGCCAAATTTCATCAAAATCGGTTGAGAGGTTTAAGCGGGAAAGCGTAACAGACAGACAGACAGACAGAGTTACATTCGCATTTATAATATTAGTAGGGATTAGTAGGGATATAGTAGGGATTCGTTATCATAATCATCATCATCATCATCAGCCTATATTCGTCCACTGCTGGACGTAGGCCTCTCCTAGTGAACGCCACAGAGCCCGATCTTCGGCTTTCCTCATCCAGTCACTGCCAGCTGCCTTCCTTTAAAGTCGCTCAGCGAGCTATGGAGAGAGCTATGCTCGGAGTCTCTCTGAAGGATAAAATCCGAAACGAGGTTATCCGACAGAGAACTAAAGTTACCGACATAGCTCAAAGGATTAGCAAGTTGAAGTGGCAATGGGCCGGACAATCGTTGGAGCAAACGAGTTCTCGAGTGGAGACCGCGACTAGGCAAACGTAGTGTAGGGCGCCCGCTGGCCAGGTGGAGTGACGATTTGCGGAAGGGATTCGTTATAATAATTATTATTTTGAACTGAAACTACTTTTTACGGATTTTATCTCGTTGTGTTGATACTATTTATTTTCCGACGTTTCAAATCCTTTACTTCCATGGTCACGGGTAGACAAGACGGAATGACTGGTGGAATATTTTTTTCAATACAATTACAATACATTTTTTTCAAAGGTAGATTTTTTTTCAATTTTTTCAATAATATTCGCGTAAGTGTCAGAAATCAGTATCCATCCATAATTTTTTTGTAAGATAATTATCATACGTTTTATTGGTAATTGTCCTTTTTAAAGTTCAATACGATTATTTTGAAATGCGAAGCGGACGGTCAAATTGGGATTTCAGTACGCTTAAATCTCTCAGTGACTGTTTTCAACACAACCGAAATAGCTGGATTTTCCCAAATCTTCGGAGCTCCTCCACTCGTAGATACACCTACCCGTAGATTTGTAAGTACTTACATGAATATAGCCCAAATGTGCCACACCGCTGCATTTTTAATAAAAGTGCTATGTTGCTTTATGGCGGTAATATGACGAACTCATGAGCAGGTCAATGTCCTTTGTACCCATTGTCACGCGAACCTCCCACTGCCCCATTAATGATCGCCAAAAATACCGCTTGCACTGTGTAAATGAACCATAACAATAATGGATTGCTGCTGATGGAAAGGTGGAAAAATATCAATATTTTGCAAGATTGCCTCGTTCAATATTTACTTCGACACAGTTCTTGTTATAGATGTAGAGATAGGAAGCGAATTGTATGGCGGTTGCGTTAATGTAGGCTGCGCTTATGTTACATAGTAGCGCGTGCGCACTGTGGCGTTGTAAAGACAATGGGCAAAGGACGTTGAACGTATTGTAGTTCTTCTGCGCATCTCTTTTTACCCGACTGCCGAAGGAGGAGAGTTATGTGTTTGACGTGTATGTATGTATGTATGTATGTCCGTTCCTATGTCCGCTCGTAACTATAACGGTGCAACCGATTTAGATAAATGATACCTCATTAGATTTGTCTTGATGGCACAAGTGGCACTGGGTACATGAAATTAAAAAAAAAACAAAATGGCGGATTTTATGCGCTTTAATGCGTGGGCTGAAAAATATGTATTGAGCATTCCGTATCATGTATTCTCAAATTTTCGGTAGCAATTAGCGAAAGCATTACATTACTTTATTGTTAAGGGACTTGTAGGAAATCATCTACTTTTTCATATAAATAATTTTTCGTAGTTTTGCACTAAAAATCCGGAAATAAGTTACGTAATTAAAATAACTAAAAAACCCGACTGCATAAAAACACTTTAAAAAAAACTAAAAAGACAAAAACAAGTCTGTTTAGTTTTTTTTAAAGTGTTTTTATGCAGTCGGGTTTTTTAGTTATTTTATTTAATCATCATTGCGTATGGCATTCATCCTGTGTCAAATTCATGTGTGTGATCAAATTCCTATATCCAATATTTTTACCCAACTTGAGCAGCACGTGTATATTTCTGGACTATCCACCGGGAAAACAGCAAAGTGGGCATTCATTTACCATACATGAAGGTCGCATTTTGGTGACTCTCTTATATCCCATTTATGGTGGTAGTGGTTAGTTTTCCCGTGGTTGGATCGGAATCGGTTCAGTCGGGTCCAAGATTTTTCGGTCCGTGGCGAAACCGGATAACTTGTTTAATGATTAAAATGTATTCTCCAGTAACCATAGTATTAAGATAGAGCCTGTCACTGTCTGTTTTCGATATTTGTGAGTGAGTGGGTGTGTCTAGTAAGTAATATAAACACACCTCCACTATCGCCCAGTCTGCTTGAAAATGTAAACAAATCTTAAACCAGTCGAGTTTACTGAATACAGTGTAAATTATGTTGTATTTGCTCAGGTTCACTTATGTTATTAGGTATATCTGTCATTATTTTTCTTTTTTCGTGACAATTATTTATTAATGTAATCTGATTGTAAGTTATTTTAATTAATCGCGAATGTTTTTGAATGTTTTCTCAACGGTTAGCCGCAGGCGCATCCTTGTTGACAATGCTTAATCAAACAGTCTTGTTTGCTTGATTTGTTGAATGCATTGAATGCGTGTCATCGAAGTAGGTACTCTTATTTTAGTTATGTTATTTTTTGCAAGAATGTCCTCTTTGGAATCGGACGAGTTGTTTTCAATTGTTATCACTTACGTCACCTTTAAGAAGTGTATTCAGAATGTGAAGGCAAATTTCGACCTGACGGGTGGGACTCGCGGTGGCTTAGTGATCATAACGTCTGGTGTATCTAAAAAAAGCCGCGGGTTCGAAGATTTCCTTCACTGAAATAATTTATGTACTTAAATAACAAAAATATAACTCTGCAGTAATTCTGCTTTTAGTTGAAGTCAAAGTTTGTAGGCTTCCTGATTTCAGAGCTTGGAAATTGTTGTACGTACTGAGAGGGAATATTGCTTACATAGATAGCTGGTCAATATCAACAAATTGATTAAATTGTGATTCGTTATCACGTCTTACAAAAGTTATGAGTTCCTATTTACCATAATATCATGAATCCATGACGCGTTTATCTTCAAACCTTAAGGAAAAATCCACTACAATACAAGAACGCTAACTATCCATGTATTACGGCTACAGTTTCCTGTGATGAAGGTAAATATTTTTATGTTTTCACGACGCAAAACCTTCGGTTAAACTAATGTTACGTTAAATATTTGTTGGATAGTTATACGACTTTATGTTGTTTTTGTCGTGTGTATGATATTATTTGCAAAAGGATCCTAAGTGAAAAACACCGATAATCTAAATAAAGATGTAGGTAAGTGTATGTATACTAAATATAATAAAACTTCGCGAAAAATTCAGATTATAAAACTCCAGATTCACCCACAAGAGGAAAAAAAATATCTTATTGGTCCCGATCCAGTATAATAGGGGGCGAGCCTATTACCATTAACCAGGCACAAATCCTGCCTCCGAGCTGCTACTGAGAAACTTTATGGAAAAACCCCATTAACATTTTGCCCAACCTGGGATTCGAACCCAGGTCCTCTAGTGCAGCAGCCGGGCCACTAGACTATGGTAAAAAAAAGAGAAATAATATAAAAAAAAAATATGTTGTTCCTATTGTTATTTCCACCACCGGAGTTATTCCTAACCACTTAAAACATAACCTTAAACTTTTAAATATGAAAGAAACCACTTAGATTACCCTACAAAAAGCCGCCATACTAAATACTTGTAGAATAGTGAGAAAGTTCTTGCAAATAGAAGAAAATGAAATAGTCCCTTAAAACAAAATTACACACCATCATCGCACACTTGATTTACTTGATCTCGGCCCGTAAATGAAGTTAAAACCAGCCCATGTGCTGAGAATAGTAAAAAGTTTCCCAATAATAAAAATAATAAATACATCCTGTACAGAACAAAACGGAAGTCGAAACAACGATTTACGTAATTAGTCGTGATCGTTGTTAAATATCACCAGATCACGTTTCCCTCAATTGCCCATTGAATTGCCATACTTTGCCTGATCGGCCGCTTCCTCTAGCCATTCATACCTTTTGTAGGTACATATTATTAAACTATTACGTATGCACGTGATGGGGGGAAAGTTTGAGAAACTGTGTTTTTTTTACATATACTACACGCCTGTATTCCTCGAAGGGTCAGGCAGAGGTTTATTAATGAAAGAACACCAACAGTTCGCCGGTATAGTGGCGTGTAATAGGGGGCGATTCTATTGTCTAAATCCAAACTCCGAGCTGCTACTGAGAATTTTACAGACAAACCAAATAACACTGCCTATACTGAACCTAGGACCTCTAGCGTAACAGTCGCGCTCAGGACCACTAGGCTAATCAGGCAGTGTTTTTAGCTCTGTTAGATATTAGACACAAAGATTAACATTTGGTGTATTTTTACTGTGAGAAATTATGAAATAGTAACGCTTGTTTTTTGAGCGTCTCGCAAATATTTTATTATAATTGGGCATTTTTTTTTAAAGTACGTTGCTCCTCCCCTCTGGTATTTTCTCCTGTATCGTGGGTGCATTTACAAATACATACACAAACACCCAGACCCGGAACAACTACCTGTAGATAATACAAATATTGACCCCGTGTGGGGATCGAATCCACAACACGTGTCGCAGAAGCCGATCGCTCAGCCGCTACGCTAAACGTCCATTTCATGTCATGTGTTCCTCAAGAACGGATTTTTGTGAAGTAATTTAGCGTTTATACCTATTAAAGAATTTCAATAGCATTCCTTCAATAGAACTGGATGTTATTGGTCGTTGTCGAGTTTGTATTATGAAACGACATCCTTTGTACCTACTTTCGGTTACCACGCATTCATTCATTGCTCTGTGATATGTGGGAAGGATGTTATAAAACATTCGATGAAGAATAGACGTTGTAAAATTCAATAGGAAATTTGGTTTATAAGAGCGTATTTACTGTGAATCGAAACCACTGTAGCAGTTAATAAGGTGTATTGTAAAATCTTAATTGCAACGTGTTTAAGTACCTACGAAAGTATGTACTCAGCAAATGAAGATACTACAAACAGACAAACTACCAATGGATAATAAACTCTATTTTTTGGAGATTAAATTGAAAATCATTAAAGGAAAGTTTTGGATAACTACCATGAGGTGCTGGCGACCCCACATACGTATGGTCAGTCAGCCTCGCTATCGAATTGCTAGCTGGATAATCTTTTGACCACGTCATGGAGTCATCATTAACCCATTTACTGTCCCTCCGCTGTGCACAGGTCTCTTTTCAGAATCAAAATAATCGTGCGCTATTCACGTCAAAAAGTTCTATGAAGATTTATGAGAGACTAGCTTCTGCCCGTGACTTCGTCCGCGTAGCATAATGATATATATAGCCTATAGCCTCCCTCAATAAATGGGCTATCTAAAACTGAAAGAATTTTTCAAATCGGACCAGTAGTTCCTGAGATTGGCGCGTTCAAGCAAACAAACAAACTCTTTAGCATTATATTTTAGTTTAAAGATATTAAAAATATTATTATTAACAAGTGCATATATACGGATGCAACGATGTATTAAAATTTCAAAGTTATCGGTAAAGGTCTTTTCGGGAGCTTCAAGATTTTGACAAACGAATATTTTCAGTCTTGAAATGAAAGACAAAATGGAAGTGTATTGCAATTATAATGTAGTGAAAGCCTATTAAAATGGGAGAGCATTCCACATTATTAGCCGCACCATCACTTATGGTACAGACTAATAAGGTTCGTCTTAATTTAAAAGTCTAAGGTTTCAGAGATATTCCATGTTTAATATTCAGTACTGGACGATTGATAGCACCGATTGTAATGCTCCGTGCACACTAGACTAACCGCATGTTTTTTAGGATGTTACACTATATTTAAGTTGAGAGTGTGCAGTGTTTTCTCATGAAATCGTTTTGGTGTCATAATGTCACCCCTTGTGTGGAACCTGGGACTGTCATCATCATCATCAGCCTATAACAGTCCACTGCTGGACGTAGGCCTCCCCCAATGTGCGCAATTTCACCCTGTCCTCGGCCTGTCGCATCCAGCTACTGCCGGCAGCCTTTCGCAAATCATCACTCCATCTTGCCGGAGGACGTCCTACTCTACGTTTGCCGAGTCGCAGTCTCCACACAAGAACACATCTACCCCAACGGCTGTCGGTTCTTCTACAGATACGGCCAGCCCACTGCCACTTCAGCTTTTGTGTGGAACCTGGGACTGTACTGCAACATATTTATCGTTGCTATTTTTAGATTTTGGTCCAGAATAATAGTGTAACTGTCATTCTCCTGCTTACGATGGATCCCTCATTGTACCACTTACACATTTGCGCGAGTACGAACGTAGATCAATTACATTTATGTAGTTTATCGAGTGTAGAGCGGAATCCCTCTTAAAACTTATTGTTTTTGTTATTTATTGCTAAATTATGTTGTACGTAATGAAGAATAATCATACATAGTCCGGGAATTAATGGAATTTAAAAATTATCGTAAATGTTCGTTAAATAGAGTTTCTATTATACCTTTATTTAGAGGATTTACGCATTGACTTTGGTCTTTGACGTTTCGTTATGCTACCACTATGCCAGCGCTGCACTGACGACCGACCAACTTTCCACTCACCATTTTCTCTTCAACCAGACTCCCAACCAATATACCCTCCCCATTACTTTCAACGCTTAATATTCAACGCTCATAGCTCAGTCATGACGCACGCGTGTATGATAAACAGTGCCGATGATCGCCGCACGACAATTACGGCTCGCTGCTAAATGATTTATAGCTGCCAGAGAATCAATTGTGATGCCCCTGAAGTGCTGGCCGGCTGGATGTGAATGAAGTTCTTTTATACAGATGTGGGATAATTTTAGACGTACTCGTAACATGATAAACGAGAATGAAAAACTTATTGTAGATCTTTGTGATGGATAGGATTGCGTCTTGGACTACCACGAGTGACGTCTGACGACCATTATAGTGGTAGTTAAATCTGCAACCGAGCTCGCCTATACGACCGCCGATACCACCGTATTGCCGAATATCGCATTCCGATTTGGAGAGTAAATGTATAGTAAATGAAACATTACTGAGCATATAAAACTGACTATGCTCTCGTGATACTGCTGGTGTTGCTAACGTCTTTATAGAGAAAAAGAGAATGATAAAAGAGATGGAATGAGTGATGGTAAGAGGCAACACTGTTCTTGCCTTCTACTCATATTAATTTTGAAATTTGAACTCAATATTAAAATTATTAAAAAAAAATTATCTTTGAGAATCGATGTAGCAAATGCGGCTGGCGATTGTCAAGTCCTACGTCCTCTTATGATTTATTTGGAATACTCGAAAAGGCCTTTGATTGATCTGGAAGGAGACACTGTCGGAAAACCTGTAAACAGACTCTATCCAAAAAATCTGCTAAGTGGGTAGGTAACTACACTTTACTTTTGTCATGTGTATCAGATCAGATAGAAAGAGCATGCAATGAGATCAACTTCCAATACACTAACAATGTCGTTACATATTATGAGAATGAAATGTATATACGTACGGGATCTTACACATTGTGAACTGAGCAACTGGGATTTTCTCAAAATAAATCATTTTCCTTGTCCGAAGCATCTCAATTATCTTCTGTAATTGATATAAAAATTGCTCTTTTTGCTCGCAAATCAATTTGTTGAGGCTCGTTCAGAACAATCGCTCAATTCTTTTCCCTTGTTGTACTATCAGTTATTCTGTGGCTTGGTACAAAATGGCACTACTGTTGTATTTGATGCAGTAATTGGTATCAGAAACAAGGCTATTCGACCTTTTATTTATACTCTCCTTTAGACTGTATGTAATCCTTCTGTTTTATGTCCTTTACAATAAATAATTTCTATTCTATTTGTTGATGTACTCTTTCTAGTCTCTACGGATTTCCTTCCATTTCCGTTTTTCTCCTCTATGTTATTTTATTATTTATTTCGTTTGACGATATTAACGTAAGGGTTTGTCTTTCTTCTTCTCTTCTACAAGAAGAACTACTGTGCGATTCCAGAGGAATTTCCACCCACGCAAATTGAGGTTGTGGAATTAGCTCCCCGCCGAGGTTTTCTCAAAGTACTACAGCGTGGGGTTCTTCAAAAAGGGTGTGAAAAGATTTTTACAGGGTTGGCAACGCGAGAGTGATACCCCTGGTGTTGCAAGCGTCCATAGGCTACGGTAACTGCTTACCATCAGGCGGGCCGTATGCTTGTTTGCCAGTTTAGTAGATTTAAAAAGAGTTTTTCAAACGATTTGGGTCAATTTGGGCTAATGAACGTAGCTCTAAAATTTGGAAAACAATCACAATACTTACGCCAAGGAGTAACAATTTTGACGACACGTTTGGCGTAGCGGCTGAGCGATCGGCTTCTGCGACACGTGTTGTGGGTTCGATCCCCACACGGAGCAAATATTTGTATGATCTACAGGTAGTTGTTCCGGGTCTGGGCGTTTGTGTATGTGAGAATTTGTGTTTGTAAACGCACCCATGATACAGGAGAAAATCCTAGTGTGGGGCAACGTTTAAAAAAAAAAAACGCTCGATTTCTTGTTATATTACATAATATGTATGTATTTAACTTTGGTGTAACACAGTATAAACGCACCTCAATTCTTGCGATTCCTATTACTGCAGCAATTTTTCAAACTCCGCCGTCCCGTGGGAAATATTGAATTGCGTCCTTAGATGCATTGTTCCAATTTTTTATTACCTTTCTAGTGAAGACGTTTGTATTGCGTGTCCTTACAGCAATTTGTCTCTATTATAGGCTAGTATATTGTTAGCTCGATAGATTTATTGTTTACCTGTTTTACTAGTATGATATCGACTTTACTACTATGATCTAAGACGTATCTTATTTTACGAAATAGGCGTATTCTTGCAAATGAGTGAAAATTTAATGTTATTGAAATCCATGTAGGTACCTTTCAGGGTAAGGTTTTCAAAATTTTTACTCAAAAGTATTTAAATCCCGAAGAAACTATACAAATTAGAAAAGTTAAATTAATATTAACTGCCTTGTTAGTCTAGTGGTCCCAAGTGCGACTGCTACGCTAGAGGTCCTGGGTTCGATTCCCAGGTCGAGCAGTGTTATTGGTTTTTCTATGAAATTCTCAGTAGCAGCTCGGAGTTTGGAACTGTGGGTGCACCTTAGTACACCTCTGCAGGCGTGATGGTATGTTATGTTATAAATTAATATTAAGTTCAATAGCAGGATTTGAGAAATCCACCAATGCTTAGATAAAATACTAAAGGAATCTCATTAACATAATTATTATAAGGAAAACTTACTAGTTAGCTGTCAAACAAGCAATGTTAATTACGCTTCTCAGCTTACGGATAGGGTTGAAATATGACCAAGTTGACGCAAATTTGAATATTAAATATATGCTAATGCAAACTCTTGCGCATGTAATTACGAAGACACTTGAAACGCGAGTAAAATTGTTAATTTAATGACCTCTATCAACTGGTGTGATCTTTAACGGCCTGTTTTACACTGTCTGACAGTGTACGCCTATAATGTACAATATAATATGCAAATTTTATAACACAGGCAAATTTTATAATTTATGCAAGTATGTTGATATTGTGAATATAAGATTTAGAAACATAAGAGTATTTAGAATCTTCATCACATTAACATATTATCAGAACACCTATTGTCCCACCTTTTAAGAATTTGCTTGCGTCAAAACTTTACCTTTTTAAGAACACAAAGTTAAAGTGTATACGAAACAATAGTCTGAACATTGACAATAATAGTGTACCCTTAACCCAATTACTTATTCAGTTGATCGCTGCGCAGGCGCACTGACGTTATATGGCGACAATGGATCGTTTGCCCGGAGGACCTCGGTGTCTGAAGTCACGTAGGCATATGTGACACATCCCAAAGTATTTTGGGGATGGACGTCAGACGAGCTTTCAGCGTTTGATCCTGTTTTCAATAGAAATAATTAATGACTTGCGAAGGAAATTGTTATTATAAGTATTTGGTAGATTCCTGCAAATTACTGGTAATTCCTTAAAAATACGTCATCTCGTATAGTCATCTTGATTGTTACATTTTATATATATAACATACCATCACGCCTGTATTCCCCGAAGGGTTAGGCAGAGGCGTACTAATGTACACCCACAGTTCGCCGGTATGTTTAGGTCCCATGTAATAGGGGGCGATCCTATTGCCATTAACCGGGCACAAATTCCTAACTCCGAGCTGCTACTGGGAATTTCATATAAAAACCCAATAACACTTTGCTCGACCTGGGAATTGAACCCAGGACCTCTAGCGTAGCAGTCGCGCTCAGGACCACTTGGCTAATGAGGCAGTTTTATATATATTACCTTTTTTAAATCTTATTAGTAATGTAGGTCGCACATTACTAGTATTATTGTTAACCCCTCGTGATAAGTAAGCTAAATGCTTGTGTTACGGGTGCGTTCACGTCGGTAGTGCAATGGGTGGCTTTCGAACCGGCAACCACATGATCGCAAGTCTGACGTTCCCTAACCATTAGGCTACCGCCGCCAAAAAAGTCAATTTCCGTAACCAGATTTCAGTGGATTACATCAAAGCTTCAGGGCCTTTACCGTGTTAACATAACTATTAAACAGATCATGCAAATATCAGAAGTCTAAGTCCGTCGTCCGATAATATATTAGCAATAAACGTCACAAAACGTAAATAATGTCAAAGACATGATTGGAAACAGACACGACACATCATTTGATAAGTTTTTATGTTCCGTTTTATGTAAGGACGTATGGTGAAGGTCACTAAAGTTTATGTAATTTGTAATGATTTATTTTTAGATTGTGTTAATTCTACCGTTTGTAGGATTACTGCATCTGCATATGAGTGAATTTTTGAAATACCTACGTAAGACTAAACAACGTCAATCAAAATTAAACGTCCCATTTTTGATGTAATAATTTTTATTCAAAGTTTTATGAAAAAAAAATCCTCTGATCGACATTTTATAATTTACTCTATATATGTATCTATAGCTTTTCTTAGTTTCGAACAAAAGCTACAGATAATATATAGATATATTATATAGTATACTTATCTATAGCTTTTTAGGTACATATATTTTTGTAATTGTGAGTTCAGTGCAATAATGAGATGTTCTCTACTGTATTTCTAAGAGAATATATCCTATCCCATGGAGTTTCCTAAGAATAAGCACTATCATCGTGATAATTGTATGAACAATCCATTGTTTAACACAAAAATACAATAATTTTATATACAAACAAAAATAAACGCCAAGAAACGATAACTTTTTATAAAAGCAAATGAAAAACAATACGCCTAAAATTTTGAGCCAATTAGAGAGCACGACAAAGGAAAATTTACAGTAATGCTCTTATGTGGAGTGAAGAAATACTATGAGGTACTACATACAATGTATGTAATACATACATACACTCACGGGAAAGCCAAAACTTGCTACGATTCATGCATATAAATAACTCGACCCAAAACTTATGGAGAGGGGGAAAGTTTGCGCAGTGCATTTGCGTGCAAAATGTACTAAAAATCGACTACTGCGCATCCACCATTTTAGTTCAAGTTATTTTCCAGAAACTGTTCCTACTTATGTTGCTTCTTCCATATTTATAAATCTTGTTATACGCACGCGCCGGTTGCCAGTACCACGCATCTAAGGTTATGATGATTTGTTGAATGCAAAGTATATAAAATGTTAACATTGATATAAGAAAAACATTGCAAACAGCAATCACCTATATAAAAGGGTATCTGTGGAGTTTCTTGCCGGCTCGTCTGCATAAGATCAATTTTGGAACCGTGCAAATAGATTTGACTTTTCAAAAGTACATTTAAATGGTGTTATTTAAACTAAAAAAAATAGTCCGTTAGTTTGAGTTTATAAAGCAACATTTACCATCAAGATTTTCTTAGTAGGTATTGCCATTAGGCACCCCATTGTTATGTAGAACCTTAAAGTTTAAACCATACTTCATCGCCGAACTACTTATACCTAAGATAGAAACACACAGTTCACCTGTACTAGTATTACAACACAGACGTGATGGCTAATTGTATAAACAGCGAATCACATTTAAGGCCGATATACTACTTATAGACGAAGTTAGCACTTCCAGCACTTCGCCTTGTTAGTAAGTTAAGGATATTAGTGTCTGTAGTAGTTCTGCTATGTTTAGAAACGATACAAATTGACACTTGACATGTGCTTGTCGCGTGCTGGTCACAGACAAAGCTGATGATGTAAATCTGTACGGTAAAGGAATCTTGAGAAGTAATGGCGAGACAATGACGCAAATTACTAAAAATATTAAAATTAGAAGAATTGCTACTGGATTTTTTGCTGAAGAGCCTGTAAAAATAATGGTTTTATTACAAACATATAACAGCGAGCTCAAATTGAAAGAGAAATAGACGATATTACTAAAATACTTTTATCGGCATGTAGTTTCAGAATCAAACTCAATCAAGAGCTCATCTAGATGTCACAAAAGAAACAAGTCTACAGTCTAACAGTCAACTTTTCTTTATACTATTCAGGTGAGAAACGAGCATATAGCAATAAAGTTAGCACAGTTAGTACTGCTAAGCGGCAGAATTTAGCAATGCTATGGTCCAGATCCACAGCTCTAGATACTATACCACCCAAAGAACAATATTATCTAACGAACATCTAACTAAATCTAAAATTACTGAAGGAAGTGGAGTGGTCAAGCATAAAACTTCAAACAATACACAAACAATATGAAAGGAAATTGTAATAGAGAAATCGAGCTTTATTTCAAATCGAGCTAAAACACATCCAATCATCAAAATATTAAAAGCATATTTCTGCTTACGGAAAATTCTACGTTGGATGAAGTTCCGGACGAAATAAGCATCGAATTAGGACGGCCGTGTGAATCTCGTTAGTTATACGGTTCAGTCACGAAGCCGGGCGGTCTGTTAGCACTTGTGGTGACGGGTGTTTGCCACATACACTGAGCTGCCAGGGCACGTACACAAACATAATAACTTTCCTTCATTATTCCTGACTAAAGTTATAACTCTTTGTAGAAATTTAATTCGCTGTAGTGCACACCCATAATCTGTCCCACCCCACCAGTTTCTTTGTCTTTAAAGCTACTATGATCTTCTACCATGATCTCAAATTTATCTTTAAACATTTGATGTCTTATGGTAACTCAGTGTCACCTAGACTTTCTCGGTAGTCAGTTAGGTTAAACGAAAATTAATAGGAGGCTGCACCAAAGGGTTGCATGTTTGGAATTAAGTTCTGATTCTGGCTAATGTTTTCTTGAATTTTTGGCAACATTCCGATGTTGTAGTGTTCTTCATTCACGGTTGGTTTCAATATTCCGCCTGTTTATTTTTTCTATAAAATTTGCCGAGAATAATAAAAAGCTTCAGTTACTTTAAGAAGCAGACACGTTTTGGGGGATATAACAGTATGGTTTTTGCTCGCAACAAGATATCGAAGCCAAAAAAGTTGCATTCATTACTGATACTGATCATGTTCGGGCAAAGGTCGAGTCCAAAATATTCCTCACGATTTATCAATTCACACGATTTGTTTGTCGTAGTAATGGCAAAAAGTATTAACAACATAATGCTGTTTGAAGTGCGAATAACGGTGGCCCCAATGCACAAAATATTTTGGATGATATCGGCTGAAAGAGGGAAAAAGTTTTGTTAAAAAAGTTGTTAATGAAAAAAATATATTTAAAGTGAAAATGATTGACAAGATACGCCATAACTAAAGCCTTACTCGTAATGTAATGTTATGTTGCTTATGATTGTGTAAGCTGTTGCTGGAAGTACAACAGACAATAATAACAATCAGAATAGCCTTTAAAACGATAACATTGTAATCGGTTGCTGATTTGATAATTATATGACAGCGTCACTCAATATTTTTCATGCGATACTGGTTTCAACCAGTTCTCACCTGGTCCACTATGAAGAATATATTTGTATAGTATTTTCATCCTAACACCAAACCGTTTACATAACTAGTTGCTGCTAAAAATGGTTTAAAAAAGAATCGTAATCGTAGAACACGAATGTTTGTGCAAAAACATCATGATACACAAACGGATCTATTTAGATTTCTGACTAGTTGTAGTTATTGACCGGAGGTTAGCTAATAAACAGGAGACGCGGCATTTCCCGCGCGAATTGCTGACTATTTGGTTAGCCATGTCAATTGTGTTTGCGAAATTTTCTTTGAAGAAAAAGTTGTGTTTAAGTTAGAATGTATCAAACCAAAATTATTTGTTTTTAATATTATAGTATATCAGTAATACAACAGTTCTTATAATTTAACGCATCACGCCTGTATTCCCCGAAGGGTTAGGCAGAGGCGTACTAATGTACACCCACAGTTCGCCGGTATGTTTAGGTCCCATGTAATAGTGGGCGAGCCTATTGCCATTAACCGGGCACAAATTCCTAACTCCGAGCTGCTACTGGAAATTTCATAGAAAAACCCAATAACACTTTGCTCGACCTGGGAATCGAACCCAGGACCTCTAGCGTAGCAGTCGCGGTCAGGACCACTTGGCTATTGAGGCAGTTTATAATTTAAAGTCGTTCATATCGGTACTGCTATGATATATTATAATAAATCATGGATAAATATCAAACTCATTTCAATATAGCATGTATGTATTTACTGGGGCTTCATATCAATTTGTAACACCTGGTTTGCCATACATTTATATTCATTTTAAAATAGCAAATAAAAACATCACAGTTTTTTGCTGCACTAATCAGCTTTTTTTATATTAACGGTAAGTACGATGCCTGCATACTTCTAGAATTAAAAAAAACCTGTCAAAAATTAGCTAAATATTGTTCCTAAAAAGTTTTCCTAGGCCATATACAATACAGTTTTTCATTTGTACGGGAACGGTTAATTGCGAGCTTGCAAACGTTTTATCGGCTATTTTTAGGGCGGTTTCGGGCCATCAAACGTCCATTGAACGCATATATCGTGTAATGTTAGCAGACTTTAGTGCCCGACACGCTAATACCGATATTTCCATAATGTCTCGTCACGCGTTTCATTCGCTACGTTCTTTATATTAGTTTCGGTTTAACACGCTTTAAATATTTTGGGAAAGTGTCCCTCATTGTCCATTTGTGTACAAAATGGAACCTCTGTGCTAAATGTAGATCTATGGTCTCTTTAAGCTAAAATAATTTTATTGCGTGAGCTAAGTTATAATATTTATCACGATTGAAAAAGGTAAGGTAAGGTATTCTCGGAGATATGAGTTCTTCTATAGAATTATTTACACATATTGATGTGCTATGTAGATAAATTGATTCTACCATAAGAGAATTTACATAAACACTTGAAATGTCACATCAAAGTGCATAGCCAACTTTATACGTAGAAATAATTGCATTTCTTTGAATTGCAGACCGTTAGGTATTTATATCTCTGCAGTTAATAAACATTGACATCAGTAACCAAGTAAGTAAGTAAAGTGATAATGTTATTTTATTGCTAATTCATAGATACTGACTCGCACACTATTGAAAAAGGTGTAACATTATCTACGTAGTTGCAATCTTTAAATCTTGTGCATCTAAAGTGTTGAGGATTAAAATGTCATGTTTATAAAGTGTCGCACCCACTGCGCGGCTTATCAGTTGTCAGTCAATTTGCATCTAGCGAGTGACGTACTGTCGTGGTGGACAGTAAACTCAACCTGACTTGAGCCTTCAATGATCAGTCGTCCGTCCGCCCCCGAGCATAACGCACGCGTGTGCGGTCTCCAAACAAATTTAAATACACTCGCGAACTGACGGAACCTCAGAAGCCATTAATGATTGATCGTATTTATCTGTGAAAATAAACACTCAGAAAAAACTATTAGTATGAACTAAAAATGTAAAGATTATTTTTCTCCAAGTGCTGAAGACGTTATAAAAACAATAGGAGATAAACAGGAGTACGTCAAAGCGTGGGATGATAGTGTAGCGGAGCTCAGTGTTATCTAGCACGTGGTTATTGTGATTGACGTGGGACTGGTGGACTGACCAGGGTCGTTAGAAGACTGGCCATCATGGCTCGGTTGGCGACCAGTGCGGCACATTTGTGTCAGCGGTTGCAGGAGCTGTACCCTCAGAAGATGCAGCTAGCAAGCAAACAGGTTCATCATAATAATGTAAATATAATTTTAATTCCTATTCACATTTAAATTTAAACGTTTAGAAAATTATTTTATGCTTTGGGTGAAGTTAAATTTTTGTTGTCAATCTAGCGATGTTGACTACTTTATTTAGTACTTTATAGCAATATCTTCTAAAAAGTGATTGGAATTTATAGACGTTTTATCTTCCTCTAGAATAGACACGAAACATCCTGCCACATCAGAAGCTGTATGCGGATGTCCGATTTCACACAGTGCGTTTATACTGTGAAATCGGACATCACAGAAGCTTGTGCAATGTGCAAAATTTACAATACCTCTTACGAGTAGCAAAATGTTGATTTTGATTAATCTTGTTAGCCAAAAAATATCGTAGTGTTTAATGATTAATTAGCCGCTTAAAGGAAGTTAATAAGATGATGAACGCATATTCGCATAACAACAAGCTAATTACAATACATTAAAATGCTAATTACAGAATCAGAAACATCTTATGTCTTTTGTCAGAGTCCGTAGCGTCCGACGGCGACAATAATGTCTTTTGTGTGATCATTTACTGCATTGTTATCACAGTCAATAGTGTCGAAATCGGACTCAAGGCTCTGTTATCGGTATGTCCTTTGTTCATCTCGGCCATGGCTAAGGTCCTAATGGTTTTAATTTCGGAATTGTAAAAGATGAACTGCCTTAGAACTTCTGTTACAGAATGTATTACTCTATTGTTGTGTTAAAAAAGCTTTGCTGGTAAAACATTTTAGTAATTCTATTCAACATTATTATCTTTTACTGCTTCATTTGCTAGATAAATTGTCTTATCACAGTTATCACCTACTATTTCTTTTTCAAACATTGCAAATTGTTCTTTATTGATTTTTATTTAGAGTACCTTATGATCCTCATCCTCCGAGCCTTTTCCCAATTATGGGGTCGGCTTCCAGTCTAATCAGATGCGGCTGAATATCAGCATTTTACACGAAGTTACTGCCATCAGACCTCCACAACCCAATATCTGGGCAATACCGGTATTCGGAGAAGACTGGTTGTCAGCTTTTTTGGGCTTCTGACTACCACTAACTAATTGTCAAAGTTCTTATGACAACTGGGACCGACCGCTTAACGTGCTCTCTGGGCACGTAGGGGTCACAATGTATTAAGAATGGTCACCCATCTACATACTGACCGCGGTGTGAGCAGCTTAACCATACCATTTAATATTTGTAACATTTTTTATAGCGGAATGTTTATTATTTAGACTATTACTATGTGTATAACTTCGTTCTAAATTTCATATTCATGATTAGTCTATTGTTAGATTACTTACATCGTTTTTTAATTATTATGTAATGGTTACTGTCCAACTCCTGCGCATAGACCTCTCAAAGCTTATTGGGCATGCTGACCGAGCGGTGATTGTAGACTTGTAGTGTTTAGTTTTTACGGGAAGAACCTTATCGCCATAAACAAAATCAATAATTACGAAAGCATTATCTTTAACCGATATCGTATCGTTTTATCACGTTTTATATATCGTATCCGTATTAATTAAACCGTGTCCTGTACACCTAAATTCGTATCATAAAGGAAATCATTTGTGTATGTTTATTACATCTTGAAAGTAGATATCGTTTTACCAAATCGAATTATTTTCTCGTGGGATCTGGAAAAATAACCTGTACGAAACGGAAGTTTGGCGTAAATCACATTCATTCAACGTGAAATGAGACTATCCAAGTTAAAGTACAGATAACTAGTTTTCTTTTTAGATTTCTCTAAACGTTGTTTTAAATTAAATCAACAAGTATAAAAATGCACGAAAACCTCCTTTGAAGCAAAAATAGGTGGAGGATGAATGCGCCGGCGCCGACGGGAATATGTTTCAATATTTACTCATTCATGCTAAACTCCTCTGACATTAAACACATGTTCACACTAATACCTGGGCATGTAATTGTACACACATACCATTGCGCCCATCTCACATTATTTGGGTGAGCAGAGAATGGAATGCCAATTACTATACTACACTTACTACAGCAACACAGCAATCTATTTCTATCTTCGTCTGGAGCATACCCAGCAGTAATTTGAGGAAAATCTAAAAGATTCCAATAGAGGTTTTTTTATCGAAAAGATAACAAAAGTAATTATAGCTTTTTTTAGAAAACAGTAATTAAACTTGTATTTACTAGATAATGACATCTTATGATCTTTTGATTCATACAAATATGAAACAGTTCATTCCATAGCTATAATGTGTTTTGTCTTGTTTTTTGTGTTGGTGATAAGGGGATAAGGGTTTTGTCAATAAGTGTCACGATACTCTCTTTTTGTGATTTTTTAGCATTTTTCATGCTATGATTATAAAGTTTGAAGATGTGAAGGCAAATTTCGAATAGGCAGGTGGGACCCGCGGTGGCTTAGTGGTCATAGCGTCTGGTGTATCTAACCAGAAGACAGTTTCATAACCTACCTGCGAGTCGATTGTTTCCTTCACTAAAGTAAGTGTAACGATACTTCAAATAATACATACTGTAGCTGTCTCTTAGCTAATGAGCGTTTTATAATATCTCTACTATTATAAAATCGTTAAAGAGCTGTGTCTGTACATTGAAGATATTTAAAAAATCAGGTGGTAGGTGTACATACGTCGTCCAACCGAAAAAATAGATTTTTGAAATTCTTGTCTGTTTGTTACGGGTTGATGCAAAAACTACTGATTAGATTTTAATTTACATATTACTGTTTATGGTCCGACTTAAAAACTGCTGAACTTCGTATCTCATTAATTATACGGATCTTGAGATACAGCTTGACCTCTCTGATGTATTCAGATCCATACAAAGAAAGAGATCATCACTGTTGGTTTCTGAGTAAATTTTTTTTGGGATCCTTTTCTAATCACGTGAGCGCGGGCAAAAACTAGTATAATATGAATGTGGACACTAGTTGGAGCTGCAATTAAGCCTTTATTACCATCTGCACTATTATTCAACCATCAACATTCACGTGAACAAGCAACAAGTGATTTCCCGCAATTAATTGGACAACTCACGCGCAGGATAAACAAAGAAATATAATTTTTCTCGCTTAATCCACTGAAAAAGCGATTTATTTTTACACTGTAGCTGTACTCGTCCTATTTACTATCATAATAATTGCGTCATACATACCTACTGTACGTAAATAACATAAAATATACACAATAGATACTTGTAGTAGTATATTTAATTACATACATAAAATCCTCCTGACTCAATTTGGTCGGTTCGTTGTATTTCTATTTATATCCTACTGGGAATTGGTAAACAGACATAGCGTTTAATTAAAATTTTCGCGGTATATTTCCACGAATTATATTAAAGTAATATTATTGTGTTGTGCTCTCAAGGGCTCCAGATGAGAACCACGTGAAGCATTAAAGTTTGCTTAACATTTTGTTGATCTAGACCAGGGTTGTCAGACTCCTTTTTCATAGACCACATTCAAAATTTAGCTGGTTCCGGTGGACCCCCTGCTACATCTACTTAGACCCCCGTCGAGTCTCCCATGGACCCCTGCCAGCCTGAAACTCTTTGGGTACCTACTAATGATCTAGAGAGTTAGCCCTCTGCGGCTGAAACATACTGGCGAACTTGTGGGTCTAGTAGATAGGTTTCATAGAATAGGTAATACTTTGCTTAACTTCTCACATATTCTCTAAGAAAAGTCCGTAACGAAAATTAAATCCGAAAATTTCTGTAAGTTATTTCAAAAAAGCGTGCTATTCCGTTTCCTCTTATGAAAAAATACGGAAGCAAAAATAGGGCAGCATGTTTGTTAGGCGATTCATCTTTCAGGTTTTTTAGGTATACGAAATATCCCCCGCTGGGACCCGGGACCTTACGACTAATGGCAAATATTTGTTGATTGTAATATTATGTGCTTATATTGGCACTACTTTTTTTTTAATGGAATACGGGGGCAAATCAGCTGACGTATCACCTGATGGTAAGCGATTACTACCGCCAGGAGTCACACTCACAAGTGCGTTGCCCGTTTTTAAAAGGGTTTGGGTCTCCGGTACCCTCACCCACTCGACGAAACAGAACGTAAGAGTAAACAACGCTTACGTTGTATTTTCCACGCCGGTTTTCAGTGAGGTCGTGGTATCACTCTGGTAGAGCCGGCTCATTCGTGCCGAATCATGAAAAAAAACACATTTATAGTGACGTGAAACATAGCTCGGCGCTTCTTACTGTTTATATTATCATAAATCGATACAAGATCCAAAAAAGCCACTGTATTAATAGATTTATTATCCATCGAAGATAAACTCATGTTCAAGTGTCATGTCTTACACGCTCGGACATCTTATTCTGTCCATTGTGACGGAACAATAGATTTATCTTATCTCAATAGAGAATACTGGAATATTTACAACAAAAATTGTACTTTAAAACTTGAAGTATAAAGTTAATTTTCCTACAAACGCTGCTTTGTAATATTTGCGTAGCAACTAGCCAGATGATTTGTTTGTTTATTTACATAAATGATAGTGATGTACCGACAACACTTAATGTAATATTACATAGTAATCAGTGTTGCATAATGTTTGAGATAATTTGATGGGTGTGGTCTAGTAATGTTTACAAGGCCACGTGCTGCGTGTAGATCGATATGGTCCAACTGTAGATAGATAGTAACGTAATTAGAATTGAACTATCTCGCCTTACTATTAGGTATTATATTTGTTACTCAATCACGGAAAACGACTGAATGGATCTGGATGAAATTTGGCACACAGATAAGTTTGTTATCTGGAATAACATATAGGATATTTTTTATTTAGTTGAACGCAGACGAAATTGCGGCAGAAGCTAGTAAATGATAAGTTCTAGAATACAGTTTTCAAGATTCTCCATAAGATAATAACTCGTCCCTTTGTTTTGTCTCCTAATAATATTTTGTTTTTTTTTAATATAATTTTTATATTTGGATAGAAATGGACGTGGTTATATAAAAACACCAATCAGAATACACTTTTTCGAAACCGAATCATAAACAACTGGAAATACAATAAAAAAAAATATACCTCCCTTATTTCTCAATTCATCTTTAAGTCAATAAAATAATAAATTATACGTTTAATTACACGAACAATGTGATACAATACGAAACAAGAAACGTAGCACGATATTCCATACAGATAAACGTGCATATTTTGCATATGAACTCAAGAAAAACATATTTGTTAAGCTTTATCTCAGACTGGCACAGAAATAACGTATCATATAACGTATATATCACTGTCTTTACATCTTATTGTTTTCATAAGTGAAACTATAAAGGAATAAGTACACTGTCACGCAAAGGTACTTAAGAGGGAACTCTAGTGGGCCTTTTTCCATACAAACGTATTCCGCTGTTTTCTTCGTGGATAATGGCTCTAGAGCAATGATTTTTTCCCAAAAAATCTAAGGCGTGCTATTACATGCCCTTATTAATTCTTTTTTTCAAAAAGATAATTACTAAAAGAATTATAACAATCCAAAAACTGGAATAACGGCCCGTTTTTACTGCCATGTTCAGACGACTATCAGACAAATTATGGTAAGTTTTTAACAAAAAGTAAAAAAATAGAAGCATAGATATACTTTTCCTCTAAATTTTGATATAATTTTTTTTTGGATCGGTCCAGTTTTGATTGAGAAAACAGCGGAATACGAAACGATGTTTAGTCAAGATTTTTGCAGATAAAATCAGCCTGAGCTGCAATTGTCCCTTTCCCACTTTACGGGTAGTGGTTGGAGTAACGACGACGGCAATAGTTTCTTCAAATACCTATTTTTCAAATTCCTCGCGACTAGAGTTCCCTCTTAAGGTACCTGAGGCCAATTTGCAGCTATTATGTAAAATTATAAAAATGTAAGATTTCAATCCAATTGCTGTGTGATCTTGAATAGATTTATAGAATATACTAGCTTCCGCCCGCGACTTCGCCTGCGTGGGATTCGGTCTGCCTCTCAAAAGGAATATTTTTTCTCTCAAAAGGAATTGTTTTTGCAACATTTTTCATTGGTGCTTCGCTCCTATCGGTCGTAGCGTGATATTATGTAGTATAGATATAAGTATCAATAAGTATATATTTGTATTTATTACATAACATAGTACCCTTGCTTTTATTCAGTAACAGCTGAGGCGATTATCTACTGTTGACATTGGTCAATATCTCATAAACTATGTCCAAGCAGCTCTTTACATTCATATCTGAGATAGAAAGAGATTATAAAGAATGGAAACAGTAATTTAGCCTGACATAAAAAATACATTTTATCATAATGAAAATAGTATGTTTCCAATATGTCAACAGTATGACGGAGGGGGTCTGCATAACATTCGAATTCAGAATATCTAAAATAATCCTCTTCTTTCGCTCTCGGGTAATAACCTGTTAACTAACAAATTACAGACACATGCAAAATCTATCGTTCTTAGGCGGTGCCGGGGGCTTTTCCATAACTAACCGAGATGTTTACTATGAAAAAATACCTAGATTTTTCTTCGTAAACATCGAAATAAATCAGAAAACGTAATATTCTGATCCTCCCAGACGGCAACACTTGACATTGTATCGATAAGCAAATCCAGCTAATATCAACTTGCCCTACAAACATGGGACAATCCAGCGCTCTCCGCTGAAACGGCTTTGTTCCAATTTGTTTGTAAACATGTTTATGTCTAATGACATTTTTGCTTTTGAATCCAGGCTTTGAAGTGGGATTACTTACATGTGATTTGCTGCTATGATAGCACTGTGAGTTTACAGACATTTTATTTAATTACCAATACCATTGTAACATCAATACCTATTTCTTGCGTCCAATAGATCCGAATAGATTACTTTTATAAGTCTTTCTTCTTCAGTATGTGCTAGGATCAGGTGAGTTGTGCGCAAATAACGAGACAACTAAATTCGGATACCTTCGGATTCGTAGACACAGTGCGTACGTTCATTAGCTAAGGCATAGCTAAAATAGCTCTCAAATCTAGTACTTTCTCCGTTATTTTTTTCCTGTATCGTGGGTGCTTGTACTAACACAAATTCTCACATACACAAACGCCCCAGACCCGGAACAACTACCTGTAGGCCATAGGAGAAGCCGGTCCCCCAAACCTATCGTCAAATTATTGATATAAAAATGTGTATACTTACATATTTTAAATTATCATTACTTAATTGAGAACTTATATTAACCTCTATTGAAGATTTAGAAAGCGTTTTAAGACCCTTATCTATACAAATGATTGTTTAAAGGGTATCGAATCAATCTGGTTTTGAAAATGTTTTGTGAGAATATATTTCATATCCAATTTTGAAAACTGTTAAATATGTCTAAACACTATCATTACAGACAATCCCATCAAAATACCGCGTTGTAAAGAACGAATAAATCGTAATATTGTGACACCGGTGCGGTGTAGACGAAATCACAGGAATGCACTCGTTTCGTACCGTACTCAGTACCGTAACGCACAATAGCACTCTTTAGATACGCGTCGTGGCCGCAAAATGCTGCCATCAACAGTAGAACGTTTAGAGCTAAATAAGTATGAATCTACGTAAGCAAGGCAAGCTAACATGTCAAAGTCAAAGTCAAAATGCTTTTGTTCAATTAGACAACCAAAATCAGTACTTTTGAAAAGTCAAAATTTTATTGCACGTTTCTAAAAAGTGGGTCTTATGGAGAAGAGCCGGCATGAAACTCCATAATCCCTACTAATATTATAAATGCTTTCCCGCTTAAACCTCTCAACCGATTTTGATGAAATTTGGCACAGACAATCTTTAGACCCTGAGAAAGGAGATAGGCTACCTTTTATCTATGTTGGACCCAATTCTGAAATTCACGCAGACGAAGTTGCGGGCAGAAGCTAGTCATGAATACAATATTGAGCTTAACAACTTTTTTTTAAATAGTTGCTGAGAATTATGCAGTTTGGTGTGTAAGATTTATTCATTATATTAAAAAAAGGATTGCAAGTAAGAGCTGACCAGCCCCGACAGACATCACCCGTTCACAGGGGAAAACATCTATGTGTCTTGATAATATTGAGGCAAAGATAACAAGATTTGACTTTAATAATTAACAGGAACATAATTATTCTCATAGAAATAAAGGGTATATTAAACTAATTGCCACCTACGGTTTCACGCTCGTCCCAAAAGGATATCAAGATAGAATGACATGAGATTTAAAGTTAGACTTGTGAAAAACGCATTAAATTTTGTCCATTATTTCCATGATACACGTACAAACATACATAATTACAGTCAGAGGGAGATAATTATATATTTTTTTAAAGATATTTAATAATTATTTCGTCTACTATTGCTGATATTAAAACCACTTCATATATTTTTCTTAAATATCTCCTATGTATATCGACCAGTTATAATTTTATTATATGTATTAGTATAAAATATATTCATAGAAATTATAATTTTATAACAGTACCGAATTAGTAACCCGTTCTATATTTTAGTACTGCGGGAAATCCTTATAGTTTGTCTGCCACTAACGGAAGCGACACAGACTCGTAGGTACCGACAAAAAAATCGATTAATAGATAACATTCTTGTTGACATTACTATTACATTCCCAAAGTTATATAGTACTAGCTTCTGCCCGCGGCTTCGCTCACGTGAAGCTATATCAGGAGTAAAAATGGGAAACCAACATTGATGACCTCTTTTTTGTATGGGCTTCTATACATCAGGGAGGTCAAGCTGTATCTCAGAATTCATTTAATTAATTGAGATAAGAATTTCACCAGTTTTTAAGTTGGAGCATATACTTTCTAACAGTGATAATAAAATTAAAATCTATTCAGTAGTTTTTGCTCCAACCCGTAACAAACACAAACAGACAACAATTTTAAAAATCACATTTTCGGATTCGGAGAAGTTTATATACCATAACCCACGTGTTTTTTTTAAATATCTTCAAAACAGACACAGCTTTTTTTTCAATTTTATAATAGTAGAGATTTAATACTTTTTATAGCGCTAAACATGGATACCGGCCAGATATGAGTAGCATCAAAGCATCAAAGTACCTATAACTAGACACAGGTGTCTTCAGTTATCATAAGTTGATTGATAATAATCGGTAAACAATCGATTGAAACCGATCACGTAACACTATATGATAATGAGCGGCCATTGTTAATGTTTGCCATCACACTGATCACTCGGACACCGCGTGACGAGACGATTGTAGATACAAATGTGTTAATTTTATATACGTAGGATTTTGTAAAGATAGAACATTTAGCAGGGAGTTGGACCGTGAGGCAGTTACTAGCTTGTAGACTGTATGACTTTAAACAAACAGCCGGAAAAGAAATGTCAGAATTTTTAATTTCGTAAATAATACTGAGACCTAAAAGTTTGATTGCCATTAATAGCTACTTCTTATTAAATAGCGTTATAGTTTTAAGGCTTAAGGAATTGCTGGTTATAGTTCAAAGTAGAAGCTGTAAATCTAGCGATTCCTAAAGTGGTATCCCGGGAAAATTCACTAGAGTTCTTTAGTTCTGTGCTTTGGTTATAACTTTTTACTGTTACCAATTTTAAATAGCTGTCTTTTTTATTAAACTCGTCGTGTTCCATAAAATTGCTCTTAATATTTAAATGTGTTCAAACCACTGAAAGATTTGGAACTGCTTGTCTTCGCGTTGTCCAATTTATTATAAATTGTTTCGTTGTGTTCTTTGTTCTGACTGAAGTAGATCTTATGCCTCTTCATAAATGTGACATAAACCTTTTACCATATCATCACCAAACTGTAAAATCTTTGTGTGCATTATATAAGTCCTAAAAAAGACAAAGTTCATTAATGCCTCTCTTAGGTTAACGAAAACAGGCTGTAGTAGCACATTTTCCCTGGAAAACCGTTTCATACTGAAAAGAAACTGCCTTAAATTTCCTATGCTCTCCTCTAGGTATGTGATGTCTGGAAGGAATTCGCGTAATCTGTCATGAAACACGATCGTGGCTACAAGGTGATACCTTGTGTGCGCAGGCGTCGGCTGATGACCGCGCGAACCATTGCGTTTAGGAGTTATTTATGACGACAGTTTATGTTTAACGTGACGTACTTTACTTAACGTAGATACATATAAATGTATGTACACAGTATAAACGTATTTATAGCCAAGTTTATTGTCATTGAAATTTATCGACCGGAAAGCGATTTTATGATGGTTTTAAAATGGAAATTTAGATAAAATATTGGATAATCAATGTCAAAAGTATTTATTGAAGATAGTTAGGTATACTTTTTGAACGTTAATATTACAGTTGGGGTAGCTCCATAAGGCCCTTCAATGTATATTTGGGAATAGCCATTAAATTGTCTTGGCGTACAAAATTAATGGGCTACTGTCATACTGTGCTTGTAAAATTAATTGTAATTCATCACGTATCTACCAGCGATAAGAGAGTTGGGAGAGGTGTACTAATGTATACCCACAGTTCATTGCTATATTTTATGCTCCTATGTGAGAGCTGAGAGCCTATTGCCATTTACCGTACATAATTCAAATATCGAATTGAAAAAATGGAAAATCCGACACAAAACATTGCTCGATCTGGAATAGAAGCCTCTCAATTGCGTTTGGGCAGTTTTTCCGTTAATGTCACACAATAGTGCGATTTCTATACAAGGAACAATATGTATTTATATCGTTAATGTATTAAATCAAGTCAATCAATTCAATCAATCGAAAATTTTTTTTCAAATAGAATCCTAGGCGTTTCAAGTATTGTCCGATTTAGAAATGAACCGTTAAAATTCTTTTTATAATATTAGGATTATTGGTATTGAAAATGGTCTATAAAGAGCAATTTGCTTAAAACTTAAATATTCATGAATATGTATTGTAAGGAAAATGATTGTGTGTGTTGCTGAGGAGTTTATTGCACTGTTTCTTTTTCCCACCAAACATACTAGAAGGCGGTGAATGGCGGGTGTTATGGTACCTGTCTACTACGAAAAAGTACTACCTAGTCTACTAAGAATAAACCGTTTTCATTTTGACCTTTGTATATGGAATCTGAATTTGAAAAAACATTACACCTCCTTCACTTCTATTAAGAGAAAACTACCCTACATTCGAATATCTCATCTAACGTGGGTGTGTTTACAACCAAATATCTCACATACACGAAAACTCAAACCTAGAAAAAATATTTGTAGCACCCATAATTATTTGTTCCGTGTGGAGATCAATCCGGGAATCCTTAGCGCAGCGGCCAATTGATCGACTACTCCGCCAATTGAGCTTAGTCAAAATCAAAGTCAAATGTTTTATTTGAATTACCAGTATTACAGGTAGTTTTGAATTGACAGAAACTATGTGCGCGGTTCCAAATAGTGGGTCTTATGGAGAAGAACTAGCAAGAAACTCCATAGATACTCCTTTCAACAAAGATTATAACATTGTTTTTTTTTACAATTTAGTTCTTATAATCTTAATTAAGTTTATTGTGTTAAATCTAATTTCTTTACCTACTTTGTGTTACAAAATACGTTATTTATTGACGTACTAACATTATTTGGAAACTTCGTAATTGGTTTCATGTGTTTACACAAGTGGTCATGTTCACCATTGTCTGCGGTCGGCGCGTGCGCAGTTGACGATACATGGTAACCAGACAATGATAAAGACGTGTTCAGATACTTGTTTACGTTTCCATGACAACTTATTGAAAGATAATTATGAGAGAATTTGATAAACGCATTTGTGTTATCCGATTTCTTATCTCTTCACATTATTATCGCGATCTGATCATTTTGTGGATAAGTTATTTTTAAATGGAAGTTAGTTTGTACCTTGGAGAGCTTGTATATTTCCGTTCACTGTCCCACTACTTTTTTTTTCTAACCCCTTTCGTCCCTCTGCTGGGCAAAGGCCTCCCTTCCTTCCAATAAATAAAAAAAGGTACTGTTTATACCTATGTACTGTCATCATGTACACACCTTTTTAAACCGAAACACTTGTGTCAATGAAGTTGATCCCTATTGTCTCTAGGTGAACGATTCCATAGACACTCAATGTGTGAAAAAAAAATTGTATTGAGTGCCAACCATTTTCTTTACACCTGCAAAGAAAATAATACTACAAAACAATTAAACACACATAGTCGGAGACAGTTGTGCTGTAGTTTTCCATTATTTAAAGTTCAATGTATATAATATAACAAATATATTATAATGTAATGTGTCGAGTATAAGCTATGTAACTCGTTATGTTATGTACTGAAAAAATATTTAAATAAGACGTGACTAAAGTGTTATTTAAATAACTTTTCTAAGAACAAGTTCTGTCTCTAATTAATTATCTGGACATAAAAACACTTTAACGTTTACTAAACGCATACAAAAAATAACTAGAAAAGTAATGTAGGCATATATTTCAATAGCTATATTACATAGTGATATTTGGTTGAGGAAATGAGACCATCCCTAACGAGATAACTTCGATAATTTGGATAATATCAGTTCATTGTC
The DNA here is from genome assembly GCA_947256265.1 of Acronicta leporina. Taxonomy (NCBI): domain Eukaryota; kingdom Metazoa; phylum Arthropoda; class Insecta; order Lepidoptera; family Noctuidae; genus Acronicta; species Acronicta leporina. The sequence goes on along the minus strand of OX366532.1, from coordinate 12,142,753 downwards.
TCAAATGTAATATCACTACATATTATAAAACAAAGTCGCTTCCCGCTGTCTGTCCCTATGTATGTTTAGATCTTTAAAACTACGCAACGGATTTTGATGCAGTTTTTTTTAATAGATAGAGTGATTCAAGAGGAAGGTTTTAAGCTATTTAATATTACGCTACGACTCTTAGGGACGGGGCAGCGAGGGTGAAACCGCGGGCGGGTCGCTTGTACTTAAATACAATGAAAATGACACTGTTGTGAACTCGTGACCTTTAACCAGACGGCGTAGGCCACACCTCGTAGCGGCTGTAGCTTTTCGTAGCGCGTAGCTCGTAGCAACGGCCGACCGCATTGCAGACATTTCGTGGAAACGCTTCAAATTGCACGAATTTATTATCTCATTGTGTTGTTTACACGAAAATTCTTTCACGCGCTTTGTTTTGTCGCTTCCTCAGTTATGCAGTTTTCCCGTGAGATCGGAGGATACCGTATCATTCACGTTGGAGACACGCACGAACGAACCAGTTTTTTTTTTCTGTCAATTATGGCTTTGATGGTAATTCTCTTATTGTCTTGGCACCAAACGTGTGGGAACCACCAGCGATAGTCGAGCACAATAGTTTAGTTGGTGGCTGTACGCTGGCGGCTTTGGTCGCTATGTGGACCTTAAAAATCACGTGACGTCATCATAGTCATTAGTGCAGTGAAAGTGGTGTATGTAAATCCGAGTTTATAATTCCTTATGAGTTGTGGAATTTAGAAAAAATTTAGAGCAAAGATTTTGGAAAAATAAGTGAGTCAGCAAATAATCTAGTATGTTAAGTTATTTTAGTGAAGGAAAAATTCGACTCGCAGGCAGGATTCGAACCTGCGTCTTCTGGCTAGGTACGCCAGACGCTATGACCTCTAAGCCACCGCGAGTCCTACCTGCCATGTCGAAGTTTGCCTTCACATTCTGAACTTACGGTTAAAAGGTGACGTCAGTAATATCTATTGAAAAGATCTAACCAGAAGACGCAGGTTCGAATCCTGCCTGCGAGTCGAATTATTCCTTCACTAAAATAACTTTATAATCTTATGAAAAATGCAAAAAGATGGTATATTAATATTTTTTTCATTTATTACAGTCAAGGAAAAAGTCTAATTAATATTGCAGGATGACAAACTTCACAATGATTGTGTTTCAAATGTACTCCTGTAATTAATGACTTGTTGATTTGTTGTTAATTTACCTCATTGCTATGCGTCATTAGTCTAGAATTGGTCTAGAATTCTAAGTTTAGATAATCGTAGTGTGGTACAATATTTTCACTTAACCTTATGACGTCTTATTCAAATAACAATATTATTATGTAGTTAGATTTCAAATTACAAACTGTCAATTTAATGGTTTATCGCAAGCAACCTCTTTGTTATTTTTTTATCTTTTTCTTCAGATTCCATTGACGTCGCGTCTGTAGCAAGGAACTGTAAAAAATTGTTTTCTTAATAATCACCTAATTTAAATACATGGTGGGTGTTGGCAACCAGCTTACAGCTCCCAAAGGTAATGCAAACATAGGGTGTAGAAAACAACGCCACCATAAATAAAAACCGTTCAAGTGCGAGTCGGACTCGCGCACGAAGGGTTCCGTACCATAAATCGCGTTTGTTGTATGGAAGCCTCCTTTAAATATTTATTTTATTTTATTTTTAGTATAGGTTGTTATAGCGGCAACAGAAATACATAATTAGTGAAAATTTCAACTGTCTAGCTATCGCGGTTCTTGAGATACAGCCTGGTGACAGACCGACGGACAGACAGCGAAGTCTTAGTAATGAGGTCCCGCTTTTACCCTTTGGGTACGGAACCCAAAAAAAAACAATAGAAAGTCGATAGTGTCAGTTTACGTTCATTCAAATAGAGAATGTATGCGTATGCAACCTTTTTCTGGTCTCTCTATAATTGACTCCAACAATTGCGTACCTACTATATCTATACTAATATATAAAGCTGAAGAGTTTGTTTGTTTGTTTGCTTGAACGCGCTAATCTCAGGAACTACTGGTCCGATTTGAAAAATTCTTTCAGTGTTAGATAGCCCATTTATTGAGGAAGGCTACAGGGATATATCATCACGCTACGCGGATGAAGTCGCGGGCGGAAGCTAGTGTATCTATATATATTATTTGTTTATATGTTGACAAAGTGCAATTCCAAGGAACGTAGTTAAAAATATATATGATTTTTGTTTACCTCTTTATTTTAATACAATAAACCGCGCTAATTGCGGTCAACGGCGAAATTCGACTAAATAGTATGGCGGTCAAACATAGTTCTACGTATTATTTGATGTTTGAAGTTATTTTAATGGAGGAAAAATCTACTTGCGAGCAGCATTGCGGGCGGTTCGATACACCAGACGTTATGACCTCTAATCCCCCGCGAGCTCCACCCGCCATGTCGCACTTTGTCGAAAAAGACGCAGATTCGAATCCTGCCCGGGAGTCGAAATTTTCCTTCATTAAAATAACTTTATAATTTTAGCATGGAAAATGCGAAAAAAATACAAAAATATAGTTAGCTATATTATGATTTATTAGTAATCAGGTTTGCAGTATATTCTTCTAAAGAAAACTTGTTACAATACTATAATAATAACTTAGTGTAAGTGCGATATTTTAAAACACAACCTAATTATAAATAATTCAACTTGTTGTCACGTTGTAACCACAATAAAAAGATTTATACTGTGTTTGACAACACTTTAAATAGCAAATAAATCACCATCTTATTTAGATAAATTATATATACCTACGCTAAAAATAACGTAATGATTATGTTCGTAATTATGTGATAATATTACAACTATGACTCACTTTACTGAGATTACTAAAATAGAAATACATACTATGTTGTAAGCATCAGCAGTCTGCAAGGGTTTTTCTGGTTCGGCAACTTATCCATGGACGGCGAAGATGGCTCGTCTGCTCGTATTACGTAACCTATAAAAAATATATAATCAACCCATTATATGTTCCACTGCTGGATACGGATCTCCTCTCACAATGACAGTGATAAGGCTGTAGTCCACCACGCTAGCCTAATACGGGTTGGCAGACTTCACACGCCGTCGAGAAATTCTCTCAAGCGTGCAGGTTTCCTTATGATGTTTTCCTTCACCGTTTAAAAGCGCGTGGTAATTGGTAATCGGATATTGGTGAGGTAGTGAATGTTCAGATATTAATGGTAACTTGTGGTGTGTGGAACTTGTTGACATTTTGAATTGTTCAGAGGTGTTTGGTCAACTTGTCTGCTACAATGTATCTGACGGCGACTGTACTTATATTTCACTAACACAACATGCCAGATGCATAAACCAATGTGTTACTAACAAACTAGAATGTCGCACATCTTATTTTAAGCAAACTGTAATGTTTTTATAAGAAAATAAATTCTTTAATCCGAATTAAGTTTACAAGACTCGTAGCAAGCGGTCTGTAGTTTCTGCCTACCCCTGTGAGATAGAGGCATGAATGTATTGTATATGTTACTACTTAGTAAATAAATAGTAGGTACGTCAAGCTTTTGTTACTTCAGCTCCCCTCTTACTAAAGTTTACCCTTCACCACGAATAGATACTATCTTCTTAACATTCCTTAGTCGGCTTTTACGACACCGACAAACGATAAAAAAAGGCGCCAGAATTCTGAACGAAATAATTGTAAAAGCACGTTATTATAACTATTTTGTAGTTACATTGGCATAACTAAACACTATGCCATTGTGTTGGACACGTGAGAAAACTACTGCACCTAAACGTGATAGATGCTATCACTATGATGAACTTGTGAAATTGTGCCTCTCTCGGTTATGAAGATCCCGTCTTACAGATAGGAATAGGGTTGGCAAATAAAATAATATATATAAATAAAAATAATGTATGCAAATAAATATCAATTGATGTATGTATGGAAGACCTTGTCAAATGCACGACCGATTTGGCTGGTTTTTAATTTGTGTTCGTAGTCAGAAGGTTTTTTTACACCAGATATATCGGTAAAATGTACGCAGGCAAATTTTTTGACCGTGGGAGAGCCATGCTTCGGCACGAATGTGCCGGATCTACCGCAGTGATACCACGGCCTCACAGAACACCGGCGTGAAAAACGCTTACGTTTCGCCGAGTGAGTGAGAATCCCGGAGGCCCAAAAGAGGAAAAAAAGGCCGGCAACGCACTTGCGACTCCTCTAGTGTTGCGGGTGTCCGTATCAGGCGATCTGCCTGCTCCTTTGCCGCCCTATGCCATAAAAACTGCGATTTATTTTTATATATTTGATCACAAAACACTGATTATTCACTATCTTCTAAAGTAGACAACCCTACATGAGTTGTGCAAATAAAATCATGTTTTAACACGCCATTACTATTCGAATCTTTTTCCTGTTACTATTGTTAGTGAATAATACTCGTTCACCGATAACGAAGTCCATATTATTGCGAGGTCGTTTGTAAGGTACTTATGCATATGCCACGTGACTTAAAAATCTAGACTCTTAGAATAAAGACTCTTTAAACAGTTTCACTTTAAGATAATTCTAGAAATACCTAAGGTCTTTTGGTAATGAAGGGAGTTGCTTACTCTGCAGCTTAGCAGAATTTTTAGGTTTCGGTTAGTACAGAAATCGCCTAACCGTTCCCATTCTGAGAGGAGACCTTTGCACGGCAGTGGGACTATTTAATGAGGTTGATGTCCTGAGAGCGACTGCTACGCTAGAGGTCCTGGGTTCGATTCCCGGGTCGAGCAAAGTGTTATTGGGTTTTTCTATGAAAAACCCAATAACACTTGAGGTTTCAGCTCGGAGTTAGGAATTTGTGCCCGTTTAATGGCAAACATACCGGCGAACTATGGGTGTACATGAGTACGCCTCTGACTAACCCTTCGGGGAATACAGGCATGATGGTATGTTATGTTATGATTATGATGACATACCTACTTATTACAGTCTTTGTAAGTTACGCACACGACAGCGTAAACTCTAAACAAATAGATGTTAAAGAAATCTCAGTTTTTATCAGCCGGCAGCCGCTGCACTTATCTTTACTTCCAGTTTACATGCAATCTATTTATATTGTGGCTATTTTTAGCTCCAAGACGACTCACTATTGTCCTATAGTTCCTGAATAAGTAAGCAATGGTTTATTTATTCACATTTTGTTTTACGCGCACTAGGCTAGCGCATTGGTGCACAGAGATGGATTAGGGAGGTTCTGAGACGGGTTTGTAGGCGTAGCGCAGAAAGGGTCCCGGAAGAAAGAACTAGTCCCCGGATCCTCCCAATATTGTGCTGAAGATGGCAACCGGGGGCATTTTAGTTCGGTAAAAATCACACACATCCGGTCCACCCCAGTAGGCTGACAGCCTTTTAGGTTTCGTCGAGGCACAAAAAAGCCTAGCGCAGTGGTTATTTTAGGATGTGGATGTACTCATGGACTTCGCCGCCCAAGGAAGGTTACGGGGCGTATCAGATTCCACCCATACTGGGAGACCTACCGACTAAAACCTTTTTGTTGGGTTTGAGGCAGCGAGATTTTTCTCTACAAGCGTGGTGGCTTAACTCCTCGACACTCTTCGCCAAAAGTGAGACAGTAGATAAGTTGGTGATGATTGTATTTGAAACGAGTTTGTGAATGTTGATGGACAAAAGGGTGATGGAGATCAAAGGACACCTTTATATCTCCCCACTGCTAAGCACGAGTATCGTGGCAGAATGCCACCACGACCTAGTTAGGTTGGCAGACTTCATATGCCGTCGAAAAAGTTCGCAGGTTTCCTCGTGATGTTTTCCTTCAGCCCGTAATAATTAACTACAAAAAAGTACACACACAACAAATATCCTTAGCTCAAATCATACATAGATCCAGTAAAGTCAATAAAAAAGGTATGTTTGAATCCTTTTGCGCGTTTCGCTTCTCTTCCGCTTCCGTATTTGATAGGATTGAGATGCGCAATCGTGTAAATTGTTATTGTTGTCAAGTGCTTTATGATTCAGAATATTTCAGCGTGCAGTTATTCAAGGATTTGCGAGCCAATGTATAGATATATTGAATGGGTGATAATGTTAAGAGATACTTAGGTTCTATGGAATATTTTCACACGAACTGAAATAGTGTCGCCTATTGTCATTAGCCAGATCAACACAGTTCGCCGGTGTTTATAGGTCTCATTTAATGAGGAGCAAGTCTATTGCCATTATCATAATCATTTATTTATAAAGCATCATTAGCCCACAGGTTAGTAAAAACTTATGTACTAAAAGTTAGTAGAATATATTGAAATAAAACAACCTTACGGATTATATCGCGTTATATTAGTATAAAGTATACATATCCCTATGTATTGTATTGTATTGTATATACTAATATAACGCGATATAATCCGTAAGGTTGTTTTATTTCAATATGTCTAATATTCGCGTAAACTTCAGAAATCAATATATTAGTAGAATATACCTAATATAAAACCGAGATACACAAAATTCAGTCTTGACGCACTAACAGACTAATAATGTGTCAAAGTATTCCTGCACAAATTTAATATGCAAGCTGCCCAGAATCTCACGCTTAGGAGTCGCGCTTGCGACCGACTCCTGATCCTGAACTAGTGGTCTAGCGGTGAGGGAGTCTATTTTAACAAATTGAATCCTTGAAGAGACCTAACTTTACTTATAGCATTTTGGTTTAGAAACAAATACATAAGTATATAAAAATGGCAGGTACAGTCACTTGCATTGTTTCCTTCTGTAACATGCAACAAGCCTTACAAAGCTGCACACAATATAAAAGTGGAATGAACAAGATAATTGTTTACAAGACCAATAAAAATGTTAACTATGTAATAAATACTTGAATTATTATCTCTCTGTCTCCTTCTTTTGTAGTCAAACAAAAGCGATAACAATATATCCCTTGTTGACATTAAAGTATCAATAAAACCGAAATCCCTCGGATTACATGCAGAGCGATAATGTTTTCGCCCTACATATGCAATGCCATAATATAAAATACCGTATACAATACAATTTTGTTTATACATACATAATATCATATCATTATCATAATTGAATCATCATTCATAACAGCCGGAAGACTTCCGGACGTTGACCTCTCATAGAATTCCATAACTCCTCAGCTAAGCGTTGAATCATAAAATTTTATCACTGTGTTACATTAAACAACTACGTAAATCTATGAATTAGTATATTACATACACAAGTAGAGTTAAATACATCCAAATTTGTAAATTAGGTAGGTAGGCCTTAGAATAGTAGGTACCTAAAACTAATGAGCATATATCTATGGGTAGATTAATTAGTTAAAGAAGCGATATCCTGTATAGGATTTAGCATTCCATAGTTTCTGCCTACACAAAAAAAATTGAGATAACGTGATGCTATATAAAAGAAACCAATAAAATCGTATAGCACCTAATCTAGACTTTAGATTTACGAGGTACTTACATATATATGTCATAATTTACGAGGTATATATGTCAAAAAATTATTGCTTTATTGCAAATTGTGATAATAAAGGTGCGGCAATGTTTTGAACTCATTATGCGCACGCGCAACCATTTGGGTGTACACTTCAGTTGTCTTACTAACCTGGTAGGCAAAGTTGAATGAACTTGAAATGTGCAGAAAATATTCCGCTACAGTTTATTGTTTGTAAATGGAATGTTAAATATTACAACATTAATCAGGCGTTAAGAAACGATAATAGCTTACTAAGGAACGGTTAATTTTGTGGATTTTGCTGAATATTTAACATAACATACCATCACGCCTGTATTCCCCGAAGGGTTAGGCAGAGGCGTACTAATGTACACCCACAGTTCGCCGGTATGTTTAGGTCCCATGTAATAGGGGGCGAGCCTTTTGCCATTAACCGGCCACAAATTCCTAACTCCGAGCTGCTACTGGGAATTTCATAGAAAAACCCCAATAACACTGCTCGACCTAGGAATCGAACCCAGGACCTCTAGCGTAGCAGTCGCGCTCAGGACCACTTGGCTAATGAGGCAGTTTAACAGTACTTTAACAGTAGTAAAAGTATTTCTGTCATATATTTTTAGAATATTATGCCAGCTATTTTTATCTATAGGTACTTTTATGTAACATCTCTACTATTATAAAATATTATACATTTTGAATGCGTAACGGTTGAATATATATCTGAATAAAAATTGTATACTTTTCTATCATAATTTTATACTCATAAGTATACACAAAATATTTTATTCCAACTTTACGTGACTTTGGAAAGATTTTGGTAAGATTACAACAATAATGACTGACTGACATTAATTATTAAACTCACTGGTCGCGTGTGCTACTGCTGAGTTCAATTCCCAGGTGAAGTAGTAGTGTTTGTATTTTATTTTTGTCAATCTACTTTGTTATCACGTTCTAAAATTATAAAATGAATCAATGATTGTGTTATCTTAGACATAAGATGGAAGTCTCCACATTCCGCGAACCTTTATGATCCTCATTCTAAAACAAATGTATTCCTAAAATCAATTTAGTTATTTATAATATCTTCTACGGTTCTTTGTGTAACCAGAATTTTACGTAGCAGTGTATACATTACGGACTTACAGTCTGGCTTTACTCTTGTGAACGCAGCGATTTCCAGTGCTCACGATCTTATAAAAAAGTAAACGACTTATCCGACCGTCCTCTCAATAATTTGGAAAAGGTTATCAATCTAAAATCTACGAAGAATGTCTGAAATCTGATTCACAGGCCGTTATTGACGCAAGTACGCTTACAACTAATATCGTATCGAAAACATCGAATTTTTCATCAGTCATTCATATTATATATAGCCAGTGAATAACACTGGATTATAAATATTATTTGAGCTATTTTTATGATAAAAATATGGAAACTGATTATATTTTACGAATTAAGATACTATTCAATATGTTACACTAATCCCGAATTCTATATCAAAGCGTACAATACTTTTTCACCCTGTACTAGGGCGCTGATGTTCAGTTTCGGTAGAGAACGCGTTCAATGACGCGGGATCCACAATCCCTGATAATATTTTACCTGATAGCAGATATTAAACCTCCTACACACTCTCAGTCACTCACATATATAATTCAGTCTCCGCGCAACACTCGCGCCGTGCGCACGCGTTTCCTTACCGCAAATTAAACCTTTATCTTAAGTGTTAGTTTATTTTCATTCCATATAACCAGTGATAGTGTATTAAGATGCCTACTGAAGTTTGTGAGAGATTCATGGCTAAGCTGTTAAAAATTGTGAGTTTATTTTTTAGTTAAATACCTTCGCACTTTGTATTTCAATGTTTTTGCGTGTAATTTCGTTGGCTTGGCTTCTAAATATTTTGGTTTTCAACTCTAGAAGCGAATTTTGTTTCCGAACATATTATTAACGTGTTCAACTAACAACAATCGTATTATTTTATGTTCTTTGGCTTCAAGCTAGCTTTCATTTTATTTATTGTATTATATTCTATTCTCGCACTCCTGACGTCAATGGTTTAATTACAGACAAGTTATAAAGAATCTAATTCGGAACTTGTACATCAGTTTTTGACTGCTTGGTCAATAATTGTAAGAGTTGCAGACGTCCCAATAGGTTTCTGACCGTTTCTGCTGACGTACAAAAGTCGTTAGCTTAACGATTTATATAGTTTTTTAATACATTTAATGGATCCATAAAAACACAGTCAGATGCCTAGCATTCTTTCAATTCTGAATAAACTTATTTTCTCATGTCATAATTTGGTCTTTCGATACACAGTTATAGTCTCGTAACGTTTAACCTAATTTTGCAAAATTCCGTCTTAATTCTCATACACTTACGTGGTATAAGGCATTCTATAGGATGCAGTTTCCACAGTTGTATCATTCGAGGTCTAATTTAAAATATGATGCATGTTGCATCTTGATACGCTTCCTAAAAGCTAAGTTAAAGTAATTAATAATCCTTTTTAATAATAATTTAAAACATTTTAGTAATCCTCGTTTTTATTCATTTCAATACTTGCCCAGATGTTTACCATTTATTCAAATACAACACTCGTTTTTCGTAAACCATACATTATTTAAAAGATACTTGAATACACGAGAATTTTCTTGCCTCAATAATGCGGAAAAATATTGAGTAGCAACTGCCTGTACCATTGTTAAACAGTTATTTGTTCTGGTGTTGAGACTAATCGCAAAATGCAAAATTAGTATGCGTAATTATGATATTTAATACGGTTACTTTACGGTCGTGTAGCCACGAGCTATTCGCTAAACAATATTCTACCATACATCTATATATTTTGTATAAGTAGGATTATATTTTCTTATTATTTGTCTTAGTACTGCTTGCAAAGTATATTCTTGGTTCTTAAGCACCGTATCTCGCTTTCAGTTGCTAACAGCAGCTTGTAGTAAATAATTAAGTTTGGTTCGAACATAAGTTAAGACTTTAGTATTTACAAAATAACTTTTGGTACTAAAATTGTTGTTACCGATACCTGGTCCTTTCCGTTTCTGAGGACCAGTTCCAGCAAATCAATTTCTTAACTCAAATGTTTAAACAGCTTTTATTTTTAATGTATGTCATTGTGCCTTAACGTACGGTCAAAACTACGTCACTATTACGTCAGATTGCTAATATTTTAAAAGCCGGCCGATTGTTCAACATTTATACAGTAGTGACATGATTCAAAACGAATACATCCTGTATAGCTGTTTCTATAGAACGTCCTGTACTATTGTCCTATCTAAGTTTTGTGCTAATAGTAAGCTTTTTATAGTCATATCCTGGATAGTCCGGATTATTTTATCTAGGTGTCCTTGTTGATTTTATTAATGCGTTGTTTTGACATTACAACATATATGTTGGTACTTTGAAAGGCAGGTCCCAGGTCATGCATTAAGAAAAATACCATCACGCCTGTACCCCCGACTGTTTAAGCAGACTGGGTACTAATATATGCCTACATTTTAAATGTTCAAATCCCATGCAATAGCGAACCTATTGCCTTTAACCGAGCACCATTCTAAACCCCGAGCTAAATGTAACATACATAGTCATTCAACGACAAAACCCTTGAAATAAAGAAAAAAAAAGAAAACCCCCAGGCTGCGACTGACAAAACTCAATAAAACTTGTCAAGACCTGGTAATCGACCCCAAGACCTCTAGCTCTTACGAACTGTACGTTGACGTTAATAAGGTTGCCAGTAACAATTAAAAAATATATATAAATCCAAAGTAATACGCATATCCTAATTTAAATTACTGGAAATAGATATTAATTATTAGGTCATAGGTACTTGTTTATTTAACAAAAATAAGTACCAGGAATATAATTGTAACAACTAAACCTATATTCAATTATTTTTCCTTCTGCTTCGATTGCCACACTTGTAATTTATTCCGTGAATGAAATGTCAACAATAACATGTCGGGCGGAGCTTATATTGCCCACAAAAATGTGATACCAAAATAAATCCTAAACAAAACAATATTTTATCAAATTGTGTTACTATTCGGATTGAGATACCGTTAATCTAGGTTCCTACCGTACCATTTCGTCTACTACTACTTCACTAGAAATAAGGGCTCCCACACAAAACCACGATGCGATGCGATACGATGCCGCATCGCATGCACCGCAAATGCATCGAATTCGCAGATATTTGCGATGCGATGCGAATTCGCGGTTTTGTGTGGGATCCCTAAATGACCGCAAAATTGTCCCTAACTTGGTAAAGTTATCAAGACTTCGCTTACATTTATTTCCAGTAAAGTATTTTGGATGAAATGGCAGGGCAGGAACCTAGATTAACGGTATTGGTATCCGATTAATAATACACATCGATTAAATTGTGTTTGAATTACGATTTAAATTGGGTCCAGATTGTCGTTAATTTAAAACAATTTTATCAACAATATTTTTCTTCACTGTGAAAATTGTAGGATAGAGAATTAATACTCAATACAATACTCAATACATTTATTGCACTCCACAAGTTAAATAGATGTTACAATGGTATAATATAAGAAACATGTGTGGGCCTTGTCGGCACGGCAAGATGTAGGAGAGAGGAGGAAGTTTTACATTAAATTTTAAGTTACCAGATTTCAAAATTACACTCAACAAGCTCTCAAATGCTTTCCTAATTACTATGCTGTTAATTCAGTACTAATAGAAAGTAGAATTACAACAGATAACTGTAGATATCAATTTGGCACAGCCGTGAGACACACAATATTTTATTTTATGAGTTAATTAGTTATTAAAAATGTTCTACGTACAACTGTGTCAATAAACTCTTTCTTTTACTTCTAATCTATATACTAATATATAAAGCTGAAGAGTTTATTTGTTGTTTTGTTTGTTTGTTTGCTTGAACGCGCTAATCTCAGGAACTACTGGTCCGATTTGAAAAATTCTTTCAGTTTTAGGTAGCCCATTTATTGAGGAATGCTATAGGCTATATATCATCACGCTAAGTCTAAGTAACTATTCCACGTGGACGAAGTCGCGGGCGGAAGCTAGTACAATATAAATTGTACTAGCGTTAATAGTGAGCGATAGTATTGTAACGTCATTTTGATAACTAATTACTGTAATTGTTTTATCAATTTATAGAAATGAGTTATTAAAATTACATATTACACAACAGGCATAAACACGCTGATAGACAAATGACAGCTCATTCACCGACTGATACCGCATCGGGGTCGGCAGTGAGTCAGGTTCATTAATTGTTTTGTTTGTATTGACTATGTTGACCGCAGGATCCCGAGAACCAAGTATTCAAGCCATTTCTATGATTTATTAAATATAGTATACAAGTTTACGAGTACAGGTTTGGAATAGTATCAGCACGTCATAAGAAAGCTGCTTATGAAATTGATATTATACAGATCGTTGAAATGAAATTTACTTCAGCTATTTTCTTTCGGCCTAAATCTTAACACAACTAAAAGGTTAAAAGGACCACTTTCGGACACTTTTTGAATGAAAAAGGACCACTTTTTAAAATAAAATATTACTATGGAATTCTACGGATTCTAATTAAGAATTAATATGATCTTCTAAATATGAATTGATCGATTGAGGAACTGCTAAATAAAGTCTGGATGACTATAAATTCTACAGTCAGCAGAAGTTCCAAGTTAAGTGCAGTTAAGAATCATAATTATATGATTCATCAAAAGTAACCATATTACCCACCCAGAACAGCTGAGTTTGACTCTGTCTCTCTAATATTTGCAGTCTAGATTGAAGGAAGTCCACTAACCCCTGTAGGATAACTTTATTTCTAGTAAATTTTTTACCGTAGGAGAGCTATGCTTCGGACCGGATGGACCGGCTCGACCGAAGTGATATCACAGCCTCACAGAAAACCAGCGTGATATCACAGCCCCACAGAAAACCAGCGTGATACAAAACAACACTTACGTTGTGTTTCGCCGAGTGAGTGTTTACCGGAGGCCCAAACCCTTTTAAAAAGGACGGCAACGCACTTGTGACTCCTCTGGTATTGCGGGTGTCCACGGACGGCGGTAATCGCTTACCGACCGCTGTTTGCCCCCCCTATTCCATAAATAAAATAAGTTCAATTTCATAGACCAAACATGGTATGATTTTAATCATGTAAGAGGAAGAAAATATACTCCGATCAGACTAAATATAATATTATCATTCCTTTTCTATTATACAACAGTGTATCACCCATCGTTGTTACGAATGCGACTTGCTAATGAGAAATGCAAATGACATCGTGATAGCATGCACTAGTCCCAGCTACCGACGTCACTTGCCTATTCACAAGTCGTATTTGTCCAGCGGACGCATTCGCTATGTCGTTTATGGACCATCAATGGAACTCATAAAAGTTTTCACAATAGGCCAATGTTCATTGTTAATAGTATGAAATGGTTGACCTGTGGTTTTGTTCGACTGCAAGGATATTGTTCCGTCTTTTGTATTGGCTGGGTCTCCATTGAACAGCCTGAAGGTGACTGCTTCAATTAAAGGCTAAGGCAGTTCATGATGGGATACCGATTCGGAATTACTCGTCAAGCCTTTTTTTATTTAATTAAAATCAATAACTTTTTATTTGAAATGAGATTTTATAGTAATTTATGGAGCCCTTATAAGTTATTTTTTTCCAAAAAGATGATTCTATGGAAAATATTCTGGTCCTAAGAGACGTAAGAAACTTCATGGTCTGCTTTGTCTTCTCTAACACCTGTGTCTTAGCAGCTTTTATCAAAAGCGGTGACATGAATCAAAAGAAATATTTTAATTCCTGATAGAAACAAAATATTCTGTCGCAATTTTGACAGATCACTCTTCGCTAATACCGACTGAACTTTCCAGTCGGTAACCAGGTTTATGCAGTACAATTTTATCAGTATGCAGATAGATTTTGCGTCCTATCTGTTCTACATAATCCTTTAGTCACTCACAACACCCACGGAAATTTACGAAGCCAGATAGTATATCTGGCAACGCCGCACGAAAAGCTACATTATAATATGTTGTCTGTATTTTCCGGAGGGACCTCTTTGAAGTTTTTCGCAAGTGGCTGCGTTGTGGTCAACTTTACGATAAAAGCGCGCATGCGCGGTCAAGGGGACAGACTTCAGAGCGGTACGTTTATATTACGCGAAACTTTACATGCAGTTTTTCAGTGTCCCATCTAATGCCATGTTATTTAGTCAGCCTGAATGTAGGTCTTTACTTCCCCAGTTTGGGTCGCTTATTTCAAGAATAGCGTGGCTGATAGCCAGAAATGATAAAACTATCCTGTTATGGTTTAGGCAGACATAATACTGTATGGTGACCGATGATTTTCCTGTGTCATATAGCACGAGTGACAAGCGGTGGCGATTTAATATGATTACATTACCAGATGGACTGATATACGTGCCACGAAATATTCTAACCGTTGTGTATCTCGTTCTGGCTAGCTCTTGAAGATATAATGTGACTAAAATTAAGTTGTAGCTATGACCCATTGTTTACTGTAGTCATTGACACATTTAATACATTGTGCTCAATTGCCCATCAAAATCTTCAAATTACTAAAATACAGTAACATCAACATTTTCAATAAACATTGAGACAAGAATAAAATTCAAAAGCAAACACCAATGCAATGATTTCGAAGAATGTTCTGGAACTTAATTTAAAGTTAACTAAACTATTTAAAATGTTGTTTAGTCTAGAATTAACGATGCTTGATCAATGATCAAAAGATCTGCAGTCGGAATTGGGCTGCATTTTTAGGTGGAAGCAGTTATTTAAATTATAAACACGGATTTATGAATTTAGATCACGGCTGGACGTTTAGATGTATCGACGAAATTTTTCACATTCCTCGAGTTTGTAAACAAAGACGTGCTTTGATTTTATTTTAGTTTTTAAACGAGTTAGTATTTATATAAACATTCTTTTTGCTATTTTACTAAGTAACTAGAATAATTTTGATGTAAAAATATAATTAAAATGCCACTGCAAAGATGTTTTAAGCACTTTTTTGGACGATACGATCTCTGTTTTAAGTACCGGTTTGTCCATTGAAAAAAAGATTTTTTACTTCACTACCTCCATGAAAACCTCAATGGTCTAGTCAAGGACTTGGAAATGCATACTGTATGATAACTTTTTTATGTCTTGCACCGCCTTCAGCTCCGGAAACTGTTTTGTTTAGCACTCGTATTGTTATTGTAATTCTGCATTGTGTCACCAATCAGGGGACAGCGGCGCGACGGGACACGGCGGGGACACTCAACGTCCCATCACTAGCCAGTTGCTATTCAACCGTGATAGCGTACAGATACCGCGCTTGAACGAATTTTAGCTACAGAAAAAAATGTTTTGCCAACCGTGAAATCCATTTTTGAACGGATATATTCTTTTTTTAAATCGGTACGGAATTCGCGGTTATTTATTGTGTTTCGAATCTTATTGGCGGTTCAAGGACTCTGCTGTGAAATTTCGGATTTCAAAGTTAGAGTGTTGTAATTGTGATTGATTGCGAATGTTTCATGCACGTGTACAGTTTTTGTGAGTCTAGTGATAATAATAAATAAGAGTACTGTTAATTAAAATGGTCGTATGGTATACCTCGGAGGATAAAGAAGAGGTAAAACATTTCCATATATATGTAATTATATTTGTATAATACCACCTCAGTACATGACAATTCAAAAATGTTCCTTAAAAACGTTTAGGTAGTTCATGAATTCAGTACCATTAGGTATCTCTCATTTTGTGAGGGGGCCCGTACCCAACAGTTTTACTAATAAATAATAGCAAGACTAATTATGATAATGTTTATAAGGACTATATAGATACCGTGACACTTCCTGAATCTTCCACACTTACCTGTTTCGTCTAGACCAATTTGTCCCACTGTTGCGTCGCCTTTCCTCTTTCCAAGCTTCTCTGTCATTGCAATGACCGACACTACCTACGACTTGGACATTATCATTTTATCATACTATCGTCCTCCTGCTCTTTTTCCAAGTTACTTGGGGTCGGCGCAGTTTTTTTTTTTAATTTTCCTTTTATTTTTATTAACATCAAAATAACACAATTCTTCTGCCAAACTGCAGTACAGTTTGTCGGCAGTGTTCTCGTGGATACATTTTTTAACCAAGTAAGTATAATAAAAGAAAACACTAAAACAACACAACAAGCGGTTCACACACAAAACAAAAAAAAAGATTATAGCCATGCTCATGCCAGCCCACCAGGCTGGCATGAGCAACGCATGCAGAGAACCCAATTCCCAAGGGGAGAAGGGGAATTCCCCGTATGTCTTTCTCTTCCATATATGCATCTCTATTAGCCGACATCTCACTTCCTTTCTAGCCATATCATCTCTCACACAGTCCATCCATCTTTTCTTTGGTCTTCCCCTACCCTTATATCCATCTACGTCATTGTTAATATCATATTATCATACCAATATCTCTATTTCATCTCTACTACTATAAAATCATAAAAAATCTGTGTAAAATCATAAAAAATCATTGAAAATATTTAAAAAAAAAACAAGTGGGTAAGTTATATAAACGTCTCTGACTCCAAACATTTTAAAATTATTTTCTGTTTATCTCTTTGTTACGGGCTGGCGCAAAAACTACTGAATAGATTTTAATTTTGCCATCATTAAGTAATATATGCAAGTATATGCTCCAACTTACAAACTGGTGTACTTCTTATCTCAATTAATTGAACAGATCCTGATATACAGCTTGACTTCTCTGATGTATACAGACCCATACGAAGAAGAGATCATCTCTGTTGGTTTTTTATTAAATTATTTTTGGGATCCGTTTTTAATCCTAATATAGCTTCATGTGAGCGGAGCCGCTGGCAATAGCTATACTTGATAAAATGGACACTGGCCGATATTGTACATAAAGAGATTAGTATGAGGGTTTTCTATAAAAGCAATGAAAAAATATATCAATCTTTATAAAACCTGTATTGGATGGGGGATATTTAAAAAATATATTAGGGATCTTTAAAACCAAACAAAAAAACAAAATAATAATAATTACTTACAACACAAAAACATCTAGTGAATAAATAAATATAAAGTAAAAGAATATAATAAATATTATTATAGAAAGATAAGGGAAAATAATAATATACTTAATAGATATTTTTAATATTTTACATTTAAGTATATACATAGTTACACTAATTACTATAGATTAATAAATGAAAACTTAAGGAAATAAGAATTAAAGAGCTCCTCCTCTCTCCTACTTCGTTATTAATGTTGCTGTGCCCGACAGGGTCCATAATTGTTTCTTACTACTATACTTAACACCGGTATTACATTATGGATTGCAAATAAAAATATGAATATGAACCTAGTCAAAACAATCTTCTACCTTTAGTATTTTCGTTTGTTTGAAATTGTATGCACCTTGAGCAGCAAGTATACAATCTAAATTCGACCATAAATATTGTTATTTATGATTTATAGGTCACGTGAGTTAAATAATGGCAGTTTCCTTAACAGTTAGCGGAAAATTTGGATGTCCTGCCTCATTTAATACAAAATAAATAATTATTAGGATATGGAAATAAAACCACTTTATGGATTTTGTCGTGTTATATTCACAAATCAAATAAAGTGGTTTTATTTCAATAATTATGTCTAATATTTGCGAAATCGCGACAGTGTCAGAATTCAGTAAACTCATTATGATAATGACCGAGTTTCGTAGGTTTGTCTTTAAAAAAAAAAGGATTTATTATTTGGTTTCAAGATGAAAATCTTGTCTTTGATTTTCTCAGAAGTCATATAATTGGTTTGTTTACGTTTTCATTGCAGTTGTAGTATTCTGGCAATAATTACATAACTCGTATGTAACAATTACTAGAGGTCAATATACTATGACTGTGCATAAATGGAGGATCAACATCAATATTTTGAGAGCACCCATATAAACTGAAAGTTAGCTCTAGTAGTGTATTTTTAAGTGTCTTCGAGAAAAATGGACTGTGTATATTTATAGGCCACTTTGAAATGAGAGTTGAAAAACAATTTGAGAATTGATATATTGATTAAAATTTTGTATATTAATATCTAATCATAATATAATGATTCATAGAAAGCGCTTTTTAGACCTTTGGATTTTTATTTACCTTTAATGCGTGACGTTAACAGGCGGTTTATTATTTAAGACGTCATGCCTTCGTATGGTCATTTTACGTCATCAAAAACGTCATGCCTTCGTATATTCATTTTACGTCATCAAGTTTGAATGAAGAAGACTTCGAATAAGAACAGCATCTAACAGCGTGTCCGTTAAATCAGCCTTTCATAATAACACACATAATAGCTTATCAAATCCTGGAAAGAGCAAGTCACGTTGTTCACGGGCTCGGGACTTAACCTGTAAGATCTGTCGTCAGAACAGAAAACTTTGAAAGCAGGAGTATCTTTTATTCAAACCGATTTCATGTAAATAGTGGAAGAATATTTGGCAATGGTATAATTGCTCTGGCTACATTAGTACTACAGTTATCCACAACCAAACCTGAAAGTCGGTATTCTGATATTTAATTCTAATCTAATTTCAATATCGTAAATGACAACATTCGATGGTTAAATCTTGTGATTTCTTTACAATATATTTAATTGATCACGTTACACGTTGATTTGTAATTTATGATACATTGGGACTAGAGTGAAATTATATTTTGAACGGATATTAACTACGGAATTACTCTTCAGATCAAAAATCAAAAAAGGTTGACCAATACTCTTTCCGACTTCAGTTTCCTAAATTTCGCTCCTGGCATTTCCTTTACCCCCTTTTTTGCGTATATCCTCATCATCACAAAGGACGCTTATGTCTAGACGTCAGCTTCGCGCGCCCTGGGTTTTCTTCAGCAAACAGCCTGTCTGTCACTGACACTGACATGTCTACTGCTCCGACGTGCACAAATATAGACGTCGCCACTACTTTCCGCCAGGGTTGATAAAACCTAGAACATTGTCATGTTTAAAAAAATCAGTATTATTCAAATAATATAAGTCAATATAATGTGGAGGGTTGGAAAGGTAGAGGGAGACCAAAGAAAAGATTGTATTAAAGCTGAAATGATAGAAACCATAGTGATGAGGTGACAGGGATGAATGGAAAACAGGACAAGATGCGCCGACTACAATTAAATTAGGACGAGGACAAGAAGATGATGATAAGAGGAAAGTGTTGACTTGTATAACATAAATCATATGGAATTCATAAGATGGAATGGAAATAAATTCAATTCATTCAGGTTATATCGTCATAAATGCTCCATGAACTTGAGGAAAGTCTGCTGTGATGTGTGATACTTCTTATTTGTTATAGCAGTAGATTAAATAAATCAACGGCACAATGCGTCTGATAAATAATAACAGAAACAAATGGTTCTAATGACGTAGAGAAACAACCATTTCATAACGGAAAACACTGAATGAAAACAGTCCCCGTCTTTGTAACAATCATTATGCATCTGAAGTGTGCGCAGGAGTATTAAGGCTGCAAGCTGTAATTTACATCTCCTGTAGTGATACCTGAACACTTAATTGAATATGACGAATAAGTGAATGTAGGAATTCAACTTCTTGCTCATTCCTTTACAAAAACAAATCTACTTACCTAAAATTAAACCGAACAGAAGTATTTTTAAATATCGAAATGGATCCAGACGGAATACCGACACGCAAACAGACGCAATGAGCAATTCAATGTCGTGCGCGGGGGCGCGGCAATAACGTCCATTACGATCAATTTAGCCCCTTCCTAGCAGTCACATGTCGCCCACATACTAGCATTCGTTTCAATTGCATTCTCAAATTGGAAATGATAAAATAACTGTGACATGGACAGGATTGACGTGTTTGAAAAGAGACCAGTGACAATAAACTGCGTCTCTAACTCTCTCGTGATTATCCTTTTAATTTAGACGATAAGAGTTTGTTGTGGAAAAAATTGGCAAGGTCCTTAGCATCTAATATCAAAAGTTTTCCAATTCCATTTGCCCTCTTTAAGGTACATAACAACATCTCTGAGATCTCCCGAGATATAATGCAACAGTGCAACGCACACGCAGTAAATCCATTAAGTACTTTAAATGTGTCTGTTGCCAAGTAACTACAACCTTTACCAAGCCAAACGCTGCTGCTTCTATTGTGAGAGTACAATGACTTCTCAATTATTCAATTTGTACCAATATCTATCGTTTCACTTATCCACGAAGGCGTTCAGTATTCCAACAACGGATGACAGTGTGACCATTTTGAACAAGGTACTTTAATACTTCGATCAATGACTTAGGCACCTTTGTTTATGGCATATTATGCACTTAACCCAGACGATTTCCTTCCGTTCACGCTGTAAACATGAACAGAATATAATATTAAATTGTAATTTGAGAAAGGGCCCGTTCCCATGCAGAGGAGCAATGAGCATTAATCACCATCGGTTGCTTATTGCGTGGACTCTCTTCAATGTTTCATAAAAAACATTGCAAAAGGAATTATAATCGGATCACTTTCTGTTTTTGAATGCAGAAAATTATGCGATCGTTCGCTGTTCCAACGGCCTTGCTTTCTCGTGTCTATGGTCGGAGCCATGGAATTCGTGTACACATCCTTCTTGATTTTCTCTGAACCCAACACTCTGTCTTCTATAGATACTTTTTTTTGCATGCCCCAGCCACCTTCGTTTTCTTTCCAGCGAACTTTCAGTGTGACTATCATAATGATTGTGATAGGTAGATACATGGTTTACTTTAATTTTAGACAGCCCTGTGGCCTATCAAGTAAATACCGTGCAATACGCATGACTTAATGTTTAGTCTACGGCACCATTTTAGCGAATGACATAGTTTTTCCCCTTAATAATTCCACTGAGCCGCGGTTATTTTGTGACAGTTTTAATTTGTGGCTAGCCTCAGTGTGTCAGTTAGTGAGTTGGGTAACATTTGTGTTGTTCTGCGCGTATCGTTTGTAGTTCGTCTCATAAAATAAAGGAGGATTTTACAGGTTGGTAATTACATTGGCTACTAAACGCACTGTACTAAGTACAAATGCAAATAATGAGTACCATCGCGTTAGGAACAATATACGTACTCGTAGGCTTATACTAATACAGTATTTTTTTGTTGATTTTGACTATCAATCTTGCCAGTTTCTTTATCTGAAGGCAAACATTTTACTATCCCATAAATTATAATTATCGCAATTTTATAACAAATAACAATACATATCTAAGAGTAATCTAAAGATAGTTTGGTACTGTATTAGATCTTTTATGAATCTTATATCTCAATGGTTCCCAGTAGGCACTATTGTGTATTGATAGCATGAATAAATTTTAGATTATAATCTACATTTCTTTTTAGTTTATTTCGTACCTATTGCTTTGTTCGATTCACAGACAACTTTTCAGTACTTATATAATCGAGCAATTTTATTGTAATTTTGTAAGAGAGAGCCTCGGTCATAACCTTGCGAAGATAAACATTTCACTGGCCATTCATCCACCCGTTACTCATAAACACGTAATTCTTGGTAACATTATGAACGAAAACTCTCACGCAGATCATAAAAAGTTTAAAGAAGCTGATTTCGCACAGTGAATTTTAGATGTTAAGTATATTTTTATATACTGCAGTATTGTATTCGTTTAGAAGTAAGTAAAATGAAATAGATAATACTAGCTTCTGCCCGCGGCTTCGCCCCCGTGGAATCCGGTCTGTCATCACATCCCACGGGAACGGGATAAAAAGTATCCTATGTCCGTTTCCTGGTTCTAAGCTACCTCTCCACCAATTTTCAGCATAATCGGTTCAGCCGTTCTTGAGTTATAAATGGAGTAACTAACACGACTTTCTTTTATCTAAATAGATAATAGATGTAACGACATGTAAAAATACATGATAATAATTAAAAAACTGTGTTTTAAAAAGTGAATAGCACTTTTTACGTTTATCTAGCAGCAAC
Organism: Acronicta leporina; assembly: GCA_947256265.1. Classification (NCBI taxonomy): domain Eukaryota; kingdom Metazoa; phylum Arthropoda; class Insecta; order Lepidoptera; family Noctuidae; genus Acronicta; species Acronicta leporina. The sequence goes on along the minus strand of OX366532.1, from coordinate 12,120,209 downwards.
TCAAAAATGTCAATACGCCTTATCAATAGGTTGAACACAGAAAGAAAGTTTATTCTAATAAATTAAAAATGATTTATGTACCTATCACTCGCTAAATAGTTAAGGAAAACATCGTAAGGAAATGTGCATGCCTGAGAGATTTCTCCGACGGTGTGCAGACTATATAGTATATACGTGGTGGACTAGATTCATGTCCAGAACTGTAACAATAAATGGATTGAAGACGATACTCAGGTACAATTGACAAACTTGGCGGTGAACCACCCTTAAGGCTAAAATCGCTTGCACCGAGCGCGCGGGCGTGCTGTGCGTTATCAACCCATCCCTCGTCGATATCCCCTTGAGCTTCTTGCGCGTTACTTGAAACTTTGAATTTCTAGATGAATTTTCGTATTTTAAACTATCCTAATTGGCTGAAGTGAAATGTGGGTGTGGCTGAAGTATCGAGAGTCGTACAAAGGATTTAGTTAGAAACATGGTCGACCGCCAAGTTTCGCGACTGTACATAGAAACTTAAGTCTATGTTTTGTGATGTTCGTCGGGTATGGAGAGAAATTAAACTCTTCAATTCTAGATTAAGACTCAACAAACATTATATTGCATTGAGGCGAGTACCTACACGGTTACATAACATACCATCACGCCTGTATTCCCCGAAGGGTTAGGCAGAGGCGTACTAAGGTACACCCACAATTCGCCGGTATGTTTAAGTCCCATGTAATATGGGGCGAGCCTAATGCCATTAACCGGGCACAAATTCCGAACTCCGAGAAAAATAAGTAACATTATGCTCGACCTGGGAATCGAACCCAGGACCTCTAGCGTAACAGTCGCACTTGGCACTAGACTAACGAAGCAGTACACGGTTACATAGTTCATACTAATATATAAGTACGTTAGTACTACACCCTTACAGTTTATACCAACAACATCTTCATGTTATTTATCTGTTGTCCACAGAGCGAGCAGTCGTCGCCGTTCCGTCGCTGGACTACTGGCAGTGGCGCGGGCAGCTCGTACCGCCACCACGAGCAACGCAACATGTACAACAAGGTGAGGCCTCAAGATCTCAGGGTCTCAAGAGTACTGGGAGCCGCGAAGAAGGAGAAATCCTTGTTCCAAAGCATCACCGTCATCCTCCTAGCCCGTCCAGATGGATTTATTGAGGATGATGAGGAATATCAGCATTTTACACAATTAAATTTCCATCAAACCTCCGTAACCTTAAAGATAAAGGAATCTTCTAAATAAATGCTCAAATAAGCCAGCTGATCTACAAAACATTAACTCATCTTTGCTGCAATGAAAGGAACTTAGTTCGGAAATCGGTCTCTAAGTTTTCACTCAGCCATTATCCGTCATTGTTTTGTTTCAATCTGAACGACTCGTATAACGTTCAACTCTCTATAGTAGGTGCCGCTGTATCTATTAATTACTCAATATAACTAAATTATACGAAGCTACATTAAAAAACTACATACAATATGCATGTAGTTCAAGTTGCATTCATCGATTTTTAAGTTGTGAGAATGGGATAGTGCTATTTAATCTGTAGAGCGGCATCCCTCTCTTTCAATCGGAACATTATGGCAACAACACGTCATGATACGGCCTCGGGCGTTTCTCCCATTGGGGTAGGCAGAGATTATAGATTTTCTCTACCTACGATCCTAGCACACCACTGGATTCAACTACTCAAAACTAATTGAATTTTTTCAACAGCAAATGAGCGAAGGTTCAACTCCTGTGTCGAGCTCAGGCGGTGGGGGCTCCAACGTGTCGCGCTGGTCGCTGGGGCTGGAGCACCTGCTGGCGGACCCAGCTGGAGCTGCCGCCTTCGCGCACTTCCTCGCCAAGGAGTTCGCCGCGGAAAACATACGGTGAGACAGAGATAGATGGTGCTTATACTCGGGGTTGGTCCTACATGATGGCCATGTTTTGGCATGAATGGGCCGGCTCGACTGGAGTGATACCACGGCCTCACAGAAAACCGGCGTGAAACAACGCTTGCGTTGTGTTTCGCCGAGTGAATGAGGTTACCGGAGGCCGTAACCCTTTTAAAAGGCGGGCAACGCACTTGGGACTCCTCTGGTGTTGCGGGTGTCCATGGCGGCGGTTATCGCTTACCATTAGGTGATACGTCTGCTCGTTTGCTCCCCTATCCTATAAAAAAATATACTTATTTATTCCTATTTTTGATTGGATTGAATATCCTGAGTAACAAGCTAAATTCACGTCTGTTGTACCTCAGGTTCTGGTGGTCCTGCGAGCAGTACAGCGCGACCGCGGAGCCGGAGCGGCGCGGAGCCCTGGCGGCCGAGATCTGGCAGCGGCACCTCGCCGACAAGGCGCCCGAGCCCGTCAACGTGGACGCGGCCGCGAGGAGGGCGGCCGCGCTCCTGCTGGCCGACGACCCGCCACCAACTGAGCTGTTCCAACAGGTATTAGCTCAACTCATTTCTGTACTGCACCTATTTCAATTGGGGATAAATATAATGATCACCAAATTTAGTAAATTGATCACCAAAATGCTTACCAAAATAGATACCTAATTGGTTTAGGTTAGGTTAGAACTGTGACCACAACGCTAGAGCCGAATTCTACCTATTATACCTACTTCGTTGATCAATTTATTCCTATTTTCTTTAATTTTACGCTAAAATGGGGATTTATTTTGGTGATCAGTTACTCTTTTAATGATTTTTTGCAAATTTTTGAATATATATATTTTTTTCTATGAAATTCCCAGTAACACCTCGATGTTTTGACTTTGACCTATAAAGGACAATCGACAAGAATATATAACAGCAGCTTTATGGTACTAATAAGAATAACTAACTCATAATATTTCATTAAAAAGCTTTTGAAAATGTACAGTCAATAACACATAAAGTTATAACTGTAAAATTTCTGCAATGGATAATACACTTTATCGTATGGAGATTAAATTGAAAATCGATTGAAGAAATATGACAGTTTTGTATACCGTAATGTGTTCTTGACCGTACTACAATAGTCTAATTGAAAAGTTATTGTGTTCAATGTGATGCAAGTTTCAAAACAGATTTAAATATAGGGATATTCGACAAATATGTTTGGGAGCTCGACCATTCGACCAAGAAGGTCCGCACAGAACGTTGTTTTTAGTTTGGTGGAATAACATTCGACACTGAGACTAAATCGGAATGATAATTTGATCACTATTTAAGTACCACAAATTACACTTCAGGTCATACTCGTTTTGTAAGCCAGTAGAAACTAGAAATCGTTGATGAACTTACGAGTTATTAACTTAATTGCAAAATACTAACTGCTAACTAATGGTGTTGCAATAGAAACATGTTACAAAACATATTGAAACACAGCGTGAAATCTATAAATCGATAATTACTGTAGTTTATGATGCCTGTCAAAATTTTAACAGGTAATTTAATTTGCTGTTGCATTGATTGATAACTTCTGTATTTTCATGCTAGGATAATCGGTGTAGGCAGGTCCCAATATATGTTTATGCTGAGGTTTGAAATTGATAAATATAAATATGATTTCACACATACTGCCCATACATTTCGAGCACAAACTGAACTCGCATTGTTTGTATAAGCTTTTAGCCAGACAAAATCCATGTCCAAAGTTCAAAATAAATGAAAATGCATCACAAAGAAGAACTTGTGTTCAAAACACATAGATACTATTAAAAATTGTTGAATTTGTTTCTCAGCAGTAAGGTAAAATGTAAATGACAAAAGTAAAAAAAAATACATTATTTTATATTTTTGGTTTGTTTGTAGAAGAAAATAAAATAAGGAAATTACTTATATTAATTATTATTATTTATTCATATTCATTCTCATCTTATTTACGAATTTTTTTGTTTGATTTTATATTAAACCATTTTCATCATTCATTATTTGTGCAAAATCATTCACTACCCCAACACTATTGGTTGTAGTGTGGTATCGTTCTCTCCGAACTGTCAAGTTACTGAATACAATTAAAAGTCGAAGTATAGTTATTCTGCTATTCGGGGTGGACGAATCCAACAAATCAAAGATCATGGAAATCGGTTCAGCCGTTCTGGAGTTATAAGTGTTCGAAGAAACCCGACTGTTTTATATATGTATAGATTTATAAGAGTTGGTTTGTTTGTCGGCAGGCTCAGAAGCAGATCTTCAACGTGATGAAGTTCGACAGCTACCCGCGGTTCCTGCGCTCGGGCGTGCACGCCGAGTGCGCGCGCGCAGACCTGCGCGGACAGCCGCTGCCATACGCCGCGCCGCCCGCGCTCAGGGAACAAGATAATGACTCCACCAAGGTATACACATTATATGTTCATTTACGATGACTAAAAAATATTTTCATCAAAAATCTATACTAACTAGCTTTTGCCCGCGGCTTCGCTCGCCTGAAGCTATAGTAGGATTAGAAATGAATTCCAAAAAAAATAAATAAAAAACAACAGTGATGATCTCTTCTTTGTATGGACTTAATTGAGAAAAGAAGTTCACCAACTTTTAAGTTGGAGCATATACTTTCAAACAGTGCTAACAAAATTATAATCTATTCAGTAGTTTTTGCTCCAACCCGTAACAAACGAGACAAAAATTTAAAAAATCACATTTTTGGTTTCGGAGACGTTTATTGTTTTTTTTAATATCGTCAACGTACAGACCCTTCTTTTTTACAATTTTATAATAGTAGAGAAAATATTCAGCTATATATAGCTGAAGAGTTTGTTTGTTTGCTTGCTTGAACGCGCTAATCTAAGGAACTACTGGTCGGATTTGAAAAATTCTTTCAGTTTTTGATAGCCCATTTATTGAGGAAGGCTATAGGCTATATATCATCACGCTAAGACTAAGTAACTTTTCCACGCGGACGAAGTCGCGGGCGGAAGCTAGTAAATAATAATAATAAACGGCTATTTTACAACCGTCGTCTTTAGTGATCACTATTTATAATCATTATGAATTATCGTGGCAGGACTCCCCCTGTCCCCATACCGCCACTATGATCTTTTATTACGCCTCGGCGTAATAAAGCAAGGCGAGGACGCCGATTGATACAAATATGACGGGAAAACAAAATTCATGCCTTTCGCGCGACACGCATTTCGTTCCCGGGACCCTCTGGGCTTGACGGCAGCCCCCCCTCTAAAAAGTAAAGTAAAATAAGCTCTGTAAATGCGCCATCTGCGCGTTGTTTTCGGTCTGGACAGCGTAAATACGCTAAGTAGTATTTCGCGCCCCTATTTTGAGTTCAAGATGTTCAGAAATTATTATCATTAAAATATTGTTTTGTGTCTGGATTTTTCTATCTTTATTTTTAAATGTTTATATTTTTATTTCAATTTTTTAACGTTTCAACGGGGTTAAGGGAACGCCCTCTGTTATTTAACTTACTATATTATAAACTACGAATTTAGAAACAAACTTCGAAAATGTTACAAAACATTTTTCTTGTGGATTGTATATAAAAGTCTACAAGTATGTCGATCTTGCTTATAGTTTAGAATACAGTTTGTAACAATTAGAGAAGTCAATATTCAAGCGGCGGTAGCCTAATGGCTAGGGCGTTGGACTTGCGATCAAGTGGTTGTCGGTTCGAAACCCACCCATTGCACTACCGACGTGAACCCACTCGTAACACAAGCATTTAGCTTAGCACGAGGGGTTAACAAGAATACTAGTAATGTGTGACCCACATTGCTAGTAAGCTTTAAAAAAAAAAAAAAACCACATTTTCATTAATTAGATTTCAATTGTCAACGTTTATTTTCAATACATTTTAAACTTAATAAGTAAATCATTAGAATAATTATATGACATTACAATAATTATATAACATCATCATTTGGAACTTGATTGTCACTTAAAACTAAATTATGTTCTTTAATAACCAAAATAATAGCCGTGCTAGCCAGTAAGTACTACGATAGCCAGTTGCAAGTTTATGTGGAAACGTATAGATAGAAGGGGGGAGGGGGGGGCTATCTAATTGTGTATCAAATCATTATTGAAAAGGCTAGTTGACTCCATATACCTATCCAAAATATATTTGATCAGCAAAAACTAAATTTAAATTGTTTTAAGAATGAATGATATAAGCATTTCAATTTTACGTTAAAAAGTGCGTACTGTACCAATGCGTTTCTTATCACTGTTAGAAAGTATTGTGTGTGTGTGTGTGTGTGTAGTGAACTTCTTATCTCAATTAAATGAACGGATCCTGAGATACAGCTTGACCTCTGATGTATACAGACCCATACAAAGAAGAGACAATCAATGTAATATAGCTTCATGTGAGCGAAGCCGCGGGTAAAAGCTAGTACCAGATACATGAATAAAAAGAACTGTAGATACTCTTAAATAAACTATTATAAAATAGATAATCTTTTACTAGTGCTGTAGGTAAAACTAAAAAGTAAAAAAATCAATTACCATTCCTATTGTTGACAGTTAAAGAAGTCAGCGAGCAATGCTTCGGAGCGTCGGCGCAGCGGCGGCGGCTCGCTGCTGCCGTGGAAGCTGCGCACGCGCGAGCGATCTAACTCCACGCAACAGATCGACGTGCAGCCATCTATCACTATCACTGATGTAAGTCACTATCACTAACCTATCACACGCATTGCCGAATTTCCGGCTACAAGGCCCCCGCCTAGTGTCCCAGCCAGCCTAAGGGCCCAAATGCCAAGTGCATAAGTGAGATGTGAAAATTCAAATCGTCCAAGTTTAACTGGTTTCCTCCTCCTGCCTCCAGCTTCATAGATCCACTGGGGAAATTTGACAGGTTGTGGTAAGTTGATGACTGCGCTGTCAACTGTACTTTTTTTTTTTTTTATTATCCTTGTTTTCCTGCGAGCTGTCTTATCGACATTTAGCTGGATTTTATGAACTTAGAAAAAATATGTCGTGCATGGTACATTATCCAATGATATGTCCATCTAGTGTGGCTTTTTCATATTTGTGTTAGAGAAGGTCTTGAGGAGCACGTCTCTTTAGTCTTATGAATGTTTGGTTTGGTTGTTTTTCCATTAAGCTTCTTGCCAGTTGGTTGGGATGATTTTGTATTCTTTTAGAGTATGAAAGTAAGGAGTCCTTGATCTCTTCCTTAACAGTTTTGATTTTTAGATCACGGTGTATGTGATTATTTGTCATGTACCATGGTGCTCCAGTTATCATGCGTAGGGTTTTTGACTGAAAACGCTGTAAGATCTCAATGTTGGATATGGATGCAGTGCCCCACAGCTGCAGTGCATAGGTCCAGACGGGTTTAAGAATACACTTGTATAGCAGAAGTTTATTTTCTAGAGAAACTTTGGATCTCCCACCCATGAGCCAATATAGCTTTCTAATTTGTAAGTCAAGCGCCTTTCTTTTAGTTGTTATATGTTTTTTCCACGTCAGACGTCTGTCTAGGTAGACTCCTAAGTATCGAACCTCATCTGCCTGGGGTATCTTTATTTGATTCAATTCAACTTCTGGGCATGTATCTCTTTTTAAAGAGAAGGTGACATGGACTGATTTGGTTTCGTTCGCTTTTATACGCCAGTCTTTCAGCCAGTCTGAGATGTCGTTTAGGTTTTGTTGTAGCTTTGCAGATGCTCCATCAGGAGTCGTATCAAAGGCAAGTATGGCTGTGTCATCAGCAAATGTTCCTGTCATTGCGTCTTGTCTGTTTGGTAAATCTAGGGTATATATAAGATAGAGTATTGGGCCCATCACACTGCCCTGTGGAACGCCTGCTCTTATTTCATTTAGCCCTGTAGTAAAATCACCAAGTTTAACATAGAAATGTCGGTTGCTGAGATATGACTTTATGAAAAGGTAGTAGTTTATTGGCAAATTTTTGAAAATCTTATACAGGAGTCCATCGTGCCAAACACGGTCGAAGGCTTGTGAGATATCTAGAAAAGCAGCGGAGCAGGTCATTTTGCATTCAAATGTATTATTAATTTTCTCTACTAGTCTATGCACTTGCTCTATTGTGCCATGGGATTTTCTGAACCCAAACTGATGATCTGGAATAAGTTTGTAAGCTGTGATTTCCGGTGCCAGACGTTTAAGTAGTAATATTTCCAGAATTTTTGATGTGACTGGAAGAAGACTTATAGGCCGATATGATTTTACATCAGTTGGGTCCTTGCCAGGCTTAGGAATAATTATGATTTCTGCAACCTTCCATTGTAGTGGAACATAGTTTTTCCATAGACATGCATTATAAACATAAGTAAGGAATGTAATACCAACGTCAGGTAGCTCACGCAGAATCTTGGCCGTAATTAGATCATACCCTGGTGCCTTGTGTATGTCGGTTTTCTTTATGGCATCTAGTACCTCCTGTTTGGTAAATTTTTTGATTGGTGGATCCAGTTGATGTGGTTGATCTAGTGCCGATTTGATTAAACTGGCTTTGTTTGATCCATGATCGGTGTTTGGAGTAAAGACATCGTAAAGGTGTTGAGCGAATATATTTGCCTTTTGTTCATCGTTTTTTGCCCAGGTACCATCTGGTCTTAGAATAGGGGATTGGTGTGTTATTGGTTGTTTAAGTTTTCTCGTAGCTTTCCAGAGAGAGTAATCGGTGGCTTGGGTTGCATCAAGATTTCTGAGATAGTTTTCCATTACTGTATTAGCGTTTGTTTTTAGCGCTTTCTTTAATTTGCTTGCTATTTTGTTAAATATGGTTTTGTGTGCTGGGTATTTTGTTTCGTGCCATAGTTTTCTTGATTTGCGCTTAGAATTTACCAGTTCCATGATATATTTGGGATAGGAGCAGTTTTGTTTGCCTTGTCCAGACTGAGGGGGAGTTGACGCCCATGCGGCTTCCTGTATGGTCTTATTGAAGTGCTCAACCGCCTGAATAATGTTCTCATCCGTTTTAAGCGGTATCTGGCAGTCAAGTGATTGCTCAACAATGTCGCGGAATAACGACCAGTTTGTCTTTTTTGTATGCAGCTTGCATGTCTTGGCGGCATTTATGACGTTACTGCTTACTAGTGCGAATACTGGAGAGTGATCTGAAGTCATTTCAAGGCAAGAGCTACATTTGATTGATGATTGGGGAAATCCTTTGCTGATGAAGAAGTCTATGAGGTCAGGTTTTTTACGGACATCGGTGGGCCAGTATGTTGGTTCCCCTGTTGAAGAGACAGTTAGTTGTAGAGCTCTTACAGCTTGCAGTAGTTGACGTCCTTTAGGGGTAGTTAAACGTGAACCCCATTCAGTATGCTTTGCGTTGTAATCGCCGCCAGCAATGAACCGTTGACCAAGGGTTTTAAAAAAGGTGTAATAGTCTTCAGTTTTCAGGTTGTGCTTCGGAGGAATATATATCGCAGACAATGTCATCTCACCTTTTGGGTCTTCAATTACTATATTAGTAGATTGTATTCTCTCTGTACAGTAAGAAGAAGCAGTGTAGTGTCTTAATTTTTCTTTGATTAGTATACCTGAACCGCCATGTGCTGTTCCGTCGGGGTGCATTGTATGATATAATTTATATTTTGGTATATTGAAGTATGTTTTATTAGTAAAATGTGTTTCTGTTACTAGTAGAACATCTACATCGTTTGTTTCGAGAAATAATTTAACTTCATAGAAGTGTTGTGACAAGCCATTGGCGTTCCATAGTGCTAATTTGAGTTGGTTGAATTTTTTGACATTATTAACATTAAATTTGTAAGTAGATTTGTTATATTATTCATTTGATTCATTATTTGTTTGAACATTTCCATCAGTTGTTTTATGTCGTTTGATTGGTCGGAGGAATTACTAGTGTGTGGTGTTTCGCTTTCTTTGTCTTTAAGGATATCCCTGTAGGTTTTTTTCTTTTGCAGATGGTTTTTATTATTTTGTGTCAAAGGCGGCTCATCATTATTTTGAGAATTACCTTGGCGCTCAAGTTCTTTGTTTCGGAGGGCCGGGAATTTTTGTTTTTGTAAGTCCTTGTATACGCTGCAACCTTTGTAGTTTGCTGGATGGTTTCCATCGCATAAGGCGCATTTGACTAAGTCAGAACGCTCTTTTCGGGTACAGTTAGCGGATGAGTGGCTCCCAGCGCATTTAATACACTTGGGTGTACGGCGACAGTATGCTTTTGTGTGGCCATATTGTTGGCAGTTAGCACATTGGGGTATGTTACGTACTGGTCTTGGGGGTTCAACTTTTATACGTAGGTGTAAGAGGCTGGTAAGTTCGTATATTTGTTTGTTGTTTCCTTTTGGAAGTAGTTCTACAATAAACATATGTAGAGGTTTCTTTGTTGTACGCTGCTTTATGTTCCAAATGTTAACAGTGTCATGACCTATTTCTTTTAGGGCTTGGTGGATTTCATCGGTTTCAATGGACGAATGAATGTTTTTCAAAACTACTTTGAAGGTACGTTCTTGTTTAGGCTTGTATGTATAAAACTCTGTTTTTTTGCCTTCAAGCTGTTTGACTATTTCTTTGTAGGTGTCAGGTGTCTTAGTTTGGATTTTGACTTTATTATTATTTAGGACTTTGATTTCGTAGTTTCCGTGAGCATGTTCCTCGAGAAGTTGGCTTAGCGGCCGCATATTTTCAACCTTATCAACAAAAATAGGAGGCGGCTTGGGGATTTTCTCCATATCATCTTTTTGTGTGGTTTCTTGGTTTGAATGAACCTCTAGTTCCTCGAATCTGTTTGATGTCGATATTGGTTGACTGAGCCAGTAGCTACTGATTTTGGTCTGCTTTTGAGCACGGTCATCGTGGTCTGGGCTCCCTCTTGGGCGCTTTCTTTCTTTCACTTCTGTCCATGACGTTGAGGGTTGTGGTTCGCTGGGCATAAAGCTTTCAGAGCTATTGTTTGGTTCATTTTGTTCTGCCATTTTTTGTGTCAAGTGATCATCACACAGAGATTGAGACCTAGGCCTGTTCACGAAGAGGCCCTTATGAAATATTTGCTGTGTTAAAGTTTTATTTTGCTGGTTAGTTTGGTTAATTTGGTTATTTCTTTGTATTTTATCTTCCATTTTGTTCCCACGAGTAGGGTCGAATTAAAAAGTGTACAACTGTACTTGTACACTGACATAATTAATCTTAAAAATGGTGTAGGTACTGCATGTGTGTGTAAATTTAAGTACAAGTTTATAGTATTTAAATCTAAACTACTTTATAGTATTTAAATAACTACTGTTGATATTAACCCTAACCAAACTGATATATGAAGTTTTCCTATCAAAACAATTCAATATATGAGCCAACATTAGATCTGACGAATAGTAAATTTGTACAAGAACATTATCGCCTGCACAATACTGTATGCAAAGAACACGATACCATAGTGCCGAGCCAATATTTGTGCACTGTGCACACTTCACTAGTAACTAGTTCCTACTAGTATTTGTATTACTTATTAGGCAAATAGCGTAATTGTTTCATTGAATTATCTCAATGTAGTGGCTGGTGTCGTGTCTAAATTCGCTCTGGAGACCACCCTTATATCTGTTATTTAATAAAGGATTCTGGTATGCGTTTTAACACTGCACTTTTTTTTTTCAGACAAACAATTTAAAAAACCTTGAACGTTAACTCCACTTGTCGCATTGCACTCATATATTTTGTAATTAAAATGCAAATCATCTCATGAATGAATGAATATACATAGGTACATAAACAAATACTTATTTATTAATTAGGTACATTTGTTCAAAACGCAACAGTGATAGCACGTTTAATTATGACTTCTATAAATAATGTTATGTACACAACCTATGTACATATAACCCGTATACATATAGGTATATATAGAAGTGTGTTTGCAAAGGAAAAACAGCTTCTGTTTGTAATATAGTGAGTGGTTGGATATGGAAATATTTTGCAAATTCATCGTGACTATAAAGATGCCTTAATCCATCTGTTTCCCCAACTGGGCATTCTCCCAGGGGAGTCGTGAGGCGACCCACATGTCTGTGTTGATGCGATCGAGTCGAGTAAACGCCGGTTGTAGATCTATATTGGCCAGAGGGGGCGTCATAAAAAATGGCAAATTCCCAACTTGGGCGTAACAGTAAAAATAAGGCATAGTAAGAACCAATCCACAGCCCAAGACCAGAACTCACGAGTTCCCGAAGTAAGGCGCACAAGCCACCAGCTCACCAATTCTACGAATGCTTCAAATCATCTAAATAACACACAAACTGATTTTCGTAACCTTTTCAGAATTTTAGCAGCATATTTTTATCTAAAATATTTTTAATTTAATTAAATTAGGAAGGAGCATAGACAGAGACTTTTTAACTTAAACCTTTTTAGTGAATTTCGAATTAAAATATCGCAAAATTTTCTTGATGTGTTTATATAGTATACTAGCTTCTGCCCGCGTCTTCGGTCACTTGAAGCTCAAAACCAACAGTGATGATCTATTCTTTGTATGGGTCTCTATACATTAGAGAGGTCAAGCTGTATCTTATGTTCCGTTTAATTATATGAGATTAGAAGTATACCAGTTTATAAGTAGGAGCATATACTTTCTAACAGTGGTAACAAAATTAAAATCTATTCAGTAGTTTTTGCGCCAACCTGTAACAAACAGACAAACAGACAAGAATTTAAAAAATCACATTTTTGGGTTCGGAGAAGTTGATATACCCTAACCCACTTGATTTTTTTAAAATATCTTCAATGTACAGACACAGCTTTTTTACAATTTTATAACAGTAGAGACTAGCAGGCCCATAAATAAATTTTCAAAACCTGAATGCCGTATCCAATTATATTTTCAAGCCATCCATGGACCCACTCAAATATACACATAAAATTTCATCCAAATCGATTCAGCCGTACAGCAAGAGTTAGGTGACAAACACACGTACAGAAGAATTATATATATAAAAGTGTAATTCTTTTGCATTTTTTTCGTTTGGGTTTGAATTGCAATTAGGGGGCGCCGTCGAAATCTCGCCCAGGGTGCCGGTAGTACTAAAACCAACACTGCTCTCATTCTAAAGAACTTTTTGAGACGAAAGGGGGTCATGTCAATGTGAGTTAGTTGTAGCAATGTACCATATCTAAGTGGACGCTGGGTTTTATATACTTTTTTTAGTAATGACGTTGACTTCTCGACTGAAGAGAACCTTATTTTAATAATATCGACTTCGGTCCAACTTCCACATTAACCTTCAATGTCCATACATCCTGTTATCCCAATGTTGTACTTGAAGAATGTGATAACACTTATTTTATAAGAGTGTCTTTTGGAGTTTCTTTCCGGATTCTTCTCCATTTAGAACCGTGAAACAAGACTCCATACCACCTGTAAAAGCTTATTTGCAATAAAAACATTTGAACTTGTACTTGGAAGGTAGCCTGTGTCCTTCCACAGGATGCATGTTCTTTCCATATGTCAGAAATTTTCCACATTCATAACTTAATCTTAAAGTCGTTTCTGTTGTTGTAGGTGGTAAAATCCAGTCAATCGGCTCCAGGCCAGTGTTCGTTGTGTCGCGTGGTGTTACCAGATGGCGCCACCTCCGTTGTGGGTGTGGAGGCGGGTGTGACCGTGGGCCGGCTGGTTGACCGCCTGCTGCAGAGGAGGAACTTACTCTGCACCACCTATGACGTTATACTGAAAGACGGCAACCAGGTGAGGATATTTTGTTGTTATTTAAACTTTTATATGTGTTTATAAATCGTATTTCATGGGCTTGACAAATAAGATATGAATTTCAGGGGCTAGTTAAGAAAGTATATAGTGTGACTTTAACGTAATATCTTCATGGATCATGGGGAGGCGGCAGGGTATGTCGGACTAGGACCCGCTACAAACCGTATCATCCTTTCTTTGCCCTATAGTCATAACCATGGGATTTGTGACATTCGCCACGACCGTGATAGGCTGTGATCCAACGTAAGCTGGACAACGACATACGTACTGTACGCCATTCGGCGAGTGACAGTTTTGTTTTTGCATGGCGTATTCCCTTTCTTTAGCGTAAACTTTGTCTCGACATTCATAGCAATGTACTTTTATATTAGGGCACCTCAACGACGATCGATCCGTCCTCGCCGTCGACGGTGCTGGGTGGGCGCGAGGCCGTGGTGGAGCGGCGCTGCGTGGTGCGGCTCGAGCTGGGCACGCGCTGCGTGGCCGTGCGCTGCCGCGCCAGCCGACGCTTGCGCCACGTGCTGCGCCCCGTGCTGGCCAAGTACGCGCCGCGCGCCGCCCCGCACCGCGCCGTGCTGCGCGACAACCGCGTGCTGCACCCCGACACCATCATGCAGGTCAGACACTACACACTACACAGTACACAGTGCTGCCGCGCTAGCCACGTGCTGCGCCCCGTGCTGGCCGACGCAAACAGACCGATACGGCAAGTTTGGGGGCAAAAATTTTGCATGTGGTGTTTACCTATAATTGATTGTGCAGTTAGACTTAAGAAACAATAAGAATTTGTTTCTTCTTTCCTATCTATATTTATCTGTAACAACTGTTGGTGAACCATATCTAAATAAATAAATAAAATGTCCGGTTTACTAGTAGTAGTGACTAGCCTGGATAGTGAAGTAGACTTTATAACTTTATTCCCCCACATTTTATCAGACTAAACAACTAAAGTAAAATCAATATCCGCATTCCTCACGAAAATATATTTTCTTTGGACAGGAGTTGGATGGGGCCCGTCTCCAGATAGTGGAAGTGTCAGAGAATGGGGAGTACCGGCCCGCAGCGAGCGATGCGCGCGAGCGGGACGACGACGCCGACTCGCTCAGCGACCTGGCCGTGCGCCTGCACGACGATGCGGCCCGACAGCACGACGAACAGGTCAGCGGATACAGCTAACTGCGATTATCTTAAACTAGCTTTGACTATTTTTTGTCCGCGTGGAAATAGTAATAATTATGTACAAAGTGGAAAAATAAACATGACGGACTTTCATACAAACTTTCACCATCTTAGGAGTTATATCTCATTAAATAATAATAATATCAGGAAATGTTAAATGTTAACACAATCAAGTTTTTAATATTTCAAAAGTATTAGGTCTAATTAAAATTGACTTTTTACTAACAGAAAAATTTACTGAATTTAAACTTAACATACCATCACGTCTGTATAAGGGTTAGGCAGAGGGTATTAATGTACACCCATAATTCGCCGGTGTGTTTAGGTCCCATGTAATAGGGGGCGATGTAAGAGCGTAGCCGTCACGCTCAAGATCACTAGACAGATAAACCCGACCCATCAAATAAATAAATATATAAATATTTGTTGCAGAGCGTGAGTACCACAAGCGGTAGCAGCCACGGCAGCTCGGGGGCGTCGGGGGCTTCGGGCGGCAGGGTCCGCGCCGCGCTGCGCCCCGGCCCGCCCCTGCATCACCACCCACCTGGTGAGTACCTTGTCATTATTTTCTCTACATATTTACTGTAATGTTTACCTAACGGGCAAATTTGTACCTAAATACTAGGTGTAGGACTTGCGATCATGTGGTTGCCGGTTCGAAACCCACTCATTGCACTACCGACGTGAACCCACTCGTAACACAAGTGTTTAGCTTACTTAGCACGAGGGGTTAACAAGTACACTAGTAATGTGCCACCCACAATGCTAGTAAGCTATTTAAAAAAAAAACTAATGATGAAATAAACAATAACAATAAATAAACAAAGATTCATTGCACTGGCGCCAGTGCTAGTATTAGTAATAGCTGAAACTGCTAACATTATACATATGAGCAATAAATACATTTATCATCAATCCTAACTGTATCTTATTTTTTTACAGATTTCCTAGAGAATCTCCGAGAAACGCAGCGGCAGAGGCTACAGAACAAAAGCGACTCGTCGCCCCCTTCGCCCCCGCCGCCCCCCGCAGCTGCGCCCCGCACGCCCCCGCCGCTGCCACCCAAACCCCCGCACCGGCAGGCGCCCACCGTCGTCTGAGCACTGCTTATCGCCCAACGGTGCTTGATCAGCTCGACACTCCGACTTCGGAAATAGTCGCTGAGCTAAGAAGCTCACAAGACAGAGACGAGACGTGTGCTGTCAAAATTTCAGCATCCCATACAAGTATCTGACACTTTTATGATGAAAGATAATGTGTCATATGTGCACAGTCATAATTGGGACTCGAAAAATGTGGAATAGTAATTAGGAATTCTAATTATTATAATTTGCTTGAAGATATTTATAATATCTATGTAAAAATGTAAGTTCTTAGAACTAATGACAGAGTATGTGAATTGTAGCGATGTGTAATTGTTGTGTATATATAGCTATTACTGAAATCTCATAATTTATAACGTACAAACTGTTTGCCATTCGATAAAGTCTATTGCATGGCATTGAAGAGCGAATATCCATTGAAATATTAATTTTTAGAACACGATTTAGTAGCAATACTTTATTATTTGTGAGACAAATCCCAGTTATCATACCCAAAAAGCCTGACAACCAGTCTATCCCTTAAATATCGGTATTGCCCTCAAATTGGCTTACGATAGTCGTTTCGAGTAAAATTATGTTTTTTTTCTTTTTTTTAAAAGCTTACTAGCAATGTGGATCGCACAATTCGCACAATTCTTGTTAGCCCCTCGTGCTAAGCTAATGCTTGTGTTACGAGTGGGTTTACGTCGGTAGTGCAATGGGTGGGTTTCGAACCGGCAACCACATGATTGCAAGTCCTCAGCTCCAGCCATTAGGCTACCGCCGCTTATAAATAAAGATGCTTTGTTTAGATTGAAGCCAACTTCAACGTAATCGAGAAAAGGCTCAGGGGATAATTAGTTCTGTTTGAAGTTCACCCGGGGAAGTCTAACATACCTACTTATCTTATTTCTGTCATCTAATTATTTGGAACATAGAAAGGGAACTTGTTCGGAGACCCATGCCCGACAGAGGGGTAGTAAATGTGTTGACGATGAGAGGGAGTTGGATATCATCATTATGAGACATTCTCCAAGTGACTACAAAAAAATTTGACTTTTTCGCAGTTAAAATTAATTTGTCTTAGTTCATACTTTTATAGCTACTTGTCAAGAATTGTAGTAGTGTGGGTTGTATTTCAATGTGATACAACGCGCAATCAACGCATAGCAAAGATCAAATGTAATTACTATAATGTAGTACATTAATGTAATGTGTAAATACAATATTTTGTATTACTTTTGGTGCCTTCCATAGCTATAAGACTGCACTAACATGATTGTTTAAGAATGAATGTGAAATTTTTATACATGCCTTCTTGAAGTGATTTTCGACCTTATGTTTGTAACTCTGGGGGTTAATTTTATCTGAATTGGACCACTTAAACTTCAGTAATTAACATACCATCACGCCTGTATTCCCCAAAGGGTTAGGCAGAGGTGTACTAAGGTACACCCACAGTTCGCCGGTATGTTTAGGTCCCATGTAATAGGGGGCGAGCCTATTGCCATTAACCGGGCACAATTTCCAAACTCCGAGCTGCTACTGAGAATTTCATAGAAAAACCCAATAACACTTTGCTCGACCTGGGATTCGAACCCAGGACCTCTAGCGTAGCAGTCGCACTTGGGACCACTAGACTAACGAGGCAGTCAACTTCAGTAATAACCATCCAATTTTCAAGGAAGTCGATAGATTCGATAATTTTGTGTACCTAAAGTATTTTGACTGTCATGAAATGATGAAATATAAAATATGTAGAATGTAGACTGAATGAAATATAATATATAATAAAAAAAATATTCAAATCAATTTACTATGAATTTAATCTCATAAACTGTATATTTTCTAGAATTCAGGAACTAAGATAGTACTTATTTGAGACTTACTTAAAAATCTACTTTATTTTCAAGTTGATTTTAGAGTACCTAGATGAAAATATTTACTTTACTTTACAGCTAATAATCTCGATAATTATCTAAGTTTCTGAATTCCGGTGTTCCGTCTTTTTATATTTCGTTCTGTGACCAATGTTTGATTTTTTTTTAGATTGTTCATGTGAAAATGTGACTTGGAGATTGATAATGGAGTTCTCACAAAACACTGTACTTTTAAGTTTTGTGGTGGCATTGCTAGGTATATTTTATTGAATACCCCACATGTAAACACAGAAATACATTTAATATACACATGCCTTCGCATCTTGGTAGAGTTTGTGGTCAACTCGGGTCTGCACTAACAAAAATAGTTACGGTATTTGTACTTTGTAAGTTGCCCATAGTCAGTAGTTAACTTATTTATAAATCAATTTGAGTGATTCTCTTCAGAGTATTCATTATTCAAATAAAAGTTTATAATAGATGAATTGTTTTTGTTTCCCTGACATTCCCGTAATTAATTTCTGATGCAAAAATATTATATCTAAAATCGTATGCATATTAAATATTAGAATCGGTTGCATTCAGCGATATAATGGTCACGAGTATCACCTTGTAGTGAAGCCAGAGAGAACCCTTGTCTCCCAAGAAATGTATGAGAAGGATTCTTCTGGGATTGTCTTCAAGGTGGTGTCCACTGGGGTGGTTTCGAGGTACGTATCCCTGACCGCCGGGTAACTCTTGATGGTTTCCACCCGTAAGCAAAAAAAATGGATACAATAGGGTGACGATTATTTTACCGATAAGAGTGAAGCGCCAATCTAAGACAAAGCTATCTTTACACCTACCTATGTGTATTCTGTGTATGCACAGTAGCAGAAGAAAAACATTATTGTACACTACATTAATTTATTTACAAATCTAAAAATTATTTTGCGGCGATCGCCGGTGCAGGCTCTGAGGCTGGTCCAGGCTCTGCTACCTCCACACTTTCCACCTTCACGATCTCAGGTTCCGGTTCTGGCATTACCCTGGTCAGCTTCGAAGGTTCCTTAGGCGGCGTCCAGTCAGGGATGATCTTTTCATGGATGCGCCAAGTGCCGTAGAGATTGGATAAATGTTTCTCAAAGACTATGTACTCTAGGACATCTTTGGCCAGGATCTCGCTACCATGGAGGAGGCGACCGAAGCGGTCGTACACAGCGAGTTGTTGACGAGTGTGGAAGCGAACTGTTAGCTGCGGAAAATATACATGTTTTTAGACAGCACAAACTTTCAGATATGCTATAAGACACGCAAATCTTATAATCTTCGATAGGTTAGGTATAGTTTTGTTATAACAACTTTATTTTGATAGAAGATTTTGTAAGCTTTTAGTAAGTTTGTAATAAAAAATTACATTGGGCAATAGTGTGATACAAATGCATTGTCATAATGAATAAGCCCCTAGAAACCAATATTTTCATTAGATCCTCATATGGAACTATAGAATCATATTTGTTACAAATATGAAGAACTCAAGATTGTTGGAAATAAAAAAAATGTTATCTTAATAAACTGCAGAGTGAAGAACCCACAAACCTGTCCAAATATGTTCTCCTTGCTGACAACATCAGTACATCTTGCATGCACAACCCTTGGTGGCTCCAATGATTCCAAGAACCTCCACTTAATAGTCTTCAGGTGGCTGTTGTGCCTGAATTCAGGGTATGCTTTCTCTGTGACATAAAGCCTTAGAGCTCTCTTATCATTATTTGCTAAGCTTTCATGAGCTTTGATGTAAATCTCCTGAGCTTGGGGAAGAAATACATCCTGATTGAATTCTTCTTCAAAAGACTTAATCTTGCGTATTGCCATCATTGACTTTGATTTCTTCTCTAGGAGTTCAACAGCTTGCTTGGCACGTGTTGTGGATACTAATGATGCTTTGCCATCACCTTCTGGTGGGATGTATGGCTCAAAAACACCACCTGTAATAAAAAGGACTCATTCAGGAATAAATAGTGGAAAGTATGCTGGTTGGATCGTGAATGTCAGCACCATAATGATATGATAATTATTCTAAAATGCTTTGTAAATCTGAATTTGTTTAGGCTTGAGCTTCCGCGAGGCTCGATAGATGGCGTTGTGCCGTCCGGCTGAATCGCGGTGTTAAGAGTCTCCGCGCATAGTATTTAAAGGGTTTTGTGAATAAATTATTTTTGTACTCTCCAAGGAACAAGTTGTTTTAATTATGTTCCTCACCTATCGGTGGAAGTTTAGTTCAGTGCAGTGAGTGGTGCCTGACTAAACAGAATTAATTGAGAAGAAAAATATGTTTGATTTTGTAATTTTGATGTAAGATGGCAATGGAGATGATCACTTCCAGCTTTAATTCTTTTCCCAAGGAAAGTATGGTAGAATGAATAAAAGTTATTATAGAATAATTTATTATGTCTACAAACTTTTGTACCTATGGAAAATCCCCATGGATCATCTGCCACACTGGGAGGTGGCAGGGTATGTTGGGCTCATATTAACTTAGAACAATACTTGCCTTTCTTTGCCCTATAGTCATATAGCCATGTCTACAAACCTGTAGAAGAAATATAGAAGGGACGCTCCATCCATGGCCTTGGTGGCAAAATTCCCCGCTCCTTCATCTTCTGCCTGATTCTTTCAGGACTCAAAGCACTAATATCTTCATTTAGGTCTGGTAGATCAACCTTGAGGTACTTCTGTGCTCGCAACTTTTTGAATTTTGGGATGTAGTGTTTGGCTGTGGTGGATCGAGATTGTTGAGTGAATATCGCTGGGGCCATACGCAGCACACCCATCTAGAAGATTAGCCAATGTGTGAGATTTAGAGGACCCACAGTTGTAGGTCTCACCAGTGTGTTATTTTGGGGTATAAGGGTCAGAGAGAAGCTTTAGGGGCGGAGTTTAAGTTCCTAGTAAATGATGTTCATGATGATCACAAAGTTTGTGTAGACATCATCAAAATTTGACATTTGGGCTTCAGTTATCGCTTGTAACCATACCAATAAATCTATTTCTAATCGTAAATATTAATTTAAACCGACTGTACTGACACTTCAGTGAAATGTCCACAAAATACACAGTCAATCAGTCATACCTTTGATATAATGGAATTCGCCATCGTAATAGTTTTGCTTCAGCTTCAATTTTGTTAATAATTATTGTACATTCATTATTCAATTATAAGATATAACTTAGTACATGGCATTTCTCGAAAAAATCTTATTTTTTAGTACTTAATACTTATGTACCTATAACCTAAAATTACAATAGAAAATGTCAAAATGCCAATTGCAAGAGCAACAAAGTTTGAAAGGTATACAAAGACAGACGTCAAAGTCAAACTGTCTTGAACAGAAAGTCAACTTTTTTTGAATGGTTTTTCAAACAGAATAAAATTAGTAATATTTCAATTTCAAGAAAAAATATTCATGCTAAAATATGAGTGGATTGATTATACAAAAACTGTACATCTTTCATATTTTCGAAGAATGGAAGATAAAATTATATTTTATTATCTTCTTTTATCAATGTATACATAAAATATCTCAATTTTTCAAGTTGTCTTTCGAATTAAAAACTAAAGACCTTCTTACAAAATGTTTGTACCCACCTAATTCTCAAATTATTATTACAAAACTGATAAATAACATTCTTGCATTTTTACCAGCCTATGCTAGTCAACTAGTCAAGCTTATCAAAAACTTTCCTAAATTCAGAGATCGAATCCACATGTTTTCAGCTCTAGCCTCAGATTAATTAATCTGAGGCTCTAGCGCAATATTCCACGGACGCAGTAATCCAGCTCATTTTTTTTTTATTATGGCGCCACACTTTTTGTATATTTGCCAGTGTCAAGTATAAGTTCAGTTGCCTTATTATAACGGTAGAAACTTTATTGAGGCTTCGATGGAGTTTATGAGTGAACCCAAAAAGTCACGATTTTCAATTTTATATCATTTGCCTGCACTCTCACACGTTCACACTTTATCCACCATAATTACACATTAAACTTAGGAGAAATTCAAGTTTTGAAAAATAATATTAAATCGACAATGTGCACTTTACATTTTCCCGCCTAAACTCATCCAGCACACTAACCATTAAAAGATTTTATATAGTTGCCAAAACTAAAAATTCGAAACCAAAAACAGTACATCTCTAAAAATGAGAAAAATATTTTTGAATAGGTATACATTATTTATTTTCAGTTTCAGTTTGCGTCATATTATTAATCTGTGGTTTGCGTATAAAAAATATTATTAGATTATCTTATTGCAATGAAATTACTTATTGTTTTTATTTCAATATATTTTTTATTCTAGGTCAGTTTATTCAAATTCCTATGCCAGCGCAGGTCATATGTTTATAAAGAAAAAATGTCTATGGTGTGGTGTTTTGTTTTTTCTGCCATTTTTAGTCAAATACTTTCCATTCAAATTGTGATTTTTTAAATAAAGTGATACAAAACTTATCAAATTTATTGTGTCGTCTTTTAAAATATTTTTATTCTTATTAAACTTTAGATTGTGCTTATATATGTCAAAATTGTAAATTTATATTGTTTTGTCTTTTAAAGCAATTCTGACTCCTTGAAGCCTTTTTAAATGCTTACTTCTATTATATTACCTAAATATAAGTACACTTCAGGAATAATTCCTATTATATCTTTCTGAAGACATTAGCAAAATATATTAGAAAGGAATTAAGGAATACGCTCCGGCAGATTTGAATCGATCGTCGCGACTCAACCGGACATCCGGCGACTCCATAGTCCATACACGTTGTCTCTAGCTCAAGGGAATAGAGATTATCGCAGCGTTTCTTTCTTTTCTGAACAGGCGCAGTCCTAGAGAACTCGCAAAAGGAGTAAAAGGCTCCTACATAACCTGTCACTACGTAAGTATCAGTGCACACATTAGTATATTAGCGCGTTGTTGCTTTGTTCGCTTGAAATTCGTGAATCTAAACTCCTTGGTAAAGTCCTTGCTGAGTCATAGCCAGGTGATCTCGTTATCGGGCTGTGGAATATTCCTTTTGGACCTTTCTTCAGCGGTTCCGTCACATTAGAAGTAGGTGGAACGCATTTGGACGCCATAGTAGTAAGATAGCAAAGGGTCGTGTCTGAGGTTGCGTGGCGCTCCGCGGCCGATGACCTTACAACGGTATGGACCTTTATTAATTTGCCACGTGTTTTTTTTTTCAGCAATATATTGTATGAGTCAGAAGGTAGAAAAACCAGTATTATCGGGTCAACGGATCAAGACCAGAAAAAGAGGTAAGTCATATTTTTATTACTTATTTTGACTTGGATCTTGGACGCGTGCCCAGATTCCTTGTTTGCGATCAAAGTGAACTTATTCAAAGATCGCTAATCTTGTCTTAAGTTGTAGGGACTCTTAGTACCGTCCACATGTCTCTTGAAGACGTAAGCTGGCAGTATCAACAGGATTCGATTATCTGTTTATTTATCGGTATAATTTAATAACGATCGCCTTGGCCGTGACATCGTCCTACTCAATACTCTTAGCAGTTTCCTTGTTGTTAGTAATAATTGATTTGGAAGTAGGTCACCCACATTTCAATTACTTATCACGATACCTACTTGACTACTCACAATACATAGATTAGATGGCACTCAGGTGGATTAGCAAGCCCTTTCAGAGCCACTGCCTTAATATTTATGTTTACTAAGCACACTGTGTCCTAATATTTATGTTTAAGTACTAAGTATTCAACAATAACAAATAGTCAAGCATTTCACCAAACTGCTTAAGTATTCAAAATTGTACTTGTATTAGGTAGGTACTTGATACATTATGGTGGGTCGCAATAACAATGATTTGCTTACTAGATATTTCAACATAATTTGTATGGATCTTAGGTCAAAATCCTATCTTTAGTCATCAAATCTACCAACTGATTTCATCAGTGAGAGTGCAATACTACTTATCTACCACTTTGCTGTAAGGCCTAAATTTAAATGTTATTTAATCAAAGTTAGACCTTATAGCAAAGCAAGCTATAGCCTTATACACAGTATTGCACTCTAACCAACAATATTTATTATATATTTAATAAATATGGTTTCCCCACATAGCTGCTTACTACTTTCTCATCCTATTATTATTTTTCCATTGTACACAACCAACCATGTAAATATGATCCATGAAGGTTAGTTAAAATATTATTTTTAAATGATCATAGTTCCATAATCCATAGATTATGGGAGCAAATTAAAAACTTAATTACATACACATTTGTAAAAACATTAAAAAAAAATTATAAAAAATTGACAATCTTTCAGTCTACCTACATCTAGGTACCTACATAAAATATTTTTTTGGTGGTTGAGAAAACTGTATACTCAGCCTACATCAAGCAGTCACCACCTATTGTATTATCTGACCTCAATTTCAATTGAATTGACTTTCTCTTGGACATTTAAAACAGTAAAATACATATGAATAAACATGGTTTTACTTACAGTTAACCATGCCCAAAAATAATTCAAACAGTTTCAATTTGGCATCCTAAACTTCTTATTTGTTGTATAAATTAGGTATTTAATCAAATAAATATATATTTCCCAGCTAATTTAAATTCATAGTATAACGAGTGAATCTAGAACATTCTATATGTTTTGCCTGAACATGATATTAGTTTTCCTTTTGAAATTAAATTCAATTTCCTTAGTGCTAGCAAGATGTGTGTAATATGTACCTATTAATTTTTTTCTTTTATTTATTTTGAAACTATGTACTTTAAGAGTTATACATACATGCAGGCTGAACTTGTCCCATATTGATAAAATTTTCTGTATTCAGTATTTGTTAAGATCTACAAAAATAATTATAAGTATTATTACACATCTTGTATCTAAAATGGTTGAAGATATAACTCAATCTATTTCAATTAGTTTAATATTGTATATCTATAGCAAATAACAGAACAGCTTACAGGTACTTATATCAATTATTGCAGGCCCTTGTTCAAATATAGATTGATTGATTAATTATGAAATTATTTCCAATGTATTTATTAGGGATTCAGAAGACTTCAAATATTTGAGGTTTCTTTATTTTTCTCCTTTCACAATTTTAAGGTTCTATTTAGTAAAACTCAATAGGTACAATTTACTAAAAATTGATCAATTTAAGAATTATTGCCAATCTATCAGGAATTCAGGGGTCACCAAATAAGGCAAGATATTTATAATTACTGATGTTTTTATTGTCAACCTTCTTAGACTAGCAATATTTTTTTACCTAAGTAGGTACGCCATTTCCAGCAGCCATAAGCTCACTTCTCATTTGACAGAAATCCTATAGAATGCGACATAAGCTTGTATAGCTGAGCTTTGAAAGGTATAGCTGATAATTAAGTAGGTACACTGATAAGTTATTCGTGATAACTTAAGACAAAAGGGAGTTTTGTCACGTCCCTCTGCCGAGAGTTTCCCATATACCCTCAACACGAAGACTGGCAACCACCAACTGGTGCATCAGCAACTTCTCTGGTGTTGCAGGTGTCCATGGGCGACGATGACTGGCAACCATCAGATCAGTTCGTTTGCTGCCTGAATCAATTAAAATCGCATTCACCTCCAGTCAAAACTAAAGTCAAAATCATTGTTTTTATGTGTTTCTCAATGTTTGTTATGTATTTTATCATTTTGTTGCTATTTTTTTTGTGTGCACATCACATACATGATATGAAGACAGATCAAAGATCACGGTCATATCTGACCGCCTCTGATTTTTGCAGTAATATGTCAAAAATATTTTTCAACTATGGCTCGGTCAAGAGTAGGTACCCTAAACCGACGTTCATGTATGAAAAGATTGATGAGTGTGGATGAAGCTAAAGAGGTACCTATGTCAGAATCGTAGCAAGTGGAAGTCTGTGGTCTCTGCCTACCCCTGCGGGAAAGAGGCGTGACTTTATGTATTGTATAATTATATATTTTTCAATAAGTGGCCCATTTTTACGAATGGAAATTTGAAAAATGCTGTCTTAATGCAACTCTAGCTACTAGGGGGATTACCTTAATATTTTTTTATAATGTAGGTACCTACTAAGAATTTCATAAAAAAACTCAATCACACCACACTGTTTTACTTGGGAATGAAACGCAAAACCTCTAGCGAAGCAGAGTCAGTATTGAGACGTCACCGGCATTGAACTCACAAATAAACACATAATACGTTTATAAAAAACGTGTCTTATTAATTAATTGAACGTTGAATAAGGTTTTATCTATTCTAAATTAGTCAGGAGACCGAGCCACGCCGAATAAGACCGCCTCGTCTATAAATAATTTATGCAAATGTAGGAAATTTCATTGTACCTATACAAACTAAATATTTTGTTGTTTTTTATATGAACCTGTTTGTCTCATGGCATTTTTGTCTTCCTTATCGGATCATTAAATTCGACCTTTATAGGACACATTTGCGACGTACTTGGTACGTACGTTCCAACCGTTTACACAAAGGTTGTTGAGGAATCGTCGTGTCAGAATCGTAACTTTTTGGCAGTCCAAAGAGTTTATAGCAAAAGTAAATCATCACGATATTCAAAGTTAAAAAAACTATTTTCAATAATAATTGGTCGAGATTTTTTAAGTTCAGTAGATTCTCATGGGTCAATGTCAATGCCCAAAAATAGTTCTCTGCAGTGAGCAGATACAATTGATTTGGGCGTACAAGATTACGTAACTCGTCCCCACTCTCGAAACTTATCCCAAATTCACAAAGTACCTACGTTGAGGTCAAGTATTCGGCTTCCAATCCAAACGCGGCTGAAATTGTGACGACAGTCTTTGTATTGGCCACAAATACAGTCAGATAATAGGTAGGTTACTAGGTATGTAGTGATAAATCAACATCGATTTAAAAAAGTTTCGCTGAGTTAAGTTCGATTGGGGTATACTAATTGCTTGATTAAGAACTTGAATTATCTTTGTTATGAAACTTCCATTCTATATGTATATTGATGTCACACGTGAGCTGAAGTGGTACTCTGATACTTGTCGTACTTAACTGAATAAACCCAAGGCTAATTATAGAAGTGATATTTTCCCCGTCTCATTAAAAATACGACCTTTATATAAAATATTAAGTATGTAAGATCTCCAACAATACAAGTGTTTTAACATCACAATCAATATCGTGCAATAGTTTTTGCGCGATACGCGTACAAACATACAAAATTTTAAAACAAACTAGCGACCCGCCCGCGGTTTCACCCGCGCTGCCCCGGTCCTGAGAGTCATAGCGTGATGTTAAATAGCTTAAAACCTTCCTCTTAAATCACTCTATCTATTAAAAAAACCGCATCAAAATCCGTTGCGCAGTTTTAAAGATCTAAGCGTACATAGGGACAGACAGCAGGAAACGACTTTGTTTTATAATAAGTAGTGATTATTTTATGATAACTAATTGAATTGGCTTATAATTATTTTATTTTCTTAAATGACTCCCTATGTGCAGACATCTGCCAGTTACATTTTTATACCATGTATAGATTTCAGTCGAGGTTACTCTACACCACAGATAATAGAATACTAGTATCTACACACTCACACACCTCGAGCAACGGAATATAAGACCAAAATCTTGCATTGTATGTTTTTTTTTTCTAAAATAAAGCAGCAAGGAATACTTAGCTATAGAAGAATTTAAACTATTCATTAAAACGCATGTTTTGAATAAATATAAGCTTATTAAGTTTCCCTACTGGTCATATGAGCAGTCGACACTGAATAATTAGCGTTAGATTTTCTCAAAACTTTTCCTGTTTACTTCAAATTTACTTGGCAATTCGCTAGTAATTTAGTTTGTCTGCCTGTTGTCATTGAACTCCTGCAGATGTCCTAAATAAAGATGGCGACCGACGGCTTACAACTTGAGGTTGCGAGAACAATGAGTCGCAATGATTTATTGTCGACAGATTGTGTATGGAATTAAGATGTCTTCCTAATTGTCTTAGACGCGAAGCTGCGAATTGATGCTCGGTCAATTCCAGCAAGTGGACATACGCTTGTGTTTTGTCAACACATCACTTTATCTGTGCAAGTCTTAAACATCGTTTTCCTAACCTTTTAAAATCATGTTGGGAGTCAACTTCCAGTCTAACCAAATGCGGCAATTTTACATAAAGCTACTGTCTCAATTTTTGAACGATAAAGATACCGGTTTTAAGGATTTTTGGGCTTCTGTACACACATACATACAACATATTTTCACGCCTGTCTCACATTGGGGTAGGCAGAGACTATAGATATAGATATTCCACTTGCTACGATCCTGGCTTATCACTTTCGCTTCATCTTCGTTGATTAATCTTCTCATCCATGATCGTCGGTTTAGGGTGCTCTTAACCTGTCCTTTTTGAGAACGGCCGTTGACCCATCCTCTCCACATGCCCAAACCACCTTAACAATCTTTGTTAAGGTGGTTTAGCAGGAGAAAATTCTAGTGTCCATTATCGTTCTATAAAAAAAATTTGATGATACTCAGTAACCGGGCTATTCGCCGGTCCACTCTGTAATATTGCGCTGCTAACAAAATATAACTGTATCTCTACTAGCGGTACTCCTGCCTGCGAACTTGCTGCCGTCCACTTGTACAAGGAAAGAAGCGTAAAACACGTTATGACAGTAATTTTTTTAATTGCTGTTTCTTACCGTTGGAATTGTTGCTTTGGTTTTATGAATTCAAGAAGAAGGAAATACTTTTCAGTATTGTTGATTTCTTACAGTTTACCTATTTCAATTTTGAGTAAAATACTGGACTTTGTTAATTTAGTGGCGGGAAAATTCGACTTGCGGGCTGGATTCGAACCTGTCTTCTAGTTAGATACACCAAGCTCTATGACTACTGAACTACCGCGAGTCCCTCCCGCCATGTCGAAATTTGCCTTCACATTCTGAATTTACGTGTTTGTGTGACGTGTCGTCTGTCTTTGTATGCAACGAGATATCTTCGCCAATAGTGAACCGATTTCGATGATAATAGTATAGTAGTCGTAGTTCAGTAAGTCTATCAGATAAAATGTTATCTAATAGAATATACTTCCTAGTCGGTCGAGTATAAATTTGGTTTGTCTCAGAATTGGTTCTAAAGACATTTACACCAGAAAATGTTTAATATTTCTCTTATCATTCTTATTTTGAAGACTTTCTTTATAATTTATACTTGTAGCTAGAGGTTCTGGGTTCGATTTCCAAGTTAAGCAAAATGTTATTGGATTTTTCTATGAAATTCCCAGTAGCAGCTCGGAGTATATATATAGGCTGGCCCCGTGTTACATGTTTAGGTCCCAAAACACGCCGGCGAACTGTGTGTCTACATTAGTACGCCTCTGCCTAGCCCTTCGGGGAATACAGGCGTGATGGTATGTCATGTCTTCATTGTAGTTAAAATCTCTTGTAATTTAGGTGTCAATCTTATCATTTCCTCGTCTGATGCCAGAAAGACTTGCTAATGCTTGATTAAAGTCATTTAAAGTAAACCATTCTTATTCATGTAAGTACTTCGGTTTATTTTATCTGTTGTTATCTCGAGACAAGACGAGGAAGTGTTGGATTGTTCAAAATATTCCATGTTACCTAATTCAGTTTTTTTGTTACCTAAGTTTGTAGGCGTTGAATTCGAAAGAAGCTATTATCATAAGGCCACGAAACGTTCAGAGGTGACATTGGGATTGGCATAATCAGTCAACCGTATGTAAATTGGAAAGCACCAATATTGTTTTGAAAAACATGAAGGCCAAACATGTTTATCGTGATGCCAAAATAAATTACTTTTTGGCGAATGTTCTTTGAATACTTCCAAAAAATACAATCCTAAAAAACGCCTTCTAAAACATTTTATGTTTCTAGACAAAGTCATCATTAATTCGGTCGATACGTAATAGTGTTTTGTTCTAATTTTATGGTCAGTGATCACTGATCAGTCTTTACAATCTTTATAGGTATTGCTTATTCTTCAAAACAGATAAAGTAGTTGGTTCATTTCAAGGGTTTTTAAATAATATGTGTTACTTTTTCACGAAAACAAAATTACAATACCTTGAATTATGACCCCTGATCTATTGTTTTTTATAAAAACTAGCTTCTGCCCGCGGCTTCGCCCCCGTTGTATTCGGTCTGTCATCACATCCCCCGGGAACGGGATAAAAAGTATCCTATGTCCGTCTCCTGGTTCTTAGCTACCTCTCCACCAATTTTCAGCCAAATCGGTTCAGCCGTTCTTGAGTTATAAATGGTGTAACTAACACGACTTTCTTTTATATATATAGATGTGTGCGTCTGCACGCCGATATATCGTAGTTGTAATGGGTACGACTGTGGTGACCGTTTTTACAACTAAGGTCTTAAAAACACCTACGTGCCTCAAAATGACTTTATTGTTTTTATAATTATGACTCTATATTCTAATTGACATGTCTTGTCTTGTCAATTATTGCTACATGTTATATAATTATCGCTACAGTGTTATTAGATATATTGTTTGTTACTTTAAATTCGTACTAATTTTTCGATACTCTATAATTGTACTAATGTTGGCACGTTACACTTCCTAACTTGTTACACAATTTCCTTTATGTTACGTTCACGTGAGAGGAAAGAAAAATCGTTATTGGTTGTATGACATCATCATATTACCTATATTATTTTCTTAATTAGAAATAATTAAGAAAGTGTAGTTCCATAACTATTACCCCCGTATTCTTAAAAACACAATAATTAGATTAGGCTATTATTAGTTTAAAACATAACCAAGTTAGTTAAAATTTTAACCGCTCTGGAATCAAACAGCCTCAATATGATAAGAAGGGTCGTTTTCAACTGTAAATAATTTACAATTAGGTGTATAATGAGTAATTACTGCCTAAAATACAGATTTGTTCTGTCTTTAATCTTGAAAATATATATTGTTTTTGTTTGTCCTCTGCGTTCTTATGTTACCTTTCTCCGATTACGACGCAATTTTGGTGGGATATGTTGTAAGAAAAATAAAATAAAATCGGATAAATTGTGATTTATCTATTTGAAATACCTTTTGTTTTATTTTTCCAGCTAGAAAAAATTCAACAATGACATATTTTATGTCGTCTCGGTTTTGAATATCTTTCTAATCCGAATTAGAGGTCTACACTTAAATATGTATAATGAATAATGTGACGCTTTTATTGATCCACGCATTTCAATCAACTGTTATTAAATATTTTTCCAAAATCGGCCTTTAGTAATGTTTTCAGTAGGAATAAATATAAGTAGGTACCTACTTAACTCAATTTTTTTATGATAGTTTCAGAAAAATATTTTTTTTTTAATATTTACATAAAATATTCTAAAATTGAAAAATACACTAGTCATTGTAATAAATATTTACAAAAACTTACACTTACAAAATAAATACACTTATCAGCTAGATAATCGACCACGACTTAAAAGTGGATCTAACGTAGCAACTCAAAACTAGGTCGTCGAGATAAGTTGAAAACCAACCAGTCTTAGCAAATACTGGAATATATTATAGCTAAATACTAACTTGTGTGACTACTGGATCCAAGTGCATAAGCGACCCAATTGCATGACAAATGTAGGACTGTTTTGGAAAATTAGGTATTGTGTCCGTTTGTCAAAGTCAAAGATATTTATTGCTTAAAACTGTGTACATATGTATCAAGTAATCATGGTGGTACTAACTACAAAATTACAAAAAAAAAAATGTTTTACTTTCTGTCACTAGCCAAGGAATGCAGTTGTCTTGTGACTCATGAATGTATGGATGAACTCATGACTGTGTATGAAAAATATAAAAAAATACTACTCAATTCTGCTATATTTTCTTATAAAAGACTAATAACACCAAACAGGGTTACTTCCATGAGCATTTACCTGATAGTCTTTTAAAATTCTGAAAGATATTTATATACCCTGTCATGATCAATGGAAACCATTCCAGTGCGAAATGGCTAGGTCATGATCAGACTGTCTGTAGCAAGTCTAACCAATATTTTTCCTTCTTCCAGATGAGAAAGAGAAGTACGATCCGAACGGCTTCCGCGACGCGCTCGTGCAAGGTCTGGAGCGCGCCGGCGGTGACCTTGACGCGGCGTACAAGTTCTTAGACGCGGCTGGCTCGAAGCTCGACTACCGGCGGTATGGCGAGGTCATATTCGACGTGCTCATCGCCGGGGGGCTGCTGCGTGAGTATATTTGAAGTATGGTAGAGTTATTGAGAATAGACTTCATCTCCATTGTAAATCACAAACATCTTGTTGTAGTATTGAATATATATATAGACATAGTTATATCACAAGCACTGAGTGTCCTTTCCTTGTCGTAGGACAAGATCATTAAAATTATGTTGTAAACATTGTTAAAAGGACATTAATAATATATGGATGTTTTCTTTACGAATGTTCCAGAGGAGAATTGACATTACTACATACCTACTTAGTATGGATTTTAAATGTCTCAATCCTATCGCTAGTCAGCAAGTCTACTGACAGATTTGATAAAGAAGCTGTTGTAAAATTACCATTCTGCTGATCATACTTTCTTGTTTCCTGCTATCACTCCCAAAGTTCATATTGTGTTCTATCACAAAGAGATAAATTACTATAATTACAGTTTATTTGAATTATATGTACCCCTGTGTCATAACATACATTGCATTATAATAATAATATACCTGGGTTTTGACGCATATTCCGTGCCACGTTGTTACACTATATTTGTTAGTGTTCTGTTACTGTTAGCTGCTTGTATACTCTTCGGTCTATTGTACATACTTATGTATAATGGGTTAATGAAACATTATTTGTTGGAATGAAGTCTTTCTCACATTAAATACTTTTCTAAATGATGAAACATTTGGCTAGAGTCCTGAACTTAATGTTGACAAACACCTGTTCGTTCGTATTACCTGACAACGCACATAAATAATACTTTATCTAACTTTAACTCACACGCATCTAACCAGCCTTTCTCCCTCAGTCCCCGGGGGGTCGGTGTCGATGGACGGCGATACCCCGAAGACGAACACCTGCATCTTCACCGCGAACGAGGACATGGAAAGCATGCGAAACTTTGAACAGGTATGTAGCCACATATTAAGTTCAAAATGGATCCATTTTTATATCCGAATCATTAATGACAGTTCAAATTACTGCAACATAACGAATTTAAATCCTTTTGATCAAAGGTCAATAAATAATATGACAAACTTTTGTAGTTAGATTTGTTTTACATGATGAAAAACATGGCTAGAGTCCTGAAAACACAGTGTTGAGAAACCCTTTCTCGTTCAATTATCTCTGACATAATATTGTTCATACATATTAGCATGAAATTTTCACATGCACATACTAATAACATAAACACTTGGTGGCAGGTATTTGTGAAGCTGATGAGACGTTACAAATACTTGGAAAAGATGTTTGAGGAAGAGATGAAAAAGGTAAGCAGTTTTATTTTTTTATTTAAGAACTAAGTATACAGTTATGGTTAAAATTGAAATAATCTAAAACTATTTTCTCCCATTATACATAATTATCATAATAATGCATATTATAGAAAAACATTGGTAACTAAAAGTCGCATAAGTTCGTGTAAATGGTCCGGAATCTTCGACTAATAACCAGATTCTGGCACCAAGCCAATCAAGTTAGAAATGAAAATAACAAAATTACGAATTGGTATGGATAATTTGACTGCAGCAAAGATTTTCTGTATCTTCATGATACTGCCACAGCAATGCAGACTTAATGACGGTATATACGCAGCAATTTCGTTGCCTATTGGAGAGCAGAAACTATAAATAAGTCGTACTGTATTGTTGTAGTTATTTTGTATGCAACAAAGCAGAAAATCTTAACTTATATTATTATGTGGGAGGCTCTGCTTGAGCACGAATGGGCCGACTCGACCGAAGTGATACCACGCCTTCACAGAAAACCGGCGTGAAATAACGTTGAGGATAAAGGAGGCTCAAACCCTTTTGAAAGGTTGGCAACGCACCTGTGATGCTGTGGCGGGTGTCCACGGGCGGCGATAATCGCTTACCATCCCCAACGCTCGTTTGCCCCAGTATGCCATAAAAATATCGAATATGGATAAATGGAATTTATTCCATTATGTACACCGTAGTAGGCCTAGTATGATTGTACTTCGCTGCAACGCATTTTTATGCACTCATAAAATCGACGTTTTGAGACATGGGCCTGCTTGACAATTTGACAATGTTACCTTATTTCAGGTGCTCGTGTATCTCAAGGGTTTCGAGCCGCTACAGCGCATCAAACTTGCTCGTATGACCGCACTATGGATCGGTACGTACCTAAATAGTTTTAAATAAGTATAGATCCAATAACCGCCTGATTATGTAAACCCATTCTATTCCATATTTTGAATATTGATAAAACTTAACTGCCTTATAGCCTAGTGATCCTAAACGCGGCCGCTAACCTAGATGCCCTGGGTTCGATTCCCAGTTTGAACAGAGTTATTGGGTTTTTCTGTTCTCTGCAGTACTTAACAGCTCGGAGTTTGGAGTTTTGTCTGGTTGCTGGGATCTGCTGGCGAACTGTGGGTGTATCTTTGTACACCTCTGTCTAACCCTATACAGGCGTGATGGTGCTAAGTGAATTCTAGAACTACAAAAATATTTACTGTTATCCTAAAAGGGTACAGGTTTTTGGAAGAGGTAGTTAGAAGCCTCAATGGCTGTATTGTAAAAGTCACGACTCCCATTTCGTGTCCGTGAGTTCAATCCCCGCGTACACCGAGCGGTTTTTGGGATATATTTATATATATTAGCTTTAGGTTGAGTTTATATTGAAATATGCACACGATTAGAGCCATGTAACGTGTACTGCGTTGCGCGGTGTCGAAGTAGTGCTATAGTAACGTGCGGATCATCCTTGGAACATGTTCATTGCATTGTCCCTTCTCACTGGCCGTACGACATTTTTGTCTATCTAGACTTCTTTTTTAATAGGCTTTTCTATGATAACTGTTGATTTCAGACGAAAGTTAGCCTATAGCTATCTATAATCCTGCATCCTGCTTTCATTTTTTTAAATAAGAAAACAATCATTCAACTTCTAACCGATTTTATTATAAAAACAAGCTCCTATTATTGAAAAATTCCGTTTTTAACTAGTTTTATTTAAAAATGTCTAATGTCTTGTAAAAACCAGTTAACATTTCTCGCCCAACTTTTCATTGCATCGTTTATGATCCTCCTAGGCAACGGCTGCGTACCGCCGTCGGTTCTGCTGGTGCTGGTGAACGAGCACCTGCTGAAAGACAACCTGGCGCTGGACTTCGTGTTGGAGGTGTTCGCCACCGTCAAGCAGGAGCGGGGGGTCGCGTCCCTGGTCACCGCGCTCAAGAGGGGGCAACTTGAAGGCAGGTGCGTACTGCAAACATATTACAATTATTATTTTGGATTAGTATCATTTATACCTTGAGCCAGGATAGTAGCAAAAGGAAATCTAGTCTGCCTACCCCGAAGTGCGGTAAATATGTATGAATATATCTGGCTCATTAGTAATTGTTTGTAATTATAGGCAATTTACTTTAATCATAATAACAGCTGTAGTTTGCAGTTTTACTCTCTAAATATGTTTTAAGGCAAAGGGAACCAGGTATATCTCCTTGCCAAATTTTATAGAAATTGGTTCAGTGGTGTAAGCTTGAAATATTAACACAAAGTTATAGCCATACTATCACATGAAGCCAGTAAAATTATTTTTTGAGCATTTATTATAATGATATTTTATTAGGTCATCATACAAGTCTTCATGAATACTTTTTCAGTTATAATTAGTATTGAGTATTTATATTTTAGACTTGTTTTTTAAATTTAGCATATTTTGTACCCTAACATAGTAGAATATGACGAATTTTTACAATATATTATTTGTTATACAATGTTAGGGTATAACAACGCGTCATTGTACTGGCTTGTCGTTCTTAACTTTGCGATACAGTCATTAATGCCGCTACATTTTTATAATACAAGAATGTGTTAATCTTGGCATCCTTAATTTCTGACACATGTCTCCAGATTGAAGTTGTTGATATTACCATATCCTGGGCCTCAAGTCTTTCCACATTTTATTGTGTTGATAGTGTTGACTTTGACATATTGAGTCCATCGAAATAACTACGTATCTCAATTTGTCAGCAAGTGGTTTTGAGGTGGATGATTTCCTTCTTGAAATTAAACGATTTTACCTGCGCGGCCGTTGGAAATGGCTAACATTGACGTGAACGGTTATTTTTTTGAACTGTACAGTAAAGAATAGCAGACTGGTGTACTTGGCCCCCGTATTTAGAGTATTCTTTTGCTCACGGCTGTTGTTAAGCTGTATGTGAAATTGGGAAATGGCTATAACAGTGGCTTAAAATTCGCCGCGAATCCGCAACCCATCTCATAAAAACTTGCAATGAAAAAAGGTCATAACTATTAACAATGAAGGATTGTTTGAATGAATTTTTCAGAACCCATATAATATTCGCATTTAATTTTGTGTTGTGTGCAGGCTGTTGGAGTTTTTGCCGCTGAACCGTCGGAGTGAGGACGTGTTGGCGGCGTCGTTTGCTTCCAGAGGGCTCGGCGAGCTGCTGCGGCTGCATCGTGCACAGGCCTCACAGGTTATTTATTACACTTACACATTGTTTCTAAACTGCGTCTAAAGTTTAGTGATCTTAGATCTTAGCGCGAATACTACGCTAGACCCATTTTTCGGGGGATTCAAAATTGTACTTTTTTTAAAGAGTG
The DNA here is from genome assembly GCA_947256265.1 of Acronicta leporina. Lineage (NCBI taxonomy): Eukaryota > Metazoa > Arthropoda > Insecta > Lepidoptera > Noctuidae > Acronicta > Acronicta leporina. Next base: position 12,083,618 of record OX366532.1, on the reverse strand, counting down.
TATAGAATTTTATAATAGTAGTGCCTTTGCCCAGTAGTAGGACGAAACGGGCTAGTAGAAAACAATAAAAAAAGATATAAATAACTTGTCGTGTAATCGTGCGTGCAATAAGCCTATGATGATAATAAACAATTTTGCAGGAGCCCAAAACTGGTTGTCATAGGCTTTGCGTTTCCCGTCCTATATTAACAATGCATGTCCATTACCAGGAGGCACGTCGCGAGCTGACGCAGGCGCTGCTGGACGAGCTGGCGGAGGAGAAGCCTGTGCGCGACCTGATCCAGGAGCTGCGTGACATGGCCGTCAAGCACGCTATCCCCGACCACGAGATCGTCGCCATCGTGAGTATATACATAAATTTGCTGAAATAGAAAAAAACACATTCATTGAAATTCAGCTTACAAAAATCTTTTACTGTTTAATGTTATTTAAGTATGATTTATCTAATTTAACCAAATATAAATTTGCTATCCGCGTATTGCGTTGGTAAAAGGCCTCCTAATCGAATGTAAGATCGGAGAGCATGCAAAAACCTTTTTGCATTATTTTTTAATTAAACGTGGAATAAACAAAATATTGTGGGGGGCCTGATTGAAGGGTGGAAATGTTAGAGCAAAATTTATTCTTGTATTGTAACTTTTCTATGAATCTCCCATAGTACCAAAGTTGTTAGTTTTCTAATGATGATACTCGATGACGAGTCGGAGTACAACTAGAAATCGTATCGAGCTAGGTCACACTGAGTATTTCGGTTCGTCTTATGCTTGGTACGTCGTCTTTTTGTACATTGTCGATATGGCAGTCTGAACTTACACAAAATAAAATCTAATTTACCCAAATAAGGTTCAATATTGTAATTTTCCTCATTATTTTTTTTTAAGATTTGGCAATGCGTGATGTCGCGCGGCGAGTGGAACAAGAAGGAGGAACTGTTGGCGGAGCAGGCGGCCAAACATTTGCGTCATTACACGCCACTGTTGGCTGCGTTTGCGCAGTCCGCTAAGGCTGAAATCGCGTTACTTTCTAAGGTATATTTTATTTCGGTAAAATTTATTTGAACAAAATTGTAGTTCCGCTAACAATAAAGAATGTTAAGTTTTAATTAGGACAACTTTGATATCATAACATTTGAAATGTGTTAAAAATAATTATTATCAGCCAACTCTCATAAATTACGTCACACGAATCTCATGGTTTTGGGACCCTCCCCAACTCTGTCACACTTGTGATACCCCGTACAACCATATAACATCACTATCATTCAATAGAGATTTTTACATGTGACTTCAAGAAGCTAATGATAACCCCTCATTCCCTTGGTCATACAATGTCACCCCCCACCTCCACCCCTGAGATGTGACGTTAATTATGGATGGTTGTTGATGGTTTTAGGACATTGCTGGGTTACCATATTTCTAATTTCACACGATAATATACAGGTGCAAGAATACTGTTACGAGAACATGAACTTCATGCGAGCGTTCAGCAAGCTGGTGGTGATGCTGTACAAGACCAATGTGCTGTCCGAGGAGGTGATCCTCAAGTGGTACCGCGAGCCTAACTCCAGCAAGGGCAAGGTGATGTTCCTTGAACAGATGAAGAAGTTTGTGGATTGGTTACAGAGCGCCGAAGAAGGTAAACTCCTTTCTACTATACTTCTGCCTCGAAAATATCAATCAAATTTTTCCAAACGCTACAATAATAGAATATGGATGATACAATTTCGACGATTTAGGGTGGCCCTAATCCAATCATGCTTTTCTGTTACAATAAATTGTACAAATAGGAATTGAATTGCTGTATCACGTGTCAATGATCATTGTAAAATTTCCAGAGTCTGAAAGCGGCGAAGAGGAAGATTAGATTAAGAGCAGCGAGTGAGACTGACAACACAACGCGCCGTCCCACCATTGAAGCATAATCACGCGCCCGCGCATCCACGTCCGACTGCCCGACCGATAGTAGAAGTCCGACACCGCACGGGGCGGCGCTCCAACCGACCGACAGGCCCGGCCGTCGCACCTATACCAATAATAACTATACCATAAATAAATAATAATATTGTTAACAGTAGGGCGACCACAGTATGGGACAATGTTTTCTACAACTGTATATTATTCATTTCTAAATAACATGTTGATGAAATACCATATTTTTTATTCAATTTTTTTAGTAAAATTTAAATAAATGGTGGAAACCACGTGGTGTTTTATTGTGTGCCATGTCAGCAAGCTATCTGCAACTCAACTTTTGTGATTTCATTTGTTCCAAAACTGACACATCATCCAATTTAAATTTTATTTCAAAGGAAAATTAGATACTTTTATCAAACCAACTATAAACAGGTATACAGGATATCACTCATTATGTACATAGGTATCTAAAGCCAATTCCTCTACTACAGTAATTATTAAAATTACAAAATATTAGAAACTTGCTAGACAATTCTATTTTAATTAATGCTGGACAAAGTTAATGATCTGAATAAACAAACACTCCATAACAAAGTATGTAGGGTAAGCATTGGATAAATATCGCCTATACTGAAAAATCTGCATTATAACTTTTTTGTCTATTTGAAACAGAAACCAAGTTATCTTTCTGCATTTTTCATGCTAAGATTATAGTTATTTTGACAATAATCACACATTTATTTGGACAATAATCTTGCCAAATACGTAGTACGGGATTAGCGAAAGATCCAGTCTGCATCAAATAACGCGGCACAGCGTTTGATCAAACTATTATTCACAAAAAACCATTTCTTATATTCACAGACATCAAATTATTATAAGCAAACCGACCCAGTATTAAAATGTACACGTGTTAAAGAAATAAACGGCTTACTATTTCAGTAAACACTTTTATTTAGATCATTAGAGTAACAGTTATTTTTTATAAATCTTTTGTGACTATTCCCCACATAACAAATTGAACAATTGGAGACCTTGACAGTCCCCAAATCCGTTATACAAGTTTAAAATAAGCTACGCATAATAACGTCTCTTTATAAGAAACCAGTACCTGTGTTTAGATGTACACAAATATTTATTTCAGAATCACGGCCATATCTGGTAAGTAGTGCCTATTCAAAAGAGTAGGAAATTCTTTAAAATGCGATATGGTTTTGCACTGTTCCGGATTCAGAGGGGATAAAACAGGTTACTGATGTAGGTACAGAGGTTTTCTGTAGCGTCGCCATAACGTTCATGGGAATTTAATTATGTCCATGGACTTACGGTTTCAATTTTACAAGATCTAAATAACTAATCTCGTCGCGTAGTGTCGATTGTCGAAGATCGCACAACTTGTAATTTTGAACTGGATTTATTTAGCTAGGGTTTCTATTGAATTGGGTACCTAGGTATACCATTAGGATCCTAGGCATAAATTATACAAATTCTGTTCCATTTAGGTACGTATATTTTTGGAAAGTTGGTGAAGTAGGTCCTTAAAATTATTAAATAGGCAATAGGCTTGCTCCCTTTTTTACCTACACGGGACCCTTAAAGGACCTAAACTTACCGGCAAACATCAGAACATTTGAGAAATACAAGCGTGATGTTACTTAATCTATACTAATATGTAAAGCTGAAGAGTTTGTTTGTTTGCTTGAACGCGCTAATCTATGGAACTACTGGTCCGATTTGAAAAATTCTTTCAGTGTTAGATAGCCTATTTACTGAGGAAGGCTATAGGCTATATAATATCATCACGCTACGCGGACGACGTCGCGGGCAGAAGCTAGTCATAGATAATTGACCATCCATGTCGGTAAATAAAAACTGATTAAAATTAATATGAAGTCTGATTTCGAAGTTTAGCATGAAAGATTATGCTTTTTGAAATCGGAAATTTGTATGGAAATTGTCGCTGATTTACCTATAATAAGTATATAAAAAACATATCTACAATATTACATAACTACATGGCGGAATTAAAATTATTTGCGTTCCTACCTTAAGTTTGAGCGTTTTCATAGAAAAAATAAGGTAAGGGGAGGGGAGCCTTCCGGAGCATTCATCAGGACTTGTTTAACGGCCATAACATTGTCCCGGCGTTCGTTTTGTTTAGCCCCTCGCGGTCCAAGGACATCGCGGCCCGCCTAGCCAAGGTCACGTCAGGTGATGCCAAAATCCACACGTGTTGGTTTCGCCCTAACGGTTTCAAACATTATTATAATTATTTAAGCTTTTATGAATAAATAGAACGCAATGAAGTGTTATAGGTATTTCGGGAACCCCTGTGATAATATTACGTAATGATACAATGAATACAGGGTCATTCTTATAAGATTTAAGAAATTCTCCAACTTACGCTTAAAAAGGACCGTAATTATCATATCGGTAATGCAATCAGATAATTGATAAATGTTACATTCTAGGAACTATCTTTGATATCTTTTAGTAAAGCAACCGTTTTTTAATTAACAACATAACATAACATACCTTCACGCCTGTATTCCCCGAAGGGTTAGGCAGAAGCGTACTAATGTACCTACACCCACAGTTCGCCGGTATGTATAGGTCCCATGTAATAGGGGGCGAGCCTATTGCACAAATTCTTAACTCCGAGCTGCTACTGGGCATTTCATAGAAAAACCCAATAACACTGCTCGAGCTGGGAATCGAACCCAGGACCTCTAGCGTAGCAGTCGCGCTCAGGACCACTTGGCTAATGAGGCAGAGGAACCTAACCTAACCCTTCGGGGAATACAGGCGTGATGGTATGTATAACTTTATAATGCATAATTGCAACGATTGTATGCGGTAACTGATAAAGCAAAAGTAGGTGGAATTGTTGAAACTTGATTTAAACAAATTACAGAAATAATGTTTAAAATATTCCCAAACCACTAAACAATAGTCGATGAGGGGAAACGTGATTTCGATTCTTGATAGGTCGGTACGAATACCTACCCTCTAATTGCCGCAGTTTCATATTATTATTATGTAAGTAATGCCGTCAAATAAAAAAAATAACAAAACAAAAGAAGAATCTTATTATTCTTAGGCGTTAGTCAAAAATAATTGTTACATTACAATTAAATAAACCCAAAATAAATTGGTATTTTGGTATCTGCAATACGATTAACATACTACCCTCGTTATTTGGTTTTTATTTTTAGTTAGGAATTTGTGCCCGGTTAATGGCAATAGGCTCGCCCCCTATTACATGGGACCTAAATATACCGGCAAACTGTGGGTGTACATTAGTACCTACGCCTCTGCCTAACCCTTCGGGGAATACAGGCGTGATGGTATGTTATGTTATAGTTCGCGCAAAATAATTAGTACCAAAACTAACGGAGAGGGGGAAAGTTTGCGCTGTGCATTTGCGTGCAAAATGTACTAAAAAACTTATTTTGCGCCAACTGTAACTAAGTGTCTGATTAGACTGGATAAGCCTTTCGGAAAATACCTACAGACGAGATGGTCGTAGATCAAATAAGTACTTAATTGAGTAGGAAGAGAAGACCTATATTATGTAACGGCACGTGAATAAAGGGTATTACCGTCAACGAAACTTACATAATTATACACAATCTCATGCGTTCAACGATAAAGGACACGATAACTTACATAAATCCCACTACACCAGAATATATTCTGAAATTTTAATAAGTCATCTTTATTTATTTATAACTAGCTTCTGCCCGCGGCTCCGCCCCCGTGGAATTCGGTCTGTCATCACATCCCACGGGAACGGGATAAAAAGTATCCTATGTCCGTTTCCTGGTTCTAAGCTACCTCTCCACCAATTTTCAGCCAAATCGGTTCAGCCGTTCTTGAGTTATAAATGAAGTAACTAACACGACTTTCTTTTATATATATAGATTCTTATGTCGGAGATTCTTCAGCAGCTGTGTCGTAGGAAGCGAGGTAGAAAAGCCGACAGATCACATCAATGGGCACACCTGCGCGTGCGTCTTTGGTCCTTGCGCATGAGTACACGCTGCGACGCTGCCTACAGAAGTACCTACCCGCAGTAAGGGCTGCCACTATATTGCGAATTTATGTGAAAATAATAACTTCTATCAAGTTGAATAAAAATACTTACTTTTTTTAAATGTGTTAAAGAATTAAGTGTGTGTTGTAAGAATGGAAGTCATATCTATCTATACTAATATATAAAGCTGAAGAGTTTGTTTGTTTGCTTGAACGCGCTAATCCCAGGAACTACCGGTCCGATTTGAAAAATTATTTCAGTGTTAGATAGACCATTTATTGAGGAAGGCTATAGGCTATAATATCATCACGCTACGCGGACGAAGACGCGGGCAGAAGCTAGTATTATACATATTCGTATTTCTTACCTATTCATTATTTCAACTTAGGAAATTAAGAAATTATTTTTGGGGCACAAAACAGTATTCTATGAAAATAGCAAAATGAGCCTACTTATGCGAAATTGATAAGAAATTCCTGTGTAAATTGCACTGTTTTTTATGGAAGATAATAATATAGCCTAGTAATAAATTAAACTGGTGAACGAAATAAGACATAAGTAGGCTACTTTATTTTATTAATTTATTGATTAACTTTATGAGATTATTACCGTTACCTACAAGAGCAGCAAAAAAGTATAGACATCCCATTGATTTCCTGAAAATGAGATCACGATCGCTATTTCTATAAGTTGGCTTTGAAACCGTAAAAAATTTTAATCCCTCTCAATTAACCCCTTTAACCCCTTACTGATACCAAAAACATTGCCGTAACGGGAATAGGTAATCGCTATACTTTTTTTAAACTTATAAATATTTTAAATTAAACAATTTCGGCAACAAAAACTAGTAAATCTGAAAGAAATGTTACGTTTAAAATAGAAAATACTTTTGTCCTCAACCCTCAGCAGCTCGGCAACCTACACAAAGCTTCACTTATCCCGGTATGAATGCGACAATCACTGATATAGAGAATAATGCTGGCGATACCTTTGCTCACAAAAAACCCTAACAAGATCCCCCGTCTATTGAAATCAACTGGGCTTACTCAAATTGCAGATGCCTTATTAATTCTACAGTACACCGAAGATTCTTGAAGTTTCCTGTTTTATATAATTTACATAACAGTCTGGTTATATTTAAATTAGATTGGATTGGTTTGTGGGCATTACCTTGGTGGATGAAATTTTTTTTTTTTACTTCTGAGGTGGCAAACAAGCTTCCGGCCTGCCTGATCGTAAGTAGTTACCGTAGCCATGGACGTCTGCAACACCATAGGTGTCGCTCGCGCGTTGCGGACTCTCTAAAAACCTTTTGCACTCCTTGCCCATGCCGTCTTTTGGGTAAATCTCATCTTTTACCCGCATCTTATTAACTTGTACGGTCAATAACATATTATAATGCCTATATTGGTATATATATTTAATAGATTTTCAATGTTATCTCCAAACAATAGACTTTATTATCCATTGGGAAACTTTGACAGTTTGCTGGCGACTGTATTAGGTAAATCCTATTGGGACTCGAGTGAAACCGCGGCTAACAGCTAGTATTGTTTAAAAAAAAGGTTGAATACTGGGTGGAATGCGGTTCACGTGTGGATTTTTTTTGGATATTGCACGAGGGAAAATCCCGTAGAAACTATGCACCCAAAAAGGCGGTTATTGTTACCTCACACATCTTCTGAGCCTTTTCCTAACTATACCTACGCATCTGTCTACCCAGATGCGGCTGGCGGCGGCTAATTTCTGGGCAATACCGATACTCGTAGGATAGATTCTTTGTCACTTATCAGGTTTTTTGGGCTACTGACTGCCACTAACAATAAAATTGTCATAGATATTCGGGACTGAGGGTTTAGCTGCTCTCCGAGGCACGGAGGAGTCTCAATGTGTTAAGAATGGTCACACATCAACACACTGACTGCGGCAAGCGCAGCTCCGTTAATCAGCTTAGTTATTAGTTATGTTTACCTATGGGCTATGACTGACTAAAACCATACGATATCAGATAGATAATTCGATAGAATATTCTTCTAGCACACACACACATAAAAAACTAAAGCAAAATACAAGAAGAAGTTTCGTCAAGTTAATTTTGTCAGTTCTGATAGCCAAAGAGGAAGCTGATTGCAAGAGCGTTTAGTGAATTTGTTTTAGCACAATAAGTAGGTCTCTTACCAGAATATGGAGACTGAATTTATGAACCGAAACGTGGTTGGGTATTTAAACCAAAGTAGGTAGTAGTAGGACGTAAGAGGTTTCGTAGTGTTAAATAAAATTTTAATATAAGAATTCGTTAAAGAGACATTTGGGGTTGTTTGCTAGGTGTTTTTTAACCAACTTTGTTAATCTCTAATAAGTTAAATCAAGAGACAATTTATAGGTAACTACTTAAATATAAGATAGCAAACAAAAGGTATTTTTTTCTATCTCACATCGTGCTAAGATTCTTGATTTCAGATCGTTTCTCTTACTACAAAATATGCGTATAAGCACATTGACATATAAAAAAAATACAATCAGACTCGTTCGACCGGAACTTGTTTTTCTCGTCTTGTCATTTGTGACGTCACGATGCGCCCACGCATATTTCATTAATTAATCAATAACCAGAGTAAGGTACACGAGCTGGCGAATATAATTTGTCTAAAACCACTATAAGTGGTAGCCGTAAATTTACGAGTTTTCTATTGTGTTAATGGGAACCATGTTTAGATATACCTACATACTTCTATTATCAGTAGCCTAGTGGTCCTGAGCACGATTGCTACGCTAGAAGTTCTGTGTTCCTTTCCCAGGTGAAACAAATTGTTATTGGGTCGGAGTTTAGGATGTGCCCGGTTATTGACAATATGCTTGCTCCGTATTACATGGAACCTTAACATCCCGGCAATGTGTGAGGTGTACATTAAGTAGGTACCTACTGCCTAACCCTTCGGAATAGTGGCGTGATGTAAGATATTGTTTAAGAGGGGGGGGGGGAGGGGGTTGCCGACTCCTGTTGCTCTTTACAAAGTCAGTTTTTTAAACAACTATCTCACCGTCACTGTTGGCAGTGGTGAAAATACACATAACACAGCAACAGTATCTCGCCCGCATTACCTACCTGAGGAGTTAGGCAGAGGTGTAGGTAGGTACTAATGTACAGCCGCAGTTCGGCGGTATAGTTTAGGTCGCATGTAATAAAGGGCGAGCCTATTGACATTAACCGAGCACACGTCGAAACTTCGAGCTGCTACCGAGAATTTCATTGTAAAACTCAATAACACTGCTCGACTTGGGAATGGAAGTAGGATCAGGGCCATTTTTGAAAGTGTTGTCTTAAAAATTTGTAAGTTCTATGTCATTTAGAACGATTGGACGACTATTCTAACAATTATTGATATAGACTTCGGACCCTGAACGCGTGATAGCTGTCTTGCTTACGACTTCTGGACTAATGAGGCAATCTAACTAACCAGATATTACCGTATACTCGGAGAAACTGTCATCTGACCTACGACTCCAAGGCCCCATTTTATGGCAATTTATAAAAATAAGGTTTGAGCAGTGACAGCCTAAGGTATGCCGCTGAGCACAGGCCTGAGTTCGGATCTGAAGAATGCAATCTCTAACTTCATTTGTGGGTCAAAAATTTAATATCACTAGTTTTAAGAGGACGAATAACGATAGGAATTTATGAGGCGAATGTCAGCGTCAGCGTCGGAAGCGGTCGCCCTAGAAGGATATTTTAGTGGCAAGTTCCTTCAAAAAGAAGTACAAGAATAGTACCTAAGTAGCAAGTGGCGGTCTGTAGTTTCTGCCTACCCCTGTGGGCAGTATTCCTGTTTCGGCACCTATGATTTGAGCATCTAACCTATTCCGCTTACAGCACCAATTAATTACGGGAAGAGTCTAGAATCCTATGAATTATCCTACTAATATCCAATTCCAGAGGACAACTTATAATTCAGTGCGCAACATAAAAGATACAATAAAAAAGTGGGTAGACCTGTATTTTCTAGAATGATAGTGCTAAAGTTTAAAATAAAATAAAACACTAAATTCTTTTAGAAATAGAACGAGACGCTCGGAGTTTGAATTTAGAAACACTTAAAATATTGTTACCAACTTTCTCCGCCATTGTCTGACCGCGTTCCTATTGATTGTAAAATTAACGTAAATCATAAAACTCTATAGAAATAAGGACATACAGACCCCAGAGTGATTGTTAATAATTTTACCTACGCAAGTACAATAAGTACCCGGTACGCGGTACCTGCATTTCTAAGAACCGGTACCGAAAAAAGTTGGCCCTTTGTCAATGTTTCCGGGGAGCAGACAACTTTGGGATTTGACAATGAAAGTTTCAAAGATAGGTACAATTGTAAGTAATTTGAGTTTGAAAACTTACCCGATTGTCAGTGGGAAAGTACAATTGCTTGGAATCTTAAGTTCAGCTGAGAAATTCTTCCATCCACAGCAGCATAGCCGAACTGTCAAACTAAACAAAATATTAAGATTTGCCTTTTGTTTTGTCGATGATTTCTGTAAAAGTGGCAACGGTAGTCATCTGTAAGTCCTTAAAAAATTCGTTCTGAAATATCATGCTGCCTAAAATTTCTATAGAAATTTATAGAGTAGAATATTTAACTAAAAACCAAATGAAAAATTAAATCATCTTGGTAGAACATTGATTGAGAATTGTTAAATACTTTAAATAAATCAACTTTCTCCAAGCGAGATTTTACCACGCCTGTTACCTAAGTAGGAATAAGTATAAAAATTAATTAAGTTTAATCTTTCAGACATAATTCACCCTTTTCGAATAATAGATATAGGTAGGTACTTATAAAATTAAAGTTAAATTTATCTCATTAGCATTAGGTACGCTTTGACAAACCACGGTTTTTTAATCTGGCCCCCGCACTAAAAATGCAAATTATTTTATAATGTAGGTAGTCATTTTAAAACTTAAAAAAGAAAGAAAAACAATCAACGGCCAAAATTCCAGTAGCATCTTCAATGTTCTTAGGGTATGTTATGGTATGTTTATTCACCCAGATGATTTAGAAATGTGATGATGATTTAGATTTAGAAAAGAAAACAAGTTCTATCAACATAAAAATAATAATGAATATGGCCATTTCTCTCTAAAATAGGGAAAAATAAACTTGTAACGGTAGAACAGGCCTAGAATTATATGTGACATTAATTCTCATTCAAATTTAGGTCTGATCAAAAATGTAGAAAAAGATAAATACATAACATTAACACAATATCAAGCCTGTATGCCCCGAACAGCTAAAGGCAGAAGTGTATAAAATGTACACCCACAGTTCGCCGGTATGTTTAGGTCCTACGTATTATGAGGCTAGCTTCTTGCCATGAACCGGGTAAAAATTCAGACTCCGAGCTGCTAGACATGTCTAGGTACCGCGTGTGTATTACAATTAAATGCAGATATATAGTTGAACTTTCGTATTTATTGCGGGGCGAAGCCCTAATTCATAACAATTCAGTCTGTCAAGACCCGCACAGACTAGACACTTCTACGTCAGGTAAAAAATTCGAATTGATTGTTTATTCTTTAACCAGCCAGTCAACCCGTAATATTGTCGCCTTCTTGGAGCAGTCTCTACAGTACCTACTGAACTCTTCAAAGGAAATCCTAACCTAAAAATAATTTGCTCGACCTGGGATTCGTATCTTAGTATAGTAGTCGTTCTAATGACGCAGTAATGTAAAATCAAATACCTTGCTATTCAATTTAATCGCAGAATAGGTACAATGTATAAAAAAATATATTAATTTTGTTAGCCATAGACAACATTATAATTTTATAATTTTTTTAGGCTACTAATCAAATTGAAACTACATAGTTATACTTACCTAATAAAAAAAATACAGTTTGCTTTGAGTAACATTCCGCTACAATATTGTACGCAGGTTGTTTAAGGGATGTATCAATTGATATTGTAGAAAGTCTCTGTTTATCTCTTCTAGAAATAGGTTGAAGCTATGTGCATTATGTTACCTATATTATACCGTGATAAGAGGTGAGTGGAGAGCGTGGTGCTGATGACGCAGCGCTACTTATGTTTACTCTCGCCGTTTGTCTGTGTTTACAGTTACGCTTGAATAACGCTTTAATTGGAGTGCCTTGGAGTACAGTTAGTGTATAGTATAGAAGGTTCACTCGGACATTTTCTATTCAGCTGAAAAAAAAACATCGCGATTTGTGATCTGTAGATACTAAAACAAACTGTTGTATACTTGCAATTTTGATAATTGTATATTTTTTTATGGGATAGGGGAGCAAACGAGCAGACGGGTCACCTGATGGTAAGGATAACCGCCGCCCATGGACACCCGAAACACCAGAGGAGTCACAAGTGCGTTGCCCGCCGTTTAAAAGGGTTTGGGCCTCCGGTAACCTCATTTACTCGGCGAAACACAACGCAAGCGTTGCTTCACGTCGGTTTTCTGTGAGGCCGTGGTATCACTCCGGTCGAGCCGGCCCATTCGTGCCGAAGCATGGCTCTCCCACGTGCAATTTTTTCTATGAAAACTGCCTCATTAGCCAAGTGGTCCTGAGCGCGACTGCTAAGCTCCTGAGTTCGATACCCAGTTCGAGCAAAGTGTTTTCTATGAAATTCCAAGTAGCAGCTCGGAGTTAGGAATTTGTGCTCGGTTAATGGCAATAGGTTCGGCCCTTATTATATAGGACTTAAACATACCGGCGAACTGTGGATATACATTAGTACCCCTCTGCTTAACCCTTCGGGGACACTTAACCTACTGCATTTCAACTGCACAGTGTCACTGTCGGTTGTCGTCAAACTTTGTGATATTTGACCCCCCGTGTACATAGAAACCATTGGAGTCTGTAGCCTGAGCCGCGTAAAATAGAACAAGTGGACGCGTCATAATGAATTATGTTTTAATAACTTAATGAACGGTGTGTTTGAGAGTTTCTCAGTGTTGCCATTGATACGGGATATTGATAAAAGAGATTTATTTTACCAAACAAACAAATTGCGGTAATAACTATGAGGAAACAATTAAAATTAAACAGCTAAGTACCTATGTACCTATGTTATGATGAAATGTTGATCAAACTCGGAAGTTTTGTTGTGTCATCAGCTTTATGATGTCTAGAAAGAAAGAAAGAAAAAGGATTTAATGATGTCTCATGAAAAAGTCTAAAATTTAAATTATTATATCGTATACCTAAATGTAAGCGTAAAACTTATAAATGTGACAGGACGGGGTCAGGGGAGTCAAAAATTCATGAAATTATGGATGTATAATATTTTATGGGTGGCTCCTAATGGCAATATCTTTAACGTGGGAGAGCCATGCGTCGGCACGAATGGGCCGGCTCGACCGGAGTGATACCACGGCCTCACAGAAAACCAGCGTGAAAGAACACTTGTGTTTCGCCGAGTGAGTGAGGATACCGGAAGTCCAAACCCTTTGAAACGGCGGGCAACGCACTAGCGACTACTTTGGTGTTGCGGGTGTCCATGGGCGGAGGTAATGGCTTACCATCAGGTCCGCCGTCTCGTTTGCCATCCTATCCCAAAAAAAGGCTCCTCCGCCTATTACCTACATGACTTCAGTAAAGAGCCAAGATTACATTAAAATAATTAACCGAATAGTTACTTAAGTACTTACATAATACATGAACATAAAAGACCATCACGCCTATGATCCCCGAATAATGAGACAGAGGTGTTCGTTACTCACCCACAGTTCGCCAGTATGTTTAGGTCCCACGTAACAGGAGGCAAGCCTATTGCTATTTACCAGGCACAAATCAAAACTTCGAACTGCTGAGAATTTCATAGAAAAGCCCAATAACACTTTGCTCGACCTGGGAATCGAACCAATGTTCTCTAGGGTTAATTAAGACCACCTAGACTAATGAGGCACTCCAAATGAGAGAATTAAATACTATATTATTATCCAGAACATAAATTAATAATACATTCTACTCAATTAATAATTAGCGGTAATTTTTTTTGCACCGTGCTTCTAGTAACTAAGCACCTATTTATCTTTTAATTTAACCGACTTACTATAAGTGGTAATTTACAAATTAAAGTGCTATTTAACACCATAAAAATAATAGTTCTGCCTTCGGAGTACATAAGGAAAAATCATAAATTAATGTAAGTTTCACCTGCCCGTAATTCGTGTAAATCGTAAAAGGTAGGTAATGGCCGTTTATCTACTTATGTGGCAATGGGTTTTCTATGGCAAGAGTTCTCGAGTGAAGACCGAGACTATATAGGCAATCGTAGTGTAGGGCGCCTGCTGGCCAGGTGGAGTGAGGATTTGCGGAAGGCAGCTGGCAGTGACTGGTTCACTTTGGCGTTCACTAGGAGAGGCCAGGCCTTAGGATGATGATTATTTTACGATATTACGGACTAGCTGAATACTTACAATGTTACCCGGGATGATAGCTCCCTATTCTTCCTTTCTCTTTTAATAATATCGACTTCGGTCCAACTTCAATGTCCACAAAACTGTTATATGTACTTGAAGAATGTATTTTTTTTTAAAGTGTCCATGGAGGCTCTTGCCGGATTCGTCTTCATATGATCAACTTTTTGGAACCTTGCAACTAGGCTCAATAACGTTTCATAAACGCTTGAAGAAAAATTCGACTGCGTGCAGAATTCGAACCTGCGTGTTCTGGTTCAATGGCCAACTAAGCTACCGCGAAACCTACCCGCTAGGTCGAAATTTGCCTTCACATTCTGAATTTACATCGTTAGTGACAACTATTGAAAAGCCGTAAATTAAGAATGTGAATCCGTCATTTGCGAAAATCGTAAAAGCTAAAGGGAAATTATAAGGCAGTTATTCTGTTGTATTATTTACTCTAAAACCGTAAGGAAATTCCCAAACCCCGTTATGTAATACTAATACCATATACTTACAGTCATTTTCATAGGTAAGTACGAGTGATACTGACTTGGTGCGTTAGATAATGGAACTGAGGCGATGCTGAATAATTCTTTCTCCTTTCGGTCAATTTGTACGAAAGGTAACTAATTTGTCTGATAAAAAATGGTTCAAATTTAAATAATAATTATTTATTTTTACACTAGTATTAACCTATTTTAATAGTCTAATAATCATATTGTTGGGTTACTCACAGCTTGGTAGCGCGTCCTACATTACAAGTCATTTAAACTTACTTACCATTTCCGTCATAATTCTTACAACATAGCCCGAGCAACAGCTGATATCCTTGTTTTAGTGTTCCGTAAGGATGATGATAAAACCATAGATAAAGAATACATCTAAATACTTATGTTTTTTATGGTATTCTCTTCTCATAATCACTTTAGGATAAGCTGTGACAATGATATGACGAGGGGCGGGACGGGACAATATTATAAAATAACCCAAAAAAAGGAGTGGGAAATAGGATAAATAGCAGGGCCCTAATAACGTCCAATGGAAAAGACGGGCCTGCCCGTGATGTCCCACGTCTTCGCCAGGAATGTCAGAATCCGTGTTGCCGTTGATCGTCATCTTAAATCTTTAAAAATGCCAATGTTTGTGATAATGGATGGATGTTTGTTACTCGTTTATGCTTAACGGATCTGGATACAATTTGGCACAAACATAGATTAAAGTCTGGAATAACATTATATGGGCTACTTTTTTATATAGGTCGGAGCCAATTCTGAAGGCCACGCAGGCGAAGTCAAGGGCAGAAGCTAGTTTTAAATATATTAAAACATAATATACTTAACATTTGCTTCTGCCCGCGGCATGTGTTATTCCATTTAGCAATTCTGGCGTGAAATAGTAACAAACATTCAATAAACTCACAAACTTTTGCATTATTTTATAATATTAGTAGGATTTTGCTTCTAGGTTTTATTGTCGTGGATTCCTTTTGACTTGGAACAACTATCCGTTCAATTGAACCAATCGGGAATGAACTTACGACCAGCTAGTCACACTAACAGTGTAGTTAAAATTTGTTAACTAGGTAAGTATTTGTTGAACGCGTTTGATCCAGGAAAACAAAACGGTCAAAGATCAAGAAGAAGCACCCAATCTAAGTAAAATCCTGCAGAGGACTTCCTCATGAATATTAGATCTTGGGTCCATTTTTATGTCAATCAATGTTATTGAGTTTTTCTAGAAATTTCTCGGTAGTAGCTTGAATTTTGGATCTGTGCCCGATTAATTACAATAGGCCGCCTATTGGTACCTACTTAACTATACCAGTGAACACTGTGGGTGTACGTAAATAACCTCTCTTCCTAAAATTTCCGGGGATACAGGCGTTATCGTAAGTTATGTTCAAGTAAAACCTCTCATTTCTCGTTTAATACAAGTACACGGCATTCTGCCGACTCCCTAAGTCAGCTACTTCAACGTTACAAGCCCGAAGCCACGGCAGCCGGCGCTCGCGCAGACCGGTCGCATTCGGGCCGACCGTTACCCGGCCAACCCACGTGCGCCCGCGCTTATATCACCGACAGCACACTGGGAAATGAGGAAAAAATTCCAAACTTCAATGTGGAATTTGAGTAAATGAGTTTCATCTAATTCAAAGGTTCTTTAGAGAGAACGCCAGTGTTCATTAATAGGTTGGGTAGAGGTCAGGTCATATAAATATTATCACACCGGTATTCCCCGAAGGGTTAGGCACAGGCGTACTAATGTACACCCACAGTTCTTTTTTTATGGGAACGAGTAGACGGATCGTCTGATGATTATACGATTATTGAGCGATTACCCTCGCCAATGGACACACCATAGGAGTCACAAGTGCGTTGTTTCACGCCAGTTTTCTGTGAGGCTGTGGTATCACTCCGGTCGAACCGGGGGCCCATTCGGGCCGGAGCATGGCTCTCCCACGGGTTCCGGGTGTGTGCTTTTGTGAATGTGAGCATTTGGGTTTAGGTTGGTGCTTTTAACCCACAATAAAGGTGAAAATAATAGTGTTGGACAACGTTTAAAAAAATTAAGTAACGTAAAAAGTTTATCTATTATTCGTATCCAAGAATCATTTAGTCTGATATTCTGGTAACAGCATCTTGGGATTTGGCATTAAAGCCATGTCCCCCCTCAATGCCTTTGCCTAAACCTACACACCATTTTTACTTTTTTTCAGATCTATTCTTACTTATTGTCTCTAGTCGACACGACCACTGAGAAGAAACGCCGCTGAAACAAACCCACACAATTTCAATCCAATGTACTTGTCATCTGAATAGCCTTTGAAGATAGCCTAGATTTCTACTTGGTTAAAACATAACACGATCACGCCTGTATTTCCCGAAGGTTAGGCAGAGATATACTGTAGCTGAAGCACAAACACTTTCGAAAATGTATTCGTATCGAAATTAAGAATAATTTGTATTTGAAACGTAGATGAAGCGAAAAAGGTGTGCCAGGATCGTAGCAAGTGTAGTCTCTGCCTACCCCAATTGGAGACAGATGTGAAAATATGTATGTATGTATAAGATTTGTAGCAGAAAAGAACTCATTCGTTTACGATACGAATTCGATAGTTGTACACTCACGGTTCCCTGGTATGTTTAGGTCTTAGGTAATAATAGGGGGCGAGCCTATTGCAAGTAATCGGTTACAAATCCCAAACTCCGAGCTGCTACTGAGAATTTCATTGAAAAACCCAATAACACTGCTCGACCTGGGAGTCGAACCCAGGACTTTTAAAGTAGCAGTCGCGCTCAGGACTACTAGAGTAATGAGGCAATTTAGACAATAAATTATTAATTAAATTGTAGAATCGAACGTCGCTGTGCCTTGTCGACCAGAAGCTTCGAAATTCATAGTAGATAGGCCCTCTAGGATATTACTTATAGCTGACCAGACCACCACGTCGTCGCTAGGGAAAGGCTTAGCAGATATTAATGTTTATAACACCATTCAAGCTCATAATTTAGCATAGAAATATAAATATTATTTAAATATTGTTGAAAGGAGTTGATTTTTTACTGTTAACGCGACTTACAGATTTTTATTGGTATAAGTAGGTACCTAGTTGAATAAATAATTTATATGAGAAATGAATTGAAATCATCTCGAATACCGGTGAAATTGGCATTAGTCCTACGAAATGTCTTTTTTTACGAGAAAATGTTGCGTCGCTGAGTTTACAAACATCTAGGTAATTTACTACCATTTTGTGATTATAAAGTTATTTTAGTGAAGGAAAAAATCGACTCGCCGCCGCCGGCAGGATTCGAACCTGCGTCTTCTGGTTAGATACACCAGACGCTATGACCACTAAGCCACCGCGAGTCCCACCTGCCATGTCATAATTTGCCTTCACATTCTGAACTTACCTACATCTTAAAGGTGACGTCAGTTACATCTATTGAAACATGTCAGGTGGGACTCGCGGTGGCTTAGTGGTCATAGCGTCTGGTGTATCTAACCAGAAGACGCAGGTTCGAATCCTGGCTGTGAGTCGAATATTTCCTTCACTAAAATAACTTTACACCTTTTTTATTGCAAACCTGCAGACGGATGGCCTGATAGTAAGCCGTCGCCCGTGGACACCCGAAACACCAGAGGAGTCACAAGTGCGTTGTCCGCCTTTTAAAAGGTTTAGGACCTCCGGTATCTTCAATCACTCGGCGAAACACAACGCGTAAGCGTTGTTTCACGCCGGTTTTCTGTGAGATCGTGTTATCACTCCGGTCGAGCCGGCCCAATCGCGTCCGAAGCATGGCTCTCCCACGGTAACACCTCTCTAGCCATGGAATACAGGCGTGATGGTATGTTATGTTATATCTACAAATTATACTTACCAACGTCCACATATAGACGAATTGAGAACTTCTTTACTGTCTGATGTCGGTTAAAACTAGTTTATCTTCCTGCCTCTTCAGGGAATATAGTCATGATGTTATTTAAAATCAAACATAAAATCATCACGCGACAGGTTGGCGATCGGGACAGCTGGCCCGACAGCTGCACGACGCATGCGCCGCGCCGACATGCGTGTGGTGTGCGCATGTGTGCGTTTTGCTGTGATACGTTGCTCGTATGTGTGTATGATGGTCTTCGTCCTTATTTACCTGCCTTTAAGTTGAGCTAGACTATAAGTTATAACATAACATACCATCACGTCTGTATTCCCCGAAGGGTTAGGCAGAGGCGTACTAATGTACACCCACAGTTCGCCGGTATGTTTAGGTCCCATGTAATAGGGGGCGAGCCTATTGCCATAACCGGGCACAAATTCCTAACTCCGAGGGACTGGGAATGCTATTGCTTCTGGGAATTTCATAGGTAGAAAAACCCAATAACACTGCTCGACCTGGGAATCGAACTCAGAACCTGTAGCGTAGCAGTCGCGCTCAGGACCACTTGGCTAATGAGGCAGTTTACTATAAGTTATCATTATTATAAACGTGACAGTTTGTGAGGGTGTATGGATGTTTGTTAGCATTTCACGCCAGAACGTCTGAACGGATCTGCATAAAATTTAGCACAGAGATAGACAATAGTCTGGCATAACACAAAAAGCCTACTTTTTTCCAGGTTGAACCCAATTCTGAAGTCCATGCAGACGAAGTCGCGGGCAGAAGCTAGTGATAAAATTAAAAAGTTACCTTAGTGAAGGAAAAGTTCAACTTCGGGTAGGATTCGAACCTGTGTCTTCTGGTTAGATACACCAGACGCTATACATAACCACTAAGCTCTCATCGTGATAATCTTAGCACGGCAAATGCAAAAAAAATCACAAGATAAAAAGCATCTCCAAAACCATGACCTTCCGCGGGTTGGTTGATTGGATGGGTAAATACCTACCTATTTTAAATGTTGCAGCACTTGGGCATTTGACTTTTGTTTGGGTAAGTATATTTAAATTATTTCTAAAAAAAAAACTGAATAAAGTTCTCACAATTTTGTTGAGTGGTTACTGAAATATTTAGGGCCACCTGAAAAATAGTGTTTAATTTAAAATTTTAACACATTTAAGAAGTTGGTGCAAGTGGCCCTTAGTATTTTAGTTCAAGTGTGGTACCTCCGTAACCTCCAATATTTATGACTCTTGAGACTTGACTCCATTCAAGAGTCACAGCTCTTATTAAATCATAACGTAAATTTTGTCACACTTATTATGGTACCTACTCCTAGTTAAAAACAAAAACATACACACTGGTGCTTAGAAATTGCGAAATTGTTTTAGCATTTCTTTATTCAGAAAATCAGGCCGGAGTTTGGATTTGTGCCGAATTAGTGGCACCGGGCACGTCCCTATTATTATTTACTAGCTTCTGCCCGCGACTTCGTCCGCGTTAGCGTGATGATAATTATATAGCCTATAGCCTTCCTCAATAAATGAGCTATCTAACACTGAAATAATTTTTCAAATCGGACCAGTAGTTCCTGAGATTAGCGCGTTCAAGCAAACAAACAAACTCTTCAGCTTTATATATAGGTATAGAGTATAGATTTATTCATTGGAGCCTCTCGTCATAATTCACAAATTGTTCTGCTCAGCGCTCGGATAGGCTTGTATTGTTTAAGCTTTTATTGTAAGTTTTAATTCATCTTCTGTAATATGTCAAATATTTAATGAAATAACTTAGGAAAGTTTATTATTCTTAGAGTCGTCAAGGAATACACATTTTAAGACTTATTGATGTGAACTGAATCTCTTATTTTGGAATGATTGGGATTGATTACAAATTAAAATTAATCTCATTAACTTTAAGGTCATGCTGAATAATTGAGATTTGTTATAAATTACTCGAGAAATTAAAGCATTAATTTATGGAAAGTTATGTAGTAGTTTCTGGGCCGATCTTGAAATCGATTTTTCTATTAAGTATAATTATTGCATTATTACAAATTTACAAGCATAATAAGTGTCAACCCGGTGGGGTCACTTACCGGCGCAATAAAATCCATATCTGTCTTCCATCTCAGTTTATACCAGTGAAGTAAGTGTCATAATATTGTTACTCTGAGGTTTATACGTGCCTGCTAATACAGATAGCAATGTCAATAATATTATAGTGCCAATGATATTTATGAGTTTATAAGGCAAAGGAAACTGAACATACTGCCAGGTCAAAAATGATTCCACGTGCTAATTACAATTTTTTGTCAAAGTTATTTTAAGTACGGTATTAAAATAGTTTTAATACATTATATTGTTATTTTTTTCTTAAATAAACGCTATTAAAACATATACCTATAAGTTCTATATAGGTTTGAGCTCAAAAAACTTAAATAACATGTATGGCACACCATGTAGTATCTACCTAAATAAAGTTATTAAGAAAAGGCTTATGGTCAACTGTGGGTTTAAAACAAGCTGTGTAAGATAATGACGATGACTTTAAAAACTACTTAGGATCCAAAAATACATGGATGTCCTTCAAGGTCCAACCTTGAACCAAACCATCTTTATACCAAAATTCATCAAAATTAGTTCAGCGGTTTAGGCGTGAAAACCTAACAGTCATTTGTAATAATATTTAGTATCTAGATAGTGCATATTTTTTATGAGTTCCCTGGTAGGTACTGATTTCTGCAGCTTACGCGAACATAATTTATTTATTTATTTATATATATATAAGACAAATTAAAATAAAACAACTTTACGGATTCTATCGCTTTGTATTACATTTACATAAACCTCATTTTTTTTACACCTTACTAAAATTACGAATTGCAGCGAACATCACCCCTGATGCACCCAACGGGTTGAATCAACCACATGTGACAGTAGTGACCTAAAAAACCCGAGATGGTGTGTCCAGCTCTAGCCAGGTGTGTGCGGGGGTGGAGGTGCGCGGGGACGGGGGCGGCAGATGCTAGGGCAGCTGTTGCAAGCGCACGCGCACACATCGCACAGCACGGCGCGCGCGCAGCTTTACGCACCTTTTGTAGAGAATGCACTTTTTTGTTTGTATGTGAATTGATTGCGTTTAGATTGTCGACTTAGGTTTTTGTTTAAATTAGCTTATACTATACTATAGCTAGTGGGTATTAGCTAGAAGTTGAAATGTTTCGAACTGGAGTTCGAAGCCGGGGCATGCACCTCTAATTCACGTGCGTGATCATTCATCACTGTAGCTTAACCACGCAAATCAAACGATCTGGTTAAGCTGTGCTTGCCGCGGTCAGTTTATAGATGGGTGAACAGTATAGCACACAAACCCCTCATTGCTTCGGGTCTATAGCGTTTGTAATACGAACATTAGTGAGAGGTAGTCAGAAGCCCAAAATGTGTGGCAACTACTTAGTTAAATCTTATTTCCTAAAATGCGGAGGTAATGTAATGTACCTACTTATTCCCAAAGGGCAAAATTATGGGTAATGCAGACAGAGAGACGCTCTAAAAGACCTGGATGGTAGGAACGTAGCTTGGCTCATGCATGGGGCGTTGGCAAACCTTGGCTGCGCGGCGTAAGAACATAGTCATCAAACATACATAGGTGCATATTTACTACTTCTGAGCATAATATTGACCAATAAAAATAGAAAGACGGGGTAAGCAAGAAATATGGCCCATTCAGAAATTGCTATATTAATGCCATTTTATCATGGGCCGCTCTAAACTTCCCTGCACATTACAATTATAAGATCACATTGCTATTATGCGTAGGCGCATGGCTACATGACGCCGGTGGTCGTCGCATCAGCGAGATGCGAGTCAAAACATCCTGTATCACCTTCACGCTGTGGACGCGGGCGCCGATAGTGGAAATATGCGTCAGCGCATTGCTAACCTGTAGATTAAAAGGTAGGTTGGAAAAATGTATCTTAATTCCTCATACTAATATCGCCTAACTGGCTAGGGAAGGTTCTGGAACCTCACTAATTGGACCGGAACCATTTGTAGCACAGTCAAAATGGCATTTCGGGAGTACGCAAGGGCGAGGCACATGCATGAGTGGTAGAGCCTCACGGGACTTGCTCACTCCAAGAAATTCATGGGTTCCTCATCAAGATGGCAAAATGTCATTTGGAACTCAAGCAGGCGGCAGGCCCGTCTTTTGATGGGGGCGCTTACCGGACATTTCGGGACTAACGCTCTCCTACAAAAGATGGGTCTGACGGAGACATCAGCCTGCAGGGCCTGCAAAAGGGAAATTGAGAGCATAGAACACCTTCTGTGTAGGTACATGTGATGCAATGGCTAGAAAGCGAATGTGCCTTCCGGGTCTGGATTATCCAAGACCAGAGGACTTCACACTCATACCACCATGCTTCATTATAAAGCTCATGGAAGAACTGTTTGTAGAACTGGTATTTAGGGGAAGCACAAAAGATCCATGTGGGAGAGCCATGCTTCGGCACGAATGCGCCGCCGGCTCGACCGGAGTGATACCACCGGCCTCACAGAAAACCGGCGTGAAACAACACTTACGATGTGTTTCGCTGAGTGAGTGAGGATACCTGAGGCCCAAACCCTTTTAAAAGGCGGGCATAACACTTGCTACACTAGCACACTCTATGAAATTCTCAGTAGCGACTCGCTACTGAGAATTTCATAGAGTAGGTAACCCAATAGCTTTGCTCAACCTGGGAATCGAACCCAGGACCTCTAGCGTAGCGTATAAACTAATTAAAAAACAACAAGCGCATATGATATTTTTACTTTTTTCGGATTTCAGGAAATAGACCCATTTAAAGAGCTTTATAAAAATTACGAATGAAAATGAAATGATGTAAATTCAGAATGTGAAAGCAAATTTGACATGGCAATAGCGGGTCAGACTCGCGGTGGCTTAGTGATCATAGCGTCTGTTGTATCTAACAGGAAGATGCAGGTTCGAATCCTGCCCGCAAGTCGAATTCTTAGTTCCAACAAAATGACGAGCGCATAATTAAATTATGAACCAACAAAATATATTCGCCTCTCTCTCTCTTTCCATTAACGGTAACTAACAATAGCTCCCTTTGAGTAAATAACATATTAAAACTATTATAAGCGTTAAAAACTGCAAGCTATCCATTGAGACTGGCAACAATAGCCTCTTTAGGTTCTCCACAAAAATTTCGATCAGCTAAAACGTAAATTTTTATGTTTTCTTAGAAACAGTTCGAACCGAGGCCATGGCTTTTACAAGCCTTATTTACCGCATACAAACTGAAAAGCAGCCGTTTTCCCAACATATAAGGTTTAGTTTTCTCTATCACGACAGTATTTTACAATGTGCCCAAGTATTAAGCCGCTTCCTTTTGTTTTATATGGAACAAAATTCGCATCGTACTGTTGTATTGGCAAAAATTGTTCTCTTTTCAAATTCAAATTGTAGAAAGGGAAATAAATAGTGTTGTGAAACGAAACAAGAATTAGACAAAGGTATTACCGCTATTATGCCTGTTTTATTTTTATTTAGACACACATTCAGGTACCTACGTTAATCGCCTAAAGATAATCTGCCTACGAAGCTACGTGTAACAAAGGTTTCCATTGAAAGACTATTGACTTCTTTTATGATACTATTGTTTACGAAAACAGCGATGGAGCGTGAATTATAGTTTTAGACCTTCGAGGAAAATTAGAAATGTTTTGGTGGGCTTTGAGCTTTGCTTTGAGCATTGAATCTTAGTACTGTATTATGATTGGTGAATAGTAGGCCGAAAAAAAAGACTACCATTTATACTTACCTGAAGATTATGGGGATTGCCCAGAAATTGGGTTGTGCGCCTGATGTCAGTCTTAGATATATTCGTGTAAAATGCTGATTTTCAGCTGTATTTCGTTTGATTGGAGCAGTGCCGTTAAAAAATTAAAATTGAAATATTAATCAATTTATTAAAGTTAATCGCAATTAAATTGAATTCACTCACAATTTATAAAAAAATAGTACTTACTGAAATTCTAATTCATTAATGCCCAATTAATGTCCAATACAGGATTGGAGGCCAACACCCAAAAGAGGCTATGGTGACGAGTCTTCATATTTCAGTCCTTTGCCATTCGGTAGCCCCACAGCATGAGAGGGCTAAAATAGCCACTTGAATTATAACAATGTGATTCATGGACACCCTACAGATATAGACACGGAAAGCTACAAAGTCCTAATTATAATAAAAATGCGAAAGTTTGTGAGGATGGATGGATGGATGGATGTTAGGTACTCTTTGACACCAGAACCGCTGAACAGATCTAGACAAAATTTGCACAGAGAAAGATTATCGTCAGGAATAACACATGGACATGGGCTATTTTTTTATCTAGGTCGGATCCAATTCTGAAGTTGTTCTGAAGTCGCGGGCAGAAGCTAGTGCTGTACTTGTAAGTCTTGCTTTGCATGAAGTGGCTATATTAGCCCCCTAAGCAACGCTCAACCGGAGTAGTACAAGTATACAATGTTAACATACCTTCAAAAACGGACTCCAAATGTGTGTACTTACCTATGTTAAATTTAGGTGAATAGCAGGTCTATATGATTACAGATCCTATGGCTCAAGTTTTTTTTTTAAAGTAATACTGAGATACTTAGTTTAGTTCAAAATAACTAAATGCGAATACATTTTACTTGTAATTCAATTGAAAATCTGAAAAAAAATATTTATGGTAAACGGAGGTCATGGTTAATATAAGTCTTTACTTTAATAAACTACTTATCACCTACAATTTTATAGTATTTAATATTACAGTACATAAATACTTTTGAAGCTGGGTATTTTATCTTATTGGCATCGCATGCTAAACAACAATAATTTATACAAACATACACGTCAAACTGAGAACCTCATTTTTTGAAGTCAGTAAAAAATACCTTCTAATCGCGGGACTATTTGGAAAGATAACTAGGTATAACTCAGTATGTTATATTATGGTTGTATAGATTATTATAATATTTTATAACACGAAACTGAAATACATAAGACCAGAACGTGGGTAAACGGTAAACTATTTACTTAAATTTGTACGAATCAAATAGGTACCTACCTACCTTCATTTCGCAAAAATACGAATTTTGTCATTATTTATATAAAAAATCTAATAGGTAGGTACCTACTTTGATAGATTATTTTTTTAAGAATACAAAAAACCGGTTCCTACCGTGTGTTACTTGATTTATAAATTGACAATATATGTTTAAAAGGTTTAAATCAAAAAACGAATTCATTGAAAGTTATTTTTTTAAGAACACGGAAAGAAGACGGTCTGTTCTGTGTTACCCGATTTATAAAATAAATACCCTACCAATAATAAAGAGAAAGTGCACACAAAACTTGTTTTATTGATACACTATTAATAATGCTGTCAAATAAAAACGGGTTATTAAAATAAGATGAAGTACCTATCGGAATGAAAATTTAAGCTTATATAGGTAAACAAGAATTTAAGTGACTGCTTATTATTCGTTTATTAATGTACTTATGTACCTACTTCATATT
The DNA here is from genome assembly GCA_947256265.1 of Acronicta leporina. Taxonomy (NCBI): domain Eukaryota; kingdom Metazoa; phylum Arthropoda; class Insecta; order Lepidoptera; family Noctuidae; genus Acronicta; species Acronicta leporina. The sequence goes on along the minus strand of OX366532.1, from coordinate 12,057,299 downwards.
TTTTGGAACATAAATATTACCTAAGCATTTTTAATAACCATTTGTAATTTATGTACTTAATAAAAATTATGAAATTGCTTTTAGTACATATTGGTTTTTGGTAAAGTTCTTCTTTTACATTTGGATCCTATTATTAGTAAAAAAATAAAGTTTTTGGTTCTAGCCCACAATGGATTCGCATCTGCGAATGTCTTTGTAATTTTTAATGCATTTGTATTTTTTTTGTGCAGGTACCTACCTACCGTATCGATCATGCTTTGGCGGGTGTTCATTGATTGAAACCCTACATAAAAAAGTATTTTGAAGTTTTCTTTAGAAGCAAGGCAAGGTTGCCATACAAAATAATTATGTAGGTAAATAATTGAAACAATCGAATATTATAGTATGTAAAGAATTTACCAAGTAAGTACCTACCTATTTAGGTAATGCCTTGAAAAACAAAAAGGAATAAGTTGGAAACAGTGTTAATAAGTGAATTACAAGGTTTTTTTTAAATGTTATTTATATTTTACTAGTTACCTTCACTTACCTTATTATCTATATTTGGTAACTTTCTTCATTAAACGAGCCTACTGTTACTTTTTAAGTTTCTGACACTTACGCGAATATTAAGACATTGAAATAAAACCACTATAAAATCCGTAGTTATAATTCAATATTTGAGTTTATTTAACTATTAGAGTAGGATGTACTGTCGTCCTTCATATGACGCGACGGCGGAATGTCGACTGTCAGTATTCGGGGTCGTTAGTTCGATTCGAAAATAAAATTAATTGTGGCCTATGGAACTACGTATTTAAAATATTCTCTGCGGCTCAAATATCAAATAAATTATTGTAATTTGAATATATAACATACATTATTGTTATTTGGTCACCATTTGTTTTTCTAGATTGCAATAATGGCCATGTGAAATTCGATTTCCAGCATAGATTTGTTACTGACGTGACCGTTATTAAAAAAATCTGTGAGGAGACTATCCCAGACAAGTCATTAATGTAATAATCCAGGATTTAGGATTTGTAATTTGCAACATGCAACTTATAAGGGATAAAAATACACGTGTTGCACTATAGAGATTAGAGGTCTACAAAAGCACATCTCTGCTTTACTCTTTCAGGAACAGTCGTGATGTTAGTAAGTATTGGTAATACTTAATCTATGCTGAAAGTTCGTCGCAGTCAGAGAACGGTTAAGTTTACTCAATCAATTAAAATAAGTAGCTAGCTATTTAGGTAATAGGATTTTCTCTGCAAATAGGTACCTAGTTATTTTATTAGTTTTGATTACCTATTGGTTTCTGTTGTCACTCAGACTTCATGATTTCATCTTTTTTAACTGTCAGCATTGCCACTGATGTCGATAAAAACGTATTTATTGGTCACAGATGACCGGGTATTAAAATCTTGCTTACGTGTTCATTCATAAAAAATTGTTTAGAAAAGAAAATCATCAACACACCGCGATATCTGACAATTACCGAAAATTACGTCATTTTTCCACATGAATAATATTTTTATTATTTACCACGTGGCTTTTGCGTGGATGTTCAATTGTCGGCATTATAGGCGTTCCTCTGTTTTGGTACGTAATCTATGGCATTGCTTCGCAGGTAGCGCGGGATGGACGGTTTGAATGTCGAATCTCGGGGTTGCAACACTCCAAAATGAAATCGCTTGTTCTTTTTGCCACTTGGATAACGCAAACGGCATAATATTGAATGAAAATTGATTATATAACGACTTTGACTTTGATTTATCATAAAATTCTGAATAAATTACTGTGGTATTGAACTTATTGACGATATCTTATATGATATTGATTATGTATGAACAGTATAATTCACACCTATCAAGGTTATTATTTCGTATGGATCGCAATATTTCAACTAGATTATTTTTGAAATGATTTCGGTAAGATACCTAGGTAGGATAAATGTTTCTTATGTCGGAAGTGCCTTTAAGAAATGAAACGTTGTTAAGAATTTGACTTATTAATATGATTTTGTTCTTTTTTCTATGAATATATTAAACAATCATCATTCCTAAATAAGTCGATAATTTGACCACATGAACTTTGATTTGAAGCACACGAAAAGCTTGGTTATGCGTCATTGCGGCCGCCGACACGTTGCAAGCGCGGAACGTGTCAAGGATCACAACTTTCAATTCTTGTGAATTAGCAGAAACATTTTCCCCACTCATCGTGTGAAATTTTTCACGCTGACAACACAGTCGGGAAGTTCAGGAACCACTTCCCAGAACGATAAAGGGCCGGCGGAGGGTGCTGCGGCGAGCGGGGGGGAAGACGGCGCGACAGCTGCGCGCGCGTCGCTCCCCGCACCGCGCGCCATTCCGTCGCCGATCGCCGCGGTGAACACACGGCCGCGCTAGTTGTCTTGTGAAATACGCGCGTAACATTCCGTTGGACTCGAGTGCGTGACTTCAAACTTTCAAGTTATAAATGAAGTATCCATTCACGTATTTGGAGGAGCGCGTCAGCACGGAGGCGTCGAACCGTCGAAGGACACGACTCGGGCGCGGCGCAGGAGCGGCCGTCGGCATCCTTTGTCCGGGAGGCCCGTATGGCTGGGCGGTGACTGGCGCTATATTCGGTTTGTGTGCGATATTGCACCAGTCCCGGCCTATCCAAGCGGGCCCGTCCGTCGAAGACCGCTATTCAGGCACTCAGCATCCGCGGCGCGCGGTCCCGTTAACCGGCCGGTCGGTCGTTCACTGCGGTGGCCACGCTTAGGACGCGATTCGGTGTAAACGTTGTGACTTGTATCAAATTGCACCAATCCCGGCCTGCCTGTGGTCACCGCGCCGTGGACTGGGACTTGGAACCCGCTCGACACGTGGTGGATACTCGATCAGGTATTGCGAGATATCTTGGAGTACCCTCACATGTAAAAAATGCATCTGTAACTTAATGACTAACAACTTTTCTTGACAGTAGGTCAGCTCTAAGGTCGTATTATATTTGCGACGAAGCATTTCATAATGCATCGTACTGATTTTTTTCTTAGAAATCTGTATGTCATAGCTACTTCCGTGTTCTATGACCACGACCTCAGAGGTACCTACATATTTTCGATTGTAGAAAGTTTTCGAGCTTGTGGTAAGTGATTCATATTGTAAGAAAGTTATTCGTTCCGAGGTGACTGAATTGATATAGTGTAGACACCGGTCGATGCAGGCAGACCGGTTTTGTTGTAAATCGTAATGTGTTATGTTAAGTATGCTTATATGTTTTGTAGCAGACCGCCAAAACGAAGGACATTTTACAGAGATTGGCACAAACTAGGCTGCGTCGATCAATTTAGGAACAGCTGATTTGTTCATTCATGTATTATTCATTATTATTTGCATAGTCATTCCGTCTCTCATTGATTAACAACTAACTTATTTTAATTGGTAGGCACATGCATTCATTGGTCTGTTTACCATTTACCGGCGATTTAAATTGTCAATGTTTCGTTACACGTAGGTACCTAATTGATTGAGCGAATGCATTTTAAATGGCAACACACAACAATGAACTTGACCATCATCGAGCGACTGACCCAGAGTTCATCACAGTTTTGTTTTAAATATTATTTACTATTCGATAGTTAAAATAATTGTGATCCAGGAGAAATAATTGGCTACCATATTATTTAAAAAAAGCTCGATATTGATTGCGTTTTATCTTTGGAAACTGCGATTACTAGTGATGTGCAAAACTTGTCAAAAACTGCACGCATTTCCGGTTTCCGATTACTGTTTTAAAATGTTTCCAAATCCACCACAGGTCAAATAACTTACGATATAGGTATACTTTACGTGGTTATCTTTCAAAATCGTGTAGAACCTACGGTAAATTATGGCCTGGCTTGGACAGTTATCTCTAATGGCGGTAGGTGCCTACACGTTTTCGGCTTGTGAGTAAAAGTAGGTTTGTGTAAAGTGGTACAGATCGCTTGTATCTTTAACCTTCTATTTTACAATATTGATCTCATTAAGAGAAACTGTAATCGAGTTTGGATATCATAACGATGGTATTTTTATTAGTTTTAAATTGTAGTTCGAACTGTCTTGGAAAGTTCATGTCTTTCTGATCCACACATTTTAATTGGTGCCCATTAAATCAAGCTAAACTTGTTAATATCTTTACCAAATGTCACACCGATCGGCATTTTTATGCAAACTAAGCTTGAGTTAGCTTATCGCTACATAGATAAGTACCTACTCTCCACTTGGTATATATAGTATTATCGTACGAAGTCGACGCCGTGAATCAAGCGGAAAGATGATTCACTGAGCAAGTTGAGAAATCGTGTAACCGTTATGATTTAAATTGCAACAGCTGTCATGGGGGCATTCACGAATTGCGGTACATACATACCTTGGTCGGGTTTAATAACAAAAACTAAACTTACATGAGCAGCATGTCAGTAATAATACCTACTTAATTTATTATTAGCAGTGTCATGTACATACATCATACACATTTAATCCCTTTACTAACTTCTGTAGTATTCTGTTGTAAATTGCAAAATATCTCTAAAAAATACTGCATTTATCATAAAAGAATGCTAGACATCAGAATTTTTGCACAGTGAAATATGTCATTCCCAATATTACAATAATTACGAGGTACTTTTCAACCACCAAACTACTTCAAGAATAGCCTGAAACACCGCAGAATGGCTCATTTCACGAAGTGAGGTTCATCTCGGTAGAAATCGGGGATAAACATGGTCTATCCGTGACAAAATGTGAACAGTTTGCTAAACCCGTTAACTGTGATAACATTGGTACCTACCTAATAACTTGTTTGATAAAAATTGTTTTGAAGTTAAATTGACTACTTTTGATGGTCAATACTAGCTTTTCGACAGCTTACATGCCTACCCTTCACCGCCTCATACTTTTGCCGGTATGAAGAAGCAGCGCGAGTCGCAACCAACTCCACAACCACCCATTATTGACTGATATTTATTTAGTGTTATAAGATTTTGTTGTATCGAAGTCACGTTACGCGACTTCTGCCTGCCCTAGTCCCAATTTATTTGTGGTCGGCGCAGCATGTCCTTCTCTTCCACTCATCCCTGTAAGTCGTCACCTCATCATTCACTGCCTTTTCCATCATATCAGCCTTAACACAATCTATCCATATTTTCTTTGGTCACTCTCTACTCCATCATCACTACTCTTTGAGCCACAGGGGTTTCGTCCCTCCTCACGTATCAATACCAAGACTAGTGATTCCCTTTTAACTTTTCCGTCGTTGGCGCTACTTTCAGACGTCCTCTAATATACTCGTTCCTCATTTTATCGATTCTAGTCACTCCAAATGTCCACCTTAACAGTCTCATCTCGGCTGCATGCTCGGCTTCTTTCTTAGGTGGGCATTAAGAAGATGAATGCACTCTGATCTATCCAATGCGACAACTCTCATAACAAATATTTTATAGATATAGCCCTTCATCTTGAGAAGTTGCGTGTTATGATATGATTACGCATATCTCTGCTTCTTTCATATCTCGGACCTTCTTAAAGTACCTTTCTAACTGTTTTGTTTGCTAAATCAAGGAATCTGGTTTAAACTATTTATTAAAGTAAGTTTATAATCTACTCCCATCAACAACATTTTATATATTGCTTCAGAAAAAGCTGCACTATTTCTTGCAATTTTTGGATAGGTTCAGGCTTAGGCTTCAAATGTATAAATTAATCTTAGTTTTCACTGTCGTGATTCACGTTGTGCTTAATTTAAGAGGTACTCGTAATTATAGATTAAGTTACCTTTTACAGTTACAAATGTGATAATATCGATTTAACAGTTATATTTATTTAAAACTTGCCAATTAGCTTCTGAACTTGTATCAGATGTTAACGATTTGCCAATACCACACTGACTTCTAACTACACGGCTATACGCGAGGTTTATCTGTATTCCGCATCTTTTAACGGTGCTTTTAAAATGACCGAGCCTAGGGAAACATTCCGTGTATCTATTTCCGTGTACTCTGATATTATAAAGCTAAGTTTCTAGTGTTGTGTGAAAAATGTTATGTTAAGTACTGAGAACATTTTGTCAATATCTATAACTGACAGGGTAGGAGTTTCAGCAAACTTTGTAAGTAGCGGACTGACTGGCGGGCCCATATGTCCCTCCAAATATTGTAGTCAAACTTAAGCGTGAACTCTTAAAATTTGATAGATCTTATAGCGTTTATTAATTTTACAAAATCTGCAGAACTATTACTGCTTGTGTTGTTAAAATTGGTTGTGGTAATATTGTACCGTATTATATATGTTTAGTGTCTGTATAACTACACCATGTGTTATTGCAAGTCTGTGTGTGTGTTTGCACAAAATGATGTAAAACCGATCTAATCTAATCCTATGTAAAGAATATTTTCTATTTTTAGAAGACTGTTGTGATTTATTATTACAAATGAAATGAGCCGTCCGGGTAGAATTGTCATATTTTCTATCATTGGCAAATCCTACGAAATGCTGCTGCGAAGAATGCTGGCTTTTATTACTGGGTTTATTATCAGAGATTAAGAATTTCACTTTTAATAATTATTGGCATCCCAATAAATGGCCTTTCCGGTGTTCTTAAATTAAAATTACACACGACGTCGGTCGTTCTACCATCAATAATTACTAAACATTGCGCAAGCTTTTTTAATTTTACGTCGTAGTAGCCACTAGGTTCGTACTCCCCTCGCTTATAAAAATATTAACATAAACGTCATAGAAAAAACCGAATAACTTTGAAAAATCATCGTCAGCCGTATAAATCACATCCCTATTTTATTGATTGACATTTGTTTACTTTTTTTATTTGCAAATATGTACAAGAGAATCCGTTACACAGTCATGTTTATGATACCTAATTTGTGTTTGTTGTTAAATTTAAAGTAAAGTACAACGGTCTGCTGGTTTTATGTCAAGGTCTCCCGTCCCCTACCCTAACAAACTTACCTACTACATGCGTTGGTAACCACGTGTTTTTTTTTTCATTGTAATAATATTTTGTAACTATTTGGTACTTGCTTTTTGCTCTAGGAAGCGATTTAAAAAAATCACTTGGTGCTAACTTAGATTAACTTACCTACATAATACTTTAGTTAGACCTTCTAAATTCACATTTAAAAAATATTTTTTAACAAATGTTTCATTAATATAGGTCTATATATACAATTTATATGTAAATATAAATTAAAAATTATTAATTAAATTAAAAATTAAATTAAAAACTTAAAAAAAACGGGATGAACATTGAAATAAAAATTAGCTATAAGTATTTTTATTTAAGTTTCTAAAACATCAACTATTACTACGTACATAGAATATATTATATTGTCTACTTTTTAAAAAAATAGTTAAGGTACCTAGTACCTAAGTATAAAATTAGAATTTAATTTATTTTTATTACAAATGTTATTTGTATAAACATACTTTAACACATAATTATCACAGCTAATTAAATCCTACACGTCTACAGGTTAATTGTCTACATTGTGTTATAATTTACTAATTACCTAATAACGTTTATCATCTTAACAGGCGTTACACTGTCTGCACTGAATAAATTAATTTAAAACTCAGGTGCCCCGTGGTTTCACTTGCTTGCTCGGCTCCAAAAGTGGTAGCGTGATTTTAAATAGCCTTCTACCCTTCCTCAAGAATTAGACCATGAAATACCGTTTTTTTATTGCGACCGGTAATTTTAGAGATAACCGCGTTCAAATAAGCTAAAGTTCGGAGGATAAATAAAGAAATTGGCCTCCTTGGAGGTAATATTGGATCTGACAGTAGATAATCCCATATCCTCTTATGAAAAATAATAAAGTGGGTAGGAGATGTACTGATTGTCACTCATTGCAATTATTAAAATGTTCGCACGCAATGTCCTCGCAGAAGCCCTGCAAGTGTAGTCCAAGCATTATAATAATGTAGCTTTATTTTTTTTTGTATTCCTTTTTCAAAATTCGCTCCGATACCTGGATGTTCAATTTCAGCATATATTTTTTGCGCTATACTTCGCAGCTGTCAAAATGGTGGCCTTTTCTGTTTAACCGGACAAGCTCAAGCGCAGATGTCTCGGCCGGTCTCGAACACAAAGCGTAGCAGCTAAGGGTGCCCGTTGTGCCTCAGCTTCCGTTACTTAAGCGGGTTTTACATGAAACTTGTTTCGACGGTAAAGTTATTGTGTACTGAACTAAATAATTGTATTGTTTGACGAAGACTTAGGTATGCTTTTGCATTTTATTGTGTGTAAAATATAAGTATAGGTAATTAATTGTTTAAATCACAGATTTGTCCACCAGTTTGACAGGCTTTCATGCTTCTTTACCCTGACACCTCCTCGTAGAGCACCTGTAACAGTTGGAGTCCGAAGCCCAAATAGCCTAAAATACAGTCTTATCCTTAGCATACCGGTATATAATTTGCCTAGCGGAGCTCTGATGGCACTCGTTTCGTGTAAAATACTGCAGATATTTAGAGTAGTAGAAGTAGACTACTGCATTCTGTGGAGGTCCTACTAATTCCCCAGAGAAAGTTCGTCAACATTATGCTTTCATCTTTCATTATACTCAGGGACCCTAGTGATGTCATTCCTCTGAGCCCTAGTGCCAGTGTGTGCTATTTCATGACAAGATAATCTTAAAATAGGGTATTTAACACCATGTAAGAAAAAATATAAAAATGCATGTTTATGATAGATTTTTAAAAAAGTTAACGAGAAACGTTAGTATTTATTTATAAACGCAATGTAAATTTTATAATTCAATTTAAAAAATCGTCTTTTTTAATCTGTTTTTAAATGTCTAAAACGCCATCCGCCATATTGGATTCCGACGTGATGTCACTCCGATAGTAACTTGACGTTACTTGGTCTTTTACAGTTGTATTGTATACTAACGAAGTGACGGCACGAGCCGAAGTAGCATGGCGGATAGCGTTTCCGCGCGAAAATTCAAAATCATAAATTAAAAATAGTTTTTAAGGCATTTTTCGGTTTTATAAAACTGAAATAAAAATTCTACTGGTTCATTACGATCTAAGGATTAATTTAAAACAGTTTTCAAAAAAATTTGTAATACCCTATTCTTGTTGATGACCGATGACACTCCAATGACATAATAACTGACACTTTCGTACACAAAACTGTCAAAAATAAACGATTCTAAAGTCATTGAAGGAGGTTTAGGCGGGAAAATGTAAAGTGCACATTGTCGATTTTATATTATTTTTCAAAACTTGAATTTCTCCGAAGTTTAATGTGTAATTATGGTGGATAATTAACCATTAAGTGTTCGTGAACGTGTGAGAGTGTAGGCAAATGATATAAAATTGAAAATCGTGACTTTTTGGGTTCACTCCTAAACTCCATCGAAGCCTCAATAAAGTTTCTACCGTTTTATTGGGGCAACTGAACTTAAACTTGACACTGGCGAACACAAGTGTGGTGCCATAATACAATCCCATGATGGGAAATATTCTTTGAATACTTGATTACTTTATTACTTGACACTGGCAAATACACAAAAAGTGTGGCGCCATAATTAAAAAAAAAAAAAAAAAAAGTCATTGAATGTCAATTTTGACAATAAAACAGCAGACTTTTTAGAGCACGGGACTATGGGAAATCCTCATGGATTGTCTGCATGCAACCTGGGCGGCATGGTATGAAATTATACCGCCTAAAAACCGTATTTGCTTTCCCATGCCGGATGGTCTATTGTGTGCTACCCTGTTTGTAACAACTCCAAAATGGTCAATCGAGATAGGCCCGATTTCTCCATCGCCAGATAACTTTTAACTGCGGAATGAAAGTCACATTAAAATTTGTAAGATTTTGTATAGAAAACGGTAAAGTTATCTGGCGATGGAAAAATCGGCCCAAGAGCCTAAGTAACTTAGTTACGAGCCACTCCAATAACCAAGTCATAGATTAATATGTATATTTGGGTAACCAAGTGTTATCCAGAAAAAAGGTTTGAATTGTTTGGTTGGTACTGTTTTTTTTTATTAAACCTTACATAGTAATTATTGATTTTTTATTGCAGGTCAAAGCACCGCGCTCAATTACATAAGAAAGTTCAAGAATGTTTTTGTCCTGCGTAAGTTCTGAATCATTGAGATATCTAGCTATGTCGAGGTCGCAAACACTGTAGGATTTACTACGTAGTTGTAGATTTGTTTGCTTTCCAATCAAAGTAAACTATGCAATATTGGGACTTCGTGAGTGTAGCTGGAGTGTATTTCATTTTGGGTTAGAGTTCCTCATATTAAAAGTTATTTTCTTTGCTTTATTGTAATAAGAGGGAATTGTAAGAAACCTGGGCCCCGCTCATAGTAAACGGCAAGCGGCGGTCGTCGCAGCCTACAGACGCTAGTAACATCAGAGGTATCACCACAGAGTATTAGTGTCTTGCGACGCAACATTACCTATAGATAGAATGATAGAGTATTCTTTATTGTACACCATAGGACTGAGCGGAGATACAAAACAAATGTTAGATGAGTAAGTACAATTGGCGGTCTTATCGCTAAATGCAATTTCTTACAGACAACCATTGGATGGACAAGAGTTGAGTAGACAAGTCAATGGGTGGTTGCAGGTATACATACTTAATAAAATATTAATACCTAGGTTGAATAATAAACATAAATGTTTGATGCAAAAATATATAGGTAGGTACATAATTTAGCGGGTTTTGTTTTTAAATCAGACAACACAAAACTTCAAAAACAAACTATGTACTTACTTACTTTCAAACAAACGTTTTTACCCATTTTGAGCTCCTCAGAGGCTGCCCTTGAAAAAATAACTGTTTCAGATGTTTTACAGCGGTGCTATAGGTCCAAGTGTCTATCGACCCCCAGGGGTCGACGACAAACCTACAAGGGGGAACAGCGATCTATATGGGAATAATAATAATAATAAATAATGTTTATTTCCAAATAAGAAGATTTACATTAGTCTAGTAGCTAGGTATATGGTAGACAGTGATCTTAATTAAAGTAAATCGCTATTTATAGACCACTGACACCCAAGCTAAGATTAAACTTGTGTTATGGGTGTCAGGGCTTCCTCTCACCATTGATTCACGATAAGGTAAGGAATATTATCTTCATTGCGTACTAACTAGCTATTTAGCCCACAATATGCAAGCTACATTTGTACTTACAAACAAAGAGAATTAGGGAAGTGATAAAATAAGTCTAATTTCAACTACTATTTGTTAGAGTGTGTGTGAGATTGTGTATAATTATGTGAGTGTGTGTGTGTGTGTGTGTGTGTGTGTGTGTGTGTTATATAAACTGTTCTGTCCTGTCATAGTCAAGATTTATGATCCATTTCAATATTGTTTTTTTACATTCGTATTTATTTAGGTGATAAATTTTGCACTCCTTATTTATCTTATTATACATACGACTACCAAGTATACGGAAATGTCTTTCAGCCATTTTAGATCTACGTTTTTCCACTGGACAGACATTACGAGAGTTACGCCTTTCTATATGTTGAGGATTATACTTCAGAATAGCATGTTTGCGCATTATTGTATGGAGCAAAAAGAGCTGTCTCACGGTCATGACCTGACAATCTTTATACAATTGTGTTGTTCCATAACGGATGTGTTTGAAAGTCATTACCTTGAGTACAGCTCTCTGCGCTCTTTCCAATGGCAAAAAGGTAGTTTTTGGAGCACCGCCCCAAACCGTGACACCAAAAGATAAAATGGACTGGCATAAAGAAAAATAGACCATTTTTATGGTATCGAAGTCAGCGCTATATCGCAGATTCTTAAAAATGGCCATAAGTTTTCTCACTCTACCAGTCAATCCCTTTATTTGCGCATTCCATGACATAAGGCTATCTATCATAATACCAAGATATCGAGTATTGGTGGTTCTTGTCAGTGGAGTGCAACTGCATTGGCCCAATAGTGCATCTTCACATACATGAGCTTTTATTGCAAATGTACTATCTGGTTGCGAAGGGGGTGTAATGGAGAAGGTTAAATAATTGGTCTTCGCAATATTCAGCGTCAAAATGTTTGTGGACAGCCAAGACATAACCGTACCAAGCGCATTTTCTGCCCGCTCTTGCACCTCCCTCCAGTTTTGACCATGTATGAGATGGGCTGTGTCATCAGCATATGTATATATACTGCAATTAGGAATACGTAGGCTACATAAATCATTCACGTAAATCAAAAATAGAGTAGGGCCGAGAATTGAGCCTTGAGGGACACCAAATGAAAGGCTATGTTCATCACTTATACGTGAACCAATCCTGACACATTGAGTGCGCCCAGAGAGGTAGCTCTTAAAAATCTCCAGTGCAGGACCCCTAACTCCTATCCTATCCAATTTCGAAATAAGAATAGGGACAGAGACGGTGTCAAATGCCTTAGATAAATCCAGAAAAATGCCCAGACACTTCAATCTCTTATCAAGTTTCTCAACGGCATCATCAACAAGAGCGGCAACGGCGTCTTCACATGATTTTCCTCGGCGAAAACCATATTGACCCGCTGACAATATATTATGGACTTCCAAAAAATTTACGAGTCGAGTGTTAAGTAGCTTTTCGAGAATTTTCGATAATGCCGGAAGAACCGATATGGGTCTATAATTATTGACACTGCCTCCGTCCCCACTCTTATAGACAGGAGTTACAACTGCTCTCTTAAATTTGTATAAATTTTATATGAGGTAATAAGGGGAGACCCCCTTATTACCTCATTTAAAATTTATCCCAAACCCGAAAAATATGGCAAGAGGTCGAGCGCATAAAATTATAAAAAGTTTGGGGACCTCTATTTTACAGCATGATCACGGTCAGCCGGAGGTGTTGGACATCTTAATGTTAAAAATACTTAGGGCCACTTGCACCAACTTCTGAAATATGTTTAAATTGAATTTAAACAGAAAATGGCAGTATAAAATTAAGTTTATTTCCACTGTTTACATTTTATCGGATTCGTTGTTTTTTTTCTTCTGTGCTCTTTAAACTTTTTATTACAATGTTACCGGTGTTGTTACAATTTAACGCATGCTGTTGACACCTTGAAATTCTGTCCTTCTTTATTAGAATTATACTTACTTTAGATATATGAAACAATGTAACAGCTACAGGTGGTCCAAATAAATACAAAAATAAGTGTCAGAAAAAGTCCTATCTTAGTATTTAAACATCTACCCATTATGAGAAATACACTGTCCTAATTTGAAGTCTATAGCTACCAGCGGTCTAGGCTGTCAGGTAATAAGTCAGTGCCAACTATTACCCGTTACCAGGCATGAAGTACAACATGAGTGCAACCTATCAATGAGTGCCAAAACACTTCATCAAACGAAACGCGCGTGGCATAAATAAATTGACGAGTCGTTGAGTTAACTGATAACATTAACATGACATTATTTATGCCGTTAAGTAGCCAACACATTGCCTTACAGTCTAAAAAAATTGTGTCTTTGCTGGCCAAATAAAAGATTTTTCTTTAACTGACTTCCCAGGCTGTAGGTATCTCAAGAACCGCGATAGCTAGACAGTTGAAATTTTCACAAATTATGTATTTCTGTTGCCGCTATAACAACAAATTCTAAAAACAAAATACTCGGGGGGGGGCTCCCATACAACAAACCCGATTTATGTTACGGAATCCTTCGTGCGCGAGTCCGACTCGCACTTGGCCGGTTTTTTATGTATGTTCACCAAATTAAACAGAGTCGGTGGCCGAGTTTCGCACATAAGTATCATTTTTTTTCTGATGGCAGTTTTACTTTTTGTTAAAAGTTATTTTATTAATATTCACAAAGTTTTTAGGGTTTCGTACCGAAGGTTCAAACGGAACCCTATTGCTGTCACTCACGCCACACGTGTCCATCGTCTGTCATAACAAGTTTCATAGCCAAACGGTTGGAGCTAGTCTTCAAACTTTCAGAGAATCAGCATCTTGGGAGATGCTTTGGCACGAATGGGCCGGCTCGACCGGAGTGATACCACGGCCTAGCAGGAACGGAACCCGGCGTGAAACAACACTTACGGTGTGTTTCGGCGTGTGAGTGAGGTTACCGGAGGCCCAATCCCTTTTAAAAGGAGCGCAACGCACTTGCGACTCCTCTGGTGTTGCGGGTGTCCATGGGCGGCGGTAATCGCTAACCATCAGGTGATCCGTCTGCTCGTTAGCCCCCTATTCCGTAAAAAAAACTTGTTGACCCAAAGCCATACAAATTGTCGAAAAATATTTATAAATGTTTTTAACGGTCTCTCATACACTTTTAAGAAATGTTGACCTAACCCATCGAGTGGTGTATCGCTCGTGGAGAAGATACAAACTTTATGTATTACTTAGTTTAATTTTTTTATTGAAACATGAATGAAATCTTGTTGTAATTTTCAATTTTAACTGAATATTTAAAAATTTTAATTACATATAATTTTTTATCTTCTTTTGTCATCTGCAGTGAACGTTGAGTACATTTGTAATTGATATACGCATAAGAACCCCTATCCAGATGTATGATTAGTAAAAATGTATGTATGTGTATATTGTTAATGTACCTTAATCTATACTAATATCCTCACGTGGGAGAGCCATGCTTCGGCACGAATGGGCCGGCTCGACCGGAGTGATACCACGGCCTCACAGAAAACCGGCGTGAAACAATTAACGCTTGCGTTGTGTTTCGCCGAGTGAGTTGAGGTTACCGGAGGCCCAAACCCTTTTAAAGGCGGGCAGCGCACTTGCGACTCCTCTGGTGTTGCGGGTGTCCATGGGCGGCGGTTATCACTTACCATCAGGTGATCCGTTTGCTCGTTTGCCCATCTATCCCATAAAAAAAAAGCTGAAGAGTTTGTTTGTTTGCTTGAACGCGCTAATCTCAGGAACTACTGGTCGGATTTGAAAAATTATTTCAGTGTTAGATAGCCCATTTATTGAGGAAGGCTATAGGCTATATATCATAACGCTACGCGGACGAAGTCGCGGGCAGAAGCTATAATTAAATAAATAAATGAAATGCCCACCAGTCAGTCTTTTTTTACAAGTTTTTTTCACTTCCCAAATTCAACATTATCACCAAATTTCATGTTCATATGTCAATCATATGAACATGAAATTTGGTGATAATGTTGAATTTGTTAGGTCTCATCGTCACGGCCTCTCACAAAATCGACGGACAAGTATTTTGCTGTGCAAAATACTCGTCGGCGCACGGTCCACAAATTGTGCGCGTCAGCGCGTCTGAAGTTACCCGCAAGAGGTATTGCATGAAAACTTGGCGTGTTTAGAACTCAATATTTTTGCTCCACTGTCAACCTTATACTACAAATAAGAAACCAAATCTTAGAGAAAAGGAGGTTACGTCGTGTATGGCAACAAAGCAGAAACAAAGAAGATAAGAAAGCACTTAATAAAGCCATTACACAACTTAAATCCACCCTCGAACAGTGGCATAACACTACACTTGAAGCTAAGCTAGAGTCTCTCACACCCACAGCTTCCACTAATTACTCGTTGTGGAGATTCACAAAATCTTATGGTGGACCACAAATAGCTAAGCCTCCTCTAAGAAGTTCTAACAGTTGGGCTAGAACTGCTCAAGAGAAAGCAAATCTTTTTGCCAAGCATCTGGCAACTACATTTTCTCCTAACTCTACAAATGACGACAATACCGAAAAAAATGTCGATAGGATCCTGAGTCAACCGTACCAGATGGCACTTCCACCAAAACCAGCTACTGTTAGAGAAATCTGGAGGACTATAAATGAGCTAAAGGACAGGAAAGCCCCAGGATTTGACTTGATCACGAAAGAAATCCTCAAGCAACTTCCCAAGAAAGCTGTTGTATACCTTACCTTACTTTATAATGGCATACTAAGAGTGCAGCATTTCATTTCATTTCATTTCATTTGCATTGTGGAAGGTTTCCCAAATTATAATGACACATAAGGCAGGCAAACCACCCCATGAAGCTGGATCGTATCGACCTATCAGCCTTTTACCAATTCTATCTAAGATCTGCGAAAAAGTAGTACTTAAGAGACTTCACCCAATCCTAATTGATAATAACATAATACCAAATCACCAATTTGGTTTCCGACAGCATCATTCGACGGTAGAGCAAGTACACCGGGTGACTAATAAGATCAGAATGGCACTAGAAACCAAGCAATACTGCTCAGCAGCCTTCCTAGATATTAATCAAGCATTTGACAAACTATGGCACAAAGGACTCCTGTATAAGCTAAAGAACAGTCTACCTCATAGCTACCATGCGCTTATGAAATCATACATGTCAGAGAGGATATTCCAAGTCAAAGAATCGGGTGTGACATCTGGATTCCACAACATCGAAGCAGGAGTTCCACAGGGGTCGGTGCTGGGACCTGTGCTCTACACAATATTTACTGCAGACCTACCAGAAGTGGCGGGCGTTACCACTGCTACCTTCGCAGATGATACTGAAATTCTGGCGAATAACGGAAACCCCCAAGTTGCATCGCGATTGCTCCAAACAGGACTGGACGCAATAAATAACTGGCTAAAGGCATGGAAAATGAAGGCAAGCGCAACCAAATCTGTGCATATCACATTTACTCTAAAAAAGGGAGACTGCCCGCCAGTCCATCTTGGAGAAAGTAACCTGCCCCATAGCAATAGAGTAAAATATCTCGGCCTCCACCTTGATCGCAGACTCACATGGAAAGACCACATAAAGACCAAAAGAGAAGAGCTCAGTATAAAATATAGATCCATGCTCTGGCTGCTGGGACTCAACAGCAAACTCTCTGTGGACAACAAACTGCTGATCTATAAAGCAGTTTTAAAGCCAGTATGGATGTATGGCATACAGCTCTGGGGGAGTGCTAGCAGCTCTAATATCTCCATAATACAAAGATTCCAGAACATTATCTTACGCACAATCACTAATGCCCCTTGGTTTGTTACAAACAACGAGATCCATGAAAATCTCATGGTGAAAACTGTGATGGAGGAAATACGTTACATCTCAACAACCTACCAACAGCGGCTAGCCTCTCATCCTAATGTATTGGTAGCCCTTCTCAGTTACCTCACCAACATTACCCCAACCGCTTGAAAAGGCATGACATCATGGAGCAGCACAAGAGAGTGTAGCTGCTCTTTCACAAGGGTAGTGCCCTCAATGGAGTGCACACCCGCCACGACAATAACCCTTCAACGCATCCATTCATAGTTGAAAGACTGATTGTGGATAAGTGACATAAAAAAAAATATTTTTGCTCAAAAAAATTTACCTACGCAACCATTTGATACGGCTTATTTCAGACGTGAACAGTTATTTCGATTATACAGATAGCAATTACGAACTAGAGTAAGTATTTAAAAATGAAAAATTCAGGCCCTTTTCTTGTAAACAATTCGCTATATTTTAACCATATGTTTGCGACAATAGGTTGTACATTCATACATATTTAATTGTAATTCCTTTATCTAGTGTTGATAACACATTTATATCATATTCTAATATGGAATGGTCATATGTTTGTATGGAAGCTACGTTAAATTGTAACAAAAGGAACTTTCACGAGAAGAGATAATATAGTTATTAACTTGACTTAGGGCCGGTGTTTTGATCAATAGTGAATTGTTAAATTAAAATATAAACAAGAGATATAAAGAAGAAGTACCAAAATGGCGGATGCGCAGTAGTCGGTTTTTAGTAAGTACATTTTACACGCAAATGCACTGCGCAAACTTTCCCCCTCTCCGTTAGTTTTGGGTCAAGTTATTTTGCGCGAACTATAACTTGACTTAGGGCCGGTGTTTTGATCAATAGTGAATTGTTAAATTTCGGGAAAATGCGGTTTTTGATAAATTGTTAACTTTACCAACGGTCAAATAACCAACTATTATTTTCAAAAACTAACCACCCAATGTTGGAGGGATAGGTACTTACCAACCGACAAACCATGTTTGACTATTATAATCAATATAGACATATTGAAAAATAGTTATACAGTTAGAATTTAAAAGATTGTTGTTAAAAAATTGAATTTAAATTGCCTTTACTATGTTTACCTCGATTTTTACTTGAAGACAATTGCAAATAAAAAAGAAACCATGCACCACATATTTTATTTTATTTTTATTTACATACTAGCTTCTGCCTGCGACTTCGTCTGCGTGGACTTCAGATAAAAAGTATCCCATGTGTTATTCCAGACTATAACTACCTACCAAAAAAGTTGTAAACGTCATTGTAATTAAGTATGTAGCTATCACCTCTTATGAAATTCATTGGAATAGAATGAATACAGCGATTGTTCTATATATAGAGGCCTACCAATGTTTATGATAATGTTATTATATTGCGCAAATTACTGAGTGTATGAATAAATCATAATTATTTGTAAATTAAATCGTTGAATGAATTATAATCGTGAAGTTTTCATTTCCTTTAAGTTGTTTATAATTAGATTGTATTGGATTATATTGGCATCAACGCTATTTACTGGTCCACACGTTGGCCGAACAGAGTTCGTGCTGCCATTGGGACCAACGTGTGGAGCTGGCCTTACTATTTACCTCAGGTGGGAATAGAACCTTAGATATGCGGCGCAAGGGCAGTAGCGAGATGACTACCTTAACCACTCCACCAAACGTTACCACCAACAGTCATTGAACCCAGCGGTTATGGTTGTTTCGATTCGAAGCTTCGACGTTGGATTTCCGTAGTAGGCCGTAGGATTGTCCCTAGAGTGAGTTTGTCACCTGATTAGACCATGGCTATCACAGCTGATGAGTGAGATGATATATGGTCTTTAGTTCAAATCCAAGGCACGCACCTCTGACTTTTCGAAGTCATGTGTGTAGCTAATTATCACGCGCTCTTATATACGGTGAAGGAAAACATTATGAGGAAACCTGCATGCCTGAAAGATTTTCTCAGAAGTCTGCCAACCCGCACTAGGCTAGAGTAGTGGACTATGGGGCCTTATCTTGCTTATTTAGAGACGAGAGCTGTGCCCAGCAGTGGGACAGTATAATGGCTTGATTGTTATGTTTTAGTGTAGACAATGGCATGTATATTTTTTGGTATACGCGTGCTTTCGGAAGATGCGAGGAAGACTGAAACTTTGAAGGGGTCCTGTGACCACAGCCAGTTTTGGTCGTGAATCTCACCAATCCCATAGCTGCGATCTAGAGGGCTAGAGATAGGCTAGGCCTGGAACAAGATATCATGTGAAAAAAAAATATATATAATAGACTCATCTGCGACTTTTTTTCACACATCATCATCATTAGCCTATAACTGTCAACTGCTGGACGAAGGCCTTCCCCAATGTTTGCCATTTCACCCTGTCCTCGGCTTGTCGCATCCAGCTACTGCCGGCAGCCGCAAATCATCACTCCATCTTGCCGGAGGGCGTCCTACGATACGTTTGCCGAGTCGCGGAGACCGCGACTCAAGAAGACGTCTACCCCAGCGGTTGTAGGTTCTTCTACAGACATAGTCTGCTCAAAATTGCACTTTAATGAAATCGCATTTCGTTCCAAATTACAAGTGTTACGATAATGACTTTAAATGAAAATTCACTGTGGACAAAACGTAGGTAGCAGGTTGCAAAATTTCGAATGTGAAATCGCTGTGAAAAATAATCATAATTTCATCAAATGAAAATTAATTAAAAGTAGCAATCATTTCCATGCCTACCAAGGTAAGTTCAGTTTTTAGTCGGTGCGAGTTGCAATTGAACAATTTGAAAAAGGAATTGTCTTTCCGCGTAGTCTATACTCTCGACGACACATCAAGTTAACAGTTTTGTTCTTTGGATCGCCCGTATTCCGTCACAATAGCGACGATTTTAGCACTATAACTGTACAGCTTGACATGTGCCCGTGTGAATTGTACCGAATACGAGATGGTTGGCCGCCCTATCGCTGCATGAGTCAAGAGAGCATTTTAGTAACGCGTCAATGAATTTCGAAGTCATTCCCATTAATTTCTACTCCCTATTGTATTTTGTAGGTACTATATACTGCCTCATTATCCTAGCGGTTGATGAATGATGGATCCTTAAGCTACAATTTGATGGAATAACTGTACATGTTTGAAGTTATCCGTTCCGAACGGCCCTGTAGGTAAGGGGCCATAAATAATAAATAAATAAATATTCTGGGACATTTTTACACAGCACCATCTAGTCCCAAACTAAGCAGAGCTTGTACTATGGGTACTAGACAATGGATATAATTCTTATATACTTTTTTTTTGTAAAAACATACCTACTTATAATACATAAGAAGCACCCAGACGAATACAAACACTTATATTCATCACATAAATGTTAGTGTCCTGTCATGTGGGAGTCGAACCCACGACCTCATGGTCAGCAGTCCGGTACTCGAACCACTAAACCACAGAGGTCGTCAAATCTCACGGGGGTATAGAAGTGTGACAAGGTATATGAGGGTTCATCAGATTTGTGATGTCACATGTAAAAATCTTTAATGATTAAGTAACGCAAAACTTTAGACAAAAATTTATTAAAAAACCATGAATTCGTGTCGTAATTTATGTGAATAAAGGGATTTTGTACAAAAATACCTGAGGACCAATTTAGTACCTAAGGACCAGCAGCGGATACATGGGGCTAAGCCACCCCAAAGCACCTGAGCCCTTCGAATATTAAAGATGCATTATTCTACTTTCTTAGCTCCTCTCAAACCGGAACCCTGGATCCACCACTGTTAAAGGCAGTAATGAAGAATGCGAAAAATTTAAATTAGCGCGCCAAGCTTCAATTTAAGGGCCACTTTCACCAACTTCTTAAATGTGTTTAATTGTATTTAAACACAAGATTTGTATGACATTTTTTGTTTAAATATGATTTGAAGTTGGTGCAAGTGGCCCTAAGTCTTCGCCTTAAATGAAAATGCGTTTTTATAGAAGCCATGATTTATTTGAAAACAACTGTATAAAAACAACCAATAAATACAAAATAGTACAACTTGAGACCTTATTACTAACACAATAGAGCTTAGTAGTCTACAAAAAAAAACATTGGAAACATGCACAAATCATGGGATGCTCACTGAAGAATACATAATGTTGGTCAAAAGTACTTTTAACTGCAAAAAACAGCCAAAAGTGGTTTTGACTGGTTATGAGTTTTGACTATAACATATATAAATAAAAATGAATCGCTGAAACTTATGAACGCGCATAACTTCTTAACGACTGCATCAAATTAGATAATTCTTTTTTGTTGTGTTTGTAATTGTCAGGACAAGGTTTGTATGAAATAAAATTTAAAAATGTATACGGGAAATTTTACGCAGGCATAGCTGCGCTCAGGCTGCTAGTTCATACTAAATATAACAACAAAAATGTCGTTTAAACCTCCTAGTTATAATATGTTTTGACACGAGTTATTTTGTGGCAGGGAAAAGATGAAAAAAAAAACATTAAAGAAGGTAAACGTTATATAACATTATGAATCAGACAGCTAGGTTACAAAAATATCATTCATAGCTGCAGATGGGTTAACAATCGGTATTAACCCGACAAGTAACAAATTCCAGAAACCATGCAAATTTGATTATTCTTAGGTGCTGGCCATTATTCTATTTGTTGAATTGCAACCTCCTTTTATCAATATATAGGGGAGTTTTTCAATATCGACCATACACACATCAAAAAAAGTTTGCGATCACTAGCTTAAGCTGATATAATTTTTTAATTGAACTTTATCAAGAAAAATCTTTGTTGTGTGTTTTCTTTAAATAGAAATACCCTGTTTGAAATTAAAAAATAAAGCTAATACTTTTATTTTTTAAGAAAAAATAATATAAAAGATCACGATTTTTCAAAGTGATCGCAAACTTTTTTGATATGTGTAGGTAGGGTACTTCACTTCATCATAATTATACCCAGCGTCAAGGAACAACAGGTCCCATGTAATAGCGGGAGAACCTACTGCCATTAACCTAACACTGCTTGACCCGGGAATCGAAACTAAGACTAGAAGCTTAGCGATCACACTTATATATAATAGACGAGTTTATCGTAAATACAACATCGTGTTCTCAGTATCACAGGCACCACACACAATAATGGCGCCCGAACAGGGACACCAAACTTCAAGTACTTACAGTCTTATTCACAATATTATAATAACATACATATCATCACGCCTGTATTCCCCGAAGGGTTAGGCAGAGGCGTACTAATGTACCCCCAACAGTAAACGCGCGAGTTCAGTAAACGTCTAATAAATAATATATGATGTTTTGTCTTCAAACGTGTCAAAACAATACATTTCATTTTCAAACTTTTTATATTTTTACCAGCTGACCCGGCGAACTTCGTACCGCCTAACAGTCGATTCTGAAACTAACGTCACTCAATTGTTTTGCCTTCACGGAACCCCTCCACTAACACTTAAACTTTATGATATGGTATTAAAGTTCAAATTTACTTTTAAGTATTATTACGAATCTTTTGTATGTGAATATAGAAACGTGTTGTTTTTAGACATTTTCAGGCAATTTCTCTCCGTATGGACCGTCCTCGTACTTCAAGGAATATTATAAAAAAAGAATTAGCGAAATCGGTTCAGCAGCTTTTGAGATTTGCGCTTAGCAACAAATTTGGCGATAAATTGTTATAGTATAGATAAATAAGTCCATATGGTATCATCTAATATTACCTGTCTCCTCCAAAATTTTCATTAACATCGCTAAAGCTGTTCATATTTATATATCGTCTAGTCGTTCTCATGCGACCAGCGGCCACACTGTCGAATACCCACTTTGAGTTCACTTCCCCTACACTCGAACCTACAATGACGTCATAACGGCCATTTTGCGTTTGGTGGCCATTTTGTGCATTATTTTGCGTCAGTAGGCTATTTTGTGCATTATTTTGCGTCAATTGACTTTTTTGTCCATTATTTTGCGTTAGATTTTGTCCATTATTTTGCGTCAATTGACTTATTTGTCCAATATTTTGGGTTGGTTGTCTATTTAGTCCAATATTTTTCATAAGTCGGATATTTAGTCGAATATTTTGCGTTGGAACGCCATCTTGTGCAGTATTTTCGACGACAGCACCGCATAACGTCAGTAACTGCATGGCAGCATCTCTTTGGTCGGCGTTTGGTTTCAAATGGACCCTCATACCGCTGAAGACATCGTAAGCGTATTCCGAGTGGAGACGACCCAGGGCTGTGCGTTCAACGCGAGCTTTCTATAAAGGTAACATAACATTACGCCTGTACTTGCATGTAATAAGAAGCGAGCCTATTGCCATTACTGGGCAGAAATCTAAATTCCAAACGGTTACTGAGAATTTCATAGAATAACCCAATAATATTTTGCTTGATCTGGGAATCGAACCCAGGACCTCTAGCGTAGCAAATGAGGCAGTTAATGAGTTTAAAAGCAACAATATGTATTTTTTTTATTTGAAAAGTAACTGTCATGGATCAGCAAGAAACTGCATACTTATATACTCCATACACTATCACGCTTATATTCCCTAAAGTGATAGGCAGAGGTTTACTGCTGTAACTACTGCTAACGCTGAGCACCAACAATTGCTTTCACTACACCAATGAGATAGATAGAGAGAGAGAGAGAGAGAGAGAGAGAGAGAGAGAGAGAGAGAGATAGAGAGAGAGAGATAGAGAATTGAGAGTGCAGTTCTAAAGAAACTTCTTTTTACCCACGACGGAGTGGTCTATTTCTTGTTTTGTTTAAAAAAAAATGTTGCTCCAGAATAGGATTTTCTCCTATATTATTATGTAGTACCTAGGTGCTTTTACAAACACAAATTCTTACATACACAAACGCCCATACCCTATACTATCTCCTATAAATAATTAAGTATTTAACTAACAGAAAAAATAAAAAGCGGCGGTAGCCTAATGGCTAGACTTGCAATCATGTGGTTGCCGGTTCGAAACCCACCCATTGCACTACCGACGTAAACCCACTCGTAACAGAAGTATTTTAGCTTAGCACGAGGGGTTAATAAGAATACTAGTAATGTGCGATCCACATTGCTAGTAAGATTTTTTTTTTTAAAACTTTATTTATATTTTAATTTTAATTTTTGAAGAAGAATAAAATTGCAATCATTTGGTTGCCGGTTCGAAACCTACCCATTGCACCACTGAAGTGAAACTATTCGTAACACATGCATTTACTTTAGTACGAGGGGTTAAGTCGCAATGTAACATAACATAACATACCATCACGCCTGTATTCCCCGAAGGGTTAGGCAGAGGCTTACTAATGTACACCCACAGTTCGCCGGTATGTTTTAGGTCCCATGTAATAGGGGGCGAGCCTATTGCCATTAACCGGGCACAAATTCCTAACTCCGAGCTGCTACTGGGAATTTCACATAGAAAAACCCAATAACACTTTGCTCGACCTGGGAATCGAACCCAGGACCTCTAGCGTAGCAGTCGCGCTCAGGACCACTTGGCTAATGAGGCAGTAAAGTCGCAATGTGCGACCTACATTACTAGTAATTTAAAAAATATATCACACTGACCTGACAAATCTTTCTTAAGTGTTGCACTTCGTAACCATTATGATGCAACCATTTCCTCGCAGCCGCAGACTCTATCGCCCAGCGAGCGTGCAACACCCTGCAACCACGAGCCGCGCCCAGCAACGCGTTGCAAGTCCTCGCCCTCTTATCCGTAGCATCGCTCCAACAACTCGTCTTACTAAGATCACAGTGAGTTGCAACACCTATAAATAATAAACGATACTGACTTCTGCGTTTCTGCCGGTGCCGGTGCGTAAGTGTCACGCACCGGCACCGGCAGAAACGCCGAAACAAACCTATCTGGGTTTAACTTTTTGTGATTTTTTTGCATTATTCATGCTAATTTTATAAAGTTATTTAGTAAAGGAAAAATTCGACTCGCAGGCAGGATTCGAACCTGCGTCTTCTGGCTAGGTACGTAAGGTAAGTCATGTCGGTTGAGAGGCAATGTAACTTGCCTTTCAATAGATGTTACTGACGTCACATTTAAGACGTAAGTTCAGAATGTGAAGGCAAATTTCGACATGGCAGGTGGGACTCGCGGTGGCTTAGTGGTCATAGCGTCTGGCGTACCTAGCCAGAAGACGCAGGTTCGAATCCTGCCTGCGAGTCGAATTTTTCCTTCACTAAAATAACTATCTGGGTTTGTTTCGGCGTTTCTGCCGGTGCTTCATTGTTCTTTTAAAATCATGGTTTCTTTTAAAGACCAGACAGTACTTAGTAGGCAAATATGTATGTGAGTTACAATGCAAGGCAATGTTTGGAATGGTCTTTTGAAGAAAGAGCCATGTGGAACATTTGCATAGGTCACATAAGGCATGGAACATAATTTCATAGATAGCATGTGAAAAATTACATGAAATAATTTTTCACGTCACATCTGCTACTTATTTTCACACAGTTTGCTCAAAATCGCATTTTGTTCACGATTTCATTGTAAGTATTAAATAGCTAGTGTGACGATAAATTAATTTTGAATGAATGAATGAAATTTTGAATGAAAATTTATTGCGGACGAAAATTAGCAGGTTGCGAAATTTTGCATGCGCGCATTCGGCCGACTTTTCCACTACTGTTCCTACTCCGTGTAATGTGGGCCGCGGACCAGAGGCCAGTTTCCCCCTAACCCGCGAAATCGCTGTGAAATATTAATCATAATTTAATGAAATGAAAAGAAGCAATCATTCCCATGCCTAATAAACTCTCAATAACGCCTCTCACCTGTTATGTTCGACGGATGGTTGCTGCAACTGGTGTTGCTGCGACACGAACCTAAAAGGACGTGTGTTGTGCGCTTGTTGACGTTCTTTTGTATGATACCGTTGAGTGTTTGAATAGATTTTGTTATCGCTTGACGCTCGATGCGAGACATACCGGTTAGGACCTAAAAAATAATAATACAATATATATGCTCTATTTAACGGTGTAGTGTACACTTAAAAGGATAACTATTTATATGGCATCGTTTGTATGTAAATAATGTAGCGAGATTATAAACTGACGAAATATTGTGAAAGGGAAATTTTCTGATTGGTTGGTGGTGTGGTAACACGTGTTTACGATCGAATTCAACCAATCGTTCAATTTTTTCGTTGATACGACGCACATCTCTCTCTTTGTTAAACATAGCCTCAGTTATAAAAATTTGTTCTATGTTCAATTTATGCATCTGACTTTGTGTTTGTTATTGTTTTTTTGTATTTATTATTTTTTGTTGGCAGTGCTGGCACTTGGTTGTCACTTGCCAGTGTTGTCAGATGAAATAATTTGTTTCTTTTTATTTTATTTTTTTTGTGTTTATGTTATTTTTATAGTGTCTAACTGACACATTGGCCTTTGGCTAAAAAAAACTTGTGCGTCGTTATGGGCGAAAATAAATAATCTTTCTTTCTTTCTTTCTTTCAATCAGAAGGCTTCTTCGCTTCGTTCTTCACCTACTCACAATTAGCCGGCGGGCGGGCCATTTTTATATTATAAATATAATTATAATTTCTATTTACGATATTTCGTCAGTTTACAATTTCACTGGATTCATTACAAACTAACCATAAATTTCCAATTTTCCTATTCCATATTAATGCGCGTGGGTGTCCAACTGTACTGGGGCTTGCTTTCGAAGATAGGATGGCAATCAAAAGCATTATGGTTTAAAAAAAACAAAACGAAATGAATTTCTGCTTTAATTCTGGCCCTCTTTTTAATATCTATAACTTTCAGGCCCCCCAAGAGGAAAGTTTGCCCACCACTGGATTAGACTATAGCTCACCACGCTAGCCTAATACGGGTAAGCAGACTTCACGTTACTGCCTAAAATACTTACAATTTTCGGTTTCAAATGATCTTGTGTAGCGTGTATTGCAACTTGGTCGTTGTTACGTTGCGGGTTGCATGCCGCCAGAAGTTTCCTAGCCATGCGTTCAGCGCGGGCCAAGTCTTTCCTCTCGCGTTGTGTCAGTTTACTTTGATGTAATTTTTTTCTTGTCGTTGTGTTGCCATCTAGAATTAATATTTACGGCAATTGGTAAAATTACCTTGCTCACTATTGGGAAGACAACGCGAAGCTAACACAAATGTCAGCACCTCTGACTTTATTCACGACAGCCAATCAAAACGTGTTATATTGACATTAGCAATAGGGTATTACACCTTTTTTTGAAAACTGTTTTAAATTAATCCATAAATCGTAATGAACCAGTAGAATTTTTATTTCAGTTTTATAAAACCGAAAAATGCCTTAAAAACTATTTTTAATTTATGATTTTGAATTTTCGCGCGGAAACGCTAACCGCCATGCTACTTCGGGTCGTGACGTCACTTCGTTAGTAAACAATACAACTGCAAAAGACCAAGTAAGGTCAAGTTACTATCGGAGTGACATCACGTCGGGATCCAATATGGCGGATGGCGTTTTAAAACAGATTAAAAAAGACTATTTTTGAAATTGAATTATAAAATTTGCATTGCATTTTTATAAATAAATACTGACGTTCTCGTTTACTTTTTTAAAAATCTATCATAAACATGCATTTTTATATTTTTTCTTACGTGGTGTAAAATACCCTATTATGTCAAAGAGCTGTCAGCCAATGGGATCGTCAAGCCAAGTCAAAGGTGGCGCCATTAGTTCCTGGACGACACGGAAGAAAATCCTAGTAATGGACAATGTTTTTAAAAAAAAGAAAAGGTAAAGTTAATAATAGTCTTTTCAGCCGGTGTCAACTGTTGCCGGTTTTTCGAAAGTCACACCCAGTAATTTCCCGTTGCCCCCACAACATCTTTCGACCATTGGGCTGGTGGCCTACCCTTCCTAGTCTCTATGGAACATAAAAAATGACAGAATTACCTGACTCTTCATCAGAGCTGTCAAGGACCTCGCCCTCCTTCTGCGTGAACAGCTTACGTCTAGACTTGGGAGGCCCTCGGCTAGCTGGCTCAGTCGTAGCGCGGCGAGGAGCAGTATTTACACGTGACTGTATATCTGAAATTGAAGAACATTGAAGTTTGTAATTTTTTTGTGTTAAGAGTTTTTAGCAAGTTACTTTGCCTCTCAAGCGACATGACTTACCTTACGATTAGTTCTATGTCGTACGATGCTACCATACCTATTTAACTATCTTAACTTATTAATGCAAACAAAAAGTATATAAGTATTATATCCATTGTCTAGTACCCATAGTACAAGCTCTGCTTAGTTTGGGACTAGATGGTGCTGTGTAAAAATGTCCCAGAATATTTATTTATTTATCTTCTTGTGATTTTGCATTTTTCATGCTAAGATTATGAAGTTATTTAGTGAAGGAAAAATTCGACTCGCAGGCAGGATTCCAACTTCTTCTGGTTAGGTTAGGTTCGAATCCTGCCTGCGAGTCGAATTTTTCCTGTTTTTTGGGCATCCCTTGTTTTATTTGAACCGTCTGAGCGTGCCGATTTAAATTTAGACAATTAAAAAAAAATTCGTAACAATGCTGTTGAAAATTCAATGTTAAACTGTTTACACAGTTACTTACCGATAGTCTCTTCGGAGGTATCGTTTGTCTTATCGACACTAGTATCGGTTTCAGAAGATATCCTCAGTTTGGGTTTGCCATCCTTATTCTCTTTGCTGTCAGATAACAAGTCCACTAATGGCACGTTCTCTATTTCCGCTCGCTTCTGTTAGTAAAGAAGAACTATAATTAATACTTTCCATACTAATATTATAAATGCGAAAGTAACTGTTTGTGTGTGAGTGTGTGACGTGTTAACGCCTAAACTGCTGAACCATTTTTTTAAACATTTCTCCACTCTTGGATTTCTCCTGTATGGTGGTCTAATTGAAATAAAACATTGTGACATTGACTTTGAAATAAATAAAAATTGCCAAAAAAATGTGTCGCATAGTATGGGTATGTTTAAAGGTCAAAAATTGGGTAGGAAATCAATATATCAACATGGTTAGTTACTAGCAGCTGCCTCAGCGTCCTGGGCGAGGGCAGGTCGGACTGGCGCGAGGCCGCAGGGAAGGCGCGCTCGCTCAGCTTGCTGGCGGCCGCGGCGCACGCCTCCACCCACAGCGGAGACACCAGCTTGCACGCTAGGGCACGGGCTTTGGCGCGGGTGGCTCGACAACCACCTACCATTATGATTAATTTATAACGTGGGAGAGCCATGCTTCGGCACGAATGGGCCGGCTCGACCGGAGTAATGCCACGGCCTCACAGGAAACCGGTGTGAAGCAGCGCTTGCGTTGTGTTTCGCTGGGTGAGTGAGGTTACCGGAGGCCCAAACCCTTTTAAAACGGGGCAACGCACTCGTGACTCCTCTGGTGTTGCGGGTGTCCATGGGCGGCGGTAATCGCTTACCATCAAACGATCCATCTGCTCGCTTGCCCACCTATCCCATAATAATGTAATGCAACTAATGCATAACTATGGTCTAACATACCATCACACCTGTATTCCACGAAGGCTAAGGCAGAGGCGTACCTACTAATGTAAACCCACAGTTCGTCGATATATTTGGGTCTCATGAAATAGGGGGCGAGCCTATTGCCATTAACCGGGCACAAATTCCAAACTCCGAGCTGCTGCTGGGAATTTCATTGAAAAACCCAACAACACTTTGCTCGACTCGGGAATCGAACCCAGGACCTCTAGCGTAGCAGTCACGCTCGGGGCCACTAAGCTAATGAGAAGAACTATGCTGTGTGGAAATAATCTCTTGAACAGTATAAACAAACTTACTGTCAGTCCAGACTAGGTGAGTGACAAGGGGGCTCCAGCCTATGACGACGGTGGCGCCCAGCGCGGCGAGTGCGCAGCGAAGAGGCAGCGCGCGCGCCTCCGCCCCAACGTCCACTAGCGCCACCACACCGCGGAGAGCGTCGCTTGACGCCTGCATTGGTCTTGTGTTCTCCTAAAAAAAGTTTAAGGCGGCAGTAGCTTAATGGCTAGGGCGTCGGACTTGCGATCATGTGACAAGAATACTAGTAATGTGTGACCCACGTTGCTAGTAAGCGTTATTAAAAAAAATGGAAGAATTTCGTTCTCATTGCAATAAAATTGATGAGCTTCAAAAGAGATTCATGGAAGAAAGTGCAGCTGATATAAGAATGCTACAAGCAATATACAGTGTGAGTCTTCATAATGTGCAAATCTATAAAGCTGAAGAGTTTGTTTGTTTGTTTGCTTGCTTGAACACGCTAATCTCAGGAATTACTGGTCCGATTTGAAAAATTCTTTCATTGTTAGATAGCCCATTTATTGAAGAAGGCTATAGGCTATATATCATCACGCTAAGACGAAGTAACTATTCCACGCGGACGAAGTCGCGGGCGGAAGCTAGTATTAAAATAACGGAAACAAATTTTCAATTTAGCGCAATTTATTCTCCAATTTCGATTTTACGAAGACATTTACGTAATTATTTCTTATCATTATTGAGTTTGTTTTGTCTTGATAGAACATTTAGTTTAAAAGTTGTACCGTTATTTTTATATGGGAGTCACAGTAGAGACCAAGAAATTAATAAATACCTACCACATATGGTTTTTTATACTTCGACTTGTAATTACAAGTCTCCAGTAACTTGACAGTTCGAAGAGAAAGAAAGAAAAATAATTTGTTTTCGCCCATAACGACGCACAAGTTTTTTTTTAGCCAAAGGCCAATGTGTCAGTTAGACACTACAAAAATAACATAAACACAAATAAAAAAAAACAAATTATTACATCTGACAACACTGGCAAGTGACAACCAAGTGCCAGCACTGCCAACAAAAATGATAAATACAAAAACAATAACAAACACAAAGTCAAATTGAACGATATCAAAGAGAAATAATGATATCACACTACAACTAATAGTGTTGGGGTAGTGCATGATTTTGATATGATAAACTAAAAAATCGTTAATAAGATGTAAAATATAAGAATAATTAATCAAAGTAATTTCTTTTTCATGTTCTTCTAATAAAAACCAACCAAAAATAAAAAACATATAATTTAACTTTTTTTACTTTTGCAATTTTTGACATTTTCTTACTACTGAGAAACAAATTCTACTATTTTTAATAGTTTATGTTGTGTTTTGAAGACTAGCTATTCAATATACATAAAAAGTTTGTTAACCCTTCAACTGTCAAGTAAAGTCGTTACTGAATACAATTAAAAGTCGAAATACAGGATGTCTTGTATGGTTTTGGTTCTTTATTTTTTTATTTTGGTTGGTTATGGTTCTTGGAAGGTTTTGAGAATGTAGATGGATATATGGGAAGGGGGAGACCAAATGAAGTGAATCATGAGAGAGATCTACATACCATCACGCCTGTATCCCCGAAATGTTAGGCAGAGGCGTACTAATGTATACCCACAGTTCGCCGGTATGTTTAGGTCCCATGTAATAAGGGGCGAGCCTATTGCCATTAATCATGCAGAAATTCCTAACTCCAAACTGCTGCTGGGAATTTCATAGAAAAACCCAATAACACTTTGCTCGACCTGGGAATCGAATCCAGGACATTTAGGTGATTTAGCGTAGCAGTCGCCCTATAATTATAACTCAATGTGAAAACCAACCTTTTTTCTACTAGATGCAGTGACTGGCAGTTTCTTCCTAGTAGAAACACTAGGAGTACACCGAGAGTTTCCTGGTTTCCTAGTAAGCACATTCTGCCTATTAGCAGTAGATGGGTCTACTTCTTTTAATGCTGACCACTCTTCTCTGAGACGGATTCTTGCTGCAATTGCTGAGCGACGCTGAAATTGAATCATAGTGCTGTTAGAATAGGTCATGCTATTATTTGTACTACTACTAGTAGCTGTAGTAGTCTTTTTCTCTCTCCTTTTGGGCAATTGAGGATCAGAGAGTCACCTTAGGAAAGGTGATGTGATGACAACTGTCTCTACTATTATAAAATTGTAAAAAAGCTGTGTCTGTACATTGAAGATATTAACAACAAACACATGGATTATGGTATATAAACCTCACTGAATCCGAAAATGTGATTTTTAAAATTCTTGTCTGTTTGTATTTACAATTGTATCAGAATTGTCATTCAATGGCACAAATTGACATATGAACCGACAGATTTCTTCGGAATTGTTAACAATTCCGAAGTCATTTAATGACAATTTTGACACAGTAAAATAGTCCGACTCGAGGCCCTGTATTTCAACACTTAGTAAGCAAATAAATGATTTGATTTGATTTAAATATGTTTGATGATTGTGATGACAGATGCATAAAAAATAAAGTAAACTGTAAAGCGAATTTCCACTGAAATATATTAGAGTAGTCAAGGCATTTCTTTAGCTTGACATTGATCCTTTTGTTGATAAACAATAACATTAAAACACCACAACATTAAGCTGTTTATCATTTTCTTAAATCCTGTTATATTGAAGTAACAGGATTCCAAATTTCAAATCGATCAGTGCCATAGATGTTGCTCACATTTTCTTAAACTAGAAGAGTTGATAATCTTCAAATGGCTGGTCAGTTTTATAATATACACTCATAAGACAGCTTTAAAACAAGAAACTGCGTCTGGTCTGGGCTAAAAATATATATTGTTCTGAATTTTAAAGAAAAACTCCTTGAATAATTCGAATTAAGAATACCCACCAAGCCTGCTGCGCTTCTATTTTCCATGTTTATTTATCTGGTATAACTGCGACGTAAAAAAGCATATATCAGTCAAATTGTAAAATTATAAACACTTTTCATTGTTTTCACTTATTAAAACTGTATTTTTACACATGATTTCATTTCTTATTAATTGAAATATGATAGAAAATTAAAAATATTTTCGAAAGTTAAAATAAAAAATCCAGTAACCAGTTGAACAACTTTTAAATTGTCAAAATAATAATAAATAAATGTCAAAATTCTGTCGATGAGTGACGTTGTACTGTCATTGTCAAATTGTCAATGTTAAGAGTTTTTAAACAGGATTGGATACTGGTTTTTTAATCAATTCAGTACGGCAATATACCTACATTTTTATTATTTTTAATGGGATATCACAAATATATAACTGAACATAAGCAAGGTATATTAATAAATAAATTATTCTTTTTATTAAATTATTTGTTTGTCCATTAGAGTTTAAATAACTTTTATGAAGTAGTTTGAACTTCAAACAGACTCTTTAAAGTGAATCCTTCTTTCAACGGTTGAATGGCCAATCCTAAGTATGGACTATACACTGGTGTGCTTTCTGCTGATTCTCCGTTATGCTGAGCTAGTTGCGACGCTAAATACAAATTAGGCCCCATTTCACCTCTGGGCTCCCCAATTTCTTCTAATTCTTCTATGTCGTCTTCTGCAGGTCTTGGATTCTGTAAACGACAAGCATACTTGACGAATGACGGATATCTGGGGAGTCAAAATGAGCCACTTTTAATCAAACTATGATTCACCGACACACGTTTATAAACATCGCGCTATATAGGTACGTCGAAGCCAGGTAATATTTTGTAAATACAAAATACCTCATTATTCCAAGTAAGCTCGACGCCAAATATAGGTTTCTCAGTATAAGCTTGGTGCAACGCTTGCAGTTCCGTCAGTAGAGGGGGCAGTCTTTCTCGAGGGTCGGCCCTGAAGCCCAGCACATACCCTCCAGACGTGGGTCGCACTACAAAAACTAGGGCTTCTCCGAATTTAGAGTCCTTGACCGCAATCTGAAATTATGGCGATCAGGATTTTAATGGGCCATAAGACAGGCTAACATACCTTATACCTTGGTGCCACTCAAGATAAACCAGCAAATCAACTCACACTTTCAATAGTTATATACGGCATGGAGACATTGAATGCATCATTGATGTCTGCGAACCAGACGACCCTGACGTTGGTGATCACCATAGTGCCCAAGTTGCCGGAGTCACTCGACAGGTTCCAGATGCTGTGCTCGTTTAAACATATCTGGAAACATAGAACGTATCTATTGAAGCATATGATGGGTTAGTTTAGATAGTAGGCTAGTAGTTACATTTTGTTTTTTAAAGCTTACTAGCAATGTGGGTATTAGTAGTAGTATTAGTAGCATTACTAGTATTCTTGTTAACCCCTCGTGGTAAGCTAAATGCTTGTGTTACGAGTAGGTTTACGTCGGTAGTGCAATGGGCGGGTTTCGAACCGGCAACCACATGATCGCAAGTCCGACGCCCTAGCCATTAGGCTACCGCCGCTTTAAATTATTATTTACAAATATTATTAAATATTATTTACATGTCGATGTCTTCATAATATGTTTAGTATTGTTTACCATCACAGAACCTGTAAATTTGTGTACCTACATTGTAGCAATGTCTAAGTGTCTACGAGTATGTTTATATTTCTGCAACATAATCTATGTATTTATTCTTTTAAAATGACATCGAGTTCTCAAATACTGGGAAACCTTGTTTAATATTATTATCGAGTTCGGGCCTGTTTGGGCATACTTGGACATTATCTTGCAATGTCCACACATCCTGATAAGGCAATAATGTGCCAATATAGTTCGCGCAAAATAACTTGACCCAAAACTAACGGAGAGGGGGAAAGTTTGCGCAGTACCTACATTTGCGTGCAAAATGTACTAAAAAACTACTACTGCGCATCCGCCATTTTGGTTCAAGTTATTTTGCGCCAACTTTACCAGTACAATAGTGCCATTTACTATTTTCTTGCACACCATTTACTTTAAAAGAGTGTCCATGGCATGGAATGTCGGCTTCTTCTCCATAGGATCAACCTTTTGGAACCGTGCAACGAGAATTATAATGTTTTATAAACGCTTGCAAAAGATTATTTGAAATAAAAACATTTAAACTTAAACTTGAAGTCCATGGGGTTTATAGGTATTTGTAATCATTGAAAACTTTAATGATAAAAACTAAAAAAGGTTTCAAGACAATCTAAAGTCCATTAGATTGGCTTGTATCTCTTTTTCCAGTAGTTGGACCTAGATTCTGTCGTAAACACAAAGTTACAAGTGTCTTTTCACCTTCTCAAGCGGCAGGAGTCGTAACTGTTTATTGTGTACGATAGCACCTCTCAGTTTTAGGTCCCGATACATACGTGAGGCCGTGTAAGATCTGAAAAAACATAGTAGTTTACACGTTAGTGTAGTTTTTTTTATGGGATAGGGGGGCAAACGAGCAGACGGATCATCTGATGGTAAGCGATAACCGGCCGACCATGGACACCCGCAACACCAGAGGAGTCACGAGGGCGTTGCTCGCCTTTTAAAAGGGTTTGGGCTCACGGTAACCTCTCTCACCCAGCGAAACATAACGCAAGCGCTATTAACGCCGGTTTTCTGTTAACCGTGGTATCGCTCCGGTCGAGCCGGCCCATTCGTGCCGAAGTATGGCTCTCCCACGGAAAAACTTACAGCAACTGCCTGCATGAGAGCATTAGATTCAAAGATTTACTGAAAGATCAAATTCTCTTATTTGGCAATAACGCCCTACGGCCTAAGGGCTTAGGCCCTGCTGTTGTTTGTTTTTAGAAAAAACCTTTGTAATAGCAACATGAGTAGGTACCCAGGCCAGTCGTAATGGTAATTAGTTAGAAGGCCGAATAAAATACTAAAATTCATCTTTCCCATTCGGCCCCTTTATAGTTAGGAAATAGGATGCTGATATTTTACTTACTTATAGACCCCAGCAACAGATGTATAATGCCGGACACAGTTGGGGGATAGGTTGGTGAATATGAATTCATATCTGTTAGTCTTGTAAGCTGCCAACACATTCAGCGCTTGCGTTGTGCCTCGGAGACCTGAGTTCACCACCCTGGTGTTGGTTGATAGAATGCAGTTAAGACCAACGGCTGTAAAAATATAGATTTTCACTGTAATTAATAAAATTTGACCTTGCAATGTTGTTTTGTTTCATGATAGATATTGATAGTGATGAGTGTGGGTGAAGCTAAAGAGGTATGTCAAAATCGTAGCAAGTGGAAGTTTGTGGTTTCTGCCTACCCCTACGGGAAAGAGGCGTGACTTTATAAATGTATGTATATTTAATAATAGTGTAAAAATCCTTGATGCCTCTCGAGACGCGAGGAGTCGGTTAGGTTGATTTGGAGCTCATTAATACTTATCAACATCCACTGGTGCGCTAATCTAGTGAGTAATAAACGGGAAATCTTGGTTCGAGAAAATATTAGATATTCAGAGATGATTCTAAGCATACAATTAGGTAGGTGGGTACTCTTCTATCTCTTATATACCAATAAAAAATTGATTATCCACACGAACACTAAAGTCTAGTTATTTTGTTTCAAGAAATTTCTAACATAAGTTGATCCTTGGTGAAGCTAGCGAATGCCAGATGATTCTCAAGTTGGTGACCACCATACGACCCTTGGTACCGCTGTTGCCTTTAGTATCCTCTATCGGTTCAATTCGGTCAAATATCTTTTCTCCGGGCCTTAGTCTTAGGTACCTGCAATTAAAATCGAATAATGCTGCGAAAAATAATGAAAATTAAAATTGAATGCAGTACAGAAAGGGAGTTCAAGTCTATAAAACCGAAGAGTATCAAAGGACCAAAATAAATGGTCCTGCGGGACATATAGTAACTTTTTGAAGATTTTTAATAGATCAATGGCCTTAATATTGACATATTAAGGCCATTGATCTATTAAAACTGTAGGTAACATTTGTCGAAAATTCATCTTTAACACTTTAGACTTGACTTGTTGCTTCTGTAAATTGTTTAAATTGTCTGTCTGTCAGCAATACAAAGTTAATGCCACGGTGAAGAATTAGCAGTCAGCAGATTGATAGGAGGACTCCTGCGAGTACGCTGGACGATCCTATAGCTATACGTTTTTACTCGTGAAGCTGCTATATTGGGCTCGGTTCGCAGTCTACAAGTCTTCTGATGCGGATATCAGTATTTACACGAAGCAACTGCCATCAAATCTCTGTAACCCGATGTCTGACCAATACCGATATATAAGGATAAGGCTTTTTTTGGGCTTCTGATTACCGAATGATTCTTATTTGATATGACAATGGATTTACATTGACGTTCTATAATTAAGGTAAACTCAAGTTTTTGTACCTATGAAAACATACTTACGCAAACGGCAAATCGAAGAGTACTTCTCGATCTTCCCACACAGCTCCCGTTTTCGTCTTCGACATAATTACCTACTCGATATAAACAAAATAGTTTAAGTAGCACCATTTCATATTTCTGTGGTTTTTGTTTTGAAACCGGTTGCTAGGCAACCTAACACATAGTTTATAGTGCTAGTATAAAGATAAGCTTATTAATTTTAACCAGCTGTATATTTTTATGCAATAACGAAATTCGGACAGTCATTAATTTGGCAAGTTGATTTTTTTATGGAAAGTAAAAGAAAAAATAGTAGGTAGAGACATTTAAGCATTCGATGTTGATATAATTGATATTTAGCACCAATAGCAAATTCTTAGGAATTATAATCAGTCTTACTTATCATCATTATGTTTTATAAAAGTGGTCTTTTGAGACCAACTGGGAATCCAACTTCAAGCCTCGCTTGACCGAGGGTTGACTGATACATTATTATTATCTAGTTACGTTAAATAATATAAAGTATTGGTTTACATATATATATCTTTATACATATATACATAAAACAAAGTCGATTTAAGTTACCTACACTATTTATAATTCAAGAACAGCAGGACCGATTTTTATAATCTTTGCTTTGTTGTACATATTTGTCTCCGCCCCGAATAGCAGAGTAAATTAAAACATCGGAAAAATTCACGGAGACGAAATTTATGAAGAAAATAGATTTTCTCTTATTTTGTATCGCTAATTTCACAGAAACAAAACATGAACAAATGGTGTTGTATGCTGTTTCACTAAGGCCAGTAGATGGCGTTGTGTGTATTTTCCAAACTTTCTGTGATTTTGTTAAAAAAAATATCATGTCATGTGTGTCCCTGGATGATTTAGATCCACAATTTGAGCCGGTAGGTGGCATTGCAATCAGGTGCCTAGGTTTTTTTTTGTTTTAGGGCAGGATAACGTTTGCCGGGCCCATGGCAAAGACAAAATAGTTACAATATAATAGGAATAACATTTTCTCTTTTGTTTGTGAATAATTTAATTATGTGTAGAGGCTATTTACGAGCTTTTCTCAACAAAAATATAAATAATACAAATATATTAAAAACTAGCTTCTGCCCGCGGCTTCGCCCCCGTGGAATTCGGTCTGTCATCACATCCCCCGGGAACGGGACAAAAAGTATCCTATGTCCGTCTCCTGGTTCTAAGCTACCTCTCCACCAATTTTCAGCCAAATCGGTTCGGCCGTTCTTGAGTTATAAATGAAGTAACTAACACGACTTTCTTTTATATATATAGATTTACACAGGCGCTATTAGCATTTTTTTAATATCACCAAAGTTCCTTTACTTTATGAGTAATAAGCTAATTTTTATGAGTGAAAACGCTTTCTTTTTCCGGCGATAATTGACGAAAATGATCCATCCGTATGATACCCACTTACGTTATGTGATTTATGATCTTTGATAATGGTTTATCAGTACTTTGACAAGCCATTACCTAAATGAGGAAGTTACAATGGGTTGCGTGCGGGCACCGAATTGATACCATCTACATTTAGGTCATATATACCTCATTAGTGCAGTGGTCCTAAGCGAGTCGGCTACTCTAGAGGTACGGGGTTCGATTCCCAGGCCAAGTACTGATGTTTGGGTTTTTCTATGAAATTCTCAGTAGCAGCGTGGAGTTTGGATTTGTGCCAGGTTACTGGTATTAGGCACGCAACCTATTAAATGGGATCTAAACATACCGATGAAATGTAGGTGTACATAAGTAGGCCTCTGTTTAAATTTTCAATTATGGATATAAGTAAGATTACAATATTTAGGAATAATTATTGTAAAAGATAAATAGAATACCTATAATTTACTCCGCTCCTATCCGAAATTATTCGAAATGTTTTATCGGATAGGTACTAGCTTCAGACCGCGACTTCGTCTTCAACCTAGATAAAAAGTAGCCCATGTGTTATTCCAGACTATAATCTATAACTGTGTCAAATTTTATCCAGATCCTATGAGCTCTTCATTCATCCATCTATCCTCACAAACTTAAGTATGACGGTCACAGATTAGGGTGGATTTTTATTTCGCATATCCGATAGTTTCGGTTACGGCTACAGTGCTCCATAATATCCCTGTTACACAGGATTAAAACATTATACAACACAATGTTACACAGCCTTACACAGCATATATCTGATAGGCGACATACCTATTTACCACTGACACTGGTCACAAATCAATAAATAGTAGTTAATCAACACAAAAAGGTGGTTCTAAATAATTGAAATTTAAGGAATTAGCCGCGTAAAGATGGCGCAAATAACTTAAACCAAAATGGTGGATGCGCAGTAGTCGTTTTTTAGTACATTTTGCTCGCAAATGCACTGCGCAAACTTTCCCCCTCTCCGATAGTTTTGGGTCAAGTTATTTTGCGCGAACTATACCTACCTACCTACGACATATGATTCACACTGAGTCTAAGCACTGACCTGACACAATAAAACCAACCTTCACCTTTAGTGTGAACCTTCACTAAAGTTGGCAGAATCCACTGCGTCCTTTGCCATGTCCAAAAAGATTGTCGGAACGATCGCCAGCATAATTATCATAGTATCCAAAACTGTCGAATTTCATCAATCGATTAATTTTACATTTTAAATTCAAAAGATATATAGAGATATGTAGAGTTTATTATCTATTGGGGAAATTTGATACAGTTGGCACTGCAACGTCGTCTCCGTCGCCGTCATCATCGGCGGCGTCTGCCTGGCGCCATTGATGATTACTTTGTTTTGTCAGTTCATCAGTTGCCGCGAAAACGCAGTTTTGATTGATTGCGATGCGTTTCTTTTCTTCCAAAATCAAAATAGTTTATTCCATATTTACAGTGAAGGTGACGAATTTAGATTGATTGTCTTTTTATTGTGTTGATAGTAACAAATAGTGTACGAAATAAGGTCGAAATAAGTGTGTACCTATACACAAATGAAGTACGCGGATACGCAAGTGGTTTTGCAGAGATAACTTTCGATAGCTAGATAAATAGACAAAATAGGGTCGTTATTGTTTCGCAGTCGTTATTATTGTGCTAACTGATTTAGATATTTTTGCACATAAGCACTTCAGTGAGTGATTTTACGTGCGCGGCTGACTTTCTCGCACGACTGTACCGTACTGTGTACAAAAGCTACGTGTTGTTTTATTGTTCCAACTGTAAAAGAAAAACGTAGGCGTTGTTTTGTTTTTCAAAAGATATCACGAAAGACCGTACCGAATGACCGTATGAACGTGAAACCAGAAACTGACTGATTACGACTGCTACGGGAGCGCTGTACCTAGCATTTAGCATTTGTCCAACGTGTGGACTATAATAGCTGAACCTTCCCCCATTCCCCCATTCGGAGAGGAGACCCGTGCCTAGCAGTGGGGCTAATAAATATAATTACTTTTATGTAAGTACGTTATAATCCGTATATAATAAAAGTTTAAAGACTATAATACTTGCTATACTTACTATTTTAAGTAAGTAGAAGATGTCGCCATTAATTAATGAAAAGCGCGCCATTTTGACAGCTGCCCTTAATCAAGATGGCGTCTTAAGTTCGTTATTCGAAAACTGTCGTTGAGTTTTAAAAGCTGCTAAGTGCTTAGGGCACTGGTAAAATTGACGCTAATCGTTTAAAAGGTTTCAGATTTTATAAGATTATTCGTTTTATGTCGCATTATTATTGTACACGCATAATATAAACGGTCATATTATAGCTGGTTGACTTTATTTGGTGTTCGCCTACTTTGTCTTTTCTCGTAGAAATTCACAAAAAACCATGTCAAACCGGTATTTCATTTTGTTACCGGTTAGTGGTAATGGATTGCCTATTATATGGATTTTGTAAAGTAATATAGGTATATTCAGGAATATAGGTAGTCGTAATGGTACTAAATATAGCAATGTTTAATATTTACATAAAAAAGACTATAAAAATATGATCAAAAAGGAATACAAGTATTAAGTCATAAATATTAAGAAAAAACTTGTACTAAAGTAAATCGCAATTTCCTTATTTCGAAGTCGCAAAACACACAACATCAATCAAGAAACACAAATAGACTTCTAAAACTTTTGTGTACTTAAATCCGCTCCTAACAATATTCTGATACTAATGATTCCACCCTTCTATACTTGCCTGATTAGTTCCATTTTAATTCCAAAGATGGAGCTACTAGTTATAGAACCCAGATACATGTTATAGGGCAAGGGTCACTGATAACTTTTATTTGGGGTCCGTTTTTTTAAATAATATAATTGTTATATGAATACAACATCAATGAAGAAATGATAGCAAGGATAGTATTTACATATATAAATAATAGCTTCTGCCCGCGGCTTCGCCCCCGCGGAATTCGGTCTGTCATCACGGCCCACGGGAACGGGATAAAAAGTATCCTATGTCCGTCTCCTGGTTCTAAGCTACCTCTCCACGATTTTCAGCCAAATCGGTTCAGCCGTTCTTAAGTTATAAATGGAGTAACTAACACGACTTTCTTTTATATATATATAGACTAGCTTCTGCCCGCGGCTTCGCCCCCGTGGAATAAAAAGTATCGGGAACGGGATAAAAAGTATCCTATGTCCGTTTCCTGGTTCTAAGCTACCTCTCCACCAATTTTCAGCCAAATCGGTTCAGCCGTTCTTGAGTTATAATTGAAGTAACTAACACGACTTTCTTTTATATATATATAGATATAGATAAAAATAATACATAATATTATGTGGGTATCCTTGTTTTTGTTTATCAATTGATATCATGTATTTATTAATTAACTAGCTTCTGCCCGCGGCTT
Source organism: Acronicta leporina (assembly GCA_947256265.1). NCBI lineage: Eukaryota > Metazoa > Arthropoda > Insecta > Lepidoptera > Noctuidae > Acronicta > Acronicta leporina. The sequence goes on along the minus strand of OX366532.1, from coordinate 12,015,336 downwards.
CGCCCCCGTGGAATTCGGTCTGTCATCACATCCCACGGGAACGGGATAAAAGTCCTATGTCCGTCTCCTGATTCTAAGCTACCTCTCCACCAATTTTCAGCCAAATTGGTTCAGCCGTTCTTAAGTTATAAATGGAGTAACTAACACGACTTTCTTTTATATATATATAGATATCCGCGGTCATCAACCGGAACGCCGGTTTTAAATGATGAAATTTATAAATACAACGTGATAAAATCTTTTAAATACATAGTTTTATTTAAATATAACTAATTTCAGTGTAAGGGCCACTTGCACCAAGTTCTTAAATATGTTTAAATTGTATTTAAACACAAAATTACACAATTTAAACATATTTAAGAAGTTGGTGCAAGTGGCCCTAAATGTCAGAAATCAATAGGTGAAATGTGGATTGAAGTAAACCTAATATCGTAAAAACTTTATCATTTAAGTAACTTCCGGATCCATATCAGTTGTCGTAACGGTGAGTAAAAATTAAATTTTATCAGATAGCCCGGCCACCCCCGTCTGGGGTCATAAAGTTACGGTTATTGCCAACTTTTACAATTCCAATGTGGGGGGACAGTTTTTTACGGGTCACGGCAACTAGAAATTTAGGATTTTGGAGTTATTATCGTTTGGGTCGCTTGCTACTCGAGAAGGCCTAGTGACCTGCATACCATCACGTCCGTACTCCGGAAGGTTCGATAGAGAGAGAAGTGTATTAATGTACACCCACTGTTCAACGGTAGGGGGCAAGCCTATTGCAATTAACCGGGAAAATTTAAACTCGGAGTATAAATAACCATTAACCGGGCACAAATTCCTAACTCCGACCTGCTACTGAGAATTTTATAGAAAAACCCAATAACACTTGGCTCGACCTGGGAATAGAATCAAGGACCTCTAGCGTAGCAGTCGCTCTCAGGATTTAGTAATTAGGCAGATTCATTTAATAAAATTTAACGCTTTGGATACGCACTCAAGACTTGGCAAACTTATATTTATTTACCGCGATACCGCGATTTAAGTAAAACAGGCAACAATCGACATTCATTCCTTTAGCTGTCGTTTAAGGCGATTATAGGATTATTCCAGGTGAACGAGCATCAGCTTGCAACTGCCAAGCTTCTGCCAAGCGTTTTCTTTATGACAGTATTCTATTATCTGTGATGACGGTATTCTCACAAAATTGTTTTTTTTTAAATCAAAGGATATACAAAATTAAACTTGGTTTCATTTGGTCTTTCGTTACGGTAAATAATTATGAATATGAAAGACAAATGCTTTTTATTCACCAATTATTTCCTTTTTAATGGGGCTGAACATAACACATGAGTATCACAAAAAAAAAATCGCTGCGAATAATGAAGATAATATTTTTTTCAAAAAATACCATTAGCAAACAGATCCTGAGCGCGACTGCTACGCTAGAGCAGAGCAGTGCCTGAGTTCGATTCCCAGGTCAGGCAAAGTGTTATTTGGTTTTTCTATGAAATTCCCAGTAGCAGGTCGGAATTAGGAATTTGTGCCCGGTTAATGGTTATAAGCTCGCCCCCTATTACATGGGCCCTAAAACATACCGGCGAACTGTGGGTGTACATGAGTACGCCTCTGCGTAACCCTTCGGGGAATACAGGCGTAATGGTACCTATGTCTTCCAAAAAATTTTGTCCTGCACTCAGTTTTGGTCTTGTGTTGTAAGTGTGTCGACAAATTTCTGCATACTTCCAGAACAACTATCTGTCTGTAGGTCATACAAATGTTTGTTTGTTCGATGCGAGCATCAAACCTGCGTCACCTGAGGCAGAAGATTGTTCATCCACTACACTCCAAAAGCTTGAACAATGTAATATATAGCTAAATTACCATTAACAAAGTCACAGCAGTTTTGCAAGTAATATTAATATTTTTATAAACCCTTTCATAAAATAAAATTTACCGAAATAAGTAGCTTTATCTTCAATTATATCCCAAAAACTGCGAAATCATTTTACAAAAGCGAAAGCTATTAAGGTCTAAATTACTTAATACGACGATTATGTTCTTGGCAAACTCTCAATGCCGTTTTTCTGGTCCTTGTATCCGCGTCGCAAGGACCAATTTTCAGAAAACTTAAATTGAAGATAATTTGGTAAACGTCTCTTAATTGTCTCTTATAATTAAGTAGAAGTCCCGAAGTAGGTGTGCTTAAGGTCCCAGATGCGTAAAATTGTCTTATTATAAAAAGTATTAAAGGAAATTTGAGTTTGCTCAGTATTTGACTTTATCCTTTGGGTGCTCAAATATTATTCAGAAACCCAGCAGACGTTATTAAAACACGATGAGAATCGGTTTACGTTACCAATGACAACAACAAATTTGTCACCAAAATTTACACACTTGCTAGAATGATGGGCGATGCAGGTAGGTGGTTTATTTTTATAATCAGGCTGCTCGGCAATCATAATTCTTTCAGCATTTTATACCGGTGAAACCTTCGCATACCTGTCCTGGAAAGTATTAGTTAAATTCTTGGTTATTATGACTTAAAGATTATATAGCGTTCTAATTACTTATGTTATTTATATCTACGTGCCTGTAACATGCCAATACACACATCAAAAAAAGTTAGTGTTCACTAGCTTAAGCTGGTATAATTTTTTAAATTGAACTTTATCAAGAAAAAATCTTTGTTGTGTGTTTTCTTTAAATAGAAATACCCTGTTAAAGAAAACACACAACAAAGAATTTTATTTAGCTAGTGATCGCAAACTATTTTTGATGTGTGTATGTATATATATACAAATACATACAGTAATATACGAAATAACATAAATTGGCAGCACCTGACGTTTCGTTCCTTTTGCATCGATCAACATAGCGGTAATATTTCTCAAAATATATGACGTAGGAACGGAACCTACCACGTAATGTCATCGCCTAAATGAGGTTTGTTCTAAAAAAGTTTGATTTTACTTCAAAACTAAGTGGATTTCCAAGAAAAATTGCGTGGGTGCCGATTGAGGAGCGCGGGGAGGGGTGGGGTACTCGTTATTTTCACTTTTCCCCCGTTTATTGCCACAATAAATAACATTAGGTTTATGATGCGTGTATAAAATACCCCGGTTCGAGGCGTGCAAGGCTGAATTTTTAATTTTCTACCCACCTAACTTACGTTTTGTTGAACTAGAATTTGGTTTTGTATATTAAAGGCATCGCTTTTCATTAATATTTGTTTTTGTGTACTGTTTTGTAAACAAAATTATAGCTTATATTGTTGTCCATAATAGTTTTTCTTGAGTTGAGTTGAGTTTATAGCTCTGATAATCACCGCAGAGTTAGATTTCTTGCACTTATACAGATATTTTATAAGACTTTTATTGCGTTCTTATTGATATTATTTAAGGTAAATGCACCTAATTCCGAGGGGTTCTAAAAATGGCACTTTATTCCGATGTATTTAGAATAACGGCATTTTAAAGCCATTTACGAGTTCTTTTTATCTACAAAATATACTTTTCAATTAATAATTTATATGTTCGTCCTTCTTTGAACAAAGGAGTGCTTTACTGTGAATAGATTTTAAAATAAACGATTGTTTTGACACGGGCAGCCGTCCCCAGTGCACGCTTCATACATTTTGGACCCAGTGCGCGTGAGTACTACGTTTTACTAAATAGTGTTTTAAACGTTAATTTTCTACTGTGTAAGTTTTTGTGTTTGTTGAAATATTGGAAGCGTTATATTTTGTATCTAAAACAATTGACATTTGAGTATTTTGTCCTCAAATTAAGGAGAAATTAGCTTTTTAAAATAACGCGGCATTAGGTGCCAAATATTTTAAGTGGTTCCTAATTACCGATGTATACCACGGAAATGCAATTTTATGGACGTTGTCTTTTTTACGAATTTTGAAAGCAGCTTATTGATTAGGGCCTAAATATTTTAGCTCTGATTACTTAAATAACCCGTAAATATAAAAATCTATTTCCGAGGTACATTATGACCCCACATTTACTAATTATAGCACTTCAAAGATAGTCTATTCAATTACTTTATTGATTTGTTGTATACAAAAGTTAAGAACAGAAAATTAAGTTATTTAGGTGTTCAAATATAATTTTGAGTGGATTTTATATATTTTTCGAAACATCGCAATTATACGTAAATTTATGTTTATACAATATTAAAAATTCTTTTACTTTTTATTACTCGGAATTGAAAAGATATGAGTGAGTATTATAAATCGCTTTTCCGATGTATATACATCGGAATAAGGTTATATGAGCACCTAATTCCGTGGTGCTAATACGCGTTATATACAGAGTGTTCATTATTTTACGCAGGTTTTAGCGCAAAAATAAATGTTTGCTCTTAATATTAAATTAAGTTTTAGTTAAATCTTCTTAATCTGATATACTGAAATATTTTAAAACATATACTTATTACATTTTATTTAATCAAAACATAAACTCATTTAATGTCGTTTGTTGTAGGTTAACGTGCCAATGCTGCCAGCCGCCAGACGACAGTGATGCCGATGAATACTTTGACGCGTAGCCGCGCCTCAGTTTTTTAGTTTTAGTTTATATAATATATATATATATATTATTTTTTCTAAATAGTGTAAGTATATTAGTGTAATAAGTTTAAGTTTTTGTTTTTACGTATACTGTAAAAAGGAGTTTTAGTTAATATAATTATGATGTTATACCTTAGTATGCAAACCAATAAAGTATAAGGATAATAAATAAATATACTTGATTTTAAAACACCATATATCATTATCTCTTCCTTTGTATTTTGCACACTCGGAATTAGGAACCAAATGCATCGGAATTAAGATTTTTGCATCGGAATTAGGGGATTCTGACTGTTTCATGTTTTTATATTATTTAAAAAAATATTGAGCTTTTATTGTAAAAATGTGAGTATATTTCAAAAATAAGATAAATAATGCATCTGATAAAAATACCCAGTTTTACAGAAAGGCATTATAAATACTTAATTTTTAATGTCCTTCTGAGTTTTGGTGAAAATACCGCGGAATTAGGTGCCTTTACCTTAATCCGTGATTTTGATTGTTAATAATTATATTGACATCGTAGAACCCGTAAAGGATGCGAAATATTGGATTAATAATGAAATTAAATTCTATCATTCAAGATAGGGAACTCTCCAGTGTGATTTTTATACATTATTGTATACTGATAACCAAAACCACTTTAGTTTTAGTATTTTGTACTACAACCTTCACGATCAATTAAGTTTTTCCTCTAACTAATTGTACAAAAACATTGAACTGAGTTTTTCACAGCAAAGTGAATTTAATTATTAACAGTGAGAGCTCTGTAAGGTACGACGCACACGTAAATGCCTCTTACGTTCGTAAGTGGCCGTTGTAGGGCCATACGACGTAACGCCGAGAGGCAATAACAGGCAGCTAGACGTACACTGGGCTAGAATCTTTAAGCTGAAAAAAGATAAATGGAACTTATATGTTCAGTTGAAGTTAAAGGGTTATTCCAAATCCTTGTTTATTGCTTGAAGTAAGACGAAAGAAATCAGAAAGAAATGTAAAACATTTCGGTTATTAAATCGTATTTTTAATTATAAAAAATACCTCACGGAAACCCGTCTTTTTATACTTTTGGATGGCTGTTTAAGTGTTTATCCTATCCTAGTCTGTTCATATTCTTATTTATTTAATTGGTCATAAATCATAGAGAAAAAAATATTATCTCATTATTTTGACAATTTTCTTTAATGATTAGATATTCAAGTCAAATCAAAAAACTTTTCTTATAATGTAACATACCATTATGCCCCGAAGGGTTAGGCAGAGGATTACACCAATAATGTACACACCCACAATTCGTATGTTTAGGTCCCATATAATGTATCCCATATGTTTAGGACTTCTAGCGTAGCAGTCGCGCTCAGGACCACTAGGCTAATGAGGCATCTTCTTAGAATTAACTTAACTTGACTTACTTAACTTGTAAAATGTTCGAAAATACCTGAAACTCCAAATTGTTCCTTAAAACTGCGTAGGATAGTTATTGAAATTGTCCTTAACCCTATTCTTGGCACGGTGGATAATTTGATACATTGAACTTTTTGAAATTCTAGGGACGGATTTTCGTGAACTGAACAGGATTTAAAACTTATGTAATTCCATGTTTTTTTCGAGTGTATCAGATATGCTACATTGCCAGTTAGCCAACATTCTAGACATTTTTTGTTATGTATCAAATATGAGACACTGCTTGATTTGCACAGAAACTATTTATTTGTAAATTTTAATAATAAAATAATAATAATACCTAATTAATTGTTAAATATAATGTTAATAAGTTGTTATTAGTCTGTTCATCGTAATTTTCTGGTACAGGTGGTTCAATACATTATTATGCAACAACAAAGAAGAGCTCGGCATGTTGTGGCTCTTGTTCTGAAGCCAGGGCAAAATCTGATTTGGACGATAGTGAATCATCTGCTGAGGATGAGCTACAGTACTGCTTCCGTAAAACACACTCCGACAGTAGTTCACCGCCTCTATTATTGCCATTTTAAATAGAAAACCTCAATCTTTTATCAGATGATGATAACGAGGTGGTTGCTTCTACATCTTTGGTATAGTACCAAAGTCATCGCCGTCGGCCAACCCTGGTTCGCCATCAATTTTATCATCCAATCAATCTCTAATAAGGCAGCTTCAAGCTGCTGACGCTAGTCCATTATCTCCGGTAGAACCTTTAGTATATCCAGTAAGTGTACCATCTCCACTGGCAACCTACTTGCAAGTACCATCACCACTGGCAACCTCCTCACAACTACCACCACGAGCCAGCAACTTGACACATCATAGCCAGGTGCCGTCTCCATTCTTTACACCTTCTCCCTCAGCGGCTACTCGGTCGAAAAGACCTAGAGTTGTCGCGATAAAGCGTAAAGTAATACCCGCAAAAAAATTACAACCGAATTTGTGTTGCTCGAAGTTTACTGGTTCTGCAGACGTGGAAGATAACTCGTTTGAGCCACGTGAAGAGAAGAGTGCCATTGAATATTTCAAGCTGTTCTTTTCAGATGACATCATCTCTCTCATAGTGCAACAAAAAAATATCTAGGTATAGCACACAGAGAAATGGCAGCTCAATAAATATCACAGAAGATGACGTCAAAGATTTTCTGGCGATCCTTTTATTTTTTTATCCTTTTCCTTTTATTTAATTAGTAATTTGTAAGAGAAAAGTGATTGGCTATTTGATACGACATGACGACTTCTTTAGAACTATACTAGAAGGTAAAATTGAAGGAAAGTGAGGAAGGGGAAGACCTAGACGAAGTTTCATAGAACAAGTGAAGGAGAAAGTGGGAATCATGTCGTATCAATGGGGTTAAGCAGAAGGCAGAGGATAGAGAACAGTGGCGATTGCTTCATCGACAAGAGCTGAGCTCTTAAATTGAAGAAGAATTTGTAAGACTGATAATTGTTGGTCTCATTATAATAATAATTTAGATATTTTATGGTTCAAAGGCTGTTATAACTACCTACATTGTTGATTTTTAACCTCTCTGATAAAAGGTTCTGTTTTATAACTTATAAATAGAAGTACAAAATAATTAGACATTAAATTTTTATGTTATTCCACATTAGAAAGTAGTTTTTTGTTTTTTTAAATATTTTTTATTACTCGTTAAAAGCCTGGCGGTGCGGCAAATATGATACATAGATTTTATAAGGTTGATTGTTAAGAGTCTGGCAATGTGCCTTATTTGATACATTTAATAAATCCTAAAATAATTAATTAATATTTTTATTTTTATTTTTCCGGCCCTCAATGAATACCTAAGAATTAGTTTTTCGTAAAATTTATCAAGATTTCCAAAAATAAATATCTTGCCAAGTATAGGGTTAATATTGCAATCACAGTGTGCTTGCTCCCTACAAGATAATAGGCTCGGTGGGCGGTACCATTTGGGGCCCTCGCGGACTCAAGCTTAAACGTTTACGGCCAAACTGTCGTTGGAATTGTTAATTATTTTCGCGGGACCCACTGTTAATCCCCGTTCGGATCGCGTATAATGATACTTACATCATGCGATAAGAAATAATCTTGGATCTAGAAATTAGGTCCTTCAGTACGCAGATTCGGAATCGCAATGGATTTCAATTATTTTTTATTATATTACATACCTCTACTATATACGGTATACCAATAATTATATTACAAACTTAATAATTATATTACAAATTGAAAAAAAAAGAAATTATGTAACATCTGGGGAACTATAAAGAGCTATGTTTTTGACATGATTGTAAAGAAATCTTTGTTTGATATAATAATAAGAAATAATAAATATTCTGGGACATTTTTACACAGCACCATCTAGTCCCAAACTAAGCAGAGCTTGTACTATGGGTACTAGACAATGGATATAATACTTATATACTTTTTTTTGTAAATACATACATAAGAAACACCCAGACGAACACAAACACTTGTATTCATCACATAAATTTTTGTGTCCTGTGGGAATCGAAACCACGACCTCATGGTCAGCAGTCCGGAACCACTAAACCACAGAGGTCGTTAATGATGAAACACAGTGTTACATAAAGGTAATACTCGTATTTTCCTTTCGTTTTATTTTAAAGCTATACACTCGTGATTTGTTACGTACTAGGTGAATACTTTTGAATTATATAAAGTGGGATATCATAATATTATGAAGCAAGGAATCTTTCCTTCCTTTTCCAACTCGCGTCCTCTCATTCCGATTCTGATTACAATATCACAACTTCACCTATAAGATCATAATTTTCTTGTGTAAAATACTTCAGACATTTAACCCGCCCCCCGCCAGGGCAGTTAAAAAAGTTGCCGTTGCCAGATGGCGTTCGGCTATTCAAATTTTCTTGTTTTATTAAAAAAAGTTCGCACTTGACCCCAAAACCATTTTAAGTCGAGTACTTTAAGAACCTTCTTAGTAATGTAGCGAGGTAATTGTATTTTAATGGATTTTTGGCGAAAATTCATTGTTTAAAGCTCTTCAAATTTGTGTCAATCTGAGCGTTGATCTTGATATCCATTTTGTTTTTTTTAATGCCTGGAAGTCCTGGAAAAGATAAAATGTATAAATAATATAATCGATACCATTTGGCTTCAATCTAAACCATGATAACAAAGCTCATTCTCTGGTAGCTTTGAATTAGATTTATATCTATAGAAACTTGTCGGCATCACACATTTATTTCCCCAAGGCTTGGGTCGTGTACTCTTCTAGAATAAAATTGTTATATATTCCAGAAGAAATAGGGAACACTGATTAGCCTGTGCATAGTAACCATGAAGGATGGAATAGGTATGCAGAGATGTTACCTCTTTGTAATGTTATCGAGGCGAATAATTTATGGAGATGAAACTATTTCATTGTCAATATGAAGACGTAGATACAAAACATGTCATTTAGGTTTAAACATACCATCATTCCTGTAATCATCACCGCCGTATGCTTAGGTCAAATTTAAATGCAATAGCAATGGCAAGCCCATTGCCATTCATCGGGCATAAATTCAAACCTCAACCTGCTGCTGAAATTTTCATAGCAAATCCAATATTTTTTTCCCGATTTGGGAATCCAACCTAGCGAAGCACTCTGCAGTTGCGAACACGAATTTTATTAATGTTAATACTTATTATAAATACGCAACTAATTCTGTTTGACCATTTGTCTGTTTATGTAACCTGTCCACGCATACCTACCGTTATACAGATTTTGATAAAATTTGGCATAATGATAGATTGCATCCTGAAGGCTGCCTTATATCTAAAAAATAGTCATTTATGGGCGCAAGTGAAAGTGCGGTTCACAGCTATACTCATTTTATGTTTATATCAACTTATAAATTATTTCAAATAATCAGAAGACGTTATCAAATCATAAACAAGAACGTTGCCGTCTAAACGAATCATATTAATTACACACATTTTAGCGAAAATTGTGAAGCTTCCTATTTTAAAATCTTGACGAATGCCGTCCTCAAAGTTCGCATTGTTTTGAATTTTCCAGAAACGACCAAATAAATTATTATGAAGGGGTCTGAGCAAACAATCGTCAGCCAGAGGGTTGGGCTGTGAGAAAAAATATGGAATCTTTTGTTCGGGTAATATTAAAATACAAGTCAATTGTGACTCTGTGGTTTAGTGGTTCGAGTACCGGGCTGCTGACCATGAGGTCGTGGGTTCGTTTCCCACAGGACACAAATATTTATGTGATGAATATAAGTGTTTGTGGTCATAGCGTCTGGTGTATATAACCAGAATTAGAGAAGCCGAATTTTTCCTTAACTAAAAATCACTTTATAGCCCCACATAGTCATTTTTATGACCCTCTTAGGTATTTTCACATAAACTTTGTATATCTCGGAAGCTGAATTATAACACTCGTTGCTTATTTAAATAATTTTATTCACTGCATTACTGATTTAACTAAGGCTTGTAGTACACTGCCAGCTAACTTATGAACTATGTATCTTTCACTAATATAATTATTGTACTAGCGACCCGTACGCAGTTTCCCTTCCGTAAATTTTCCCACTTTTCCGTAAGATTTACGACTTTTCTAGCGGTATTTTTCATTCATACAAACTCTGTCCCAAATACATAACATACATACCATCACGCCTGTATTCCCCGAAGGGTTAGGCAGAGGCGTACTAATGTACACCCACAGTTCGCCGGTATGTTTAGCTCCCATGTAATAGGGGGCGACCCTATTGCCATTAATCGGGCACAAATTCCTAACTCCGAGCTGCTACTGGGAATTTCATGGAAAAACCCAATAACACTTTGCTCGACCTGGGAATCGAACCCAAGACCCCTAGCATAGCAGTCGCGCTCAGGACCACTTGGCTAATGAGGCAGTTGTCCCAAATATACAGCATTTAATATTCATTTATTAATGTTTTTTTTTTGTTTTTGATATATTTACCTAGTTTCACTCTCACAATTGATACGAATCTAACGACGCCTCTCAAGCTAAAATCCATAAATCCGTTCAGACTGCAAAGAGTGACGACAAATATACCTACATCCATACACTCAAAACATAAACAAACCTAATAGAATTCCGAAGGGTTTAAGGAAGAAGCCTGAAGACCCTCTGAATTAAGTTAATTACAATTTTCTTCGCGAAATTATTGAAACGCGATTGCTACGCTAGAGGTCCTTGGTTCAATTTCCAGGTCGAGCACAGTGTTATTGGGTTTTTCTATGAAATTCCCAGTAGCAGCACGAAGTGTGGAATTTGTGCCCGGTTAATTGCTATAGGTTCGCCCCCTCTTACATGGGACCTAAATATACCGGTGAACAGCGGGTGTACATTAGTACGCCTATGCCTAACCCTTCTCGGGGAATACCTACAGGCGTGATGGTATGTTATGTTATTATTATATTAAAAAATGAGCTATAATATCGAATAGCTTCGTATCGCTTAGCTCTAACTGGATCACAGCCCCAAATAAACCGCGCCCGTCTAAATTTTTTCAACGTTCCTGAAAGAAATATGGCGTCATTTAAATTTTTTATTTGTTCATTCATTTTGGTGAGTGAATGAGTAATAAAGCTGGCGGGGCTTTTTTCAAGAGTTCAAATTTGATGGTCAAAAAAATATTAATATATGTACTTGCTGAATATATTTAAATTAGATCACGCTAAGACTAAGTAATTATTCCACGCGGACGAAGTCGTGGGCGGAAGCTAGTATATAGTATATAAGTCGTAGGTAAGCACGACTGTAAGCTGAAGGATTTGGGTTCGATTCCTAGGACAAGCGAAGTGTTAACGGATTTTTTCATGAAATTCTCAGTGACAGTTTCTTCGTTTAAATTTGAAGTTTCGAGGCTCTATTTTCATAGAAGGCCCCCGAGCTTTATCGATACAGGCTCCATACAGATAGCTAATATTCTGAGGATACTGGGTCCAGAAGAAATTCTATTTAAGGCTACGCGTTTTCATACGCTCACTTTTTTATGGGATAATGGGGCAAACGAGCAGACGGATCATCTGATGGTAAGCGATTACCGCTGCCCATGGACACCCGCAATACCAGAGGAGTCGCAAGTGCGTTGCCCGCCTTTTAAAAGGGTTTGGACCTCCGGTATCCTCACTCGGCGAAACACAACGTAAGTGTTGTTTCACGCCAGTTTTCCGTGAGGCCGTGGTATCACTCCGGTCGAGCCCATTCGTACCGAAGGCATGGCTCTCTCACGATTACACTTCACGGGGATCTAAACACTAAGTAGAACTGCAACCTATTATCATAAAAGAATATTCTATTCAGAGGTGCACGTTACGTGTTGAAACTTTTCCCAACTTTCCTCCACAAAAGGTTAACAGCGCATATGAGGTACAGAGGTACTGAATAGTCAATGTACATGAAAGTTACCTGAATTTCACAGCAAGAATAATCAATTAGATGAATACATCTGCCGACAAAAGTTGCCCATGAGTTGGTACGTAAACTGTTTCGGTATGAAGCTATATTCATAGTAACGCCGCATTTCTTTATGGTGGAGTACCCGCTACTCTCTGAATAAATTCAAAAATGGAATAGAATAACTGGCCAGTAATTTATCGAGAATTTACTCGAGTGAAACGCGGCCTACGGAAAAGTAGTAGATACTGTTAATGACTAATTTTGAAATGAAAATTGTGGGTGTTTCTTATATATTATACTTATAATATATAAGAAACACCCCGACGAACACTTATATTCATCACATAAATATTTGTGTCCTGTGGGAATCGAACCCACGACTATATGGTCAGCAGTCCGGTACACGAACCACTAAACCACAGAATAAAAAATATAAGTACTTAATACAATTTTAAAGTTACCAGTGTGAATAACTCTGAATGCACCTTGAATCCTTACATGTTTGTATTCTGCGTGAATTGGTTCGCTATTGATTAAAAACATTAAGGTAGCTATTAGTAATTTTAACATTAAGATGTCCAACACCTCAGTCTAACCGTAACCATGGATGCTGTAAAGGATCCTAAACGTCGGGAATTAAATAACATCAATACAGTGCGATGAAATCCGTAAAAAGTAGTTTCATTTCAATATCGGATAGTCGCGTAAGTGCAGAAACCAGAACAATATTGCATTATATTACTACAAGGCCGGACTATGAATACGCGGGTATTTCCAGCTTCCGCCGGCCCCGGACAGATGGCGGGCGAGTGATTGATGAGCGAGAACTTAATTATAATACTTAGCCAGGTTTATTCTTCAAATTTCTTTCTAACCGACTCTAACTTTCCGCTCGGAAATGTCGGAAACTTAGACAATATACTACAATGGATGTTGATTTTCTGATGGTTTGGCGATTTTAGGAAAGAGTTTTTAAGAACGAGAAGTTTTTTTTTTAATTGCGAAATACTTAACTGAGTTAGCCTCCAGTCTTTTTGCAGTAGTTAATTTTAATTTAAAAAAAATTATGTAAAGGCAAACGCATAAACGTGGTCGCAAATTATTATTGTCCTTAGTGATTTTTCCACAAAAACACAAAATGTTGTGGTTTTATATGCGCGGCCGCCTTACATAAAGTTATTGACGCCCATAGGTAGGTATAGCACCGACTGAACATAGGAGGTTATTTATTTTATTTAGATATCGAGATGTCTTCATATGGTTAGATAGTATTGTTTACTACAAATGAATCTGTAAATTTATGTGTAGGTACGTTAAAGCATGTCTAAGTAGACTCCTAGTTTCACTTGTCGCTTTGATGGTGTGTGTTTTTACCACATAGTTTATTTATTATCTTGAAATGACATCGGGTTCTCAAATATTGTGAATATTGTCGACTTTGGTCAAACTTGGTCATCCCTCAACGTCCACTTCAACACAATCTTGTTCGCAATATTGTATTAGTGTAGGTTGTAACATAATTTATTTTAAAAGGCCGGCAGCGCACTTGTGACTCCTCTGGTGTTGCAGGTGTCCATGGGCGGCGGTGATCGCTTACCATCAGGCGACCCGTCTGCTCGTTTGCCTGCTAACACATAAAAAAAAAAAGAGTGTGCATGAAGTTTCTTGCCGGATTCTTCTCCATAGGATCAATCTTTTGGAACCGTGCGACTAGAATCATAACGCTTGTTAAAATCTTATTTGAAATAAAAACATTTGGTCTTGAACTTGAACTTGAATTTTAGGTGGGATTAATTCTCCGCAAGTAGAAATATTTTATACTTACTATTAGAAAAATCCTTATTTTGTAATTCATGAATAATATCCCCATTAGCCCAGTGGTCCTACCAGGCACCCTTACCATACTTATATACATTATTACCTACCTACATATACAAAAAATATTTTTTATAAGTCGAATCAATAGTTTACTTCTTGAAATTTTTTGTTTTGCATTTTCCATGATGAGATTAAAAAGTTACTAGCTTCTGCCCGCGACTTCGTCTGCGTGGATTTCAGATAAAAAGTAGCCCATGTGTTATTACAGACTATAATTTATCTCTGTGCCAAATTTTATCGAAATCCGTTCAGTCGTTCTGGCGTGAAAGAGTAACAAACATCCATCCATCCATCCATCCATCCTCACAAACTTTCGCATTTAAAATATTAGTAGGATAGGATTTAACCGGTGTTTTCTGTACTGATTTCTGATACTTAGGTACGCAAATATAAGACATTGAAATGAAAACACTTTTTACGGATTTTATCGTTTTATTTTACAATATAAGTAAAAAAAACCGTAAAAAGTAGTTTCTGTGTCTTCTGGTTTAATACACCAGAAATTATGACGAGTCCTACAGTAGAATTTCCTTCCCTAAAATAACTAAATCAATAGTTAAGTTAAAGAAAACCAAGTTTTTACTAAAAGTAAACAAATAAAATACAAAAGGCAGTATAATATCTCATATTGAGAACAACAGATCAAATGGATTGATTCAACTGGGCTTAGTGATGCGATACGGTTTACGTGTAATGATGACTGTTAAATATATCGATGAATTATTTTCGATAGTAGAATTTGATGTGATTATTAATTTAAATTGCTTTGAACGAACATACCATCACGCCGGTATTATTAAAGGGTTAGTTAGAGGTGAACAACACAGTTCGTCGGTATGTTTAAGTCCAATTTAATATTGCCATAATCTGGGCACAGACCGAAACTCTAAGCTGCTAGTTTTTCTGAGAAAAACCCAATAACAGTTTCCTCGAACTGAATCGAACTCAGATCCTCCAGTCGCGGATTGAAGATGCTTACAAGAATCATTGGTACTTGCAAATTTTAAGGCTTTATAGTTTCTAGGGTTAGTACAAATTGGTCGTATTGAAATTCGTTAGAAGATACACATACACAGGTTTTGTTTTCATCAACCTAAAAAGGTTGAGGTATGGAGCAACGCGTATTGGGTTTTTCTATCAAATTCTCAGTAGCCGTTTCTCAGGATGTCAGGTAATAGCAATAGACTTACCCTTGACATTTCGAATACAGGTGTGATGCGTATCTACCTGTGTAGTTTTGTTCAAAAACGGGATCGACAGAAAAAATATCGACAACCATTTCCCATCACTATCAATGTGATCGTACTTCGGTTCGCATACAATTTGTCTTCGTTGACAAATATTTAAATGTTCACCGATAGCTATCGATCACCGGCCCAAGAGATATCGGCCAAGTTGGAAAAAAATGAAAAATGCTACCAGGAGACTTGAAAAAATTGAAATACTTAAGATTTTAGGATTAGAAGAATTTATTTTATTGAAACATGATATTTTAGAGGTTTTAAAATTAAACTGCCTAATAAAACTAATAGCCGTAATGGGACTGCTACGCTAGAGGTCATAGGTTCCATTCCCAAGTCGAGCAGTGATATTGTGTTTTTCTATGAAATTCGCAGAAGCAACTCGGAGTTCAGAATTTGTGCTCGCGGCTTTTTAACTTTTTTCCTCGCACATTAAAGCCCACTTGCACCAACTTTTTCAATATGTTTAAATTGCATTTAAACGAAATTTTTCATAGTATTGTTGTGTTTAAATGCAATTTAAACATATTCAAGAAGTTGGTGCAAGTGGGCCCTAATCTGTGGAATCAATTACCAGCGGAGGTATTTCCGAACCGGTACGACATGGCAACCTTCAAGAAGCGAGCCTATTCTTTTCTCAAAGGTCGGCAACGCACTTACGACCACTTTGGTGTTGTGGGTGTCAATGGGCGGCGGTGATCGCTTACCATCAGGTGACCCGCTTGCTCGCTTGCCTCCCTCTTCTATAAAAAAAAAGTTACAATTTTTTTATGGATTAAGTTGTAAAACTAGCTGACAAGCCACCTGGTGGTAGGTAGTCATTATCGCCCATGGACATCTAAAACACCAGAGGAGTTCCTGATGCGTTGACTGCAGACTCTCAGGGCCGCAGCAAATAAGGGGGAATTGGCTCTTACTCTCAAAAGTCGAAACACACACCAAGGTGCTTTATGACAGACTCCGACGTAAGGGTGGTTGCCGGCCATTCAGACCTAAAGAGGCTACCCAGGTATTTCTTCACCTCTTACAAGATGAATATCTTCACGGGGCAGTCACGAACAATATACTAAACAAACCGTCCTCACACAGGGAATTCTAACCCGACACGTATGGACACAGGACATAAATACAGGGGAAATAAAGCTGGTACCGAAAATACTTTACCGAAAAACCCAGCCCAATCGCTATCACCACTCCCATCTTATTAGGTCCCAGTTAAAAACTCTCCGAGAACATGGATTCCACACAGAAGGCGACATGTTTTCATAAGAGCCACAATTCGGTTCTGAGGGTCCAAATAACGTTCGTATAAAATGTAAGGGCCCGTCTATACGGTGTCCCGTGGGCCCGCTGACACCATTAATGGGTGGGGATACCATGCATCTATGTAGGTGTCGGACAAAACGGGAATGTTACAAATATTTCTTAGTCAGCTGGTTTTCCGTGTATGGGTGTTTGTACATGTGAGATTTGTATTGGTAAATGTCGAGAGGTTGAAAATCCTAATGTGGTATATTTAAGTGACAGTAAAAATAGACTTATTTACGACGTAGGTACGTTGAGATGTAGAATTTTGGCGAAAAATTAGTTATTATAGCTTGGCATCTTGATCTGGCTTACTTGACTAAATGATTCAATGTACTAAATTGGCGGACTCAGGTTAGAATTCTGTCTGAAGTAGGATTTTTCACTCACAAAATTTATAACACAAAAAAACATCTACTGAGCGGGACGAACTGTTATTCAGCTTTTACATTTGTTATGTAATTGGTTTTATACGTAAATAAATACCTAATTTATCAAAATATCGGGACTGTCCCGCAGTTTCCTAAGTACATAGTCACAATATTTATGGGCCACAAATCCTAAGATATATCCCGTATCTCATACACCGATCGCTGGATTATAAGATGGGCCGACTTCGCTATATTTCTAACAGATGATCTTCGAAAAAGCCTTCACGTTAAATAATATGATGTGGTTGACGTCGGGAACAATTTTGTTGTATTATTATTTACTTGCAAAGTAAATATGTAATCATTTCCTCGTCTCCATTGGCGATATTTCATTTATTGAGATAATAACACTATCACGCTGAGATAATAACAATTCCAAGCTGTTGTACCTAACCGATTTCAAAGAAAAACTCTAAAAGGGCTCGACTTGGGAATCGGTTCCTGGATATTGCGCTCAGCAAGATCGGCCAGCATAAACAATACTACTCCCCCCACTGTCCGAGAGCTTGATCCTCATCTAAAAGGAGGAACAGGAGCAGCTAATTCGTCTTTACGTGGGAGAGCCATGCTTCGGCACGAATGGGCCGGCTCGCCAGGAGTGATACCACGGCCTCACGGTTACCGGAGGCCCAAACCCTTTTAAAAGCGGGCAACGCACTTGTGACTCCTCTGGTGTTGCGGGTGTCCATGGGCGGCGGTTATCGCTTACCATCAGGTGATCCGTCTGCTCGTTTGCTCCCCTAACGCATAAAAAAAAAAGTTTTTTTAAGAATACATCACGCAAAATGCGTTGTTTAATTGTAGCTCTTCCAAAGGGGCATAAGTAGTCTGTTCCATAAGGACCTCCGTAGAGGAAACTTGAAGGAAAGCGAATACATCTTAATTAGCTTCCATCAGTATTTTCAAGTTGTTTCATAGTCACGTAATCTCGTTTGCCGAGATTAAAACTTGGTCCGGCGCTTAATCTCCGCCATGTTGGTTTCCCCCCATGATTTATGAGATGAAGGCGAACAAACGAGCTGACAGCTTATATCTGTTAATTGCTAAGAGATTGTACTGTTAATATTTTTGAGTGTTGTTTTTTTTTGGCTTTGTTGGTACATGGTGTTTAGTTGTTTATTTTTAGACTATAGAAATTTGCAACATTATTTAAAATAACATAACATACCATCACGCCTGTTTTCCCCAAAGGGTTAGGCAGAGGCGTACTAATGTACACCCACAGTTCGCCGGTATGTTTAGGTCCCATGTAATAGGGGGTGAGCCTATTGCCATTAACCGGGCACAAATTCCAAACTCCGAGCTGTTAGTGGGAATTTCATAGAAAAACCCAATAATACTTTGCTCGACCTGGGAATATAATTATCGCATAATTATACCAAAAATAATGTTGCATAACTGCCTCAATAGCTAAGTGGTCCTGACCGCGACTGCTACGCTAGAGGTCCTGAGTTCGATTACCAGGTCGAGCAAAGTGTTATTGGGTTTTTCTATGAAATTCCCAGTAGCAGCTCGGAGTTAGGAAATTGTGCCCGGTTAATGGCAATAGGCTCGCCCCCTATTACATGGGACCTAAACATACCGGCGAACTGTGGGTGTACATTAGTCTGCCTAACCCTTCGGGGAATACAGGCGTGATGGTATGTTATGTATGTTATCATTTATCATGGACACTTGCAACACAAGAGGAGTTTCAAGTGCGTTGCTCGCCTTTTAAAAGGGTTTCGGCCTCCGGTATTCTCACTCACTCGGCGGAACACAACGTAAGCGTTGTATCACTCCGGTCGAGCCCATCGGTATTATAACGATATTTTTCCACGGTAAAATTGCTCGACCTGGGATTAGAACCTAGGTCGCTCTCTCAGCAGACAGCTTAGCGCTGTCCTCCTCTATAATAATGAGGCGATAATCACCTACTACCTAATAACACCCATAATCCGCTGACGAATGTTCTTATTTCCGTCTCAGTGGAACCTGTTCTGCGGTAACTGCTAATTGGAACAGCACCCGGAACTGTTATTACGGCTGTTACCCCTCTCTAGTGAGCGGTGAAGTTCGCAGGCTTTTGAGGGCTGTTTGCGGTTCAGCTGATTTGGGAGTGAAGGAAGTACCTATACACTGTTTAACTGACTTCAGAGAAGAGGGTCATATTTCGATGGTTCGGTGCGTTCGGTATACCCTTTTATACCTTAATAACTGTAATGTTAATCATTTGTTGCTTGCAAGTTAGGTAGGTAACTACGGTGTGCTAGTCAGATTCGCACTGAAGTATTTAGAAGAGGTCTGTGTCGGGTTGCCAGCCATACTGTTAAAAAGTATTGTCCTACTGTATTTCACTCTTAAATACTTTTTACTTTCTATTAAAAAGTATTCATGATATGAGTATCTGGCTAGTGCCATAAAATGTGTCTAAAAAAACGTAAACCAACAACCTAAAATGTCAATGTCAAAATTGTGACTGACAGTTATTTTTTTCCTCACCTCAAGATTCAATGTTAAAAACAAAAAAAAACTGTTAAGTACGTATGCTTCGTTTCTTGAAAAAATTGGGAACCCAGGGTCTGTGTCTTGTTTTAAAATAATGCATTTGTTAAGATTCAATGAAAGTACGTTGAAGAACTATAGGCGGGATAAAAATCTAATTAAATACTTTTCTTTCAAAATTAAAATAGGTCCTGCTACAGACTATCAGGGAAAAACTCCATAGTACCCCTAATTTAGTCCAACTGTCAATCAGCGTTCTGACCAACTGACAGCTGTCATTTACAGTATCAATTATGAAGTACCTAGGCCTAGGTACTCTTATAGGCAGTGAGGGTTTTCATGTAATAAAAAATGGTCACCCATCCAGAAATTGGCCCAGGGAAATACGGCCTACTCACAATATTCACATCTATCATCAGCTACCAATTAATTACAACATGGTTTATAAACACACAAACAGAAACGCAGTATTTATTTTAATCTTCGTTACACACGACGATGGCACAAAAGGCGGGTTACACAATGGATTTCATAAATTGTGCGGCGCGTGCGAGCTGACGTCAGCGGCGGCGGCGGGCCCAGGTGTGTGCCCCGCCTAATACTTCACCTGTGCTTTTGATACAATTTTATGAGAGAATCCCGGCAGTCGTATTATTTTATGAGAAGTTCAATGGGTAGCGTGAGGATAGCGAGTATTGTATTGTCTGTATATTATGTAAACTAACAAGGCTGAAGGCAACACGGGGGAGTTAGGTACATATTCCAATAATTTAATCTAATTTCAATACAATCTAAGAAGGCAACTATTTCACAATAAATGCGAAGTTTAAAAAATAGTGAGCCGTTTGTCAGGCCTTTTTATCTTCTCGTACTGACAGTAGCTAGGTAAGTGACCACGGATATCCGGTAGGAGGCGCTGGGGTGGCTGCTATCGGTCGTTGGGTTGCCAACAATAACCACCTATATACAGCCAGCACAGCTTTAGGCCAGATCCACACGTTGGCCCCAATGGCAGCACCAACGCTATTCGGTTCTAATTGCTTAGTGCCAACGTTGGTCGGTTCGTTGTGTCCAACATGTGGAGCCGGTGTTAATGTGGTCTACGCAAATGATCCACTGATCTGGTGCCACCACGCGGCAGGTAGTTGAACCCCTTAAATTATGTATCTTTTTGTATTTTTTATCGCATTTTCCATGCTAAGATTATAAAGTTATTTTATTGAAGGAAAAATTCGACTTGCGGGCGGGATTCGACTCTGCGTCTTCTGGTTAGATACCTACACTAGACTCTATGACCTCATAGTTAAGGTGGCATCGTACGATATTGAAATAACTGGAGAAGCAAAGTAACTTCCTTTTCAATAGTTGTCACTGCCGTCACATTTAAGACGTAACAATGTGAAGGCAAATTTCGACATGGCGGGTGCGACACGCGGTGGTTTAGAGGTCGTAGCGTCTGGTGTACTTAACCAGAAGACGCAGATTCGAATCCTGCTCACAAGTCGAAATTTTCCTTCATTAAATACTCCCAAATTATGATTGAGCACGATGACTGATGCCTGCGTGCCGTCAGATGGGACTGGTCTACTCAAAGCCACTGAGACTTACTTCAAAAGGTCATTTCAGACAATGTCTTACATTGTATCTTAGATATTTACCACAGTTTTTTTTTTATAAAAAAGCTTTCTAGCAATGCGGGTCGCACATTACCTACTAGTATTCTTGTTAACCCCTCGTGCTAAGCTAAATGCTTGTGTTACGAGTGGGTTCACGTCGGTAGTGCAATGGGTGGGGTTCGTACCGGCAACCACATGATCGCAAGTCCGACGCCCTAGCCATTAGGCTACCGCCGCTTCAAAAGTTTTACAACACATACGTCTCGATTTTAAAAGAGACCCGGATTCTCAAGATTTTTTCGTCGTTTTGTCAGTGTATGATATTATTTACACGTAAAAACAAATGAGAAATCACTTTTTTTTAATCATACTAGCAATGTGGATGGCACATTACTAGTATTCTTGTTAACCCCTCGTGCTAAGCTAAACGCTTGTGTTGCGATTGGAACCGACAACCACATGATTGTAAGTCCGACACCCTAGCCATTAGGCTACCGCCGCATTAAATATTATTATTTCACATTTTAATCAAATTTTGGTCAAGTAAATACTTTTTTTTTAATAGTTTTATAGTTTACTTTTTATAGTGACATCTCCATTTATTTCCAACTGCCTCATTAGCCAAGTGGTCCTGAGCGCGACTGCTATGCTAGGGGTCTTGGGTTCGATTCCCAGGTCGAGCAAAGTGTTATTGGGTTTTTCTATGAAATTCCCAGTAGCAGCTCGGAGTTAGGAATTTGTGCCCGCTTAATGGCAATAGGCTCGCCCCCTATTACATGGGACCTAAACATACCGGCGAACTGTGGGTGTACATTAGTACGCCTCTGCCTAACCCTTCGGGGAATACAGGCGTGATGGTATGTAAATACTGTACAGATAGTTCAACTCAGTTGTGCGCGCGGCCCTATGTGTGCGTGGGCTTGTAAATATACAACTTTCATTCGTGTGGCAGTGACGCGGCAGTCGTCGTCCACTGCCGCGTCACTGCCACTTCTACAAGCCCACGCACACATAGGGCCGCGCGCACAACTGAGTGGAACTATCTGTAAGATTTTTATAGTAACATCTCCATTTATTTACTAGCCTTTCTCTACATCGACATATCGAAACGAATGATGAAAAAGGTTTTTGTATTAAAACACCACCTATATGAATAGCCCCAGGTGTTACTCAATACTTTTAATCAATTTCTAATTACTATATGATTTTTTGTGTTCATTGTTGTGTCACGCTTCTATACAAAACATGTCGACAAAGTTATTGTGAAAATACAAAGAATATTCTTGGGTGTCATTATTTTTCAGTTCCTTACATAGATGTCTATTCAAAGAAATGGGGGTAAGTAATGAATGGTATGAATAAATTGTATGTGTGTTTTTGACTTATTGTTCAGTTTTGCATAACATACCATCACGCCTGTATTCCCCGAAGGGTTAGGCAGAGGCGTACTATGTACAGCCACAGTTCGCCGGTATGTTTAGGTCCCATGTAATAGGGGGCGAGCCTATTGCCAACTACCGGGCACAAATTTCTAACTACGAGCTGCTACTGGGAATTTCATAGAAAAACCCAGTAACACTTTGCTCGACCTGGGAATCCAACCCAGGCCCTCTAGTGTAGCAGTCGCGCTCAGGACCACTTGGCTAATGAGGCAGTGCATAATTACAAACCTGTATTTGTTTATTTTTTTATGAATTAAGTAAGTAAGCGGCGGTAGCCTAATGGCTAGGGCGTCGGACTTGCGATCATGTGGTTGCCGGTTCGAACCCCACCCATTTCACTACCGACGTGAACCCACTCGTAACACAAGCATTTAGCTTAGCACGAGGGGTTAACAAGAATACTAGTAATGTGCGACCCACATTGCTAGTAAGCTTATTTAAAAAATATATATATATATAGGCGTGATGATGTATTAATTATCCAAGGAGATCCACTGTTTAACAATGGTCTCTCTCTCTCCCATTGACTTCCACAAGGAACGGTTATATGCCGCCTGCATCCTAGAACTACCATCGTTCTCTATGTCATCTGTTAAAATTCGTCCCACGGTACAATACACAATAGATTATCTATGGCACACACAATCCCATAGTGATCTCTTCTCAACAACCGTGACAGTCGTACCTAGATTTATTTCCTACTTCTATAAATACTACTAACTCCCTCACTGATCATTAGATCTATTAGATTAAATCTTACGTTATGTTTTGCCGAGTGAGTGAGGATACCGGAGGCCCAAACCCTTTAAAGTGGCGGGTAACGCACTTGAGACTCCTCAGGTGTTGCGGGTGTCCATGGGCGGCGGTAATCGCTTACTATCAGGTGATCCGTCTGCTTGTTTCTGAAAACAACTCAGAAACTAAGTATAAGGCCTGAAAAGTAGGCACATGTAACATTTCACATAAAGCTGCCTCTTTAGTCTAAGTACGACTGCTACGCTAGAGGTTGCAATAGAGGGTGCAATTCCCAGGTCGAGTAATTGACTTTTTCTAAGAAATTCTCAGTAGCAGCTCGGAGTTTGGATTTGTGCCCGGATAAAGGCAATGGGCTCGCTCCCTTGTTACATGCCCTAAACATACCAGCGAACTGTGGGTGCACATTAGTATCTACACTTCTGATTAACCGTTCCAGGAATACAGGCGTGATGGTATATCATGTACAACTAACAAAACCTAATGTCCTTTTTCTAGTCTAGCAATACATTCAGTATTTACCTGCTATTCAACGTTCACAATCTTCTCGACTCGGTGCAACCGAGATATGTGTAGACGAATGTAGGTGATTACCTGATGTGCCCGTAATCAGCCGATCGATTGGTGTACACCTGCAAGACATGCTGGTTACATTTTTAATTTAACGGTAAATTTTTTTGAACTGACGATCTGATTGAATTCAGTACAGCCAAAAGTCAACAAGATTTATTTTAATTACACTACTAAAATAGAAACTTTTGAAAAGTTAAAACCAGTTCTACGGTTCCAAAAAGTTGGTGTTATGGAGAATTTTGAGAGGAAAATATCAAGTAGGTTCTTTTTTCGTACCTATAAGTAAATGCAACTCTTACGATTCTCTTTTATAATAATAACTAGTTTTCTACGACTAAAATCTTTAAAACCCTCCTTTTCACTTTTCTTACTCTGAGTTAACAAAAAAAAATCAAATATCTTTTTTTTCCTTTCTTATTATGTGGTATGCATTTACAGCCAGTACAGAAGCTAGGTAAGGTTATGGATGCAAGCAAATGCATGTCATTACTTGATGTGAAAATAATGAGCCGATCGATTGCTGTACACCTTCTGGAAGAATTAGCTCTCGTGATTATCTATACTTCTATACTAATATAAAAAGCTGAAAAGTTTGTTTGTTTGCTTGAACGCGCTAATCTCAGGAACTACTGCTCCGATTTGAAAAATTATTTCAGTTTTAGATAGCCCGTTTATTGAGGGAGGCTATATAGGCTATATATCATCACGCTAAGACCAAGTAACTATTCCACGCGGACGAAGTCGCGGGCCGAAGCTAGTAAAATATAATTAGGAATTTAATATATGTCATAAACTTATGGCTCCTGTCTGGCGTCAACAGCACCCTTTTGTCCTGGAAGTTTGAAATTTAAATAAGTACTCATAATTAGTTTAGTTTGAACCAATCTTACTTCGTGCCATTCATGATAGGAAAGTAATAAGATGAAATATTTTGTATATAAATCTTAGTTTATCTGGCGTAATTACGTAAAAAAAATATATTCTTTCTAATTAACTCTGCTGCAATTAGCCATTCTTAACTTAAACTCAAAACTCAAAACACAAAAAAAAAACAAAAAATGCATCTTCAATATCCGAGACTATCAATTTTGAACGTATTTAGAACCGCGATCCAATTTGTCATGTCGGTGTACTCTGGCAGGTGCACGGTTTTCATGGTTTATTTATGGCGTGTCGAGCAGCTATCGATACTCGGCGGTGACCTATGGATGTACAACACTAACTACGTCGGTTGCTACCGGTTTTGTATTGTTTGTATCTATTGTTAGGGATGGGAAATGGGTTATTCGTGTTGATTTTGTAGTTGTTTTTTATAGTTGAGTTTTGGTAGATGCATTTATCTCAGTGTCATGAGTGACTGATTGGCTATATTTATTCAAATTAGGATAGGAAATTAAAGAATTTAAGCTGTTATACCATCACGCCTGTATTACAGTTCCGCGATATATTTAGGCTCTATTTAATAGGGGCGACCCTATTGACATTAACCAGAATGATTGTCTTGATAATTGAATAATCCTGGGAATCGAACCCACGACTTAAATTGCATTCACGTTCAGGACGTTTATGCTAATTAGGTATATTTAAAACTTGCAAAAGATATTAGGAAATTTCAAATGTTTTGTTTTTCAATATCATTGTTACTATAAATCATTATCAAAAGCACGACGCAATAATCCATCGAATTAATAGTTATTTTATTAATTTGTGTATGGTACACAAGATATCTGGATCGTCGAGCATATACAGTGTATCCTTGACGATCTCAATTCACGTGGGAATTTCCTAATATCCCTTGGATTCAAACTTGGAGGCCTATGCCATGGAAGAAGATATAACGTGGGGGAGCCATGCTACGGCACGAATGGGCCGACTCGACCGGAGTGATACCACGGCCTCACAGAAAATCAGCGTGAAACAACGCTTGCGTTGTGTTTCGACGAGTAAGTGAGGTTACCGGAGGCCCAAACCCTTTTAAAAGGCGGGCAACGCACTTGTGAGTCCTCTGGTGTTGCGGGTGTCCATGGGCGGCGGTTATCGCTTACCATCAGGTGATCCGTCTGCTCGTTTGCTCCCCTATGGCATTAAAAAAAAGTCCAATGATTATATCACTTGGCTATCATTACATTTTAAAATGCACAATGTAATAATATAACTATTTTGTCCCATCCATTTCCTTAGATCAATACCAGGTGTCTCAACTACGCTAACAATGCTGCCTACCTCTAATCACTCCACAATACCCGCGTTTATAGGCAATACAGACAGTTGCAAACATTGCCGGCCAGATTAAGCGCAGCTCACCCATACAATTCCTTTCCACATGAGTTGCCTGCACGAATTCGTACGCCTTTATCCGATTAGGTGTAGATGGGTCCTAAACGTTTGGAATACGCGTTTGGTACAGCTATTTATGTGTTCCAGGTGTTAAATCCTGCTGAATTTTGGTCTTAAATAAAAAGAGGACGAGGCGCACTGAGGGATCCGTACTTAAAAAACTTAACATAACTTAAAAAAAATATGCTCTTCGCAATTTTTCGCCTTTAAGTGTAATATAAGACGTTGCTTCGTACCACATTTCAACATTCTGAGTTCACGGGAAGTACCCTGTAGGTTTTGATTCCCTTGGGTCTTCACAGACAGACAGACAGACAACAAAGTGATCCACACACAATGCACACAACCGCACATGACAAAGTTTAGTTTTTTTCTTTACACACGCCGAGTGAGTGAGGATACCGGAGGCCCAAACACTTTTAAAAGGCGTGCAACACACATGCGACTCCTCTGCTGTTGCGGATGTCCATGGGCGGCGGTCATCGCTTAACATCAGGTGATCCGTCTGTACGTTTGCCCCTTTTCTCATAAAAAAAGGTAGATAAGAATATTGACGACCTCTGTGGTTTAGTGGTTCGAGTACCGGACTGCTGACCACGAGGTCGTGGGTTCGATTCCCACAGGACACAAAAATTTATGTGATGAATATAAGTGTTTGTGTTCGTCTGGGTATGTCGTATGTATTATAAGTATGTATTTACAAAAAAAAAAAGTATATAAGTATTATATCCATTGTCTAGTACCCATAGTACAAGCTCTGCTTAGTTTGGGACTAGATGGTGCTGTGTAAAAATGTCCCAGAATATTTATTATTATATTATTATTTATTTATCCGATCCGCTTACCCCTGGTGAAGTTCTCGTCTTGCTTTAGAATAGGCTATCAGATAATTCTGCTGAATGTAATCCCGCTCAAGTTGGATGCGGGCGTTTATCCGTATTTCCAGTTTGAAGGAGAACTGTAGAAAAGTGAAGCGTTCCCATTTACATCGAGTTGAACTAAGGTCTTGTTCAGACGACAACATACAGACGCATTCGCGTTTGTTGATTTCAGTAGTTGTAAAGGAAAAACAAAGACAGTACAAAATGCTTTAAAAAAATGTTGTTTATATTTAGAAAAAATAACAGTTTTTTTTGTTTATTTACGTGTTTCCTTAAGTATTTTCGTATATTTTTAAGTAATTAATATAATTTAATTTCCTTAAGTATTTTAATATTACAAATGCAAAAGTAACGTTGTCTGTTTATTGTTTTGACACCTAAACTATTAATTTCATTAGCTAAACGGCGCTCAGTAATAATTATCAGCACATGATTTTATGGCGCAGGATATTTGGCTGGCCCAGGCGACCTGTAACAATGTAGTCCTACCACCTTTTAAAATTCTTGTCTGTTTGTTACGGCTTGGCGCGAAAACTAAGGATGAATTTATTGAAAACTAGCTCCTGCCCGCGGCTTCGCCACCGTGGAATTCGGTCTGTCATTACATCCCACGGGAACGGGATAAAAAGTATCCTATGTCCGCCTCCTGGTTCTAAGCTACCTCTCCACCAATTTTCAGCGAAATCGGTTCAGCCGTTCTTAAGTTATAAATAGATATACTTATAACATGAGGAACAGTTAGTAGGTATATGTTATAGTAACTGTCTATTTATCTATAACCTTTACACGTCTAAACAGGTGAAACAGTTTACGATAAAATTTGGCAAGGAGTTTTGAACGGTAAGTTTTGTACGGAGTAAACGGGACTGCTCCGCTAGAGGGTACGATTCTCAGGTCGAGCAATATGTTACTGTTTTTTTTTATTTATAAAGTTTTCACTAGCAGCTTGGTGTTTGGGATTTGGGCCGATAGGCTTGTCCCCTCTACTACATGACCTAAACATACCGGCGAAATACTAAAGTACTTAATAATTTATTCATTGCTATATGTCAGCTGGCGCACATATTATTATTAATTTTTTTTCAAGTAGTATTTATAATATTAGCAAGCCTCCTTTCTTGTAGTTTACGTGACAATTTTAAATTTAAAAAACAGTGACCTCTGGTTCTGTCTAACCTTTCGGGCAATACAGGCATGACTGTATATTCCAAGTTATCTAGCATTTCTTCCAATTCCTTAAAGGCTAATTTTCATTGAGGAGGCGATATAAATACTTCAGGAAAACACTTGAGGTGAAGTATCTTAACGTGGGAGAGCCAGGCTTCGGCACGAATGGGCCGGCTCGACCGGAGTGATACCACGGCCTCACAGAAAACCGGCGTGAAACTACGCTTGCGTTGTGTTTCGCCGATTGAGCGAGGATACCAAACCCTTTTAAAAAGCGGGCAACACATTTGTGGCTCCTCTGGAGTTGCAGGTGTCCATCAAGTGATCCGTCTGCTCGTTTGCTCCCCTATCCCATCTTATCTTATCTTATCTTGTGTAGGGCCGAGGCAGCAAGGCCTTAGTGCACTTCAACCCAATGGGATCTTTTGTGCTTCCCCTAGATAATCTATTCCTCATCCCCTCCCAGTTCTACAAACAGCTCTTCCATGAGCTTTATAATGAGACTCATACCCCCAGGTATGAGTCTGTAGTCCTCTGGTCTTGGATAACCCTGACCCAAAAGGCACATTCGCTTTCCAGCCATTGCATCGCATGTACACAGAAGGTGTTCCATACTCTGAATTTCCCTTTTGCGGGCCCTGCAGGCTGATGTATACGTCAGACCCATATTTTGTAGGAGAGCGTTAGTCCCGAAGTGTCCGGTCAGCGCCCCCATCAAAAGACGGGCCTGCCGCCTGCTTGAGTTCCAAATGGCATTTTGCTATTTCGATGAGGAACCTATGAATTTCTTGGAGTGAGCAAGTCCCGTGAGGCTCTCCCCTATCCTATAATAAAAATCCACGTAATATACCCATATTTACAACCAAACAACTCCTGTGTGTGTCCAGCTATTATACAAATTTGCCAAGCCATAAAGAATATTTATGAAGGCACCTTCTCACTGTAATTACCTAAGGCTGTACGCGAACAATTTATATGTAAAACAGCTATTGTAATGTTCTGCTGTAGTTGTACAGGGGTTGTAATATGGGGTTGAAGAAATCGATAAAGTCGAGATTATTGGGTTGGGTAACGTAAGTGGAGACTTGAGGTGTTCAGCTAAATATAGTGCTGGCTAGCTGTTGTGATTTATCGCGAAACTAGCTTAAGACTAGTGGTTAAAAGTGTGTCCGCTGAGAATGAGGTCCTACGTTCGATTAATGTCAGTAAAATTGTTGGTCAGGAAATTCTTAGTAGCAGCTTCTGATTCTGGGTAATCAAATTTTAGCTTACATACATAACATACCATCACGCCTGTATTCCCCGAAGGGTTAGGCAGAGGCGTACTAATGTACACCCACAGTTCGCCGGTATGTTTAGGTCCCATGTAATAGGTGGCGAGCCTATTGCCATTAACCGGGCACAAATTCCAAACTCCGAGCTGCCACTGAGAATTTCATCGGAAAAACCCAATAACACTTTGCTCGATCTGGGAATCGAACCCAGGACCTCTAGCGTAGCAGTCGCGCTCAGGACCGCTTGGCTAATGAGGCATTTTAGCTTAAGCTATCAAAATTATTGATTAACACAACAACTATCAGGTGTTCCATCACCAGTGTCAGTTGTTTCAAGCAACTCAGTTTATAGCGGAAAGTTGCGCAGAATTGATTTAAATAGACGAACACTGTAAAACTTTATGTTCGGGCCTCGAATACAAATGTAGTTTTAATTTTTGTGCGTGTGGCCATTAAATGTGATGCTGATTCAATTTTTTTTAGTTACATACCATCACGCCTGTATGCCCCGAAGGGTTAGGCAGAGGCGTACTAATGTAAGTGCACCCACAGTTCGCCGGTAGGTCCCATGTAATAGGGGGCGAGCCTATTGCCAATAACCGGGCACAAATTCCTAACTCCAAACTGCTACTGGGAATTTCATAGAAAAACCCAATAACACTGCTCGACCTGGGAATCGAACCCAGGACCTCTAGCGTAGCAGTCGCGCTCAGGACCACTTGGCTAATGAGGCAGTTATAATTTCTTTTAGTTATCAAGGTCAAGCCTAGTGATAATGTTCATTAGACTGCCAAGTCAAAGGTCAAGGTCTCGAGTTGAAATCCAAGGCACGCGCCTTTGACTTTTCGAAGTCAGGTACGTATGCTTAAACGGTGAAGGAAAATATCGTGAGGAAATCAGCATGATACGATTTTCTCGGCAGTGTGAAGTTTGCCAAGTCGCATTAGGCTGGTGTGGTGGACTATAGCCTAATCTTCTCTTCTGAGAGGAGACGTGCCCAGCAGTGGGACAGTATAATGGGCTGATTAAATATATCGATTTTTTTTATCGAATATTGTGTAAATTTTGTAAACCCTAGTAGCCATATCTTTAACAATTTATATTTCTAGCTTTTACCTGACTTCGTCCGCATATATATTTGAATAATGTAGCCTATGTGTTATTCTTATGTTTCTCTACTATTCATCCTGCGAGCCTTTCCCAAACTATGTTGGGGTCGGCTTCCAGTGTACCCAGATTCGACAGAATATCAGCATTTTACACGAAGCGACTGCCATCAGACCTCCGTAACCTAAAACTAGGGTTGAGATCCGATGGCAGTCGCTTCATGTAAAATACTGAGATTCATTCGCATCTCCCAATATACATAGAAAAAAACGGACCCACACACTTGCACACAAGCAGCAAAACGGCTCTAGATGAAAACCAGCGTCAAGCATTAAAATTTGCTATGTAGTGTAACCTATGATCTATGTTTGCATATACCTATGTATGTACCATGTATTACTCGTGTATACCAATAATTATTAATAAACGAGTTCAGTGATCAACGAGCAGTCAGAGCGTTTTATTCTCCTCCAATACCCAACCTTACATGGCGACCCTGCCATGTTTGGTGATGGGGTGTCGGGTCACAATGCAGGCGCACTGTGTGTGTGGTACAGACTTTTATTCTGAGTGGACGCGATTTTTTGCGTTATTGAACTTTGTTCGAGAACCTTCAGAACCAAAATGTGTAATTCTAACACTCCGAAACGTGAAGAAGTAATAATAAATCAAAACGGTATTGGAGCCTCCAATGTGGCGAACACCGACCAGATACAATTTCATCTTTCTGCAATAAGTATTGTGATGATGATAATTTTGGGTTTATTGCTGATATTGGCAACCTATTTACTGTATAAATGCTATAAGAACTGCCATCATACGTGGATAAATGACCAAATACTGCGTCAATCTTTGAGATCATCATTGTCTCGGCGTGGTCGTAGAGGAGCAGCAGAAGGAAATAGATGTTCGGCGTGTGGAACGCGATTTTCGGCGTTCAATACCAGCTGTACGTCGTGTCCAAACAGTTCTGGCCTTGGGTCTTCACTTCCTAACGAAAATTTCGTGCTTAAACCGAATGTGTGATCGTGTATCCTAAAGATAATTGTAAAAGTGAAGTGTGAAAAGTGCGGTTGTGCGTAAAAGTGAACGGAAACCGATGAAAAAGCGTTGAACTATGGTAACCCGATTTATATAAGTTTTTATTAGTTATTAAGTATGCTATTTACTTTACTCCTTTAAAAATGTCTAAGTATGGCTCATGAGCTTAATGATATATATGAAAAATTAAGAAAATTTAAAGAAAATGTATTTAAATTGAGTATTGAAAGGAGGACGCCAGAGCGATTGAAAGAAAAATTGAATGAAGCAACTAGTATATATAATAATTATTCTGATTTACTTCCAAGCATTCGAAAACAAATAGATAATAAGATATACAGTGGCGAAAGTCTGTCATTGATTAAATCGCATTGTGATAAAATTGTAGAGTTATATTCTCAAATTCTAGAGTTTTGTAATAAGCTGCATACCGTAACTGATAAGAGTAGTAGTGAACTATTTGGCTCAACATCGAACCTCGAAACCAAAATGGAGTTTAACTTAAAAATTGCCCTGAGTTTGTTGCCAGTTATGAATAATGAGGAATCAACGACTCGCCAGTTAATTGATGGTATCGACTATTATAGTTCCACTTTAAAAACCGAACAGTGTAAATTAAATCTAGTTAACTTTGTCTTGAAAAGTCGTCTCTCCCAACAAGCAAAATTAAGACTTAAAACGGATTATCCATCCATTGATTCTTTACTTACTGACATGCGTTTGATTCTTTTGCCCAAAAAGAGTACCGTCGCCTTGCAAAGTAAACTTCAAACTTTACGACAAGATCAAAGGTCAATTAATGATTATGGTAAGGAGTTAACTGAGCTATTTATGGAGTTATCTATAGCGCAAGCCGAGGGCAAAGCGGAAAATCTTAAGATTTTACAACCTTTGAACGAAAAACAAGCTATTAAACGTTTTGCCGACGGATTACGCAATAGACGACTCAGTACGATAATAGCTGCGCAAAAATTTGACACCTTAAAAGATGCAGTGCAAGCAGCTATAGATGAAGAGACCATTTCTATGCCGTCTCAGTCTGAAAATGTTTTAACTTTTAATAGGAATCGTAAATATTATTTTCAAGGACAGCATAATCGAGGAGCAACCCGCCAGTCTCGAGGTGCCTCCACTTATAACAATTTTAGCAGGCCTACCGTGCACCGTGGTGCTACTTTCTACCGAGGAGGCCGTGGTCGTCCGTTTCAGAACTACAGGCGAGGTCAGCCTAAACAGAATCGAGGTACGTCCTATAATTCTCATAATAGGTACAATAATTATAGAGGTCGTCAATGGAACGTGCAACATTCTGATGCAAATATTAACGTTCTAAAGAACGATGAGCCCTCAACATCTGATACAACCGGGGAACAGCATAAGTTTTTTCGTGAATAATGTTGTATTTGCAAGTAATAGTCATTGTTGCATAGAATTATACGCAAACAAATGTAACTACTTATTTTTAATTGACACCGGCGCTTCAATTTGTGCCAATAAATATAAACATGTCATTGAATTAAACATACCGATCCATAAAGAGAACATTAAGATAAGCGGAATCGGTGGTACAATCGAAGCAATTGGATATGTTTATTTGACTCTTAGCGATTGTTATGACTTAGGAGGACAATTATTTAATCATAAATTTTATGTTTTTAATTCTTTGCCGTGTATGGCGCATGCTATTTTAGGACAGGATTTTCTTACGAAATTTAACGCTATACTAAATTATAATTGTAGAATTTTAACATTAAATAATAATATCAAACCAGAAAAAGTAATTTTACCTTTAAAATCAAATAATTCTGAAAGATTTTCTTATAATTTAACTTTGCCATCAAGGTCCGAATCAATTCATTACATACCTACTAACATTACTGAAGAGTGTCTTGTTTGTTCATCTGAATTACGAACAGGAGTATTCATTGCTAGCGTATTAGTTAAGCCAGTAAATGGTTTGATACCTATTTTAATCCTAAATACAAACGAAACTGAGGTTCACATTGACACTATTGAACCCACTTTACATAAAGTAGGAAATACACAGCATTTTGTTCTGGACAGTTTAAAGTTTCAGGCAGAGAGGATAAAAGTACTGCTTCTGTGTCAGGACAATACCAGATGACGAGAATGCCAATGGGCTTGAAAACAAGTCCAAATGCGTTTTCGAAAATGATGACAGTCGCGATGTCGGGTTTAACTTACGAAAAGTGTCTGGTATATTTAGATGACCTTATTGTTTTTGGAAATTCGTTACAAAGCCATAACAAAAATATCATAGATGTTTTTACTAGATTGCGTCAGGTAAATTTAAAGTTAAATCCTCTTAAATGTAACTTTCTTAAAAAAGAGATATTATATTTAGGACATGTTATAACGAGCGAAGGTGTGTTGCCCGACCCTGAGAAAATAAATGCTTTGAGTAACTGGTCAGTTCCGAAAAATGTTGAAGAATTAATTAGATTTGTCGCGTTTGCTAACTATTACAGAAAATTTATAAAAAACTTTGCCAATATAGCGTATCCCTTAACACAGTTAACAAAGAAAAATGCATTATTCATATGGGATCAAAAATGTCAAACTGCTTTTTCCACTCTAAAGTCCGTAATTTCGAACCCACCTATACTTCAATACCCTAACTTTTCTAATAACTGTAAATTCATACTACAAACTGACGCTTCCAAATATTCATTGGGCGCAGTTTTGTGCAATGACAATAGAAAACCTATAGCATTCGCGAGTAGAAATTTAAATAAGGCCGAAATTAACTATCCTACCGTAGAGAAAGAACTGTTAGCGATAGTATGGGCAGTTAAACATTTTCGTCCCTATTTGTATGGCCGTACATTTGCTATTGAAACCGACCATAAACCTCTTATTTATTTATTTGGCATGCGAGACCCCTCTAGTCGCCTTATGAAGTTCAGACTTCTACTTGAAGAGTACGATTTTACTGTAGAATATATCAAAGGTTCGACAAATATTCCAGCTGATTCAATGTCACGATTACCTATAACATCAACGGATTTAAAAAATATGCATGAAAGTATAATCACGGTTATGACGCGTTCGCAATATAAAAAAGTGCTTGAGTCGCAACATTCTCCTAATGCTATGGGTTCTACTGACGATTGGCCTGCGCAACCAAGAGTCATGGAGATCCATAATAGATCGAGGATGTCTGTAGAACTTAAATTTATAGAACATAATAAGTTAAATAACCTACGTAGATCTAATGAGATAGAAATAGAAAATAATGTATTTTGTTATTCGTCATCGAGAATGACGTTATTTATAAATCCAGTTTCCCAATCACAATTGACGCCAGCCGTATTTGTGAGGGAACTGAAAGATTTTTGTGAAAAAATTAACGTGCACGAATTAATTTTTATAAGATGTCAAATTTACGATGAATTTATAAAAAAAGTATTTACAGAAATCAAAACGAACAGAAATTGGACCGGTCCGCGATTGTGTATTCTAAATGACGTAAGAATAATTCAAAATAAAGACGACCAGAAAGTAATATTAAATGATTTTCATCTTCTACCAACAAGTGGCCATGCTGGTATAAGACGAATGTATAATAATATCAAAAAATATTACTACTGGCCATGTCTTGAAAGAGACGTGAAAGAATTTATTAGGAAATGTGATAAGTGTCAAAAACAAAAACATACTTCTCATTATGTTCGAGAACCGCTGGTTGTTACAACAACAGCCACTTCGGCAATGGAAAAAGTATTCCTGGACGTAGTAGGACCTTTAGATCGCGATGATTATAATAATTCATATATTTTAACTATTCAATGTGAGTTAAGCAAATACGTTGAAGCATACCCCATGATATCTAAAAGCTCAGAGGAGATAGCGAAAAATTTTGTTACAAATTTTATACTTAGGTTTGGTATCCCCGCTACAATAGCTACTGACAGAGGCACTGAATTTTTATCATCTGTTTTCAAAGAAACATGTAAACTTCTCAATATAACTACTTTAAACTCAACTGCATACCATCATGAAACAATAGGTTCTCTGGAAAACACTCACAAAAGTTTAGGTAATTTCTTAAGAATTCAAACAAATAACCGTCCCAGTTCATGGAGTACATGGATACCCTATTGGTGTTTCGCCTATAATACCTCAGTTCATACCACTACAAAATTTACGCCTTTCGAACTTGTATTTGGGAAAAGATGCAATATACCATCCAATTTATGCCAAAAAACAGTAGATCCTCTTTACAACTACGATAATTATCCATTAGAATTAAAATACAGATTACAAACATCGCAAAAAGAAGCCTATGATAATTTATTGGAAAGTAAATCATTAAGAAAACAAAGGCACGATCTAAAGTGTAATCCTATTACATATAAACAAAATGACTTGGTACTAGTAAAAAACGAAACTGGAAACAAACTCCAAAGTATTTATAATGGACCATATTTAGTTATAAGAGATGTTTCGCCAAATGTTGAAATTTTGAAAGACAATGGGAAAACTGACTTAGTTCATAAAAATAGAACTAAGTTATACTATTCATAATATTTTATTTTATACACCAATGTATCTTTATTTTATTTACAATCATAATAATATACAATGACTATAAACAATATTTTGTTTACACTTATAACCTTGTAATATTATTGTTTTCTTATCAATGTTAATCATATACCCTTTTACTTACTTATACTTTTGTATAATTTAATTAAAAAAAAATGTAACCATACTGTGCTAAATGTTTATTCAATGTTAATCTTGTTATCTTAGTTATAATAAAATAATACTATCATTATTATTTTATTTTTTCCTTTCGGGGAAGGTGTAGTGTAACCTATGATCTATGTTTGCATATACCTATGTATGTACCATGTATTACTCGTGTATACCAATAATTATTAATAAACGAGTTCAGTGATCAACGAGCAGTCAGAGCGTTTTATTCTCCTCCAATACCCAACCTTACAGCTATATACAGGCGATTTAATCACCTGCACTGCTTCAACATGGTGTAGTATTGATAACATATAACATATTAGACATAATTTATAATTTGTATCTTTAAGCAATCCCGTGATAAAGGACTTGATATTTATTCAAAATTTTCATAAAACGATATGCACCCTGCAGTACGTTGACCTTATGCGGACGGCCCGATCAAGTAGTTGGCTTGACTCGCTATCTCTAGATAGATACATACCTACAATGAGTTCAACGTCCGCGCTATGTCTTTGACTCTTTGCATACAAAATTTAAAAAAACATTTTGATGAGTAATTAAGGTATGTTTTTTTATTGATATGGGTAGTATTTCGTGGTCTGATTCACCTGCTAGAAGGATGCAGGTGATTAAATCGCCACCCTGTATATTGCTGATGTATGGGAACCCATTTGGTCCATCCGTGAGACACATACTTTATGCCTGCATTACATAACATGTAGATTATTTAGTTTGATCCTTTGTTGTTCTTTATGTTTGGTTATGTACCTGTGTATCGATGTTGGCCAAATAAATGGATTGTTTTTTGTTTCATCTGGTGACACCGAACTTGGGAAAATTA
This sequence comes from Acronicta leporina, assembly GCA_947256265.1. Taxonomy (NCBI): domain Eukaryota; kingdom Metazoa; phylum Arthropoda; class Insecta; order Lepidoptera; family Noctuidae; genus Acronicta; species Acronicta leporina. The sequence continues at coordinate 11,977,814 of OX366532.1, read as the reverse complement.
TTTCAATTTTTTTTTATAGAATAGGATAGCAAACGAGCAGACGGATCACCTGATGGTAAGCGATAGCCGCCGCCCATGGACAGCCGCAACACCAGAGAAGTCGCAAGTGCGTTGCCCGCCTTTAAAAGGTTTTGGGCCTCCGGTAACCTCACTCAGTCGGCGAAACACAACGCAAGCGTTGTTTCACGTCGGTTTTCTGTGAGGCCGTGGTATCAATCCGGTCGAGCCGAAGCATAGCTCTCCCACGAAAAAGAAGGCTCAATACAATTCAATGCTTTTTCCTTTTGCTATTGTTAAAAAACAGCCGTTTTTGTGGCCCCACCTGAGACTATTTTGTGAAGTAGCATTCTCTGAAACAGAAGGTGAAGTTTGTCGTGACTCGTCGTGACGAACGCCCGCACTCTTGATGCAATTCCGAACGCTGTCCGAATTAATGCTACCCTGTGCTCTACTTGCGCTGAGAGGCGAGGCCAAGCTATAAAATGATTAAACGTTTTTACTTGGTTTCTCAGGGGATATGTTGTATTGATAAATGATATTTATTACTGTAATCACACTAACATTTTTTGACTAGATATAGTTCACATTTTCTAATTGACGACCTATGAGAAAAAACACCAAAAAAAAATTCTGTGGTATCATGGCCTCTTTTAACGTACAGTAATAGCTTAAATTAACAATACAGGGATTGGCCCGTAGTTAATCTGTTATTCACTTCATATCACATCAGTTTTATTGCGGTGTCTAATAGATGGCGTTACTAGGTCACAGTTATCTTATTTTGTTTGGGGCCGAGGCAGCAAGACCTCAGAGCACTTCGACACAATGGGATCTTTTGTACTTCCCCTAGATAACCTATTCCTCATCCTCTCCCAGTTCTATAAACAGCTCTTCCATGAGCTTTATAATGAGGCCTGGGGGTATGAGTCTGTAGTCCTCTGTTTTTGGATAACCCTGCCCCAAGAGGGACATTCGTTTTCTAGCCATTGCATCGCATGTACACAGAAGGTGTTCCATGCACTCAATTCCCTTTTTACAGGCCCTGCAGGCTGATGTCTCCGTCAGACCCATCTTTTGCAGGAGAGTATATTGCTGTGACAAGATGTAAGGATATTAAAGATTTAAAAATTAAAAGATTCGATATTTAAACATTCTCCTTGGTAGGAACTCTTGGGGTCTGACTGGCTGGCGTCGGAGGAGAGAAATCTTACGTCGGAGTCTGTCGTAAAGCACCTTGGTGTGTGTTTCGACTTTTACGCATAAGACCCAGCTCCCCCTCGGTCGCTGCGACTCTGGCAGTCTGCAGTCCGTAGGGGCTCTTAAGGATCGGCAACGTATCAGCCAACTCCTCTGTTGTTGCAGGTGTCAATTGGCGACGATGACGACTTACCACCACGTGGCTCGCCAGCTGGTTAGCCAACGTCAGTAAGTACTTATGATTGTATAAGATACAGACAGATTTCAAAGATTCAGCATATCATACAATTTCCGTTCAGTATCGAAATAATTCTGTTAGAGACAGACTCCAATATTCGGAGATATCTGATGACAAAGGGAATCCGTTCTCAATTGAATGCTGCAGTTGCATATATGTATGTATAAATGGGTAGTCTGTATGTTCATTCATAAATGTTTTAAGGGCGAATTTGATAAAAACAATTTAACATACCATCACGCCTGTATTCCCCGAAGGTTTAGGCAAAGGCGTACTAAATAATGTACACCCACAGTTCGGCGTCATGTTTAGGTCCCATGTAATAGGGGGTGACCCTATTGGCATTAACCGGGCACAAATTCCTAACTCCGAGCTACTACTGGGAATTTCATAGAAAAACCCATTATCACTTTGCTCGACCTGGGAATCCCCAGGACCTCTAGCGTAGCAGTCACGCTCAGGACCACTTAGCTAATGAGGCAGTTAAAAGATAAAAACAAATAAGTATACTTAAAGTAACTAGCGTTTTGCCGTTGATTACATACCATCACGCCTGTATTCTACGAGTGTTAGGCAGAAGCGTCTTAATGCTTCACTTGACCCAAGGCTGGCGTATACTTTGGTTGAAGAATCAGCATTGCCATCCAACGTGGCAATTCAGCCAGCCTTTTGGACACACTTCCGGCTAGCAAGCGGAGGAGTTCTTGCTAGCAAGCGGAGGAGTTCTTGCTAGCAAGCGGAGGAGTTCTTGGATGCCCTTTTGAGTTGTATTTTTCTATTTTTTTATTTAGTTAGTATTGTTTTAGTTAGTTATTTCCTCTAGCCTCTAGCGTAGCAGTCGCACTCAGGACCATGAGCCTAATGAGGAATCATATCTATAATTATATTATGAAGCGGAAGAGTTTGTTTGTTTGTTTGTTTGTTTGGTTGAACGCACTAATCTCAGTGTTGAATAGTCATATCATATCAAGGAAGGTTATAGGCTATATAACACCACGCTACGACCAATAGGAGCGGAGCATCACTGAAAAATGTTACAAAAACGGGATAAAATATAAATATTTTTGTGAGATAGACCGAACTCCACGCGGCCGGAAGATAGTCAATATAAATATATAAATTAAAGTCATATTATTTACAACATTTACCTATACGGCTGGATCAATTTTTATCAAAGACATGTACAATAATGTGGCTATTTTTCGGTAATTTCTTCAACTTAATAAGATTTTTCTCTGATAAGTGCTAAGTTTAATAAACAACATTATCTTCAGATGAACTTGAGCAAGTGAAACGTCGCAGGGTATTAGCGCCGACCCCGCTCGTCTGGCAAGACGTTTAGATGCGAATTACACAAATTAAGTTCTACAACTCGAGTCCGTAACCACAATAAATTGTCCCCGTAATGTTTTACGCTATTTTAGGGGTCAACATAAAAAAATACCGAAGTAAACTTTGCCTTATGATATGACATACTTACCTTAGACATATGTATACATATTATATAACTAGCTTCTGCCCGCGACTTCGTCCGCGTAGCGTAATGATATATAGCCTATAGCTTTCCTCAATAATAAATGGGCTATCTAACACTGAAAGAACTTTTCAAATCGGACCAGTAGTTCTTGAGATTAGCGCGTTCAAGCAAACAAACAAACTCTTCAGCTTTATATATTAGTATAGATGTACCTATCTGATGTAACACAAAATAATAGACAATATTTTTTTAATATTAATATACAAAAAAAAATTGAACAATAATATTTATGATTTTATATACCAACGATTATTACAATTTTTATTATAGAATATCGATTTGTTTAAAAAAATATTATTATACGAAATTATGACACTACTGCCGAAAAGTTTCTTTTTTTTAAGGAACTCATCAATTTCGCAGTTAAAACTTTTTGTTACCTATTCTTTTAGTGGACTCAAATAAACAAATTAAAACGCATCCTATGTCTGTTGGAGGGTAGGGAAAGTCCATAAAAATTCCCCCATGGTCCTTGGGTACAGGGTGCCGAGTCTACTATTGAGTTGTGTCAGAATTGTGATTCAGTGACTTCATAATGGTTGATTTTTGACAGTTTTCTCTACGAAATCTGTCATTTCTTATGTCATTTAGTGCCATTGGACGGTCATTCTGAGTCAATTGAAATAGCAGACTAGGGCCCCAGGTCTGTTGTGGTGGGGCTAATGACCAAATAATCACACGCTACTGAATTGGGTTTTGTACTTTTTACTATCCCACCCCCACTGCACTGTGACATCTCCAGCATCATCTTTCCCACCCTCTTGTCACACAAAGTCACATTTCGTTGACTCCCAGCTTAAAGGAAAATTTATAAAGGTCAAATACGGGGCCCGTAGCCTAAGAGTCCCACTCGAACTTGACCGCTTTTTTAATGTTAGCAAAATGAGAGCGCTAGCAAGGATAATGAAAATAATTAGTTTGTAAGTTTATTTATTAGATTGTGTGCTCATACGAAAATAACCGTAATCTATACTAATATATAAAGCTGAAGAGTTTGTTTATTTGTTTGTTTGCTTGAACGCGCTAATCTTAGGAACTACTGGTCCGATTTGAAAAATTCTTTCAGTGTTAGATGGCCCATTTATTGAGGAAGGCTATAGGCTATATATCATCACGCTACGCGGACGTCGTCGCGGGCAGAAGCTAGTGTAACAATAAGATGCCTAATTAGCCTAGTGGTCCTGATGCAACGCAAGAAATCCTGGGTTCCGTTCCGAATCCGTTCAGACGCTCTGGCGTGAAAGAGTAAGAAACATCCGTCATCCATCCATCCATCCTCACAAACTTTCACATTTATAATATTTTTTTGCTCACAGGTTCGATTTCTGCTCGCAAGTCGAATTTTTCCTTCACTAAAATAACTTTTTAATCTTAGCAAATATATATAATAAATGCTAAAAGATTATGTAAAAGGTAAGGTAGCATCTTTCGACATTGAACTAACTGCAAAGTAAGTCATGTCGGTTGAGAAGCAAAGTAACTTGCTTTTCAATAAACGTTACTGGCGTCACCTTTAAGACGTAAACTCAGAATGTGAAGGCAAATTTCGACATGGCGAGTGGGACTCGCGGTGGCTTAGAGGCCATAGCGTCTGGTGTACCTAGGGTTGCCAACTTTTTGTCGGTCAAAAATAGTAGTTCTAAAATTATTACCCATAAAAATATAGTAGATAAATAAAATATGAAAAAAAATAGTAGGTCCCAGTACGTAGGTAGGTACTGAATATTTCGTTTTGTTTTACGCTCACATATTTTGAATTGATATTATTGTTTTGAGTTTGATGCCTTTAAAATAATAATATAGTAGTTTCACCTACTATATATTTTTTTCAGAAAAATAGTAGTCGGGCCTCTGATATAGTAGGATACTATATTATATAGTAGGTTTGGCAACCCTAGGTGTACCTAACCAGAAGACACAGGTTTGAATCCTGCCCACAAGTCGAATTTATAATATTATTAGTACGGTAGTAGGATGTACAGACATCGACCTGTTATAATTTTATTATTACGTAAAGATGTTTGTTGCATCAATTATATTTCTCACGCAAAAATGGCTTAACGAATTTAGAAGGGCGGCCGTTTTCGAGTCTGGCTATAATAAAAAAAAAAATACATGCAGAAAGTACTACCTACCTACTATATTGAATACTTAATTAATGATTTTGACTTTTTTTTATGGGATAGGGTAGCAAACCAGCAGACGGATCACCTGATGGTAAGCGATAACCGCCGCCCATGGACATCCGCAACACCAGACGAGTCATAAGTGCGTTGCCCGCCTTTTAAAAGGGTTTGGGCCTCCGGTAACCTTATTCACTCGGTGAAACACAATGCAAGCGTTGTTTCACGCCGGTTTTCTGTGAGGCCGTGGTATCACTCTGGTCGAGCCGGCCCATTCGTGCCGAAGCATGGCTCTCCCACGTGATAAACTGAGATAATATTTGAAATGAAAATTGCCACAGTTTATAACACAGGTTATTTACCAATGTGTTAATTCATTTTAATGTTGAACTAAATTCTGAAGTCCTAATATTTGTATGTCTTTTTTAAGTTTATTAATTGTTTGTACACGCGAGTCCCCTAGACAACATGTCCTCAGGCGATAACGTATGTCTATTGGATTGAAGGCAATATTCAGGCTTTATTATCGATAACCTGGGGATTCCAGAAAATCAATTACCGATTGTCACATAGGTTTTGTTTTGTTTTGACACGACTTTACTTTTTTAGACAGTTTTGACAAGTTATTAGTGCTTTTTTCAGTCTCTATTTTGTGAATAATGTGTTTATTTTTAAAGTGGGTCCGAGGGAGCGTGAAATTTTTTTTTTAATGTGATAGCAGGCAAACGAGCAGACGGATCGCCTGATGGTAAGCGATCACCGCCGCCCATGGACATCACAACACCAGAGGAGTCACAAGTGCGCTGCCTACCTTTTAAAAGGGAGTACGCTCTTTTCTTGAAGGTTTGAAGGTCGTAGTGCCCACAAAAACGTAATACCAAAATAAAACGTAATCCAATCCATAATTTAAACATACATACACTCACGCCCTTCTCCCACAGGGGTAGGCAGAAACTATAGACCGCCACTTGCTACGATCCTTGCATGCTTCTTTTGCTTCTGCGACATTCATACATCTTCTCAGACATACGCGCCGGTTGCGAGTACTACGCACCTGACCTTTTTGAAAATAAATCGTAATTCGAACACATTTTAATCGAAGTGTACCATTTCTACTACTTCACTGGAAATAAACGACCACAAAATCGTTCCAAACTTGGTACAGCTTTCAAGAATTGTAGTCGCTTACATTTATTTCCGTAGTGAAGTATTTTGGACGAAATATTAGAGCAGGAACCTAGATTAACAGTATCGAAATGGGAATAATAACACACTTCGATTAAATTGTGTTTGAATTACGATTTATTTTGGTATAACGTTTGTACCTACCTACCGAACTACAGTTTTTTTAATTCCTTGCAATAGTCATGATCCACCCATCTATTTGTACCAGTGCCGGGCACAAGTCTTCTACCAGAATGACAAGGCTTAGGTTGTAGGCCACCACGCTAGCCTGTCAAGGCTGACAGACTTCACACCCCATTCAGAAGATCTTTCATGCGTGCATGTTTCCTCACGATGCTCTCCTTCGCCGTTTACACGATTGATAATTGATTATTATTACGCTCATGATTCCAAAAATCAAAGGTGCCTAGGAATTGTACTCCTTTGATTTGACAGTCCAACAGTTATATTGCTAAGCTATCATTGCTACCGACGGTAAGAAATGCAAATAATGCGTGTATTGTCGAATCAGCTAGCTGCTAGGCCAGGGTTTTTTTTATTGCGCCACACTTTTTGTGTATTTGCAAGTGTCAAGTATTAGAGTAATCAAGTAGGTAATATTTCCCATCATGGGATTTTATGGCACCACACTCGATTGTGTTCGCCAGTGTCAAGTAGGTATAATGTTGTTCAGTTGCCCCAATAAAACGGTAGAAACTTTATTGAGGCTTCGATGGAGTTTAGGAGTGAACCCAAAAAGTCACGATTTTCAATTTTATATCATTTGCCTACACTCTGACACGTTCACGAACACTAATGGTTAATTTTCCACCATAATTACACATTAAACTTCGGAGAAATTCAAGTTTTGAAAAATAATATAAAATCGACAACGTGCACTTTTCATTTTCCCGCCTAAACTCCCTAGGCCAGGGTTTAACCCGCCCCATTTAGAGAGTAAACTATGCCCAGCTAAATAGTGTGACACTAAAATAGTTGACGAACGTGAAATAAGTATTATTATGTGTCATGTCTAAGAAGAATACGAATAAATCCATATAGAAATGTAATAAAATGGTCTGATATAAATGTATGACAATAATTTAGTATTTTATGAATGTTTGGGACATAAGTGGGGCAATTTCACACATGACATAAGAGTTCTATTATATTCAACGGTTCAACCAAACCAATTCAATATCATAGACTGGAAAAAGGAAATTGAAGGTCCTTCGGAGAGGTGGGGTGCCAGTTATAGCGAGTGTCTCTCCTGTATCCTCGAGCCAATGTTATATTAAGTAATGTTATAGTAGTAGTAATGTTATAGCTGGTATGTTTCTGGACCTACCAAAGTCATTTAAATGTTAGTAGCGAAACCTGTAACCTTTTAAAATGTTCATGGTTAGGTCTTATGTAAAAAGGGGCGACCCTATTGCACATGAACATCCAAAAATCCAAACTTTCAAGTTGCTACTGAGAATTTTATAGGAAAACCCAAAACCTTGCTCAACTTGGGAATCAAATCAAAACTTTTTTGAAGCCGTGTTTACGATGAGCGTATTATTATACTGTATACTTTATTTTTTGTTACGTACATATAATTTATGTATTGATGATGTTTTCATATATTGTGCGCGTCATTACATTCATACATTCACGCCTTTTTCCTATAGGGGTAGGTAGAAAGTAGGGCTACAGAGCGCCACTTGTCACGATACTAATATACCACATACCCGTGTGTCCACATTCACATTCGTGCGTCATTATTTCAACGGCATAAGTACCTTTTAGTCTATGTACGAGTATCAAGGCTTGTCCGCTCTAATCAGAATCGCTCCGCTATCATCCCCGCTAGCACTTACACCCCACAAATGGGTATTTGTTTGTATGAGTACAGAGGAAATGAAACGGGCCTGCTTGCCGGCCAATAGAGCGGACTGTGAGGCCGGCATTTAGCGAATCTACATGAGATTGGTACACTGTCTTTTTTATTATATATTCACGCACATTGAATAGACGTGTTGAGATATAAGGGTTTATCTATATTACTCTATCTATATACTAATATATAAAGCTGAAGAGTTTGTATGTTTGTTTGTTTGTTTGCTTGAACGCGCTAATGTCAGGAACTACTGATCCGATTTGAAAAATTCTTTCAGTGTTAGATAGCCCATTTATTGAGGAAGGCTATAGGATATATATCATCATGCTAAGACTAAGTAACTATTCCACGCGGACAAAGTCGCGGGCGGAAGCTAGTAGAGAAATAAGAATTTTTATTTGAATGTTTGTAATAAACTCGGAACAATCACGTGTAGGTCACACAAACATTTGCTCTGTGTGGGGATCGAACCCACAACACGTAGTGCATAAGCCAATCGCTCATCTACCAGCCACTACGGCTAACGTGTCGTCTATATAAATCTAAGTTTTTTTTATATTCTTCGACATTTTACACAGCACCATCTAGTCCCAAACTAAGCAGAGCTTGTACTATGGGTACTAGACAATGGATATAATACTTACCTATATACTTTTTTTTTTGTAAATACATACTTATTTTACATAAGAAACACCCAAACGAACACAAACACTTATATTCATTACATAGATATATGTGTCCTTTGAGAATCGAACCCACGACCTCGTGTTCAGCAGTCCGGTACTCGAACCTCTAAACCACAGAGATTAAGTCAAGTTAGGACGTAATACTTATACAACCCACCCTTCTTAGATTTATAGAAAACTATCCGTCTCGCCTAAAATGCTAATGCAAACTATCCTGAATAGATTTCTAGCGAACGTCTAACTTTAGAATTTATCTGTTACTATGGGCCTCGTTCTATAAAAATACATTGGTGATCAATTTACTAAATTACTTTATAACTACTAATATTATAAATGCGAAAGTTTGTGAGGATAGATGGATGGATGGATAGATGTTTGTTGAACATCCAGAACATCCACCTGAACGGCTGAAAGGATCTGGATAAAATTTAGCACAGAGATAGATTATAACATGGGCTACTTTTTGTCTAGGTGGAACCCGATTCTGAAGTCCTCGCAGACGAAGTCACGGGTAGAAGCTAGTATCTATACTCTATATATACTTACTTAATATATAAAGCTGAAGAGTTTGTTTGTTTGTTTGCTTGAACGCGCTAATCTCAGGAACTACTGCTCCGATTTGAAAAATTCTTTCAGTGTTAGATAGCCCATTTATTGAGGAAGGCTATAGGCTATATCATCACGCTACGCGGACGAAGTCACGGGCAGAAGCTAGTATAATTATATATTCTCTGGCATAGATAATAATTAGCCACAGCAAGGCTTCAAAAGACTCAGAAATTAAATTGGTATAATTCGATCGATCGAAATGGAGAAACTTTAATTATATAAATTCCTTGAGTGAAATAATATTAGTACTTACTGTTAAGTAGTGAGGTTTCAGAAAATTGAACTACAGAAAGAAATAAGACATTTTATTACAATCTTCATAATTTCAAGTCTACACAAATGATAATCGAATTGATAATGTTTAATTATTATATTTTATTGAAACTTAATGGAAATATAACCCAATTTCTAGGCAATATCGATATCTTATTAGACTGAATTTGGCTTCGCAGAATTATGAGAAAATACATACATACATACATACACTCACGCCCTTCTCCCACAGGGGTAGGCAGAAACTATAGCCTGCCACTTGCTACGATTCTTGCATGCCTCTTTTGCTTCTGCGACATTCATACATCTTCTCATACATACGCGCCGGTTGCGAGTACTACGCACCTGACCTTTTTACCTTCATGAGAAAATATAACATTTTTTTATGGCATAGGGTGGTGACCTGATGTTAAGCGATTAGGTACCGCCTCCCATGGACACCCGCAACACCAGAGTAGAGCCCATTGCCTTTTTAAAGGAGTTAGGCTGCCGGTATCCTCGCTTACTGAGCGAAACACAACGTAAGCGTTGTTTCACGCCGGTTTTCTGTGAGGCCGTGGTATCACTTCGGTCGAGCCGGCCCATTCGTGACGAAGCATGGCTCTCCCACGGTAAATAAGGCTAGTTTCTACTAATGTACGTCCACCCACAGTTAATCGGTCTGTCTAAGTCCCATGTTATAGGGAGTGATGCTATTGCTATTAAACTGGGCAAAAAAAAATCCCAAACTCTGAGCTGCTACTTACCGAGAATTTCATAGAAAAACCCGACAACAATTTTCTCAACCTGGAAATCAAATCCAGGACCTCTAGCATAGCAGTCGCACTCAGGACCACAAGGCTAATGAGACAGTTACTCCTTATTTACCGTTATATTGTTGGGTTGTCTTAATTTTATCAAGTTATTCTCAACCCGTGTTTTCCTGAAAGGTTTTAATCAATCACCAATTACAATTACCCTGTACCCATCGAAGCTTTTTGTACTTACATACCTGTGGAATATAACCTTCAAATGATTACGTGTTTTATTGAAAATTCCGTGGCACCGCGGTCCGAGACGCCGTCAGGGTTGACTGGATAAATGGCATTTTTTTCATGGTGTTGGCCCCTATACGGTCCGTATGAGCTTCGAGGAAAAATTTGAACGTGATCTGTTAGATGTGGTTATTTTGTATTTTCCTTGTTGACAAATATACAGGATGAAATTAATAGATGACACAAATTAAAATATATAATAGCATTAGCATAACAATACTGATACACGTATGATGGTAGATACCTTAAGAGGTACCTATGTTATATTCTCCAGTAAAGAAACCGATCAAATTCAAATGTTTTACTCCAAATTAGCTTTCAAAAGCATTGAAAAGTAAAGATTCTAGTTGCACGGTTCCACACTATAAAATATTATTTTAAAATAAATTGTGTTAGGTAAATTCTTCGTGTGGACATTGAAAGTTGGAACGAGGTCGACAATATAAAAGGTTTCCAGCATTTGAGAACTCAATGTCATTTTATTAAGTAAATAAATAAACTGGTAAAACACAAATCATCAAAGTGGGTACATATACCTACAATACATTTTTACTTAGACGTGGTTTACTTTTTTTTTTGGTGATGGTCTTAGGCTGTTGATTCAGGGAATCTTGACAGCGTAACCGGATTTGCTGGTGAGGCACCGAATGCCTCCAGCCAGGAGCAACTTATAAACTAAGCAACAGCAGCTAAGGGCGTCCGCTAACCGGACACAGACCTCGATTAGACATGGTAAAATGTACACACATTTACATTAACCCTATTGAGATATCTGTAAAAGAGGCTCATGGCTAAGTAATAACTAAGCTGATCAACTGATCGGCAAGGTTAAGCTCGGTTCGCCACGTTCAGTGTGTGGATGGGTGACCATTCTTAACACATCGAGACCCCTCCGCGCCTCGGAGAGCACGTAAAGCCGTCGGTTCCCGGACGATTCCCCGGACAATCGTTGGTGGTAGTCAGCACCCCAAAAAATCCGACAACCAGTCTATCCTTCGGATATCGGTATTGTCCAGAAATTGGGTTACGGAGGTCTGATGGCAGTCGTTTCGTGTAAAATACTGATTACAGCCGCATCTGGTTAGACTGGAAGCCGATCCCAACATAGTTGACGAAAAGGCTTGGAGGAGGAGATATCCGTAAATACTAAATATTATTACATTTCTGCCCGATCCCACAAGATCCCATGGCGTGTCACAAAATATTCGTTTGACGTTCATGTCGTTGGAAGGCTTACAAATAATCAATACACCATCAAATTTATATTTTTTTTTCGTCCATTTCTTTGGCAAAGGAATTTATTTCTGTTTATATATTTTTGTGACACATTCCTTTTCATGTGTCGTGCCTAATTATCTCGTCTAAAGCCCGAGGGCGTAAGCAGAGGTGTATTATAAGAAGCTTGTATAATATTAATAATATATATTTTCATAGGAATTCTTATATGTGACGAAAAAGGAACTTAAATCACTACATAGTATAAAACGAAGTCGCTTCCCGCTGTCTGTCTGTCCCTATGTATGCTTAGATCTTTAATACTACACAACGGATTTTGATGCGGTTTTTTTAATAGATAGCGTGATTCAAAATTATGGTTTTAAGCTATTTAACATAATCCTGCGACTCTGAGGAACGGGGCAGCGTGGGTGAAACCGCGGGCGAGTCGCTAGTGGTGTATACATTTTGTATTTTTTTTTAAATTAAGAGCTCAGCTCTTGTCGGTGGATCAACCACTGTTCTCTATCTTCTGCTTTCCGTTTTACCTCTTGATACGACTCGATCGCAATCCTTTCATTCACTTGTTCCACAAAACTTCGTCTAGGTCTACCCCTTCCTCGTTTTCCTTCAATTTTACCTTCTAGTATATTTTTGAAGAAGTCATCATGTCGTATCAAGTGGCCAAACATCTTACCCCTTCTATTATCTATGGTTCTTGACAACTGTCTTTTCTCTCCTACAGTTACTAATACTTCCTCATTAGTTTTCATTTCCGTCTAACTGATCTTCTCCAGCAAATTTTGTATATGGCTTCTATATTGTTTTATTGATCATGTCGGCAAATGAGTAGACAAGCCACCTGATGGTAAGAAGTTATTACTGCCCATGGACACCTGCAACATCAGAGGAGTTTCTGGTGCATTGTCGAGCCCCCCCCCCACGGACTGCCAGAGTCGCAGCAACCGAGGCTTTAGAAAAAACGTTCATTATGAAGCCGTGATTGCCTAGTCATAAGACCAATGGACTGCCAAGGCAAAGGTCTCGAGTTCAACTCCAAGGTACGCACCTCTGAATTTTCGAATTTATGTGCGTATTAATAGTTAATTACCACCCGCTTAAACGATGGAGGAAAACATCGTGAGGAAACCTGCACGTCTGAGAGATTTTCTCGACGGCGTGTGAAGTCTACCAACCCGCATTAGGCTAGCGTGGTGGACTATAGCCTAATCATTCTCATTGTGAGAGGAGACCCGTGCCCAGCAGTGGGACATATAATGGGTTGATTATGTTCATTATGACAGTTACAACAAGACAATAAAACAGCAACATTTAACTCGTAATTTAATCGTTTTCCATGAACCTAAAAAACTTACCTGTACATCTCTGTCTACCCCTATAGAGATACAAGCGTGATAGTATGTTCGAAACAGCTTAACCGTCTACTGTAAATATTCTAACTGCCTCATTGGTTTAGTGGTCGGAAGAGCCCCAGCTACTCTAGAGGTCCTGGGTTCGATTATGAAGCCGAGCAGTTCAGAGTTTGGATTTGTGCCCGTTTAATGACAGACTCGCCCCTATTACATGAGACCTTAGACATGGCAATGTGGGTGTACATTGATATAACTGTGCCTATCTCTTTAGAGAATACAGGCGTGATGGTATGTTATGTTATGTCTAAATTTTCTTCGAGGCAAAGGTTCCTTGATCATTCATCCAATAACGGAAACGTTGCTAAACCACATTCTTAAATGGATCTACATGAAAGCATGCTACAAAACAAAACGAGATCAAAACAAAAGGTATTCCTTTTTCAAAAATATTTTCAACAAGCAACACTGACAGATAACAAGCAGACTGACCACACGGAAACCCAAACAGAAATAATCTAAGATAGCTTATTTATCTAAACTGGCAACACCGCTTTCCTTGTATAGAGACAACAAATTTTGTTTATTTTCTGACCGTCAGTTTTATTGTTGACGCTACCGTAAATAGGGGTAGAGTCAGCACAAAAAATATTCCGCATAAAAATTATAAAAATAAAACATACATCACTCCTGTACAGAAGGACTCAGGACCACATTAGCCTAGTGGTCCTGAGTGCGATTGTCACGTTAGAGATCCTTGGTTCGATTCCCAGGACGACCAAAGTGTTATTGGGTTTTTCTATGAAATTTTCTCAGTAACAGCTCGGAGTTTTGAATTTTTGCCCGGTTAATGGCAATAGGCTAGCCCCCTATTACATGGGAGGTCCCAAACATACCGGAAAACCTAACCTAACCCTTCGGGGAATACAGGCGTGATGGTATGTAATGTCACTCCTGTATTCCATAGGAGGTAGGTAGTGGTGGTGTACTATTGTACACCAGTTAATAAGCCCTGCCTGTATCCTATCATCATGATCGTCATCATCATAGTTGGATTCTGCAATTCAAATGATTAAATAATACTGTTTTGACTGGCAAATAAAACCATCAAATGCGACAGTAAACGGCAAAGTTTTTATTGCAAACAACGATAAATTTTAATGTAAAATAATAATATATTATTTATGAGCTTGTCGATATTTCTTCATAAACTCCGCTGCGGTGTCAAATAAAATATGATATTATTATATTCATAACTCTTTGATGGCAACATTAAAATGTCATTCTATAAAAACGGACCGTAGAATTTAGAATTTAAAATGATAATATGTATACTACCTTACGATTTATAAAATATAGATTAATCAATTAATTAAAAATGGCATTGCATTTTAAATATTGCCAATTTATTTGATTTACGATAACTTCAATATTTAAAAAAAACATAAATGGCATAAATAATTATTTTAAAGACAAATCACAAAAGTGACACTTTGCTCGACCTGGGAATCAAACATAGTCGCACTCACGACCATTACACTAAAAAAATATTCTTGAAATATAATTCCTTTTTATAGATTTTATAATATAAGAAATCAGCAAATATTTTTTGTTATATTTGTTTTATCATACGTATAACCTTGTAAATTATATTTCCAGAATGATTTGTGAGACTTTTGCGAATACATTTATTCACTTTACCCATATTCGTTATTTACGTTATATCTACATAAGTATCATCAGTAAGTATATAAGTCATATATAAATTAATAAAGTAATTGTCGTTGATTATTTTGAAACGTAGTGATGCTCTCAGTTTGTTTCGGCGTATCTTCTCAGAGGAAATTCCGGCGCCGCATCTAGTTAAAAAAAACTTTAACTCGTTAAAGTGTCTCTAAAGATCCATTTACAGAAATAAATATGATTTATCATTTGTCGGGATTTAATAATGATAATTTAATACCGTAAAATAGTTTTATTTCAATAAATTATATTTTTTTAGTTTCTCGTTCGTCGCGCTACATTTGCTAACCGTACCGCCAGCTGGGTGATATTGTTACAGAGTGAAACGTAAATATTTATCATCTATTAATATACAACCGCTGTATTGTTTCTTTAAGTCCGGGTTCGTAATGTTACGTTTAATTATCACCTGTTTATCACAATTCCAATTACAAAAGGGTTATTGAGAATAGAAACGGAACTAAACGTGGCACTATTTTGGAAGTTGCAGGGAATAAATTGTACCTAAATTGCTTTTGCAGTCTATTAATTGTATAAGGTATGTAGTTTCGAGATAACGCATTCAAACTAAGTATTTTCTAAAGTTAGTAGGTATAAAATAAATTTAAATGGAGTTTCCTGCCAGCTTTCCATAAAACCTACTTTTAGGAACCTTTGAAGCAACTTGTTTCGACTATTCCAAAGTACTTAACTATTTTAGTGGTCTAATTAAAAAATATTAAAACGTAAAACCTTATTATATCTTCACGATTTAATTCCTAAAGGAGCTAGGCAGGGGTCTGAACTACATCCACTTTTAGACCCATATAATGTTACAACCTAAAACTATCATATATTTTCCGAATTTGCGCATAAATAATCATCACCCATGTATCGATTCGCATCGCACCTCATTCCTAAACGGCCCAGAATACACAATATCTGTTCTTAAAAACCTTCTCTATTACGAGCGGCGAGTATCCGAATATAAATTACTAGCCGCGGTAAGATTCAAGGCACGTTCAAAAATTTATTGTTCCCTGTATAAGTTGAAAGAACCATTGAGATAACTGGCGCTAGCAAAAGTTCCTGTGGAGTTTTGTTGTAGGTGTTGCCTTTGTGCTGGCCGATGCTGATATGTTTTGGAAAAAAAATAAAAAAAATATAGTGGAACTTAGAAGAACGAAAAAACTTTTCTCTAAATTTATAGAGGATTATTAGTTCACAATATATTTTTGCAGTCAATTCAATCAGTTCTTATTCAATTTCAATTCAATTTTTTTTTTTATGACATAGGGCAGCAAACGAGCAGACGGTTCCGGCCCATTTGTGCCGAAGCAAAGCTCTCCCACGTCAATACTTCCAAAAAAAAAGAAAAGAAAAAAATCCATAATTAATCTGTCAAATTATAAATTCATTGAAATTGTAAGTCTGTTTGTCTGTTACCGTTTCACACCAGAATTTATTTTTTGTTTTTAATTTATTTTCTTTATTTTTTAATTTATCACCTGATGGTAAGCGATAGCCGCCGCTATTCAGTTCCTAAACATTATTACAACAGTTATTGCTAAACAGTTTTCGTTTGCATCTTGAAGATATAAGGATCTCGAGAAGAGAAGACGAAGCTACCCAATGTTTTTTGGGACACGAGTGTAACATGACACATAACAATGTATGGGAAAAGTTTGTACACAATGGTTGGCAAATATTATGAATGTGCCTATATTAAAACAATTACGGGATGATTTCCCTTACATGGCGCGCATTCACAGGGGGATGTTAAATGATCGATCGCCGAGACAACGATACCGCTGTTGTGGTGTGGTGCGGTGTAAAAGCGTCAGCGATTTGACAAATTTTATAATAAAAGTGTATTTTTTTCTATTTGGCATTATTGCCTGCTAAAAATTATTAAAGATATATCATTTTTAGTGAAAGAAAAATTAAAATTTTAATATTAGGTAGATTATATAATTTCTAACGTTTTGGATCGTCTAACCATCATGGACGCTATTATGACACTTACGCGAATATAAAATATTGAAGTAAAACTACTTTTTACGGAAGAAAAAAATATTTATTTGGCATGCAGCGTGTGAGGCAAAAACAACGCAACAACAAATAAAAATGTAATAAACGTAAATACGTCGGACTTGCGATCATGTGGGTGCCGGTTCGAACATCACCCATTGCACTACCGACGTGAACCCACTCGTAACACAAGCAATCTAGCTTAGCACGAGGGGTTAACAAGAATACTAGTAATGTGCGACCCACATTTCTAGTAACATAACATAACATACCATCACGCCTATATTCCCCGAAGGGTTAGGCAGAGGCGTACTAATGTACACCCACAGTTCGCCGGTATGTTTAGGTCCCATGTAATAGGGGGCGACTCTATTGCCATTAACCGGACACAAATTCCTAACTCCGAGCTGCTACTGGGAATTTCATAGAAAAACCCAATAACACTTTGCTCGTCCTGGGAATCGAACCCAGGACCTCTAGCGTAGCAGTCGGGGTCCGGACCACTTGGCTATTGAGGCAGTTTACATTTCTAGTAAGCTTTTTTTTAAAAAAAACCTACTTCAATAGGTTTTATAATAACTTTAACTTCATCTACACATCATTTTAAATTAGAACTGTTTGCTGCATGCTGTAGAGCCGTTTTACAAAAGCGGGAGACACAGAGTTCTGATAATTAAACATATAATATTAAAGCTGATACTGACGTCTGAATGTTGGGGCATACGTCAGACAGACGTCTCAATGATGCAGTTGGGACATGTTATATAAACAGTATCTACAAACTCATTATAGACCGTGACTTTACTCGTTTTATGAGAGGGGCTCGTGGCTAAGTAATTACTCTGATAAAACTATATGTAATGGTTTGGCCATGTTGAGAAAGACGATTATCGAAAGGAATCTATAAAACTGCCTGATTAGCCAAGTGGTCCTGAGCGCAACTGCTAAGCTAGAGGTCCTGGGTTCGATTCCCAGGTCGAGCAAAGTGTTATTGGGTTTTTCTATGAAAATTCCCAGTAGCAGCTCGGAGTTGGGAATTTGTGCCCGGTTAATGGCAATAGGCTCGCTATTACATGGGACCTAAACATACCGGCGAACTGTGGGTGTACAATAGTACGCCTCTGCATAACCCTTCGGGGAATACAGGCGTGATGGTATGGTATGTTTTCTATAAAGGCGAATGTCAATGGCGGCGTCCGAAGAGGTCGTCTTATGACTTAAGTGGCGGTCCGTAGTTCCTGCCTAACCCTGTGGGAGAAAGGCATAAGTATTATGTATGTATGGATGTAAAACTATGTGTAATGTTAGGCTGTGCTTGTCACGGTCAGACTATGGATGGGGGACTATTCAATTAATTTTATTTCTTCGATTTTAGCTATCTATGTACCAGACTATACTATGTTATAATGAGTAGTATTTTTATTTGAAAATAGCCATTTTCTTTCAACCGCCGATCCCACCCGATTATACACTTTGTTAAAAAAGCCCTCTATGTGTATAGATGATGATGGAACCTGTCTTCTTAGCATGGACTGCTTGATAATACTCCTGCAACCAGGGTAAGTCTTTGATGAATAAGACGATATCGGGAATGAGATAATATAAGATTATCGTCTGGATGAAAACCTACTGATGTCGTACGAGAAAACTAGGGAGGGTTACATATTAGTTAGCTAGCAATATCACCTCTATTGAACACAACTCGTTGTTAACTTGATTAAAATTAAAAAAAAAGGACATACATACGATGACGTCTATTGTCGTCTCGGTTGCACGCGTCGTATCGTATATCTCCATCCTTGTCGGCAACTTTTTATACGCCCGGCTTAATTAAACTCATTCGGTTGGTTTACAGCGAGCGAACACTTTGTATTGTGTTGCTTATTGGGCGAAAGTTCATTCATTATTACGAAAATTAATTATTTAAAGTGTTGCCGCTATGGGCCGATGGTTTTTGAATTTTTGTTACTGGCAATAGGTTCGCCCCGTTTTACAAGGGATGTTGAACGGAGGATGTGCATTAATACGCCTCTGCCTAACTCTTTGGGGAATAGAGGCGTGATGATAATTACCTATATTTAAGGTAAGTATGTGTAAGGAATTAGTAATTTAAATCTTTTGTTGTAAGTAGGGTTTTCTTAATATCATCATAACGTGGTAAAGTCTATAAAGAGTAGTTTTATTTAATAGTGGTCCTGAGCGTGACTGCAAATTAAGAGGTCCTGGGTTCGATTCCCAGGTCGAGCAATGTGGCTTTTCTATGAAAAAAATCTCAGGAACAGTTTGGATCTTGTGCCTGGCTAATAGAAATAGGCTCGCCCTATTACATTTCAAAGTCAAACTCAAAATCATTTATTCAATATAGACTACTAGGTAGTACTTTTTGAACGTCATTTTTACATTATAGACAGCCCCCAAAACGCCCGCCCTTCACCGCTTCCTAGTGTTTTCGCTGGGAAGAAGAAACGGCGCAACATGGGACCTAAACATACCAGCGAACTCACGCCTCTGGCTAATCCTTCGGGGAATACAGGTGAGATGGTACGTATGTGTGTAATTTAAAAAAAATAGTAAGTACACACACTTACATAGTAATTAGGTAGACATGTCTTTAACTATTATAGAGCATTGTGGAAACCAAAGACAAAGGCAAAGTTCACCAAGTAATTTTCTTTTCTTTTTTACAAAACTTTTTACTTGTCCCGTAAAACAACAGAGATTTACATCCTGGAAAAGTGTTTTTTCCAAAACAACGGTAACAAAGGAGTTGAGCCACTTTTGTCATTGCGTAAATGGTGCTGTAATTTTAACAGAAAAAACTATGGAGTAGTGCGCCGGAAAATTACTGTTAATTAAGTACGCAATTATACCGCGTGTGCTGTCAATTATATCCAATTAGTGTAAATAGCTCTTTTGGGGTATTTTATGTTAATAGTAGATATATTTTTGAAAATAATGTTAGTTATTATGGCAGTAGGTACTATACAAATTTTCAATGAAAAATTGTGTTTAAATATAATTTAAACATATTTATGATTTTGCTGGAAGATGTAATTCCAATTTATATCATTAGGGCCACTAATGATATAAATTGGAATTACATCTATTTTCAGTGAAATATTTTTGGATGAATTGGTAGAGCAGAAACCTAATTTAACATACAATAACAACACACAATAACAACAGATAATAACACACTTGATTTTATTGTGTTTGAATTACGATTTACGTTTTTATTGGGGCTCGGACTTTTAGTGCCTCTTGCACCAACTTCTTAAATAAATAAAAATAAATAAATAAATATTCTGGGACATTTTTACACAGCACCATCTAGTCCCAAACTAAGCAGAGCTTGTACTATGGGTACTAGACAATGGATAATAATACTTATATACTTTTTTTGTAAATACATACTTATAATACATAAGAAACACCCAGACGAACACAAACACTTATATTCATCACATAAATTTTTGTGTCCTGTGGGAATCGAACCCACGACCTCATGGTCAGCAGTCCGGTACTCGAACCACTAAACCAGAGGGTGAGGTCGTGGGTTCGATTCCCACAGGACACAAAAATTTATGTGATGAATATAAGTGTTTGTGTTCGTCTGGGTGTTTCTTATGTATTATAAGTATGTATTTACAAAAAAAGTATATAAGTATTATTATCCATTGTCTAGTACCCATAGTACAAGCTCTGCTTAGTTTGGGACTAGATGGTGCTGTGTAAAAATGTCCCAGAATATTTATTTATTTATTTTTATTTATTTAAGAAGTTGGTGCAAGAGGCACTAAAAGTCCGAGCCCCAATAAAAACGTAAATCGTAATTCAAACACAATAAAATCAAGTGTGTTATTATCTGTTGTTATTGTGTGTTGCTATTGTATGTTAAATTAGGTTTCTGCTCTACCAATTCATCCAATCTATGAAAAATCTATGAAAAAAAATATCAATTATCTATGAAAAATCGTTCAAAATTGTATTTAAATACAATTTTGAAGTTGGTGCAAGTGGCCCTTAAAGTCGGTTTTACATAACATAACATACCATCACGCTTGTATTCCCCGAAGGTTTACGTAGAGGCGTACTAATTTACACCCACAGTTCGCCGGTATGTTTAGGTCCAATATAATAGGAGGCGACCCTATTGCCATTAACCGGGCACAAATTCCAAACTCCGAACTGTTACTTGGAATTTCATAGAAAAACCCAATAACACTGCTCGACCTGGCAATCGAACCCAAGACCTCTAGCGTAGCAGTCACACTGCCTGCGAGTCGTATTTTCCACTTTCCTTCACTAAAATAACTTTATAATCTTCGCATGAGAAATGCAAAAAAAAAACAAAATGATATTCGTAAACTGGTTTTATTTCTAGGAAATCAGTACCTATATTGTTTTAAGTTTGTGTTTAAAGTTTAAAGTCCCACAAGTGACAGGGCTTCGTAAACGAGAGAACATAAAGTTGCCAAACAATTTGTTATAAGTCGGTAGCGCGGTACAAAATTAACGACTCTGTCCCCGAGAAACAACGACATTGTACTTCATGATAATAACTCTAACTTATTAGTTTTGACGCAGAATCATGTATTCTAGACTACCTACTATAACGTGGCTATCGTAGCAGAGAAAAAGTAAACAGAAAGAGTCAAAGTATCATGCATAGCCCTACATCGTAACACTCATAATATCTGCTCATACTACATCACTACTCTGGACTTTAAAAGAGGCCAAGATTCTCTGAGTTTGTTTCGGCGTTTCTTCTCAGAAGTCGTCAGTTAGGAAATACCGGCGAGACCAAAAAAACTTGTAATTAATCTATTTACAGAAATAAATAATAATATCATTTATCATTTACCATCACGCCTGTATTCCCGGAAGGGTTAGGCAGAGGTGTAAAGAAAGAAAGAAACTACGTGTATTAATGTAACCTCACAATTCTCCGACATATTTCTGATACGGCGGTTATCGCTTACATCATCAGGTGATCCGTCTGCTCGTTTGCTCCCCTATCCCATAAAAAAATAAGTGCCACAAGCTTATTTAAAATTCCTATTTTATCAGGGTAAACACATTTCGACTTATTACAAAAGATGGCAATGGTAATCAAGGCTAAATACACTTTCTAATGCCATATTTTGTATAATAATAATTTATCTCCTTAATTAACAGTATACCCGTGACCATGGATGCTGTAAAGGATCCGAAACGTCGGGAATTAAATAATATCAATACAATGCGATAAAATCCGTTAAACGTAGTTTTATTTCAATCCTATATTGTTCTGAGAATATACCCCATATAGATATCGTATGGCGATAAACCTGAATGACAGGTGACACGATCCAAAACTTACATATTCCTGAAAATTCCAGCACAATTTTCTCTCCGTTGACTTTTACAGCTCGCCGCGTGACAAGCGTTTGACAGACTATATTTTCTTTTAATTTCTATTTCCGAACGAAAAACGCGGTATAAAATTTTTACCGCTATCACTCGACGCCATATTAGTTTTGTTTCGAGACTGCATTTAACGCGTTTTTAACGTTGTGTCATTGATATTTCTGTTTGTTTTGGTATTTGGAGTGTGGCAATGCTGGCATTTTACGAATTTTGTTTAATGCTATAAAAATATTCAAGCTAAGTACGCTATGGATTTGAAATCGTCTGTTGGATGCTACGCGCTACGTGTATGGATTGTCTGTGGTGCTATTTAGATTATCGTTATTGCCCAGCATTTGGCAGCTGCTTCGCATTAAATACTGATATTCTACTATATCTGGAAAGACTGGTAGCCGTATCATACATAGTAAGGAAAATTCTAGAAAATTGATATCAATCGAATCAACATTCTACTGGCCGCACCAGCGAACACCAGTATAGTATTGTATAATGCATTCATTTAAGATTAAAGAAAAAGGAAGTTATAAGCGTTGCTGTCCGGACAGGATCCGAACCGTTAGGTATTAAATAACATCAATACAACGCGATGAATTCCCTAAAAACAGTTTTAAAAAAGTATTCACGTAAGTGAATATTGTACATTGAAATAAAACTTCTTTTTCAAAAATCAGAAATCAGTATCAATCAATTACCTTCTTAATTTATTCCTGATTTTATTTTAAATTCTATCTTATCCCGAATAATTTCACCTGAACATCGCAGACCCTTTAAAACTGACACAATTTAGATATTCTGTGTGGATTACATTGGTCGCGGGAACCGTTTTGCATCACAAATAATATTCCCAGTTCGAATAGGAAAGCTTCTAGAAAATTCTACAAACATTCTCGAACCATTTTAGAATATATTAAATGTAAATATTATTTAAGCTGGATGAGATGTGGCTGATGCAGAAATCATATTTTCACCGAACAGATGCGTTTTGATCCAGTACCGTAAACCACGAGATGATCAAAACTTGTATCTAAGGTACTTTGATTACCTATATACTACGTGGAAATGGAAGAAAATTTGCAAGATTGTTTCCCAATTCAGTAGTGATTCTGTTTTCCAATCATCATTATGTACTCAAGGTCAAATTAGCTTTTAGTGAATCATTCACGATGGCTACATATCAGGCCATACTCAGTTTTGACAGGAAACGAATGTCTGGTAGGTAGGTACGTGGTGAGACATTCATTCAACATTAGAAATGGAGATCCTTTCTGGGGATCTTCCGATCCTTAGAGTGCCAACGAATGAGAGCGTATTTGTCTACGACTCGACGTTATTTCTAGATGTTTATAAACTTACAAGGATTCTTTGTACTTCTTGGTGTATAATATGACTGAATTCCCAGTAAAAAGCACTCATATATTTTTAACAAAGCACACAGTTATCTGCTGACGTAATAAAAGCAAAAAGCTTGAATACAAACTCGTTGCATCTGATTTGCGGTTAGATTGTAAATGACACGGCTCCTTTGACTATCTATCTATAAGGACCCGCCTCTCATGATCATTCCCCTCTGTCAAGGTAGTGGATTAAAAAATCTAACGCGTTTATCAAAACTGTTTCCGAAATCGATTTTTCATAAACAGAATCGTTTCCGCTCAGTAAGGTCGTCATAAATGCTCCGTGTAAATACCGATATAAGTGCAGTTAATGTATGCAAAAAAATATCTAATATCTTATTTAGATAAAGATGGAGTTATTTTCCGTATGTAAGTATTAAAGTTCATTTATTTCTATTTAAATCACATAATACAATTTATTAATAAAGATCGAGGACGTTACCGATTCAATAATCGAGTATAAAATAATCGTTTAGTTCAAGCATGCACTCCCCACGAGACTACCCGCACTCCTCACGAGACTATCCGCACTCCCCACGAGACTAGCAAATTTTTTTTACTAACAATATCAGCCTTCTGCTAATACACGTAAGATTTAAATTTGAAATATCCATCAAAATGTCATTTTTTGATTTCAATTATATATCATCCAATAGGATGTCACCATTTCTGATTTCCAATTATAGGTCTTAATGCAGAATTACCGTTTTTTGGCAATTATAGGCCTTATATATATTATGACATAATGCATAAAACTCGAATTTTAAAAAGTGTAGCGAGACTATGTCCCTCTTTTGTTTTTTCATTTTAATTAATGATGTGATAGTGTTTGTTTACGATTTCGAATCGATATCGATATTATTTTCGTGTTCAATGTAAGACCAAATTATAATACTCGTAATTGCTAAAGATGAATATCATGAATTTATGATATCACTATATTTTAATAAAATAACATTTTTGGAAATGACGTAACTAAGATTAATAACTACTAAGATGATTGATTATTTTTGATATCCAGTATTAGATATTTTATTTGTTACTTTTTCAGATCTACAAAAGACCTTCATTTAAAATGATATAGGTGTGATTGATAAATAATAGCTTAAGCCGTTGCGGATAAATTTGTTGACAAAAGAATTTATAAATTAACATGATTTCTAAGATACGGTATGGTTAGAAGGTCTGGGGTTTCTTTTACCGCTTAGGTGGAAAACCAGCACATGTCCCGCCTGATGGTAAGTGTATATATAGTGTTAATGTACCCTATTATATGAACGCTGGCAACACCTGGGGTATCACTCGCCCGTTGCCGAACCTGTAAAAATCTTTTCACACCCGGTAGACAACCCACAACACCGGTACCCCCACTGCCAACATAACGCTTCCTCGCGGAGCTCTGGCGATGTTGCTCACCGCTAGGAACACAACATAGTACAGTCACAGATAATAGAATACTAGTAGTACAGTGCTATGTTATTTGGCTACTATTTTCTGCAAAGTGTAGGTGTTTCCCCAGTTGGGCAGCTCCAATTGTAAGTGAGTTATTCAATTCCACTATGCCCTGCCTCTCGGGGTGTTTCTTCAAACACATTATTTTATTTTTTCGATATCCGGCTCAAAGAAATAACGAGAGTACGGAACACGACATACCATCACGTCTTCACCGGGGAATCGAACCCAGGACCTCTAGCGTAGCGCTTCTGTTCATATTAACGCGCGACATAATGAACAAAATCGTATTTACTCCTACTTATATCTCGTGGGAAACAAAATGCTCTGTCTAGTGTTATTCCTAATATATCAGCCTGGCAATGAAAAGAAAAAATCAAAATGAAAGAATCAAACTAATTGGTATCAAATTATTTGTAACATAACGTCCCCAATATCCGCTCTATCTATACTAATATTATAAAGAGGAAAGATTTGTATGTATCAATGTATGTAACAAATAAACTCAAAAACTACTAGGCCGATTTCGAAAATTCCTTCACCATTTGAATGCTACATTATTCAAGATTAACATAGGCTATAGAATATGTATTTCGAAAAGTTTGCGATTTCTCTCACGCGTGCGTTTATTTTCAAATTACATAGTATGTTACACCTATTTATCTATACCTAAACAGTTCCTTTGTTTTGTATTTCATTAGCAATGAGAGCATTGCATTGAAAATAATTATGACGCAACATATTAAAAAGGAATGTATGGATGATTTTAATTTTGCAAATAAATAATTACATATAAAAATAATTTGTAATGTTGTTACGTTTTTCTCCATTCTTCCTTAAATAATCTATCGATATAAAATATCGACATAGTAGCTTCCTAATTATTTTTATTGTATTATACGTTCGTATTGTCGTCAATTCTTGTATGTTGACGTATTTGACCTCTATGTGTGCGTAAATTGTGTTAGTGGTGAAGAATTTAATATGTGTGAGTTCGTGGCGATACAAAATGATTTTGAGTATGTGTGCCGCAATGTCTATGTAGTGTTTCCTCCCCCCGCACCAAAAGTGACAAACTTTTTTGTTCATAGAATTAAGCGCGTCACTTGTCCAGGGATAGATAGTCAAAGCACGGCTCTAATGATCCTCTACATTATGGCAACCGTACAGAATCTAATTTCAAACCGTGTGTGTACTAAGCTAGAAAAATTTTTCAAAGCGTGTTTACCCTCCTTCCTAACGAGTCTCGGAAAAGTTCCATTTTCAAACACACCTATGTGTGTATAGTACAGCGAATTTCAAAAGCCCTTCTCAAAAGTTGTTTGTTTGAAATTGGAAGCGTATCCAACTTGGTCGGATAATACTACGGTACAGTATGAAGGTGCAAGCCATTGGTGTATTTTATATTCAGTGCGCAACGGGACGTCGGTAGGGGTGGGCGCTTTCCTCCCCAATTTCCCCGATTTTCCGATCGTGTGTGAACTTTTAGTGATTGCAAATTTTCTGTGAGAGTGCTAAAGTTTTTTTCTGTTTTGGCAAAGGGATGTTGTTTGCGGCCTAATATAGCATCTTTGTAAGTAGTTAAAATATATTTTTCGCCGTTGAAAACTTAGTTTCTCAATTTGAATTACAGATTGACCAAAAAAGTTTATTATTAAACGATAATTTTTTTACACGTTACGTTTGATAGACTAGGGATATGACCATTGGACTGCCAAGTCAAAGGTCTCGAGTTCAAATCCAAGGCACGCACCTCTGACTTTCAAATAATTACCTACTACATAATTAACTTATGATGAATTGATTAATGAATCAATTCATATGGAAAAACCCCAGCAAGTGGCGGTCTAGTTTCTGCCTACCCTTGAGCGAGAAAGGCGTGAGTGTATGTATGTACTAGCTTCTGCCCGCGACTTCGTCTGCGTGGACTTCAGAATTGGGTCCGGCCTAGATAAAAAGTAGCCCATGTGTTATTCCAGACTATATCTATCTCTGTGTAAAAATTTATCGAGATCCGTTCAGCCGTTCTGGCGTGAAAGAGTAACAAACATCCATCTATTCATCCATCCATCCTCACAAATTTTCGCATTTATAATCTATACTAATCTATAGCTGAAAAGTTTGTTTGTTTGTTTGCTTGAACGCGCTAATCTCAGGAACTACTGGTCCGATTTGAAAAATTCTTTCAGTGTTAGATAGCCCATTTATTAAGGAAGGCTATAGGCTATATATCATCACGCTACGCGGACGAAGTCGCGGGCAGAATCTAGTATATTATATAATATACTAGCTTCTGCCCGCGGCTTCGCCCCCGTGGAATAAAAAGTATCGGGAACGGGATAAAAAGTATCCTATGTCCGTTTCCTGGTTCTAAACTACCTCTCCACCAATTTTCAGCCAAATCGTTTCAGCCGTTCTTGAGTTATAAATGAAGTAACTAACACGACTTTCTTTTATATATATAGATAATATTAGTATATGGATAGTAGGATGTATGCAATCAATACATGCGTAAAGAAGTACCTATCTACATACATATAAAGTTAACAAAGTTTAAAAAACAACTGTTATTTTTATTTCCAGCCATTTTCAGCGAAAAGTCTACGTCACAACATTTCTAGATACCGATTCTAAACATAACTTTTTAATTTCAACACCGTTCCAGGTAGATTTCGTGAGCATTTTATAGCAATTCTATCATTACTTATATTTCCAAAGAAGCTTTCTATGGCTTCGCTTTGGCAATACTTTCTATATCTAATAACTGTAGGGAATTATATAATTTCTTCGACTACGGCAATTATTTGAAGACTAAAAAATTATTTTTATTTTACTGGCTTTTAACATACTGAAAACGCCTGTATTGCTCTCAGGGTTAGGCACAGGTGTACTAATGTACACCCACAGTCCCATCTAATAAGGGGCGGGCCTATTGCCATAACCGGGCAAGAATTCCAAACTCCGAGCTGCTACTGGGAATTTCATAGAAAAACCCAATAACACTTTGCTCGACCTGGGAATCGAACCCAAGACCTCTAGCATAGCAGTCGCGCTCAGGACCACTAGACTAATGAGGCAGTTCATAATTAATTCAATCATGTTGCTAATACATTTTTAATCAAAATTAGTTTTGACTGACGCGGACGTCCTTATTCGAAGCAAAACTGATATTACATACATAAATACACTCACGCCCTTCTCCCACAGTGACAGGGGTAGGCAGAAACTATAGACTGCCACTTGCTACGATTCTTGTATGCTTCATTTGCTTCTGCGACATTCATACATCTTCTCATACATACGCGCCGGTTGCGAGTACTACGCACCTGACCTTTTTGAAGGACTTCACCAATAAGATCGGTGTAGGTCCAAACAGTTATCGTCCCACTGCAGGGCGAAGGCCTCCCTACCCTTCTTCCACTCCTCACGGTTTAGAGCCTTCTGTGGCCAATCTTTACAATAGATGTCTAGCTCATCCCGCCATCTCCTTTTGGGCCTGCCGCGACGTCGTCTAACGTTATGTGGGTTCCACTCAGTTGCCTTCTGCCTTCTTGGTTTGAAAGTTTTTTTAATGTTTTTTAATTTTTTGTGTTAAATTTGTAATTGTAAGTTTTAAATTTTATGAGGTGAAAGTTTTACCTACCGTGGCGACACCAAACCGGTCCTGTCGGAAGACCAGCGTCGTTGCGATTCATCGTAATCGGCATTATGCTGAGACAGAACCGATTTGTGAAGCATACATGGGTTCACAGAAGACCTAGGACCTAATAGGTATTAGTTATTATTTAATTTTCTGTGTTCTTGGGTGTTCTTTTTACAAATAAATTTAGTTTCTTTCTTTCTTTCTTTCTTCTAATTTTTGCCCACAGCTCGTCTGACATGCGGCAGATGTGACCAGCCCAATTCCACTTTAAGCTTGCAGCTTTCTGGCTCACGTCGTCCCTGTAAACTGATATTTACAGTCAAAATTCGTTTTGAACGGCTTGTATTTTTACTGTAACATATCATACACTGCAGCGTTTTTTTTCTACCATCGCTCATTGCCAATAACACTTTAATCCGATTAATCGTTCATAATATTCCGTATACTACAACTGGCATGCAATGTTACGGAAGCAATCAGCTAATACCTACAGAGATCCCCAAACTTTTTTATCTTGTCGACCACTTGCTATATTTTTCGGTTTTGTGTAGACCCCCTTCTTCTAATTTTAAATTTTAGCAAATGCATTATTCCCACGTCGAGCAAAGTGTTATTAGGTTTTTCTATGAAATTCCGAGTAGCAGCTCGGAGTTAAGAACTTGTGCCCGGCAATAGGCTCGCCCCCTATTACATGGGACCTAAAGATACCGGCGAACTGTGGGTTTACAGTAGTACGCCTCTGCCTAATCCTTCGGTGAATACAGGTATGTTATTATACCATTCACCATACCCATCTACGTCGCATAGACCCTATATTTTCCGCTGACATGGACCCCTTGTAGGCCACCGTCGACCCCTAGGGGTCGCTATAGACCACTTTGGGCATCACTGAGCTAATGCAATCAATGGTGTTTTATTCCTGGAGTTTGAAAGAATCTGCGGTCTGTTTTTATATAGAGAGATAAAAGCTAGCATCCCGTGCGCGGCTTCACCTGCATTGATGTTCTTTCAAAATTTTCGATATTTCCGGTCCGGAAAAAGAAACCTTTCATACAAATTATATATTAACAAATACGAAAAAAATGATTGATTCCACAGTCAATGTGTTTGTACAGTTAATTTTTAAACACCTTTTTTGTTGAAATAAAGATAAAGTTAAAGTTTTGTGGGTCTCTAAAAATATCCTTACTTATACATACGAAGGAGATGGCGTGGCGGGACGAACGAGACGTCTTCCTTGAGAATTGGAAAGAAGTAGCGCACAATCGCGACCATTGTAGGGAATGGAGGGAGACCTTTGCCCAGCAGTGGGACTGTACGGGCTAATAACAATAATATACATTATATTTATTATAATACAAAGTCCCCCGCCGCGTCCGTCTATTCGTCTGTTCGCGATAAACTCAAAAACTACTGATTGGATTTTCATGCAGTTTTCACTAAAGTGTATCCGAACCCAAATAATCACAAATTTTGATTAAATTATCTTTGAATTACGATTTATTTTGGTATTACGTTTTTATGGTCAATTCTATCTGTCGGACCCTTAGTGTTATCCACAAGTCACAACCCTATCCTGACTGACAACATTGTTTATATTATAAGCATATCCCAGTCATTATTGTTGTGACAACCCTTGTATTAGTTCGCACCAATGAGGAAAGGTCATGTCATTTTAGGTACACACGACGACATATAAACCTATACACACATTATCTCCTTTTGAACGTCTTTGTCCCGTTGAAATAGCGGTGATATTTGTAAAGCAACTGTACAGTATTATTTGTCATGTATGTCGTGTATACATTCTCCGGAATAATTTGCATGTATGTACTTTACGTAAGTAAAGTGGTACGATGTGTTTCGTAGTACAGACTACAGTGCGCAAACACCCTTATTGCAAATTCCTGACAAGTACTTAGGTAGTACAGTTGATGTAGGTACCTTAAAGGGTACCTACATCAACTGTACTACCTACTATACAATATACTATACCTATATATATATATATATATATATATATATATATATATATATACCTACTATATAATATACTAGAAGTAGTCGCGGTTTCACTCGCGACTACTTCTAGTACATTCTCAATAACTAATTAAAATTTTCGTGTTTCTGAGCACAAACCTTTGCGTAAGCGAGTTTTTCAAATTATGTTATGTTCAAAATTTCAGCTTTCTAGACTTTGTACTTTTGGCTGTGCGTTCATAGATCAGTCAAGACAAAGTCTTTTATAAATATATCGCGCCTGTATTCCCTGAAGGCTTAAGCAGAAGTGTACGAAGGTACATCCACAATACATCGATGTTTAGGTCCCATGTAATGGGGGTGAGTTGCGAGTTGCTATTGATATTTTCACTGAAAAACCTCAATAACGTTTTTTTTTTCAACCACTAACAATTAATCATAAACGCTTCGTATGACAACCGGGACCGATGGTTTCTGAGGCACGGAGGAGTCTCGATGTGTTAAGAACGGTCACCCATCCACACACTGACGGCAGCGAACGCAGCTTAACTTTACAGATCAGTTGATCAGCTTAATTATTACTTAACCACGAGATCTTGACGTGGGAGAGCCATGCTTCGGCACGAATGGGCCGGCTCGACCGGAGTGATACTACGGCCTCACAGAAAACCGGCGTGAAACAACGCTTGCGTTGTGTTTCGCCGAGTGAATGAGGTTACCGGAGGCCCAAGCCCTTTTAAAAGGCGGGCAATGCACTTGTGACTCCTCTGGTGTTGCGGGTGTTCATGGGCGGTGGTTATCGCTTACCATCAGGTGATCCGTTTGCTCGTTTGCTTTCCTATCCCATAAAAAAAGACCCTCATACTAAGTTCCTAGTAAATATAGATTTAAAAAATATAATTAATATAAGTAGTGTCAACTATTAACTTAAAAGTGTATTTTGTAATAATGTCGGAATGGCTCCATTTGGCTAGCGACTGTATTATTGGTGCCGCCTGCTGCCAAATACCGGCTTGTTACAAACTGCATCTTGAAAACAGCTATTTAGATAAACTTTTGTATGTATTTCTATAGCGAATATAAACTACTGTTTTAAATTACTGAGCAAAGGTGTTGCTGATTGGGAGCCGAGTCTTCAGAGCCTCCTACGGGCTTCAGACTGCCAGAGCCGCAGCACCCGACGGAGAACTGGCTTTCACACCCAAAATTTGAAACACACACTAAGGGGCCAGCCAGTCAGACCCCAAAAGGTCCGACGACTGAGCAAGTTAGATTTTTTTAGATTTTTACGAAATGCCTATTTAAATAGCAGTGAGGAACTGCATTCTAACCCTTCCCCACACAGGATAATTATTAATTACCAAAGTATACCTAATTAAATTATATTATTAATGAATTACCAACTATGATTTAAGAGCTTAACTTCATTATGTGGAACCTAGCCTCACCTACACTGTTTTGTTGCTCGCAAATAAAAAAAAAACAAGTTCAAACAACACACAATCACACCCAAAAATCTTTACCTTTCACGCACAATAAAAACAAATCAACCTAAACTAACCGGAAATCTAAAAAAGGGTATATTTGTACAGAGCGAGGGCAACACCGGACTATCTCGTCCAAGTTGTGATGACCATAAATATGAAAGAAAAATGGCGAAAATGCAAAACAGAACTAACCCAAACGAATGGACTCATAAAGGATCGTCTGATAAGGGCGCGGTGCCAGTGCGAGCGGGGAGCTAGCGGGAAGCGGAGATCGCCTGATAAGCGCGTGGTGTCAGTGCGAGTGGGGAGCTAGTGGGAAGCCGAGCGGGTAAAAATTCCGTCTCTTAATAAGACACATTTATTTTCTTGTTATTCCGTTTCCCATCCTATGGAAAAACCAACAATAATCATCATTCTTGACTTTTACCAACAACATTGGAGTCGGCTTCGAGTGTAATCTAATGCGGTATAAATATTTTTATGGATCTGGTCTGATCTCAGAATGAGAAAACAACAGTAGTTTCATAAATATGTATATTCATATAATGTGGGACATATAATGTGTATAATTAAAATACATTGAATTGAATTGAAATGGGTGGATTATGTTTTGTACTACCTGTTGTTAGACATCCGCAAAGTACTTACTGGGAAGTGCCGATACCGTGGTTGTTCAATAGATGTTATTGTCGTCACCTTTAAGACGTAGGTTCAGAATGTGAAGGTAAATTTCGACATGGCAGGTGGGACTCGCGATGACTTACATATTACATAGCGTCTGGTGTATCTAACCAGAAGACGCAGGTTCGAATCTTGCCTGCGAGTTGAATATTTCCTTCACTAAAAATAACTTTATAATAATAGCATGCAAAATGTAAAAAAATCACAAAACGATAATCAAGATTGGATCAGCGGCTCAGCTGTGAAAACGCAACAAACTACCAGAAAGACAGTCATCATCAGAGCAACCCATTATATTAGTCCCAATGCTGGACACAGGTTTCCTCTCAAAATGAGAAGGATTATTAAGCTGTAATCGACAGACAGACATTTATAATATTAGTTTAGATTGTACATTATTTAGACACATAAAGGGCAATTAATGAAAGTTTATGGCTCCAATCAAATAATTCATAGCAAGCTTATTTCCGGAAACTGTTTAAGTTGACACAATGTATATTTTACGATACACAATAAACTATAATGTCGCATATTATGGATTTAGTTGCTGCAGATTTAATTATTTAGCTAGTTCATTCGATGAAAATACTGTAGAATACTGTATTTTATGATATTTTTTTAAGATTTTATACAAAAGCATTCATCATAAGAGCACACATACTATTATGCCTGTATTCCCCGAAGGGTAAGGTAGGATGTACTAAAGTATTGACACATTATTTACAAAGTATTTACACCGTTGACATTCGCATCTTAATTCACCGCAACAACACTGCTTGAACTGGGAACAGAACCCAGGTCCTCTAGATTAGCATTTCAGCGAACGATCAAGCTTATCAAGACACCCAGTTATTAAGTTCCTGGTAAATATTTAGATATACCACGAATTGGTGGCTTTGACACTACAGTTTGACTATAGTTCTTTCAAATATACAATTTTCAGCTCAACAAATGCCGCAGCGAATATCCAAACGAAAAACACACCATGCAATAGTTCCATATTTATTTAACTGCCGAAAAAACAGGTTCGGCTTTAAACCGCTTCTGCGTTTATTCCCGCTATCATCGGCACCACACCCTACTCCCCCAGCGTATTCGATACAATGCAAATAACACTTCGCTGTCGGACAGTGATAGGGGGCATTAACATACATTGCGGGCTGTGTTGCCCAGTTAATCTGACCGTGAATGGGCCTTCGCAAAAATCTACAAAAACAGGTCAAATGTTTTGACAGCTCACTTCGGATGTTTGTAGTACAGTTTTTATGCAAGGCATTGTAATAGATTCGGTTGTTAGCTTTTTTGGTCGTGTTTAGTGCAATTTAATGCATGTACATTGCTGGCCCAGTTGAAGTGACTTACTTCAGGCTGTTTTAAGTCAAGGTCAGAAGTGGCACTCACAGACCGGTCGGCCAACTTACTCAATACTCAATATTTATTGCATTCAATAATTACTTGGGGCATGTGCCGCTTGACCATATGTATAATGGCCCCAGTAGATGGCGCACGTGTTTCCCACCGGCACATCTTCGGTTCACTTGAAGATGTTAAAGATTAAGGGTCACTTGCACCAAGTTTTTAAACCAATTTTTCATAGGAATTTCTGTTTAAATACAATTTAAAGACATGTAAGCAGTAGGCACAAGTGGCCCTATAAGGAGTAGAATATTTAGAAAAAGCGTGTGGTTAATGATTACTCATTCATTACTCATCCATCGATTATGCCTTGCTTGCCGCTATTAATTTATCCTTCTTAATACATCGAAACACCTCCAATCCTGGAAGATCACGGTAAGCCTTCGCACCCGATTGTCATACGAACACAATTATCACAATTGTTATTGGTAGTTAGAATTCCGAAAAGCCTAAAAGCATTTTATACTTAGATAACCTCCTTTCAACCTGAATTCGGTTGAAAATCCGTAAAAAGTGGTCCGTTAGGTATTTGAATGTTTAATATTCGCCCAAGGATGACAAATAAGTATACATCCCGTGTCATGGTAAGCGGCAACCCCAATCTATTCGCGATCAAGAACGGTGTTAGGTATCATTCATCAGGTCGCGTTCCTATCTTGAAACCTCACTTGTTACGTCACATTTACCTAGTTATCTTGCAGGATAACATGCAAATTGGAACAATAATATCAGGATATCGTTATTTAGCGGCAAAATACTTGACAATGCGGTAGTACTAACACAGACGAATTCTATAACTCATGCACAGTGCTACTACTTCAAATTATATACTACCCAGAAATTAGATAGCAGTCGTTTCATACAATACAGACATTACAAAAAGATAAGTCCCCTATATTCAGTGTTTGAAAACAATAGATAGAAGGTATTACAAAATAACTCTACGTAATTATACATTGTATAAGTCAAAATTACTAAGTTGTTTTACAACTTTGTCCGAACCAAATCACTTGTTACATGAAATCAAGATTGGATCTTTGAAATTACTGATAAGCCTAAAATGTTACAATTAAAGTCTGAAATTACCTAAATTTTATTAGTGGCCAGTCACGGCATTATGAATAACTATGCTTCTACTTACTATAGGTATTATTCTCCCTGTGAAGACGGGTTAGAACTTAGAATACAATTCAGATAGGCATATCATAAGAGGCGAGAAAATATCTGTCTTGTTCGGCGGTAGGTCGTCTTGGGGTTGGTCTGGCCGATAACCACTTTTATGTGGGAGTCTATCGTAATGCAGCCACCAAGTGTGTATTGGAGAGCTATTTCCTCTACTCAGTTGGGAGGCAAACGAGCAGACGGATCACCTGGTAGTGAGCTATTACCGCCGCCCATGGACACCCGCAACACCAAAGGAATCGCAAATTCGTTGGCCACCTTTTAAAAGAGTTGGGGCCTCCGGTATCCTGACTCACTTGGCGAAATACACCGTAAGTACATATTTCAACACGTCGGTTTTCTGTTTTCTGTTATCACTCCGGTCGAGCCACCCCTTTCGTCCAGAAGCATATCACGGTAAAGGCTGGGTATCCTCTAGATGTAGTTCCTCCATATGGTTACTGCTGACAGTCTGAAGTTCGTAAGGGCTCTTAAGGCTCAGTAACGCATCACCTGGCGTTGAAGATGTCCGTAGACGACGATGATAACTCTAAATACCAACAAATAAAAAATAAACTTCTATACAGCACTAAAATAGTGTCAGTATAGCCAATCTGAAGGTCAATAAGTTTCGTAATTAGGGTCATAATATAATTAACTTTAAGAACTTATAGTGAAGTAGTCCGCTACTGAAGTGCTTTTAATGGGTTGGCAGATTTTACACGACATTGAAACTCTGAGGAATACATACTGTTGTGGATGCGGGAGTATAACGTATTCGAAGGACCAACAGTTTAGCGGACTGTAGCGTGCAAGATATGTTAGGTATGCTGGGCGGTTTGTGTTCACTACAAAGGCGCGGTGGAAAGAGAAAGATGGGAGTATGGGACTCACCGATGCACGTGGTGCGTCGAACTTGGTGTCCTGGAGTCTTGAGGTACCTCGAAGATTATGACACTCTCTTGACGTACACCAGAACACACACTGAGTTTAGCGGGTAAAGGTAGCTGGAGCCGGCTCACAATCGCGGGCGCACACTCTCAACCATATATTAAGCGGGGGCGGTTAGCGGGAGTCTCCTCCAGTGAAGACGAAGACAGCCTTGTGCAACAGTGCGGTGCAGACTACAGCGTCCTTCGCACTCGGTGCAATTTGTGCGTAGCGAAGATAGCCGAAGTCCGTTTTTTGTCCCTTTCAGGTTTTAAGGATTGGAAAGAGACAGGAACAGGAAGCGGACGGAACATAGGATATTTTATATTATTTAAGCGGAAATGGAAACTGTTTTGACTATAAAGTCACAGATTAATAACAACAATATAGTTGCGTGCGGAAATGCATTCAGGCATCTTTTAAAAGCTGTGGCGTAAACACATACTTAACATAATATACCCTTACACATATTTCCTCACGATGTTTTCCTCCACCGTCAAGTTAGCGCTAACTAATTAATTGCACACATGATTGAGAAAAGTCAAAGGAGCGAACCTTGTTCAAATTGAAATAGCTTTTCATTAAGGGTGGAGCCGGTAGAGGCTTAGCAACCATTGAAAATCACGACAATTATATTATGTTTTTGCTACACGCCCGAACAAATTATTGTTACGGCGGGCCAAGGGCACGGTATATTTAATTTTATGGCAATGTTAACCTCCGTAGAAGGTCATCACATACGAGTCTGCATGTCAAATAACATTTAGGGTATCAAAATCACAGGTATTGGAGTTGACCTGATTAAATGATTATAGAGATTACACCTTTTACAACTTACAAGGTTTTGTAATCTCTTGTAAAGAGCTCTCAAAAATTGAAGCAGGTATTAAGAACAGACTAATCATTTATCTATTAAAAAAAGTAGCTTGCTTTTTAATAGATGCCACTGACGTCACCGCAAAGACGTAAACTCAAAATGTGATAATAATCACCTCAATCATCATCAAATCTCTAATTCACAATTGCCTAGTGGTCATAGCGACTGGTGTATTTTACAAAAAGCAGCTTCAAATCCTGCCCGCAGTCGAATTTTTCCCTCACTAAAATAACTTTATAAACTTAGCACGGAAAATGCAAAAAATTAAAACAAGTAGAATAATGTCGTGTTTTCCAGACAAGTTTGAACACCATCTAACCATGCAATAAAAGCTTACTGGCGTTTCTCGAGGAGTTAGGGTGGCTCGAATAAACCATCATTCCCACCTGCACGTAAAATACGCGGTATGACGTGGAGGTGCGGATTTTTGCACATTCAGATAATTTTTGGATGTGGCTGACTGGCTAATTTCAGACATACACTGCAGTTATTTTGACGAAACTGTATTGGAGCTGATACCCATAATAGTAGATAAGCTTCGACCTGAATTGTTATAAAAATATATTTTCTTTTCAGGTACAAACCTTTGTGGAATGATAATAGACAATGTAGAACGGTATGTCAAAATGACAGTTAGACATTGAACGCAAGATGGCGGGTGGTTTTGGCGGTAAAATGGCGTGGCGCGCGCTGCTTTTCGCCGTGTTTCTTGACAACGTGATTTGTCAGGTCGGCTGGACGGAAACGAATGAAGACTTGGGTGAGTTGCATTTATATTTTGAACTTACTTATTTAAAATTCAGTCGTAATAAATTATTAAAATAGAAATAGTAGGTACCTAGAAACTAAAAATCTCTGTGTATGACTTCATTGTGTTTTTTTTATGTTGATTCAAAAAAAGCAAGTTATTTCGTAAAGCTCGTCAGTATTGTAAATGTTAAAATTCTCCCAAAACCACCTTTTTCCTTATATGTTTTTTTACAATTAGGTGGGTTAAGGAAAGTTAATTACGCCCATAGCAACAAGAGGTGAACCCAGGATCATAACCTGTTGAAAGGTCACGCGGAAAGATTTAATTTTATCCGCAACGTACTGACCTTTATGTTTTGCCTTTTATGTCATCTAAAAACAAATATTATACCATAAGTAGATGTAGGATGAATGAATATCTAACACGCTAAGACCTCGCTGCATAACCTAAGGAAGGTGGCCTTTTGTGGTCGCAGAGAAGGGACTCTGTTCGCCCATCGTGTGACTCCAGAGTAGACGGTAGCACAGTGGTCGTTTTGCCGTACATAGTAAGGTTCAGGGGAGACCCAGAGACATCTCTGGGCACATGCCCAAACTGACGTTGCACAGGGGGGTTCTGGGTTGGTCTTTTAGGAGGACACAGTGGCCCCCGTCTTGTACTGATGGTGGCCACCGGGTTGGTTTTAGTGGGTAAAATCCACACTTCCGGTTTACTCATTGAAGACCGAACGCCCCTTAAACAACGATGAATGAATATATTTTAGCTTTTGCACTCTTTATAGGTTCAGTACAATCCGGCGACCTCTTTGGGTGTACTGAGGCAGTGATTCGGAGACCTAAATTTAAGTCTGATGTGTGATTTGTTTATGCTTTCTCTAACTTATCTTTTTTAACAGGGACTTCATATCATATTTGAAAAAAAGTGATGGAAATTATCTCGCCAACATCTCAACCTGTAGATGTAATATTTTTTTTAAATTTATTAAGGAGACGGATCACGTCCATACTTTTTTTCTAACCCCCACCGCAAGTGAAATAATATCTCAGTTATTTTATTTACATTACTTAATTAAATCTATACTAATATATAAAGCCGAAGTTTGTTTGTTTGTTTGCTTGAACGCGCTAATCTCAGGAACTACAATCCGATTTGAAAAATTCTTTCAGTGTTAGATAGCCCATTTATTGAGGAAGGCTAAGTATAGGCTATATATCATCGCGCTAAGACTAAGTTCCACGCGGACGAATTCGCGGGCGGAAGCTAGTATCAGATATTTTTATAGATCTCATGGCTGCCCTAATCAAATTAGCTTTATTTATTTCATGTTATTTGTGTAATGCTCTAGTAAATGGAGTATTAATAGTCATTCCCAAATCCGTAGGAATTTCCCATAACGCATAGCAGATGTCCTATATCTAGTTTCTAGGCCAATAGATTTTTCTATAATTTTAGTTTTTTTCAAAATATACCTTTATTAAATACCTATTTTGTTCAAGTCTAAGAAAAATAGTTTGCACAATTAATACAATTTAACAAGTCCCTTTCCATTCCTAAGTTAAGTGCCTGTAAAAAGTCAATAAGATAAATATTACAAAGAATTGTATTAGTTGAAATGGCAAGGCGCACTTGAACTGATTCAAATGATTTACTCTTTAGATTCTTGACTGAATAAGATGTTTCTTAGATCATTACTTCATCATAAATATCAGTAACTGTGAAAAAAAATATATTCTAGTGTTAAAAAGATGATATTCAGAGATTCTTCATTAGCATTACCTACACCGTTGGATGCAGAGGGGCTTAAAATCGCAACCTCGTACATGACTCTAAAAATGGTAATTTACCTAATAAAATAACATTATAATACCCAATGCATCATTTAATCAATAGTATAACCATACTTTATTGCCAAAATCCCCCAAACACTGATTTATTAACGTTAGTTCCGTAACTATAAACTGTTCATTAGTGATTCTCGCAAATCGATACGATTTCATCGGTATGCTAACTTGTATCAATACTAAGAGCCATACTACACGGACGGTTCTCCCGCCGCGGGAATCCGCTCGACAAAGCTGCCGTAGACCATCAAACTACATGGAACGCGGTTTGCCCGTGTAGTTTGAAGCGCCGGTTATAAGAGGCGGTTTGACGCAGCATGCGGCGGCGGTCGTATTTTTCCCGCCTGTGAACCGCGACGTGAAACTGCGCAGTGTAGTAGTAGCTGACAACTTCCATAAAAATTGTGTCTAGCGCGGTTCAGAAGCGGATTCCCGCGGTGGGAGAACCGCCCGTGTAGTATGGCTCTAGAATGGTAAGGTTAGGTTGTCTGAAATACCTACCTATCAAACTGATTTACAGACAGTGTACTTTAGCTGATCGGTAAGACATGTCCTTACAATTGTCCTTCAAAATCATTATCATAATGATAACCATGTGAAAAAGGTCTATCTAAATCACTGTTTCATAGAACCTTAAAACACATTTCTTTAAAATTATCTGTAGCAACTCGACGTTTAGAATTGTTTTTGTATGGGATAGGTGGGCACACGAGCAGACGTATCATCTGATGGTAAACGATTACTGCCGCCCAAGGACACCCGCTACTCCAGAGGAGTCACAAGTGCGTTGCCCACTTTTTATAAGGGTTTG
Organism: Acronicta leporina; assembly: GCA_947256265.1. Taxonomy (NCBI): domain Eukaryota; kingdom Metazoa; phylum Arthropoda; class Insecta; order Lepidoptera; family Noctuidae; genus Acronicta; species Acronicta leporina. The sequence continues at coordinate 11,936,900 of OX366532.1, read as the reverse complement.
GGCCACCTGTATCCTCACTCGGTGAAACACAACGAGAGCGTTGTTTCACGCCGGTTTTCTGTGAGGCCGTGATATCATTCCAGTCGAGGCTCTCCCACGGTAAAATAACAATGTCACTTGAAACGCAATTCTACAGGAGAAATCCAAAGCACAAAACAAGAAATCGATTGGCAATAAAATGAACTTCAAAGGTGAGTTGATAGAGACCAAGGTTGCGAAAACACGGTTCGATTTATCGAGTCAGCAGGGTCTCACGTCCAATATATCCTCAAAAGCAAAACAAATCATAGTAAAACAGTAGTGGTTGACTATAAAGAGGGTCGGAACCATCGCCTCAAGATTAAGTTGGAACATTTTTGTTTATTCACACATCAAGAGAGATTGGACGTAGTCCCTTTATAAGCCGACTGGCGTCTGAGCAGCTATTTTGACGTTGTGGGCACTTTTTTCTAGTTTAAGAGGTCGATAGGTTGATATCTGATTATCGAACTAAACTCCAAGCTATCGCTATTTTATCTTAACAATCCTTAGCGTGAATTTCTGATTAATTACTTCGAAATTGCTCTTCATCTTTCGTTACAGTTAAAACAAAAACCATAGTTTTGTTTGGAAGTTATCTTATTGTACTCGTTTCTGACACTTAAGCCAATATTAGACATTGAAATAAAACTATTTTTACGGATTTACACAAGTCCTCGCAAAAGAAAACCGATTCCTACCTAGGATGATCCGTGAGGCTATTGAAATTAATAAAACACCCAAATTTCAATAGAGAAGATGGTTGGGTCCTACCAGCTGCTTGGAACCCCATTATAGAATCAATTAAATCTAAATCCAAGCCCAAAATTGCAAGACCAAAGGATACGGTGAGCTCGTTCTTCGTGAATCGGATCACTAATAATTAACAAAAATGTAAGGTAGCTGTTAGTAATTTTAACATTAAGACGTCCAACACCTCAGTCTACCCGTGACCATGGATGCTGTAAACGATCCGAAACGTCGGGAATTAAATAAAATTAATACAACGCGATAAATTCCGTAAAAATAGTTTTATTTCAGTAATTGTATTGATTTATTTCTGTAGATAGATCTTTTAAATACACTTTTCAAGTCATTGTTGTAATTTTTTTAATAATCGGTACCAGCATTTGTCAACTGTCGACCTCTGAGAAGAAATACCAAAACAAACTACTAAGAAGAGAATCATCGTGTCTTTTAAAGTCCAAACAAGTCAAGACAATTTCTGAAATGGCCTATTGAAAAATGAGCCATCGTAGTCTTTTCTGAGTAGACCACTCCTAGCTGACAGCCCACATGCATCAACTATCATTATTATATTTTAACTTTGTAATGAATAATTTGCCCCAAACCTCAATACAACTTTTAATATTATGAAGCGGCGGTAGCCTAATGGCTAGGGCGTCGGACTTGCGATCATGTGGTTGCCGGTTCGCAACCCACCCATTGCACTACCAACGTGAACCCACTCGTAACACAAGCATTTAGCACGAGAGGTGAACAAGAATAATAGTAATGTGCTTTCCACAATGTTAGTAAGCGTTTTTTTTATTATAGTGACCCCGGAAGTTTACTGTACCGTTATAAACATAGTTTTCAGGTCCCCCCAAACTTAGGCAATCTTTATGTGCTTTGAAACTTAGCCTTGACCTCAAGCCCACTCTTTCGACTGAACTACAATCGATAGCTTCATTAATTTCTCGTTAGAGAACTGTAAGACTTAGGTACTATCGACAAAATAGTTAGGTATGCAATCACCAAACTTCATTTACGTGCTGATATAGATTGCGTTATATAAAACTGCTGCTCGTTGTCTCGCATCCTAAGACATTTTGAGTCCGAAGGTACCCTATGTCCATCTCCAAAGTCCAATCTATCTCTATGCCAAAATTTATTGAAATTGGTTCGGCGGTTTAGGCGTGAACAGATAGACTGAGTTACTTTTTATTATTAGGTAGTATGGATTATCCGCTACACTATTTACGCTGCGTTTTGGCACAATATTGGTATAGCGGCTGCTGCGTAACCTGTTGTGGGTTCGATCCTTATCCGGAGCAAAAATTTGTATGAATTACAGATAGTTGATCCGGGTCTGGGCGTTAATGTTTGTGATTTGTGTTTGTAAAAGCACTCACGATACAGAAGAAAATTCTTGTGTGGCACAACTTCTTAAAAAAAGCAACATAAGTAATAATATATTTATAAAGATTGGGTGATAACACAATCTTCGTCAAACCACATTTATGTCGTTAGCTGCATGTTATATACCTAACTCATCAGTCGACTGTACTATGTGGTTCCTTAAATGTTTGTTCTTTAGCAATTTCCTTGTTTAGGAGAGGTCAATTCTAAGAGTCAGTGCACACTAACGTGGGAAAGGCCTAGCGAGAAGGGTGTTAGCGGAAACAAGATTTGTGTGCGACCCAAGGAATATAACAAATCACGCCTTTAGCTCCGAAGGGTTCGGCAGAGGTGTACTGATGTACGGTCCATAGTTGACGTTATGTTTTAAGGGTCTAAGACACACGTGACCATGAACGCTGTAAAGGGTCCAAAACGTCGAGATTTGATTTTGTTAATACGCGACAAAATCCGTAATGTAGTTTTATTTCATTAGGCCTATATCTAAACTAATATTATAAAGAGGAAATATTTGATTGTGTTTTTATTGAATAGGCTCTGAAACTACAGGACCAATTTGAAAAAATTTTTTCACCATTAGAATCCTACATTATCCCTGATGAACATAGGGGACAGAATGTGTTAAAATTTATATTTTTTGAAATTTTTGTTAAATACCCGTGCGAAGCCGGGGCAGGCCGCTAATGTCTAAGGCTGGTTTTAGAGTCACGCTGACCGTACGCTGACCGTCAGCGCTGACAGCCTAAATGTATGAATGTCTAGCGAAGCACGCGCTGATTTGCTACGCATTATTCTAAAACGCTTCCTAGACGTTCATACATTTCGGCTGTCAGCGCCGACGGTCAGCGTGACTCTAAAATCAGCCTAATATTCGCGTAAGGTATAGAAAGCAGTATTCTTACACCGTGCATTAAAAAAACCCTTACTCCGAAAGAAGAATCGCTTCACACCATATGTAACTTTGAAACTTCGCTATTAGCCTATAATTCAGCCTGTAGGTAGACTAAAAATGTAGTCATAAACCATTTTTATTGCTGTAATTTACTTCAAGTAGGTAATAGGTTTATGACCTTATATGTGAACTATTTGGAATACTGTTCATCCATTTTAGGTTTTGAGATGGCTGTGACTGCTGCAAGCTATTAAATAATAAAGGCTTACCAGAAACCGGCGTGTAACAACGCTTGCGTTGTTACACGCCGAGTGAATGAGGTTATCGGAGGCCCAAACCCTTTTAAAAGGCGGGCAACGCACTTGTGACTCCTCTGGTGTTGCGGGTGTCCATGGGCGGCGGTTATCGCTTCCCATCAGGTGATCCGTCTGGTCGTTTGCTCGACTAAGATAGTCGAAATAAAAAAAATATTAGGAAGATTCCAAGTTATAGCATCACGCTACCTCACTTAGGAACGGGGTAACGCGGGTAAAGCCGGGGCGAAAAATTTGTAAGTTTTTCATAATAAAACCTTCACTGATTACTTTGAAGTTTTGACACAAAACCGTATCTATTCAAATTTACGCGTGGTTATAAATGGATAATTAGGTGCTTTGTCAGCCACAGTAACGCATAGCCGACAGCTAATTAAAAATAAAACATAAATACATAATACCTACGACCTACAGTTTTATGGATATAAGGGAACGTGTTTAAAATTAAATTTATCAGAAACGGGACGTGTTCGGGATGGTTGAACGTTTGGCACCCAGGGGATCAGTTGGCCCTAATCACTTCTCATCCCCTTTCATCCCTGGAATCCGAGTGGGATGAATTTTAAAAGTAGATATGACCATGTTTTTGTTGGTTCCGGAAAACCTCTAGGGTGATATTACCCTTATATCGAATGGAGAGAAGACTATGTTATATAACAATTAGTAGACTTGCAATTATGCAACTCATAAATATGCATCCTGTATACTGCAATAAAACAGATGACTGATTATTTTTATGTCAGACAAAAGTTGACTATAACTCGATCCGAAAACAATAAATAAAATAAAAATTGGTTTAAAAATAAGAAAGTTATTTATGCATTTTCATTTTATCCTAGACGGAGTTATCACATAGTGACGTAAAGCTGCGCAGACGAGCTTCCCCTTTAATCCCCATTAAAAACTACAGCTAATATCTTAGAAGTTTATTATTCAATTTAATTTATTTAACATCAGGCGAAATGGCGATCTAGCGTAAGCTTATAATACTATTAATTTAATAATAGGTACTATTTATTAGGAATATTATCGACTACACCAGAGGTCCTGTGACCGACTCTCAGGTCCAACAAAGCGTTATGGGGTTTTCTATGAAATTCTCAGTAGCAGCTCGGGGTTTGGTATTGTGGATAAGTTCGCCCCCTATTTCATGGGATTTAAACATACCGGTGAACTGTGGGATTACAACAATCAACTGCCTCATTAGCCTTGTGGTACTGAGTGCGACTGCTACGCTAGAGGTCTTGGGTTCGATTCCCAGGTCGAGCAAAGTGTTATTGGGTTATTCTATGAAATTCCCAGTAGCAGCTCGGAGTTTGGAATTTGTGCCCGGTTAATGGTAATAGGCTCAACCTATAACATAGAACTTAAACATTTCGGCAAACTGTGTGTGAAACCGGGAAAGTCGGTGTTGAATTTTAGTAACTGTACTTTTCATAATTATCATATTAATTAAAATTCTAGTATTTAGTTACTGTTTCTTATGTATTATAAGTATGTATTTACAAAAAAAAAGTATATATATGTATTATATCCATTGTCTAGTACCCATAGTACAAGCTCTACTTAGTTTGGGACTAGATGGTGCTGTGTAAAATGTCCCAGAGTATTTATTTTTATTATTTTTTATTTAAATTACTTGCTGGTTTTATTTAGATTAGGTACTTGCATTTTTGAGTAAAGCACTATACAAACCTTGGCCCACAATGACTGCTTCGCTGGTCACGCTATGATTGCCTCGAGCTAGCCTAGCTACGCCCTAGGCCTTTCAGCTTGGCCATCACTGCAGCCCTTGCTGTCCTCGCTGTAAAGGCCTCGACCTACGGTCTCGGTCTCGGCTCTTTATCTCTGCTCGTCCATCAAGTGCTGCACGCTGACCGCGCTGTGTCGGCCTGGAGCTGCGCTACGCTGCGCTACGCTGCGCTACGCTGCGCTGTCAGCCATCATCAGCGCGACCAGCAAAGTAGTCATTATAGACCGCACCAGTAATGTACTATTATTATACTCTCGACCAAATAGATAATTGCGAGTATAATTGAGCGAGTAAGCCATACCACATCACTCTAATCCATTAAGAGCATATTGTAACTTAATTCAATTGGAGATTTTAGAATCGGACCCTTTCTTCCATTTGGGGTTGTAATTACCAATAATGTCATAATCGTTCTTCATTCTAATCGCCCGTGTGTCACATACAAACGCTTTACAAAATGGCCGCCAGCAATTATGTCAAAATATTGTTCCCACTAGGTTAATTAAATAAAGCGACGCGGATTGTTATAACTTCGCCGGCGTAATAATTTGTACTAATTATATATTTATATGCACAAGTAGGTGTTTGAAAATTTTTACGGTTAGGTTGGGTAGGCAACATAACATAATCAAGGCATTACCTACACTGTTCAATTGCTGAGCACGGGTCTCCTCTCAGAATGAGTGGGATTAATTGGGCTATAGTCCACCACGCTGGCCTAATGAGGGTTGGCAGTCTTCACACACCGTCCAGAAATTCTCTCAGGCATGGTTTCGTGATATTTTTCAAAACAAGCATAGGTACCGATTGTAATTATCATCCTCATAGGTTTATAAAACACATTATCTCTACTATTTATTATTTATGTAATTATAAAATATCATTATAACATTGTAAAAAAGCTGTGTCTGTACATTGAAGATACTAAAAAACCCGTGGGTTTTAGGGTTTATAAACGGCTCCGAACCCAAAAATGTGATTTTTAAAATTCTAGTCTGTTTATCTGTTTGTTTTGCATATAAAGTATATGCTTCAACTTACAAACTGGTATTCTTTTTATCTCAAATAATTAAACCGATCCATAGATACAACTTGATCTCTCTAATGTATAGAAAACCATCAGTGATGATCCCTTCTTTGGTATGGACCAAAGGAGGGATCATCACTGTTGGTTTTTGATTAAATTATTTTTGGAATCCATTTTTAATCCTACTATAGCTTCAGGTAAGCAAAGCCACTGGGAAAAGCTAGTAAAAATAAATGTAAAACAAAGAACTATGATTTTTTATTATCTACACGTTATTTTCATATATTAACCATAAGACCATATATATTATATACCCGCTATGGCTTATTATTTCTCATCTTATACCATAAAAACAAAGCACATTGCTAATAATCTCCTTTAGAAAAAAAAATAATTTCGTAACCCAGTTACATAACAAGACAATACAATATTCAACGCCACAGATACCCAAAAAGAAGTATTGTAACCAATTACTAATACAGATATTGTAATGTTCACATAATCAACGCGAAGTGAGACCAATACGCACGTATCCCAACTTTTCGGCGCTGATGTACCAATACGCAGACATCTGTATAATATGTATCGGTATTCTTTCAAAGTGCCTTTTAGTATTCATTGCGGGCAGCGGGAACATACTGCGAATTTATATCGTTTGAAAGAGGGATACAGACGAGCCACTTGATATCTGGAGCGATGGAAATGTTGACGTGGGTAATACGTGTTACTGATAAGCTCAAGACTTCAAACACGTCAATCATAATTATAATAATAACATACCATCACGCCTGTATTCCCCGAAGGGTTTGACAGAGGCGTATTAATGTACACCCACAGTTCGCTGGTATGTTTAAGTCCCATGTAATAGGGGGCGAACCTATTGCCATTAACCGGGCACAAATTCCTAACTCCGAGCTGCTACTGGGAATTTCATAGAAAATCCCAATAACACTTTGCTCGACCTGGGAATCAAACCCAGGACCTCTAGCGTAGCAGTCGCGCTCAGGACCACTTGGCTAATGAGGCAGTTATAATAATAAAGCCCTAAAATCATTGTGAGACACGTAAGCATTTTTTTTTTCAAGAAATTATTTATACCATCTATCGCACTGACTACGCACCTGACCTTTTTGAAGAATCTCACCATAAGGTCGATGTATGTAACTCCACTGACAAATAATGTCAAAGTCAAAAGTCAAAGTCAAAATGTTTTATTTCAATTAGACCACTAAAGTAGGTACTTTTGAAAAGTCAAAACTAGTTACATGGTTCCAAAAAGTGGGTTTAAGGAGAAGAGCCGACACGAAACTCCATAGATACTCCTTGGGCTCCTCCATGGGCGGCGGTTATCGCTTACCATCAGGTGATCCGTCTGCTCGTTTGCTCCCCTATCCTATAAAAAAAATTAAATTCAGACACAATGTAAATTGTTATTGGATAAATAAATGAAATGATCAAATGATCATGAGTCTCGATGTGTTAAGAATAGTCACCCATCCACACACTGACCGCGGCGAGCGCGGCTTCACGGCTTAGTTATTACATAGCTACACACCAAAATATGTACCTAAGTAGGTAGAAATATTACATAATTATTAGTAAATAACAGTAAGAAATACGAGTACGCGAAAATAGTAATGTTTTTCGAAAGTTAGCTCTGCAATTAGTGCAGGTACACAGAATCTAGTTATTAAAATTACGATATATGAGGTAACTTTGTTTGTTGAGCAGTTTCAATACTGCAATATAATGCAAGCTCTCAACAATGAATATTTTAATTAAACAGGTGACTGTTTCAGAATAAAATACTGCTCATTTAAAGCTTTGGTTGAGTTATATATTTTAATAAATTGGTTAATTTATTTGGTGCGGGAGTCTGGGGGCTATAAGAATGGTCACCCATCCATATACTGGTTGCGGTAAGCACAGCTTAACCTTTCAGATCGATCAGCTTAGTTAATACCTAACCACATAGGTCCTCATACAAACATAACATCATTTACCAACAAATAAAAAAACTGTGCCTGAAAAATCTTCTGAAATTATGACTAAATAGTAGCCCGTCTGAATTTTCGTGGGCATGTGTGTATTAATAATTAATTATCATGCATTTAAACGGTGAAGGAAAACATCATGCGGAAACCTGCATGCCTGAGAGATTATATTGACGGCGTATGAACTCTGCCAACCTTCACTAGGCTAGCGAGTTAGACTAAGCCTATTATTAATCCTTTTCAGTCTGAGAGGAGACCCGTGCCCAGCAGTGGGACAATTCATTGGGTTGATCAAGAATGGCCCGTCTGCACAGGCTCAGAGTCTGAAGGCAGAACAAATAATATACGGTACACAAGAGCTCGTCGAATTATTCCATTGGCATTCAATGTCCAATGCGGCTCTGGCTACCTAAGAACTTGTCCAGCATTCTTAAGGTGTTTATACACGGTATCAGTAACTGGAATATGTACATGTGATGGCTACATGCACGTGCAACATTTTGCAGCAAGTTAAGACGATTGCTTGTTTCGATTCGATTCTTAGAGCTAGCAAATTATTTCTTAATTTCTTTACGCAATCGAATTTTTTGTTTTGTATCATAGAAGCGATTTGCTGTCCCTTTAGAGAATATGGGATCCCCGTTACGAGGATTTTTTCGTTATTTTATTAAAAAAGAAACTAATAGCGATACATTGAAGTTTGAACTAACAAACATGGTTAATCTAAAAAGTAAAGCTGGTTTCCTCTGACTAACGTAACAAGCTTATTTAGTCCCATTAGCGAACGATTTTATTAAAATGTTTTTATTTATCAATAGATTAATACATACATTACACACGTACCTACATTACTTTACCAGAACGTTAAAAAATGCCGCAAACCTCGCGGGTTACTTTCGGAGTGTTGCATTCGCGTTGATACATGCGCAAGGCCACAAGACTCGCGACCTACACGCATGTACCGGAACATGCGCATGTTACATGCACCGTGTATAAACACCTTTAGTAAGTGTCCGTTTGTTACTATTACCCGTCAGTGACGAAGGTGCGACCTTTCTTTTTTGATTACCGTCTTTGCGGGTTACGCAGGGCCGTTTCTCGTAATCCCTAGGTGTTTTATCATTGGGGAAAAGCGCCACTTGTATTACCTACGTTTGTAGGCTGTAGATTTTTTTGGATTCACGATAATGTGATAAATGTACCTACGAATTACGCATTTCTTCTTTTGTGTATTTTTTTCTCTTGGATGTGTGTAGTATATTCTATGTCTTTTTCGTGTGATGGGCTTGTAAATAATGATAATGACTCATTAACCTTGCTACGCTAGAGGTCCTGGATTCGATTCCCAGGTAAAGCAAGAAGTTATTGAGTATTTCTATGAAATTCTCACGTGGGAGAGCCATGCTTCGGCACGAATGGGCCGGCTCGACCGGAGTGATACCACGGCCTCACAGAAAACCGACGTTAAACAACGCTTGCGTTGTGTTTCGCCGAGTGAGTTGAGGTTACCGGAAGGCCCAAACCCTTTTAAAGGCGGGCAGCGCACTTGCGACTCCTCTGGTGTTGCGGGTATCCATGGGCGGCGGTTATCGCTTACCATCAGGTGATCCGTTTGCTCGTTTGCCCCTCTATACCATAAAAAAAAAAGTAGCAGCTTGGAGTTTTGGACCTGTAATCGGTTAATGTCAAAATATTCTCCCCTATTACATACCTAAACATACCTAATTGTGAGTTTCTATTAGTACACCTCTGCCTAACCCTTTGGGGAATAAAGGGTAGAGTAACACAAGGGTTTTGTTATCATTAAATATTTGTTTAGAAAAGGTTTTTTTGTACTTTATTTTTTGTACCAAATAAATGTAAGTCTCTCCTTAATAAGGAAAAGACGTTCGATTCTTTTTAATAATAAAATTACTTATTAATTTAAACAGCTCACATTTATTTAGAAACTAGCTTCCGCCCGCGACTTCGTTCGCGTGGAATTGATATATAGCCTATAACCTTCCTCCATAAATGGGCTATCTAACACTGAAATAATTTTTCAAATCAGACCGCTAGTTCCTGAGCTTAGCGCGTTCAAGCAGACAAACAAACTATTCAGCTTTATTATTAGTATAGCTTCTGCCCGCGACCTCGTCCGCGTAGCATGATGATATATAGCCTATAGCCTTCCTCAATAAATGGGCTATCTAACACTGAAAGAATTTTTCTAATCGGACCAGTAGTTCCTGAGATTAGCGCGTTCAAGCAAACAAACAAACAAACTCTTCAGCTTTATATATTAAAGTATAGATTCAGCTTTATATATTAGTATAGATTACTTTAATGAGCCCAGAATCAGTGTGTGCTTTCACTCAAAGGTATCTTTCACCAGCGTTTGGAAAGGCGGTATTATGTAAATGAATCTTTGTCCGACCGTCCGTCCGTCCGGGCGGACACACGAATATTATCTTCACGCCGCTGTACGGTGCTGAGTTTGCATAAATTTCCGTTACCCCTCTTAGAGGATTTGTTGCCTTGTTTGAAAGTGATATCCGCTGATGTACCAGGTTTGGGAGATATGCTTGTAACCCTTAATAAGCAGGTTATGATTGTGTTATACAGTTCTAGGGTAATTCGGAACGGGTAGATGCTGAAAGGATGTTATAGTACCTATTTACATATTCTATCAATGATCAGACTTATTATAAAAGACTAGCTTCTGCCCGCGACTTCGTCCGCGTAGCGTGATGATATATAGCCTATAGCCTTCCTCAATAAATGGGCTATCTAACACTGAAAGATTTTTTCAAATCGGACCAGTAGTTTCTGAGATTAGCGCGTTCAAACAAACAAACAAACTCTTCAGCTTTATATATTAGTATAGATTAACGATAAGTGAAGTAAAACCATATTTTACCTATTTTAGAGCATTGTATTTATTTAGGAGTTTAAGGGCCGCTTGCACCAACTTCATAATTGTATTTAAACACGATTTTTCACATAAATTTTGATTTTAAATACAATTTAAACACAAAAAGAAGTTGGTGCAAGTGGCGCTAAGAATGTGAGAATGGAAGATGTACGAGTGAAGCTGACAGGAGTGAAAGAGAAAAAAATAGATTAAAAAAATAAGGCGAAGTATCCAAGGAGAAAGACGTGAAAGAGATTAGGTGGTTTTATTACCTATAACAAACAAGTTTTATGAATCTAAAGGTGGAATCTTTTAATTACAAATTGATCCCCTCAATTATAAATTTACGCGATCGATGTGTAATTGATTAAATCATAGTCACGGGCAGAGTCGGGCGTCTTTATATTGTACTAACTTCTGCCCGCGACTTCGTCCGCGTAGCGTGATGATATATAGCCTATAGCCTTCCTCAATAAATGGGCTATCTAACACTGCAAGAATTTTTCAAATCGGGCCATTAGTTCCTGAGATTAGCGCGTTCAAGCAAGCAAACAAACAAACTCTTCAGCTTTATATATTAGTATAGATTTATTAACAGCTTTTTTCCACTAATTATTAGTCACCCGATTCACGAAGAACGAGTAATGCAGAGCTCTGCAGCTGACGTTGATAAGACCCAGCATTACATCAGGTTCAAATTTTAATAATTCCAATTCTCCTAGTGTCAAAAACAGTAGATTAGGCAGGTACAGTCAGCGCCAAAAGTCGCTGAACACGATGCAATCTTCAAAACGTTACCTGAGAAGTTAGTATCAGTTCTCTTATATGCGGAAAACTGGTACTAACTTCTCAGGTCAGAATTTTTTGGTTAGTAATGATGTAAAAACGTTTTGAAGATTGCATCGTGTTCAGCGACTTTTGGCGCTGACTGTACCTATTGAAATAGTAAAACTACTTTTCTTCTCGTAGATTTTTTACAGCATCTATGATTTCGTTGGCCCCTTCAAACTCTTTCATCCGTACTCTCCATAACATACCATCACGCCTGTATTCCCCGAAGGGTTAGGCAGAGGCGTACTAATGTACACCCACAGTTCGCCGGTATGTTTAGGTCTCATGTAATAGGGGGCGAGCCTATTACCATTAACCGAGCACAAATTCCTAACTTCGAGCTACTGGGAATTTCATAGAAAAACCCAATAACACTGCTCGACCTGGGAATCGAACCCAGGACCTCTAGCGTAGCAGTCGCGCTCAGGACCACTTGGCTAATGAGGCAGTTCCGTACTCTCCACTTAAACTTATTTCTCTCTAAGAACAAATACAATCAGTAACCCAATCGGCAGATTATTTTTCAAAACATTTCCACTTGATTGTATCCACCTGGAAAAGAAATCCAGGCAAGAATTAGAAATCTAGGTAGTATCTATCGACCTAGATAATCCACCTTACCTATTCCGCACTCGCAATACCAACAAATAAAAGAAAGGTTCGACAAAATAATACAGATCCTAGTTTTATTATACACAAAGGTGTTTTTACTTTTAAAACCAATTTCGTTTTTCGCAATCGAAGCGGTACAGTACAGGAAGCTGTGTATTTACATACGACCACGGGAATCGTTTGAGTTCAAAGGCTTTTGCGCTTTTAATACGGAGATAACGCTGAATGATCATAATGTTAGATGGAATTGGTTTCGGCCGATACCATTTTTTTGGTTTCGGCCTATACAATTTTTTTGGTTTCGGCAATACCATTTTCTTTTAGTTTCGTCTACAAGTTTGAAAATTTATTGGCAAATATGAATAAGTAATTGAATTTGAATTTGAAATTTATACCTATTAGTTGGTTCTTTAAAGTAGCCTGGCTGAATTATTTGATAGAAATCGTCTTGAAATATTGGGATTAATCTAGATTATATTCTCTGATTTACTAAATTTTCATCCTTCGAGTCGCCGATAGCTTTTTCGATCTATGCTAAGGTTTGACACGGCTGAATCTCTACTATTATGAAATTGTAAAACTGAATATTAATCAACTGCAGTGTAGTTATTTATTAACCACGAGCCACTAATTTTCTTACTGTCTGTTTGTCTCATCCCGTAACATGGCACCTAAACATCAACGAAATTTTGGTGTAAATTCTAAATATCTAACAACACTAACTAAGGAATACAGTTTACCTATACACTTGACAGTTGATACTTGAAAATTAGTGAAGTGTTTACTTACGTTCATTTAAACATTGGTCTCAAAATGGAGACCAGGAGTAATTTGCCGAAACCAATATCTGCGTAAGTCCATCACTATTCACTACTCTCCTAGTGATCCCACGAATCTGAGGAAATTACTTCGAATAAAATTTCCTGAGGAAGCCACTCAGCTTCCAATTCTATACTTCAAAAGGTTCCAAAGGAAGTCAATGTACTACGATTAGCCTTACAACACGATATAATGTAAAAGTTAGGTACTAGAGAATTTATCTAGCTACTCGTTGGATACCTTTTTTATATGGGTATGCTATGTTACAAGCTCCTGCAAAATATTAAATGTTCGAGGGGCTAGACAAGGTTAAGCTAGTTGGAATTTCTGTACCTAATAAGAAATAAGGAGATCCGTAGAAGAACCAAACTTGACGACATAGCTCAAAGGGTTAGCATGCTTAAGAGGCAGTGGGTGGGGCACATAGCTCGTAGAACTGACGGCCGCTGGGGAAGAACGATTCTTGAACCGAAACCACGAACTGGAAGGCGCAGTGCGAGACGACCTCTGACGAGATGGACGGACAACCAGGTGAGGGTCGCCAAAGATAATTACATCCTAATAATTTCCTGTCACATCCAATATAAAATGGAATATTAGTAATTTATTTATATTAAACCTATATTCTTAGTAAAGATTCCTTTGGTCGCAAACAAGTTTCACGAAGCAATCTCACCACTATTCATTGGATGTTTTCTGTGTACTTTGATGAGTTCGGTCAAGTGCGAAATTTGTCAGATATTTTTTGTGAAAGTGTATTTTTCGTGGCTCGAAAAATATAGTTGTTTATATCGCCGTTGATGTTATAAATTGGATTCGTTTTTGAAGGTTGTGCGTAGGATTTGAGACTAGTTTCAAATGGCAAATAAACATGTTTTGAAGAGTAAAACTCTAGTGTTAACTCTAGTAAAAGTCTAGTGGTATGCTACGCTAGAGGTTCTACGTTCGATTCTCAGGTCGAGCAAAGTAATATTGGGTTTTCTATGAAATTCTCAGTAGCAGCTCGGAGTTTGAAATTGTGCCCGGTTAATGGCAACAGTCTTGACCCCCTATTACATGGGATCTAAACATACCGGCGAACTGTGTTTTAGTACATTATTGCGTACACCTCTGTCTTACCTTTCGGGGAATACAGGCGTGATGGTATATTGTATAAACATTTTATATTACAGCAACATTTAGATTTGTATGTGAATTGAAGTAAGTAGGTATCTTAAGTATTCGTTTTCGACTTTTTTTTTATTAAGCCTCTACTGTCTAGTTTGTTTACAAATTATCATAAACACCAACCCCCACAACAATGTCTTAGCCCAGAACAACTACCTCTATGGTATAAATATCATTGCAGAAAATCGTAGCCAAATAACATAGCTCCGTGCTATGTTGTACTCCTAACGGTGGGCAAGGTCCCCGGAGCTCCGCGAGGAAGAGTTGTGTTGGCAGTGGGGGGGGACCGATGGTGTCAAGCATCCTACTTATGGTCTCCTATGCTGCCAGCCCAACTATTCCTCCTTAATCTTCACCCCACCCTCTCAAAAAGGGCGTGAAAGAATTTTTACAGGGTCCGTAACGCGCGAGTGATACCCCTGGTGTTACAAGCGTCCATAGGCTAAGGTAACCGCTTACCATCAGGCGGGCAGTATGCTTGTTTACCTCCTTAGTGGTATAAAAAGAAAAATATTTGTTTTAATTTCAGACATCTCAAAACTGGCTCATATTACACACACTTTAAATATAAATTTCGACGCAACTGTATTTATTGAAAGATCTCATGCGAGACGGTTTCCGAATTTCATTGCACTGAATAAATTTAAAATTTATTATTTTATTAACAACGCAAATTTCCTTGATGGCTTGGATATGATATGAATATCAAATAGAATATGAAATTAACTTGAACGTATTCAGATTAACAACATTTCCTTTTACATATGGCTACACTGACGATGTAGAAGTACAGTCAGCATCACATACCTATAGGTACCTATCTGGGGGCCTAGACAAGTGACAATCGTTCCGTGTTGATTCGATTTCGAATCGATATCGCTTGTGCGATATCGATCGCCAACAGGTGGACAAAGCAAACCAAACGATATGTCGAAGCGTTCATTCGATACAAATTTATTTATTTATTTACTTGTTTTACAGAAAGCTTACAGACTAATAATAAATTTAAATAATATGATATGCTTGTGGACAATTGCTAATTACAAGCTTCCACATATATATATTAGCAATTAGCTGACCTTTAGAGATTTGTTGAGCACAAAAAAGTTTCATTATCTTAAGAAAAGAAGAAGATACAAACAGAAAAAAAAAAAAAACAAATTGTGTCAAGCTGTGCGATACCGTCATACCTATTTCTTATCAGTGCCAAAATATTCCCTGTTTAAGATGTCTCTTATTTTGTGTGCACTAGTGTTAAATAAATCGATTTCCAAATGTATGGTAAATTATTAAAAGTCTTTACACTACGTATACAGAAGGCGTTGCGTCTGTAGTTTGTAGATGCGGTTGGTGCGTGTAGTAGCGGCCGTTTTCGAAGATTATTTTGATTTGTTCGAATAAGTATCTTACTAAGTAAATCAGGACAGTCAATTGACCCATTTGCAATATTAGATAGAAAACAAATATCACTGATATTACGTCTTGTTTCCAATGGCAAGAAATGGTATCGCTTACAACGGTGATCATAATCAATAGAAGATTGTTTTGTTTTAAAATCCAAGTACCTCATGAATTTTCTCTGGACAGACTCAATTCGAGATTTGTAGACCTCGTACTGAGGATTCCATACTTGAGAAGCGTACTCAAGGTGGCTGCGCACGAAAGAGCAATATAGAACTTTAATGGGTTTAAGAGAGCGAAAGGTGGAGCAATTTCTCATAATAAAGCCTAAGGCTTTAGATGCTCTATTAACAATTAATTCTATATGGCTATCAAAAAGAAGTTTGCTGTCGTGTAATACGCCAAGATCTCTAATACTACTTACTTTAGTAATGACATAACCATCCAACGTATATCCCGGACCAATTAAAGAATTCTGACGAGAAAACACTACCTGGTGAAACTTGGAAACATTTAGGTGCAATTTATTAGTTTTACAATATATTAAGAACCTGTCAAGATCCGACTGAAGATGCACAGTATCAGACAAAGTGCGTACTAGCTTAAGGACCTTCATATCATCAGCAAATAGTAGAATATGTGAATTTTTGAAGCAGTTTTTAATATCTGAGATAAATATTGTAAACAATAAAGGCCCCAATATCGAACCCTGAGGTACTCCGGATGGGACAGAGTTCCATTTAGACGTATAACCACGCAAAACCACAGCCTGGGTCCGATTGTCAATGTACGAGGAGAACCATCGGAATAGGTCACCATGTATTCCCGCAGATAGTAGCTTCTGAAGAAGTACACGGTGATCTATACGATCAAAACACTTGCTATAGTCAGTGTATATTACATCAACCTGGTATCCTCCATCCATCCCAGCTGTTATGATTTCATTTGACAATACCAGGTTGGAAGCAGTTGATCGTTTTCTAAGGAAGCCATGCTGTTCGTCGCTAAATCGACATTTCATGGCTGAATAGAGTTGTGCGTGGACTACTCGCTCTAGCACTTTACAGAGTA
Source organism: Acronicta leporina (assembly GCA_947256265.1). Taxonomy (NCBI): domain Eukaryota; kingdom Metazoa; phylum Arthropoda; class Insecta; order Lepidoptera; family Noctuidae; genus Acronicta; species Acronicta leporina. The sequence goes on along the minus strand of OX366532.1, from coordinate 11,919,966 downwards.
GGCATAATTTAGATATTGGCCGGTAGTTTTCTATATTTGATTTATCACCTTTCTTATAAATCGGTGTAATGAATGCCGATTTCCATATCCTAGGGACAATACCTTCTCTCAAAGACCGCTCAAACAATAAGCAAACCGGTGTTACTAAGCTTTCCGCGCAATTAATAATAAAAATAGGAGGTATCATGTCTGGTCCACCAGATTTAGAGGGATCCAGACCTTTAAGTAATTTTAGAACAGTTTCCGGACACACATTTATCGTACAAAGATTCGCCGCGCTAGTGGAAGGAGTGTCTACGATGCAATTCAGATCAACTGGTTCCGAGTCAGGTTCTTGAAAGGTCGATTGAAAGAATGAAGCAAATAGTTCGGTGATACCCTCGCCAGTGTCTGCGGAAGTGTCCAGATAGAAGAGTACGTTGGGTAATTTATCGCTACTTTTTTTACTTTTTATATACGACCAAAATACTTTTGGGTTCTTAGCAATAGATGTTTCAATTTTATCCATGTATGCGTCAAAACATTCCCCCTCCAGTCTTTTAGCTCGGTTTCGCAAAATAGAAAAGGAGTTATAATCGGATAGATTACCGTAATTTTTGTATTTTCTATGATATTTATGTTTTTCTCTTAATATTTTTATTAAAGCACTGCTGTACCAAGTAGGATAAAATGACTTTTTAAATGACTTAACGGGGACGTGCAAGTTTCTTAGTTCGTATAGCTTATCATAAAAACTACTAACGGCCTGATCCAAGGAACCAACATTTAACAGTTGACTCCAGTCTATGGTATTTAGTGAAGATGTTATGGTAGGGTAATCGCCTCGCTGGAACATGTATTTTATATTATGGTTTTCTATGTGTTTATGAGTTTCGACGAAATCGGCGTTAATTGCCAGTGGTTTGTGATGCAAGTCAATAGGTAACGCTAAAGGATCACTACACTCATTCACTTTTATGACACCATTAGAAAAGACAAGGTCTAAAAGTCTATTGTTGATATTACGCTCACCGTTTAATTGCACTAAGTTACATATGTTTATGGTATCAAAAAAATCTGAAATGTACCGGGAAGATATATTTGTAGGATATAGATCGCGGCTGTCATTGGAATTCCGCCATTCCACGTCGCTACCGAAGTTGAAATCTCCAGCTACAATAAACGTATCTGAGGGGTGGGTGGTTACCAAGTGGTTAAGCCTCTGATGAAAATTTTGTAATTGCACTGTGTACGAGTGACCAACATTTTCTTTACACAAATATACGCTACATATATGAATATAATAACTTACTGCTGGTCTAGACCTCTTGAGAACAATGGTTACCCACATATCCTCCGCGGTGGTTCGCCAGTCACATCGTTCTATGACGGTCAAATTGTTCCTTACCGCGATCAACACTCCACCACCGCGAGTTTGAGCCGTCCTACTATAGTCCCGGTCCCGCCTCCACACAATATATCGTCCATCGAATAACTCACCGTTGCAAATACCATCAGTTAGCCATGTTTCCGTAAATACAACCACATCATAAGAATTCATGCATACATTACGATATAAGTTGTTTGTTTTCGTGCGCAGACCACGTACGTTTTGGTAATATATATTAATCATTATTAAAGTTTACAATTACTCTATAAATAACTAAATTCAAATAATTATGATGTAATGATTTAAGTAAATTAAAATATATGAATTCGTACGGACTATGCCAATAATAATAAAGGTAAACGGAGGTAGGAAACAAAAACTTATAACATTCCACTAAGCACACCGATGCACAGTGTTTATAGACACAGAAGTTGGAAACTGACGCAACTAATGAGTATAGATAAGGAACAAAAGAAATAGAAGCGACGGCACAAGTCCAATTAGTCATAACTGAGTGGAAGAGACGTTGAGGATTGCACCTTATGACGTAATATATAAAGTCTAAATTAGCACGGTAACTGCCAATCGTGAAACAGTATTTTTTATAAATGGGTTTAAACTGCACTAATAAGATACACAGCACTTGATGAAATACGCAGGTAGCACACACCAAGGTACGGTTCTCAAACATATCTTTGTTGGATTTTATTGATATTGCACAACTTGACATTAACACTATATTTTTAGGTATTTTTAGTATTGTGATGTTATTATGATACATGTTTATTTTAATTTTGTGAGGTCTTTTTCTGTTTTTAGCACTATTGTAGGGGACGTGTCGGTTTTCCTCGCGTGTATCTTGCAATGCTTTACCCAGACATAGCGAAAATCCATTTCTGCAGCCGCCTTTTTGGTTTTGGATAGTAAAGCTTTATTTTGTAGTGTCAAGTGTTCATTGACGAAGATCCGTTGGTTTCCTGTCAGACCAATTTGTGATGCAGTTAATGGAGTATTCTTAAGAGCTAGTCTTGCAGCTGCGATAAAATCCTCTTTTACATATCGGCTGCTGAAACAAACTATAATCGGTTTCGTGTGATCTTTGTCACGGCTTGGTACCCTAGTAATAAAGTTTATCTGGGATTTGGAAACTGGATAATCAATTTTTGATCCAATCTTGTCCAAGATGTTAAACAAATTCTCGTGGTTTGTTTGGGGCAGACCTTTTATTTCGACATTGTTCATTCTACTCCACTGCTCTTTAGCGGTATTTTCCTCCTCTAGCTTATCCAAGCGAGATTGAATGAGACCCACTTGCTCCTGAACCTTCTCTGCATGCATGAGGCGTGCTTCAATGTCTTTAATTTTGCCATTGAACTCCTTTAGTTCCTTGTTCGTATCGCTTATCGAAGACTTTAAAACTGCAAATTCCGTACGCATTTCGGTTATCTCATTCTTCAAACATTCTAATGGGGCTAATTTTTCAGCAAGAGCTCTTATCTCTTTAAGAATGAGAGATTCTGACTCGATCCTTGGTGACAATGGTGGATGAACAAATCAACTTCTATTCGTTGCTTTCGTTATGAAACGTCAAATTCAAGACGTCACGGGTCAATTATTATTCTGTCAACCGGCCCGCGCTTAGTTTTGAATAAAGTTAAGTTTACTCGGTGAAAGTGAAAACCCTTTTAAAAGGCGGGCAACGTACTTATGACTCCTCTGGTTTTGCGGGTGTCCATGGGCGGCGGTAATCGCTTACCATCAGGTGATCCGTCTGCTCGTTTGCCCACCTATGCCATAAAAAAGAAAATCACGTCAGTTTCCAAGTAATTTTCGTAATTTGTCTTGTTCTCCAAACGAGCTAAATATAGTCCAGTTTAGAACATTGTGTGTGCGTAACAAAGTGTTTTTTATAAAAAGCCGATTATCGACTTTCATTTAGTCTAGCTAGACTCTCGAAATTACCGGCTCGAAGCAATTAAAACCAGATTTGGCTGGATACTTTTTCAGCTTTTTTCGAGTGAAAAATTTCTTTGTTTTTTTTGCGACTTAGTTTTACTAGTTTAGTAGGTAGGTAGTACCTACATTATTTAGCAATTCGTCTTTAAATTATAATTGTTTAAGGAATAAAGAAACTTATTTAAACCTACTTGCTTGTAGATGTGGATAATAAGTAACTACCTATAAAAAAAAGTAAAGAACTGCCTCTTTAGCCAAGTAACCGTAAGCACAACTGCTATGCTAGAGGTCGTGGGTTCGATTCCCAGGTCGAGCAAAGTGTTGTTGTGTTTTCTATGATATTTCCAATAGCAGCTTGGAGTGGTTAGTGCCTGTTCATTGGAAATGTGCTTGTAATGAAATCGCCGCAAACACGTTCACTATCTCTAATTCCTTTCATAATAGCCATTAAGCATTAAGTACATAACATATCTAAGAGTATATTACTAATATATAAAGCTGAAGAGTTTGCTTGTTTGTCTGTTTGTTTGGTTGAACGCGCTAATCTCAGGAACTAATGGTCCGATTTGAAAAATTATTTCAGTGTTACATAGCTCATTTTGTGAGGAAGGAAGTAACTATTCCACGCGGACGAACTCGCGGGCGGAAGCTAGTCTAGCTAAGTATAGAGTTGAATTTCCAAAGAAACAATCATAATGTTTCACGAAGATAATGCATTTGGCGTTGTCATGCAACGTGGCAATACTCGGAAGCACGCCACCAGCTGACAGCGATGTGGTGAAGCAATTTGATGCTTTAAAGCGCTATTTTAATAATATTGTTCATTATAATACTGTTTACTGCATTCTATTCCCACGTCGAGTAAAATACTATTTTTTTAATGTAAATTTCAGCTCATGAAAAGACAGTACAATATTTATTCGGCGAACGCCAATGAGACGCGGAAAACATAAAGGAAAGATTTAAATAAAACTAAAAAATAGAATCGACCCCGAAATTTCTTTAATAAGTAGGTAGGTAGGTACTTGTTGTAATGTTTGCGTCTCACGGTTGAACCAACATTAAGGGCCACTTGCACCAACTTCATAATTGTGTTTAAACTGTATTTAAATCCGATTTTTCAGTGTAAATTTGTGTTTAAATACAATTTAAACATATTTAAGAAGTTGGTGCAAGTGGGCCTTATGTAGCCTCTTGGTAATATTACTTACTTAATTAAAAAAAAAAAAAATATGAATATGAATATGAATACTTTTATTTAACATATAAAATATCATTACCCATCTCCACATATCGAATACTACTGTAACTACACAGAAAATAAAATTAGTCCGTGCGAAACTGGTAGAGCGCGAGTTGGCGGAATTCGTTTTCTTATCTCGATACGGAACGCTAATAAAATAAATAAGCCAATTCATTCCACACTGTCGTTACTTAGCTGTTTGTTCGCACTGAATACTGATATGCTGTGGCTCTTATTCATAGGTTGTTTTGCTGAGTATTATTTATGCTGTGGCTATAAGAATTGGAGGGGTTAGTAATGAAATCGAGGGTCTAGTGCCTAGGTAATAATCAGTGGATTCAAATACGTCCCTTAATAAATTTACCCAGATCCAGCTGTCCCTTCCAGCAAACGACAACTTTTCCCGAAGAACTACAGCATGGGGTTCTTCAAAAACAACGAGAAAAGATTTTTATAGAGGTGGCAACGTGCGAAAAAGCAGTGATAGGCTAGTGATATGACCACTGGACTGCCAAGTCAAAGATCTCGAGTTCAAATCCAAAGCACGCACCTCTGACTTTTCGAATGTTACTTATCACGCGCTTAAACGGTGAAGAAAAACATCGTGAGGAAACCTGCATCCCTGAGAGATTTTTTCGAGGGCGCGTGATGTCTGCTAACCCGCATTAGGCTAGCGTGGTGGACTATAGCCTAATCCCTCTCAATAGTAGACCCGTGCCCAGCAGTGGGACATATAATGGGTTGATTATGAGTGATACTCTTGGTTTTTCAAGCGCACATAGGCTACGGTAACCGCTTACCATCAGGCGGGCCGTATGCATGTTTGGCACCCTAAGGTATAAAAAAAGAGAGACCATAGTTTGTAGTCAAAGTCAAAGTCAAAAGATTTATTGCATATTAAGTGTACATAATTGGTGTTTCATTTTATTTTAGTACTTATGACTTAGCGGCCTTTTGCAAGCATTGCAATATGGAGAGCTATCTTAATATTTTTTAATATAATATATAGTAATAGAATATTGTTATATTTTGATCAAGGCGAAGTTTTTAGTATTTTTTGTTATAGCGGCAACAGAAATACATTATCTGTGAAAATCTCAACTGTCTAACTATCACGGTTCATGAGATGCAGCCTGGTGACAGACGGATAGACGGACAGCGGAGTCTTAGTAATAGGGTCCCGTTTTTCCATTTGGGTACGGAACTCTAAAAAGGTTACAAGTGGGACATTGAGCGACGCTAAGTAACTTTCCGTAATTATACGCGCACAATACAAGTTACGGCAGATCATAGCGGCACTAGCCGCAGGAGCACAGCGGAGCGGGGGATTAACACGCAGTGAGCAATTGAGCATGTTTTTGTACAGACAACCAACTTAGTGATTTTACGTGATACAGTTTTCAAATTCTATACTAATATATAAAGCTGAAGAGTTTGTTTGTTTGCTTGAACGCGCTAATATTAGGATCTATTATCTATCTTCTATATATATAAAAGAAAGTCGTGTTAGTTACTCCATTTATAACTCAAGAACGGCTGAACCGATTTGGCTGAAAATTGGTGGAGAGGTAGCTTAGAACCAGGAGACGGACATAGGATACTTTTTATTCCGTTCCAGTGGGATGTGATGACAGACCGAATTCCACGGGGGCGAAGCCGCGGGCAGAAGCTAGTCTATATATATATAAAAGAAAGTCGCGTTAGTTACACTATTTATAACTTAAGAACGGCTGAACCGATTTGGCTGAAAATTGGTGGAGAGGTAGCTTAGAACCAGGAGACGGACTTAGGATACTTTTTATCCCGTACCCGTGGGATGTGATGACAGACCGAATTCCACGGGGGCGAAGCCGCGGGCAGAAGCTAGTTACTAATATATAAAGCTGAAGAGTTTGTTTGTTTGTTTGCTTGAACGAGCTAATCTCAGGAACTACTGGTCCGATTTGAAAAAATATTTCAGTGTTAGATAAACCATTTATTGAGGAAGGCTATATAGGCTATATATCATCACGCTACGCGGACGAAATCGCAGGCAGAGCCTAGTTTTGTACATAAAAATACTAAACACGTGTTTCAGGTTTTACATACTAAAAGTAATGTTGTATTTAAAATAATATCGGTGCGTTCATATAACTGAGTAAGAGCGGAAATACTTGAATATGTAGCACGTTGCGTGTAACGTGCTACGTATCATACGCGAGGAGATAAAACTGCCGCTGTGTGCCGCTCGCAATTATTTATTTGTGGGTTGTGGTGTTAGTTATAAGCGGAAGCGGTGGGTATTTTACACTACGTTCCTTTTTTTTTTTTTTTGTTGACGGGTTTGGAAATGCTTTATGCACTATCCACCACTCCGGGGAGAGCGGTGGGGTGTGTCGGACTCCGCTCTGAAAAGAGCGATCTACCGACTAAAACCAACCTCGGCGTTTCGCGACACCACTTTGGTGCCGGGCCTACGGGAGCGCTGTAGCATTCGTCCGCGGAATACACTACGTTCCTGCATCAACATCGCCTCACCTTGACCCTTTCAGTAGTCTTCGTAAGATCCCTATTGTAATCAACATCGTAATTGAAGTCGACTCGCCTCATCTTGCATCGGGTTATTTTCATATTGAGGTTCAGGCGAAAATGGTGCTCATGCAACCTGCGTGTGATCACTGCTCTTATGGGTTCTCAACGACAAGTCAAGTTTAGCAAGTCGTAACTCCACCTGGCCGGCGGCGCTCTATAATACGTTTGCCTAGTTGCTTTCTCCACTCGAGAACTCATTTGCTCCAGCGTTTGTCGATTCTCCGACAGATGTGACTGACCTTTAAGCTATATTGGTAACTTTAGATCTCTGATTACGATTCTTAAATACCTATTAAATAATAAGATAAGATAAATATTTTTAGCCTTTTAATCAGGGGTTTCAAAACTGAAATTTAAGGGTCTGGCGAAGCTTGAATTGCCTACAAGAACCTATAACTCACTAATACCCACTCACCCGCCATTTCGCGCCGCTATTTTTCGAGCCCAGGTTTGACGATACGATATAACGTATTTATGTTAATACATAATCCCTAATCGCCAAGCGCCTATATTTTGCTCCTATGCAAGGGAAGCGAAAAAAGCAAGCGCTGAATTTGAGGTCATAAATAATGTCCACATCCTTATCTATGACGGGTATTGTTTACTTACGCAAGCATCCTGATTTACACTCGTTAAAAATGTTATAACACGTCCAGTTTTTTGAAGCGATACCCATCTTCATACCATCTTCTGCACTATTGAGTATCACAAAGTTTTAATAGCTGAAGTTTTCACCGGGATAGAATACTATTTCTCACTGCCACTCATATAGGCATCTCCTAAGATGCGAGAAAATATCTGACCTGCTCGGTTGTAGGACATCTTCCGGTCTTGCTGGCTGGCGACCACCCTTACGTCGGGGTCCGTCGTAAAGCACCTTGGTGTGTGTTTCGACTTCTGCGCGTAAGAGCCAGGTCCACCTCGGTAGCTGTGGCTCTGGCAGTCTGCAGTCCGTAGGCGCTCTTAAGAGTCGCCAATGCATCAGCAACTCCTATGGTTAGTTAGTTAGCTTTTAGTTTATCCGAACCTGCGTCTTCTGGTTAGGTACACCAGACGATATGACCGCTAAACCACTAAACTTAAGCGGCGTAGCCTAATGGCTAAGGCGTCGGGCTTGCGATCATGTGGTTGCCGGTTCGAAACCCACCCATTGCACTACCGACGTGAACCTACTTGTAACACAAGCATTTAGCTTAGCACGAGGGGTTAACAAGAATACTAGTAATATGTGACCCACATTGTTAGTAAGCTTTTTTTTTAAAAAAAAAACCACCGCGAATCGAACCCCGCAGTAGATTTTTTCCTTCACTAAAATATATTCGAAGTCAATAATAACATGTTATTGTAAACCAGCATTAAATTTACAAAAATAGATGTTTCTCATGGAAAATCTTCAAGAGTATGTATCAAAGGCAAAATATGTTTACCCTCAATTTGTAAACATAATATTTATAGGAGGTGCTTTTGTGAACTCGTTTCATTGTCACGATGAGTTTGAGTTCTACCCTCACGCTTTTATGACCTTTTGGAAAATAAATAATTAGTCAAAGTCAAAGTATTTATTGTTTCCATGTGTACATAATTACATATTGGTGTTATGTTGCCTATATTGGCAACCCAACGACCGGTAGTGGCCACCCCAGCGCCTCCTACCGGATGATCGTGGTCACTTACCTAGCTACTATTAATAGCTATATAATTAGTACTAGCTTCCGCCCGCGACTTAATCCCGCGTGAATTCTCCGCGTGGAATAGTTACTTCGTCTTAGCGGGGTGATAGCCTATAGCCTTCCTCAATAAATGGACTATCTAACACCGAAGGATTTTTTCTAATCGGACCAATAGTTCCTGAGATTATCGCGTTCAAGCAAACTTGGCAGGTGGCACTTGACAGGTGGTAAGAAGATGATGATCCCGTTCAGCGGCTTGTAGTATTTTTTGATTGAAGCTCACTTCAAGATATAGCCAATATTGTTAGTTGATAATTGAGTATTGAGTATTCGAGCGGAACTTTAGTAAAATATGTCACGGGAACAGGAATAATAAAAGAACGCTAAATGAGGATATGTCCTTTAGAGCGTTTGTTGGGTCGGAGCGGACCCAAGCTTGGTCAGCTCGGATACAAAGCAAACGCTCTAAATGCTGATGAATAACGTATTTATTTGGATAAGGATTAATATCATGTTTATAAAAACGCCTTCGCAAATAATGCATTTGGAATTTTAGAACAAAGTTAGCATAAAAAAGGTTATAGTGAGCCAACCTTAAAAGATAGACATACGCTGTCGCGGACTTTTTTTTAGAATTTTTAAAGAGCAACAATTCTGTCATATATGATTTTTGCGAAACTTTAATCGTTTACGCAGCACATGCATCGGAAGCTCTCAAAAGGAAAAAAACCCCGATTTTGAAACATTCTTGATTGATGCTCCGCTCCTATTGATCTTAGCGTAATGATATATAGCCTATAGCCTTCCTCGATAAATGGCCTATCTAACACTGAAAGAATTTTTCATATCGGACCAGTAGTTCCTGAGATTAGCGCGTTCAAGTAAACAAACAAACAAACAAACAAACTCTTCAGCTTTATATATTAGTATAGATTATGTACACAAGTTTCAGAATTCATTAGTGCTTTCAATTTCGTTGGATCTTCGGTTTTCGTCACCGACATCTCATTGTTTTTGTGTTTTTAAAAGCCGGTTTAACTTTTTGTTAAGTTTTTTTATTTGGAATTTTTTTTTATTTGAATATTCTAGTTACTTCAGTCGGTATGTGTTATTGTGATTTTATTCTAAGTTTCTGATTAGATCTTCACCAAATTATAATGGGACAACTTCAAGAGTATCGCGGAAGAATCCCGTAACAAACATAGGTACAAAAAAACACAGCCGACCTCCTTTTTGAAGTCGGTTGAAAACTACTTTAAAAGTCAAAAGTCAAGTCAAAATGTTTTATTTCAATTTAAGAAGGGACTTTAGAAAAGTCAAAACTAGTTCCACGGTTCCAAAAAGTGGGTCTTATGGAGAAGAGCCGGCAAGAAACTCCATAGATACTCCATTTTAAATAAAATCATCACAATTACAATATTAATCTTTACAACTTTGTTTTAAATATTTGCTGTGAATTTGCAGTTTGGTGTGTAGGTAAATCAGGACTTCATACAATTGATTCATATTATCGTATATTGGCATTTTGATCAAAGTACCTGTTAGTTAAATAATGAACTTTTAGCAGTTTAAAATAATGTTTATTGAGTAAAACACACAAATCATAGAATTGCACATAATAGCAATAAAAAATGCCCGACGTCCACGGACCGAGAAAAAGCTTGGGTTGCCAGCTATACAATTTAAATCTACTTACTATTACATACCATCATATACCATCACGCCTGTATTCCCCGAAGGGTTAGGCAGAGGCGTACTAATTGTACACCCACAGTTCGCCGGTATGTTTAGGTCCCATGTAATAGGGGGCGAGCCTATTGCCATTAACCGGGCACAAATTCCTAACTCCGAGCTGCTACTGGGAATTTCATAGAAAAACCCAATAACACTTTGCTCGACCTGGGAATCGAACCCAGGACCTCTAGCGTAGCAATCGCACTCAGGACCACTAGACTAATGAGGCAGTTAGTTACTCACTATTATTTTAATTTTATTATGTTTTAATTATATTTTATTTTAATTATATTTTTATGTATTGAACAGTACCAAGAAACTACACGTTTGGAGCGATCAATCAGCACTAGTGATGCGCAGAGTGTCATGGGTTCGATTCTCACTGGAACGAACATAGATTCTGATATTTTAATTTGTAGGTACTTTGTGTGGGATAATATTGAGTCCTCTGTAACATAGAGCTTATATCCTACGTGCAGAAAACTACATTTCTTACAAAAATACCAAAAATAGGTATTATGGACAAAGTAAGAACCTCCTTCATTTAAAGTAGGTTAAAATAAGTCGTTATTCGCATTTATTTTACTTTTTGTAACCACCCTTAATTACACATTTAATAAACGTTTCAATGCCAGACACAACCATTTATTAACGCTTTGTTATATTCAAAGCGTACACTTACGAGCAATTTGTTACAATGTAGTACAATCAGGGTCATTAATATGTACACACACACACTAAAATATGGCTACATTATTTTAATAAGAGTAATGCCATTTAAATTTGTATGTTATAAATAAGTAATCAATCCTCAACAGTTACTGTTATGGTGCCAAAACGTTCATCGTTAAATTTTATCTTTTTCAGTTTCACAGAAAGAATTTTTTAATTGTGTTTTAGGGTTAATTAAGCTCTGACGCGTTAATCACTCATTACACATCTCCATCTTATGATTATTATCTACCCTTAACATAGGTATAAAAGAAAAAGAAGGATTTTGCGAAACAGTGACGTTTTAATAAATATTTAATATCGTATATAAGTGGTAGTTACAAGTCCAAAGTGATCTATTCATAAGATATCGGTATTGCGGTTGAGGACAGTCACTTTGTGTCAAACAATGATGTTCAGCCGCATCTGGTTAGACTTTTTTTATGGGATAGGGGGGTAAACCAGCAGACGGATCACCTGTTGGTAAGCGATAACCGCCGCCCATGGACACCTGCAACAACAGAGGAGTCGTAAGTGCGTTGCCCGCCTTTTAATAGGGTTTGGGCCTCCAGTAACCTCATTCACTCGGCGAAACACAACGCAAGCGTTGTTTCACGCCGGTTTTCTGTGAGGCCGTGGTATCACTCCGGTCGAGCCGGCCCATTCTTGCCGAAGCATGGCTCTCCCACGTGAAATGGAACTCGACTCCAAAATAGGAGCTAACGGTTGACTACTTTTGTGAAAATGTTTATAAGTCCAAATGCTTCTGAGTTAAGCTAAGTGTAGACATATTTATGTCGCCGACTGTACCAGCATAAAAAAACGCTGACAATATTTAAAATACAAAATGGCGGGCGTATGGGCTAATACATAGAATTATTCCTTTACATCTAAATATTAATAACACTCAGATACATATTAAAACCTATAATTAAATAGTTTTTCGTATCAAAAGGCGTTTATGGAGAATAAACGCTGAAATTAATACCGCTATTGATTACAGTATGAAACATTGATACATGAAATAATTTAATAGGTATGCTTCGGAAATAATATCTGATAATTTGATTAATTACATTTACCGTATTTTATAAAAATAAAAGCGAGCTTATGGCTGTTAATCACTAACATCAGAATTTTATTATATTCTGAAGCTCTTTGAATTTTCCATATTAAGAGTAATCAACCAAGTTATTTTAGTGACGTTACCTTAAAGACGTAAATTCAGAATGTTTACGCTAATTCCGACTTAGCGGGTGGGAATCAGGATCGCTTAGTTGGTCATAACGGCTGGTGTATTGAACCAGAAGACGCAGTTTCGAATTCTACCCGCATTTGTTTTTTAATAAGATCGATTTTACAAGATATTTTTGATAGTTTATATTTGTATAATACCATGGCTGTAATCTCAGAAGGGTTAGGCAGAGGTGTTAAAGTGTACACCAGCATTATGCCGGTTATTTTCAGATCCATGTAGATAATAGAGAGCAAGCCTAAATTTGCATTAGCCGGGCAAAAATCTGAACTAATTGCAGTGGGAGAGCCATGCTTCGGTACGAATGGGCCGGCTCGACCGGAGTGATACCACGGCCTCACAGAAAACCGGAGTGAAACAACGCTAACGTTGTGATTCGCCGAGCGAGTGAGGATACCGGAGGACCAAACCCTTTTAAAAGGTCCGCAACGCACCTGTGACTCCTCTGGGTGCCCACGGGCGGCGATAATCGCTTGCCATCCGATCCAAGGCAATCCGTTTGCTCGTCCCTATCCCAAAATACATATGTATTCGGCATCGAACTAACTGTAAAGCAAGTCATGTCGGTTGAGAAGCAAAGTAACTTGCTTTTCAATAGTTGTCACTGACGTCACTTTTTAGACGTAAATTCAGCAAATTTCGACCTGGCTATAATAACACTGCTTGAGTTGGAAATCGTACCCCGCATCTCACGCTCAACAGCCTCCCATGGTATTATTAGAATAATGAGTTTCAACAAGGATTTCAGCATTATTTATTGAAAGGAAGTAGGTACTTACTACCCATTTCCAATACAAAAGGGAACTAAGTACGTGTCCAATATAATGTAAATACCATTTACGGATCGCCCCGGGGGACATCGGTTAATACGCCGCAAAGTCCTCGATTCACTACCCGGGCGTGAACCGTCCGACTTCCTGTTTAACCGACCATCGCTTCTGTTCCATGTTGGAATTGGAAAATCAATAGTTCTCTGAATGTCGTTACGTCTATTCATTTCTTCTTGTAAAGGAGTTTGTGAAAGGAGGTGATAATTTTATGTATAGATAGTTTTTTCTTGCGTCTGGAATTTACGACGCGGGAGAGCCATGCTTCGGCAGGAATGGGCCGAGTCGACCGGGGTGATACCACGGCCTCACAGAAAACCAGCGTGAAACAACGCTTCCGTTGTGTTTCGCCGAGTGAGTGAGGATACCGGAGGCCCAAGCCCCTTCTACCGCACTTGCGACTACTCTGGTGTTGCGGGTGTCAATGGGCGGCGGTAATCGCTTACCATCAGGCGATGCGTCTGGTCGTTTGCCCCCCTATGCCATAAAAAATATATGTAGGGGAAGAAGGGTAGGGAGGCCTTTGCTCTGAAAAAAATCATATAAAAACTCTCATAAACATCATACAAGAGTTTGTGCAACATAATAATTCCTATTTTTATTTATTTACAATTTTATTTATCATTTCTTTGTGAAAGAAACATACACCATCTTTTTGATAAATCACTTTAACATAACCAACTTAACAAACTCAAAGTAACTCGATACCACATTCAACGTCTGTAGTTGCGAATAGAATGAATCCATGAAACCTTTTATGCATTGTGTTCCTACCCGCAATTAACAAAATATTTTCAAAACAGTGTGACCAATTTAGAATGATAATTTAGCCGATTATTGAGTATGCTAACATTTGTTTCTATTAATTGATTCTTGCTTTAATTATTGCGGGAATACATTTATTTTTATTTAAATTCATTTTATTTTTTTATTTCTTATTCATTTTATTGTCATCTTTATTTTTTCGTGCATCATGTCGACGCAAATAAAAGTATTTTTTTTCTTTCTTTCATATCCCGAAGCCAAGATAATTTTCCACTCAGCCTCTCGTTGACGTCATTTGTAGGCAGACTGTAAATTGCTTGTGCCTGACCGAAGCAACGACATATTGCCACACGTCACACCCGCGACCACTACATTTGGTTCTAAACCCAACAGATTATGTGTTGTCAATAGAATTTTAAAGTCAGAAGGTCAGTTTTTCACAAAGAGGGTTTCTGATGTAAGACTAGCCGGCAAAGCCTTGTCCTGCCCTTAGTGGAATTGTGTGTCGGGCCGTTTTATTCCCTACAATATGGTTGAGTCGAATCACTCTGATACACACGTCATGCTCGTGAACGGGTGCTGTCTGTCGGGGCCGGTCAGCTCTTACCTGGTGTGCCGCTCTTTTTTTGTAATCGAAAAAAACTACATTTTGACGGGACTTTCACTCGCAGATAGCTGATGTAATAAGGAGCAACTTAGGCTACTTTTTTTTAAATACCACGCGGACGAAATCACGGGTCGCAGCTAGTATCGACTATAATCGGCCACTCACCCTAAACGCGTACACATTCTCCGCCTCGTCGTTGGTAAAGACCGCACTTGTCTCATAACTGTGATAGGTTGAGGTCCAGCGTTCGCTGGGCTTCTTCAAAGATGAGGCTCAGGCTTGCGCCGTAAATGATAAATGATATTTATTTCTGTAAATAGATCTTTTAAAGACACTTTTACAAGTCAATGCTTTACATTTTTTTTAACTAGATGGGGCCGGCATTTCCTACCAGACGACCTCTGAGAAGAAACACCGAAACAAACTCAGAGAATCATTGTCTCTTTTAAAGTCCAGACGGTAATAGTTGATATTACAATAATAAGATATTATGCGAGTGTTACGATGTAGGGCAATATCTGGACAGGCCTTTTGAAGAAAAAGCCACAACAGCTTTGAGTTGACCTGTCCTAACTGACGGCACGCATACATCTGGCATCGTGTAGCTCAACCATTATTTAGGGAGCTCAACGTACTCACGTCTACTGAAGCCATGATCCGTTTGAAGCTCCCCAAGTCAGCTGTCCGCAGGCCACTGTCTGCCTGTCTGCACCCACGAAGCTACAAAAAGAGACTGAGCCTGAGTAGAACTTCTGCAAATATTTTTTTCGTTACACCACATCTCATGTATGGAATAGTGACGTATGCAGGATAGTGACGTATCGAGTGACGTCACCGATATTCGGGACAATTTGTATCCGACGGATATATTGACATCCTAGTAATTGTGTCGCCTGTCAGAGTGGACGGCAGTCGTAGTGGCTTATTCGGAAGGTTCTAGATTCTATGCACAGGGAGGAATAATTATATGATTAAATGAATGAAAAAAGAAGATACACATCAAAAATATTTTTACAAATCAAAATTTGACTGCCTCATTAGCCAAGTGGTCCTGAGCGCGACTGCTACGCTAGAGGTCCTGGGTTCGATTCCCAGGTCGAGCAAAGTGTTATTGGGTTTTTCTATGAAATTCCCAGTAGCAGCTCGGAGTTAGGAATTTGTGCCCGGTTAATGGCAATAGGCTCGCCCCTTTTTATATGGGACCTAAACATACCGGCGAACTGTGGGTGTACATTAGTACGCCTCTGCCTAACCCTTCGGGGAATACGGGCGTCATGGTATGTTATGTGTTATTATATAGTACTAGCTTCCGCCCGCAACTTCGTCCGCGTGGAATTGTTACTTAGTCTTAGCGTGACGATATATAGCCTATAGCCTTCCTCAATAAATGTGCGATCTAACACTGAAAGAATTTTTCAAATCGGACCCTGTAGTTCCTGAGATTATCGTGTTCAAGCAAACAAACAAACAAACTCTTCAGCTTTATATATTAGTATAGAGTATAGATGATCACTGTATGCCGTATAAATTTTTAAATTAGGTATTGCAAACAAGTTTCGCTGTTTGTCTTTATATCTCTAGGGAAACATTTCTGGTACACCTCATATTACCTCAATAGCCTGAATATGTAATTCACTCATTCGTTCCTTCGTTCGTCCTCTGCAGCGCTTATAATGAATGAAATAACTTTACACACAGTATTTACTTTGTACCTGTCCAGTTGTTTCTGAATTTCTAGACATGAAAGGCTGCCTTAATGATGAAAAGCTGGATATCTCATTTAGAGAGAATAATTATTATGGTAATATATAGGAAATATATGGATGTTTTGAGTTTGTCTGACTTATTAAAAATAAAAATAAAACATAACATATTACGCATAATACGCCTGTATTCCCTGAAGGGTTAGGCAGAGGTGTACTAAGGTACACCCACAGTTCGCCGGTATGTTTAGGTCCCATGTAATAGGGGGCGAGCCTATTGCCATTAACCGGGCACGAATTCCAAACTCCGAGCTGCTACTGGGAATTTCATAGAAAAACCCAATGACACTTTGCTCGACCTGGGAATCGAACCCAGGACCTCTAGCGTAGCAGTCGCGCTCAGGACCACTTGGCTAATGAGGCAGAGCAGAAAAATTAAAATAATAAATAAATATTCTAGGACATTTTTACACAGCACCATCTAGTCCCAAACTAAGCAGAGCTTGTACTATGGGTACTAGTCAATGGATATAATACTTATATACTTTTTTTTTGTAAATACATACTTATAATACATAAGAAACACCCAGACGAACACAAACACTTACATAAGTATATTCATCACATAAATTTTTGTGTCAAAGTCAAAGTCAAAATGTTTTATTTTGTTTTGAACTTGAATAATTGTTTGTAACTTAACTGCCTTATTAGCCGAGTGGTCCTGAGCGCGACTGCTACGCTAGAGGTCCTGGGTTCGATTCTCAGGTCGAGCAGTGTTATTGGGTTTTTCTATGAAATTCCCAGTAGCAGCTCGGAGTTAGGAATTTGTGCCCGGTTAATGGCAATAGGCTCACCCCCTATTACATGGGACCTAAACATACCGGCGAACTGTGGGTGTACATTGCCTAACCCATCGGGAAATACAGGCGTGATGGTATGTTAATTGTTTGTCTGTCTCTTTGTTTGTATGCGCATAATGCAAAAACTACATGAAATTGGAAGTGGTTTTAATAGGTAGCTGTTTTGTTGGAGGATGCACAGTTCATCCTTATTGGTCAAAGTGGCCTTAGTACCTAGTCTTAAAAGTATAAGAATTGAACTGAAACTTGAACTAAACTAGACGCAGTTCTATTGATTTCACATATAGGTACCATCACGCCTGTTTTACCTGAATGCACTGGCAGAGGTGTGTTGGCAACAATAACTCTAACCTTCTACTAGCAATTTTATAGAAAAGCACAATAAGATTACACGAGTTGGGAATCGATATCAGGTCCTCATATTTAGCCAGCGTGCTTGCGACCAGCACACCGAAAAAGCAGTTGATTTTATATTGCATAATAAATATAGAGATACGAATCTGACGTTTCCATTTAACGAGGTGCTTAGACCATTAAATCAAAAACCTTATACCTTTGCAATAAAGTGGATATTCGTTTGACCGGAATGTATACGATAAGTTTATCGCTAATAAGGAAATAGGGAGAGGCAATTTTCCGCTTTAACCGGTACAAATATGGTCTTGTGTACATAAGCTATGTATTAGTGGATGTTATTTCTTAATGTAGTTATTTTATTTCATGGTTGCTTATAATGATTGGTCCGAATCGTATCTCTTAGCATTTTTTTCCCTCTATCTATACTAATATATAAAGCTGAAGAGTTTGTTTGTTTGTTTGTTTGCTTGAACGCGCTGGAATCCCTGGAACTACTGGTCCGATTTGAAAAATTCTTTCAGTGTTAGATAGCCCATTTACTGAGAAAGGCTATAGGCTATATATCATCACGCTACATGGACGAAGTCGCGGGCAGAAGCTAGTCTGTAATATGCAGGAATTCAAGTTGGAACTTTCTTACGCAAAAAAGTCGAAACACACACCAAGGTGGTTTACGACAGACTGCAACGTAAGGGTGGTCGCCAGCTAGGTCGCCCAAGAGGTGCTACCGAGCTAAATGGTTTTTTATTGGCTAACTTTATGAACCAATATAATTGACGCATAAAATAGCATGGAGAGTTGGAATAATCACGTTCGAGTTTTAGTGTATATGTTATAGTCAAAACTCATAACTAGTCAAAACCACTTTTAACTGCAAAATCAGTCAAAAGTGTTCAAATCAAATCAAATCATTTATTTGCTAACTAAGTGTCTAAATTAGGTCTTATTACATTAGTTGGTGCTTATGACTTAGTTGCCTTTTACAGGCGTTGCAAATTTGAGATATATTAATAATAAAAGAATAATTAACATAAATTGCATAATGTCAAAAAATGATAACATAGGTAATTAAAATAAATTATATAATGTCAAATCATCATAATTAAATGTATCACCGTATTATTTTAATTTATATCATTGGTAGGTTTTTGTTTGGTGTTTTTAACTAAGGACGTTGGTCAAAAGTAGTTTTGACTGGTTATGAGTTTTGACTGTAACATATACATATTTATCCTCGTAACTGTACCTGCAGTGATAGCCTTGTTATCACGCGCTTAAACGGTGAAGGAAAACATCGTGAGCAATGCATGCCTGAGAGATTTTCTCGACGGGGCGTGAAGTCTGCCAACCCGCCCCAGGCCAGCTTGGTAGACTATAGCCTAATCCCTCTTATTCTGAGGCGAGACCTGTGCCCAGAGGTGGGACAGAGTAATTAGTTAATTATGTAACCGTATCTACTTATAAGATCAAGCTAATTATCAAACGATCAAACACTTTTTAACTTCCACCTCGGAAGCATAAACCTTTAAGACGTAAATTCAAAATGTGAAGGCAAATTTCGATCTAGCGGGTGGGACTCGTAGTGGTTTAGTGGTTATAGCGTCAGGTGTGTCCAACCAGAAGACGCAGGTTCGAATACTGCCTGCAGAATAATTTTTCCTTCAATAACTTTATAAACTTCACAAACGAACTTGGTCAACTATGGTTTACAAAGCTGACACCACATCACTTTGGGTGGGATTAACGGGCCAGTATATTAAATAATAAAACGGGTCGCTTCAGGGTCCGTCCCATGAGATGGTCTGAATAATTCCGTCCGATTCTAAACCCTGTCCGATATTGATGAACGACGCGCAATGAGGGTGTGAATGAGGGCCCCGGGATTGCGATTGGATGTAAAATGGAGTGAAATAACATGACTGAGTTTCAGTTTGTGTGTAGGACTCTTTATGGTATAATACTTATATGAATTAGGTTGGCTTATTAACTTACTAGCTTCTGCCCGCGACTTCGTCTGCGTGGACTTCAGATAAAAAGTAGCCCATGTGTTATTCCAGACTATAATCTATGTCAGTGCCAAATTTTATCCAGATCCGTTCAGCCGTTCTGGCGTGAAAGAGTAACAAACATCCATCCATCCATCCATCCTCGCAAACTTTCGCATTTATAATATTAGTAGGATAGGATGTAGGATAGGATAGGATTAGTAGGATCGTAGGAAGTAGGATCTTGTGTGGGGTCGAAGCAGCAAGGCCTCAGTGCACTTCGACCCAATTGGATCTTTTGTGCTTCCCCTTAGATACCTACTTACCTAATCCTCATCCTCTCTCAGTTCTTCAAACAGCTTTTCCATGATCTTTAGTTTAAAAAAAATTCTACACACTTCTTTTTGTTACGGAGTATTGATTTTATCGGTGTTTCGTTTTTTGTTACGGAGTATTGATTTTATCGGTTAACATACTTTTAATTAAAGTGTAATTAACTGACATTGGTTGGTTCGCATCGTGTCATAACAACTGACGCGTAAACTCAGTTTAACAATTAATAAAGTTATCGATTTTGAGTTTTAATTCATGTTACAAAGAATATTTAATATAACACATACATCACGTCTGTATTCCCCGAAAGGTACACCAGTATTTAGGTCTCAAGAGAGCTAGCCTATTGGCATTGACTGGGCACAAATCTAAACTCCGAGCTGCTACTGAGAATAGAAAACCCAATCGCACTGCTCGAACCGGGAAAGGAACCTATGGACTAGTCTTGTCTATCTAGCCTATTCCGTCAGTAAAGAGATCGCTCTGAACTAGTATAATTCGGTCAGTGAACTCGTTCATCTTTTAGTTCTTTTAGGATATCTGACCAAATTGCTTATTAGTTCATCGTTCGGTCCGGTTACAATAGTTTAATAGTCATAGCTTAATGTCCTGACCAGACGTTGAGCTTGATGATAAAAAGACATAAAATAAAGTAGCACAAGCTCTTTCATTTGCTCTCGGTCGTTCAGAAACATTTAAAGTACGGTACAGTAACGTACGACTTGGTACAACTGTTACGAAGAACTGTTAGGACCGAAGGACCGATTAGCGTTCTTAAATGATAAATTATATTTATAAATAGATCTTTTATAGACACTTTTACAAGTCAATGTTTTACATTTTTTTTAACTAGATGGCGCCGGCATTTCCTAACTGACGACCTCTGAGAAGAAACACCGTAACAAACTCAGAGAATCATGGTCTCTTTTAAAGTCCAGACAGTAATAGTAGATATTACAATTATAATATTATTAGATATTATGCGAGTGTTACGATGTAGGGCAATATCTGGACAGGCCTATTGAAGAAAAAGCCATAGCAGCTTTGAGTTGACCTGTACTATCTGACGGCACGCATACATCAGGCATCGTGTAGCTCAACCATTATAAAATTTAGGAAATGTGTCTTCTAGTTCACTGGTCCGAACCGTGTCTTTTAGTTCATTCGCTCAGGACCTACACAAGACTACTACGGGCTAGGAAAACTAGTAATATAGACTACAGAAATGTCGCCAATAAGTTTGTACATACACACCTTCGCCTGAATACCATTTGCTATCTATTTCAGTATGTATTCATACATAATGTTTGGACATATTTAGTATCAGTCTTGGCACTGTTTCGCCTTGTTATATATATGTCCTTGAACGATAGCGGGTTCCTGATACATAAATTTATGACGTCATAATGTATTATCTCTTTGCCATATCTATTTCTGTTTGGATTGTCTAACAAAATTATGTGTATCTTAGTATATTGTAAAGAGTTAACCTTTTAAAAGTAGCCTGTGCTTGATTACCTAATTAAAAATAACAATTTTGATGAAAAATGTGGTTAGTTATAGACTGTATGCTGAAAAAATAATGTCATTAGACTAATAAAAATGTGTTTCGCCGAATGAGTGAGAATACCGAAAGCCCAAACCCTTTTTATTAAGCGGGCAACCCACTTGCTACTCCTCTGGTGTTGCGGGTGTCAATGGGCGGCGGTAATCGCTTACCATCAGGCGATACGTCTGCTCGTAAAACTAAAAAAAAAGTTCTGAGAATAGTTTTTGAAAATCAAATCCAAAAAAAATGATTAAACAATATGTAATCGATAGATAGTATAAACGACAAGTGTGGCGTAGCGGCTGAGCGATCGGCTTCTGCGACACGTGTTGTGGGTCAATCCCCACACGGAGCAAATATTTGTATGATCTACAGGTAGTTGTTCCGGGTCTGGGTGTTTGTGTATATGAGAAC
This sequence comes from Acronicta leporina, assembly GCA_947256265.1. NCBI lineage: Eukaryota > Metazoa > Arthropoda > Insecta > Lepidoptera > Noctuidae > Acronicta > Acronicta leporina. The sequence continues at coordinate 11,898,057 of OX366532.1, read as the reverse complement.
AGGATACAGGAGAAAATCCTAGTGTGGGGCAACGTTTAAAAAAAGAAAATGATGTCTATTCAATACTGTAATCACACTAGAGTAAGCAATAGATCCAAGTAGAAACGCAGTGTCATCTTAATAACCAGACCAGTATTGCCAGCGTCGAAGATCTGTTTCGCTTGGCACAAGATCGGGAGAAGTTCACAGAGCTAACCGCTAAACTCCAGTAGTAGGTACTCCAGAGGCACCCAAAGAAGAAGAAGATCTTAATAACCAAAAGTCACTTAGCAGTTTATTCTATAAGTAAAAACCAGACGGCATCCGTACCGTAATCAGATAGCAACTGTTTCATTTCCGATTCGCGTACGACTCATGTTTATTCACAGGATCCTCGAGCGGTCGCAAAACGGTTTCCCAACAAAATCATTGGCTAAAAACATGAATACACATTCAAGACATCTGACATTCTGTCTGTGGGTAAATCAATTCGTTTAACAATATTTAGATATATTATGTTGACGCCTCAATATAATCTATACTTAATATATAAAGCTGAAGAGTTTGTTTGTTTGTTTACTTGAACGCGCTAATCTCAGGAACTACTCGTCCTATTTGAAAAATCTTTCAGTGTTAGATAGCCCATTTATTGAGGAAGGCTATAGGCTGTATATCATCACGCTACGCAGACGGAGTCGTGGGTAGAAGCTAGTCTATAATATAAAAATGAATCGCCAAATGTGTTGCTAAGCGCAAATCTCGAGAGCAGCTAAACCGATTTCGCTAATTCTTTTTAATAATATTCCTTGAAGTACGAGGATGGTTCTTACGAAGAGAAAAATTTTAAAGATTGCATGTAAAATTCTAAAAACAACAATTTTCTATATTCCCATACAAAAGATTCGTAATAAGTCAATTTACCATTATTATTTACCATACCATAAAGTTTAAGTGTTAGTGGAGGGGTTCCGGGAAGGCAAAACAATTGAGTGACGTTAGTTGCAGAATCGACTGTTATGCGGTACGCAGTTCGCCGGGTCAGCTAGTTATAAATATTATTTACCACTAAGGTGGTAAACAAGACAACTTAAGCGGTTACCGTAGCCTATGGACGCTTGCAACACCAAGGGTATCACTCACGCGTTGCTGACCCTTGATTTAAGCTTTATTAAAATGTAGCTTAATTAGATTTTTGTATTTGTATTTTGTATTATTTTTGCTTTCTTTTTTGCTAATCAATTGCCTTCCCTTCTTTCTTACCTCATAATTTACGGCGGCGGTATCCTATAGGTAATGGCTAGGGCGTCGGACTTGCGATCATGTGATTGCCGGTTCGAAACCCACCCACGTGAACCTACTCGTAACACAAGCATTTAGCTTAGAACGACCGTTTAACAAAAATACTAGTAATAAGTGACTCAAGTTGCAAGTAAGCTTTCAAAAAAATAGTTTGTTACGAGTAGTCTTGGTGGTTAATCTCATTTAGCATGATGTCATCTCCTCTAATTAAAGAAGCACTTGGCTGCATACTCTGATACATCGCATTGAAGATGTTGTGTTCTTTGTTGGATTTTCTAATTAAATAAAATAAAAATGTTTTAATCATAACATAACATACGGGTCTTACCTACTCGAGAATTGAACATCCCATCATCACGCCTACATACCCTGAACGGATAGGCAAAGGTGGTAATTTTCGTTCGTACAAAATTACAACAAATTTGGTTAAAATATCTATTCATTCTATCCAGAAAGTTACAAATAGACCGATAAGGCAGTAGACACATTGAACGTTTTCCACCAGATCACACTTCGAATACATCGCATGCCTAAAATACGGTCGAACGCCAGTGCAGGCCATTTGCTTCGCCCGTAAAATGTAATGATTTCGTAACGACTGTGGCAGTCGATAAAACGCCCAGTGTAAATGAAGCCTAATATATATTTTTAAAGGGAAAAAGACGGTTTCGACGCTCGCGTAAAGTATATTGTGGTAACGATCTTGCTTCAGGGATTTTTTAAAAAATATCACATGAATAAAACTCCGAATCTGTATTATTTTGTGTAGTTCTTAACGGAATATAAAAACAAAGATTGTATGAATTAACATAACATACCATCACGCCTGTTTTTCCCCGAAGGGTTAGGCAGAGGCGTAGGTCCCATGTAATAAGGGGCGAGCCTATTGCCATTAACCGGGCATAAATTCCAAACTCCGAGCTGTTACTGGGAATTTCATAGAAAAACCCAATAACACTTTGCTCGACCTGGGAATCGAACCCAGGACCTCTAGCGTAGCAGTCGCGCTCAGGACCACTAGGCCGATGAGGTAGTCTCAATTTCAATTTATTTACTATCATCATGATCAATATACTGTCTCCCTGCTGGGCACGTTTCCTGTTAGAATAAGAGGGGATAAGCAGTGAATAAGATACTTTCTTAGTTCGGGTTAGCAAACTTCACAGGCCCCCGTTGGTCGGTTTCTTTGCGATGTTTTCTTTTACTGTTTGTTTATAAGAACATAATTTAAAAAAATCGGAGACCTTGAATTCGATAACTAATGACTTATCAATGATTCGAAGCATAAACTCAAAATCTCCAACGGTTTCCAGCATATGGAAATATCTGAAGGTTGAACAAAATGAGAATTTTTGATTGAGATACCAGTGTTATAATAAAAATCCCTACTTCCTTCTCCCTGCCCTTGTCCCAATCTATTTGGGGTCGGCGCAGCATGTCCTTTTCTTCCATTCATCCCTGTCAGCCGTCGTCTCAGCATTCACTCCCTTCCCATCATCTCGGCCTTAACACAATCCATCCATCTTTTCTTTGGTCTCCCTCTACCCCTCTGTCCCTGCACATTCATATTCATCACTCTTTTAGTCACATGCGTTTCATCCCTCCTCATCACATGCCTATACCAAGACAAAGGATTCCCTTTCAGCTTTCTGTCACTGGCGCTAAAGTCAAAGTCAAAATCATTTATTCAATATACTAGGTAGTACTTTTTGAACGTCATTTTTACATTATAGACAGCCCCCAAAACGCCCGCCCTTCACCGCTTCCTAGTGTTTTCGCTGGGAAGAAGAAGCGGCGCAACAAACTTCCCAGCAAACACACTTTCAGACTTCCTATAATATACTCGTTTATTCAATAAATATCCCTAGTACAGGACTAACAATGCAACTTATATTCATCCTCAGACAAATACATAAAGAAAGTTCTCTCGCAATTATAATATTAGTATGGATGGATGAACAGATCGCCTCGTGTAGATTTTTCCATGATAAAAATATCGTACCTGCCTCATTAGCTAAGTGGTCCTGAGCGCAACTGCAACGCTAGACGTCCTGGGTTCGATTCCCAGGTCGAGCAGTGTTATTGGGTTTTTCTATGAAATTCCCAGTAGCAGCTCGGAGTTAGGAATTTGTGCCCGGTGAATGGCAATAGGCTCGCCCCCTATTACATGGGACCTAAACATACCGGTGAACTGTGGGTGTACATTAGTACGCCTCTGCCTAACCCTTCGGGGAATACAGGCGTGATGGTATGTTGTGTGTTAAAATATCGTCCCATTTTCCCATATATCTTCAAGTCCTATATTATCTTAAATAAGCTAAACGACATATTCTTACGTCCCTTACAAATGGGGCTCGTACATTCCCCTTAAGCGACACATTACATCGACGCGATCGCCCACCGCAGATGTTCCGTAATACTTATCATCTGGGTACAATGAGGACGGAAATGGTTAGAATGTAAGTGGACAGATTATATGACCACAGATATTTCTATCGCAGAAATTCTCAACATATACCCAACAGTATGTTGGCTGCACGTTCAAGGATAATGATAAATTATATTTATTTTTGCAAATTGTTTTTTTTTATACCACTTTCGTGGCAAACAAGCATACGCCCTGCCTGATGGTAAGCGGTTCCCGCAGCCCATGGACGCTTCCATCACCAGGGGTATATCTCCCGCGTTGCCAACCCCGTAAAAATCTTTTCACACCCTTTTGAGAGGGTGGGGTAAAGATTAAGGAGGAATACTTGGGCTGGCAGCATAGGAGATAATAAGTCTGATGCTTAAACCCTACCGGTCCCTCCACTGCCAATACAAAGCTTCTTCGCGGAGATCTACGGAATACAACATACTTAGATCAACAAATTATTTAGATCTTTTAAAGGTACTTTCACTTTCAGTCATTGTTTCGATTTCAGTCATTAATGCATAGTGGTTAAGGTTTGGATCCGTTTGCATCTCACCAGAGCAGATATGTGTGTGATCCACAGATGTGTAGGTATACTTCGAGTCCGTTATTTGTATATTTTAGTTAAGACCGGAGAGCCATGCTTCGGTACGAATGCGTCGGCTCGACCAGAGTGATACCACTACCTACCTCGGTAGAAAACCGGCGTGAAATAACACTTACGTTGTGTTTTGCCGAGTGAGTGAGGATACCGGAGGCCCAAACCCTTTTAAAAGGCGGGCTATGCACTTGTGACAGCTGAGGTGTTGAAAAATTCTAACCTGTGTTTTCTGGTCAAATACACCAGACGCTATGGCCACTAAGCAACCGCGAGTCCCATCCGCCGGGACAAAATTTGCCTTCACATTCTGAATTTTATGTTATCGAGTTTACTTATTAACATAGGCTAAGTTCTATATGGATCCTTTAGTCTGATATAATTTTCGATTTGATTTGATATGACATGATGATCATATGATTCTTATCTCTGCTGGTACATCATACTGGTACATGCTCGGTAGTCTAACTGGCTGGCTACCACCCGTACGTCGGAGTCTGTCGTAAAGCCTTCGTGGGTGTTTCGAATTTTGCGCGTAAGTTCCTGCTCAGTTGCTACGGCTCTGGCAGTCCGTAGTGGCTCTTAAGGGTTGGCAACATATCAGTAACTCCTCTGGTGTTGCAGATGTCCATGGGCGACGATAACTACTTACCATCAAGGATAAAAAAATGTTATCTCCGTCATCTGGCTACACTGATCTATCTACAGCTGATCGAGATAACATTAATTTGTTTCAAAACAATTGCGCTGCGTGCCATTAAAAGTAAGTAGTAAGGATCAGCAACTCCTCTGGTGTTGCAGATTTCCATGGGCAACAATGACTTGCCGACTTAATCCAAAATAAAAAATCGTTGCTACATAGAATCGCACTAATTCATTGACCCGAGAAGGTATTTTCTCCAATCGTCTCGGAAATATTTACTGGTTCCGGATACAAATGTGTTTCACAGACCGCAGCGATTCTATCGGAGCAAGTGTAAAGTGAATCGCTCCGTTCACGAATGAGATAAGGCAACCACAGCTGAATACGAACTAGTGTTTTTAATTCTGGTGTTGTGCCCGCGCGGAACTAGCAAATACTTTATACTTGCAATTTTTTCTCACCCATACGCGCCCTAATTCAAAGCCCCGGTTTTAAAACCTAGTAAAGTACGTCTCATCCATAGTACAAAGTGTTTTTTTTATGGGATAGGGGGCAAACGAGCAAACGTACCAAGACGAGCACCTGATGGTAAGCGATAACCGCCGCCCATGGATTCCCGCAACACCAGAGGAGTCGCAAGTGCGCTGCCCACCTTTACAAGGGTTTGGGCCTCCGGTAACCTCAACTCACTCGGCGAAATTATTTTATTCGGTTATTCTATTCATGTCAAATTAGCAGCACGGATTTTGAATTTGTGCTCGGTTATTAATGGTTTGCCCTCTGTTATATGGAACCTAACTTAGACACAACGGTGAACTGTGGCTGTACATAAGAAGTTATACCTCTACTTACCCCTTCCGGGAATTCAAGCGAGATGTATTTTAAAACTAGGGCAATAACTGCTATGAAAATTCGTTTCATTCTATTAGAATGTTTGTGCTAGCCTCACTTTACTTTTTTTTTATTTAAAATCAATTTAAATAATGTCATACATAATCCTTCTTTCGTCGGTTCGTTTGGCCTTAGTAGATTAAAAACTAAGACACTCCACACAATTTCAACGAAATTACATTAAAAAAGTTCACAAATAAAACCTACTTTGCATGCGAACTACTGAATTTAAACGAGCGAATTAAAGTTAATTCAGCAGTAGAAAACTCGGAATACGACATATTACTACTACTCGGAAAGCCAAATTAAAAGGCTATGTGTCCCCACACTAGCAAATTGTCCTAACCTCCATATTGGCAGGATCTGCTAGTATTCGACAGTGGAAAACAAACCCTATGTTTTACATATTAGGATATGAAAATGATTGTGAAGCTGTTAAAATAAATTTGCTTCAACCTGTCGGAATTGCATTGGAAAAGGTTCTCTTGTTCTAAGATTTCCATGTAGAAGGAAATTTTCTGCGGTTAGGTTTATTTTCGTAAATCCATTTTAGTGCAGGGGAGAATGTAACTGGAAGTTAGGTGACGATTTTAAACCACGAATATGAGCTTTAAGGAAATATAGGGCTGGTGGCTATGTACTAGTTAATGTTATCAACCGATCTGCAAGGTTAAACTGATTCCATTCTAATTGAATTTTCCATGACGGTTAAAAAAATATACATACATAAAGTCACGCCTCTTTCCCGTAGGACGATTCTGACATACCTCTTTAGCTTCATCCACATTTATCAATCTTTTCATACATGAACGTCGGTTTAGGGTACTCTTGACCGAACCATTTTTCAGAACGTCCTCAATCTGATTTCGGAACGATCGCCTAGGCCTTCCCCTTCCTACATTCCCATTCACTTGACTCTCGTATCTGTTAAGTCAGTCTCCTTTCATTCATTCTTTGAACATGACCAAACCATCTTAACATACCTTTCTTGATTTTAGTCACTACATCTTCATTCACACCACAACGTTCCCTTATCACACTATTTCTTATCCTGTCACTCAATTTCACTCCAATCATACTTCTCTAAGCTCTCATCTCAACTGCATTTATTCTACTTTTATGCTTCTTCTGCCACACAAAACTAATATACTACCTAGGTATACATTAGGTTAGGTTGACGACATATGGCAAGCCATTACCGTTGCCCACGGGCACCCGCAGTTTGGGCCACCAGTATCCTCACTCACTCGGCGAAACACAACGTAAGCGTTTTTTCACGCCGGTTTTCTGCGAGGCGTGGTGTTACTCCAGTCGAGCCGTTCCTGCCGAAGTATGGATCTCCCACTTTAAAAAAAAAGTTACATTGCTTTATATTTCAACAAAAACATTTCCCAAAACGGGGTAATTTAACTCTCAAATTCTCCGGTACCAAAAATCTTCCAACATTGTAAAGACAGAATAATTCACGAATTCAGAACTTGAAGAGTGAAAATTATGAATACCCGAGCCTAATTCTGTAACGAGTACTCATAACCAAATCACTTTCAGCACCTGTTTCCCTATTATAAATTCTGTCTTAAATTTGAGGCTTTGAACGTTGAGAAGGATTGCTACCTGATGGAGCGTGTTGTATGATCACGCCTGCGTCCCTTAGGGGTTAGAAGGTGATGTACCGATGATACCTACCTATATGGACCTAAAATATACTCGTAGTTGCAAATTGTGGGTGTCACTCTGACCTGATGTTGGAAATCCCATGAACTTGCAATAAGTTGAAGTGATATGGAGATTCTTGGGGTATGAAGTTTTTTGCCCGATTCTTCAACATAAGATCAACCTTTTAGATCCATGCAACTAGAATCATAACGTTTGTCATAAACGCTTGTAAAAGCTTATTTGAAATGAAAACATTTGAACTTGAACTTGATATCCTAGTGATATGATCATTGGACTGCAAAGTCATAGGTCTTGAGTTTGAATACAAGGCAAACACCTCTGACTTTTCTAAGTCGTGTGTCTTAATAATTAACTAACACGCCCTTAAACGGTAATGAAAATCATCGTGAGGAAACATGCCTGAGAGGTTTTCTCTATGGTACGCATTAGACTAGCGGAGCTAATCCCTCTCAATCTGAGGGCGGACCCGTGCCCAGCAATAGGACAATATAATGGGTTGTTTATGTAATATCATAAAAGACTAGTAATGCATTAATAAATCAGATTCTAGTTGATAAAAAAACAGTAGTAGATCGTGAATAGCACAAAACTGACCAGTTTCAAAGAACTTCATTGCATCAGCAAAGCGACACGTTTTGCTCGGCTTCTGTGCCACGGATTCAACCCCCGCTCGGAACAATTATTTGTATGACAGTAGTTGTTCGGGGTCTGGGTGTTTGAGTCTGTGAGCTTTTTTTCATAAAATTTGTGTTCCATTCTCTTGGCAAGTGCAAGCTATGCGTTATACAATGCCATGTAAATCGATTAATACCCGTTACTTGTCATCGCCAGCCATTTATAAGAAACTTACGACAGAATTGGGTTACTGGTAGGACCAAAGTTTACTAGCCAACTAGGGCCAAAAAAATTAAAAACAATCATTTCGCCTGAATTAAGTTAAATAATATCACTTATAAAACAAAACAACTTTACGGATTCTATCGCGTTATATTAGAAAAAATCGTGAAAAACAAATCGTTAAGTGGTTTTATTAAAAAAAAAACAACGGGTTGCACTCCGGGAGTGCCGGCAGAAGTGAAAACTTGATTAACGTTGTGCATTTTTGATACCTATTCAGGAATGTTTAGGGAATAATTTCGCACGAATTGCTTTAATTATCTGTATAAAAGTATCTACTATCATTTATGGGGTAAAATACAATATTCATTTATTGCGCTATCGTACACAAATATGAAAAAATATATAAAATATCGGCAAACGTAGCGTAGGACGCCCTGCGGCGAGATGGAGTGATGATTTGCGAAAGGTTGCTGGCGGAAGCTGGATGCGACAAGCCGAAGACAGGGTGAAATGGCGCACATTGGGGGAGGCCTACGTCCAGCAGTGGACTAGTATGGGCTGATGATGATGATGATGACACAAATATGACAATTTATCTTTTTCTTCTTCATTTTCTTCTACTATTATAAAATTGTAAAAAAGCTGTGTCTGTACATTGAAAATATTAAAAAAAAAAACACGTGGGTTATTATGGTATATAAACGTCTCCGAACCCGAAAATGTGATTTTTAAAATTCTTGTCCGTCTGTTTGTCTGTTTGTTACGGGTTGGAGCAAAAACTAATGAATAGATTTTAATTTTATTATCACTGTTAGAAAGTATAAGCTCCAACTTAAAAACTGGTGAACTTCTTATCTCAATTAATGAAACGAAACCTGAGATACAGCTTGACCTCCCTGATGTATCTAGAGGTCCATACAATGAAGAGGTCATTAATGTTGGTTTTCCATTTTTACTCCTGACATAGCTTCACGTGAGCGAAGCCGCGGGCAGAAGCTAGTATTACATTAAAAATTTAAAACTTCAAAACTATTACAACCGTCTTACGAATTTTAGATCAGGTCGCGTGTCCTGACGCGAGTTTAACGTTTTTTACCCATCCCAAAAAGTGCACACCGCCGCTAAAGAAGTTTTCACTGCAAAAAAATTATGGGATAGGGGTAAGCGAGCTGACGGATCACCTGATGGTAAGCGATTACTTCCGCCCAACCTATTGGGGAATACAGGCGTATATTCTGGATGGATTTGATTGAGGATTCAATTTTTTTTTTTTATGTGATAGGGGGGCCAATGAGCAAACCTATCACCTGATGGTAAGCGATAACCGCCGCCCATGGACACCCGCAACACCAGAGGAGTCGCAAGTGTGTTGCCCGCCTTTAAAAGGGTTTGGGCCTCCGGTAACCTCAACTCACTCGGCGAAACACAACGCAAGCGTTGTTTCACGCCGTATTTCTGTGAGGCCATGGTATCAATCCGGTCGAGCCGGCCCATTCGTGCCGAAGCATGGCTCTCCCACGTGGAAATCACCCATTCCAATATTCCCTATGACTTTTCTAAAAGACCATGTCTATTGATATGCAGTCGATTTTGTTCCAGTATCGACTGTGGAGGTGGAGGCCGTGGTGGGGAGGACGGCGTCCCTCCCCTGTGACATCGAGCCAGACTCCAACGAGGACCGGGTCTACATGGTGCTGTGGTTCCGTCATTCTGGCGGGAAGCCACTCTATAGGTAAGTGGAGAATTTTCCATGCTATGGCGAAGTTATTTGTGATAGGAATAGGTGAACTGCCCCTGAAGATAAGTTGCAATATAAAGTTCGAATAGACAAGCGAATAGAAACAATTTGTATGGAGATGACATTTGTGCACACTCCCTTATGTTATTTGCATATTGAAAATTCTGTTCTATTAGCGTTCATACCACTTGTCTAAGCCCTCTAGTGTTGGATTTATTAAAAACCAACTTCTGCCAGCGTGTCAATAGGCTCGTCTTCTTTGACATGGGAACTAAAATTATCAGCGAAGTGTAAGTGTACATTAGTACACCTCTGCCTAAACCTCAGAAATTCATTTTCATGTACATAAGGACTTCCTGCGCAATTTATTTAATTTTGTTTTAACTTTATTAATAAATTTCTTTTAAATTTTATACCATCAATGTTAACGTATAAAAGGACTTGTGTGCTTGACCAGTGCCTCTTATTAAAGAGAAAGGTAGCTTATAGAAAAACTCAAATGAATTTATCTCTACAGGCAAATTAAAGCTCTATTTTCTACTAAGTAGGGTCCATTATATATTACACTTCATAAACATATGTGTTATATCGAGAACATTGAGGTATTAACTAAGTAGTTTCGGGGTAGAGCGGCCGCGTTAAATAATATAGGTCTCTTATAGTTCCGCTTTGGTTTTGATGCTTTATGTTTTCGATTTTTTAGGAAATATTGTGATATTGATGTTACAATAAAATTCGTTGATAGACCATGTAATCAAAGGAACGCAACTCTGAGATTTGAACATCATGGGCACTAACACATCGTGAAAAAGCCTGCATGCTTTGGGGGGATTTGTCAACGGTGTCGTCTGCCAAGAACTTAACCTTACACGGATCCACTGATAAGCGTAGTTATTACATAGCCAAGACCCGCTTTTTGCGAGTATATAATAATAATAGTTACTTATGTACTTTTATTTTATTGACATGCCATAATCCAACCCCAACTTTGAAAACGGTTAGAACTATGAGGGTGGAAGATGACCTACCTCAATATACCACGTGGTGTAATAGCTCAATGATAAAATAACTGTTTATACTATATTAGTGTGTAGTTACAGGTCGCCGGTCCACCGTCCGGATAATGGACGTCGTCAATTGCAGTGTAGCATGATCGTACTAAGATCGTATTCGATAGGAAATGCTCCGAACATTGTTATAAGTGGGCGATAGAACGGACAAGTAGGTGTTGGTTATTTAAAATCATAATATCACGCTAGTATTCCCCAAAGGGTGAGGCAGAGGTGTACTTATCTACACTCACATTTCACAGGTACCTACTTAAGTTTAGATTTCATGTAACAGGGGGCGAGTCTATTGCCATAAACTGGGTAAAAATCCAAATTCCGAGCTGCTACTGAGAGAATATACCTAACAAAAACACTCAATAACATTTTGTTCGACTTGGGGATCGAACCTACTAGCGTTGCTGTAGTGCTTAACTAATGGGGCAGTATAATTAAAAGTGCAAGTAGAGTTACTGAGTATGAAGTTATATTAGGTTCGATTCCTAATTCAAGTCGCTGTAAGGTTTACATAATATTATAGCGTCCGGTATTAACATTTCGGTCCAACTATAAGCCCATTGTATATTATATCTTAAGTCCATCCAAAGGTTGTCTGTAAGAGATCGCTTCTAGCGACAAGACCATCCATTGTACCATATTCTATAATTGATAACTTATACTTGATATTAGTTTTTGGTATACAATATAGGATATTTTATTCTATTCTATATGTAACTTAGATGTATATTTTAATTTATATTCTTGTTGTACAATGAAGTATAGAATAAATAAAATAAATAAGCTCGCTTCTAATACTAGAGACTTTAAAACATAATATATCAATTTCATTTTGTCATGTTATGCTGCAGTGGTCAGCCTCCACACAGACGGTAGCGACCTGTACGCGACCTACATCTCTTCTGCAACTCTCTGATAGGTACTACTTGTTCTGTAGAATAAATAGAGAATATTACTAGGTAGCTGTTTTCTTTTGATATAAGATTGTTATTATATTATGTTATTGTTTACGTAACTTCGTCTGTGTGGTGAAGTGAAGACGAATTAATCCGGCGGACAGGGCGCTCAACGATTTGGGGAATGTGTAAAATTATTGTTATCTTCGTCATCTGGCTACGCATTCTGCTTAGAATGAAAGAGACAGCATTACTTTGCTTTAAAGTTTGATTTTAATAAATAAAATCTTTTGTTAATATTTAGGCCCACTTGCACCTAATTTTTAAATATGTTTAAATTGCATTTAAACACAATTTTTCATAGTAAATATGTGTTTAAATACAATTTAAATAAATTTAAGAAGTTGGTGCAAGTGGCCCTAAGTATCCGGCGGAGGTTGAAAGGCCCACAAAAACGTAATAGGTACCAAAATAAATAATTTAAAATAATTATTATAATATAAAAAAGTAAACATATTTATTATTTATGTTTAAAAATCAAGATTATCGTGCCCAAATAAAAAAATACACATTTATTAAGTCTGATATTCATATTCTCTTCCATTTATTATAGTGACTTATTCTATACATTTTTAAATATTTTTATAAATAATAAAAAAAAACATTTAAAAATATAAAAAATAGTAGCCCACCGGTATCGGGAGCGGGATCCAAGCTACCGGTGGTCAGGGCTCCAAAGAGAGGAACCTCCTAACAATGCGGGCCGTGCCCAAAAGTACTGCTTTCTGTATCAAGCCCTTGATCCAGCCAGCTAGTGAGAGCCTCCGTAGGTGTTGGTCGAGGCTCTTGACTATTAGACCATTGGCTGATACAACGATTGTACAATGGGTACAATGATATAATTAGTGATTAATAATTAGGGAAAAATAGGTGGGAAGGCGATGTTGAAGCCAAATTAATGGTAAAATCATTTTAAGTCGTTACAGCTAGTGTGTAACTATTTTAGTTTCCTTGCTTTATATTTTACTAGCTTCTGCCCGCGACTTCTGAACTTGAACTTGAACTTGAACTTGACGTCGTCCGCGTAGCGTGATGATATATAGCCTATAGCCTTCCTCAGTAAATGGGCTATCTGACACTGAAAGAATTTTTCAAATCGGACCAGTAGTTCCTGAGATTAGCGCGTTCAAGCAAACAAACAAACAAACTCTTCAGCTTTATATATTAGTATATAGATTAGTATAGAGTATAGATTTCGAGGTATTTTGTTACTTGCTGAAAATCACTACATAGTATAAAACAAAGTCGCTTCCCGCTCTCTGCCTCTGATCTTTAAAATTACGCAACGGATTTTGATGCGTTTTTTTTAAAGATAGAGTGCTTCAAGAGGAAGATTTTAAGCTATTATAACCCTACGACTCTTAGGAATGGGGCAGCGTGGGTGAAACCGCGGGCGGGTTGCTAGTGATTATATAAATAGAACGGGATTTCGATACCTAATGATACCTCCACGGGTCGCACAGGGTGTATAGTCCATTATGCAGTCATGCTAGAGCCGGTCTACTTGCTGCGGTCACTCTATGGATGGGGCAGTCAAAAGCAAGAAAAATCCTGACAAATTGTTGATATTAATTACGAATTATTAAATCGTATGAAATCTACAAAATTACTTCTCTGCCCGCCCCATTCAAGAAATTAGTCGCAACGTTTGACATCAATAACTACGAACTGTTTTAACAGCAAACACAATTAATGAGCTATAATTATCTGGTAATTTGTTATAATGAACCTAAAATGGCAATAGTCATGGCTCATTTTCCCATAATAACATAGTGAAAGAGATTAATGTTTGAATGTATATACGCCTCATATAGTGTAATGGTACAAAGCGCGACTGCTACTGTCCCGGATTTGATATATTTTTTATTATGCTTGTGTTACGAGTGAATTCACGTCGGTAGTGCAATGGGTTGGTTTCGAACCGTCAACCACATGATCGCAAGTCCGACACCCTAGCCATTAGGCTACCCCCGCTTTAGACTACTGCCTATTAAAATACCGTCATTAAAAGTAAGCTTTAGAGCGGTCCCCACGGCAATTAATAGCTTTGCCAATCATTTAGAACACTGTGCATATATCCTGGCTCGGTCTGGTCAATATGACACATGACAAGGGTGGTCTCAAGGCGCTTGGTTCGTGTTTGAGGCTATAGTCTCACTGTAGGCAAGTAACTGACTCGTCTCAATAGTATAGTGGTCATTAGCGCGACTGCTATGCTAGAAGTCCTAGGTTCAGTTCCCATAGCAGCTCGGAGTTTGGAATTTATGCCCGGTTAATGGCAATAGGCTCGCCCCCTTTTACATGGGGCCCTAAACATAGCGGCGAAATGTGGGTGTACATTAGTACACCTCTGCCTAGCCTTTCGGGCAATACAGAGGTGATGGTATATTTACTTGACTCTAGATATAAATATAGGTAGGTAAGTATCTTTTCGGTGGCTTCATTTCAAAATCATCAAATACGCTCAAATAAGTTCGAAATTCAAACCATAAAGGTAGATGAGCAAAATTTACCTATCACACGAGCGATAGCTTTAATGTAAGCCCGGAACGATTGTCAATCGATTGTCGCTCCGATATGGCGGGATATCGATAATCCGTTTTGCGGAGCGCGCCCTCGTTAGGTGCATCACTAACGAGAATGGGTGCCGCCCTAGCTGTTCTAATTTTGAACTATTCACAAATATTGTTGACATGATTGTGAAATTTTGAAGCTATCATTTTTATTTTTTTGTTTAACAATGGAACATTTTCTGTTGTGTTGGCATTTTTTTGTCATTGTTTTTGTGGCTTATGATTTTTAATTATCTACATGAAATAGTTTTGTTTTTAATTACATGAAAGCAAAAAAAATATTATTGTTTAGTTTTTATGTTTTACTATAGTAGGTAAGTAGTAAAACTTCAAACGATTTTTCTTGTACCTACTGCACAAGACGTGAGATGTAATATGTATTCAATATTTTAAACTAACACAACATTCACGACTCTCCCATAGGGGTAGGTAGAACTACAATCTGCATACTTTTTGCTTCATCCACATTCTTTCATCTTCTCATACACACGCGCCTGACCTTTTTAAACTACCAAGACAAGACAAATCTATGAAAATAATGATATATAACTACTATTTAACTTTAGAAAATAACTGATACAAAAGCTGCCTTCGCAAACGTCGCAAAATATCTGTTTTATCTAAGCGGACAAATGGAAAAATGAGATTGGAAGAGAAACAGGTAAGACAAAGCGTCCGCTTATTTATTACCGTCGCGTCTCGTAAACATTTACTGCTCGTGAATTGGGACAGCTACCCTACCATGCTGTTTCCCACCATCACGCTTGTATTCCCCAAAAGATGAGCAGAGATGTAATGCACTAAAGATAGTCACAATTGCTGTGATTCGGGACGAATCCTATTCCCAATTATTAACCTTAAATCCAAATCCAGGTTGGAAAGGAAAAATTCGACTCGTAGGCAGGATTCGAACCTGTGTCATCTGGTTAGATACACCAGACGCTATGACCACTAAGCCGCGGCGAGTCCCAGCTGCCATGTCGAAATTAGCCTACACATTCTGTACTAACGTCTTAAAGGTGACGTAAGGTTGTTAATATCATAAAAACCATCACGCCTATAATCCCCGAACAGGCAGGCAGAGATGCAGAAATGTACAAATGAACATCCACAGTTCGCCGGTATATTTAGGTCCCATGTAATACATGTATGCCACAAATCCGGGCACAGATAACACTACTCAAACTGGGAAACGAACCCAAAACCTCTACCGTAGCAGTCGCGACCACTAGGTAAACCAATTAGGCAGTCTTTTTCCTAGTAGCAAGTACGTTTACAATCACATGGCAAACTAATCACATAATCAATACTACAAAATAATTCTCAAAAATCGTGTTTCTTATTTACGTATTTCTTAACTTAATAAAAGAACAATAGCCACATTCTAAAAACACAGCATCTTCATTCAGATTCTCATCTCCCCATTTCATAATTCGTTTCAGAATCCAGAGCCTATCTTGAAAACGACAGTTGTTATACCAATTCAACTTCGCAACAGCTCCCGGGCCGCTCAAACTTGGGCCTGCTTTACGTACTGTTTATCGGTAAACCAGTGGTTTATTTATTGCCAGGGTTTTATTTTTTAAATGCGAAGAGACAGGTACTATGAGTTGTTTTTTTTTCTTTAAGAGCTCAGCTTTCGTCGGTGGAGCAAACGCTAATGTTATCTATCCTCTGCTTTCTGTTTTGCCTCTTGATACGATTCGATCCCCACCAATTACTTCGCTCGTTTCTCAAAATTTCGTCTAGGTCTTCCCTTTCCGTTCTTTCCTTCAAAGGCGGCGGTAGCCTAATGGCTATGGCGTCGGACTGCAATCAAGTGGTTTCCGGTTCGAAACCCTGCAATACCGTCGTGAACCCACAAGAATACTTATCATGTGCGACCCACGTTGCTAGTAAGCTTTTAAATGAAAAAAATGTATAATACCTTCTAGAGTTCTAAAGAAGTTGTCGTGTCGTATAATGTGGCCAAACATCTTTCCTCTTCTAATCTCAATGGTTCTTAGCAACCGTCTTTTCTTGTGTATAATTCCTGCCCATGCTCCTCATTTGTTTTCATTACCGTCCAACTATTCTATTATCTGTGGTCCAACTGAACTTTTATTATATTTAATGAAATTCTCAGTAGCAGCTCGGAGTTAGGAATTTGTGCCCGGTTAATGGCAATAGGCTTGCCCCCTATTACATGGGACCTAAACATATATTATGTTCATGTGGGGCGGGGCCCATGCCCTATTTTAAGATACTTACCACACTTTGCTGTTGTGTTCGCTGTCAAAAAACAAAAACGAGTGGGAAGAAAGATATCTTTGTAACCTATTTACGCAAAGTGAACTTATGATTTTGCATAAATGCGCGTGCACATACGTCGTCTTATTACTATAAAGTTTGCGGTTGTCCATGGGCGATCGGTCTGCTCGTTCCCCCCCCCTATGTGATAAAAAAGATGATGTAAGAATCCGTCCCTTACAGCCATAGCATGACGTTAATAGAAGTAGGAAAAGTTCTTGTAAATAGCTTTACGTTAGGAAGACGTGTGATAAATTGAATATGCTCAAGAATGCCAAAATTACTAAGTTTGAGAATGCAGTTACGGAGTCTTTGCAAGTATTCGGCGCTGTGTTGTAACTCTGCGCTGGTTCGGGGGGCGATAATTGTCTTGTTTTATTAAGCCACGTTTGAATACAACGACTTTTACATCATGGTTAAACTTATAATAGAAAACAAACAATGCAATAATTTGATTAAAACATAAAATGCATCAAACTAGTCTTAATATATTATGATCACGCCTGTATTCCCCGAAGGGTTATGCAGAGGCGTACTTACTACCTATATGTATACATACGTGAAAATTTCATAGGAAAACCCAATAACACTTTGCTCGGCCTGAGAATCGAACCCGGTATGTCTAGGTCCCATGTAATAGGGGGTGAGCCTATTGCCATCAACCGGGCACAAATTCCAAACTCCGAGCTACTGGGAATTTCATAGAAAATCTCAATAACACTTTGCTCGACCTGGGAATCGAACCTAGGATCTTTAGCATAACAGTCGCGCTCAGAATCACTAGGCTAATGAGGCAGTTGGACCAATAGGCTAATGATTATTTATATTAAGTTTCTAGAAAATAATTTCCAATGCTTATACAAAAAAGAACAATACAGGTATTCCCCGTAACGAATTCATTCGAGTGAATAAAAAAAATATTATTATTGACAGAAATCACGTTTTACTAAACGGAGCGTTATTCCCAATAGTTGACGGGGCAACATCCCGTACTGAAAGGAGCGTCGTTTTGATCAAAAACCAACCTTATATTTTCAAAAGTAAAGTACATTTGTATATGTAGTTTAAAGGAAGCTTGTAGTATATTGAAATTTCGTCGAAGCAACGTTAGGAGACAAGTCTTGTTTTGATCTGGCGGAATTTCCATGAGAATTCAGTCTTATATTTCGGCGAGTAAAGTTGGTTTTTGTTTGGGGTGTGCACGAAGGTAGTATATAGAAATTTCATTGAAAGCGATGTTGGGAGACAAGTGACGCGGTACCCTCACGGCTCGTTACGTTCACATCGCTGTGTGTGGCGCAAGTTATAGTCATGTACTGATATTTAGGACAGTTTGAATTTGGAAGGCAAATGCGGACGGTTATTTTGTGCCAGCATTTAAAAATATCTGGTGTTTGAATTTTTATAGGTATTCGAAATATTTAAAAGACGAACACCTATGGATTCAGTTATGGGATGCAATTAAGCTTTGAAATACTTATACCTAGCTGAAAAAATATAATTCGTTGGAATAAAATAACTGCCTCAGTAGCCAAGTGGTCCTGACCACGACTGCTACGCCAGAGGTGCTGGGTTCGATTCCCAGGTCGTGCAAAGTGTTATTGGGTTTTTCTATGAAATTCCAAAATTTGTGCCCGGTTAATAGCAATAGGCTCGCCCCTATTACATGGGACCTAAACATACCGGCGAAATGTGGGTGTACATTAGTACGCCTCTGCCTAACCCTTCGGGGAATACAGGCGTGATGGTATGTTTATGTAATAAAACGCTTATCACTATCACTGTTTGGTGACTCGTGCTTACTTCATGATCCAGAAAGCAAGATTTGCAGTTTATTTCAATGGATCATGGAGCAAAAAAAAAAAAAAATATAACTAACAGTGATGATCTCTTCTTTGTATGGGCCTCTATACATCAGAGAGGTCAAGCTGTATCTCAGGATCCGATTAATTAACTGTGATATGAAGTTCACCAGTATTTAAGATGGAGCATATACTTTTTAACAGTGCTATCACAATTAAAACCTATTCAGTAGTTTTTGCTCCAACCCGTAATAAATATAGCTTTTTAAAATTTTATAATAGTAGAGAAGAGATAAAATCGATTTGAAATTTTATTCGATGAGTTGGACGTGTATGACCCAGATTTTAATGCAGTGCTGACTTTTTTATGTAGCTACTTATGTGGAACGAATTTGAACTAGTAATTGGTAATAAGGTGCAGCTGTTAAGAGTCAAGTTCTAGGCTCCATATTTCACTGCTGCTATATTTAAGTACCTATAGCAATTAGTAATAGTATTTAGTAACATACATTTTTTTCAATTCGGTCTCTATTTACCGATCATTAATTTCAACTACAATGGACACTAGATAAAAAAAAGCTCCAAAAATAATATTTTTCAAACAATATTTTTTTAAACTACCAGTTATCGTTTAGAATTTGAACATGGAATATACAGTGCTTTAAATATAGAATGGTCGTTCAAAAATTGTGCAAGTTTTTTATTCCATTTTTGTTTTAATGGACTAACCGAACTCCTAACAACTTTTTTATTTATTCATTGGCTCGTCCATGAGTAATAACTACGCGGATCAATCGGTCTGTGATATTTAGGTACGCGTGATATCGAAACTTGTCAGTGCCCTGGAGATACCTAATTTTCATTGTGGGAGAACCATGCTTCGGCAGAAGTGGGCTGGCTCGACCGGAGTGATAATACGGCCTTACTGAAAACCGGCATGAAACAACACTTACTTTATATTCGCCAAATGAGTGAGGATACCGGAGGCCCAAACCCTTTTAAAAGGCGGGCAATGCACTTCCGACTTCTCTGGTGTTGCAGGTGTCTATGGGCGTTGCTAATCGCTTACCATCAGGTGATCCGTCTACTCGTTTGCCCTCTTATCCCATAAGAAAGCTGTTACTAAAATTTCATAGTAAAACCTAATTATACTTTGCTCGACCCGGTAACCAGGATCGAACTCAGGACGTCCAGTGTAGCAGTTGCACTTAGAACCACTAAATTAATGAGGTACTTTGGATTGGTAATTACCATAGAAATGTTAAGTGCTACATACATAGGTAAAATATTTTTAGTAAAATTGATAGTTACATTTTTATTTGATACATACATACATACATATTTTCACGCCTGTCTCCCATTGGGGTAGGCAGAGACTATAGATTTCCAATTGCTACGATCCTGGCATACTACTTTCGCTTCATCTACGTTCATTAACCTCCTCATGCCTGAACGTCGGTTTAGGGTGCTCTTAACCTGACCTTTTTTAAGAACGGCCGCAACTTGGTTGTGGTACGTTCGTCGAGGTCGGCCCCTTCCAACTCTTCCATCCATACTCATCATGTATACTTGTTTCGTCAATCTCCGTTCATCCATCCTCTCTACATGCCCAAACCACCATAACATACCTTATTTGATTAAAATCTATAAACGGAATCAACATATTCTGTTACATTTTAAATTTATTCATTCCGAGAAAGAGTCATTATATCTTTCTCCGAATTCGAAATTTCAATCTAAGTAAATTACATTAATATTTCTTTAAGTTACTGCTATAATTGACGAATGTTTGCCGGCATTTTCCCCAAAATTTATATATGTACTACGAATTAATTTATTTCAAAATAATCTTCTTAGTGCCGAATGAGGTTCATAAATAACAACATGTATCGTGTAGCTGCGTATTACACCGTAGCGTAACAAATTTCTCGTGTATCGATATAAATTTTCAATTACCAGACGTGTGTCAGAGCGGGACGCGTCGCACCGTCACGCCTCGTTACGCTCAGTACAAACATGTTTGGTGTAAGTGTAGGACGCCGAGCGAATTCCAAATTTAAATAATGTTTTGCTTATAACATTTGTGTTAAAGATGGGGGATTTATAAGTTTTATTTCTGTTGTTTTTTAATTAGGGCCACTTGCACCAACTTTTTAAATATGTTTAAATTGTATTTAAACACAAAATTACAATAGAAAATTGTGTTTAAATACAATTTAAACATATTTAAAAAGTTGGTGCAAGTGGTTCTTAGTGTTGTCATTCCGCGATTTGTGTATGTTGCCAATCCTATTAATATTCCAAGTGTGAAAGTTTGTGAGGATATACTGATAGTCGATATGATTGTTTAAATGACAAAAAAATGATATTTTTTAACTCAAAGAAAAAATAATTAAATAACTGCCTCATTAGCTAAGTGGTCCTGAGCGCGACTGCTACGCTAGAGGTCCTGGGTTCGATTCCCAGGTCGAGCAAAGTGTTATTGGGTTTTTCGATGAAATTCCCAGTAAGTAGCAGCTCGGAGTTAGGAATTTGTGCCCGGTTAATGGCAATAGGCTCGCCCCCTATTACATGGGACCTAAAACATACCGGCGAACTGTGGGTGTACATTAGGACGCCTCTGCCTAACCCTTCGGGGAATACAGGCGTGATGGTATGTTAAGAAAAAATAAAGTTGTCCTATCAATGAGACATAATTATGAATATCGCCAAAACCGATACCCTGTTTTACCGGTATCTCACAACACTGACTCCTTTACGATCGGGAGAATGGAAATAGGAGAGAGAATACAGTTGTCCCACGCAAGTCACAAGGATTGACTGTAGGAATCTATTTTTGAATACTGCAATCTCGCCGGATTTGTGCTGACATAGTAACTCAATTGCAATGTATCCTTGAAAACCAATAGTATTACGTTTCCTGGGAAGGTTAAAAAAGCCGCTTATTGTACGTGATAGGGTTATTAATTAACAGCTATTACCCTTTGGAGATGTTACGTCGACCTTTTAGAGAGGAGTTATTATTTAGAATGTAAGTCGATTATGCTGAAATACCATAATTTATTTATTATTATAACATACATACCATCACGCCTCTATTTCCCGAAGGGTTAGGCAGAGGCGTACTAATGTACACCCACAGTTCGCCGGTATGTTTAGGTCCCATGTAATAGGGGGCGAGCCTATTGCCATTAACCGGGCACAAATTCCTAACTCCGAGCTACTACTGGGAATTTCATAGAAAAACCCAATAACACTTTGCTCGACCTGGGAATCGAACCCAGGACCTCTAGCGTAGCAGTCGCGCTCAGGACCACTCGGCTAATGATACTCTAATTATATTAACATTTTAACTGTTTACTTAGTGCGACATCACATTTCACATAAATAAAACTGGCCAATCAGAGCGCACTAGTAAAAAGGCAAAACGAGCAAAAGTGTAAAGAAGATATCATCAACTGCATTGTTATCGTCACCATCATCGACCCTACCTTTCGCCCTGATGACTGACGCGTCGGATACCTGTGCCGGGGCAGTATTTATTTATTTATTTCATAAGGCAATTACAACATGTATCAGTCAGAACATGTACATAGTAAAAAATAACATCAGGTATCACACCGACCAACACCCCAACGTAATCGCACAGCACGATTATCAACGTTATTATTAAAAGGAAAGCTTAAAGTTATGACATTTTGGCAGCAGGGATGCCGCCGCCATACTTGTCCAACTGCCACCGGTGCCAGCTAGACAAATAAGGAAGCAACATTCCTTCTGAAGACCGCGGCATGGGAATCGAAGTTGAAGTATTACAACAGAAGATCGCAGACAAATGGAAACCGCTCGGAGTTTACTCAAAAGATTTTAATTCAACGATGCCCAGAAGGAATATTCCACCTATGACAGAGAATTGCTAACCATATACATGGGCTGTTCGTCACTTTCGCCGGATATTCGAAGGCCGTGACGTCACCATATTTACAGATCACCAACCACTGGTGAATGTACTGAAAACAAATATGTAATAATGGATATTTATATTGTCCAGTAATTGGCCACTTGACTATTTTATTATGGCTTCATGGATTTTTTTTACCATATTTTCCTTTATATTTAAAAAAAACCTTATCCCACACTAGGGTTTTCTCCTGTATCATGGAAGCGTTTACAAATACAAATTCTCACATACACAGACGTTCAGACCCGGTACAACTACCTGTAGATCATACAAATATTTGCTCCGCGTGGGGATCGAACCCACAACACGTGGCGCAGAAGCCGATCGCTCAGCCGCTACGCCAAACATGTCAACATTATTATCTCATCGAATCAGTCACGATACAATTAAATACTAATACTATGTATCAAATACAAACAAACATAGCGTAAGTACATATGTACATGTATTTATCTTGTACTCCTAAACAAACATACCCGAGTCAGATAAACTAGTTTACCTACAGTTTATTTCTTAATACAAACTTATACACAACAGGGTGATTCCAAAATGCTACTAATAACATAATGTTGATATAGTTTTTTTATGGATTAAGTCGGTAATACAAATATTTGGATCAGAAGCTGTAGTGTAGGCCATACTAATATGGCACAAACATTTTTATGGGATATGTAAACTAGCAAACTGATCGCCTGATGGTAAGCGATGACCACCGCCCATGGACACCCGCAACACCAGAGAAGTCGCTAGTGCGTTACTTGCCTTTTAAAAGGGTTTGGGTGGTATCACATCGCTCGAGCCAGCCCATTCGTGTATATTATAAATATTACATATTATAATATATATCTTAAATATATATATCTTAAATATTACATATTATCTTAAAATTAATAATGTCAAAGTAAATTGAGACCAGCCTGTACATATTCATAGAAATTAAAGTATTATTTGCCGTTCGCTTCATTAATCCAGGCTACGCAGCTACGCCGTAGTACCGTAGTCGCTACGGCGTAGCATCGCTTTGAAGTAATTGCTACAACGTTGAAGTGTTTAAATTAAGTTATTTGTACTGAATGTTGATTTCGGAATAAGAGAGAATATAGATGTACATACAGATGATATGTACATAGATGTACATATGTTCAAAACAGATGATTGGGATTAAGGTATATGGTATACTAGCCTCGGCCCGCAGCTTCGCTCACGTGAAGCTATATCAGGAGTAAAAATGGAAAACCAACATTGATGACCTCTTCTTTGTATGGGCCTCTTTACATCAGGGAGGCCAAGCTGTATCTCAGGATTCATTTAATTAATTGAAATAAGAAGTTCACCAGTTTTTAAGTTGGAGCATATACTTTCTAAAAGTGATGATAAAATTAAAATCTATTTAGTAGTTTTTGCTCCAACCCGTAACAAACAGACAAGAATATTAAAAATCACATTTTCGGATTCGGAGACGTTTATATACCATAACCCACGTGTTTTTTTTTAAATATCTTCAATGTACAGACACAGCTTTTTTACAATTTTATAATAGAGAGAGAAGAGAAGAGAAGAGACGAGAAGAGAAGAGAAGAGAAGAGAAGAGAAGAGAAGAGAAGAAGAAGAAGATAAGATAAGATATTTTTTATAACACTAAGGTTGCAAACAAGCATACAGCCCGTCTGACTGTAAGCGGTTACCATCGCCAAGCGGACGCTTTCAACGTTGCCGACCCTGTCAAAATCTTTTCACTTAGCTGTATCTGTACTGTCATCATACACATGTACATGTCTGTACATGTATCATTAGCTAAGTGGTCCTGAGCGCGACTGCTACGCTAGAGGTCCTGGGTTCGATTCCCAGGTCGAGCAAAGTGTTATTGGGTTTTTCTATGAAATTCCCAGTAGCAGCTCGGAGTTAGGAATTTGTGCCCGGTTAATGGCAATAGGCTCGCCCCCTATTACTTGGGACCTAAACATACCGGCGAACTGTGGGTGTACATTAGTACGCCTCTGCCTAACCCTTCGGGGAATACAGGCGTGATGGTATGTTATGTATCTGTACTGTAGCTTAGTAATTTTAGCATTGAGATGTCCAAACCCTCAGTGTACCCGTGACCACATGGATGCTGTGAAGGATCCGAAACGTCAGGAATTAAATAATATCATTACAACGCGATAAAATCCGTAAAAAGTAGTTTCATTTTAATAAAATATTGCCTTAAAATCACTAGTGAATCGGATTCTTCTAGGCAAGCGCGCATCAGGCGTACTGACTTAAACTTACGCTTGAATAGCCAGCACAAGCATATCAAGAAGAAAAATAATCTCTCCTATTATAAAATTGTAAAAAAGCTGTGTCTGTACATTGAAGATATTTTAAAAAAAACAAGTGGGTTAGTGATAAACGTCCCTGAACCCAAAAATGGCATTTTTTTAATTCTTGTCTGTTTGTCTGTTTGTTACGGGTTGGCGCTAGAACTACTGAATAGATTTTAATTTTGTTATCATTGTTAGAAAGTATATACTCCAATGATTAGCAAAAGTGATCCAACAGACAAACTAAGTTTTGTTAAGAATAGTTTTGTTGGACACCATGTACTTCATATTAATTATTACCATGTACCTTATTATCTAAATGAATAAATAAATAAATATAAAGTGGTATACTTCTTATCTCAAATACTTAAACGGAACCTGAGATACAGCTTGACCTCTCTAATGTATAGAGACCCATACAAAGAAGAGATCACCACTGTTGGTTTTTGTGCTTCAAGTGAGCGAAGTCGCGGGCAGAAGCTAGTAATATACTATATGCCTTAGGTACCTTTTTTGGAGTCGTTATAAAGGGCCATTTTAATTATGGTTGCGCCACCACCGTTATTAATTATAGGAAATCGTCATTTTTCACAAACGTTCTCGGTAACTAGGGCGTTGGAGGGTGTCCTTTTCCTTCCAGTAATTCGAATTTATTATCAAGTTTAATTTCTTTCAAGGAGTGAGCCGAAATCCGTGTAATAATTTGTACGTCCCCCAAATTAGTAGGCGAGCCCCATTATTAGGGAGCGGGACATTTTTTTCATTTAATTTGTTTTTTTTCTAAAGCTATACGGCGTAAGTGGGAACTGGTACGCTGAAAAAGTGGCCGGCGTGCAAGTTTTCTGTGTTTTGGAATTGTTCTGGTGGGAAATTATTTTTAAAAAAATTGCCCCACGTTGTATAGTGCTGCGTTTCAAATTTTCAATTTTTTCAATTTCAACACAAATTTCGTCACTTACACAAACGCTCAGAGCCGGAGCTTACCTGTAGATTATACAAATATTTTCTCCGTTTGGGGATCGAATTCACGTGTCGCAGAAGTTTTAGTGTTATAATTAACACTATTGTCTTCCAACTGTTGAAAACGGAATATATTTGTTAAATGCATCTATGGAAGATGGCGCAAAATAATAAAAATCGCTTTAATAATGAAGCGTCGGTAGCCTAATGGCTAGGGCGTCGGACTTGCGATCATGTGGTTGCCGGTTCGAACCCCACCCATTGCACTACCGACGTGAACCCACTCGTAACACAAGCAATCTAGCTTAGCACGAGGGGTTAACAAGAATACTAGTAATGTGCGACCCGCATTGCTAGTAAGCTTTTTTTTAAAAAAAAACAGTATAAAACTACTATCATCAGTAAAATACAATATTCATTTAATGCGCTATCGTACACAAAAATATTAACTAAATAACTTCACGCAGTTTCCTCAACAGTATAAACTTTTAGATTCACAATTATAAAGCACGCAGGTTTTAAAGTACTGTACCATAAGTTATTGGGTTTTAAGATAGCAAAAGTTATGTTTGCGAGAAACGATAAATCGGTAGAGATTAATCGTAATGGCATACCAGATTTAGGAGTTCCGCTTAACGCGAGAAGACGCTATTTATTCAGAGATAGAGACATATATGTGTAGGTAGAATATTATTGAAGCGGCGGTAGCCTAATGGCTAGGGCGCCGGACTTGCAATCATGTGGTTGCCGGTTCGAAACCCACCCATTGCACTACCGACGTAAACCCACTCGTAACACAAGCATTTTAGCTTAGCACGAGGGGTTAACAAGAATACTAGTAATGTGCGATCCACATTGCTAGTAAGCTTTTAAAAAAAAAAAAAAAAAAAAAAAAAAAAAAAAAAAAAAAAAAAATTATATGAATACTGAATACTATATTTTGCCTGCCTCATTAGTTCAGTGGTCAGTTTGAGATTTGTGCCCGGATAATGGGCACAAATCTCGAACTCCGAGCTGAGAATTTTCACGTGGAAGAGCCATGCTTCAGCACGAGTGGGCCGGCTCGATCGGAGTGATACCACGGCCTCACAGAAAACCGGCGTGGAAACACACTTCCGTTTTGTTTCGCCGAGTGAGTGAGGTTACCGGAGGCCTAAATTCTTTTGAAAGGCGGGTAACGAACTCGTGACTCCTCTGGTATTGCGGGTGTCCATGGGCGGTGGTTATCGCTTACCATCGGGTGATTCGTCTGCTCGTTTGCCCTTATCCCATAACAAATAAAACAAATTGGCTCGCCCCCTATTACACGGGACCTAAAAATACCGGTTTAACCGGGCACAAATCCTAAATTCCGAGCTGCTACCGAGAATCTAGTAGAAAACTAAATAACACTCGGCCTGGGAATCTAACGCAGGACCTCTAGCGTAGCGGTCGCGCTCAGGACCACAAGGCTAATGAGGCATTTGGATTACCATCGAACCTAGTACTAAATCCGACAAATAATCAACAGGGTCCAGTTGTGAACAGACTAGACTTCCAGCAGACTGAATCCGACACCTCCCAACATTCAAACGGTTCGTTAAGCATCGAGTTAACGAAGCGTCTCTGTACGTGAGGGATTGATTCAGTCTTCATCTAAACACGGTACTTCAAGCCGATCGCTCAGCCACTACGGAAAACGTTTTTGCCGAGACGTTTTGAAAACAATGAAAGAAAGAAAAAAACATTAATTGGCATGCAGCATGTGAGGCAAAAACAACCGAACGCAACAACAAATCTTTTTTTTACATAATAAATAAACATAAAAAAATTGAAACAAAAGAAAATATAAAAATTAGGCGTGGTAGTAGTAGTTAACCTACTGTCAGGAAATGTGCCCCACGGCTGCACCAAATGGCGTTCAGCATTGTGCCGGACATAGATGCCTGGCTTTTGACATTTCACAAGTCAGTCCAAAAAGTCAAGTTTTGCGTAGTGGCTGAGCGAGCGGCTTCTACGCTACTTGTTGTGGGCTCAATCCCCGCACGGAGCAAATATCCGTATGACCGACAGGTGTTTGTGTATTTGATAATTTGTTTCGTAACCCACGATACAGGAGAAACTTCTAGTATGCGGCAACGTTCATTCACAGTCAGTTCACGTGGGAGAGCCATGCTTCGGCACGAATGGGCCGGCTCGACCGGAGTGATACCACGGCCTCACAGAAAACCGGCGTGAAACAACGCTTGCGTTGTGTTTCGCCGAGTGAGTGAGGTTACCGGAGGCCCAAACCCTTTTAAAAGGCGGGCAACGCACTTGTGACTCCTCTGGTGTTGCGGGTGTCTATGGGCGGTAGTTATCGCTTACCATCAGGTGATCCGTCTGCTCGTTTGTATAAATCAACCCATTATACTGTCCCACTGATGGCTGTGCCACTGCTGTGAATGAGTGGAATAAGGCATAAACTTCATCATTGAATATTTATTTTCAATGATGAAGTTTATGCCTTATTCCGGTGACGTCAGTAACATCTATTGACAAGCAAATTACTTTGCCTCTCAACCGACACGACTTACTTTACGGTTAGTTCTATGTCACTAAAATAACTTTATAATCTTAGCATGAAAAATGCAGAAAATCACAAAAAGATAGTTAGTAGGTATGGTAGCAACGTACGACATAGAACTAACCGTAAGGTAAGTCGTGTCGGTTGAGAGGCAAAGTAATTTGCTTGTCAATAGATGTTACCGACGTCACCTTTAAGACGTAAGTTCAGAATGTGAAGGCAAATTTCGACATGGCAGGTAGGACTCGCGGTGGCTTAGTGGTCATAGTGTCTGGTGTATCAAACCAGAAGACGCAGGTTCGAATCCTGCCTGCGAGTCGAATTTTTCCTTCACTAAAATAACTTTATAATCTTAGCATGCAAAATGCAAAAAAATCACAATAAGATATAAATATACATTCTTAGAAATTTTCAACAACACGTCAGTACGCCTGTGCACCCAACCCTTTCTCAAAAACAGGTGTGATGGTATGATTACAGTGGGCTTTAAAATGATATCTGCTTAACCCTTCGGGAAATACAGGTGTAATATCAAATTAATCTCACAGACGTAGTAAAACGTAAATAAAGGGAATATATAATCAAGAAAAATATTTTAAATTAACGCACCTATAAATTGGTTATGCTAAATTTCATATTCAATTTAGTATTCATAAACAACACTTTGCCTGGTTGTTTAGGCATCTTTATACCTGGCTATTATGAATAATTTAATTATTTTTACGCTAATTTTCTTTTAAGGTAAAATCTTGAAGAGAAGATTACAATATTAAATATTTCATATTTCCCGGTAAGTCTCCTTTCAGACTTAGATGAAAGATAAAATAAAATACTACTTGTTTTACAAAAAAAAATACGCTATTTTTTATGCGGGTAAATGAATAGTGGGATCGCCGGATAATAAGCGATTTCCGCCACCCATGTACATCCGAAACACCAGAGGAGTCACAAATGCACTGCCAGCCTTTTAAAAGGGAGTACGCCTTTCTTGAAGGTCGTATTGGTCCGGAAATACTGCAGGCGATAGTTCATCCCACCCTAATTTCCTCTTACGCGAGTGATAATTAATTATTAACACGCTCGCAATTATACAAATTACTACGAAGCCAAGTTCTACAACTAATTTATGTTTGTACGACACAGGTATATGAATCAATTTTATTTACATAATATGTTACATGTACGTAGCGGATCAGTTATTTATTACCCCAAGATTATCGGGGATCGAGCAGAAGGCTTAGTGCGATGCCGTCGATGTTTGCTAACGAGGCTGATCGGGGACACGTAGATCTATATTGTACACAGTATCGTAATTTAGAGGTGGGCTTCAAGAAAAGCTATCAATGCAAGGCGTCTTGTTTATGAGCATTTGTAAAGCACAAATTTTCTGTTGACTACTGCCTCTTTAGCCTAGTGGTCCTGAGCGCGACTGCTACGCTAGAGGTCCTGGATTCGATTTCTAGGTCGACCAAAGTGTTATTGGGTTTTTCTGAACTCCCAGTAGCAGTTATCCCTTGATAAGACAAACCTTTTTAAATATGGACAATGGATTGTGTTAGAAATTATGGAAAAGGGAATGAATCCCTGCCATCGTCACCTCGACGGTGACGGATGACAGAGATGAATGGAAGAAATTTTCCAAGTAAGTTGTGACAAGGAGAAAGAGATGATGATGATGTGTAAGCAATTTACACTCATAGTTTGCCGGTATGATTTTAGGTATCATGTAGAAGCGAGCCTATTGCTATTGATCCGGCATACTTAAATATTTTCTACTTAGAATATCATAGACAAACCTCACACCAATCGAAGCCTCATGCTGAATAGCTTGCGGTTACTTGAATTCTATGACATTTAAAATAATTTTGCAACCAATCCTTTTTTCTCCGTCCAACACGTCGCTTGCCTTCGATTTTGCCCATCATTGACGTATTTCTTATGTCGTAGAACATGGCCTAGAGCTAGACCTTTATCTTTTTAGTGGTCTGCAATAATCGCGAATATATAAATTATAAAGCAACTAAATAAGTTTTGAGTAGGATTATATAAACCTCGGTACCCTTTAAAACCACCCACGTCGGATTAAAAAATGTTACGCAAAAAGTAAACAACAAAAACAATAAATATAGTATTTAGTTTCTCAAAGCAAAAAAGCTTTGTTACCAGACAACGTACAACAATCAAAGAGAAAAATATTTGAAAATTACTGACGCATTTTTAGTAAATATCGCTTTCAAAGGCTTTCGTGTTGTTGCTTACTCGAAAAAAGATTAAAGCTATATCTACTTATATACTGACGGACAGGAATAAATTATAAGACTTTTGTGTTTAGAACTAGACTTCGATTACGGTTTTCTTTCATTTAGTTTAACCTCAATGGTCAAACGTGGTGAGTTTAATATACTGGGTGAGAATATCCAAGATTCGAGTAAAGTTTTATTAGGATTTTTAGAAACTACCTCTTTAGTCTGGTGGTTCTGGCCGTGACTGCTACTCTAGAAGTCCTGGGTTCGATTACTTTCAAATAAAATATTGTTGGGATTTTCTATGAAATTTCTAGCAGCAACTTGAAGTTTAGTATTTGCTCTAAGTTATGGAATATAAGCTCGCCTTTTATTACATGGGACTCAAGAATATACTGGAAAAATGTACAGCACATTAGTAATTATCATCATCATTGATAAATCAGCCAAAATACGTCCACTGCTGAGGAAAAACTTTCCATATAAGATTCCCTAAGGACCAGTTATTTGCCGCTTGCATCCAACGACTCCCAGCAACCTAGGCAGTAGTCCTAGGTTCCATCTCTTTAGAGGGTTATTTTAGTGAAGGAAAAATTTGATTTCGAGCGGGCAGTATTCGAACCTGCGTCTTCTCGTTCGACGGTCGAATTTTTCCTTCACTATAATAACATTATAATCTTAGCATTCAAATAAAAAAAAAATACAAGAAGATGATTGTTAAGATGTTTAGAGATTGGCAGCGTTAAGAGGACTACAGACTCATACCCCAGGCCTCATTATAAAGCTCATGGCAGAGCTGTTTGAAAAACTGGGAGAGGATGAGGAATAGGTTATCTAGGGGAAGCACAAATGATCCCATTGGGTCGAAGGGCACTGAGGCCTTGCTGCCTTGGCCTCATATAAGATAAGATTAGAGATTACTCCACGGTGCATTTTTTCGTTCTTTCTACCCCAGCGGCCATCAGTTCTCCTAGCTAATTGCCCTCCCCACTCAGCTCAAGCTTGCAAATACTTCGAGCTATGTCGGCAACTTTGGTTCTTCTAGGATCTCCTCATTTCTGATTCCGTAGAGTAGAGAATTAATACACCTCTGCTTAACCCTTCGGGGAATACAGGCGTGATTTTGTTTGCATGTTTCCATTGCGCTGGCCAAAATGTTTTAAATCGGAGGTATCACATAGCTCTTACAAGACAGTCTAATAAATAGCCAACAAAAACCAACATTCCGTTTCTTTAGCCTTAAACCGGCTATACAATGGTGATACTTACGGACAAACGGCTATAAATTTAGACCCATTGTTCCGTTTCACTACAATTACTATCTACGTATCTAGTAATAGCAACTACTGACTCGCAAACAACCGGAAACTTGTCGTGACTATACAAACGGAAAGCGCAAACTGAATCGCTGTCGCCCGTGGTACGGCTGACTTAATAGCCCAACACCTATTGTCATTTACACCACTGGATCTCCTACCTTAGCTTCAAAACATAAAGTTCAATTTTGTATAAAATAAATTCTGGTTACAGTGCAGCGAAGTCTTGTTGATAAATACATGAGAGTTTAGATAAGGTTTTAAAAGGGTTTTCTTTTGTACGCGATGATGAAAAGTGTTGCGGTCAAAGGGTTGTAAGGCTTCTGTTTTAGTGGTTTTTTGATTAGGGTATCGATCGCCATGTCATTGGGATGTTACTTGAAGGGTAGACAGAAATACAAACTTTATATATTGCTATTTCTTTATGTATTTCGGTCATAAGAGCGGCGGTAGCCTAATGGCTAGGGCGTCGGACTTGCGATCATGTGGTTGCCGGTTCGAACCCCACCCATTGCACTACCGACGTGAACCCACTCGTAACACAAGCATTTAGCTTAGTACGAGGGGTTAACAAGAATACTAGTAATGTGCCACCCACATTGCTAGTAAGCTTTTTTTTTTAAAAAAAAAGATCTTTAGTCATTATTTATGAATAGACACGACGATTTTTTTTAGTGAAGGAAAAATTCGACTTGCGGGCAGGATTCGAACCTGCGTCTTCTGATTAGGTACACCAGACGCTATGACCTCTAAGCCACCGCGAGTCCCACCCGCCATGTTGAAATTTGCCTTTACATTCTCAGTTTACGTTGCTGGCCTTCTAAAATGGTTCGGGCCTCAGGTATCTTCACTCACTCGGCGAAACACAACGTCCTAAGTGTTGTTTCACGCCGGTTTTTTTGCGAGGCCGTGGTAAACTATATTTTTATCTACTGTATTTATATTGAACTAATTACCTAAAATTGTCCTTCTCTTTGTCCTCAGCTTCGACGTGCGTGGACGCAGCTTCAACAAAGCACTCCACTGGTCAGATCCCCTCGCATTTGGGAGAAGAGCCTACTTCGTCACCATGTCCCGTCCTTCAGCCCTGACGGTGGATGCTGTCCAGCTCGACGACGAGGGAGTGTATAGATGCAGGGTGGACTTCAAGAATTCGCCAACCAGGAATTTTCAGATACGACTCAATGTTGTAGGTTAGTGCATTTAACATTACTAGTTTGTTAATTATATTACTGCCTCATTAGCCAAGTGATCCTGAGAGCGACTGCTACGCTAGAGGTCCTGGGTTCGATTCCCAGGTCGAGCAAAGTGTTATTAGGTTTTTCTATGAAATTCCCAGTAGCAGCTCGTAGTTAGGAATTTGTGCCCGGTTAATGGCAATAGTCTCGCCCACTATTATATGGGACCGCAACATACCGGCGAACTGTGGATGTACATTAGTATGCTTCTGCCTCACCCTTCGGGGTATACAGGCGTGATGGTATGTTATGTTATTATGAACTTATATAGACTGCGTTTCAGGTGGGTTTCAGTTAAAGGCCTTCGGTATTCTCACTCACTCGGCGAAAAACAACGTAAGCGTTGTTTCACGCCGGTTTTCTGTGAGGCCGTGGTATCACTACAGTAGTGCCAAAGCGAGCCATGCTTCGGCACGAATGGATGACCCACGGTGATCTTGGGCTATCTTTCAGCCTACAAACAAGGTTTACAAAACTCCTCATACCATTTCCAATCCCAACAGTACCACCACACCAGCTCCTGCTATATGACGAGGCTGGACGTGACGTCGCCGGCGTAGTGGGCCCTCTGGAGGAGGGAGGCAACTTCACACTACTCTGTGAGCTGAGAGGAGGTAAGCACAAAGAAAATTTTGATTAAGTAGTAGGGAGTTAAATGATGAAGGTGGGATAGGGGAGCAAACGAGCAGACAAATCACCTGATGGTAAGCGATAACCACCGCCCATGGAAACCCGCAACACCAGAGGAGTCACAAGTGCTTTGCACGCCTTTTAAAAAGGTTTGGGCCTCCGTTAACCTCGCTGACATGGCGAAATACAACGCAAGCGTTATTTTTCTGTAAGATCGTGGTATCACTCCGGTCGAGCCGGCCCATTTGTGCCGAAACATGGCTCTCCCACGTCTCGTTCCTCTGACTTTTTGAAAGTCGTGTGCGTATTCATAATTAATTGTCACGTCCTTAAACGGTGAAGGAAAACGTCCTGAATTTTTTTTTTACCGTGGCAGAGCCATGCTTCAGCACGAACGGAGTGGGACCGCGCCCTCATAAAAAACCGACGTGGAACAACGCTTACGTTGTGTTTCGCCGAGTGAGTGAGGATATCAGAGACCCAAACCGTTTTAAAAGGTATTGCGGGTGTCGATGTGCGACGGTAATCGCTTACCATCACGAGATTCGGCTGCTCGATTTCCGCCCTATCCCATGAAAAAAAAAACCTGTATGCCTAAGATATTTCCTTGGTGGCTTGTGAAATTTTTCAACCCGCATAAGGCCAGCGTTGTGGACTACTGCCATTCCTCCTCGAAAAAAAAGATAATAGAAAACAAAACATCAACTCCAAAAAAAAAACAACTATTTAACCCTCCCACTAATCACGCTACCCCCAACAAACCAAGTCAGCACGACTTCAAAAGAGTGAAGAGATTGCGGAAAAAAACTTATACATTTCGCATTTGAATTCCCCGGGAAACTTGCGTCGACGTTTACAAGAAAAATGCTCCCGCTTTGTAACAGAAACGTAATTTGTATCACTAATAGTTCGTGTTTTCTGATCCCCCCTCCCCCTATTCTTTCCCGGTAACCCTCAAGCGGTTATTTCTCGGTAGAGTGTGTTCTTTGTTCGCCTGTCTGCGTGACTGATGTCATAACTATTCTTCAGATGTGTTTTGTTCGCTACTTCGATTGTTCTGGAATTGGATGGGTTTTTGTGATTGTAATCTGTAGTGTTTGTTAGTATTCCTTTTTTAGAGATACCCCGTATAAATATAAGGGTGTTGAAGATAAATGTTTTGTAATTGTCAATGCCTTAGAAGACTAATGTTCGTAAGTACAACTGCTATGCCGAAGGGCCTAGGTTTGATATCCAGGTAAAGCAAAGTAAAATTGGGTTTTTCTATTCAATTCTCATTTCAGGGTCGGCAACGCGCGTGACCCCTGGTATTGCAAGCGTCCATAGGTTACGGTAACCGCTTACCATCAGGCGGGCCGTATACTTGTTTGCCACATAAGAAGTTTAAAAATAATAATTTGTGCCCGGTTCATAGCAATAAGTTCTCCCCCTATTATATGTGAAAAAGATAGGCGAAGTGTGGACGATAACAATAGTAATATTTTGTTAATTTCCACCGTGGGAGAGCCATACTTGGCCACGAATGGCGCGGCTCGACGGGACTAATAGCTCGGCCTCACAGAAAACCGGCATGAAACCATGCTTACGCTGTCTTTCTATGAGTGAGTGCGGATACCGGAGGCCCTTTTAAAAGGCGGGCAACGCATTTGTTTCTCTTCTGTTCTTACGGGTTCCATGGGCGGCGGTAATCGCTTACCATCAGGTGATACGCCTGCTAATTTGGTCCCCTATCCCATAAACAAAATAATTATGGATTGGACAATAAAGTAAGTCTACATTGTAAATGTAGACTTACTGTACTGTACTGTGTAATGATTTTTTTATGGGATAGGGGACAAATATAACATAACATACCATCACGCCTGTATTCCCGGAAGCGCTAGGCAGAGGCGTCCTAATGTACACCCACAGTTCGCCGGTATGTTTAGGTCCCATGTAATAGGGGGCGAGCCTATTGCCCTTAACCGGGCACAAATTCCTAACTCCGAGCTGCTACTGGGAATTTCATAGAAAAACCCAATAACACTGCTCGACCTGGGAATCGAACCCAGGACCTCTAGCGTAGCAGTCGCGGTCAGGACCACTTGGCTATTAAGGCAGTTAGTAGGGGACAAATACACCGCAAATATACATACCTCTGCCCATCCCTTTTAAAATACAGACGTCATCGTAGTGTATAGAATAAAGAAAATATTTTTATTCCCTAAAACCCAGCTTGATCTCAACCTATCTTAAAAAGATATTGTCGTAATAATACGCCAAGTAAGCTTCCCCGTCCATAAAAAAGCGTGAGAACAATAAATAAAGTGTTTAATACTTTTAAAGGGATTTAGATGGCTTTTAGCTTAATATTGCTAGCGACATTTCAGTTTGAGTTAGGTGCCTATGAAATTGCCTATTAGGAATAAAATAGAACGCGTAGGTAACTGAATAAGATTAAGACCTCAAAAACGTCAATTAGAATATCTAGTCATAACATACCATCACGCCTGTATTCCCCGAAGGGTTAGGCCGAGGCGTACTAATGTACACCCACAGTTCGCCGGTATGTTTAGGTCCCATGTAATAGGGGGCGAGCCTATTGCCATTAACGGGCACAAATACCAAACTCCGAGCTGTTACTGGGAATTTCATAGAAAAACCGAATAACACTTTGCTCTCTAAGTAGACACCTAGTTTTATTTGTCGCTTTGATGGTGTGCGTTTTTACCACATAGTTTTTTATTTAGAAATGACATCGGATTCTCAAATAACGTGAATCTTCGTTTAATATAGTCGACCTCGGTCAAACTTGGACATCCTTCAACGTCCTCACATCTTGTTGTCGCAATGTTGTACCAGTGAAGTTTGTAATTCATTTATTTTAAAAGAGTGTCCATGGAGTTTCTTGCCGGATTCTTCTCCATAGGATCGACCTTTTGGAACCGTGCAACTAGAATCACAACGTTTCATAAACGCTTGTAAAAGCTTATTTGAAATAAAAACATTTGAACTTGAACTTGAACTTGAACTTGAAGCTCGACCTGGGAATCGAACCCAGGACCTCAAGCGTAGCAGTCGCGCTCAAGACCACTAGACTAATGAGGCAGTTTATATCTAGTCAAAATTATTGTAAACTATTGATTTCTGAAGTTTACGCGAATATTAGACATATTGAAATAAAACAACCTTACGGATTATATCGCGTTATACAGCTTGAAAGGGTTAATGGAGGGGAGCTGTTCAATAAATACAACTATAAGACGCATGACACCTCAGTCTGCCCGTGACCATGGACGCTGTAAAGGGTCCGAAACGTCGGGATTTGTATTGTATTGTATTGTATATACTAATATAACGCGATATAATCCGTAGGTAAGGTTGTTTTATTTCAATTATTATAAACTAGCTTCTGCCCGCGGCTTCGCTCACGTGAAGCTATATCAGGAGTAAAATGGGCTCTTCTTTGTATGGACCTCTATACATCAGGGAGGTTAAGATGTATCTCAGGATTCGTTTAATTAATTGAGATAAGAAGTTCACCAGTTTTTAAGTTGGAGCACATACTTTCTAACAGTGATAATAAAATTAAAATCTATTCAGTAGTTTTTGCTCCAACCCGTAACAAACAGACAAGAATTTTAAAAATCACATTTTCGGATTCGGACACGTTTAGGTATATACCATAACCCACGTGTTTTTTTTTAATATCTTCAATGTGAGTCAAACAGACACAGCTTTTTTACAATTTTATAATAGTAGAGAAGAAGAAGAAGAGATAACGAAACCCTGAAGTCATTTTTCGACACATATTAAGTATGCATATTTCATAAACGCAAAATTCGTGGCTGAACTACACATGGATGAGGGGGCTAGTGAGATAAGGGAGATAGTTTCAGGTATTATAATTATTTTGTCTTATCATATTAAAAACCACTGTAATCGATTCAGTAGTCGAATCAAAAGTAAAACTGGCTTCAAAGATATAAAAATATGTTATGTGTAAAACATATAGGTAGACTTCATCTGCGTGGATTTAAGATAAAAAGTAGCCCATATGTTATTCCAGACTATAATCTATCACTGTGCCAAATTTCATCCAGATCCGTTCCGCCGTTCTGGCGTGAAAGAGTAACAAACATCCGTCCATCCATCCATCCATCCATCCTCACAAACTTTCGCATTTATAACATTAGTAGGATAGTAGGATAGGTAGGATTACAAAGAAATACATTATTAAATTATTGTAATTAATTCAAATTCTTAGTTAGGGTGCAACACTACGTAGGTACCTACATACAACGCGTAACGGAATAAGCGCAAGACATGAAAGTAGTTTGTTCAGGATCGACTACTGAAGCGATTACAGTGGTTTTTAATATGTGTTAATTTTTCCCGTATAAATAATTATCCCCCCTGATCCATTAGTGGCTAAAACCTACGCACACATTGTTATTGTGTGCGTGTTCACGTCGAAGTCGTAGTCGTTTTGGGTATGACCGTAGTTTTGCGTTTAGCTAGAATTACAAATTTCTTGAAAAATAACTTAAGGGTTTCGTCCTATTTGATGTTTGAGGTCTTGCGCCTATCCAGTTGCACGTATGTGTATGGAAATCCCTTACCTCAACCTTGTTCATTGTTGTGGAGTGTAAAAGCAGGCAAAGGTGGGATAGCTATGCTTAGGCACGAATGGGCCCGCTCGACCGGAGCGATACCACGGCCTCCCAGAAAACCGGCGTGAAATAACGCTTGAGTTGTGTTTCGCCGAGTGAGTGAGGCTAAAAGAGACCCAAACCCTTTAAAAAGGCGGGCAACGCACTTGTAACTCCTGTGGTGCTACGGGTGTCCATGGGCGGCGGTTATCGCTTACCATCAGGTGATTCGTCTGCTCGTTTGCTTCCCTATCCCATAAAAAAACGAATCTTACCAGCAAATTAAAATATCGCTAAGGTGCTTCATACATTACTATCAGTTCCACCACGTCAATTCAAATGAAGAAATCATGACGTCACTATGTTCGACGTGCAAGCGAATTTCAATCTTAGGATGGTGGACCAGCTTGCATTTAGCCCCTACATCTGTCGTAGAATATTAAAACATTAGTCTGTTTTCCCCACCCTAATTACCAACACTGCAAAACTCATCCAATTTGTTCTCGCTCGCTCATAATTCAATAACCACTTATTAGGTTATGCACTGCCCATGAAATCGTGAATATTTGAAATGGCTTCATTTGTGAAATTGCGTTTCAATAACTTTTATTCGGAGTGCCTACAAATTAAGTAAGTAATTCTGTCAGGGAAATGAGTCAGTTTTCCTTGTGGATGGACCCTAGTTACAGCATTTTTTTTTTTAATATGGCGCCACACTTTTTGTGTATTTGCCAGTGTCAAGTATTAGAGTAATCAAGTAATATTTCCCATCATGGGATTGTATTGTATTATGGCACCACACTTTTTGTGTTCGCCAGTGTCAAGTATAAGTTGTTCAATTGGCCCAATAAAACGGTAGAAACTTTATTGAGGCTTCGATGGAGTTTAGGAGTGAACCCAAAAAGTCACGATTTTCTATTTTATATCATTTGCCTACACTCTCACACGTTCACGAACACTTAATGGTTAATTATTCACCATAATTACACATTAAACTTCGGAGAAATTCAAGTTTTGAAAAATAATATAAAATCGACAACGTGCACTTTTCATTTTCCCGCCTAAACTCCCAGTTACAGCATTAGAGAATGAACGACTTTGTGTTTGTGTGAGTTTGGTGCTAAACGGGGATTGGTCGAGGAATTGTGACAAGCAGTACGTGACACACACATGCTAAAATCATTGTCTTGTTGCGACTGTCCTCTATAGAACTATAAATAAAATATTCTGCGACATTTTACACAGCACCATCTAGTCCCAAACTAAGCAAAGCTTGTACTATGGGTACTAGACAATGGATTTAATACTTTTTGTTTTGTAAATACATACTTATAATACACTAGCTTCTGCCCGCGACTTCGTCCGCGAAGCGTGATGATATATAGCCTATAGCCTTCCTCAATAAATGGGCTATCTAACACTGAAAGAATTTCGAGTCAGTCGAACTATGAGTTAGGATTTTGTTTCTGACGAGACATTTGCCGTAGCGATCGGCTTCTGCGACACGTGTTATGGGTTCGCTCCCCACACGGAGCAAATATTTGTTCCGGGTTTGGGCGTTTGTGTATGTGAGAATTTGCAACGCACTTGTGACTCCTCTGACATTGCGGTGTCCACGGGAGGCGGTAATCGCTTACCATCAGGCTATCCATCTGCACGTTTGTTCCTTACTCCATAAAAAAAATAACCAGCGCCAGAGCCAGGAGCCAAACAATATCTCCTTTGAAAAATTATGGGATGAGACAACGAACCTTGCAAATGAATATATATTATAATACGTGCCGCCAAGCTGACCGTGTATATCACTTTATACCATTAAACTCGGCCGTCACAGCTTTTGTGCCACTAATCGGAACAAACGACTTTTGAACTTGATAAAAAGTCAGACAGTTTTGATGGAAAAGCTTTTTGGAGGAAGAAACCACTCTGATTGCAGCTTGAACTTCGCGATTTACAATAGAATAAGTTTTCTTTTTTATTGATCAATCCTAACACTAAAATTCAGTGTGTAAATTAAAAACTAACCTGCAAACTAACTTGCATAATTCTGCTTGTTACACGATATTTATTTCTGTAAATAGATGTTTTAGGGCCGATTTTTCCATCATCGGAATATCATATCGGAAAACAGTTTAAATAACGAATTTATCGTTTTTTCGACAGTTTTCCGATACAAAATCTGTCAAACGTCAATTTCATTTCTTGGGTTATAAGTTATGTATGAAGTGTTTGTAAAATCACTTTTTCGAATATGTAGAAGAAATATGGCGCTGGCGTTTCTTCGATGATGATCTTTGAGAAGAACTGTCAAAGTAAACTCATAGATCATAGATAAGAATAGGTACTAGTAATGTGCGACCCTCATTGCTAGTAAGCTTTTTTTTTAAAAAAAAAACATTGTCCTTTTAAAGTCCAGGCATAGAAGTAGCATATTATTTATGTGGGTTTCATAACACACATGTCATCACACCTGCATTACACAAAGGGTTAGGCAGAGGTGTATTTATGTACTCACAAGTTAACCGGAATGTCAAGGTCTCATGTAAGGGCGAGCTTATTGCCATTTACTGGGCACAAATCCAAACTCCGAGCTACTAGTGAGAATTTCATAGAAAAACTCAATTATATTTTGCTCGACCTGGTAATCGAACTGAGAATCTCTAGCAAACGCGCTTAGGATCACTAGACTAATAAAATAAGACAGAATTCCATTGTACTAGAACTAAAACAAGAAATTGCGTAAAAAAAAAGGTATGTTTTGTATTTTGTTAATAGCTGTTGGTATTTCAAATCTATACTCTATACTTATAATAAAATTGTAACGGGCCGATGTCTGTACATTAAAGATATTGAAGAAAAACTGATATGGGGGGACTTTATTAGAGCAACAGAAGCCAAAACAATAATTTTTAGAATTTTTG
The DNA here is from genome assembly GCA_947256265.1 of Acronicta leporina. Lineage (NCBI taxonomy): Eukaryota > Metazoa > Arthropoda > Insecta > Lepidoptera > Noctuidae > Acronicta > Acronicta leporina. The sequence goes on along the minus strand of OX366532.1, from coordinate 11,856,547 downwards.
TCAGTCTATCTGTCAGTCTGTATGTTTGTACGCACATCACACAAAAACGACTTCATGAAATTGAATGCGGTTTTCAGAATTGTATTGCTGGGGTTCTAACTTAACTTGGTGCATGTTTCATCTTGATAAGCCAACTAGGAGTCGAATTATCTATACTTATTTATTTAATATTATAAAGCTGAAGAGTTTGTTTGTTAATTTTAAATTATTTTCAGAAACTACTGGTCCGATTTGAAAAATCTTTCAGTGTTAGATAGTCCATTTATTAAGGAAGGCTGTAGGCTATATATTATCACGCGAAGAGCAAGTTACTATTCCACGCGGACGAAATCGCAGGCAGAAGCTAGTATTAAATAAATATAAGACGAAGGGGACCAGATTCTTAGCCCAGTTCGACACAGTTCCGGATTACGGCAATGTGTCGATATTTATAGCTCGTTAAAATTTATACAATTTTGCCGAAGACTTTTTCCGACTGCCGTCGTGAGAGCGCGCGCTCTTATGGCTAAGATTTTTGGTGGTAAGAGGACATTCCTATTTTTGTAGAATCCTTTGCAATAATATTATTCTAAATAAAAAAATATATTAAAATTATTATCTATATACATACGACATGTTTTTAATATTTACTTTTAAGCATATTATATTAATTATTTTATTGTCTATTTTTTTAATAAACTGCCTCATTAGCGTCATAGCGTTAGAAGCGTCGGTAGCCTAATGGCTAGGGCGTCGGACTTGCGATCATGTGGTTGCCGGTTCGAACCCCATCCATTGCACTACCGACGTGAACCCACTCGTAACACAAGCAATCTAGCTTAGCACGAGGGGTTAACAAGAATACTAGTAATGTGCGACCCGCATTGCCAGTAATCTTTTTAAAAAAAAAATCCTAGGGCGAATAAAGGGCTATTCTGTCATCGAGTAATCTTAGTATCAGCACGAAGTTTAGTTTGTACCAGGTTAACAGCTAGGCTTGCCTGCTGTAAAAAAAATTGCCCCACATTAGGTTTTTCTCCTATATCGTGGGTGCTTTTACAAACACAAACTCACACATACTTTTGTATGATACCCAGATCTGGAACAACTATCTGTAGGTCATACAAATATTGCTTCGTGTGGGGATTGAACCCACAACACGTGGCGCAAAAGCCGATGACTCAGCCGCTACCCCAAACATCATCTATAAAAAATCCCAGTGAACTGTAGGTGTTTTTTTGTTATTTTGAACATTCTCATTTAAAATTCTTCCTTCTCAGTACAGAATTTACATTACAACATGCCCATAAATTTACCCAAACAACAAGTACACTTGTCCCACCTACGCTAAACTACGCTACGCGATACTATCGCATATATTATGCAGTCGCTTATTCTTGTTAGCAAACAAACTTTGTCCGCCTCGAGTAGCGTTCTTTGCAGAAAAAACTAGAACTATGCGTAACAATGTTTTTATTGGAATAAAAAGTTCTGATTGCCCTAACTTGATTTAGCATACTTTGAATAAGATGTCCTTTGGCAAGGGCTCTTTGATTATACAAATGGAAGTCAGGACAAAGTCACAGGAGCTTAGGAATGTGAAACAATATCATTATATACTATAAAGTTACTTTAGTGAAGAAAAAATTCGATTCGTAGACAGGGTTCGACCTTGCGTCTTCTGGTTAGATACACCAGACGCTATGACTACTAAGCCACCGCGAGTCCCACCTGCTATGTTGAAATTTGCCTTCACATTCTGAACTTATGTCTTAAAATAACTTTATAATCTTAGCATGAGGCCACGCAAAATACGCGCTTTGTCGTATCTTAGCATGAATAATGCAAAAAAATCACAAATACACTGTGTCAAGAAACCCTGTTTAATCCGAAAGGGACATAGGTAGATAGGGGAATCGGTATCCCAATCGCATTACTTTACAAAAGTAAACTGATTAAAGAAGTTCAAAATGCATAATTGTCGAGCCCAAATTACCGAAATTTCACCAAAATGTGTAAACATCATCATCATTAAACATTTCCCACTTTTCTTAAATTTATTGAATTTTATTTTGTAAGTATTTTTTTTACTTGTAATCTGAAAAGGATTATACATACCATCATCACGCCTGTATGGGAATACAGAAGGAAAGGATGAAGGGTTAGGCAGAGGCGTATAATATACAATTGTACACAAACTGTTCGCCGGTATGTTTTTAGGTCCTATGTAATAAGGGAACGAGCCAAATGCCATTTCTCGAGCGCAAATCTCAAACTCAGAGCTGTACAGATAATTTAATAGAAAATCCCGATAACACCTGCTCAACCTGGGAATCGAACCCAGGACCTCAAGCGTAGACTACTACCCTAGAGGTTTGCGCTACGCGATTGGGACAACTTGACTTGCAGTTTCTATATAAATAGAATAAGATATTGATACCCCATTCTACCTCCACATAATGAACATGGTTTTATTAGCATATTAGTATTGGATATACTATTTACAGAGTATCAAAAATAAACAAAAACTGGCCACAATCCATTAATTTATTTATAGGTTTCACACCAACAATTTTCGAGATCATATCCCATAAATAAAAAAAGTTTGGCCACTTTGTGGTATCTCCCATTTCCGGTATTTACGTTTCCACACTGCCGGCACTGGAATAAATGGAAATCCAATTAATAGTCCGCCATTTTGTTTTGGAACTTGAGCACTATCGGGCTAGTTATTTTGTTTCAAAATCGTTTCGATGGCAGACGAATATATTTTTGTATGAATATTTTAATACACAATTTTTCTAGTATAATATCGTTTGATCCAGAGCTATATTTTTTGTTTCATTTTCCCGGCAATGCGACCGACAAATGCTATCTTTGTTGAGCAATAGATTGGACTGAAATTTGTGTTTTGTGGGGGTAGATAATCTTGCTTTTGTTATGATATTTTTATACTACTAGCTGGTGCGTGTTTACTCGCGCCCCTGATGGACTAATAGGTATGTTTACGTATTCAAGAATCCAGAATACTTTATCACTTATCCCCCATTTTTTATACATTAGGTACTTCGGTAGAGCTGTCAAATATCGATCTCTAGTTAGGGAAAGCAATCGAGAGATAACCTTTAGTCATGAGCCCCCCTAATTTTTTTGATGCTATATGGGAGCAAACGAGAATGCGGATCACCTGCTGGTAAGCGAATACCGCCGCTTATGGCCACCTGCAATACCAGAGGAGCCGCAAGTGCGTTGTCCGCCTTTTAAAAGGGTTTAGGCCTCCGGTATCCTTAGTCACTCGGCAAAACACAACATAAGTGTTATTTCACGCCGGTTTTCTGTGAGGCCGTGGTATCACTCCGGTCAAGCCGGCTCATTCGTGCCGAAGCATGGCTCTCACATGGTGACACAGTGAAATACTGCGTTAAATACAAAACTTCTCTACGTATGGAGGTTAAATTTCCCTCACTGTCATTCAAATCGGCGTTTCGTAAGAGGCGAGAAAATATCTGACTTACTCAGTGGTGACCTCTTGGGATATGATTGGCTACCACCCTTACGTAGTAGTTCGTCGTACAGCTTCGTGTGAGTTTCGACTATGTATTGCGTCTAAGGCCCACTTGCACCAACTTCGTAAATGTGTTTAAATTGTATTTAAACACGAAATTTCTATGAAAAATTGCGTTTAAATAAAATTTAAACATATTTAAGAAGTTGGTGCAATTGGCCCTAAGAGTCAATTCCTATCTCGGTTACTGCGGCTCCGCTAATCTGCAGTCCGTGAAGGCTCTTAAAGGCTCGACAACGTATAAGCAACTCCTCTGGTGTTGCAGGTATCCATGTGCGAATATGACTAGCTGACTGACTTCACTAGCACAAACACTTTCGAAAACGTATTCGTATTAATATCGAGAATAATTTGTATGAGAAGGAGGTTAATGAACTTGGATGAAGCGAAAGTGGTGTGCCAGAATCATAGCCTACCCCAATGGGAGACAGATGTGAAAATATGTAATGTATATATGAGACTAGCTTCTGCCCGCGACTTCGTCCGCGTAGCGTGATGATATATAGCCTATAGCCTTCCTCAATAAAGGGGCTATCTAACACTGAAAGAATTTTTCAAATCGGACCAGTAGTTCCTGAGCGCGTTCATGTAAACAAACAAAAAAACACACAAACTCTTCAGCTTTATATATTAGTATAGATTTGTAGCAGAAAAAAACTCATTCGTTTACGATACGAATTCGATAGTTGTTCTTGCTTGGGCTACAGGTGACTCGTCCACTAATTAAAAGACTACATATCTCTAGTACTGACTAAGTGACGCTAACCTCATTGCTCTCGTTCCATTTATACTAGAAACTCACTAAAAGTTATACTTATTGCAAGGCGAATCTTGCAAAATTTACCAGCGCAAAGCTGTTTGTCCTGGTATAATTGTTTGATAGTTTCTCATAAGACTTTTTGTTTGTAGATATTATAACTTGTGTGAACTATTAAAGCTGTAATTTCCGTCTGAGAGTTCAAGCCAAAACTTAAAGGCTAGATGGTCTGCGGTGATTATGAATCCAAAGTTTCTTGGGAGAAAATTTGGAGTACAGCGTTTAATTTTAGAATTCTAATTGGATTTCCTGTGGGGTCCAGAAATGGTCACGTGTTTTAAGATGGTAAGAGAAGGTGCGTTGATCTGTGTTATTTCATACAATGCCTGTTCAGGAAAAACTTTATAAAAAAATAGGAAATTTACTTTTTTTTTCTGATCCGCCAAACAACAAAATTGGACTTAGGTGTAGAGTTTGTGAAGTTAGGACTTATATAGATAGAGCGTGAAGAGTTAGAAGTTTGGCTTTACGATTTGATAACTTTTTGACAGTGCTAGCCATATGGTCTGGTTTTGGCAATATTTTACATGAAAATTTTATTGGTGGGGTATTATATCCCGAAGCTATCAACCTTTAGAACCCTTTTGCAGATTCTTTTAAAGGTCGACGTTTCATTCGTGTAATAAAAATCAAATATCACCACCAATCTTCTTCACCAGGCCGTCCGCAACCCGCCCTTACTTGGCTGATCAACAACAGGCAGATTGACGACCACACGATCCTCAAGAACGACGGGAAGGTCATCATCAGCAGGATCAGCATCGGAGGGGCCGAGAGGAGTTGGCTGAACACCAGCATCAGGTGTCAGGCTACCAATACTCCACTGCTTAGTCCCCATGAACGGACGGCTAGGGTTGAAATGCATTGTAAGTACTTAGCTAACGATAACATCGAGTAAATTCTGGTAATTGCTCTCCCCCTTCTCTTATCAAAACTTTTCTTCCGTCGTGTGCATCACATGTCCCGATCTACCTTCCTAACCGGTAGCGAGGCTGCGCCAAGCCAGTATCTTTAAATTCTGTAAATCATTTAACCTATATCCAGCCACCGTCCCGTTAGGGGACGCCCTTAGCAGATATTGCTAGGTTTTTTTTTTATGTGATAGCAGGCAAACGAGCAGACGGATCGCCTGATGGTAAGCGATCACCGCCGCCCATGGACACCTGCAACACCAGAGGAGTCACAAGTGCGCTGCCGGCCTTTTAAAAGGGAGTACGCTCTTTTCTTGAAGGTTTGAAGGTCGTATTGGTCCGGAAATACTGCAGGCGACAGTTCATTCAACAGTTTTGTTGTGCGAGGCAGAAAGTTTCTAGAGAAACGCACAGTTGTGGACTGCGAGCTATCAAGATGATGGGGATGGAACTGTTGTCGCGTAGAACGATGGCGAAAAGAGGCTGCAGGGATCAATCCGAACAATTCCTCGGAGCATTCCCCATAGTATAGGCGATAGAGGATGCAAAGCGAGGCCACATCTCTACGCAGCGCCAAGGTTTATAAGTTGCTTGTTGCTGGAGATATTTGGTGCCTCGCTACTAAGTTCTGCTACGCTGTAAAGATTCCCTGAATCTACGTCCATTCATTAAAAAACACAAAGGATCACATCACGACAAACGATTACTGCACAAATTTTCTATAACTGATGATACATTCAAATACTCATTCGTTACCCTGTCTATTCTTGTAACCGCAATTAATTACACTTTTAGTGGCGCCACCAATGCGTTTTTTTTATCGTAAAGCTTAACTTCTTCTTCATCCCCAGTGCGGCCCACATCAGTGATGATCACTAACAAGCCTGGCCAGATGTCTGCGGACACGGAGATCAAGCTCATCTGTGTAACGCACGGCAGTAGACCGGCAGCGCAAGTCACCTGGTTCCGGGAGAACCGAAGATATACGAAGGGAAAGGTAAGGAAGTCAGCATTTGAAGGTTCCAAAGACTGATAAATTTTCTATTCTGATATGAAAATCTTAAAGTTGTTAGACTTATTTCAAGCTCAAGCTTATTTAAGGCTTCAGTCTCATTAGAAAGCCCTGTGCTCCTTGCACGGTCGGGAATAATAATTAAATGGAGCACAAGCTTTGACTGGAGTCTTCTCTTCAGAGCTCTGTATTATTTAACGCTCTTAGCACACTGACACTGCGAATTACGAAAGTAAAGACACAGCATGTTCTTTCTCACTTTAACTTATGTAATTTTCTATACCTTTCTTTCATATGATTAATTTCGCAGTTGTTTTGCTGTGATGCGCGTCAGTGTACTAAAGGCTTAAGGCTCAAGCTAAAGTTCAGTAGCGACTTCGACTCGGAGCTCGAGTTTTCGTCTCGAAGCTCATTTTACTCAACACTTTCACGGGAGAGCCATGCTTCAACAATGGGCCGGCTCGACCAGAGTACCATACCTTAATACCACAGCCTCACAGAAAACTGCCGTGAAACACCACACATTGTGTTTTGCCGAATGAGTGAGGATACAGGAGGTCCAAACCCAATTTAAAGACGGATAACGCACTTGCGACTCCACTGGTGTTGCGGGTGTCCATGGGTGGTGGTAATTGCTTACCATCAGGTAATCCGTCAGATTGTTTGCCCCCCCTATCCCATAAAAAATGCGAGAAGGTCCTTGTTCGTCTATTTATTGAACTCGGCCTTGAACCATTGTTATTACGCAATGACGCGTTCGAGCACTTTCTTTCAAATTTTCTACTTGTTTCTACGACTTATCTAGTATCTCCGTGACCCATATCCGTCGTCCTAATAGTTCTTGGCGTACAGTATGTTACTTAGGTTTAGTAAGAGCGTACCTACACGTACGTAAGATCATGACCGTAGCGTAAGTTTTAAACTTGACCCTTAATTAGTACAACTGTGTCCGTCGTGGTAATTGCAGCTAAGTTTCAAAACTTTACTCCTAACATAATCTCGGTTTCATACACTCTAGTTCTACGAGTATTAAATGAATGTTTGTTACGTGTGCTTTCAATTCAGTACCAACTGCAACGGGCCAATACAATGTTCAATGTTGTACAATACATTACGTAGGTAGGTAAGTACCTAAAAAAATAAACACAGGGTACATAATATTATAAATATATGTATAGGCACACAACAATCTTAGTAATTAGGTATCAACCTAATTACTAAGATTATTGTGTGCCTCGCGGCTGCGTCGACTAGTTCCAGTACAGTAAGCCTAAACACGAAGAACTATCGAAATCGTAAATCGTATTCGTTTTTCCTGTACAAATGTCATACATACATACATATTATCACGCCTGTTTCCTATTGGGGGGTAGGCAGAGACTATAGATTCCCACTTGCTACGATCCTGGTACACCACTTCCGCTTAATCTACGTTCATTAACCTCCTTCTCATACAAATTATTCTCGATTTCGATTCGAATACGTTTTTGCAAATTGTTAGTGCTTGGGCTACAGTAGGTAGATATCCCCGAAATAACACAGCGGAGGTCAAATAACTTAATCGAGTTCTTAAGCAAAAATTTAGAATTCAGTAAGGTATTAATCATCAACGCGAAACATTGAAGACCCCAACTGTCTTTACAACGAATTTTTATATTAAACGTTACCACGGCAAAACCACATTAAGACGTCCAGCACCTTCGTCTATCCATGACTAAGGATATGGATGCTGTAGAGCGTCTGAAATGTCGGAAATTAATATTATCATGCGATAAAATCCATAAAAATCCGTTTTATTTCAATGTCTAATATTCGCGTAAGTGACAGAAACCAATATAATAAATTAGTATTTCAGTTACTTACTGATATTTTTTTATTTATATAAGGTCATAGTAACCAAAGTGGAACCTTCCTGCCGTCCCCTTTTCCGCAAAAATGCTCTCTCAATCACACGTAAATCTCAGCATCTGAACTAGTTCTCAGATCTAGAAAGTTTAGGTCCCAAGTTGGTCTTAAAGACTAACGCCTAGAACCTTCTTTTGCATTTTTATTTGCTTCTTAGATAGAGAAGTTCTAAATGTTAGTAGAACTAATTTGGTACGGATTACTAGACAAAAAGCATGTAACAGTGTTGGTTGTTGAACAAGCTAATTTAATTTGAAGTAGGTTCATTCATTCAAAGGGGCTCGTGGCTAATAACGGCAATTATCAATCGATCAGGGTTTCACTGTTTAATTGTGTCCCAATTGGCTTTGAATGACATCATAATTCTTGTTTTTTGTCAGTTTTGTCTACGAAATCTTCATCTTCAGTCTGAAAGATGAAGATGTGCTTGCCCCAGCTAAAATTTGGATGGGTGACCGTCTTAGTACTTCCTGACCCCTCTGTATATCAGAGAGTACATTAAGCCGTTAGTTATGGTTTTCAGATGAGCACTCACTCACTAATAATTTTAGTGGTAGCTAAAAACTCAAAAAGCCTAAATTGCTAGTTTATCAGTTTCTAACAATTTCCATACGACTAGGTTAAAATGTTTACTATTGGTAAATCATAATAGTGACATCAAATTTCTCTTCCACTTGCCATGTCTCAAGGTGACATGCATCACTGCATTTTTGAAGGCATCATCATTATCATCATACCATCACGCCTGTATTCCCCGAAGGGTTAGGCAGAGGCATACTAATGTACACCCACAGTTTGCCGGTATGTTTAGGTCCCATGTAATAGGGGGCGAGCCTATTGCCATTAACCGGGCACAAATTCCAAACTCCGAGCTGTTACTGGGAATTTCATAGTAAAACCGAATAACACTTTGCTTGACCTGGAAATCAAACCCAGGAGCAGCAGTTGGTTTATTTGCGTAAATATTGATAAAAAAAAACAACTAACCAAAACCTAACCTCACTAATAAATATTCCTATATCTCTTTATTCCCTGCTTTCAGAGGGTAACGCCTATTAACTTTTTTGTTAGGGTTATTTAGTTCTACAAGTATTAGTTTATTTCAGTCGTGAACGGGGTCTTGAAGTCTGGGTTTTAAACTACATGTAAGTTCGCCATTCTTCTTTGCCACGTCTCAAGGTGACACGCATCACTGCATTTTTGAAGGCAACATTATATTTAACATACTTTGACTTGGCAGTCTAATAACCATATCACTAGGCTATTACTGCTCAAGCTATGATTTATCTGTATCTTCAATAGATTTCATTATCCAACAGCACAGCGAGTTCACCAATGACACAACGACCGTCAGTAAGCTGACGATGCTCCCGCAGCCTGAAGACGATGGCGCCATGATCAGGTGCCGCGCCGACAACCCAGTACTGAGGGTAGCTCTCGAAGACGCCTTCAGAATGAGCGTGGTTTGTAAGTAACAACTACTTTTAAATAATACTTGGCTCTTAACTTTGTTACTCTCTTTACTATTATAAAATTTAAAAAAAGCTATGTCTGTACATTACAGATATAAAAAAAAAAACAAGTTGTTTAGGTAGGCTATATAAACGTCTTCGATCTCAAATGTGTGATTTTTGTCTGTTTGTTACTGGTCGGCGCAAGAACTACTGAATAGATTTTAATTTAGTTATCACTGTTGAACTTCTTACCTCAAATAATTAAACGGGTCCTGAGATACAGCTTGACCTCTGTGATATATAGAGACCCATACAAAGAAGAGATATTTACTGTTGGTTTCTGATTAAATTATTTTTGGGATCCATTTCTAATAGCGAACAGGTGAGCGAAACCGCGGGCTAAAGCTAGTATATAATATAACTGCTCATTAAGCTATTGCTCCTCATTCCACAGGCCCTGTAGACACGTTACTTACTTCTAAAAAAAAACGAATATAAACAAAATATAAGGAGATGACATTTGTGCACGCTCGATTTGTCGAAAGCCTAATATCATTTACATAATTATATAAGTAACATACATTATATACCTAACATACATAACAAATTCCTAACTCCGAGCTGCTACTGGGAATTTCATAGAAAAACCCAATAACTCTTTGCTCGACCTGGAAATCGAATCCAGGACCTCTAGCGTAGCAGTCGTGCTCAGGACCACTTGGCTAATGAGGCAGTTATAATATAATATATAACTGTGTCTAATCCCAAACATGTAATAAAAACATTTTTCAGAAATAATGGCTATAGGCTCGCCCTCTATTACATAGAACCTAAACATACAAGCGAACTAAGGAAGTGCATTAGCACAGCTCTGCCTGACTATTCGGGGAATACAGGCGTGATGGTAGTTGTGGTATGTCTCTAATAATATTGCACTTCCAACAGACAGACCAGTTCTCACAATGTCGCTGGGCAGCACCCTCAACCCTAACGACATCAAGGAAGGAGATGATGTGTACTTCGAATGCAACATCAAGGCCAACCCCAAGGAGCATCGCATCTCCTGGTACCATAACGTGAGTGAGTCCTGAACCCACAGCTTAATATTTTACTACCTTTTACGTACCATCAATTTTAGTACTTAATACCGTAAATTTAACGTGAGTGAGTCCTGAACCCACAGCTTAATATTTTACTACCTTTTACGTACCATCAATTTTAGTACTTAATACTGTAAATTTTAGTCCCTACAGAGATTGTAGTGCGAGTATCTATTGCCGTAAATTTTAGTAAGTACCTAGTTTCAATAATTTTAGTACGGTCGCGTCTATTTTCAATTTAATCTGCAAACAATACAGTTTATTATTCATTGGGAAAATTTGTGGTAACTTACTAATAAATATTGATTACTGTAAATTTTAGACCACGAACTACCCTAAATTTTAGTACATAAAACTTTTTAGTATCTCTTATAGTCTAGAGATTTAGAAAACTGTGAGATATTAAAATAATTTTAGCAAAACGTGTATGGTAAATAAATTCTTTATTGGAAATAGACGTCTTGTCATATTGATTACTTAAAAGAAAGGTGGATCGTGATTTTTATGTGGTTTGTTTTTACCAGATTATATGCTATTTTCATGTGTTTCTACAATCAATATTACTAATATATAAAGCTGAAGAGTTTGTTTGTTTGTTTGTTTACTTGAACGCGCTAATAAGTTGTTACGCAAACGTAAATAAAAATAACTAAGAAGACTGTATAATCTGTATGAAGCATTTAAATACCTACATTATAATTTGAATATATGGAAATACTCGAAAAAAAAAAATATTTTAAAAACCAAGCTGAAATATTGATTGCAATAAAATCTTTCTGTAACTTTATACGTACCTGTACTTGATTTTAACCCAAAACAAAAAAGTGGAGAAGTCTCTCAAATTCTCAAGGAGCTCGATTAGGGTAATTTTGGAGAAATACTCGTTGAAAGCCGCCTCAAGTGCGGCGTCAAAGGTGAGAGGTTTCGGAGTCGCGCTCGGCTATTTGTGTTGGCGATTCATTCAAACTACACTTGAAAATTGTTTACTATAACCAACATATACTTTCCAAGTCTGCAAAAGTCTCATACTGTGTGATTGCAGAGAAATTTCCTCTCACCCACTAAACGGATTGATAGATTTCAGCTTGAGATTCATCTCAATTGTGAGATTGACATTAAAACTAAAAAGTGTAAATTATAAAGTTTATTTAAGGTTATTTTAGTGAAGGACAAAATTTGACTGCGTATAGGATTCTAACGTGCGTCTTCTGGTTAGATACACCAGACGCAATTACCACTAAGCCACCAACAGGTCGAAATTGGCCTCTACATTCTGAATTAAGTCGAAAAGGTGACGTCAGTGACACATAAACTTAGAAATAACGAAATTAACTTAATAATCTCAGCATGGAAAAAAGTTTATTTAAATTAGATTACATAGCAACAAAAGTTTATTTAGATTAATTAGATCCATAACACTATCTTTAAAGATGTTGATATTTTCAGCTGCTCAAAAAAATCTTTTAAGTCTAAAATAATAAGCGTCTTAAAGGACAGGCAACTCAGCTCAACTCGTAAATAAGACTAAATTAATTAATACTTTAGATTCTTGAAATAGATAATATTGTTATTGTTTACTTTTGTCAGTAGGTTTTAGCAAACTCTCTTTTCCTTTGTTGATAGTCCGTTCACAATCGATGTACCTATACCATTTATTTTATATAGGAAAACCTGTTATTGGCCATACTAATCTGTGGTTTCTTCTTATGTTATTGTTATGTATCGCTTTTGGTTTTCTCAATAAATAAATAAATATGATTTTTCCATTGGAAAAAACCGAAGGCAGAAATAACTTATCATCATTTTTCATAGGATCAGCAAGTGAGCCAAAATATGTCATCAGGAGTCTTCATCAGCACCAAGTCCCTGGTCCTGCAGAGGGTGACCAAGAGAGACGGTGGACTCTACACCTGCAGGGCTGCCAACCAAATGGGAGAGTCCAGCAGTCAGGCTGTTTACCTTAGGGTACAATGTGAGTGTTAAGTGACGACTGCCAATTACTCTCAATATAACTCATTTGCTCGAACCGGAATATAACCTCACGCTTAGTGCATTTACGACCACTGAATCATAGAGGCAGAACTTTTCGCCAAAGATTTCTTTAAATGAATTTCGTTAAGTCCCATTTTTGCACCTAAAGTTTTTTTTTATTTTTAAAAAGCTTACTAGCAATGCGGGTCGCACATTACTAGTATAATATTCTTGTTAACCCCTCGTGCTAAGCTAGATTGCTTGTGTTACGAGTGGGTTCACGTCGGTAGTGCAAGGGTTGGAGTTCAAACCGGCAACCACGTGATCGCAAGTCCGACGCCCTAGCCATTAGGCTACCGCCGCTTTACAAATAAAGATAGAAGATATACATAAAGATTGCAATGCTAACTGCTATTTTGAGTGGCTCGCCTATGACCTGCATGTTTAAGCTGGGATTTTCGCAATCAGTATTTGATTTGGAGTAAATTTTTAGCACATCAAGACCCTTCAACTGCCATTAAAGATTAATTAACACATTTCTCTCTTACATAGTTGCGCCAGTGTGCGCCCAACCATCCCCTCTACTGATTGGTGCGCGCCTGGACGAGCCGCTGCGCGTGCGCTGCACGGTGAACGCGGACCCCGCTGACGTCACCTTTTATTGGCAGTTCAACAATAGTGGTGAAAGCTTTCAAGTGTCTCCTGCTAGATACGGTGGGTAGTTGAACATCACAGTTTTTGAATTTTAGTTCTTAGTATCGTAAATTTTAGTTTCTACAGATATTTTATAATCCAGTAGGTACTCGGTACCGTATATTTGAGAACCAAAAGTACCAATAATTTTAATCATTACACACCAATGCCTGTAAAATTTCAAAAGATCATAACTTATAATAATATTATTATAATGTGCATCACTATTATTGACTGTTAAAACGAAGGGCAATTCAGCACATTACAGTGAAAAAAATATATAAAAAAACACATTTTTTTCTTATCTGTTAATACAAAATATTGACAAATTATAGAACAGAGGTAGGCAGGACTCAAATTCGTTTATAATACGTGGAATTTTTGTCTTACCTATCAGTGATAATCGAGTGAAAATTGAATTATAAGTTTTGTTTCCGTTAAAATATAATTTAATAGAAAATCAGAGAATAATTTAAAATCACACAATTATAATAAGAAATTATATGATAAAAATGGGAAAGAGTGTGAATTTAAAGTAGGAGACGCTGTGGAGGTTGAAAATGGAAATCGGTTAAACAAAAAAAAAACTATCCCAACCCCCTGGAATGTATTTCTGGCTACGGCCTTCCCTGCTATGTTACATTAACATAATTAATGTGCGTACATATCTTGTGCAGTATCAGCGGGCGGTACGTCAAGCGAGCTTCGCTACCGCGCTGCGAGTGAGCGCGACTATGGCGCGCTTCTCTGTCGCGCGACCAACACGGTCGGCCGACAGAAGCGACCGTGCGTTTTCCAGATTGTACCTGCAGGTATTTAAATGTCATCAATTATATTGGGTTCTGCGCTACGTGTTGTGGGTTCGATCCCCACACGGAGCAAGTATTTGTATGATCTACAGGTAGTTATTCCGGGTCTGGGCGTTTGTGTATGTGATAATTTGTGTTTGTAAACGCACCACGATACAGGAGAAAATCCTAGTGTGGGCAACGTCTAAATAAAAAATGCTACAGCGCTCCCGTAGCCCCGGCACCAAGGTGGTGACGCGAAACGCCAAGGTTGGTTTTAGTTGGTAGGTCGCTCGTTTCAGAGAGGCGTCAGACACACCCCACCTCTCTCCACGGAGTGGTGAATAGTGCATAAAGCATTGCCAACACTGTAAAAAACATGAAATACTTATAAAAAAAATAAAAACAGAAAAAGGCAGAGATGCACTATCGCAGAGGAATGAAACCTCGCTCCCGTAACTCCAGCAAAAAGTGGTGAGGGCAACACCCGTGTGGTTTTAGTCAGTAGGTCACCCACTCTGGGTGGAGTCTGACACGCCACGTCGCCTTCCTCAAGCGGCGGAAGTCCATAAGGATTTCCACACGCCAAAAAAAAAGCAGTGATGCACTATTAGGTATACAGCCACAGTTTGCCAGTATGTTCATTTTTTACGTCCCATCTTATAATAGAAGGCCAGTGGCCCATTGCCATTAACTAGGCACAAATCCAAACTCCGACCGCTCACTGAGAATTTCATAGAAAAACCCAATAACACTTTGCTCGACCTCAGAATCGTACCCAAGCCATCTAAGCGTAGCAGTCGCGCATAGGACCATGAATCTCATGAAGCGATGAGTATAATATTCTTATAGTTTCAAATAAGATGCAGGATCGATTCGAAATTATATTATTTATTAAATCTTTTAAAGACACTTTTTCAAGTTGTTTTTGAAGTAGTAGATTTCGGCGGCATTGCCTAAAAAAATGTTTAAATTTATCGAGCATCTCTAGTAAGCCCACTTTTTAGATTCTTGTTTCTACAATCAATGCTATAAAGACGCTTTTCACGTACCTACTTTTTTCGTCCATTACCGAGGGAAACAGTAATAAAACCTTGTTTTTTAAGGAAAAAATATACTAAAATAATATATTGAACTCGAGCTAGCCCGTGCGGTCCTACCCTATTGCCGGGGTTAATTAAAACACGCCCCCTAGATTTTGAATGAAAACAGCATTTTAATTGGACAAAAGACTGTGTTTTTATGTAATTTTAGTATATACTAGGTACCTACTCGTGCGTTCTTATTGAAATAAAAACCAGTTTATTTTATAATTAAATACTGTAATAAAAATAAAAATTTTATAATTAAATACTGTCAGAAGGCAGTATAGTAGTCAATATCATTCTAAGTAGTTCATTTATAGAAGTGCATTAATAAGTATATTAATAGGTACATAAAGAGAAAACTTTGAGTAGTGTGACATTGGAACATAGTTAAAGTGCAGAATGCTAATACTTTTTTTTATGGGATCAGCAAACGAGCAGGCGGATCACCTGATGGTAAGAGATAACCGCCGCGCATGGACACCCGCAACACCAGAGGAGTCACTAGTGCGTTGCCCGCCTTTTAAAAGGGCTTGGGCCTCCGGTATCTTCACTCACTCGGCGAAACACAACGCAAGCGTTATTTCACGCCGGTTTTCTGTGAGGTCGGGGTAGGAAAAATTCGACGAGCCAGTCGAGCCAGCCCATTCGTGCCGAAGCATGATAAATGATAAATGATATTTATTTCTGTAAATAGATCTTTTAAAGACACTTTTACAAGTCAATGTTTTACTTTTTTTTTTAATCTAGGTGGCGCTGGCATTTCCTAACTGATGACCTCTGAGAAGAAACGCCGAAATAAACTCAGAGAATCATGGTCTCTTTTAAAGTCCAGACAGTAATAGTATTATTAGATATTATGCGAGTGTTACGATGTAGGGCAATATCTGGACAGGCCTTTTGAAGAAAGAACCATAGCAGCTTTGAGTTGACCTGTCTTAACTGACGGCACGCATACATCAGGCATCGTGTAGCTCAACCATTATTTAGGGAGCTCAACGACCTGTCGCACGACAATACCAGATCAGCAAGACATTTTCGTAGGTCATGTAAAATACTCAAAACTGTCAGAAAACGTAAATATAGATTTCAAATTAGCCTACACAGTACTCACATTTACATAAATAACAAATTCAGGTATTTAAATTAAAACAAATAATATTAATAAATTTGAAAGTCGAATGTCAGATACATATAAATAATGTCAACGGAGTAATAATAAATGTCAAGCAAAATAGTATAATAAACGCGACCAAAATAAGATCACATACAATATACAACATGGACAACGAGAAAAAATACACATAATTACAATATAAGTTACCAATTTTATACTAAATAGTTTTGAGTATAATGCACTATGCAGATTGATGTGTAAGAATAACAGTATTCCATATAATAGATAAACAGATATTGCCATAGCAAGTAAAAGCCGACCAGCCCCGACTAACAGCACCCGTTCACGAGCATGACGTGTGTATCAGCGCCGTTCGACTCAACCATGTTGTAGGGAATAAAATGGCTCTCCCACGTGAAAACGTATCTACAATAATGCTTAGAAACACTCACTTGATACCATGCGTTTGACAAATTAATTAATATGTTTGACACACACCTTTTGTCTATGGTTAATGTATGAAGGTTGAAAGTATGGAGTATGGTTGTATTATGGTCGAATTTCGAGTACCGATCATAATTTGAATTGGACTTTATTTTCCCCAAGGCAATTTTCTGTAACAACTGTAGGTTTAAATCACTACACCATCGTGTATAGTGTTGTAATTTTATCGGTACGCGGACTTTAGAAAAAATGCAGTACCGTGCAGTTAATTTGCAAAAAAATGCAGTAATTCCGTAAAGAATTTGACGCGGAGGTATGTCGAGCAGCACTAGTGCAGTCGCACGGTGGCGCTCGTAAACTCGAGAATTTAATCGACTTTATAGCGGAGCGAGTATCGATGAAATTACAAATTTTATGACTTATCGAACGATCGCAACGTGTACTACTGAATTGGTGAATGAGTTCTTTATAACTGTTAGTATTGTTGTTGTTATAAGGTTGTGTTTTCTTTTTTTTGCCCTCTACTTACTACTACTTTGATTGCCTGATCTGGCAGTTCTTTAATCATTTGACAAATGACGACTGAACAAACGAGTTTTTTTTATGAGATAGGGGGGCAAACGAGCAGACGGGTCACCTATTGGTAATCGATTACCGCCGCCCATGGACAAAATCAGAGGAGTCGCAAGTGCGTTACCCGACTTTTAAAAGGGTGTTTCGCATAGTGAGTGAGGCTACCTGTAACCTCAATCACTATCACTCCGGTCGAGCCGACCCCTTTGTGCAGAAATATGGCTCTCCCACGGTAAAAAGCACGCGTGAAGTCTCAAGTTATTGAATAAATGTTCAATGATGTCACTATAGCGGAACTTGAGATTCGGGGCATTGGCAAAGGTCATAGCATCTCGTGTATTTAACCAGAACACGCAGGTTCGAATCCTACCCACAGTTGAATTTTTACTTCACTAAAACAACTTTATAGTCAAAAATAATCTATATACTAATATATAAAGCTGAAGAGTTTGTTTGTTTGTTTGCTTGAACGCGCTAATCTCAGGAACTACTGGACCGATTTGAAAAATTATTTCAATGTTAGATAGCCCATTTATTGAGGAAGGCTATACGCTATATATCATCACGCTACGCGCATGAAGTCGCGGGCAGTACCTAGTATAATATATTACTGTTCACTGCAATGCTAACGTCACATCAAATCAAATAGGTTAAATAAAAACATAAATTCTATAATACACAGATTTTAATTTTTCTTCAAATTTACATTTAAAATTCACCAGCAACCAATTAATTTAACTTGCTCTACCACACTTCGATAGATAATTCTAGGAAGTAATATATAAATTAATATTTTACGAAGTTAATTAAAACATTCCCTGGTATTGCCCGAAGTGATCGGTGACCGGAGTTCGGGCCGGTTTTAAAATACGGGCGAACTTTTGTAATCGCGACTTGGGTCCTATATACAGGGTTACGACCGAACTTGCAGTGCGAGTTCTCATTCGAAAGAAAGACTTTGAATCTGACAGGTTTCTCTCGTTTTAGTTTAAGTTTAGAAATAGAAAGTTTATCGCATTCAGATATACCTTCTTTTTGCGCGAGGAGGAAACCTTCAAAAGGCTGCCGGCCTACGGAACTGGGGGCAGGCCGGGGTGTGTGGTATTTTTACCGCACTAAAACCCCCCAGGTGGCCATCGTCAGCACAATATTGGAAGGATTTTTATAATTATGTAAACGTTGTGTTATTGGTGTGCAATAAAGTGTATATACTATATACTACTACTACTACTACAGACGCGGCACAGGGGACTTTATTTAATAATATGTACCTAAAGACTGCCTCGTTTGTCTAGTGGTTTCAAGTGCGACCGCTACGCTAGAGGTCTTGGGTTCGATTCCCGGGTCGAGCAAACTGTTATTGGGTTTTTCTATGAAATTCTCAGTAGCAGCTCGGGGTTTGGAATTTCTGCCCGGTTAATGGCAATAGGCTCGCCCCCTATTACATGGGACCTAAATATACCGGCGAACTGTGGGTGTACCTTATTATACCTCTGCCTAACCCTTCTAGGAATACAGGCGTGATGGTACGTTATGTTATGTTATGTACCTAAAGATTTTATTTCCAATTGACATATTTTTTAACTTATTGACATTGAAAATCCGAGATGTGAAATATTATACATACTGAAAATCGCATCCAATTTCGTGCAGTCGTTTTTGGGCTAGCGCTCACAAATATACGGACAAACAAACAATTTAACATCGGCCAGTAACAATTTTTTTTATGGCATAGGCGGGCAAACGAGCAAACGGGTCGCCTGATGGTAAGACATTATTGAACCTTTTTGAATTTGAATTTTGGGGTTGTTTTTTTTTAGATATCTTTTTACAATTTTATAATAGAAGAGATTTATTCTCGTCATTACTGCTCGTCTAATAGTCCTAAGCGGGACCGTTACGCTAAATATCCTGGATTTCATTCCCAAATAGAGCAGTTTTTTCTGGGTGTTTATATAAAATTCTCAATCCGGATTTGTGTCTGGTTAATAGAAAGAAAGAAAGAAAATATATTTTATTTGTAAAGGACACCTGAAGTACAGTAAGGAAAATAATAGTAACCACCCCTAAAATAACTAAATTAATACCAGTAATAAGCCGGTAATAAGCTCCCCCTATTACCTAAATCGGTGACCTGTGGGTGTGCTTTAGTACACCCAGAGAATACAGGCGTGATGGTATGTTTGTTTTCTCCACCAGCGCGTCCGTCACCACCTCGGAACTGCACCGCGAAGAGGGTGCTCTTGCGCAACGAGCCACATCTGTCAGTGCGATGTGCGGCGGGGTACGACGGAGGCCTTAACCAACACTTCACGCTCGATATCCTGGGGGAGAAGAGCAGAGTTATAGCCAACACTACTGCTAATTTTAGTGGTGAGTGAGATTTTTATTTACATATCATAATCATTAATTCTGCTAGTAGAATTGTATAATGTCTGAAAATGAAAAAAAACCTTAAAAGACACTTTACACGACCAGTTCAAACATGGAACTTCACATTCCAAATATAAAAACGCAAATCATATCAACAGAACGCATGATGAATTTTAAAATAGCGCTGTTTTAATTGGTTTTCTAGACAAAAATTAATATTTATCGCTGTCAAAATGACAGTTTTACAGTAATGAGTATGTTCAGAAATCTAGACACGGGAATTAAATTATTTTTTTTGTATTCAATATATTCTAACTGTACAGTCACGAACACAGATATGTAAACTTTTAGCAAAATTCAAAAGCAAATTTAGGTGTGCCTACCCGCATTAGGCCAGCGTGGTGGACAGGTCCCAGCAGTAGGACAGAATTATGGTCTAATTATAAACACAGTATTTTCGAACCAATGCTTTAATGATATTTGTAGGTATTATTTCAAAGTTTGCAATCTAGTGTATACATATTTATGCCCGTGACTGTACCTTATAGTGGAAAGCTGAATGAAAACCAATTATAGTGAAGTATATTATTTCATTAATGTATACAATATTTGTTTAGGAATGTTATAGAATTAACAACGTCACTACTTTAATACGGAAACTGTATGTACATTTGTATGAAACGGTAATTACAATTTGTAATTTAACGTAACTATTCGGAACCTATTTTCGACTTATTCAAATTAATTATTCAAATAATCTAAACTGAACAAATAGATATGTTCGAGGCTCCAAAACTTTTCAGCACTTTCAGGCTTTCCCAATTTTTCTTTTTATTCATTATTTTGACTTTATCAAAGTGGCTGGCAGCGGATGGATGCGAGCTGCCCAAGACCAGGATGGTTGGCGCTCTTTGGGGGAGGCCTACGTTCAGCA
Organism: Acronicta leporina; assembly: GCA_947256265.1. Lineage (NCBI taxonomy): Eukaryota > Metazoa > Arthropoda > Insecta > Lepidoptera > Noctuidae > Acronicta > Acronicta leporina. Next base: position 11,835,826 of record OX366532.1, on the reverse strand, counting down.
GTGGACAGCAATAATAGGCTGATATGATGATGATGAAAGTCTGCGCGCCCGTTCCGAAAAGTTAATTTTGCACATACTGTATGTATGTATGTATGATAGCCTCGTGATATATGACCATTGGACTGCCAAGTCTCGAGTTCAAATCCAAGGCACGCACCTCTGATTTTCGAAGTTATGTGCGTATTAATAGTTAATTATCACACGCTAAAACTGTGAAGGAAAACATCGTGAGGGAACCTGCACGCCTGAGAGATTTTCTCGATGGCTTATGACATCTGCCAACTTTCATTAGGTTAGCGTTGTGGACTATAGTCTAATCCCTCGCATTGTGAGAGTAAACCCGTGCCCAGCAGTGGGACATATAATGGATTGATTATGTTACTACATAATCGTTGGTTCTCCGACAGTAAACTTCATTAAACTATGTACGCACCTTCAAATATGAACTAACAAAGTACTTTCTCCGCCAGATCTGATAGTCTGGTTCAACATAAGCTGGACAGCAGTGGAGTCGTTGGAAGAAGACGAAGACTTAGTGGTGACAGCCCGCAACAGTAAGGGATCCTCAGATCCTGTGCTGCTAAGGGATCTCGTGTTCAGAGACGCGGAGAAGAGAGCAGGTGAGAAAAAAAAGATAATATTTAAAAGAGGCGGGTAGCCTAATGGCTAGGGCATCGGACTTGCGATCATGTGGTTGCCAGTTCGAAAATCACCCATTGCACTACCGACGTGAACCCACTCGTAAAACAAGCATTTAGCGTAGTTTACTAGTAATGTGCGATCCACATTAATTGTAATTGTAACCGCGACTTCTACGCTATAGGTCCTAGATCGATTCCCAGGTCGGGCAAAGTTGTTATTGGATATACTATAAAATTCTCAGTAGCAGCTCGAATTAAAAATTTGTGCCTGGATAATGGCAATAGGCTTCTATGATTTAAATATACCGGTGAACTGTGGGTTTATATACATCGGCCGCCTCGATCGGAGTGAGACCACAGCCTCACCGATAACCGGCGTGAAACAACGCTTACGTTGTGTTTCGCCGAGTGAGGATACCGGAGGCCCAAACCCTTTTATACGGCCGGTAACGTACTTGTGTTGACTCCTCTGGTGTTACGGGTGTCCATGGGCGGCGGTAATCCCTTACCATCTCAGGCGACCGTCCGCTCGTTTGCCCTCCCTATCACATAAAAATAGCAAGTAAAATGAGAATAATATACAATATACAACTATTTCCAATAGGAAGGATTTGTTCAATAGTCGACAAAATTGCTAACGGCTACAATATTTTAAAAAATCCAATCGGTATTCGACTGCCTACATTTGCATTCTAGTTCAATCCAATTTAGCACGTTTAGTGATGTTCAAAAAGCGAGCTGTTGCCGCAGTATATATGAGCTAGTATATTAGCTTATAGCTGTAGTGTTACTACAGCGGCTACCCAAAATTGTGACCAATTCAACAGTGCATGTTTTTAACATGCTTTTATTATGTACTAGCCTTTGCCCGCGGCTTCGCTCACCTGAAGCTATAATAATATAAAATATAAATATAGCTAGGTTTAGAAATGGATGCCAAAAATAATTTAATAAAATCCAACATTGATGATCTCTTCTTTGTATAGGCCTCTATACATCAGAGAGGTCAAGCTGTATCTCAGGATCCGATTAGTTAATTGTGATATTCTATTTATTTTCTATTTATATTTCGGGGACGCCGGCAGGCACCAGGCGGGCGATCAGTCCTCATGTTGGGATTATTTCGCCCAGTTCCCCATTTTGGTGGATCCCGTCACGGTAATCATGTCATGGTCATGGTCATAATTGTGATAAGAAGTTCACCAGTTTTTAAGTTGGAGCATATACTTACTAACACTGATAACAAAATTAAAATCTATTCAGTAGTTTTTGCTCCAACCCGTAACAAACATAGCTTTTTTAAATTTTATAATAGTAGACAAGAAGAAGTATTTGTATGTAACGGAATCTTTGAACGTGATTTTAACCCCCTTCAAACGTCGGATTAATTTGAAACATTGCACACTTATCAAGGACAGATGAAAATGCAATAATTCAAATAGTGTTTTGTAGTTGGCCAAACTAAAAAAAAAAAGTAAAAAATCACGCATTTGTAAACAACCGAACTAAAAAATAGAAAATTATTTTCAATAAATACAAATAAAGAATAATGTGATTAAAAAATATATATGTTATTGTAAAAAGATGTGGGGTATTTTTAAGATATTTTCAAAATGACTACTTATACCAATATCTGTCAATTAAATATTTATAACAATTGACATCAACCACCTCAAGCTTTTTACAATATTTTTTTTTCATAGTCACAATATTTCTTATTTTATTGAATATTATTTTCTACTTTTTAGTTCGGTTATCTACGAAAGCGTGTTTTTTAAACTATTATTTCCGTATGTTATACTCTGTGAGATGCTTGTGGTAAATCGCCATAAAAATAGAAGACGACACACACGTAACATTACCTAGAAATTCACATGTAAGTAATAAGTATTTGAGAGGACCAAAGTTAGATGAGAGGCGGTAAACCAACGTTTAACACTATGCGGGCTATTTCTAAGGTATTTTAAGGTCCGTTTTATTGAGATTACCGACGTCGTAAACGCTTGTCAAGTAGCAGCTAACAAAACTTATCTAAGACTTTATGGATAGGTTGGATATATGTTGAAAAATTTAGATTCCCAACCTATAAAAAAAACTTCAAACCGGAACACTTAAACATACCATCTCGCCTATATTTCCTGAAAGGTTAAGCAGAGGCGTACTAATACACCCCCAGTTCGCCGCTACGTTTAGGTCCCATGTAACAGGGGCAAGAATGCACTGAGAATTTCATACAAAACCCCAAGAACAATTTTGCCCGACCTCGGAATCGAACCCGGGTTTTTTTTGTGGGATAGTGCACGAAGCAACGAGCAGACGGATCACCTGATGTCAAGCGATAACCGAAGCCCATGTACACCCGCAACACCAGAGGAGTCACGAGTGCTTTGCCCGCCTTTTAAAAGGGTTTGGGCCTCCGGTAACCTCACTCACCCAGCGAAACACAACGCAAGCGCTGCTTCACGCCGGTTTTCTGTGAGGCCGTGGTATCACTCCGGTCGAGCCGGCCCATTCGTGCCGCAGCATGGCTCTCCCACGGAAAACGGGATCTCAAGCGTAGCAGTTGCGCTCATAATAATGTAGTTAGTGTATCATTAGCCTCATTAGCCTAGTGGTCCTGAGCATAGCCGTGTTGCCTAGTGATATGAGCATTGGACTGTCAAATCAAATGCACGCACGCACCTCCGTCTTTTCGAAGTTATTTGCGTATTAAAAGTTAATTAATTATCACATGCTTAAACTGTAAAGGAAAACATCGTGAGGAAACCTACACGTCTGAGAGATTTTGTCGATGGCGAGTGAAGTCTGCCAACCCGCATTAGGCTAGCGCGGTGGACTATAGCCTAATCCCTCTGATTGTGAGAGGAGACCCGTGCCCACAGTGGGACATAATGACTTGATTATGTATATAATAATTAATTTGAACACAAGGAAATAAGACTATGTAGTACAGTGTTCCACGTCTCTCCTACTTACTCATTCATTTTGCTGTGCCCGACAGGGCCCATACATAACTTATTGTTTCTATCTATTATACCCACCACTTGTTTGTGGACATTATGAATTGCAATAAATACAGGGTTATAAAAAATATCTTAGCTATTTAAAAAAACTGGTTCTAAAGTTAATAAGTATAAAAAATATTTTTGTCTATTTATTTTATTTTTAAAATAAAATATCTAAGACGTATCGAACTTATCTTAATAAAACTCAAAATTTAAAATTTAAACAAAAACTCGATTTTAATCGTAAATGGATGAAATAATATTTTCGAATCCCCCAACAGTATTCTATTATCTGTGCCCCAACTAAATGAATACCTATACATATTCAATTATCTACAAGAAAATTCGGCGGAGGTTCTGAACTTCAATTCAAATGTAGTACAGAATATTATGATGAATCTTGTATCTAAATGCAGCCCTAATACTTTACTGAAAAAGAAAACTGAAGGAGAAAACAATTTTTTTTCACCGTTGCGTTCTATTCCCGATTCTGATTCATAACATCAAAAATAGCTAAGCACTTTTTTATAAACCTGTATATGAATATGAATAAGAACCCACAACACGCAGCATAGAAGCTCAGTCACTACGCCAAATATATTATATATACGCCATAACACTGTTGATTTGAACTATGATCTAAAATGAGCCCTTTTGTTTTCCTTATATAATGAAAGCAAAATAAGGAACGGTAAATGTGGGAGTATTATTTTGAGAGAATAAACCGACTGTTAAGTAATTCAGTATTGTTTTATGAGCAATATATATGATTGATGTGTGTGTTGAATATTATTACAGACAATATTGTCAGTAGTAAAATAAAATACTGAATAAATCTAGTAGAGCGTTTTGTCTTTTGATTATTGTTGTCTCCACACGTCGATCATAATTATTCATAATAGCATCGAATAAATATTTCAACTCAAAAGTTTAAAATATTGATGTTTGTTTTTTATTACATTAGTCTAGTGTTCCTAAGTGTGACTGTTATGATAGAAGTTCTGGGTATGATTCTCAGGTCCCCCGTGGGGTTCCATGGGGCCTAAACATACCGATGAACTGTGAGTGTAACTGTAGGTACATTAGTAGGTGGGTACTGAAGGCACCTTTTTTTTCGAATGTACATTAGCTGTTGATTCAGGGAATCTTATACAGCGTAACCGAACTTGGTGGCGAGGCACCGAATGCCTCGCCACCAAGCCACTGAAGGCACCTTGTTACTATGGGGGTTTTATTTTAATAAAAAATGCTCGATTAATATTAATAACTGTAATAAAAGAAAATAAAAAAATGAATGACAATCCTTTTTTCTGCAGTTCACTTCCTAAAGATTCTACTTCATATTTGAATGTTTGTTCTTTAGTCTGCTACCTGCCAGTCAACCCATAATATTATATCTCCTTCTTGGAGTGGTCTCTACAACCTACACCTCTGCCTAGCCTTTGTCGGGAATAAAGGTATGTTAAGTGGATAAATTGCAAACAATGGCTAAGGTAATTTAATTGAGTATGTACTTTGACGTCCAAGTTAAAATATACGAATTACTCCTCTCCTTACAGACGGATGAGTAGGCATGTTCCTACATGATAGATGTGTTGAAAAAAAAACAGGTTGCTCGGAAATTGTCCTTTTTTTGTTGACGGGTTTGGAAATGCTTTGTACACTATCTACCGCTCCGGAGAGAGCTGTAGGGTGTGTCGGACTCCGATCTGAAAAGAGCGAGCTACCGACCAAAACCAACCTCGGCGTTTCGCGTCACCACCTTAGTATAGTATACTATATACACTTTATTGCACACCAATAACACAAAGTTTACATAACTACTTAAGAAAATAAAATTTTAGTTAATGCACAATGGGCGGTCTTATCGCATAAGGCTCAAATCAAATCAAATCAAAATCTTTATTTGCAGAATATGGGTAGGTATACAGGTCTTAACAATTAAGAATATTATTATGTCGCCATACTCAGGCTCACGCCATGCAAATTTTCAAGCATAATAATTAATTATAAAATAATGAACTTTAAACAGGATCAAGTAAATAAGCTTCAATAGAAATGTGAGAGAATGTCAAGTTTACATTACATTGTTACATAAAAAAATATTGAAATGGAAAATGAATATAAGTATTATGTCGTTATGTATGTCAACAATGTTCAAAATTTATCATCAAGGAATTCCTTTACCGAGTAATATGATTTAACTAAAAGTATTTGCTTTAGTTTATTTTTAAAAACATTATTGTTTGAAATTTCGAGTAATGAACTGGGTAAATGATTATACACTCTAGGAATCATGCAAAATACACTATTGTTCAGAAGTCCAGTTCTATTGGAAATAAAGCTTATTTTAAATTGGTGCCTCTTACTTTTTAATTTAACAAATAAGTTATTATTATTTCTGACAAACATTATCATGTCCAATATATATAGACAAGGTAGAGTTAACACCTTAATTTTAGGGAATATTGGTCTACAGCTTTCAGTCTGTTTCATCTTAAAAATCGCTCTAACGCATCTCTTTTGCGCTCTAAACACTATTTCTTTGTCTGGAGAGTTGAGCCAGAACATGACACCATACATTAGTAGAGGGGTAACATTACCATGATAATTATGCTGTTAGAACTGTGGTGGTACCAACAGTTTTTGACAACATGTAGATAGCATACGAATATTGGTTCAGTTTTTTACACAGCATTTCCACATGTGGTTTCCAATTTAACCGAGAATCAATGTTTACTCCCAGGAACCTTGTTACATTTACTAGTTAAATTTTTGTGTCTATGTATTGTATATCCATTTCTTTTAATGCATCACCTCTATTTCGGAACGTCATTAATTTTGTTTTGCTTAAATTTATTTTTAAATTATTTAAGGTTAGCCATTTAACAACAATTTCTAAGGTTTTATTTATCTCGATTTGCATTTGTCCTTTGTCTCTTCCAGTAAATATACAAGTACTATCGTCTGCAAATAAAACAGTTTTATTTAATGTTACTCCGGGTAGGTCATTTATATATATAATAAATAATAACGGCCCCAATACACTACCCTGTAGAACCCCAAAATTATTATTTTTGTAGTCTGATTCGTAAGTAGTAATTTTTTTAGTTGAATAATTTAATCTTCTAATGTGTGTTGACTGCCTTCTGTTGCTAAGATAACTTTTTATGAGAGCATAAACGTTTCCCCTAATTCCATAGGCATATAGCTTATTTAATAATATATTGTGATCAACATAATCAAAAGCTTTTGTAAGATCCATATAAAGGGCGCATGCATAGTTTTTTTTATCAATCTCCACCATAACACTTTGTAAAAATGAGAAAATTGCCATATTTATCCTTTTACCCTTCCTGAAACCTATTTGTTCTTTTGTAAATAAGTTATTTGCTTCAAAGTAATTATATATGCTTTCATGAATAACTTTTTCAAAAACTTTGGACAAGATAGGTACTAGCGCAATAGGTCTGTAACAACTCATATCATTTTTGTCGTCTTTCTTAAAGACAGGCTTAATCACAGTGAATTTTAATTTTTCCGGGAAAACACCATGTAATATACAAAGGTTAAATAAATGACTAAGTATAAGTGATAATTTAGTTGATATATATTTCAGAACATTAGTCGAAATGTCATCATAACCTGTACTGTTCGTTGATTTCAGATTTAAAATTATTCTTTGAATATCATTTGGTGTAGTGGGTTTCATAAATATTGAATTAGGTTTACTTGAAATATTATTTAGTGTTTTATTTGAGACTAATTGTGTGATTTGATTTACAAAATATTCATTAAATTCATTGGCTATCTCGAGGGGGTCTTTAACTGTGGTTCCATTAATATTAATTTGTCGTATTTCTTGTTTTGGTACATTCATTATTCAAGGCTATCCCTTCCAGACAACCTTTACCTTAGTGCTGGGGCTACGGGACCGCTGTAGTACTTACTCCTCCGCAGATCCCGAAAATTTTCCTGTAAACAGTAAACATGTCAACGAGGTTTAGGAATTTTAGGTTAATTAATTAATTTAGGTTTTTTACGAATAGGTAGGTCCTACAGGCGGATTAGAGGCTATGTTCCTATATGATATTTACGTATTGAAAAAAAAATAACAGCTTGCCCGAAAATGTCCCTGTAAACATATCTATACGGTTGTAATAAGATGTTTTTGTTTGTACAGAGAGCACGACACGCGCCGAGAACAAGTTCCCAGCAGCGGCCGCGTTGGCTGGGCTCGCTGCTATCCTCACAGCTGCAGGCGCCATTGTCGTGCTAGCTGTGCGCAAGTATGTTTACTATTAGTTTGTTCAGAATCGATACAGTGTTTTTTAATATGTCTTAATTTTTCCCGAAAAGATAATTACAATACCCGAAACTATGGCTCCTTGATCTGACACTTTCTTTTGTTTTTAAAAAAAAATCCTAGTGTTTTTTTTAAAAACACTAGTATTTTTTTATTTTCTCCTGTATCGTAAATGTGTTAACAAACACAAATTCTCACATACACAAACGCCAAGACTCGGAACAACTACCTGTAGATCATACAAGTATTTGCTCCGTGTGGTATCGAACCCAGAATACATGTCGCAGAAGCCGATCATTCAGCCGATTGCTTAAATGGCTGATATACACGGGCAAGGTCGTGTCCCCTAAATGTTGTGGGCTACTTACCTACTTTTGCCGATAAAAAATATTATGTTAGAGTCATTTTACGACTTACTTTACAATCGAGACACGCAGTAGCGTGTCCAGCCAAGTTTAAAGATAATTGAATGACGCAGCAGCTGTATGTTAAACGAACCATTTTGAGCTACTTTTGACCCTTCATAACTCGAAAACGATTTAACGTCTATACGTGAAATTTGACACATTTATTAAAGTCTCTTAGGTTGTCTAGATAAGCGGCGGTAGCCTAGGGCGTCGGACTTGCGATCATGTGGTTGCCGGTTCGAAACCCATCCATTGCACTACCGACGTTAACCCACTCGTAACACAAGCATTTAGCTTAGCACGATGGGTTAATATTGATATAGGCACTATATGATGTTGTTAGGTTAGCTAATTACGGAATAACTTAAGACAGAAGGACATTTAAGTACTTAGGGAGTGAATAAATTGACCGACTTAGTATTACATGGATCTCACAACTTTTTACTATAGAAGAACTGAGTTGCGGGACTTGTTTTTTTTACAAGTTATGTTTTAAACATAACATACCATCACGCCTGTATTCCTCGAAGGGTTAGGCAGAGGCGTACTAATGTACACCCACAGTTCGCCGGTATGTTTAGGTCCCATGTAATAGGGGCGAGCCTATTGCCATTAACCGGGCACAAATTCCAAACTCCGAGCTGCTACTGGGAATTTCATAGAAAACCCCAATAACACTTTGCTCGACTTGGGAATCGAACCCAGGACCTCTAGCGTAGCAGTCGCGCTCAGGACCACTAGCCTAATTAGGCAGCTGATGTCTTTGATGGCATAAATTTCAATAGAGCCAATAATACAAGCTGAAAATAGTTTCTTGCCGAATGCAACTAGGTGTAACTTCCAGGTGTAATTTCGGAGTTTGGTCTAAAGCTGGAACTTATTATTTATAGCTCTCGTGTGAGGTGTTACCAGGTCGCTTTTATGGAACTTGGACCTAGTTTAGCGGCTGCATCAATAGAATTAACTGCAAGTTCTGCTTTCGATGGAACTTGAAAGAGATTTATAGTAGACTGGCTTTTGCACGTGGTTTATCTCGCTTCCTAAAAGACTTTAAGATACAAAAGGTAGCATAATTATGTCGTTAACCAAAGTCCAATCTATCTCTATAGCTAAATTTATCAAAATCAGTTCAGAGGTTTGGGCGTGAAATTAAAAAAAACAGAAAGTAATAGACTTTCGCGTTCATAATATTAGTTTGGAGTTTTATACTAGGGTTTTACTGTGAGTTTTTCGCTTAGTATGAGTTAATCGTCTGCCAACGTAAAATGGAAAGAAGTATGCTTGGATTAAAGCTATCAGATAAAATTTGCAATGAGACACACATTGCACATATCACATTTGCACGTAAGACGGAAAACAAAAATAATAGATGTACGGAAAAGAATTAGACTACTCAAATGGCATTGGGCAGGACATATTTGCAGGATGAACAACAATAGATGGACAAAACGATTAACAGAGTGGGTACCCAGAGACAGGAAAAGGAGAAAAGGGAGACCAAGTAAAAGATGGAGAGACATTTTCAGCCAAAGATGTGGGATCTCATTGGATGCAAAAGGCACGTGAAAGAAATGTGTGGAAAGGTTTAGGAGAGGCCTACGCCGCAGAGGCGACTACTACCAACATGCACTAATTACTTTATACATAATAGACAGTAGGTACCTACATACATTTATACATACACACATACACATACATAATTGCATAAATATACATAAATTAATACACACACGCATACATACGTCATCTAACATTAAATAACAAATATTTCGTAGTAGGTTAAGTTAAGCTCTAATGTAGTTTCATTTTCATTATTCATTCGGTAGTAGAAGAATAAAGGCTATTTTTATTTTATTTTATCTTGGTATAGTTACAATAACATAGGACGTAGGTATTAAAGATACAGGCGAAATTTGCATAAACATTAGTATAACTCTGCCTGGTAGTACCTGATAGGCGTGATGGTATGCGTTGAAGCTAATTTGAAACCTTCAAAATCAAAATCAAATATTTCTTTGCAGACTAAATGTACACACTGGTGACAGGTTTGGCGTAGCTGCTGAGTGGTCGGCTTCTGTGACACGGGTTGTGGGTTCGATCCTCACACGGAGCAAATATATGTAGATATGACCTACAGGTAGTTGTTCCGGGTCTGGGTGTTTGTGTGTGTAAGAATTTGTATTTGTAGGTACCTACTACAAGACAAATCCTAGTGTATGGAAACGTTTAAAAAAATGTCTTATATATTTTACTAGCTTCTGCCCGCGACTTCGTCCGCGTAGCGCGATGACATATAGCCTATAGCCTTCCTCAATAAATGGGCTATCTAACACTGAAATAATTTTTCAAATAGGACCAGTAGTTCCTGAGATTAGCGCGTTCAAACAAACAAACAAACAAACTCTTCAGATTTATATATTAGTGTAGATAGATTTTATTTGGTACATTAATTTGCAATTCAATTTCAGCGGGCAATAACCTAAACAGGCAAGGTATCGAAGCGCAACACCAATTTTGATGATGCTTTAAACGCCTGGATAGCATGTATTCTTACAATCAGCTAATTGTTTCACCAATGCGTATTGCTATGTTCATTCGATCAGGCGGTTCCTGGTGTGAATTCTATCGTAAAGCATTTTTTCTGGTGTGGTCGTAGACTGTTTATTCTCTACAGCGTAACCGAACTTGCTGGTGAGGCACTGAATGTCTCCTGTCAGTAAGATTACCTAAGCAACAGCAGCTAAGTGCGTCCCCTAACAGGACTCAAACTTCGCCTTAGGGATTTTGCTGATGGGAACAGCTAAGGACGGCTGGATCTGGATTACCCGTAAAGCAGCCTGTACTAATAACTATGTTATAGTGAGTCTCGTCAAAATTGGTTCAGCCATTATTGTGAGAAAGGCCATTTGCAGATAGACCGACAGACAAGCAGAAGGACAATGAAGTGATCCCGTACCTAAGGATTTCTTTTTCTTTTTAAGGTATAGAGTCCAAGAAATTACCCGTTCTGCCACCTGAAGAAATAATTATTCAGAAAACAGAATTTCTCACTTTAATCATCCCATTTATATGACCCAAGATAATGTTGAAATTGCCTTATTATTAGTCAATTGTTATTTAAGATATGGCCCCAGCGAATGCCTTGGCGCTAAGCCAGGCGGTTAGCCCAAGTTTCTCACAGGCCATACGTCCTAACTCATTGTCTGCTCAAACACTTAAAGTGGATGCTATTGTCTTGAATAGTATCTAGGAGACCTAGGTAACTTGTGGCTGTTAGAACACCTCTGCTTTCATTAATAGATGCGGGTTCTCGATTATTTTACGGTAAAAGTCACCGTTGTCCCCCAAAATTTCTAATTTGTTTTTTTTTTTGTTTGTTGATTCTCAACAAACTACTTTCAGTTATCGTGTAGCCTAAGCACGAGGAACTATCGAATTCGAGTCGTAAGCGTTTCGAGTTTTTTCTGCTACAAATCTAATACATAGGTACATATTTTCACGCCTGTCTCCCAATTGGAATAGGCGGAGACTATAGATTTCCACTTGCTACGATCCTGGCACAACACTTTCGCTTCATCTACGTTCATTAACCTCCTTCTCATACAAATTATTCTCGATTTCGATACGAATACGTTTTCGAAAGTTGTTCTTGCTTGGGCTACGGTTCTTTTTTTTACAGGTTGTTTATTTAAAAACCAATGTTTATCGTGGGTTAATAACACGACTATCGTGTTCATAATATCTTTGTTGTAACTAGCGTTGCCAGGCGTCCGGATAAAGCCGGACATAGGTAGGCTTTTTGATTGCGTGTCCGGCCAAATTACGGTGTCCGGCTTGCCCGGCTTTTTTTACATTTCGCAAACGAGTGAGCGCCGAGCGTGGCTGAGCGTCACAAAATCCTCGATAATGTAGGGTGTCCGGCCTTTCTACCCAAATGTCCGGCCAAACTGGCTGGTCTGGCCGGCAATTAGGTTTGGCGACCTGGCAACCCTAGTTGTAACCCATATACAGTCGCTATTATTATGCGTGAGGTGTAGTGTCGATACTGGTCGGTTTCCATACAAATAGTCCGTAAAAACCTGCAAAAATTCAGCATCAATAGTGACTTTCACAACATTAATACCAGGAATAAACACAAAATAGTGGTACCTAAATTTAGACTATCTAAAACACATAAATCATTTCTGGGAAATTGTGTACGTTTTTACAATAAACTACCAAAATCTGTCACCGATCTCACTGGTAAGAAATTTAAAAATTACGTCAAATCTGTCCTTGTTAAGAAAGCCTATTATAAAATCAAGGACTACGTTGATGATAAGAATGTGTGGTGTTTTAATACGAATGCACATGTGGCCTCCCTGGCAACCTGAGGTTATTCGTGAATACTTTTTTTACAAAATTTCGTTGTGTCATCATTTAGTTATTTATTGTTGTCCCCAACTATTTATAAACAGGACTTGTAAATGTGTGTACATTGTAGCATGTCTAAGTGGACACCTAGTTTTATATACTTCTACGATGTGTGTGTTTTCCACATAGTTTATTTTTTATTTTTTTACATCGACCTCTTCCACTTAGACATAAGCCTTCAATGTTCACACAAACTGCTATCGCAATATTGTACCTGTGTGAAGATTGTAACTTTATTTATTTTAAAAGAGTGTCCATGGAGTTTCTTGCCGGATTCTTCTCCATAGGATCAACCTTTTGGAACCGTGCAACTAGAAGCATAACGTTTCATAAATGCTTGTAAAAGCTTATTTGAAATAAAAACATTTGAACTTGAACTAGTCTGTATTAATAGTAAACAATGTTATTGTGAACCACAGCCCGCCTCACGTATTACGTACGTGTATTCCCTCATTAGTCCATTGGTCGTAAGACTGCTACGCTAGAAGCCCTGGAATTCCCAGTAGCAGCTCGGAGTTAGGAATTTGTGCCCGGTTAATGGCAATCCAACTTAAAAACTGGTATACTTCTTATCTCAAATAATTAAACGGAATCTGAGATACAGCTTGACCTCTATAATGTATAGAGATCCATTCTATAAGAAGAGATCATCACTGCTGGTTTCTGAGCTTCTAGTGGGCGAAGCCGCGGGCAGAAGCTAGTAAGTCTATATAAATGTATACGTGAGGATTTGTAATCGTAAGGAATACGTGAGGCTATGGTTTTCTTTTTTAGGTACTTTTATTTAGCTGTAAGTCAATGTACATAAATAATTTCGTTTTGTATTTTATCCTGCAGAGAGGCTCTGGCCCACTGTTACTTTGCAATAGAGCTCCCTTATTTATGGTTGAGCTACACGATGACTGATGCATGCTTGCCGTCAGTTAGGACTGGTCTACTCAAAGCTGCTATGGTTCTTTCCTCAAAAGGCCATTTCAGACATTGCCCTGCATTGTCCCACTCACATTATTTGCATTATTTTATGTCTGGACTTTAAAAGAGACCATGATTCTCTGAGTTTGTTTCGGTGTTCCTTCTCAGAGCTATAAAAAAATAAACCATTGACTTGTAAAAGTGTCTAAAGATCTACTTATAGAAATAACTATCATTTCAATACTGTATGTGTGTACGTGTCCCACAATATGATTTTCGTTTGCGCAGACGCAGTGAAACTATGACAAGCAGTAAGCGACCGTCACAGAGCGTGGTGCAGGTAGACGCGCAGGGTAGAAGGTTCCTCATAGCCTACCCAGCGCCCGCCGACAAGCTGGAGACCAAGCCTGATATACTGAACCCTAAGGCTGGTGAGTACGGCTTAATTTGGAAGTTTATTTTCGGCGCACGTTAGGACCAAAACAATGTGTACGGATTTTTTATTGTAGTAGAGGTGTAACTAATATATTCGTAATAGGTATAGATATTATACGAGCTTTATATTCATATTAGTATAATTATATTAGTTTACCGTAGACTATTACCAGATATTAGTCAAATAACAGGCACACCGAGGGATCAGTACCTACCTATATTATAGAGAAAGAGAATAATTCCGTATTCTTAATAATACATAATATTGATATCGTACCTACTCGGAGCGAATATGAATCTCAAAATGGCTGACTAATATTTGGCTATTACCCAGTAAGTAATAGGTACCTATGGTATGCTAATATGGCTTAGTGAATATATTCAATAATAGTATTACTTAAATATCACCCTAATATAACACCTCTATATTGTAGTGTTGGTCATCATTTAATATAATTACATCGAGATATTATATTGTACCTATAGTTTGCTATTCTAGAGCTATGATAGCGTAGTGATATTGACCATTGGACTGCCAAGTCAAAGGTCTCCAGTTCGAATCCAAGGCACGCACCTCTCGGACTCGCTCACTTTTCGGAATCATGAACGCTTAAACGATGAAGGAAACCTGCATGCCTGAGAGATTATCTCGACGGCGGGCGTGTGAAGTCTTTCAACCCGTAGGCTTGCGTGATGAATCCATCTCAATGCAAGAGGAGACCCGTGCATAATAGGGCAATATAATGTAATGGGGTGATGATGATTAGAGATATGATTCTTGTATAAAATGTTAAATTTAAATGTAGGTATTTGCACTTATGCTATTCCTATCCCAGTCCTAAGATCCAGAACCTAATATAACGTTCTTCTTGTCCAGAAAATGAGCCTCCCCGCGTGGTGCTGGAATCCAGTGACAACCACAGTTACAGCATCCGAGAGGCGAGCTGCGACCCCCACAAGTCTGCCTACAGCCCACCAGCTACAGCTGAAGACATGGTATTTACCCATTTTCATTTATTTGTGAAGACAAAAATGTTTATTGTCGATGAAAAAGATCATATTTAAAAAAGGAATAACAATTATTACTCGACTGCACCGAAGCTTGAAAGTAGGATTATGTTTTTAGTTGGTGTGAGTATGTCCGAGAGGCTTAATGAGTGACTCGATTTTATCAACCCCGATGAAAAAGAGGGGCGTTATAAGTTTGTAGTGTGTGTCTGGATGAGTGTGTGTTTGTCTGTTGTATCGTAGCGCCTGATCAGGTAAATCGATTTTGTTATTTTTTTTGTTTGAAAGGTGTATTAATCGAGAGTGTTCTTAGCTATGTTTGAAGATCATCACCTCTTTTCTTGTTGATGAAGCAAACTACTTATAAACTATTTCGACAAGTCTGATTGATATACAATTTGAAATCCTGTCACTTATCAATTATATTATTTTTTGTCTGGCTCATTAGCCAAGTGGTCCTGAGTGCGACTGCTACGCTAGAGGTCCTGGGTTCGATTCCCAGGTCGACCAGTGTTATTCGGTTTTTCTATGAAATTCAGCAGCTCGGAATAAGGAATTTGTGCCCGGTTAATGGCAATAGGCTCGCCCCCTATTACATGGGACCTAAACATACCAGCGAACTGAGGTAATTTTGTGATAGATAGAATATTCTTTATGTTACACCATATTATTGGTATATTTTAGAAATTGACGTTTTTCTTTTATTTATTTGCATGAAATATGGTACATATACAGGTGTTCAAATATAATTTCATGCAAATTATTACAACACATAAGACAACATTACCTAAATAGAACCCAAGCAAATCCCTGAGTAAATTTTTTTATTGCTAAGAATCGGAAGTAAATTTGTACTTCCGATTTGGCTTCCTGTCGGCCTGGCGGCGAGGCGGCTAACAATCAATTTTCGATAACTATTATGTAACTACCTGCTGCAATCCTCTCATAACTATTGTTTAACTAAACAAAATCTTTACAATTTATAATTGATTGAAACCGCCTGATTTATTTAACCTCGTTGAATTAATTTATAAACGGTTAATCAACTCTTACGAACTTCAATTTTAAGTTCTAGCGAGTTCCCAGTTTGACTTTATTACGGTTGGTTTAAATTAGTATTGATTTTCTTAATTATTTTTGCATTAAGTTGTTAATGAAATCAGTTTTTGTTTATATTAGATGTAAAATGAGATTTCATCAGAAGCGGAGGAACTAAACTGAATGAAGGAAGATCTTTGCCTTCGTCGAACAATCCGGACTGAGAATAGTAATAATTTATTTTGTAAGGTCATAAAAAGAAAGTGAGAAAGAGAGGAGGAAAATGAGAACGCGTGAACCTGAGGAAGTAAGTAAATGAGGAAAGGGAGTGAGGTAGAAATAAATATATGTAGACCAAGAAACCATATCAAAATGGTTTATTGACATATTTATTAATTCTTATGGCACTCCAACGTTTTATTGACGAATGTAAAAGTATATATCATCCTTACTAATATAATAAATGCGAAAGTAATTATATCTGTGTGTCTGTCGCGCTTTTACGCCAAAACTACTAAACCGATTTAAATGAAATTTGGTACACCGATAGTCTAGAGCCTGAGAAAGGACATAGGATACTTTTTAATGTGAGGAAATAGGCCTAAGGGTGCTTAACCGAACGTGTCTGCCTTATCTGTAAAATATTTAGCCTAAATAATTAAAAGTGCTACCGAAAGACACTATTCCACGTGGACGAAGTCTCGGGCACAGCTAGTTTAATATAAAGGTTTTTTTTTATAGGATAGGGGAGCAAACGAGCAGACGGATCACCTGATGGTAAGCGATAACCGCCGCCCATGGACACCCGCAACACCAGAGGAGTCGCAAGTGTGTTGCCCGCCTTTAAAAGGGTTTGGGCCTCCGGTAACCTCAACTCACTCGGCGAAACACAACGCAAGCGTTGTTTCACGCTGGTTTTCTGTGAGGCCGTGGTATCACTCCGGTCGAGCTGGCCCATTCGCGCCGAAGCATGGCTCTCCCACGTCAAGGTTTTAGAACATGGTGAAATATTAAAGTTAAATATTATTTTCCAATTTAATCTAAATAAGATTACTGTGATGGGACAACTAGTAATAATTAATTATAGTATAAAAAAGGTACCTAGTGGATGCAATTTGACTATAAAAGAAGCGTCGTCGTCGTCGTTTACGTCTCCCTATTCTCAAAGTGGCCGATTTCTGTTTTTACTTTATGATATTTTCTCTATTGTTTCAGATGCCGGAAAGATAGCATACGGAGGCACTCCACAGTGATCTGTAAATATGTTCCAAAGACTATAATTATAATATAATTGTAAATTCCAAAGAATGCCAACAATTACTTAGTTAAAGTAAAAAAGAGGCAGCAAGTGATACCACTTAATACCATTATTATTATATTTCACTAGCTTCTGCCCGCGGCTTCGCCCCCGTGGAATAAAAAGTATCGGGACCGGGATAAAAAGTATCCTATGTCCGTTTCCTGGTTCTAAGCTACCTCTACACCAAATTTCAGCCAAATCGGTTCAGCCGTTCTTGAGTTATAAATGAAGTAACTAACACGACTTTCTTTTATATATATAGATTATCCGTCTAACAACATACGGCTGAATACCGGTGGGTCTAGCCAAGTTTAGAATCTATGATCGCTGACGGTATAAAAAACTATTACAGTGTATGGGAAGTATACATATCTATATATGCAATCATTGCAATGATTTATTTATATTAACTACCTAATTAGATTGAACTGCTTAACCTGTATCAATATCTAAGGTATTTCTGTAATTATTTAAAATACAATTTTGCATGCCAGCTTCTGGCGAAACATGTTAAGCTACTTTAACATTAAGAAAGAACTTTTTGTACCATGTTTTGATGCGAATAAATATTCATTCATTCATTCCTTCATTTAACGCTATTTAAATCTAAAATTTTGAAATCAAAGAATATTTCCCATCATGGGATTGTGTTATGGCACCACACTTTTTGTGTTCGCCAGTGTCAAGTATAAGTTCAGTTGCCCCAATAAAACGGTAGAAACTTTATTGAGGCTTCGATAGAGTTTAAGAGTGAACCCAAAAAGTCGCGATTTTCATTTTTATATCATTTGCCTACACTCTCACACGTTCACGAACACTTAATGGTTAATTATCCACCATAATTACACATAAAACTTCGGCGAAATTCAAGTTTTGAAAAATAATATAAAATCGACAACGTGCACTTTTCATTTTCCCGCCTAAACTCAATTTTGAAATCTCTGAGAACTCACAGCACAGATAATTAAAAAGCTTTATTTAAAGTAACGTATTTTATTCTATTATTTTCAGATTATAATTATATTCTATAAAGTGTTCAAATTGTTAATGACATACCATATTTCAATTTCATATTAATTTTTATTACTTGTTGCTACGTTTTATTATTCTATTTTATTGTAATCCTTCAAATTTGTTAATTAATTATTAATACGCACATGATTACGAAAAGTCAGGTGTGTTGTGGCTTGGGTTCGAACTCGAGACCTACGACATGGCAGTCCAGTGGTGGCAGTGCGTGGCGGCCTTAGGGTATGCCCAAGGCTGCTTTTTCAAACAAGTCAATATTTTTAACTAGATATGAAGTGAAGTCTTCCAACCCGGCTTAGGCCAGCGTGGTGAACTATAGCCTAACCCCTCTCATTGTGAGAGGACACCCGTGCCCGGCAGTGGGACATAAATGGGTTCATTATGTTTTTGCCACATTAGTCTAGTGGTCCTGAGCACGACTGCTACGCTTGAGGTCCTGGGTTCGATTCTCAGGGCGAGCAAAGTGTTACTATGAAATTCCCAGTAGCAGCTCGGAGTTAGGAATTTGTGCCCGGTTAATGGCAATAGGCTCGCCCCCTATTACATGGGACCTAAACATACCGGCGAACTGTAGGTGTAGGTACATTAGTACGCCTCTGCCTAACCCTTCGGGGAAAACACGCGTGATGGTATGTTATGTTTTTAACTACATGGCACTGGCATTTCCAAACTGATGAGGTCTAAGAAATAACACCAAAATAAACTCGGAGAATCATGGTCTCTTTTTAAACCCAGACAGTAATAGCAAAAATGTATGAATTTATAATAATAATAATATGCAAATAGTAGGTCGATTTTAAGTATTTAAGTTCATAAGCTATCACTTGCTGCCTCTCCTATAAGATAATTATTGAATTTATAGGCAAATTCTTCCATATCAATTTAATAATATCTGTAAATTATTGAGATTTAATTCGTCTAAAAGGCGTTTTTATTGTAAAGCATACATACCTAGGTGAAAAACGTTTGTTGTAAATTGTAAACGTGGAAATAATTTGGAAAAAGAATATTCGCGTGAAAAAGAATTTCCCAATTTCCAATTTAAATGATAAATGATTTGAATTTTTTTGTGATTTTTTTGCATTTTTCATGCTAAAATTATAAAGTTGTTCAGTGAAGGGAAAATTTGACTCGCAGGCAGGATTCCAACGTGCATCTTCTGGTTAGGTACACCAGACCTCTAAGCCACCAGGAGTCCCACCTGCTATGTCGAAATTTGCCTTCACAATCTGAACTTACGTCTTAAAGGTCTTAAAGGAATTCGGATTCCAATACCGTTAATCTAGGTTCCTAGATTAACTAGGTCCTGCTCTACCATTTCGTCCAAAATACTTCAATGGAAATAAATGTAACCGAATGCAATTCGATAACGATAACTTTACTAAGTTTGGAACGATTTTCCGGTCTTTCCGGAAAATAGACGAAATTGTACATAGAGAACGTAGATTAACGGTATCTAAATGCGAATATAACACAATTTGAAAAATTATTGTTCTGATTTCGACTTATTGTGGTATTACGTTTTTGTGGTCAATTTAAACTCCGCGGGACCCTTAAGTATATTTAATCCAGGTAACTTACATATCAAATTCATACATAATCATTCGATAAAAATATATATGTTACAGCCAAAACTCATAACCAGTCGCAACCAGTTTTGACTGTTTTTTACAGTTAAAAGTACTTTTGACCAACATCCTTAGTTAAAAACACTTTTGACTGATTTTCGCAGTCAAAAGTGGTTTTGACTGGTTATGAGTTTTGACTGTAACATATTATACATAGGTACTGATGTAGAAGGGTTCCCCAGTCAGTCTGTAAGTCAATGTGTTGCTGGGGAGTTTGCTGCGCCGCTTCTTCCCAGCGAAAACACTAGGAGGCGGTGAAGGACGGGCGTTTTGGGGGCTGTCGAATAATGTAAAATAGATGTTCAAAAAGTACTACCTAGTAGTCTCTATTGAATAAAATGATTTTGACTTTGACTTTGAAGGATAGGGTTAACTGTTTTAATGGCTTTTGCGACCACTGGCGTCGCAAAAGCGGCTGAAAATTTGAACATTTTCATGGGAAAATTTGCGGATGTGAATCGGCGCACAATCACATTGCTCGACCTGAGAATCGAATCCAGTATCTCACGCTCAGCAGACGCACTTGAGACCACAAGACCAATGAGGTGATTGTATGGAACAATATTTTTTGTGTTATATCTAAATATTGTGAAACAAGCAATGTTAATTAAAATTTAATTAAAACTTGCTATCGTGCGCCACTTTTCGCCTCCGTAAATTTTCCCATGCAAAATTTTTAACTATTCAAGTAAATTTTCGAAAAAAATGTCTTTCATATTTTTGTAATTAATTGTAAAAAAAATGTATTTCATCACACAATAACAATTTGTGCAAATAGGTTTCAGTTTTCCAAAACTCGAGCCACCAATGTTTCGGGGGGCCATAGTTTGAAGTAAGTATTATAAAAATTAACACAATAAAAACCACCGTAGGTACTTATTCGATTCTGAAGAAACTTCTTTCAGGTTTTGCACTTAGTCTGTTACAGGTGGTATAAGTGGATACTGTATATTTCCTCTTTCTGTTTAAACTTGTATATAATATTAATTTAAAAACGCCTTTA
The DNA here is from genome assembly GCA_947256265.1 of Acronicta leporina. Classification (NCBI taxonomy): domain Eukaryota; kingdom Metazoa; phylum Arthropoda; class Insecta; order Lepidoptera; family Noctuidae; genus Acronicta; species Acronicta leporina. The sequence goes on along the minus strand of OX366532.1, from coordinate 11,814,701 downwards.
GGAATTACAATCTCTGAAACTTAGAAATAAGAGAAAAATATAATTATGTGATTATTATAATAAACGTTGGATTATTAAATAAACTTACGGTTTTTATATGCTCTTTTTTTTACCTTTCCATAACCATTGACTTTTGTTATTGACATAACACGACAATAAAACATACAGGCTGTCTGATGGTAAGCGGCAACCGTAGCCTGTAGACGCAACACCATTGAGCGCCACTTGCACCAACTTTTTAAATGTGTTTAAACTGGATTTAAACAAAAAATATCTATGAAAAATCGTGTTTAAATACAATTTAAATACAATTATGAAGTTGGTGCAAGTGGTCCTGAGTGTCACTAGCGCGTTGTTATCTTGAGACCTTAGTATTTAATTTTGATTTATTTGTCGTCTGTCTCCTGCTACCCAATCTCTCAGTGCCCTATAAGTGCTTCCCCTAGATACGTAATCCTCATCCTCTCCCAGTTCTTCAAACGGCTCTTTCAAAGGCTTTATAATGAGGCCTGGGGGTATGAGTCTGTAGTCCTCTGTTCCTGGATAACCCTGCCCCAAGAGGCACATTCGCTTTCTAACCAGTGCATCGCATGTACACAGAAGGTGTTCCATGCTCTCAATTTCCTTTTTGCAGGCTCTGCAGGCTGATGTCTCCATCAGACCCATCTTTTGAAGGAGAGCGTGAGTCGCGAAATGTCCGGTCAGCGCCCCCATCAAGTGACCGACTTGCCGCCTCCTTGAGTTCCAAATGACATTTTGCCTCTGATGAGGAACCTATGAATTTCTCGGAGTGAGCAAGTCCCGTGAGGCTCAACCAGTCATCCATGTGCTTCGCCCTTGTATACTCCCGAAATGCCGTTTTGACTGCGCTTGACGCCAGTCCTACAAATCTTTATATCGTACTTAGGTATATTGGTAGTTATAGTAAGGTGACCATGACAAATGTCGGCCGTAGACATAATCCCGAAAAACCTTAGAATTAGCTTCAAGTAGTGTTATTGGGGTTTTCTATAGAATTCTAAGTAATAGCTTGGAGTTTGGAATTTGTGCCCGGTTAATGGCAATAGGCATAGGCTCGCCCCCCATTACAGGGGACCTAATAATACTGGCGAATATGGGTGTACCTTAGTACACCTCTGCCTAACCTCTCTCTAAATCTGTCGGTTTTATATTTCTTTCCAAAAACTCGGGTTCTCCGAAGTTTAATGTATAGTTATGGTGGATACCTAATTAACATTAGGTAAGCATTCGTGAACGCGTGCTTCTTTTCGCAAGTCGAGCAAATAGTAATCGTTTTTTTTAATTGCAACTGCAGTAACTCGCAAGTGTAGGCCAATGTCATAAGATTGAAAATCGTGACTATTTAATTTGGGTTCTCTTCCAAATCATGTGGTTGCCAGTTTGAAACCCACCCATTGCACTACTAACGTGAAACCACTCGTAACACAAGCATTTAGCATATCAGTAATATGCAACCCACATCGCTAGTAAGCTTTAAAAAAACTGATGTGTTCTATATTAGAAACAAAAAAGACTTGAACCTTGAAGAAATGATAATGTTACCAGGTCAGAAAAAAAAACAAATATAGGGTAGGTGTTATTAATAATAAATATTGTGACAACTAGACAACACCCCAGTCTGCGCGTGACCGCAAAATTGAGCGGGTTAAAAAATTGAGAAGTTCGCGTGATTTATAATAATTAGACTTCTTCTTCGCTTCGTGTTACAAATAATTAAGAGAATATTCTTTTTAGTACATATATAACAAAATGTGAAAATGTATCTTGTGTTTGTCAAGCGAGTTTCATTTTATTAAAAATAATTGTAGGTAGGTCAAATAAATAATATATTGTGTATTCGTGTGTAGTGAAAATAACATTTTCGTAAAAGTGGTTTCTAATTTGATAAGTTATTTAAAAAGATGTGATGCTAAGGTGAAACACCAAGGTGTTGTGCCACAGTGAATAATTGGCTGCTATAATACTCCGCTCTCCTCGCTCATCAAGGTAAGAAGGTTTTTGATTTTTTTCATTAAAGAGTTGCCTTCTAACCATTGTGGCTGCTATATATCCTTGATAAAATGTTATAAAAAAAAACAAATTATAGGTTCGTCACAATAGGGTATTTTACACCATGTAAAAATAAATATGAAAATGCATTTTTATGATAGATTTTGAAAAAAGTAAACGAGAAACGTTAGTATTTATTAATAAAAATGCAATGTAAATTTTATAATTCAATTTCAAAAATCGTCTTTTTTAATCTGTTTTAAAACGCCATCCGCCATATTGGTTATCGACGTGACGTCACTCATTCGATCGATGACGACGTTTGTCGTCTCAGAGTAACAATTCAACAATCATTGTTTGTCGTGCTGTGTTAGTTTGATTAAAATCGCATCATGGAAGACGGTTTTGTGAAAGCAGAAAGTACAAATCTACCAATGATCAATACGTTGATGGTGGCAAATTTTTTTGCATCCAATCCCGATTTCTGTTCTGCCGAGTTGAGAAATATTAAAACAGTAATGTAAGTACCTACCTAACTATCGTATCAAGTTTTGTCTAACAATAAGACCCAGTTTCACCAATTTCTATGTAACAAGGCAATAACTAATCAGCATTTAAAATTAACAAAGCTGTTAAGGCTGATCGTTCACCTGAGCCCGCCAAAAATTGTGAAAAACCAATTGAAATTTAATTGGGTTTTCGCAATTTGTAGGTCTATAACACATTCTAGATTCCTAGCTGTAGTAATTGCGGCATTAGCTATACAATATTCACAACTGAGCATTAAAAACTTTGCTTAATAAACGTTATAGAAGCTAAAATTAGGTACAATCGTTAATTTTGGCCAAAAATGACGATTGTACCTAATTTTAGCTACAATATCGATTTACAAGCAAAGTTTTTAATGCTCAGTTGTGAATATTGTACTTATAGCTAATGCCGCAATTACTACAGCTAGGAATCTAGAATGTGTTATAGACCTACAAATTGCGAAAAACCAATTGAAATTTGAATTTGGCGGGCTCAGGTGAACGATCCGCCTTAAAATAGGATATGTCCCATGACGAAAATGTCGAAAATGTGCGTTACTAAATCAAGCATTTATTGAATAATATACAAAGCAATTGAATCCACAATTTTTGTGGAGTTTTTACACTTGTATTATTGCATTCAGGCACAAGACACCAATGATAAACATTATAACTCATTATTTTCACAAATCGTGTTACTTGGTCTTTGGCAGTAGTGACGTCACGAGCCGAAGTAGCATGGCGGCTAGCGTTTTCGTGCGTGAATTCAAAATCATAAATTAAAAATCGTTTTTATGGCATTTTTTGGTTGTATAAAATTGAAATAAAAATTCTACTGGTTCATTACGATCTAAGGATTAATTTAAAACAGTTTTCAAAAAAAGGTGTAATACCCTATTGTTTTTCTATTGTCACAGCTAATTTGTTCCTATATCAATAATAATGTAAATTTTAAACTAACATTCAAAAAGTAAACACAAAAATTATAGAGCCAAGTCTCTGCACGAAGGGGTTAGCTCGACCGGAGTGATACCACGGCCTCACAGAAAATCGCATACATTGTGTTTCGCCGAGTCTGTGATGATACCGGAGGCCCAAACCCTTTTGAAATTCGGGCGACGTACTTCTGACTCCTCTGGTGTTGCGGGTGTCCATGGGTGGCGGTAATCGCTTACCATCAGGTGGTCCGTCTGCTTGTTGATGACATAAAAAAATATCCCATACTAAAATTATAAATGAGAAATTATCTCTGTTTGTTTATTTGTTACGTGTGACATTGTCCGCGCTCGCCGCTCCTTCTCCACGCCTCAAGCCTCACCCGTCGCTATAAATAGATCGGCAGACGACGCGCGGGCCATCTTCTTCCTGCTGCAGCTGCCCAAGCTAAGTGCCGCCCTCTACCGGTCGGACTTCGAAGCTTTCACCGAACCCACCCTGTGCTTAACTCACCCTACTCTTGCCTTAATGTACTTTAAATTTTAACCCTAGTCAGTAAATTTGTATATTTTGTGTTCCGAGTGTAATTTATCTCCACTAAATAGTTTCCGGTCGGCCACGTTCCTAAAACGTGTCCACCACGTTACACAGTTAACGTTGAAACAGTTGAACCGAATTTGAATTTGAATTTGTATAGAAATTTATAGGAATTTGGAGTAAAAAAGTCATGGCTACCTTTCGTATCAAAATGTCTTTAGATGCACAAGTGAAACCGTAGACAACAGCTTGTATTGAACAAATGATTTTGATATCATCGTTAAGTAAGTTTTAAGGTCCAAAATCGTCTGACTGAGACGGCGGACAAGAACGTTGTTACGTTTACATCATAAGGCACGACTACCTTCATAGTTCTAGATACAATATATCGAACACAAATATTCCCCAAACTACCGCAATTCCTTAACGGTTATGAAACAAGCCACGGTATTAAGTTTGTTTATGTATTCCGCGATAAACCCCATCCAATCATACAGTCCCGTCCCGGAGGCCAACAATTCAATTTTATTTACCTCTTACACGTGAGCCTGTCAATTGGTAGGATTATTTTGGTGACCTTGATTTTCTATTGTTGTTATCTTGACAGTTGGAGTTCTCGTGGGTAAGGATGCTATTTTAGTGAAGGAAAAATTCAACGCTTGCGTTGTGTTTCGCCGAGTGAGTTGAGGTTACTGGAGGCCCAAACCCTATTCCTCCATCGTGCAGGCCTGGGTGACAGCACCGGGCAGGCCCGCCGACATCGAGGAGGAGGCTCAATGGTTCCAACGGACCCTGTCGCGCATCTGTGATGCGGCCATGCCTCGGGCTCGTCCCGGAGCCGCGAGACGTCGGGTGTACTGGTGGTCGCAGGGCATCGAGCGCCTTAGGCGCGCCTGCATCGCGGTGCGACGCCAGTACACCAGGCATCGCGGGAGGCGCATCCGCACACCAGATGCGGAAGCCGTAGAGGCGGAGCTGTACGAGGGTTACGTGGCTGCGAAGCTCGCCCTCTCCGAGGAGATCACGCGGGCCAAAGATTTGGCCCACGAGGAGATGGTGGCGACTCTGGACCTCGATCCGTGGGGGCGCCCATACCGTATGGTACGGGGCAAACTTCGCCCGTGGGCCCCCCCGCTGTCCCAGAGTCTCACTCCTGGTCTCCTGGAGGGCGTGGTGAGCGCTTTGTTCCCCTCGCGGGGTGAGCACTCACCCCCGCCAATGGCTCCGTCTCCCGCGCCCGACGCGGACGACGACGACGACGACGACGTGCCCGAAGTGACCCGGGTAGATATGAGAGTGGCGGTGCAACGGCTTCAAGCCAAAAACACCGCCCCAGGGCCCGACGGCATCCCAGGCCGTGCATGGGTCCTGGCTTTAGAGGCTCTCGGGCCCCGACTTGCGGGGCTCTTCAGCGCATGCCTCGAGCGCGGCCAGTTTCCGAGCCGGTGGAAGACCGGGAAGCTGGTCCTGCTGAGGAAGGAGGGGCGCCCTGCGGACAGTCCGTCCGCATACCGGCCCATCGTGTTGCTGGACGAGGCGGGCAAACTCTTCGAAAGAGTCATTGCCGGCCGCCTCGTCGCACACCTCACGTGTGTTGGGCCGGATCTGGCGGAAAGCCAGTTTGGCTTCCGTCGCGGGCGCTCCACCATCGACGCAATCATGCGCGTAAGGGCCCAGGCGGAGGATGCTGTTGCCCGGGGCGAGGTTGTTTTGGCGGTGTCTTTAGACATCGCCAACGCCTTCAACACCTTGCCTTGGAGTTGCATCAGGGCGGCACTCGTCTATCACCGAGTGCCGACCTACCTCCGCCGCATTGTCGGGGCTTATCTGACGGAGCGATCCGTCATCTACCCGGGTCGCGAAGGTTGGGGTCGGCGAGAGATGTCGTGCGGTGTTCCACAGGGCTCGGTCCTGGGTCCGCTCCTGTGGAACATCGGGTACGACTGGGTGTTGCGTGGTGCGCTCCCCCCCTGCGTCGGCGTGACTTGCTACGCCGACGACACGCTAGTCACAGCGAGGGGGGGAACGCACCAGCAGGCGGCCGTTCTGGCCACAGCGGGGGTTGCGCGGGTTGTTGGTAGGATCCGGCAGTTGGGGTTGGAGGTGGCGCTCTGCAAATCCGAGGCCCTGTTTTTCCACGGGCCGCGGAGGGCGCCACCACCGGGATCCCACATAGTGGTGGGGGGTGTCCGCATCGGCGTCGAGCCGACGATGAAGTACCTCGGACTCGTGCTCGACGGCCGATGGGACTTCGGACACCATTTCCGGAGACTGGGCCCCAAGCTGATGGGCGCCGCGTCAGCTCTGTCGCGGCTGCTGCCCAACTTGGGGGGGCCCAGTGCCTCCTGCCGGAGGCTCTATACGGGGATCGTGCGATCAATGGCGCTCTACGGGGCGCCAGTGTGGGCGTACACTCTGACGGCCCGCAATGCCGCTCTGCTGCGGAGGCCGCAGCGGGCGATGGCCGTCAGAGTGGTCAGGGGCTATCGCACGATCTCCTTCGAGGCGGCGAGCCTCCTTGCCGGATCCGCGCCCTGGGACCTGGAGGCAATGGTCCTCGCGTCGCTGTATCGGCGGCGCGTGGAGGACCTGCAGCGGGGCGACCTGCCGTTGCCCCGCGAAACTACGGAGCGGCGCAACGCGCTCCGCCGGGTCCTAGTGGCGGAATGGAGGGAACGACTTGCGCAACCCAGCGCGGGGCACGCCCTTATAGCGGCGGTAAGACCCGTCATGGAGGATTGGCTCGAGAGGCGCCACGGCGCCCTCTCTTACCGGCTGACGCAGGTGCTGTCCGGACACGGATGCTTCGGCAGGTACCTGTGTCGCATCGGTCGCGAGCCAACGCCCGGTTGTCACCACTGTGAGGGCTGCGCCGAGGACACGGCGCAGCACACGCTGACCGCCTGCCCCGCTTGGGCAGAGCAACGCCGTGGCCTCGTTGCGGCCACCGGTGGTGACCTCTCGCTTCCGACCTTGGTTCGCTCCATGGTCCGGAGCGAGAACGCGTGGGACGCCGCCGCCTCGTTTTGCGAGCACGTCATGCTCGCCAAGGAGGCGGCGGAGAGGGAGAGAGAAATCTCAACCCCTCTCCCGTCCCGAAGGAGACGCACCGGGCGCCGGAGGGCGCTCACTGACCTCCGGCCTCCATGAGCTGTGGCCTGCGGGCGGCCGACGTGGGTCGTCGGCCGCCCGATCAGAGAACGGCCCAGTAGGAAGGGGCCGCCGGTGACACGCAGGGGGACCGTGTCGCCGGCACTATGGCCCGGGTAAGTGGCGCGGCTGGCAACCGCGTCCCACTCCGGGAGTGGGAGTGAGTTGTGGGGAGAGCGTGCAGCACGCCTCCCCCTAAGGTTAGGTGGTCGCCGTCTCAGGCGACCCGCCACTGCCGGAGTCGCGGAAGAATCTTTGTTCCCGTGACTCCGGCGCTACAGTGGTGTTACGAGACCTCCCGTGGTTTTTTAGTCGGTAGGGCGCCCTTTTCAGGGCGAGGAGTCCGACACTGTTCACCGTCGCATCCCCCGCGGCGGTGTTCGTGCATTAAGCATTTTTCCACGGGGCCACAAAAAAAAAAAAAGGCCCAAACCCTATTAAAGGCGGGCAACGCACTTGCGACTCCTCTGGTGCTGCGGGTGTCCATGGGCGGCGGGTATCGCTTACCATCAGGTGATCCGTTTGCTCGTTTGCCCCCATATACCATAAAAAAAAACTCACAAGCTGAGCCACCGCCAGTCCCACCAACCATTTCGAAATTTGTCTTCACATTCTGAACTTACGTCTTAAAGGTGAAGTCAGTAACATAATATTGAAAAGCAAGATATTTTGCTTCTCAACCGACATGACTTACCTTACGGTTAGTTCTATGTCGTACGATGCTACCTATTAACTATCTTTTTGTAATTTTCTTGCATTTTTCATGCTAAGATTGTAAAGTTCTGTGTCTGCGTGTCGATTGGGTGACTATTCTTAACACATAGGACCCCTCCGTGCCTCAAATAGCACGTAAATATATAAAATAGCTTCTACTAAAAAAATATTTGGTTATTTCCCGAGTAACATTTTAGGAACTCTCCAATCGCATCACGATAAAAAAAGACTCAGGGACTCTTCCAATCCTGTTTACCAAAGATTGTCTGAAAAAGATCCGCGATTGGGATGAAACAACTCATTGTAGCAAAGATGTTTGGTACAATCTTTTTAATCCCATTAAATTATTATTTTCGAACGCCTCTTTGGTCTTCTGGCTGCAAGCGGAGCTACTAAGCTTGTAGTCTTAGGTCAGGTTCCTAGGTTACGATCCACGTAATTTTTCCGTAGTAAAAATTTTAAAAGTAATATTTTTTATTAATTTACACTAGGCGGGTAAACTCGGGCATATGATATTTGTGGTTGTATAATTACTTAGGATACAGGAGAAAATTCTAGACAGTATAAAAAAAAATCCTTGCTTTTTTATTTATCAAAGTAAGTTGTTTTTATTATAATGCCTGAGAGATTTTCTCGACGGCGTGTGAAGTCTGCCGCTCGGCACTAGGCCAGCTGGGACTGTAGCCTAACCCCTCTGAGTGGAGAATTTTTCTCATGAGTAGGGAAATACGAGTATAATGGGTTTATGATTATTTTTATTATTTTTTTAAGAAAAGCTTACTAGCATTGTGGGTCGCACATTACTAGTATTCTTGTTAACCCCTCGTGCTAAGCTAAATGCTTGTGTTACGAGTGGGTTCACGTCGGTAGTGCAATGGGTGAGTTTCGAACCGGCAACCACATGATCGCAAGTCCGACGCCCTAGCCGTTAGGCTACCGCCGCTTCAAAAATTATTCTTATTAATGCACCTGTAATGTTTAGAAAAGAGACAACAAGAAGAACAACAAAACAAATTCTAATTTAATATTAAGGGTCCGGCCGAGCTTGAAATGCCCACAAAATCGTTAAACCAAATTAAATTATAATCCAAGCAATATTTTATCAAATTTTGTTACCACCAAATACTGGTATTCTAGGTTAGGAACCTAGAATACCGGTATGTCAATCAGTATAGTAGGTAGTATCTAGGTTCCTACGGTACCATTTCATCTACTAGTACATCACTGGAAATAAACGACCGGAAAATCGTTCCAAACTTGGTAAAGTTATCAAGAATTGTATTTTGGAAACTGCCTCATTAGCCTTGTGGTCCTGAGTGCGACTGCTACGCTAGAGGTCTTGGGTTCGATTCCCAGGTCGAGCAAAGTGTTATTGGGTTTTTTCTATGAAATTTCCAGTAGCAGCTCAAAGTTTGAAATCTGTGCCCGGTAAATGGCAATAGGCTCGCCCCCTATTACATGGGACCCGGGGAACTGTGGATGTACATTAGTATGCCTTTGCTTAACCCTTCGGGGAATACAGGCGTGATAGTATGTTATGTTATGTTAAGTATTTTGGACGAAATGGTAGAGCAAGAACCTAGATTAACGGTATTGGAGTCCGTAATAACACACTTTGAATAAATGTGTTTGAATTACGATTTATTTTGGTATTATGTTTGTATTGGAAATTCGGACCACGAGACTCTTAGATTGAAGGTATAGTTATCTTCTTCTTCTCTACTATTATAAAATTGAAAAAAATATGTTTGATACGGGTTGGAGCTAAAACTACTGAATAGATTTTAATTTTGTTATCACTGTTAGAAAGTATAATAATATGCTCCAACTTAAAAACTGGTGAACTTCTTATCACAATCAATACATCGGATCCTGAGATACAGCTTGACCTCTCTAATGTATAGAAGCCCATACAAAGAAGAGATCATCACTGTTGGTTTTTATAACATTATTTTGGAATCCATTCTAATGCTACTATAGCTTCAGGTGAGCGAAGCCGCGGGCAAAGGCTAGTTTTCCATAAAATCCCAACTGACTACTTCTAAATGACGTCACAGTAGGTAGGTACACACAAAATTCATGCCATTTTTGATTCTATTATATTTTGATCAGACCGGCATTCAACTCCCAGGGCATCGGCGCCAGTTATTTATTCATCCCCATGTATCGATACAAATCAATTATTCGATTCTCGCTATAAATCGAGAGCTTTACTCGGATCGCAATCGAGTTGCTTACAGACACCGTGCAAAATATTTATTGGCAATGTATTTGATATGTGGGTATAATTAAATTATCTATTGTTCAATATACTAATTAAATTTGTTATTGAAAGACTGCAAATGAAGAGAGAGTATATAAGTACCCTATATTTTTCTGTGTTATGAAGCTTGTCGCGAGATTTACCCGTGTGCGTGTAAATAAACATGAATAGGTAAAATAAAACTGCCTCAATAGCCAAGTCGTCCTGACCGCGACTGCTACGCTAGAGGTCCTGGGTTCGATTCCCAGGTCGAGCAAAGTGTTATTGGGTTTTTCTATGAAATTCCCAGTAGCAGCTCGGAGTTAGGAATTTGTGCCCAGTTAATGGCAATAGGCTCGCCCCCTATTACATGGGACCTAAACATACTGGCGAACTGTGGGTGTACATCTTATAAATTTCATGTATTATATATATCTTTACTGTGATTTAGAGTTCCACATAAACGTAGAAAATAACAAACTTGAGATCCGTAGTCGCGCACTAAAAACCCGAGCGACACATAAGGGTTCCGTACCATAAAAACTTCTTCATACTATCTAAGCTTCATAAATTGCAATCTGGGCAAACCCATCGATTCACGTTACTGTAATAATAGCCTATCATTTCAAAGGTTGAACTGGCAAATTGCCTTTAGTTTCGTTAGGTTATAAAAGAGGGTATTTGTGAATCGTAAAACGGTTTTTATAGTTACACACCATATTGTGGTCAAATGTAAGAAAAGATTATAGATTTCGGTTAATCTGCTGGCAGTTTTGAACATACCATTACGCTAGTATTCTCTGAAGGGTTAGGCAGTGGTGTACTAATGCACACCCACCGTTCACCGGTACCTACATATGTTTAGGCCCCCTGTAATAGGGGTCTAAGAGTCTAGTCCCATTATTCGGGCTTAAATCCAGACTCCTAGTTGCTACTAAGAATTTCATAGAAAATTCCTTACAACACTTTGCTCGACCCGGGAATTAAACCCAATATTTTTAGCGTAGCAGTAACAGTTGCTTAGGATTTTTTTTATGGGATAGGGGGCAAACGAGCAGACGCATCACCTGATGGTAAGCGATAACAGCCGCCCATGGACACCCGCAACACCAGAGGTGTCACGAGTGCGTTGCCCGCCTTTTAAAAGGGTTTGGGCCTCCGGTAACCTCACTCATCCAGCGAAACACACCGCAAGCGCTGCTTCACGCCGGTTTTCTGTGAGGCCGTGGTATCACTCCGGTTTAGCCGGATGGATTATGGCCCATTCGTGCCGAAGCATAGCTCTCTCTCTCTTATTGTTTGAATTATGGTATTACATTTTGTGGGCAATTCAAGCTCCCTTACTACTTACTACCCTTAAGGCTAGCCTGAACACAGCACTAGGTTTTTCTGACAGATTTATGTGTAAATACGAGTAACATAAATAACATAATCACTGCAGTGATTGTAAACAGTGTTATTATGTATTTAATCGTATCAAACATTGACGTGGTCGTAAATCATAGGTGACAGCGATTTCAATCTTGCATTTCATCATTTATTATCTGTACCCTGCGATTTTACTCACTTTGCCCCGTTCCTAAGAATCATAGAGTAAAGTTACATAGCTTATAACCTTCCTCATGTATCACTCCGTCCGTTACTGAAAATTGTATTAAAATCGGTTTGGTAGTTTTTGAGTTAATCGCGATCGGACAGACAGTTGCACTGGATGGACTTCGTTGTATAAGTAGTGATTTACACGCTCCATAGTCTCTAATAGATTAAAAAGTCTTTCAATAAGTTGGTATACTGAAACATTGCCTACTAAAATACAGGCTCCTGGCCTAGTTCAGGATGCATCAGATCACCCTTTAATTTGACTCTTCTGTACAACACTATGTACTTATGTTATTTTATCTTACTAATATAGCTTCTGCCCGCGACTTCGTCCGCGTAGCGTGATGATATATAGCCTATAGCCTTCCTCAATTAATGGGCTATCTAACACTGAAAGAATTATTCAAATCGGACCAGTAGTTTCTGAGATTAGCGCGTTCAAGCAAACAAACAAACAAACTCTTCAGCTTTATATATTAGTAAGTATAGATGTACAAATAAAGTTTATTTATTGGTTTATTCTGAAACATTCATAATGACAAACTAAAACAAACTATGATAAAAAACAGTGGCTCTGCTTCTGCGCACTGTCATCTATGACACGAGATATTATCCTCGCATTGAACATTATATTTTTCTGTAAAATTGATTTACTCAAAAACTATTCAACAATTCTCTGGTTGCATGTCGAAATCTCACCCTTTTACGGTGTTGAAAATCCTCCTGGAGTTGACAAGGACTGGAATTGACAATTCTCCAAGAAACTACAAAAAGGATGCGCGCACTCTGCCGGCGAGTTTTAACCTAAATCGGCCCACATATAGAACCCTTTGATTTCAAACTATTCTCTTATAACTTGAACCATTTTAAGCGGAAGCCATATAGTATGCGGGCCTTCGCAGTCAAAGTAGTTACATGCACTTAACTACTGTGCAAACATCCTATTAGTCTGTTTTTAACGTAAAATATTGTTAATGAAAATGCACTGTTTGATAACAGATTAAAACATGATGTAAGGGAGTGCTTTTTTACACAAAATGTGTGAAAGAGGAAAAAAGCATTTTCATCGTGGGAGAGCCATGCTTCGGCACGGTTGGGCCGGTTCAACCGGAGTGATACCACGGCCTCACAGAAAACCGAACTGAAAAAACACTTACGTTGTGTTACACCGAGTGAGTGAGGATACCGGCCCAACCACTTTTAAAAGGCAGGCAACGCAGTTGCCACTCTTCTGATGTTGCGGGTGTCCATGGGCGGCGGTAACTTACCATCAGATGATCCGTCGGCTCATTTGCCTCCATCTCATATAAAAAAAAGATTATTGGTGAAAAAAAATTAATGCACTTTTTTGTAAGAATCGTCATCATACAGATTTATGTACAGGTTACTTTAAAAACATGTGACAATTCGAAATGGGGGGTTCGGTAATCATTACTTATACATTTTAAAATGTATTTTTTATAATCTAAGGCATGAATGATCGGTATTTAACTAAAAAAACACGAATAAATAAAAAGGATCACACTATTCGCATGACGCGCCCAGTCAATCCATTACGGCCACTTTCGTCGAGCAGGATATCAAACCTGTGACCGCTAGTTTAGTAGTCGCACTTAGGAACACTAGACATGAGGAAGTCTTTTTTGAAGAATAATCGAATTAAAAGTAGATTATTCTTACAAAGCGCGATCCTTAAATACTGCATATTGTTGGCGGGATATTGTGCTTCTGTATCTGGATTTAATCATTTTTCTAGCCTGTTTACAATATTTTACAGCGTTTCCTTCTATTAAAAGCCAGCAATTTTGCCCTCGAATTGAAATTCTTCCTTCCTCTCGATCGGGAAACAAACAATTTAAAAAATAGCGTTTATTTTTTTTCATCATTGAAATATTAGTAACTATGACGGGTTGCAAGCGAGGCTATTGAACGTGAGGTTTTGAGTTCGTATTTCTTAGTCGAGCAAATTGGTATTGGTCTCCACAAGCTGTGGCCTGCAGGCTGCAGACTTGGGACGTCCGCCTTGACTATACTATCACCAATAGGAGGCGAGGATGGTTTACAGGTTGGCACCATAAAGCAGGATGTGGTGCAAGCCCTTTCCCTTGAAGGGATCAACCTGTCATGATCGTGGAATGACTCGGAATTACGGATCCTATCGCCGTGACTGGTAGTTTTAGTCGGTGCAAGTCCGACACACCTTGCCACTTCCTCAGTAGGTCCATGAGCATCCATTAGGATTCTCTGAACTTCAAAAAAGGCTGTTACTGACAAACCGTTCACTTGACTTTGAATCGAAGCTCGGAAATGCAACAAAACGAAACCTTATTGAATCAGGTTTTGTAGCGTTTGCGCCTACCTAGAAAATCAAATGAGTATCATTTCTAAATAAATAAATATATAACATATTTGCACCTATTTATATATTATAGTTCAAATAAAACTAATTATCCTTTTTAAGATCTCGAAAAGATGACAATATGAGAAGGTAATATTAACTTTTTATATCCAAAAAAGCGCTTTATTTGCTCAGTAATTGTAAGGTTTTTCAGAAGAGTGATATATGTCCTATTATATATTTACACTGTAATACAATAAAATCAACACTCAAAACTTTGTAACAGGCATCCAGTAATTTACACTTGAGGCCAAAAAGTTAGCACCATCAAACATTTCTGAGTAAGCCCCATCGATTGACACAACTTCCTCTTTACAAGTGATCGGATAATGAATAATTTAACAGTTTAATAGAAACTTGGTTCCTCCAATCAGTTTGGGGTAAAATTATGCACGTATCTTAAGGCTTTGACTTGTAATCGATTAAATTAACCTACGGCACTCATAATGTCTTACAAACACGCCACGCCATTAGGCAGTAGCAATATTTATTTGATGTTTACACCCATAAAGCTCTTTATATAAAACTGGCTACCTATAGTAGGCATACCCACGGAGTTACTCGTTATGATTAAAACTATAATTTAATTTGTAGCTTCAATCCAATTTCATACTGTACTTATATACCTACATATGTATCATGAAAATTAGGAAATTATTCCAAAAACTTTTCTTAACTTATTATAAAAGATAACACCGATAAGAGTAAAATTGCGAATTCATTTTAATATTTTAAAGAAAAACATGCTCCATGAGCTCTTACTGTTATTTTAGAATATGAATATTTCTGTTAAAAATTCAAGTACATTTCTTTGCAAACGATGAGATATTTCAGAAACAAGGTTCACATTTAAATTACACATGAGTGACAGAAAACACAAGATATTTCAGCCAGTTTTTTTAAATATTAACGTTTTAGAAGAAAATTCTTGGCAAAAAATAAATGCAGCATTTTTAACTAATTATTTCCATACTGATTTCTGACACTTACGCGAATAGTAGACATTGTATATTTATATTATTTAGTTTCTGACGTTTCGGATCCTTTACAGCACCCATGGTCACGGGCAGACTGAGGTGTTGGACGTCTTGATGTTAAAATTACTAACACTAATTATTTCCACTCAAATTTCCAGTTTTTTATTTACGAATTAATAATAATAATAAAAACGTTTATTTTCCTTACACAAATGGAACTTAAATCTATATAACAAATTGAGTGAGTAAATACTACATTCATTTGTGAAGGACTGGTGCTTGAAATAGGTTCATTTCAATTAATTATTTTTCGCTAAAGTGCTTACATCTTTTTTCTTAGCTTGACATAGGTAGGACAGTAATTATATGTTGGGTCCTGTAAAGATCCCATATTCAGCAATTGTTAATAACGATATATTATATGACCTATATATATCTATTATGAAGTAGAGATCTCGACCGAGTGACTTATGACTTAATTTGCTAGCGAAAGAAAGCTTAAAAGTTGTTGTGCAGCTACGAGATGGATCACCATTTTTAAAATGGCCTGATTAAATAAATGTTTGAAATCTAAAAGTGAAATGTTTGATCCTACAGACCAAGTTTTTTTTATTTACATTCATAACATACCATCACGCCTGTATTCCCTGAAGGGTTGGGCAGAGGTGTACTGATGTACACCCACGGTTCGCCGTTATGTTTAAGTCTCATTTAAGGGGCGTGAGTTTTTGTGAGCAGGAGTTTCTTTGTTTTTTTTTTATTATTTGTTTACGGCTATATTATCTCTGCGACTGTATTATATTAATGGTCTATTATAATCTACAGACCAAAAAAATTACTAAAATTTGACTTTATTTTAGTGGTAAATAAAAAGTGGAACTTGAAAGTACCTATGTAAAATGAAAATCACGGGGCAACTTAGCTAGATGATTTCCTAATTTTTGACGTATACGCAAAAACAGTTTGAAGCCCAAGACATTGTAATTATTAATTGCAATGTATTATAGAAATACTTTCTGTATTTCAAATAATCTTGTGGATCTTAAGTCTCGACTAGCTCCAATAATGTAATTAGGTACTGTAGAGACCGAATAAAGAATAAACATTCATTTAAAATCGTAGAATTGTCTTGAAAGTGAACTGCAGAAAATTTTGTCTTTCATCTCTTGATTTTCTTCTAATACAGAAATAGTATTAACTTGATTGTGCATTTTTTCCATAAAAACCCCCTTAGCAACCTGGTACTCATACCAATACTCATAATACACATTAAACGTTTCATCTCCTAATTATTAGTAATATCGAAAAAATCGTCCATTTTTATACCAAAATTCATCTTGGGATTACATTTCAGACACCCAACTATAAAGTAACCGTCACAAAATCGTAGTAACAATAAATAAACCCGACTGGACACATTTATATGTCCCGAAGTGTACGCCAGCTACTAGAGTCATCGCGCGGGCGTTATTTCATGTTAGTTATTGACAAGTATATTGAATTCTGACCCTACGGGTAGCCTTTGAGGTCCCAGACTATAACCAGTAACCGTCCAGCTCGTAAATTGTTCAGGTTTAGGTGGTAATCCTTGCCCCACACAAAGTGCCTTTCTACAAAACTAAAAAATGCTTAAAAAGGTTTCTTACACTTTCTTACGCGAATACTAAACATTGTTCTATGGTTGAAATGACGGATCTTTTCCATCTACCTGTGACTGGATGCTTTAAAATATCCGAAATGTCTCAGTAATTACATATAAAAAAATATTTCAGCAATTTTCACCACCTACTTAACATTTGTTTATTTTTGAAGTCGGTTTAATTTTTTTTTATACCTTTTTTATAGCTTTTAATATCCATAACAGTCCATATTTGATGACCTCTGTGGTTTAGTGGTTCGAGTACCGGACTGCTGACCATGAGGTTGTGGGTTCGATTCCCACAGGACACAAAAATTGATGTGATGAATATTGTGTTCGTCTGGGTGTTTCTTATGTATTATAAGTATGTATTTACAAAAAAAAAGTATATAAGTATTATATCCCTTGTCTAGTACCCATAGTACTAGCTCTGCTTAGTATGGGACTACTTAGATGGTGCTATGTAAAAATGTCCCAGAATATTTATTATTTATCTATTTAATTACTGGTTATTACTGGTTACTTGTTATATCTTGAAAACAAATTAACCGATTATGATGGAAATTGCACTATTTCTTTAGTTGAAAGATACTTAATCCATTAAAAAAATATATTGCAATTCAATTTCACGTTTCTTAACTACATACATAAAGTAGGTACCTTAAAGTAATATCGCCGTATTTTCTAGATCAGCACTTCAACAAAGTATTATTCGTAATAAATATGGTGGGTACGCAAGTTAAATGTAAATGTTATCATAAACTCGAGTAAATAGGCTCTGAGGAGCAGGCCATCAGCCCTCATACCCCCAACATTATTGCCGAATGTAATTCGAAAGGGTTTTACTGAGTGTAGGCATAATAATATACCTATCTATTTATTTTTGTGTGAGATATGGACATTTTTATTACTTGACTGTATGTAGTAGAACTTGGTATAGCAGATAAGGTACTACTATCGTATATCGTCTTATAGGTAGTAATTGTGTAATCCACAATTAAGTATTTGTTACGAGTCTTATGGCCTGTGTTACCACCTCCAGATAAGCACTATCTACCAGATAAATAAAAAACTTGGAACAGGATTTATTACAGACTGTATGTATATTTGCGGGCCCTTAGGCCTTCGCCACACTTGGCGGAAACTCCGTCGCGTAAGGTCCGCGACGGAGTTTCCGCCAAGTGTGGCGAAGGCCTTAGTCAGTTTTAGTCGTAGTCAGATAAAAAGACCTCTGCACTAGACTAATGAGAGGGGCAAACATTTTAATTGAGCAAATAATCGGAACAAACTTGTTAATTGAGAATAATGTTGTAATTATGTATTTCTTCCAGATTTCTCCACATTAATTTTTTTATGTGTAACTAAGTATGTCTGTATTATTTGACTCTGTTATTTTGTCTGACATTATGATTGTTTTATTCAGTTGTAGTAGTATTGGACATAATATTCAGTTGACAACTGCGACATATTTGACATGTTTTAATTTTCAATATTATGCACATCTCTTATGTTCTTTTTTTATTTTATTTTTTATTATACACTTAATTGTCATAAATGTAAATGTGAGTACTGCGTAGGCTAGTTTGAAAGAACACACATAAAACCAATAAGATTTTGCTGACGGTCTTGAGTATTCATTTGGCCTCCGCAAATGCCCTGCTGATCTGGTATTGCCGTGCAGCGGGTCGTTGAGCTCCCTAAATAATGGTTGAGCTACACGATGACTGGTGCATGCGTGCCGTCAGTTAGGACAGGTCAACTCAAGACTGATATGGCTCTTTCTTCAAAAGGCCTGTTCAGATTTTGCCCTACATCGTAAAACACATATCCTATAATACTACTACTACTGTCTGGACTTTAAAAGAGACCATTATTCTCTGAGTTTGTTTCGGCGTTTCTTCTCAGAGGTCGTCAGACAGGAAATGCCGGCGCCATCTAGTAAAAAAATTATGTAAAACAACTTGTAAAAGTGTCTTTTTAAGATCTATTTACAGAAATAAATATCATTTATAATTTTTTTACTGATCATAATCTACCTCTTACTCACACATAAGTATCAGGCCTTCAGATAAGTATCAGGCCGATATCGAAGAGCTCTCCACATTATTACTTTACTACAAAGGTGTAAAGACAAACAGAGAGTGTTTCGACTTCAAAATAAATTGTTTGTTGCGATTAAATTGTCGCAGGGAGGAAAGTTCGACAGCGCGTGATAATCAAACCCGAGGCGTGATATACGAATGAGTTGGGACCTACTACTAGTTTCTTTGTGAAGCTTTTGTATAATTTAATTTCAGTTGAAAAACTTTAATGATTGTGGTGTCTACTTTGTTTACACTCGGGTACTCTTAAAACTTTTAAGAGTGAAGCCCATTTTGAAGAAAACCTAAAAACATATTATAAGAAAGTCCCCGCCGCGTCTGTCTGTATGTTAGCGATATACTCAAAAACTACTGATCGGATTTTCATGCGGTTTTCACTATTGGATGGAGTCATTCATCAGAAAGGTTTTAAGCTATCTAAAATCACGCTACGACTCTTAGGAACGGGGCAGCGTGGATGAAATTGCGGGTCACTAGTTTAATATAAAAACTCGGTGTAAAGACAATTGGGTCGTAAATGTTTCCCAGTCGTGATTATAGTCCATAATTATTTAAATATTTTTGTAGAAAAACACTTAAGTAAACACTGTAAACACTGAAGCGGCGGTAGCCTAATGGCTAGGGCGTCGGACTTGCGATCATGTGGTTGCCGGTTCGAAACCCACCCATTGCACTACCGACGTGAACCCAATCGTAACACAAGCATTTAGCTTAGCACGAGGGGTTAACAAGAATACTAGTAATGTGCGACCCACATTGCTAGTAAGCTTTTTTTTTTAAAAAAAAGATATCAGTTAACCGTTTACCGTTTTTTAACATTTTGACCGCACAGGCCCACCGTATGGACTGTTGCTACGTTGAAACTCATATTGAAATAAAACTTAGAGCCTCACGTTCCTCAGTTTCCGTTCAACTTAAGATTTTAATTAAACGTACTTATGCATAGTGTAAACGCTGCTTAGACGGCATTTAGACACCATCGATGCGCAGTTGAGACGCTATTTAATCACCGTTGAAATGCTACCGAATTTTTCTTCCCTTAAGTGGGTGTGTTTACAAACACAAATTATGCATACACAACACCCGGAACAACTACCTGTAGGTCATACAAATATTTGTTCCGTGTGGAGATCGAACCTACAACACAGCCTAAAAGCTTATCGCTCATCCACTACGACAATGATGCCGTCAAATCATTGTTAATTAAAAATAACTGATATCTGAGACTATCGAGAACCAGTAGTACCAAAATCCTATAACACGTTCCAAAGCGTTTTGCGCGAGGTATTCAACATTTGATTGTTTTGTGAGCTACATGATACAGCGGAAACTCACCTTTGAGGGTTGCAGTTCACTCCGCATGATTTAACATAATGACTGAGATGCATGTGTTCACATCTTGAGTTAAAAACTGTGTCAGCTTTCTAGGAAAGGAATATTTTTGCAATTCATAACCTGTATTACCCGAAGGGTTAGGCAGAGGTGTACTAATGTACACCCACATTTTACCGGTATTTTTAGGTCTCATGTATTAGGGCGAGTCTATTGTCATTAACCGGGCACTCAGCACAGCTCTTATATGCTGTGGAAATTCCTTATTTATAATTGATAATATTGAATAATTCTTACATATCAAACTGCTTAATTCTCAGCAATTATTTAAAAATATAATAAAACAAAGCTGTAAAGATTAATATTGTAAACGTGTTTTTAAAGGGAATATATCTATGGACTTTCTTGTTAGTTTTTCTATATAAGACCGACTCTTTTTCAAATGTACCCTAAATATTTTCGTGGTCTAATTGAAATAAAACATTTTGATTTTGACTTTTTTTATTCTTGATACGCCTAAGTTTGACCGCCAGTTCGAACTATACATATACAATCTAAGATGGAGCGCGCTTGCCTAAAAAAAACCCATTCACTCGTGATGTAAAGACACCCACACTATATTATTATCTATCCGCAACCCCCACTCATTCAGTTCATTCATTCTTCAGTTCAACTGAAGGTACGCATGATAAAAATGGACTAAAAGAGTTTTGTTGAACGTTGATGAGAACGCAATGAAATAGGTACCACAAAAATTCAAAAATGTTAATCACATTTTATTTCTATTCAAAATGTTTTTTTAATATTTAAAATTGGCAATACCAAAGAGATTGCAAGCAAGACGGACAGATGAATTGTCCCCAAATATTGTGACATTTGCGGCATCAAATACTTTTTTATTAAACTTGGACCTGATCCCTGTCAACTGATATTGGGAAAATAATAAAGGTGCAAAAATGACAAAAAAAAGTAATTTCTCTTGACAATCTGATAGCTGGCGCGACGTTTATTAAATCCCGTGCAAGTTTTCGTCTTTGTAAATATAGGAAAGGAGCATTATTAATTCTTGTTTCAGTAGAGTTTATGACAATGTTCGAGAATGTTCTCTAGACTTTCTCGCTACTACTTAAATTATTTTGCATTTAGGTATACTAAATAACTAGCTGGCCCAACAGATTTTCCTGCCCTTAAATTTAAAAAAGAAACTTGATTCTGATCGCAGCGTCAAAGATTCAGAGACAAACAAACGTAAATAAGTATTATACAATGTGAAGATAATTCTTTTGTGTTCTAACATCAACCATGGCAGGAGCTCGTGCCCAAAAAGTAACTAAGATGATCTGCAAGGTTAAGCTTCAGTTGCTGCGGTCAGTCTGTGGATTCCTAACACAGCGAGGCCCCGTACGTGCCTCGGTGAGCACATAAAGCCGTGGGTCCCGTGTTATTATTCCTTATAATAAATTGTTTTTCGCATGACTGCTACTGCTAAGCTTTACATCCTGGGATCG
Source organism: Acronicta leporina (assembly GCA_947256265.1). Classification (NCBI taxonomy): domain Eukaryota; kingdom Metazoa; phylum Arthropoda; class Insecta; order Lepidoptera; family Noctuidae; genus Acronicta; species Acronicta leporina. The sequence continues at coordinate 11,793,027 of OX366532.1, read as the reverse complement.
ATTCCCAGGTCGAGCAGTATTTAAACAATAACTACATACCTACATATACAACCTTATTTCTAATCGACTTCAAAAAGGAGGAGGTTCTAAGTTCGTCTATATGTATGTTTGTTCACAGTTTCGGAAGACAGTGGCGGAAACAACAGGGTGACCAAATAGAAGGCACCAACTTCGGAAACTTATTTGCACACGAGTACTTTTTAAGAGGTTTTACATTTGTTTCAAGTTTTTTTAATATATTGTTACCATTAAAGTTGTATAGACATTGCTATAGCTATAGCATAGACCTATAATAATAGGATGGGAGATTGTAAAAACAAGAGAATCTCGTAGCGTACCAAGAACGGAGATGGTCATGCAAATATTTAAACCTGTTTACGCATAACATTTGTCGAGTGTACATGGTCAGAATATTTACCGTCAGCCACTAGTGATGTGCCACACATTATTAATAACAATGACGGATATGCACACGGATATTGCGGATATTGCGAAAACATAAAAAAAAAATATTTTCAAATCGGACTGCGGTTTGCATTACTTTTAAAATCATACTTAGTGAATACAATTTAATCAAGGTAGTACGAGTAGTAATCAATTAAGACCCAATTGTCTTCGTGTTATTTTACATTAGATTGTTTTAATATATGTACAATATTTTTAACGACAGGTAATAGATGTCTGAAGCTGATTTTTTTTATGTTTTAGTTTTTATATATTATGTTTCTGTCATATTTTGTAAGTTAAACTGTATATGGTTTTTGGGACGTATGAAATGCATACCATCATTTTATTTTCTCATAAAGAATTACATAAATTCACTTACTGAGAATACTAGTTAGGTACAAACTAAAATAAAGGTTAACTACGAGCGTACAAATAAATTGGCACAAGGAATTTTTTTTTTTTTTTTTTTTATTTATTGGAACCATAACAATGTTTACAGTAATAAAAAGTGCACGATAATAGCTACATTAGTGCAAAGACTGTGTCGTAGCCACTAACGCCCACCTCCAGAGACGGCGGCGCAGCGTTCCAGAAAAGAATGAATAAACTAAATACTTAATATCTATTTCTGAGTAGGTATATTATATTTACCAAAAAAAAAATATTTTAACGAATTTTAATTGAAAATTATTTATAAACTTAATGGGTAAGCTTCAAAATTTTCAACGTCAAAGTGTCGATGCTAAGTAGTAACCGGCGACCACAGATACTACTAGATGTGGCATTGAACATCACTAACTAGTTTGGTTTACATGCAAGAAAATAACAGGAAATTTAGTGTATCTTTTATTTTTCTATTGAAGTGACACTTAAGTTAATTTATTATTTGTAGCTGTCACACATCTCATTGGCAGATTTCGTGATAAATATTTTTTGTCCTTTTGACGCCTTTCAAGCAGTGTCGGGCTCATACCGACTAAAAACCGAACTTTGGTACTTTATCTTGTTCTGTGCCATAGGGTTGGTAAAAAACACCTGTCTGATTCTATGATGTAGGTTCTTTTAGAAAAAAGAACCTGAAGAGGAACTACACTAGTTCCTGTGTAAATGTATGAATTATAAAAAAATCGGCTGCGGGCAGGATTCGAACCTGCGTCTTCTGGTTATATACACCAGACGCTATGACCAATTTACCACTCAGTCCCAATCGCCACGGCAAAACCTGGGGACTTAGACCAAAGGTTGTGCAGTGGCTGTACACTATGATGGTTAGACCAATAATCAAAAATGGCAGCATTGTTTGGTGGCCCAGGACGCAACTAGGGATATGCAGGGAAGTTCTCGCTAAACTACAGCGAACGGCATGCCTGGCTATCACAGGGGCGTTCAAAACCACACCAACAGCGGCGATGGAAAAGGTACTCAACCTTGCACCGCTACATATTGTCATAGAGACTGAGGCCCGTCTTGCACTACACAGACTGGCAATAAATGGCCTGTGGGATAGTTCTAAGCCTAGAACTAGACACACAAAGCTTAAAATACAGGAAGGCCTTGACGAACTAACGAACATGCACTGCGACAAAATGCAGCCCATGTTTTGGTTCAAGAGATCTTACAAGGTTCATCTACCGTCAAGGGAAGAATGGATGAAGGGACTCGACCCACCAGAGGAGGGCAGTCTGATATGGTACACTGACGGTTCGAAAACCGAGTCGGGTACAGGGGCGGGCATATATGCAAGGGACCATAAGGTCAGTCAAAGCATGGCCAAATTAGCTACGGTTTTCCAAGCGGAAACATATGCTATTCTTGCCTGTGCACAACAGATAGAAAGTAGCGGTACCACAGGCAGGTCCATCTAGATTCTTAGTGACAGCCAAGCGGCACTCATGGCCCTGACCTCCTACAGGATCGATTCAAGGCTGACCATGGACGCTGCCCGAACTCTTAATGAGCTGGGAAAGCGAAACAAGGTCAGGCTTGTTTGGGTCCCTGGTCACAGGGGTATTGTGGGCAACGAGCATGCTGACGAGCTGGCTAGGGAAGGTTCTGGAACCTAACTAATTGGACCGGAACCATTTGTAGGACTGGCCCCAAGCACAGTCAAAACGGCATTTCGGGAGTACGCAAGGGCGAGGGACATGGATGAGTGGTTGAGCCTCACGGGACTTGCTCACTCCAAGAAATTCATAGGTTCCTCATCGAAATTGCAAAATGCCATTTGGAACTCAAGCAGGCGGCAGGCCCGTCTTTTGATGGGGGCGCTGATCGGCCACTTCGGGACTAACGCTCTCCTACAAAAGATGGGTCTGCCGGACACATCAGCCTGCAGGGCCTGTAAAAGGGAAATTGAGAGCATGGAACACCTTCTGTGTACATGCGATGCACTGGCTAGAAAGCGAATGTGCCTCTTGGGGCAGGGTTATCCAGGACCAGAGGACTACAGACTCATACCCCCAGGCCTCATTATAAAGCTTATGGAAGAGCTGTTTGAAGAACTGGGGGAGGATGAGGATTAGGTATCTAGGGGAAGCACAAAAGATCCCATTGGGTCGAAGTGCTCTGAGGCCTTGCTGCCTTGGCCCCACACAAGATAAGATAAGATAATCGCCAGGTCGAAATCGACTCGAGGTCAAATTTTTCCTTCAATAAAATAAGTTTAAAATCATAGCTTCGAAAATGCAAAAAGAATCATGATGTTTGATGTGATGTTCTTTCAATCTTAATAAAAAAAAATCTAAACTGTTATTTTTTTTTATTGAGAATTTAAATGTTCCTTTTTTTAAATCAACTTCATGTTAGAAAACCTCTAATATTTGCAACACTGTAATGTCGAATATAGTGAAACTTAATTTACATCTTAGACGAACTAAATATTGCCCATATTCTTGCAAATAATAGGTAAATCATTCATTCATTTACTCAACCAAAAATTCAGACGACGACGACCCCTGTGGCTTAGTGGTTCGAGTACCGGACTGCTGACCATAAGGTCGTGGGTTCGATTCCCACAGGACACAAAAATGTATGTGATGAATATAACTGTTTGTGTTCGTCTGGGTGTTTCTTGTGTATTATAAGTATGATTTTACAAAAAAAGTATATAAGTATTATATCCATTGTTTAGTACCCATAGTACAAGCTCTGCTTAGTTTGGGACTAGATGGTGCTGTGTAAAAATGACCCAGAATATTTATTTAAAAAGATATGGATGGATAAATATACAAAAGGATAATATTATTTCCTCCCTTAATTGACCTTAACAAAGGATTCTGTAAGGTCATGAACCCTTTAGGCATATCATTCATTCGCTCATTCATCCTAAAATTGAAATATAGATGGACAAATATACAAAAGGATAATATAATTTCCTTCCTTAGTTGATCGTAACAATGACAAAGGAATCTGTAAGGTCATGAACCCCTCCTCAAGAATGCCTAGTAAAATGAGTACGCCATTTCTGCGAACTAGGAAATGGACTTTGTAACCAAAACAACTTTTTCATAAAATATATAATTCAAACTTTGTAATTAAGACCTCTTTAAATGGTGCTGTAATGGATTAATTAACAATTTAAAAAAAGCTTATAATTATTTCATAGATATATTTTTTTGTTAGTAGGTACCAAAATAGTGTAATTTATTATATTAAAAGGAATCTCTTAATTAGTTTGGATTATCTTTTATATATTAATAATTACTATTAGACAAGGCACTATCTTTCTAAAAAAAATGAATGCGTATCTATTGCCAAAATTTTATAATTTATGAATGACAACTTGTATTGAATTATTTAAAAATAGTAGTATTGAAAGTAGGTACCTCAAGCGCCAACCAATTTCTGATAAAAATATCTAAATAAAGTGCGTGATATTTTTCATTGGATTACGTCGAAAACATAAAAAAATAGAAAATAAAATAAACAGCATGTATGTATTAGTTTTTTATAGAATTTAATCCGTCGTTACATTTTTTTTTGCTCAAATGAAGGCAGCCTCGAAACGAGGCTCAAATTATGTTTTTATTCTTTCTTCTTGGGACATTCTGAAAGAGCAACACATTTGCCGCTGGCAGAGTCTCTTACAGTTGGTGCGTCGCAATAGCAGGCGGAATAGTCACAAAGCTTGCCTCTGGTGTCTGTTTTAGGATTGGGCTCGTCACAAGTAGCTTCAGGAAGCAGGTAGCCACAACCAGTCGTGTAGGCATGGGTGCCTACCTCGCATTCACGATGGCCTGGAAAATAATGAAACAGATATTTATAGTATACCAGCTGATTACCTGCATCCTAAATTTGAGACAAAAGGTCCTTCTTCAGGATACTATGTATCTGCTTGCGAAATTTTATTGATATCCTTAAGCGGTTTAGATTTGAGAAGTAACAAACAAACGAATATGAGTTATCAAAAAGCATTTTATTAAATGAGGCATGAGTTTTATGAGAAATAGGTATGAGCATGTGATGAGGAGGGATGAAACACATGTAAATAAAAGAGTGGTGAATATGAATGTGTCGGGACGGAGATGGATGGACGGAGGTAGATATAAATAATTACAATAAATTCTCACTAATTGCATTAATTAGATTATGAATGAGACATAATAAAAAATATATATATAATTACTCAATAGAGGTGGTTAGAAAATAAATTGAACCTACTCATTGTGATAAATAAAAAATAAATAGTGCAATAAAATATTATAGTTAAAATCGTAAATAATACGTAAATATAATAAATAAAATGTATAATATTAAAGAATATTGACTTCAACTTGGAAAATATAATAAATAGACACGTCTCCCTCTCTCCTACTAAGCTGTGCTGTGCCCAACAGGGTCCTTAATTGATTCTTAGATTTAAGCCTACCATCTGTTTTATATATTTTTGTACATTATGGAACGCAATAAATGAATATGAATATGAATAGATGAGATCAAAAAAGATGGATGGAGTGTTTTATGGCCGATATGATGGGAAAGGACGACACGACGACACGTTTGGCGTAGCGGCTCAGCAATTGGGTTCTGCGACACGTGTTGTGGGTTCGATCCCCACACGGACCAAATATTTGTATGATCTACAGGTAGTTGTTCTGGGTCTGGATATTTGTGTATGTGAGAATTTGTGTTTGTAAACGCACCCACGATACAGGAGAAAATTCTAGTGTGGGGCAACGTTTTTAAAAAAAAGGGATGAATGAATGATGACGTGACGACTGACAGGGATGAGTGGAAGGGAAGGATAAAAAGGAGTAAATTGGGATAAGGGCAGAGAGATGCTGATAAACTCAAAAGACTTGAGGATTTCGCTAAAATAACGCTAATAATAAATCAAAACAGTGAGCTTTAGAAACGAAAACAGCTTAATTATTGAAATAAAACTTCTTTTTACGGAATTTAAATTGATATTATTTAGCCTAATTAGTATAAAAGCATCCAAGTCAATTACAAAATGCGGTCATTTAACGCATTAATTATTTAATTGTTATGTTAGAACTGTAATGAACATTATAATTATATATACATTGTCCACATTGTCCACTTGTTTATCTACGGTTCGCTTAGAACAATAATTACTATTTACAAATTGCATTTTACCACTGTATTTCATTGTTCATGCATTTAAATTTGTTTTATCTAAAGTTTGTGTCCAAACTCATTCATACGTATTCATTTTAAAATGTTTCTCTGTATTTCCGCGGTGGCTGCTTTAATCAGTTGAGTTTCTATAATGTTCTAGCAAGGAATATATTATCGAGACACGTAATTATGTGAATAAATAACCATAGTTTTATTTATAGTCATCATTAACTTTTACAATGTATACACCTTTATACACTATGGAAGCTGATATTTTAAACAATGATTAAATCTATTGAAACAATGGACATAAGGGGCTCAGGTTTAAATTCAATTCAACTTTATTGCGTTCCATAATGTATACACCTGTATACATTATGGAAGCCCTGTATACAGTACACTACCACCGGTATACACTATTGAAACAATGGATCTATGGACCCAGTCCGGCACAGCATAGTTTAGTATGAGAGAGGAAGAAACTGTTAATTAATACTCAGACATGTTTCCTCATGAAGTTGAAAGATCATAGATTGATACCTTGGATTGGTATCAAGTTCAAGGCTTGATTTCGGAGTCTTAAGCAAATTTCGCTTTACCATCCCCTTGCCTTATTACAGACTTAATATTTATTTTGAAAAAGTCTCCCGACAAGGAGTAATTCATTTACTAGCTTTTAATTTTAAAACAATTTAACCATTAATCTTATCTTATCTTATCTTATCTTACATATAATAAGAATGTAAGTGAGCCGTGTCTGTACATTGCTTATATTTACAAAAAAACTAATTTGGGGGACTCAGAATCGGTAACACAATCCATTTCTATTATTTTTGGAACTTTTGTCTGTCTGTTTGTCTGTCGGTTTGTCTGTCTGTTTGTCTGTCGGTTTGTCTGTCGGTTTGTCTGTATGTTTGACCGCGCATCAAATGATAACTACTGAAGAGATTTGGAGGAAGTGGGCAGGAATTCATAGCCTGTTTCTTGGATTAACATTTAGGCTATTTTTAATTCAAATCGGTTCTCTCTATCAAAAGTTATTAATATTTTAACCATTGAAAACGTTGAATTTTAAAAATAACCATTGTAGTCAATTTCTTATTCAAGTATTTCTGTACTAGACTAGCACGGGTCAAACATTATAACAGAATCAAGAAATAAAACTAAAAAAATACACTCACAGGTACTAAATAAGATAAAACAAGAAAATAAAACAAAGAAATCAGAAACCATTATTGTGAACGGGAATTGATTATTAGTGCAGTTATTCTAACTCTACTTATACAAGGCATCACGGGACATACATAAGACTTATCCAGCGAGCATCAGCCGGTGTAAAAACTAAATATTTGAGTAGGGTAAAGAAGTAAACAAAGAATGACAATTTATTCTCTAGAAGACTAACACGACATCGTTATTACCTCAATGAAATTTGATTCCATAACAGGTGTCATTTTGAGTTGACAATTTTTGACAATCATTCTTTTCTTCTTTAAAGCATCCAGCTTTAAAGTAACTGATTTTATAATGTGAAACCTCCATAGTGTAGATTCTAAAGAGTTTCCATCTAATCAAATCATAAAATAATATACCACGTATTCTACCTATGTATAATAAATAAAAAAAATCGTTAATCTTTACTGATGCCGAAACAGTTATTAGAGATTTTTATCTATGCAGGTAAGTCTGTTTATATTTGCGAACATTTTTTTAAAATTAAGTAATGTACATTAAGTCAATGGCGCTAAGTTTAAAAATATGGAAAACCAGAATCCTTTTTTTTATGAGATTTTTCGAGGTAGTTAGTTGAAGCTTGGAGAGGACAACGTCTCTCAGGTCAGCTAGTCTATTATAAAAGATAATGTACACAATATAACATTATTTTTGTTTATTTTTAAAATAACAGACGTCAATTATTTTTATATTATGTAGGTACACATGAGCTAAGTAATCAGCTGATCAATCTAAGCTCGCTGCGACAACATCATTAAAATTAATTTTATTCATCGTTAACGACATAAACTTGATTCGACAATCAATTAAGAAATGATATTTAATTACAGTACTACGTCTTATTTTTATTTGTGTTGTAGGATATGATATTTATTCTTATATTAATACATAGCTAGTAAAAACTGATATATAAAAATAATTCCTAATTTTATCGACACTAACGCGAATAGGTATTAAACTAAAACACACTAAGATGTACAACACCTCAGGATCCGAAACGTCGGGAATTAAATCATATCAATTTAACGCGATAAAATCCGCTAAAAGTAGTTTTTTAGTGATAATTTGAATTATTTAATCATTTGCTTTCTTTACGCATTTAGTTCAGTAAGCAATCTTTGTATTGGTACATATATCTATACACGATGTTTATTCTGCGACTCCTCCGACCTGATTTGCAATCGAGGCTGCCTTGCATCTAAAAGCTTGTTTTAGTGCAGGAAAATGCTAATAAAATACAAAAAGATCGATAAGCTTCTTAACTATTTAGCTGCATATTTGCGGGGTATACCTTCCTCCACCTAACTCACAATACTATTCAACTATTCTTAGATAATGCTCAAAATACCCTGGATAACAATGAACGTACTATCATTATTGGTGACTTTAATCTCAGTAACATGACATGGAAAAAAAATGAAGGATCAGATTGTCAGGTAAGCTGGACCACTCCCTACTCTACAAACAATAATGATGTGAGCAAAACTTTCATAGATTTCATAACCCTAAACAACCTCGATCAATATAATTACCTATTAAACAACAAATCGAAAACATTAGACCTAGCCCTCTCTAACACACCATTGGAAAACCTCAATCGTTGCCAGGTACCTATGATACCTGAAGATCCCCTACATCCATCATTTGAAATCTGCATTCCGGTCGTTATCGCCACAAATTACCTACAGATTAAATCTACCACCAAACCGGATTTCTTTAAGGCAGATTATGATAATATTCAAATGTTACTCAAATCTGTAGATTGGGTAACAGAATTGGAGGATTGTGCCACAGTGGATGATATGGTAAATAGATTTTATGAAATTTTAAAGGACGCAATCCGGCAATATGTTCCTCTGAAAAAGATCTCTGGTAAAAAATATCTAGTTTGGTTCACGCCAAGCCTTATACGTCTACTTAAGGAAAAAAATAAATATCGCGTCAAAATAAAAAAATATAATAACCCTCTGGGTGTCATTTACTTTGAAGAATTGCGCTCGGATTGTAGTAAGCTCAGTGGTATTTATTACAAGGATTACATTGTGACTCTAGAAGGTGCACTACTGAAAAACCCAAAACTGTTCTGGTCCTTCATTAAGCATAAAAGAAAGTCATGTAGCGTATACCCAGCAGAAATGATACACAATAGTAAAATTGCATCATCTGGCCTTGAGATCTGCAATATGTTTGCCGAAAACTTCGCACAAGTCTACAATATACCAACACCCACATCCTACACTGACATTATCACTAACACTAACATGCCAACCCTTTGTAAACTACAATTAGGAACTGAAGAGGTATTTAAAACAATAAAATCCTTAGACGAACAAAAAGGAGCAGGTGATGATGGCATTCCGCCAGTATTTATTAAGAGATGTGCGACAGTAATAGCCTTACCACTAAAACTTATATTTAATCAATCTCTTAAAGATGGCATTTTCCCTGCTAGATGGAAAGAAGCACTTGTGGTACCTATATTTAAATCAGGGGAAAAACAGCTTGTGGGCAACTACAGACCCATTTCTATCTTGGTAATGTTTGGTAAAATGTTTGAAAAGCTTATCACTGAACGTTTGTCGTCACACATCACACGCACACGTCAAACATCAAATCACCAGCAGTCAACACGGCTTTACCAAATGCAGGTCTACGTCAACCAATCTCTTTTGCTATGTGTCGACCATTTCGGAATCCTTGGACAGACGTATCCCTGTGGATGCCATATACACAGACTTCAGTAAGGCGTTCGATAGGGTTGATCACGGTCTTCTAGTGAGGAAACTTAATAATGCCGGTATTGGAGGTTCCTTGCTGAAGTGGTTTGAATCATACCTTAGTGACAGGTTCTCAAAGGTAGTAGTAAACGGCTATCAGTCGGACCCTTTTAAAGCAACATCTGGCGTTCCACAGGGCTCACATCTTGGTCCTATCCTCTTCAATATTTTTATAAATGATGTCACTCAATGTTTTAGACATTCCAACTTCTACCTCTTTGCTGATGATATGAAGATAATGAAACCAATATACACCACAGCAGACTCTGCATTATTGCAAGATGATCTAAATAGAATTACCGAATGGTGCACAGTTAATAAAATGTCCCTAAATGTCTCAAAATGTCATTATATACAGTTCAACCGCAACAAAACATCACAGCGTAGTACCTATACATTAAACCAACAAGTCTTAACAATGGTTGAAGAGGTACGTGACTTAGGGGTTACATTAGATACACAGTTAAGATTTAACAAGCATATTCTTATTATAACATCTAAGGCATTCAAAATTCTTGGTTTCATACTGCGTATGTCTCGGGAGTTCTCAAAAGCTTCCACTAAAATAATATTATTCAACACGCTAGTTCGCCCAGTACTGGAATATGGCAGCATAGTGTGGAATCCGCACTATGAAGTTTATACCAAACACTTAGAAAGTATCCAAAGACGGTTTCTGTATCATCTATGTTACAGAGACTTTTTAGCAAAAAAAATTGTCAGCTACAAAGAAAGGCTTAAACACTACAACATGAGTTCATTAGCATGCAGAAGAAAATCGGCAGATTTGGTATTTTTGCACAAGTTATTTAATGGAGTTCTAGACTGTGAGAAACTACTCAGTAAACTGCAAATAAATGCGCCATCTCGCTTACCACGGCCTAACAGTTATAGCTTCTTTAATATACCACGATCTAGAACAAACCTGGGACATTTCGCTGCTCTACCAAGGCTCTGTAGGCACTACAACGACCTGTCCAAGCGCCATGGCTTGGACATAGCATATCGCCTTCCAAAGTTTAAAGAAGAGGTGAAAATTCTCCTCTGCTAATAAAAATGATACCTAAATTTCAATTGATTACTTGATTATATAACTATTTTTATTTTTATTTAGTTAGTTTTTTTTAATTTTTTTTATTGTAATGTCATTTCTTCTATATCTTACTTTGTTCACCTAGCTAGACTATAAGTGCATGCTGTGACCTTCTATAATTGGAGGAACACACCATTATAAAACATGTCTACTTTTATATTTAATGTATTGTGTGTATCCTGTGTTGATGGTCCATAATAAATAAATAAATAAACATTAGACGCATCGAAAAACCGCAGTTATCCCAGAGGAAAGGAGCTAAAAAATATTATGCCTCTAGTCAAGGCTGCCTCGTGTGAAAATCTTCTAAGCATTTTACACCTCGACTGACCTCAACGCAAGTCAACAGCTCATGTAAACACTCACCATAATGCATTATTATGACTAATACGACGCATTACACGCCAGAGAAGACAAAACCAAGTGATACTTGACCTCCATTACTTTAAGTTGTTGAGAATGGTTTTCACATTATTCTAAAGAAAATGAGGTCAAGTTTATGAAAAAAATATCTTACAGACTACGGATTTTATCGCGTTATATTAAATTGTCTGCGCAATATTTAATTAATAATACGATGTCCAACACGTCAGTCCACCTGTGACGGCGGCCGTGTTGATATAATAAAGATATGATACCCAAAAGAGAGTGAATGCTGGAAACAGGGTGAACGGAGCGTTGCATGCTTTTATGGGGAGTCAGAAAGTGTTCAAGAGGGCACGTATGGCAGTGCATGGAGGAGTGTTAGTACCGACACTATAAATGTACGGTAGTGAAAGTTGGGTGTGGCAGAAGAAGCATAGAAGTAGAATAAATGCAGTTGAGAGCTTTGAGAAGTATGATTGGAGTGGAGTTGAGTGACAGTAATAAAAGTATATCTAGTAATAAAAGACAGTATAACTGCCTCAATAGCCAAGTGGTCCTGACCGCGACTGCTACGCTAGAGGTCCTGGGTTCGATTCCCAGGTCGAGCAGTGTTAGTGGGTTTTTCTATGAAACTCCCAGTAGCAGCTCGGAGTTAGGAATTTGTGCCCGGTTAATGGCAATAGGCTCGCCCCCTATTACATGGGACCTAAACAACTGTGGGTGTACATTAGTACGCCTCTGCCTAACCCTTCGGGGAATACAGGCGTGATGGTATGTTATGTTATAAAAGACAGTAAACAAATGTTTTGGTGTACCTACCGTGCATACACTTCGTAAAAGAGGTTACTTTAATATTACAAACAGACACAAAAATTATATGCCCGTTTCAAATCGGACAGGTATTTTAACATTGTGTAGTGAAACAGTGTGACCAATTTTGAACATAAGGAACATAAGGTCATGTTCAAAATTGCCGCATCCACCTAGAATATACCTACACGTTATTTTATGAAAAATCACGTATAAATTACCAGGTAGACGCGCTGAACTAGCCATACCTACACATATAACAAACCAGACAAGTGTTAGCAAACATGTTCACGACCAAGGTCGTATAAAACACGACCTGTTCATATTATCTTATAATAATTTGTTACGAAGTGACCCCTCAGATAAACTCCGAAGATAACAATAAAATATATACCTATTTAAACATACTTAATATTATCTGGATAAAAACAGAGCGTGAAATACTTGACTCCTTCATACTTGAATTAAGTATGACGAATAATCAATCAGAAAGAGATAGAAAAATGGGGGATAGGGGGAAAAAGGCACAACTTGAACCTTAATATTTTTTTTTTTTTTATACCAATAACGTGGCTAGCAAGCATGCGACCCGTCTGATGGTAAGCGGTTACCGTAGCCTATGGACGCTTGCAACATCAAGGGTATAAGTAGTAATAAGTGGGCTGAAAACCAGATTTGATCACTCTGGTATCTGGTATCTGGTATCACAGTTTAAAACTTTGCTGCGACTCCTCTTGCCATTTTGAATATTGTATAATTTTTTTTTATTTGCATTTTTCATACTAAGATTTTAGAGTAATTTTAGTGAAGGTAAAATCCGGCTTGCGGGGATATTTGAAACTGTGTCTTCTGGTTCGATAACGACTGGTGTATCTGACCAGAAGACGCAGGTGCGAATTCTGCCCGCAAGTCCAATTTATCCTTCACTAAAAATTACACTAAAATGTATTTTTTTTTTGTTTAAAGTTACATTAAGAACAATACATTGCTGCTACTAAAAAAATATAGAAAATCTAATAACATTACTCGTCCTGGGAATCGAACCTAGGATTTCGCCCACAACAGCCTTATTTGCCGCCACCAAACTGTTTACGAGCAAAGATTTTAAAATTTCATTTTTTAAATGAAACCTTTCAATCATTCTTTATCGATTGTCAATACACATGTATTTTATACCAAAATTATATTTTATTTTATTATAAATAAAATACCATTCCGCATTACTCAGGTTCAAAATGTTTACCGGTTAGGATACCTATATATTTCAAGATTTACGATAATGTTACATACTGTAAACGCAAGTTCTTTTTTTTGGCCATCAAAACAGGTAGGTCATTGACCACCTCTTACGTAATGTTATCTTGTCATACGTTGACCTTTAACATTGATGAAATTAGGTCGTAATTCTTTTAAGTAAAATATAAATAAATAAATTATGTTATGTAATATTTAAATATGTAGTGAATATGCTTAATAAAAAAATATTTCTAACATTCACTTTAACGAAAAAAAAAATGAAATATTAAAATGAATAAAAGGCTCAAGGCACATGATTTCATGACTTATTAATGTCTTTAAGTAAATAATTAAACTTCCATTTAAAACGTATTACATCGCTATAAGTGTCAGGTTAAAAAGTAGTACCTACCTTACTATTATTCCTAAGTGCGTTAAATATTCTTAATTATTAGATATTAAACTCACTATTACTTATTTATCTTACTTTAAATACAGCACGACTTCGACACAAAGTCACAACTTTTATTAATATTGATTTAGTATAAGTAGTTCATACTTACATCTTCCCATAACATAGATACATCCCCTAGAAGAAGATTCCCCAGTGGGCGAACAATACGTCACAGCGACCAATGCGAAAAAACACACAACAATTGCCAACTTCATTGTATAAATATATTTTTATTTCGATACAAACGAGTTATATGCCTGAACTATAATAGTCGACTGTCCGATCTCACTAAATAGGTCGCCTTATATAGCGTTGATCATTAGTAGATATACCTACATTGAGAATAATTATGCTAACCGGTAGATACCTACGCTAATTACACTGTATAATTGCTATCTTCATTTTTTTTTAGGGTTCTATTTTTAAATATAACTATTATTTCCACTAGTGTGTATCTCTCCGACTAGTCACATCCCTTTATCTGAGGAACGGGTTGAGTCAAGTTGCACTGAGGTCCAAAATTCCATAGTTGTAAAAAAAATCCAAGCTTCTAAATTTACGCAATTATAGTTATTACTTACTTGTAACTGACAACTTTATTCTTGTCAAAAGAATCTATAGATTATATTGCTGCTCTGTTTCTACATATACAACTACACCGTTGCCGGGTTAGGTTAGGTTAGTGAAATTCAGGCGATGGATGGATGAAATATATGTCTGTTATGTGCTTACCAACGAACAACATTAAATTTTTATTTATAATAGCTTTTAAAAAGCTGAATTCGCTCAATCCCATAGTAATTTTATATAATGACATACCCCACACTACCTAGCTTCTTTATTTCAATTCATCATTATACTTAAATAATAATCTGTGTGTTTTACTTTACAAGAAAAATCATGGCGCAGTCGGCAGTATGACATCAAAATGCGCGCGCTTTTGTTTTTTTTTGTGATGCGAACTGCCTGCGGTCCCTGCGGATAACCGAATGCGTTTATAATGCCAATTTAAAAAACACAGCCAAGTGCGAGTATTACTCGCTTCTTAAACATTCCGTGGTATTTTGTATGGTTAAAAACTATTTGAAAGTAGATCTGCGCTGAATGGCTAAGTATATAAACAGTGCCAGCTTATGTCAAGTTTAAATATATTTTCAATATGGCTGTCCTCACATTATATTGACTTTACGTATTATTATAGGTCTGTTTATACTGGAAATACATACTATCTTTAAATGTAGCCCTGCATAATTATATTCTAATTGCCATAATCAAATTAAGGATAATTAATTTTCATTTCAGTTTGTTTTTTTCTTCGTTCTGTTTATTGAAATTAATATCTCAATGGAAAGTCCATACTAGATTTTAGGTCAGTGACATTGACATGACATTATTAATTTCAGTACGTTGGGACTGCCTCATTAGTCTAGCGTTCCTAAGTGCATCCATCAAGCTAGAGGTCAAGGGTAAGCTGCTCGGAGTTTGGTGTGGCCCGGTTAATGGCAATAGGCTCGCCCCCTATTTACATGGGACCTAAACATACCGGCAAACTGTGGGTGTACATTAGTAACTTCTGATTAAGCCTTCGTTCAACATACTTACCATTTATGTTGAACCGTTCCTGAGAAAAAAAAAACCACTATGAATAACAAACTCTATGAGACAAATTCTAAACAAATAGCAATAAATCTATAAGGATCCTTCGTAGTACGAAACTATCCCTAAAAACATTTTTTTCACGATACATCGTGTTTCTGCATGCATACAAAATACTAATTTATTAAAATAAAAAACTGATTGAATGATTGCTTTTTGATGGACTTGAACTTCGGTAACGTTAGTCATTTTTTATGGCATAGAGGGGCAAACGAGCAGATGGATCACCTGATGGTAAGCGATTACCACCGCCCGCAACATCAGAGGAGTCGTCAGTGTGTTGCCAGCCTTTTAAAAGGGTTTGGGCCTCCGGTATCCTCACTCACTCGGCGAAACACAAGGTAAAAGTTTTTTTCATGCCGGTTTTCTGTGAGGCCGTGGTATCACTCCGGTCGAGTCAGCCCATTCTTGCTGAAGCAAGGCTTTCCCACGGTTCAGATGGTTTTTCTGAGCAAAAAGGAGATAATAGTGTGGGGTTGCTTGATAAAAAAATTAAGAATAAACAATGATTAGAATTTTTATATGACACATTGAAGGCTAAACCCTTCAATGTGTCATGACGTCACACATGTCTGAGTCAAGACGTCACGTTTAGAATAGCGGCTAAAGTAAGTAAGTTTTAGGTCACCGCACTACTACCATTGCACTGCATGTTGCGGGTTCGATTCCTACCCGAGGCTAACATAATTTATGTATGTCGTATTTTACTCGGATATTTTTTTTGGGGGCCCCCGCTACACAGAGCTTGTTTTCTAGTGTGGGAGCTATTATTTTTAAAAGAACAATAAAAGGATAAATACATGGAGTAGGTATACCTTACATGAATTGGGAAAGTTCGAAATGCAAATCAAGGATTCAAACCTGAAGCACCGTGCTCGGCGAGTCAGGATACTAACATTTAACAAAGTATAACTTCTTTTAGAGTATCTAATTCATCACCATCATCATTAACAATCCATATAGTGTCCCACTGCTGAGCACAAGTATCTCTCAGAAAGAGAGGAATTAGGCTATAGTCCACCACGCTAGCCTGCACGTTGGCAGACTTCACACGCGTTTGAGAACATCTCTCAGGCGTGCAGGTTTCCTCATGATGTTTTCTTTCACAACTTAAAACGAGTGAAATTAATAGGCACATGATTACAAACAGTCAAAGGTGCATGCCTTGGATTTGAACTCGAAACCTTTGACTTAGGGCCACTTACACCAACTTTTTAAATGTGTTTAAATTATCGTATTTATGTAGATTGTTTATGTACTAATTAATGACCCTCTTTTTCATATCTTTCCTGTCCATCCAAAGGTTGTCTGGTAGATATCGCTATTAGCGATAAGACCGCCATTGTACCCTTAGTTTTATAAGGTCTTTTTTGTATGTTTCTTTTATGGTGTACAATAAAGATTATTCTATTCTATTCTAAATTGTATTTAAACACATTTTTCTATTGTCATCTTGTTTAAATTCAATTTAAACATATTTCAAAAGTTGGTGGAAGTGGCCCTTAGTAGTCGAACGGTATGACCGCTAACCTGTCACAGTTGGGTATCTAGTTAGACCTTTGACTAAAGTCCTCATAAAATTATGAAGTAACCTATTTTTGCCTGACCTCATTTAAGTAGTGCACGGCATAAACTAAAGCTACGTAAATAAAGCTAATAACACACTAGCGACAAACAAACTTAAAAGTACTAAAGCACAAATAAAATACCGTTACGATCCGTTGACATACCGGTGCGAACAAACTCGTTCCACGTCGGGCCATGAAATTGCAGGGTATAATTTTAGGGTTGCAATCCACACAAAAATATGATAGTATTGTACTATATTTCTAATCTGCGTACTAAATACTCTTTAAGAAGAATATACAAGTCCGTACAAATACCTATATTTTTGTAGCATAGATTTTTTTTAAACACTGATACAGACGAAGAAACTCGTTCTATTAAATATATTTAACGATTTTTTTTAGAGTATAATCTTATAAATCTTATAAAAGGAAAGGATGGTTGTCAGCCCTAGGTATATGCGAGAGTCCCGTGGTTTGTTGACCTTAAGTTCTAATACAGAATAAACAGAAGGTTCACATTGGTCTTCAATATGGAATGCCAGTGCTTCCCGAGTGGCTCTTCCCCGATTGATATGGGTGGCTTTAAATCACAAGTGAATCGGTTTCTTCTAGACAAGCGCTCCATCGTAGATCATCAGGCGAACTGACGGTCAAGCGAAAGCCTATCAAGAATAAAAAATACATACTTATATAGTAACTACTGACTATCCCAATTCCAATTCCATATTAATTGAGAACATGGAAGAAGCTTTTCCAATATTAGATACTTATCATAACACATCATCACGCCTGTTTCTCCGAAGTGCTAGACAGAGATGTATTTACGTACACACACAATTCGCCGGCATGTTTATGTCCTATGTAATAAGGGGTGAACCTATTGCCATTATTTGGGCCCAAATCCAAACTCCGAGCTTCAACTGAGAACTTCATAGAAAACACTTTTCTCATCTGGGAATCGAACCTAGGCCACGAGCGTAACAGTCGAGCTTGTTCGAATAATGAGGCAGTCTAAGAATTGTTGAGAATTGTGTAAATACTGTTAAGAAAGATGGGAACAAAATGACCAATCTCATGCATTTGGAGGCAATTTATAGGACTTTGGAGTTGAATTTAAAACGATGCCTCTGACTGCATGAGTTTGCAAATCTTGTTTCAATCTTTTTGGAGCTCAATTTAAGACGATGCCTCCGACTACATGAGATCGGTCATCTAGTTTCGATATTTTGGAGCTCCATTTAAGACGGTGCCTTTGACTGCATGAGATTGGTCATCTTGTTTCTTCTTTCTTTTTGGAGTCAACCTTTTGCACTTACCTACTACTTTGTGGTACTACTGTAAGAGATAATCTTTTATCTTGGACATTGCTTTAATACATTACAATCTGTATCTTTTCTTTGCGACCGCAATCACATAAATATGCACATTATATAAGTGGTTAATGTAGTTTTGGATGCCGTTATGGGAATGAGCACGGCGTATTCACGATATTTACTGCAAATGAGAAGCCTAAATACGTACAGGTTGAAAGTTTTGATATTTCGAATGTTGTAAACATGTTTGGGTTTAGTTTTTTGTTTTTATTTGACAGTCTCAGTTTTTGTGTTTTTTTTTTTGCGACATGTGGTTCGACATTGGGATCATGCACCGTTGTCTTTTGGGAATTTCGGGAGACTTTCTTTTTAACTTTTTTTATTGTTGATATCAGCAAACGAGCATACAAGACACTCGAAGATAAGTAGTCTTCACCACCTTTGTGGTGTTCCA
This sequence comes from Acronicta leporina, assembly GCA_947256265.1. Lineage (NCBI taxonomy): Eukaryota > Metazoa > Arthropoda > Insecta > Lepidoptera > Noctuidae > Acronicta > Acronicta leporina. The sequence continues at coordinate 11,774,040 of OX366532.1, read as the reverse complement.
AGATCCACCATTTTTATTCATTTAAAGCTGACGTAAAGCACCTTGGTGTGTGTTGCCAGCGTGTCGCCTGAGAGCCAGTTCTCCCTATCGGTTGTTGCGGCTCTGGCAGTCTACAATCCGTAGAGGTTCCTAAGGATCAACAACAGCAACTCTTCCGGTGTTGCCTACTTACCATCAGGTGGCTCGTAATAACGGGTTACTATGTTTACTATGAAATATTTTTGACCCAAATATTCCCTTTTGGCAGACGAGGTAATGCTTATAACAAGTTTACGTCGCAGCACTTATATTAGCCCCCTGGTGTAGCTTACCAATAGGCCCGAGCCCTGTATGAAAAAAAAAACCTTGCTCCTCACAAGGATTTTCCCCTGTATCGTGGGACTTTTACAAACACTAATAATCACATAGGTACACAAACACCCAGACCCGGAACAACTACCTGTAGGTTATACAAATATTATTCCGTGCGAGGATCGCACCCACAACCCGTGAGATAGAAGCTGATCGCTCAAGCGTCATTCTTAGGATCCGTGGGACAAAAATGGGAGCGATTCTCGCCTATTTCATAGCCCCACTCAGTAATTGTCATAGAGTCGAATTAGTATTTTTTGTCAGCGCGCGTACCCATTGACATAGTTCATTATGGACGCGATTAACCTACAATATGTAAATGAAATGTCTTCTTTAAATATATTGTTTCGAATATCCTGCTTTTGAACGGAGAAAGTTTAAAAACATCTAGATTTAGGTGTTTTACCACTTTCACTGGTTAAATTCGTTCAACTTTAGAATAACATAACATAACATACCATCACGCCTGTATTCCCCGAAGGGTTCGGCAGAGGCGTACTAATGTACACCTACAGTTCGCCGGTATGTTTTTAGGTCCCATGTAATAGGGGGCGAGGCTATTGCCATTAACCGGGCACAAATTCCTAAGTCCGAGCTGCTACTGAGAATTTCATAGAAAAACCCAATAACACTGCTCGACCTGGGAATCGAACCCAGGACCTCTAGCGTAGCAGTCGCGCTCAGGACCACTTGACTACCGGCGAAGTCCTACTCCCTAGCGATTAGGCTACCGCCGCTTCAAACTGTGAGTGTATATTATTCACATCTGTCTTACCCTAAGGTGAATACCGGCGTGATGGTATTGTTATGTTCTGTTGTCTTCTTTTTCATATGAATTTCTGAGCGAATACTGCATCGATGTATTATCGATGCAGTATTCGTTTAAATATTGATTAATTCTAATTTATGCATACCGTAGATGCTTTGAACATCCTAGATACACGTTAGCAATTTAAATCCATATTAGGTAGATACTATTTTAATATGAATCATGTGACCTACAAAATTTTATGGTATTGTAAAACAAGTAATTATGAGCATAAGTCAAAGTCAAAATCATTTATTTATATATCTATCTATATATATAAAAGAAAGTCGTGTTAGTTACACTATTTATAACTTGAGAACGGCTGAACCGATTTGGCTGAAAATTGGTGGAGAGGACTTTTTATCCCGTTCCCGTGGGCCGTGATGGCAGACCGAATTACACGGGGGCGGAGCCGCGGGCAGAAGCTAGTTATTACTAATCTATACTAATATATAAAGCTGAAGAGTTTGTTTGTTTGTTTGTTTGCTTGAATGCGCTAATCTCAGGAACTACTGGTCCGATTTGAAAAATTCTTTCAGTGTTAGATAGCCCATTTATTGAGAAGGCAATAGGCTATATATCATCACGCTACGCGGACGAAGTCGCGGGCAGAAGCTAGTACTAATATATAAAGCTGAAGAGTTTGTTTGTTTACTTGAACGCGCTAATCTCAGGAACTACTGGTTGGATTTGAAAAATTCTTTCAGTGTTAGATAGCCCGTTTATTGAGGAAGGCTATAGGCTATATATCTTCACGCTCCGTGGACGAAGTCGCGGGCAGAAGCTAGTTAAATATAATCGTATTAAGTAGTTACCATTTATCGATAACTGCCTTGCTGGTCTAGTGTTCGTTGAACGTGAGAGCTAAATATGAGGTCCCGGGTTCGATTCCTAAATAAATAATTAAACTCGAACTCGGGACCATACATTTTTAAATAACATACATACATACCATCACGCCTGTATTCCCCGAAGGGTTAGGCAGAGGCGTACTAATATACACCCACAAGGCCACAACCCACAATTCGCCGGTATGTGTAGGACCCATGTACCTAATAGGGGGCGATCCTATTGCCATTAACCGGGCACAAATTCCAAACTACAAGCTACTACTGAGAATTTCATAGAAAAATCCAATAACAATGCTGACTTGGGAATCGAACCCAGGACCTTAGCGTAGCAGTCAGACTGAGAACTACTAGACTATTTGATGTTTTGTGGTGGAACAATTTGTTTTCATACTTTTTCTATCTTTTGTCAGGTTATTTGTAGCTTGCATTAATCACACATAATTATTAATCAGGCACAAATCCCGAACTCCGAGCTGCTACTGAGAATATCATAGATAAACCCAATAAAACTTTTTGCTCGACCTGGGAATCGAACCCGGGACTTCGTCACGCTCAGGAACACTAAGCTAATGAGACAGTTATCTATATATATAAAAGAAAGTCGTGTTAATGACACTATTTATAACTTGAGAACGGCTGAACCGATTTGGCTTAAAATTGATGGAGAGGTAGCTTAGAACCAGGAGACGGACATAGCATAGGACTTTTTATCCCGTTCCCGTGGGATGTGATGACAGACAGAATTCCACGGGGGCGAAGTCACGGGCAGAAGCTAGTAGCAATATATATTAGCATAATTTTCAACAAAAGAATTTTTCCTCAGCATTCTTCAACTTAAAATATTCCAAAGACAACCCACGCTATAAAGCTTTTGCAGAAGCACAGATATGCATCGCAATAAACGACATGTAAGTCATTGGATGCGCACGCGCAGCTTGTGATGTATCATCACGTCAGGTCCCGTAACAATACACAATGGCGCGACAATGTCTGTGATCTATAAAGATGCAATCATAGAAGCCTATTAATCTAAATACGAAATTTACCGTTGGGTGTGATAGACTTAATAACAGATATTAAGGCCCACTTGCACCAACTTTTAAATGTGTTTAAATTGTATTTAAACACAAATTGTATGGAAAATGGAACCTACATTAACGGTATCTGAATCCGAAGTATAACACACTTTGATTAAATTGTGTTTGAATTATGATTTATTTTGGTATTATATTTTTATTGGAAGTTCAGACTGTTGCGTTGTCGATAAAGAGAGCTCATAAAAAAAGAACAAATTAAATAAACAAACATCTATGACAATTGTTAGTGGAAGTCAGCAGCCCCAAAGAACCCTGACAACCAGTCTGTCCTTCGAATATCGGTATTGCCTAGAAATTAGGGTTGCAGAGGTCTGATAGCAGTCGCATTGTGTTAAGATTTTCAGCCGCATCTGATGAAGAAGAAAAGGCTCGGAGGAGGACCTATTATTTGTTTGTTAGACGGGTATTGGAATGATTTATTATTTATTTATTTAACACTTTATTGCACACCAAAAATACAAATTAAAATACTTATTTATCTATTTAACAAACAATGTACAATGGGCGGCCTTATCGCTTAAAGCGATTTCTTTCAGGCAACCAAAGTGATTTGAGCACTGGACAAGATAAAGGGTAGTTAGAGATATTTCATAATCAGCGAATGATATTCCCTTATATCCTTCCATACATTTGAGTGAAAAACACATTCGATCGCGAAGACCGATTCGAATTCTGAATGCATCATGTCTCAGTTTAATATACTTTAGCAATGTGTATTTTAATTCCACATAGTTTATTATTTCGTATCAAAGGTAACATTGAGTTTTCGAATGCTGGGAAACTTCTTTTAATAATAACGACTTCGGTCCAACTTGGTCCAACCTTAACCTTCAATGTTCAGACATCATAATATCTCACTATTGTACCAGTGGAGAATGTAACACCCTTTATTTTAGTGTTTCTTACCGGATTCTTCTCCATAGGACCAACCTTTTGGAACAGGGCAACTAGAATCACGACGTTTCATATCACTAGAAAAAGCTAATTTGAAATTGCAAACGAGCAGAAGGATCACCTGCTGGTAAGGCGATTACCACCCCCCATGGACACCCGCAACACCAGAGGAGTCGCAAGTGCTTTGCCCGCCTTATAAAAAGGCCTCCGGTGTCCTTACTCACTCGGCAAAACACAACGTAAGTGTTGTTTCACGCCGATGACGTTGTTTCTGTGAGGCCGGTGGTCGAGCCGGTCGGAACTTGAACTTGAACTTACCAAAGATCGAGTTTTCTTTCACTTAAATTCATATCTTTGAAAATGCCAAATATGTATAATGAAAAATAATAACTATTTTCTGTGTTTCGGAACAATATTTTCAGTGTGAGAATCGGATGATTCACCCACTCAGCTATTTGTTTAAATAACTTTCTTCAAGTCACTCAGTCAAGGTCTGTAATGTCAATGACCCGACGCACCTAACACATTTAAAGTATATAATAAAGTAAATACTAGCCTGACCACTTAAGTTGAATCATACATAATATGATTCACCCAAATACAAGTTACACCCATTTTTACTTAGCGGTTAGGTTAAGTAATGTTTGTATGGAAGTCCTTTGTTTTTTAATTTATTGGTGTCAAAACAGTTTATAGTTCTTTGTTTTGTGCATGGAAATATATTAAGGTACTAGCTTCTGCCAGCGACTTCGTCCGCATGGAATAGTTACTTGATCTTAGCGTGATGATTTATATAGCCTTAATCAATAAATGGGCTATCTAACACTGAAAGAATTTTTAAATCCGACCAGTAGGTCTTGAGATTAGCGCGTTCAAGCAAACTCTTCAGTATAGATTAATTATTACGATTAATGGTAATACGCTCAACCTCTAATACATGGGACCTAAACATACCGGCGAACTTTGGGTGTACATAAAGTAAAAGGAACACAGGCGTGTATATATAAGCCTGTGACATCTCAAGTATGTAATGGTACGGTTCATAAATAGGAGAAATTTACAGCCTTATATATTTCAGTACTAAAATATTATATTTTGTGTATAACCTAGTACTTATTTCGTGATCGCATATAAAAAGCAGGTAGTTTATAGGTCATGAAAAATAATATGATCATGAAATGAACCTCGTAAAATTCTTTGAAAGTAATTTTAAAACAGATACTATAGGTATTATTGTAGTCTATCATAAAATATTGTGGCTAATTTGTGGTTTTCGTTCGATTCCCAGAACGGGAATATTAAGTTGTAGGTATGTCCTAATCCCGTATGTATAGAGTTATCATTTGTTATAAGAAAATTATTATCTTTTAAACTCACAAACAAATTTAAGCGTAAATAGTTGTATTATGATTACATCGAAAAAAATCGAAGATGGTCTTGACATTTCAGTGTTTTTTTTAATATTTATACTAAGAGATCAAATACATAATAGTTAATGTGCATAATTTTAAGACCCCTATATATTGTAATTGAAAACTTGAAAATCTTTAAATCGAATCACCCTAAAAACCTGCCTATGTCCATCCGAATAAAAAAGCACACAATTAAAACAAAAAAGTAGTAGGTATTTATAATATTTTAATAATTACTTACAAGTACAGAATTCAGTCGCTCATCAATTTTCTTTGAGAAATGAAATTTGATACATTTTATGCTTAAAACTAAGCTTAAATTATGATCACATTTGTTTAAGACGCACAAGTACTCGTTTATTTTTAATCACGGACTGTTCCCGAGGCCCATGTTCATGGCGTTTAGTATATCACCGTTGTCGGCATCAATTTCCCATGCAAACAAACCACCAAGCTTATTATTCCTCACATATTTGGCTTTCTCAATCGTTGACCTCGCGTCGTCATACGTAATGAGGTCTCCAGTCTCCTTCCTAAATACGTATGGCGCTTGTGCTACTTTATCGTAGTGGTACTCCCACTTGCCTTGAGCAATTTCATTGGCAATCTCTCTGTAGTCGACCACACCATCTTGCCAAGTACCCTTGACTGGGCCAGTAGCCACTCCAGTGAATGGATTACCATCCTTGTAGTCGCTGACTCCTGTCCAGCCTCTTCCGTACATGGCAACACCAACAACAATTTTCTTTGGACTTACTCCTTGAGCCAAGAGGAATTTGACACCGAAGTCAGTAGTGTAAGTCTCCTTAGTATTCCATGCTGGAGCGTACAGCGCAGCTTGGTGACCAAGAGTGTCATTGGACCAGGCACCTTTGAAGTCGTAGCTCATCAGGAAGATGTGGTCCATGTATTGCTGGGCAGCTTTGTAGTCAACGACCTGGATCTTGTCCCAACCAGAACTGATGGCTGACGTGAGTTCATACTTCTTACCAGTCTTGGCAGATAGCTCGTTAAGCATCTCTCTCAGCTCCTTCATCAACTCAACGTAGATTTGGCCGTCTTCGGGGCCACCGAGGTCAGGGTTAGCGCCCTTACCACCAGGGAACTCCCAGTCAATGTCCACACCATCAAAGAATTTCCAGGTTTCAAGGAAGTCCTTCACTGAAGCTACAAAGCGGCTCCTCTTTACCTTATCAGTGAAGAAGAAGAAAGGATCGGCCAGCGTCCAACCACCAACAGATGGAAGAATCTTCAAGTCGGGTCTTGCTTGTTTCAACATCATCAGTTGGCCGAAGTTACCTTTGTAAGGCTCGTTCCACGAAGACAATCCTTTCTGGGGTTTCTGAAGAGCAGCCCAAGGATCGTGAATAGATACTTTGAAGTCTTCCCTGCCACTGCAAGACCTTTGGAGGGCTTGGAAACTACCTTCGATTTCCTTCAAACTGTCGTTGATGCCGTCTCCACCACAGATGGGGATGAAACCGTAGAGAAGATGAGTAAGATTGGGGATAGGCACACGGTCTACTGGGAACTTCCTCGGGTATACGCCCCATTCAACGAAGTACGCGCCGACAACCTTTCCAGAAGTCTGCTTGAAGGGCTTGTTCCTCTCATCAATGGTATAGTCCAGGGGTGGCAGGTGGCTACCATCAGTATCAGCAACAACTATCTCCGTCGAGTCACTGTAGCTGCATCCATCAGCGTTGCAGAGTTCCACTTTCATCTGGTATCTGCCGCCCTTCTTCACTTTGAAGGCCGCTGAGGTTGCTGTACCAGAGCCAGACCAGAACTCCTTATCGTTCAGTAGTACTCGGGACTTGTCAGCTGGGTCTCCGGACCAGACATTCCACGTGACAGAGACATCAGCAGCATCTTTCTTGGTAACTAGCTGGTTGTAGGCTGTGGCTGCTTGGTTGACTTCGATGATGGCGAAGGTGCGTTCTCCCCAGCCGAGGGAGGGCTTGCCTGGCGGGGCACACGCCACGGCAGCGACGAGGCCCGCGCCGATGACTAACGCCATAATCGGACGCCCCATAACCGGTTCTAAAAAATAAATACGAAAAAATTGAACACAAACTTCCGACTTAAGAGCTGGTTTGGTACTGGAGTTGCATCTCGGTGGTGTCTTTTATATACTGTTTGTATTGTAGGCCAACCGCTAACATGTCAACCCGTATTGTATACCGATATTGGAATGATTCTGTGATACGTAATTATAATCGTTAGCACAGTTCGATATCCCGGTCATGTTAGTAGGTCGGTCAAGGTGACCAAAGTTTTTAATTGTTTACTTAATGTTGTGACTAAAGATGTGTAAAATGTACCTTATCGATCGGTATATAATTAGTTATAGGGAAAACCGGAAAGGGTATCTTTTTTAAAATAAACCTTTTTTTTATAGTGAAAAATATAGTAATTAAAATGAAGGCACTGGCATAGTGGTTAAATTATCGAATTTTTCATGGGTTCGATTCCCACACGAAATAAATATTTACATGACCTACTGGTTAAGTATGTCGTCAGATATTTGCGTTTAAAAAAATAATTACACAATATTGTTTACTTTTTTTAGTAAACAATATTGCGATTTCGATTCCCAGCTCGAGCGGTGTTATTGGGATTTTCTAGGAAATGCTCGGAAGTAGTTTAAAATTACGAATTTGTGTCCGGTTAATGGCAATAAACTCGTCCCCTTTTGCATGGAAACTAAACGTACCTGCTAACTGTGGGTGTACGTACACCTCTGCCTACCCTTCTACAGATATTGGCTTGATGATATTTTGTTTTGTTTTTACTTTGTCTCACAAAGGCTTCAGCCAATAAATCAATATGAGTTTCATGCACTACCCATGTATTTGATTAACTCTGCTTTAGGCCGGAGGCGGCGTGGTGGATTCTCGGATCTAATATCTTGACATTCGAAGACAAATCTTGAGCCTAGCTGTGTGTGGCTTCGATTCCCGAGCAGTGTTCTTAAGTTTTAGACTCGTCCCGGTGGATGACAATAGTCTCGCCGCGTTTTATATGGGTCCTAAGACAAATACCGGTGACCTATGGGTGTACATTAAGTACGTCGTACATCTCTGCCCACCCTTTCGAGCAATACAGCCGTGATGGTATGTTATGTTAATATGTTTTAAAATACTGATCTCTGACTCGCTCATATTAGAGATTGAAATGAAATTACTTTTTCATTACGTTGGTGGTAATTTGAACACCAAAACGCCGAACTCTTCGGTCTACCCGAGATCATGGTTTTTTATGGGATATGGGCAAACGAGCAGACGGATCACCTGATGGTAAGCGATAACCGCCACCCATAGACACCCGCAACACCAAAGAAGTCGCAAGTGCGTTACCCGCCTTTTAAAAGGGTTTGGGCCTCCGGTAACCTCACTCACTTGGCGAAACACAACGTTGTTTCACGCCGGTTTTCTGTGAGGGCGTGGTATCATACCGGTCGAGCCGGCCCATTCGTGCCGAAGCATGGCTCTCCCACGTGATAATTGCTGTAATTTAAAGGATCCGAAATGACGGGAGTTAAATAATATTAATACCTACACAGTGATAAATTTCGCGCATAAATTGCGCAGTTTCGCCTCCGTAAAATTTTCCATCCTATTAAATTACAACAAAAAGAAAACATGCAAATCAGTCCAGCCGTTCTCAATTGATATAGGTACATACGGCAGTTGATTTTTGTTTACATAACATACCATTACGCCTGTATTCCACGTAGGGTAGGCAGGGGCGTAGTTCTAATATTTTTATTACAAATAAGCTTTTACAAGCGTTTATGAAACGGGTTCTAGTAGCACGGTCCCATGGGTTGATCCTATGGAGAAGAATCCGGCAAGAAAGTTTCATTGGTTCAATATTTCGCTAATGAATAGGTATAGAGAATGTATCTGTACTACTATAAAATTAAAAAAAAACTGTGTCTGTACATTGAAGATATTAAAACGAAAACAAGTGAGTTATCGTATATAAACGTCTCCGAACCCAAAAATTTGATTTTTAATATTCTTGTCTGTTTGCCTGTTTGTTACGGGTTGGCGCAAAAACTACTGAATTGATTTTAATTTAGTTAGCACTGTTAGAAAGAACTTATGTGTTAAAACTTAAAAACTGGTATATACTTCTTATCTCAAATAATTAAACAGAACCTGATATATAGCTTGACCTCTAATGTATAGAGACCCATACAAAGAAGAGATCATCGCTGTTAGTTTTTGAGCTTCAAGTGGGCGAAGCCGCGGGCAGAAGCTAGTATATATAATAAAATTGTAACAGGCCGATGTATATACATTATGATATTGAAGAAAAACTTATATGAGGAGTCTTTATTAGAGCAACAGAAGCCAAAACTTTTTTTTTTATTTCTGTCCGTCTGTATGCTTGTCCGCGTAACACGCAAAAACTTCTGCATGAAATTGGATGCGGTTTTCATAGTCGTATTGCTCGAGATCTAACTTAAAATCTGGTGCATTTTTCACCTTGATACGCCTTCCTGAAGGTGGGTTATAGTAAATCCTTTTGGGAAGTGAATGGAACAGAGCGGGCAGCAGATAATCCTATCATAATCTATACTATACTTTTAATATATAAAGCTGAAGAGTTTGTTTGTTTGTTTGCTTGAACGCGCTAATATCAGGAACTACTGGTCCGATTTGAAAAATTATTTCAGTGTTAGATAGGGCGTTTATTGAGGACGGCTATAGGCTATATATCATCACGCTATGCGCACGAAGTCGCTGGCAGGAGCTAGTACTATCATAAATGCGAAAGTTTGCGAATATAGATGGATGTTTGTTACTCATTCACGCCAGAATTCCTGATCGGATCTGGACAAAATTTGGCACAGAGATAGATTATAGTCTGGAATAACACATGGGCTACTTTTTATCTAGTTCGGACCCAATTCTGAAGTCCACGCAGATGAAGTCAGGGGCAGAAGCTAGTTTAATAATAACATATTAATTAAAATAAGAAAAAATACCCCTTAATTAGTACCACCCGCATAAAAACATGTAGTAATTGTAACTATTTCACAGTTTGTGGTACTTAGCCCGTCAATATGACAGGGTTATGACTCAAGAATTTCGCAGATAAGATAAATTCTAATCAAATATAGGTGGTAAATAACTAAAATGTAGTGCAATTATTTTTTATAGGAATACAAACCTTAAGTTGTTGGATTAGGGAGACATTTTCGGTGACGACATTAAGTCGAGGTTAACATAATTAATAGGTCAGTTGTCAGTCTGTTAGATACAATGGTCTAGATTGAATAGATTCTAGAATGTTATTGACTGATACAGAAACATCGGTGGGCAAAAAAAATGATTTCAAGACGATCCCGATTTCAAGGTGGCAGGATTCGATGCGGAAGGCGGAAGGAAATTCGAAATGACGAGCATATGAAGATACCTATATCCAGCATTGTATGGCAGAAGTTTGAAGAAGAGAGAAAAGAATTGAGATTGAATAGCGATTTTAGAGTAAATAAGTATCTATACATCTATATTGTAAACTAGCTTCTGTCCGTGACTTCATCTGCGCAGTCATCAGAATTGGGTCCGTTCTAGATAAAAAAGCCTAAGTATTATTCCAGACTGTAATCTATCTTTGTGCCAAATCTTATCGAGATCCGTTCAGAGGTTTTGGCGTGAAAGTAACAAACATTCATACATCCTCACAAACTTGCACGCTTATATTATTTACTAGCTTCTGCCCGCGATTTCGTCCGCGTTAGCGTGATGATATATAGCCTTCCTCAATAAATGGGCTATCTAACACTGAAAGAATTTTTCAAATGGGACCAGTGGTTCCTGAAATTAGCGCGTTCAAGCAAACAAACAAACTCTTCAGCTTTATATATTAAGTACTAGCTTCTGCCCGCGACTTCGTTCGCGTACCGTGATCATATATAGCCTATAGCCTTCCTCAATAAATGGGCTATCCAACACTGAAAGAATTTTTCAAATCGGACCAGTAGTTCCTGAGATTAGCGCGTTCAAGCAAACAAACAAACTCTTATTAGTATAGAAGATAGATAAGATAGTAGGAAGTAGGATTAGAAGGATCTTTAAGATTCGATGTGAAAGAACTGCCTCAGTAGCAGTGATTGGAATAGGTTGTATACTGTAGGTACCTAAATTTCGAAGCACAGAAACGAACAGTGGAGAAATTACTTTATTAATTACATATTTTGTTAAGGCACTTGACTGATTCATTTACAAAAGAAAATGTCGTAAGGACGTCTCTACTTTCGTTATTAGCACTATGTATTCCGATCACTGCTCATTATATAGTCTTAGTCCTTAACGTGACTGCTAAGCTAGAAGTCCTGGGTTCAATTCTCAGGTTGAACAAAGTGTTAATGGATTTTCCTATGAAATTTCATAGCAGCTCAGAGTTTAGATTTGTGGGCTCTCCCCTGTTTGGAACTAAACCTAATGACAAACTGTGGATAGGTACTCATCTGCCTAATCCTTTATGGAATACAGGCGTGATGCGTAACTCAAGTCCAACGCCCCTAGAGTTTAATGACACTTACGCAAGATAGTAATTGTAATCAATATCTACTTCTTTTTACAATTGGATTGACAACTACGATGATAAGGTTATTATTATTGCGAAAGGAAAATTCTAATAGGTAGTTATTACATGAGTATATGATAGTATATAATGACTAATATATGTATATAACCTTACTTTTAGTAAATGCTAAAGGATTAACTAAACTAACTAAAAGGTAAACTGCCTCATTAGCCAAGTGGTCCTGAGCGCGACTGCTACGCTAGAGGTCCTGGGTTCGATTCCCAGGTCGAGCAAAGTGTTATTGGGTTTTTCTATGAAATTCCCAGTAGCAGCTCGGAGTTAGGAATTTGTGCCCGGTTAGGCTCGCCCCCTATTACATGGGACCTAAACATACCGGCGAACTGTTGGTGTACATTAGTACGCCTCTGCCTAACCCTTCGGGGAATACAGGCGTGATGGTATGTATGTTTAGTAAATGCAGAAACCGACACACACGTATCTAGTATTTTTATGTAAAGAATCTATGTAGGTACAAAATTTCAAAACTATCACGAAAAATCTCAAAGTTATAAGCTTGATAAAATTCCTGGTAGTTCGTACAAAAAAATGCTCACCACGACTTGGTGCTAGCACCCGGGCCTAGTGCCACTATGATCTACTATGACTTGTGTTGCGCTCGTATAATATTGAAAGATACTAAGGGCCACTTGCAATACAATTTAAACACATTTAACAAATTGGTTTTCTTAAATGTGTTTAAATTTATTTATTTATTTATTCAATAACCATCTTATACTTACAGACTATTCTACACGTACAAGTTATAGGTCAGAAGTAGATAATTATGTCATGCATGTACCTATCAAAAGAATATCATAAACATAGTGCTTACATTATCTATTATGAATTAAATTAAATTTTGAAAATAAAATTAACATAATCAATACAACATAAAAATATTAACCTAAGACGGAGAAATAGTACTGGGAGTTGCAATGGACTCCAAGTAATGATTTGCTGTACTCAGAAAACTCAGTTCAGTGCTTGTAAAGGCATCTAGGGATTGATCATATTGTATTTAAACACAAGTTTCTATTGTCATTTTGTGTTTAAATTCAATTTAAACATATTTCAGAAGTTGGTGCTAGTGGCCCTAAGTATCGCACGGTGTCCCACTTGTAACCTTATAAAATACTAGCTTCTGCCCGCGGCTTCGCCCCCGTGGAATTCGGTCTGTCATCACATCCCACGGGAACGGGATAAAAAGTATCCTATGTCCGTCTCCTGGTTCTAAGCTACCTCTCCACCAATTTTCAGCCAAATCGGTTCAGCCGTTCTTGAGTTATAAATGGAGTAACTAACACAACTTTCTTTTATATATATAAGATATTGGAAAAAATATCACTTGGTGTAAAAATTATTGGAATTGATTCAGTTACCTACTTATTCTGAACAAACCATATTCAGGTTTCGCATTTATACTAAAAATAACGTTGTATATTTTTTCTGTTGATTGATTCATGTTCAAGCATCACCTTCATGGCTACCATAAAATAATATAAATCAATAGTTTATATTTTAAAATTACTGACGCGTTTTTCCACGTCGCCCCTTTTTCAAAAAGTACCCCATTAAAAAAAGGGGCTAATGAAAAAAGTTACAAGAAATTACTGTAAAACGACATACTGACAAGTAACGACACAAAAAAAGCGGTAGGTACGCAAGAATGTTTTTCACGATAAATATTTTGTTTCACAATAATAATAACCTTATCATTATAGTTGTAGCAATCACGTATAAAGACGTATTGATTTCAATTACTAAGCTTGCGTAAGTGTGGTTACACACTAGAGTCGTTGGACTTAAGATACTAGAACTAGACGTAAAATAAGAAAGAAAGAAAGAAAACGTTTTATTCTGTAATAACATATTAATGTAATATGTAAAAACATATTGTGTAATAACATACCATCACACCTTTATTCCCCGAAGGGTAAGGCTGAGGCGTAGGTACTATATATAGTAAGTAAGTTATAAATAGTCTTTATAATTAGGGCATAAGTTATTTTCTGCTTCCACAGGCTTCCATCCCTCCGGTCGAGCCGGCCCATTCGTGCCGAAGCATGGCTCTCCCACGTTTCTCTCAAACGGTTTTGTGGGGCCTTGTTTAAATATGTTAATTGTGAAAGTTCTATAAAGATACATACATATAATACCCTACAGTTTGCCGGTATGTTTAGGTAATATTATTTCACAGAAAAAACCCAATAGTAACGCGTTAATACTGTTTGACCTGGGAATCAAACCCTATCTCTCTAGCGTAGCAGTCACGCTCTGCTAACAGCTAACGAGGCAGTTAAGTTACCAAGCAATACGAACCTAAATAAACTTTTTTCCTTGTAGATAATATCTATAATCATTATAATTAGTCATTACATATATGATAGTATATAATATATAATGACTAATATAAGTATATAGGCACGGTTCTGACTCAAGTTCTTACTCATAAAGAGATACCTACTCTAGGTATATAACTAAATATCTGACCCAATTTTTATAATGAGTGATTGAAGTAAGTAACACATTTTTTCTTTGTTTGTTTATTACGCTCAAATAAAATCGTTTATGCTTCGAGCAGTATTAAAAACTAAAGTGTTAAAAACTAAAGAGTTTTAGATTTTTATATTTCATTTTTAGGCGCAGAACATTAGTTTTTTTTTTTCATTGAGTATTTGTTTATCTTGAAAGAGTAAATACTAGATAAATATCATGAAACTGCCTCGTCGCTACGCTAGAGGTCTTGGGTTCGATTCCCAGGTCGAGCTCAGTGTTATTGGGTTTTTCTATGAAATTCTCAGTAGCAGCTCGGAGTTTGGAATTTGTGCCCGGTTAATGGCAATAGGCTCGCCCCCTATTACATGGGACCTAAACATACCGGCGAACTGTGGGTGTACCCTAGTACACCTCTGCCTAACCCTTCTGGGAATACAGGAGTGATGGTATGTGTAATTATATTATAACTCTTTTTGGCATCTTTCTCTTTTTGGAACCTGCATCCCGGGTTAAGTACCTACACCGGACGTTTTAGCCAACTAAGATAACGAGACCACTGCCTGTGATGCCGAATATCTCTTCCAGTCATTTACAAAATAAAAACTAACCAACTTGAGAAGATTATATTTTTTTAATAAAAAATGCAGCTATTATAGCATTGGCCAATAAAGCCATCAATTAATTGGCAAAGCCCGTCACGAAACATCAAAAAAAATGTAGGGCAATCGAGGTTAATCTAAATCCATACAAAACAATACATCATATGGATTAGCGAAAAAAAACAAAGTTACCGTCAGCTTTTTTTCGCAGGCAACATTTGCATTTGCATACAATGCGAAAGCTTTATAATCTGTGAGTACAATGTTATTTTTTACGTTCATTGACCTATGTAAAGAGGTTATTGTTACTGGTGCATGGTTTATGACAAACTTGTATACATTGTTGGAATGTTTTGGTATACTGCGTTCCTTTATGCATTAGATGACTGGCATTGAATCTTAAAAAAAGTGAATGATTTTATTCTTTATAAATGAAAAATTGTGGCTCGTCGACTCGCAAATAAAAAATATTGTCATTTTTTTTTTCTTTACTTGTTTTCTTTTGTTAAATATTTCATTCATAACATTAATTTACTTATTATTCTTATTGTTTAAACCTTTATTTTATTATAATATAGATAGGTAGCTTTAACTATGTATAAGTAGCTAGTAGCTAGGTAAACCAAACCAAAAGTAGTTCAGATAAAAATAAGTGTTTTTTTATGTTAGAATGATTTAATTAAGCCACTTTCAAATGGACATGATATGAATGGCAATTACTTTCATTTAAATAGTTAATAAAAACTATAACTTTTATCTTGTTTAACAACTTTCCATTTTACGCTACGGCTTAGAATTACCATAAAATTAAAATTAATTTAAAATCATGTCTTATTTTTCTTACTATTCGGTCTAGTTTTTGATCTAAAACTATTTTAAATAACTTTCTATTTTGCTTTATTTATTTTAGGGCCAAGGCGAATATTTTTATTCTTTATTATCATTAAAAATTATATAAAGCACAAAAGTATTCACAAAGCTATTTTTATTTGTTTTTGTCAAAAATATAGGCCTTTACACACATTAGCGATTCAAAACACGGATACCTCCGCAATGTTAGCGATACATTAATAATTCTAGTTGCAAATGGAATGCCGCGGCAGGATTAAGTCTGCTAACCTTTGCTCTCCGCGAAATGTAGGCGATGCATTG
Source organism: Acronicta leporina (assembly GCA_947256265.1). Taxonomy (NCBI): domain Eukaryota; kingdom Metazoa; phylum Arthropoda; class Insecta; order Lepidoptera; family Noctuidae; genus Acronicta; species Acronicta leporina. The sequence goes on along the minus strand of OX366532.1, from coordinate 11,757,777 downwards.
TTTTGCACATTACTACATAACTACAAGGGCTGGGAAACGTCAGTCGTTTTTCTGAATTTTCAAATGTAGAAAAATGCTAACGCATTTTGTTATACCTTCGAAATATTCTTTGTAATAAATCGATATTAAATTTAAAATATATTTAATATTTTTTCATTTAAATTTAGAATCAGAATAAAATTATTTATGAACGGAGATAAATAAGAGAAATAATTTTGTCATTATTCGAAATAAAAATTAATAAATTTTTATTTCGAATTTTTAGAAATAAATATATAATTTCATGATCTTTGAATTTAGAATAAGCAAGTGATATTGATTCAATTTAGAATGCTAAATAGAATCAATAAAAATTGTGTGCGTGCAAGTTTCGGATCTACCTCTTCCAATATTTCCCCCAAACCATTCCCTGTGCTAAAACAAAACAAATTCTTAACTTGGCAACCCTGAATATTCGAAGCCGTGTTAGAGATTACAATTTGTATTCAAGAATTTACGATTAACGCGCATTTTAAGGATTATTTATTGCGCGCCCCTAACCTTTTGAATAAGTGCGACAATATTATTTAGGTTATTATTAGGGTCAATTCATCATAGCACTGAGTCGAAGCGTTAACCTAAAAGTTTATATAGAAAATTTACCTTGTGCTACCATATTTAAATGTAAGTAATGCTCATATATCTACTTAGATAAAAAATACCCGCGAATTGCGTCTGCTGTCGGGTACCTATTATATTATTTTGATATGTATATTTATTTAAACGCCAAGTATTCTTATTATTACAGTGACTAATATTCTGTCAGTTTTAAAGTATTAACTACATACGTGGATTTTGTCAAATACATTTTTAAGATTTCGCTCTTCGAGGCCCAAAGATGTGACAAAAGTAGACATAGTACCTATATGCAGTGTTTTATTGCTAAAACCAACCTGAGGCAGAAGCCATGTTACACGACAAACAAAACGACAAAATATGATCATCTATAAATAATAGTTTTTATTGTTTCTCTCTCAGACATAATGGGTTTGAAGATATTATTTATAACTCTGGATTTTTAGGTTTCACGAAAATGTTTCTGCTATTTTGTGCAGAAGATACATACTTAAGTATATATGAAGATATAGGATGTACCTACAATGTAGATACATATTATTTTTAACTAGGTATGTTTCAATATCTCTACTATTATAAAATCGTAAAAAAGCTGTGTCTTTATAGAGAAGATATAAAAAACTAGTGCGTCTCCGAATCCAAAAATGTTACTTAAAATTCTTGTCTGTTTGTTACGGGTTGGCGCAAAAACTACATAATGAATATATTTTAATTTTGTTATGACTAACTCTTAGAAAATATATGCTCCAACTTAAAAACTGGTGAACTTCTGGTCCTGAGGGCGACTACTACGTTAGAGGTCCTGGGTTCGTTTCCTATGTCGATCAAAGTGGTATTGAGTTTTTTTATGAAATTTTCAGTAGCAGCTAGGAATTTGTGCCCGTGAATGGCATGCTATTACATGGGACTTAAATACCGGCGAACTGTGGGTGTACCTTAGTACACCTCTGTCTAACCCTTCGGGGAATACAGGAATGATGATATGTAATATACGTATGTATAGGTAGTAGTTTATTATTCATTGGGGAAATTTGACAGTTTGTCGTAAAGTGTTGTGTTGGCGACTATACCTACATTAAAAAAATTCCTTGCGTCAAGAATAAATGACAAATAAAATTCAATCATGTCAATTTGTGACAGCTATTGTCAAAAAAAATTAAGGCTAGCGTGCCAAAATAATTTATCGTAAATCGAATTTCAAAAATACACATAAAATGGCAGAAACAAACAATACGTTGTTTACGTAGCTAATTTTAATTGAGGAAAAAGGGCCAGAGTCGTGCTTACAACCAATTACTAAGGCAAGGCATAACAAAACAATACTAATTATTGATTCCTTTGATGTTTAATATTAGATGGTTATCTGTTTTTATTGGCATGCATATTTGTACATAACTTTAACTGCCATTGGTGTATTATTACTTATTAATGAGTCTTGGGTTTCGATTCCCAGGCCGAGCCGTGTTGAACCTACATGAAATTCATGGACGGGACCGCATGACCTGCATGGGAATTTCCCAAAATATAATATCCGGTATACATATAAGTGTACCTTTGGGAAATATCCAAAATATAAAATATAAGTATCATCACGCTTGCATTCCCCGAAGAGTTAGGCAGAGGCGTCCGAATAAACACCCTACCATGTAATATGGGGCAAGCCTATCGCCATCATCTGGAAACAAATCCCAGCAAATTTCATTAAAAATACCTATAAAACATTGTGTGGTGTTTACGACAGCTGCGCGACAAAAAACGTGATGTTTTGGGAATATGGTAGAAATGTAGCTGCATGTCCCCCGGAACCAGCTAAATTATGGTCATAAGTGGTCTATGAGAATAAACGTCTGTGAACCTGTGACTAAAGTCTTACGGGCTTCTGTTTACAAAACAATATACGATATTCAATGCATAAAATAAATAATTGGTGCCAAGAATATCCACTTAGCATTCTGTGCCAAACCCAAGCGACAAATATTTAAAATTCATTAAACAAATACATTCCCACGGATTTATTGGTAAAACAATATTTTAAAACTTAATTAGCGCGCAACGAATACACAAAAATTTGGGGTCAACGAACAATGTTTATCAAAGATCGTTAAATGCACTTAAACAAACTTACCAGTGCACCCCTCAAACATTTACTAATCTTAACGTCTTTGGTATAAATTTGAGAATCCAGTGAATTTTACTTGAGTCGCTCTAAATAATTGTAAGGAGTCTTCATGCTCTCGATTTGCGAAGGGACACGTAACGGTACAAAATAACGGTTAAACAATAAACGAAGTTCCAATTTTGAATCCCGCTTCGGTACCATTCGGATGGCGATCTCGCCCGATCCGAAACGACCCCGCGAAGATTGCAATCGTCGAGTACGATTTTATTTCAAATACGAATTTAGAAGAAACAATTCTAAAATGTTTTACCTGATTGGAAACGTTCACAAGAATCCGAGACACTTTATTCATGTAATCTTCACCTTACGTTGTATTTATGTATTTTTATATAGATACTTTTCTACGGCTGAAATATTTTAAATGTAAATAATTAATAGATATTTAGATTAAACATCTTTAATAGGTACTAGTTACCTATTCAAAGTTATATTTATAATGATAATCATATAAATCAGATCGCAGATAATACGATGTTATCACGTTATCGGTACCGTTCGGCTAACCTCGTACTCATTCAGTTGGAATCGGAGCATGCATTGTTTAATATTTAAAATTCGAACTCGTGTGTCATAAAAGGATAAACACTTTCACGTGGAAACTCTTTTGAGTCATGTTTGATGTTATTATTTGCAGTGCTTGTAGAAAGTGATTTGAATATCGAACTTTCCAAAGTATATAAAAGATACCACCGATTGTTTTTATATGAATTAGGGGTAAACCTAGGGTTGCAAACACTTAAAAATATAGTATTTTATAAAAACAGTTTTATAAAGTTAAATAGGTGTTGGTATATTTGTTGTTTATTTTTATACAAATAGTTTGTTTTGTTTGCTTGCTTACAGGTGTTGGAAAATAAATATCCATCCAACTGAAATGTAATATTTTTGAGCACTATATTTTCCTTGCAAAGTACGGAGACCCGAAATACAGTATAATAGTATATATTCTAGTACGGTTGGCAACCCTAGATCAACCACCCTACTATCAACAAACACAAAATTAAAAACACCTTAGTAGGTGAATGAACAAATTACCAGTTTGGCAAAATTGGTAAGTAAGGTAAAAACTCCAATTGTCGTCTTCAACTTTTTCACTTAAGAGCACACTTTAAATACACAAAATACGTATTTCACGTGTGTGGCTATGTCTGTAGCGTATCGGCGCTGCTGCGCCCGCGCACGCCCTCCCGATACTAATGCTAGTGCACAATACTATTGTCCAGGAAAGCATCGCAAGGGCCCGAATTAGTATTGCACTCGCGATCAGCTATGTCATTCATTTCGTACTTAACTCTGGGGTACACGAATTGAGGATACGTGGTTAGGTAGTTAATAAAGTATTTCCTTAACATGAAATCCATACTCTAATGGGCAGGGATATATTGCTAAGCCGCCGAAGTAAGACATTATGAAAAAAAAAACAGGTCTATTGTCAATAACCAGCCATAGATTTTTGCCTTTGGGTTGTAAGCGAAGATTTCCTGACAGGAAATCCCAATACAGTTGCTCAACTTAGGGATTGAACGCAGGTCCTTCTGCTCAACATCACACATTACTTCTAAGAGCTAGAGGAATATACAAAATCTCAACGACCAACCATACGGTCGCCAGCACATCACGGTATACAAAACTGTCGAATTTCTTCAATCGATTTTCAATTTAATCTCTAAACAATACAGTTTATTATTCATTGGGGAAATTTCACAGTTCACAGTTTCACACACACTAACCTAACCTAACCTGTGGGCTGGCGACTGTACATCTTGTCAACACGCCGATTTAATCCATACAGTAGCAATCGATTACCGACAACAACGAACTACGAATATTTCATAGACACAATAAAACTCGATTACACAATACCATTCGTTCCATTCGAATGCGTTCATGCGATCGTTACATGTAATGTTCACTCATTCATGAAAGGGATAAACATGTCGTTAATTTTATTTTGAATTGAGAATATCAATGGTTTTTGAGATTTTAAAATAAGAACCATTCCGTTCATAATTATTTCTGTGGGTTTCATTTGATAAAGTGCCAATGATTGGTTAAAGCAACAACATTCTTTAACAATCAATGGCGTTTGCTTCCTTTGAATTCGTTGCAAGAGAAATGCACCAATAATGCGTTTCTCCTGCATTATTGGTGCATTTATAAATATAATTTTGCAAATAACTGAAACATCCTTTCTTTGTACATTCAACCGCAAATCAACACCAACAAATCCAAAACCCAAGCTGCTGCTGAGAATTTCATAGAAAAACTCTAAAATGCTTTGCTCGACTTGGGAATCGAATCCAGGACCTCTAACGTAGCTGTCACGCTTACTATCAATATCTATTAATACGGCAGTCAGGTAATTAAATCATAATTTACCTAAAGTATTCAATTTTTATGCTACAATAAAACTACGGAAGAAAGTATCCGGAAGTTACTGCATAGTGCCCATATTCCTCTATTCGCGTGCCTCGTTATACCGAGGTGCTTGCCCCAACAATACGTCTTTGTCCGTCTGTCCATCGCTTAGCATTCTGGACGCGACGCAAGGCCGCGATGCGCTAACTACGACCCGGTGTTGCCAGCACTCAACTTGAATTACCCTGGGGAATCTGTTATTTCGATTGGCATGGAATTAGGACTTGCTTTTGCTGGTTTTTATTTCTAAACTTGTGTGTATTTACAAGTTTCAAGTACATTCAATGATTGTTTTCTTTTTTAATCGTTGTCCCAAACTTAGATTTTCTCTCGTATCGTAGGTGCGTTTACAAACACAAATTCTCACATACACAAACGCCCGGACCTGGAACAACTATCTCTAGATCATACAAATATTTACTCCGTGTGGCCGCTAGTATCTATCTATACTACTTAATATGAAGAGAAGAAGCTGAAGAGTTTGTTTGTTTGTTTGTTTGCTTGAACGCGCTAATTTCAGGAACTACTGGTCCGATTTGAAAAATTATTTCAGTGTTAGATAGCCTATTTATTGAGGAAGGCTATAGGCTATATATCATCACGCTACGCAGACGAAGTCGCGGGCAGAAGCTAGTAATATATAATATTGTACCCCGCAATGTCACTCGCATTGATATCGTTTTTGCTAATCCCGTAGAAATATATACTGCGCAGCATCACGTGCCACTACCGAGTGGCAAGGTAACTATTCAACCTACGCACCACTGTTATTGTGAAAAAACAATAAAATTAAAATACATATTTCCCTTTTATTAAGCAAAAATCACGAACTGGCAACACCACCGCCGCCTCATTATTGCAGTTCCGTGGTATTGTTGGAACAAACCTGGTTTCAGGAAATATAATAATTTTTATATCATGGCACTGTAAAATTGAGGAAGAGTTACATACTTACATATAGTACATTACGCGATAGAAATTACTTTATTATCTACGGTATATAACGCTATGTACATAACATACCTAGTTTATTATTCTGTAATTATAATTATGTTGCGTTTTCCCGTACTAGTCTAGGATTTCCCGTTTCTTTTGTATCTCTTCTTTAAAAAAGGGTTGGCCTCCGGTATCCTCACTCACTCGGCAACAAAACATACCTAACTGTTCGGTCGATCTGGACCATTTGTGCCGAAGCATGGCTCTCCCACGTTAATTTGGTTGTGTCTTAAATTGTCATGACAAGATTGAAAGACTTTTTGCAAATGCAACCCGAATGCATAATATCGGAATTTTTTATTCATCCTTCTAGTCTTTTCCAAACTATGTTGGGTCAACTTCCAGTCTACCCAGATACTGAATTTCAGTATTTTATGAAGCGACTGCAACCTTACCTCCGCAACCCAATTTCCGGGCGGATATACTGGTTGTCAGGCTTTTTTGGGCTTCTGACTGCCACTAACAATTGTAATACCTAGATGTTCATCTAACGACCCATTTAGATCCCATGTACATAATAAGGGGCGAGCCATTGCCACTAACCGGTCACAAATCCCAAACTCCGAGCAGCTACTGAGAATTAAATTGAAAAACTCAATAATACTGCTAGATCTGGGTATCAAACCCAGATCCTCCAGCGTAGCAGTAGGTAATATAGATATTTGTTAATCCCAGCAGGCAGTCTGACAACAATTATTTATTGTGTATACAGTACCTACCTTCGTATCAATAACAAAGAGATATTATCAACGTTTAAGGAATAAGGAAGGAGACTAAGGAAAATACGTGGGAGACATACATGATAGCGTGCTCATGGCTCAGCGGTAGACAGCCGTGTGTTGCGTCGTGGGTTTGATGTTCAGTTGCAAAAATATCTATCGTTATAGCCCAATTAGAAGTGATATTTACAGATATAACCATTTTGGACTACCATAAATTTGTCGACACTTTAAGCGTAGCGGCTGAGCCATCGGCTTCTGCGACACGTGATGTGGGTTCGATCCCCATACAAAGCAAAATATTTGTATGATCTACAGGAAAATAGTTGTTCCAGGTCTGGGCGTTTATGTGAGAATTTCTGTTTGTAAACTCACGCACGATACCGGATAAAATCGTAGCGTGTGGCAACGTTTTAAGGCTGATCGTTTAGCTGAGCCCGCCAAATTCAAATTGCAATTGGTTTTCCGCAATTTGTAGATCTATAACATATTTTAGATTCATAGCTGTAGTAATTGCGCGATTAGCTATACAATATTCACAACTGAGAATTAAAAACATTGCTTATTAAACGTTACAGAAGCTAAAAGTAGGGTCAATTGTCAATTGTTGGCCAAAATTGATGATTGACACTACTTTTAGCTACAATATCGATTTGCAAGCAGAGGTTTTAATTCTTATAGATCTACAAATTGCGAATAACTAATTGTAATTTGAATTTGGCGGGCTCAGCAAAAATCGAACGATTCCTCTCGAGTTCAATCCAAGGCACAACATAACTCTGAGTTATATTGTTATATTAGTATGTGTAATATTCGTGGTAAGTCACAGAAATCAGTATGTTATTTTGTTATCTGTTACACTACGCGATCGCTTATATACTGAATAGTAAATAACTCATCTTCAACGCCCGAATTATGCCGTAATTATATTGTTCTGTTCGCGTCTAGATCACTGTGAGATATTTGCATACCGAAACTCTGAGCATGTTACTCTCTGATTTGGTAATGTTGTGTATACGATGTATATACATGTTGCCAGGAACAATACAATTCCTGATTCTGACGTCATAATTGTGTTTGTCATGGAATTGCTTCGGTTAAAACTCAAGACTGTCACTTGGCAGTGTAGGGGGGGCCTTGACAAGTTGCAATCTATCGCTCGAATCGACAAACGAATTGAAATAAAATGTATGGAGGGACATTGTTGTTTAAACAAGCACATATATAAATATAAATATTCTGGGACATTTTTACACAGCACCATCTAGTCTCAAACTAAGCAGAGCTTGTACTATGGGTACTAGACAATGGATATAATACTTATATACTTTTTTTTTTAAATACATACTTATAATACATAAGAAACACCCAGACGAACACAAACACTTATATTCATCACATAATTTTTTGTGTCCTGTGGGAATCGAACCCACGACCTCATGGTCAGCAGTCCGGTACTCGAACCACTAAACCACAGAGGTCGTCAGTTACAACCTAAGGCTGAGCGATACGCGAACCTGTCGACGTTGTGAGGAGGCTCATGAAACGTCACATCACCTTCTTGGGGAATGTGGATCGCTAATTTTTCACGTGGGAGAGCCATGCTTCGGCACGAATGGGCCGGCTCGACCGGAGTGATACCACGGCCTCACAGAAAGCCGACGTGAAACAACGCTTGCGTTGTGTTTCGCCGAGTGAGTTGAGGTTACCGGAGGCCCAAACCCTTTTAAAGGCGGGCAACGCACTTGCGACTCCTCTGATGTTGCGGGTGTCCATGGGCGGCGGTTATCACTTACCATCAGGTGATCCGTTTGCTCGTTTGCCCCGCTATCCCATAAAAAAAAAAAACATACACAAGCGTAGCGCTCATCTAGGGAAACATACCTTAAGCCCGGATGAAATAAAAAAGCTCCCCCTAGGAAAATCCTACAGTTCATAGTAGCTGCCTCATTAGCCTAGTGGTCCTGAGCGCGACTGCTACGCTTGAGGTCCTGGGTTCGATTCCCTGGTCGAGCAAAGTGTTATTGGGTTTTTCTATGAAATTCCCAGTAACAGCTCGGAGTTTGGAATTTGTGCCCGGTTAATGGCAATAGGCTCGCAATATTACATGGGACCTAAACATACCGGCGAACTGTGGGTGTAGTAGTTAGTACACCTCTGCCTAACCTTTCGGGGAATACAGGCGTGATGGTATGTTATGTTATGTCATAGTAGCTGAAGGATTCAGCGGTGAACTCTAACTCAACAAGTGGCAATCACAATAGACCGACTAAGGTCACAGTGATACTATAGACGCACGTAAATCTATATCTATCTATATATATAAAAGAAAGTCGTGTTAGTTACTCCATTTATAACTCAAGAACGGCTGAACTGATTCGGCTGAAAATTGGTGGAGAGGTAGCTTAGAACCAGGAGACGGACATAGGATATTTTTTATCCCGTTCCCGTGGGATGTGATGACAGACCGAATTCCACGGGGGCGAAGCCGCGGGCGGAAGCTAGTCTATATATATAAAAGAAAGTCGTGTTAGTTACACTATTTATAACTCAAGAACGGCTGGACCGATTTGGCTGAAAATTGGTGGAGAGGTAGCTAAGAATCAGGAGACGGACATAGGATACTTTTTATCCCGTTCCCGTGGGATATGACGACAGACCCAATTCCACGGGGGCGAAGCCGCGGGCAGAATCTAGTCTATATATATAAAAGAAAGTCGTGTTAGTTACACCATTTATAACTCAAGAACGGCTGAACCGATTTGACTGAAAATTAGTGGAGAGGTAGCTTAGAACCAGGAGACGGACATAGGATACTTTTTATCCCGTTCCCGTGGGATGTGATGACAGACCGAATTCCACGGGGGCGAAGCCGCGGGCAGAAGCTAGTTTACAATAAAAAAATGGAGATGACATTTTGTGCACGCTCGATTTGTTGAAAGCTAATGTCATTTGCATACAATTTGTTTCTATACGTTTGTCTATTCGAACTGCAGTAGCCTAAAGCACGAAGAACTATCGAATTGGTATCGTAAACGTATGAGTTTTTTCTACTAAACATCTCGTACTACATACATAGTTTCACATTCGTCTCCCATTGGGGTAGGCAGAGACTACACTTGCTACGATCCTCGCACACCACTTTCTCTATTCCTTATCCCTAGAGTGTCTAATAGAGCCATGCAGTATTCTACTAGTTTCAACGAAATGATTGATTGAATTTATATAAATAGTGTGATTGTTGTAATACTTTTGCTTGGCTACATTCCACGATGGCGTAAACCACTGCTTGGAAAATGGTGGCATATTGCCCGAAGTAAACACTCTTGTTAAACCTCACCGTACCGTACCGTATTTACCGTAGAAGGGCCATGCTTTGGCACGAATGGGCTCGACCGGAGTGATACCACGGGCTCACAGAAAACCAGCGTCAAACAACACTTACGAGTACGTTGTGTTTCACCGGAAAGTCAGGATACTGGGGGCCCAAACACTTTTGAAAGGCGGGCAACGCACTTGCGACTCCTATGGTGTTGCGGGTGTTCATGGGCGGTAATCGCTTACCTTCAGGTGATACGTCGGCTCGTTTGCCCCCCTATCACATAAAAAACCTTGTAGACTTGGCACACCACATTCGCTTCACCTACGTTCATTAACCTCCTCATGCATGATCGTCTATTTAGGGTTCATTGAAAATTTAAAAGCATTACTGTTTACAGCACTTGTAAGTGCATGTTACGGAATTGCTAGTTTGTCAATTCAGAGCTCTCAGTATGTAGGTATGTGAAAAGTCAAAGAGCTTCTTTTCAGAGACTTGCATTTCAAAGATGCAAGCCAAGTTTGTTTGTAAGGGAAAATATCTACTGATGTTTGTCAGACATTAATTAAATTAAATGTAGAGTATCTACGCTTTTCAAACTTAGAAAAGTTTACGAGAATCTATATTATAATACATAATACATAATATACTTACCTAATTAAAATTGGATTATCTGTTAATAAGTATTAAAATAACCGATTTTTACTATGTGCATTTGAATGTACACGGTACATATACCAAAACAATATTTTTTATAAATGTTGTCCGTTTGTTCCGGCTAATCTCTGAAATGGCTGGACTGATTTTGACAGGAATACTGGCAGATAGCTTTTAATTATTTATTTTTTAATATTCTGGGACATTTTATCACAGCACCATCTAGTCCCAAACTAAGCAGAGCTTGTACTATGGGTACTAGACAATGGATATAATACTTATATACTTTTTTTTGTGAATACATACTTATAATACATAAGAAACACCCAGACGAACACAAATACTTATATTCATCCCATAAATTTTTGTGTCCTGTGGGAATCGAACCCACGACCACATGGTCAGCAGTCCGGTAATCGAACCACTTAACCACAGAGGTCGTCAAAAGCTGATGCTATCAGGCGATCTGTGAGCTCATTTGCCCCCTATCCAATAAAAACAATGAAATAAATGAGCCACACCACCCATTTCTCACCCCTAAGAAAATCCTGGAGTTCATAATAGCTGCAGGATACAGCGATGAACTCTACCTCAACAAGTGGCAATCGCAATAGACCGACTGTGGTCGCAGTAACATTATAGCCGCAAGCAATTAATAAAAAAACAGTGTGAACACAGCTTTAGCTGACTTTACTGTAATTATCACCACTGCCAACTCTAGCAATTCCTAAGACTCACTTTATGTGTAACCAACTTTGACACGAATGCAGAACTAATAAACTAAAGCTCCCCACACACGAGACTAAAACTAAAAAAAAACTGCGAAGTCGTCGAGTGACCTTCTAAGTTGAAGTAACCACCACATAACTCAATTCTGGCCGATCCAACTTATGATTACGTCGGTATCGGGGGTAGATGATCAAAAAACTTTTCTCGTTACTCCCGCTTGCTCATTTGACAAGTTGAGCCGTTTGGTAACCAAGTTTTTGGTAATACGCCCCAGGATATATTAGCGGAGATAAGGCCAGCGAATTTGACTTCAAACTATTTTATTTTAATGTTCATCGATTCGATGTTGGGATTTCCAGTTAAGTATTTGCTGAATTAACATAAAGAAAGAAAAGCGAACCATTCCATACGTAAATATACCGTCGCGCCTTTATCCCTCGAAGTGTTTGCCGGTATGATTAGGTCCCATGTAATAAGGGGTGAGCCTATTGTCATTAACTCCGAGCTGCTATTAAGAATTTCATAGAAACATTAAATAACACTGCTCGACCCGGGAATCGTACCCGGGACATCTAGCACAGCAGTCGCGCTTGCCACTAGCCTCTAGTTATCCACCCAAAAAGAAGAAAAAAAAATTTAGTACGAAAAATCACACACAAAAGCAAGAATTATTAATAAAAAGGATATGTTAGTAATATAACATAACATCACGCCTGTATTCCCTGGAGGGTTAGGCAGAGGTGTTGTGTACACCCACAGTTTACCGGTACGTCGATGTCTCGTATAATTTGGGCGAGCCAATTGCCAATCCAAACTCCGAACTACTGAGAATTTCATAAGAAAACTCAACAGCACTTTTCTCGACCTAGGAATCGAAGCCAAGACCTCTTGGCCCTCTTGAGGTACACTAGACTACTGAGGTTTACCGAATTATTTATCAGATTTAACTAAATTGACTTTTCTTATCTGTAATTAGCCTTCGTACTATTCCCGACCCTTCCAATCTAACACACATAAACAAATTCTGGTCTTAAATTTTCTTTTAAAATACTCAGTAACTTCTTGCCCGACCTGGGATTAGAATAATGGGGCAATTAATATAATGAAAATGTAAATATATTCATTCATTGTTATTCTTAAATTTTTGTAACTAGGTCATCTAAATCTAGACACACTATTGTATTTTTTCTATTTCATCTAAACATTTCAGACAAAACACTAATGGTTTGATTCCCGGTAATTTATCGTAGTAGGCAACATTTTGCTAATTCTTTTGCCGAGAGAGGTATAACTATACAACTTTAATTCCATCCCTTCGCAAGTAGAAAACACAACGTAATAACCTGCAGTTATGATGGATGTACGAAAATTTCAAATTGCTGTTTGAGAGACCATGTGTAGCAGTCCGTCAATAATATAGTCACATCATTCGAACTCTTTTATTTATTCATGCCACTCCTGTGTCCCTCGAAAATCAGTCCTTTACCAGACGCAGAAGAGAGAGAAACGACGGCAGACGATCCATAAAGACTTTCTGTACTATAAAAAAACCATTTTAAGTACAATCTCTTCGTATAACAGTATTTGCGCATTAACAAGTCTCTTTAGACAGTCAAAAGCTGGTTTATACAAAATATCTTGACAAGCCACTAAAATATGCATGTATGTAAGAATTTTGAGTTCAGACAATGTTTATAATAAATTCTATAAATAATTACAAAGCTTTTTTTTAAGAATTCATCCCGAGAAAGACGTTAGAACTTACAAATTAATTAACATCAAAGATTCTATAACAAATTCACGAACACATGAAGCGCCTTTCTTAGTATGGCCGACTTATACCCGATCCAGTACATATCGTAATAGAATCGGCGCGGGCGCCTATCTCCGCACAATTTATTGCTACCACGTATCGGCCTATTAACACGGGGCCTATTAACGCGAGTCCTATTAAAATAACACGTTTAGCGTTGGGTCACACTGGGAGGAAATATTTTTTTTCTCAGTAGTCCATATTAGCAGCTGTGATGTTCTATATAAAATAGGAATTAACTTTTTATCATGCAATAGGCTCGCCCCCTATTACATGGGACCTAAAACATACCGGCGAACTGTGGGTGTACATTAGTACGCCTCTGCCTAACCCTTCGGGAAATACAGGCGTGATGGTATGTATGTATGATGTATGTTACTATGTGCTTTTACAGATATATAAAGATGCACCAGATTTGAGATACTATTTAGTAACCAGCTTTTTTCTTGTGGGAATTCTACAGTAATTCGTACGTGGAAAGCCAAGCGAAGTAAATTACCCCGATCCTGTCTAAAATGGGGATAATGCATACTTATGTTACAAATTACAACAGTTTACCGACATAATATGGAACGAATTGGCAATTACGAATAGTTTGCGGTAATGCCACTGAAATTCGAACTCTAGTTGTATATATGTAGCGTACCTATTTGTATGTTTAACACTACAGACTTTATTTACGTTATTAATATTTTGAATAAAACCGTGATGGCCTACTGATATGACCATTAGACTGCCAAGTCAAAGTTCTCGAGTTCAAATCCAAGGCACGCACCTCTGACTTTTCGAAGTTATGTGCGTATTAATAGTTAATTATCACGGGCTTAAACGGTGAAGGAAAACATCATGAGGAAACCTGCACGTGTGAGAGATTTTCTCGACGGCGTGTGAAGTCTGCCAACCCGCATTAGGCTAGCGTGGTGGACTATAGCCTAATCCCACTCATTAGTGAGAGGAGACCCGTGCTCAGCAGTGGGACATAAATAATGGGTTGATTATGTATTAATATTTTTAGAATAGAATAGAATAGAAATATTTTTATTCAGACGAACAGAAGGATACAATACAAATACATACACATTAAATTTTGATAGGTACAAGTAAAAACAAAAGAAAAAACATTGTCGTCATGTCCGTACCGAATGGGTAACCAACTCAGCATGTGCTGGGTATCCAATGCCCAGCGCTGGTTTTCAGTTGGCACCCTTGCAGTGACACACGGAAGCGGGAAACATAAATGATTCATACATTTTGAGGTTATTTAACGAAAAGGTAAATGAAATACATTTTTTGGTGAGATTTAGTGTTCTTTTCCATCTGTAAGTATATCAGCAACACTTTTCTTGTTAAATACTTCTTTAATTGCTTTGATGTAAATTTGCCTCCGTAATCAGGTCTAGTGTGGTCGAAATAAGGATAAATCTATACTAAAAAGCTGAAGAGTTTGTTTGTTTGCTTGAATGCGCTAATCTCAGGAACTACTACTCCAATTTGAAAAATTCTTTCAGTGTTAGATAGTCCATTTATTGAGGAAGGCTATAGGCTATATATCATCACGTTAAGACTAAGTAACTATTTTTTATTAATATAATAAGCGCGTGGAATAAAAATAAGTAATTATTTTTTATTCCACGCGGATGAAGTCGCGGGCGGTAGCTATATAAATATAGCAAATTGAAATCGTTCTGTCGTTGTCGTTAAAAAAGTATAAATATAAGCATATTAAAATAGTTTCCGCTGTTTTTGTCTTTAAAAAAATATAAATATAAGCAAATTAAAATCGTTCTATTGTTGTCTATAAAAAAGTATAAATGTAAGCATATTAAAATCGTTTGCGCTGTGTTGGTCTAAAAAGTATGCAAATTAAAATCGTTCTGTTGTTATCTATAAAAAAGTATACCTAAATGTAAGCATATTACAATCGTTTGCGCTGTATTGGTATTTTAAAAAAATATAAATATACCATAATTATTAAAATCGTTTCCGCTGTTCTTGTCTTAAAAAAGTATAATAATAAGCATATTAAAATCTTTTCCGCAAGGACCCTTGCCGAACAAGTCCTCGAAGCCGGATTTTTGGCTAAGAAGGTCTTATAGTATTAAAGTGACAGGGACAAGCTGCCCAAGAGTTTGTTGCACCTGTTTTTCTCCTCAGTTTAAAGTTAAAGTTAAGCTACGGTGCCCGTATTTGGGTGCTGCCTTGTAATACTCTAGATATTCTAAAAATAAGACATCTTAGTCCTATTTACAATAAGATAATGACTTTCGATTTATTTTACACTAGTTGTTTTCCCCGGTTTCACTCGTATTATAAGGTATTTTTTAAGCAAAAGATAACTTTTGTCCATCTCTAAGGCCCAATCGCTCTCTATAGGAAAAATCATCAAAATTGATTGAGCGATCATCATCATCATGTCTGAAAGAGCTAACAAATAGGCAGACAGACACGCAAACTTTTTTATCTTTCTTATTTGGTACCTGCACTAAGTATGTTTTTTAATCATACTATTTGATTTTTTTTATTTTTTACCTGTTCTAGTCTAGTACTGAATTATGAGTACTTTTGTATTAAATTTCTCAATACTCAATACATTTATTGCATTCCACAATTTAAATAGATGTTACAATAATTACAATAATATGACGACACGTTTAGCGTAGCGGCTGAGCGATCGGCTTCTGCGACACGTGTTATGAGTTCGATCCCCACACGGAGCAATTATTTGTACGATCTACAGGTAGTTGTTCCGGGTCTGGGTGTTTGTGTACTATGTGAGAATTTGTGCTTGTAAATGCACCCACGATACAGGAGAAAATCCTAGTGTGGGGCAACGTTTTCTTTTTTTTAAAGTTAGATACCGCTGCACAATTTTTATTATACAGAACTCCTTGTTGTTTGTGGGGAACTAAAACATTCAAGACCATGTCCCATGAATCACTAATGCGTCACAATGCACATAGTGCTGGGTAACACATTTATCATAACCCGAAACGTCTTTCTGTGAGAACAGAGAAATGCAACAAGTGTTATAAAATAATAAAGACTATATTCAGAGGTAATAAAAATAGCAGACGGCTCCATTTTTAACCCGCAGCAGTCGGATATATCCTTATTTTAACCCCTCAACTTATATATAAAAGTTTCACAAGTCTAGACGTCGATTGGCGTTAATTAAATATTACTTTGGCACATTGATTTGAAAGCTCGTTTGATGTAATACTTAAAGTAGTTACATGCCAAGTGTCGTGAGTACGATTCCTATACGAGTCACATTTTTAAGAGACACAGTCAAGGTTTTCTTGTTAATAGCTTGTAAGGATGTTTGAGGGACAAACATCCTTACAAGCTATGACTGTGTCTTGACCAGTATTAAAAATAAAAAATAATGATTTAAATTATAGTTAATCAAGAGAAATGTAATGAAGATTCACAGACAACCCAATTCCCGTGCCTTAGGGAATCAAATGTCATAATTTTGACATTGACACCTGTCAAATGTGTGTCTTATGACATTTGATTCATTGACATTAAATAAATATGAACAAAACAGAACTGAGTATGTATGTTTCATCTTTCATCATCAACTCACTAACTGTCCCATTGCTGGGGCATACCTACGTCTCTTGTCACATAGGCCTATATATATATATATATAGATATCCAGGTTATCTCACGATTTTTTCCTTCACAGTGGCGAGCCAGAATTTATTATATTCTGGGACATTTTTACACAGCACCATCTAGTCCCAAACTAAGCAGAGCTTGTACTATGGGTACTAGATAATAGATACCGGAGGCCCAAACCCTTTTAAAAGGCGGGCAACTCACTTGTGACTCCTCTGGTGTTGCGGGTATCCATGGGCGGCGGTTATCGCTTACCATCAGGTGATCCGTCTGCTCGTTTGCTCCTCTATCCCATAAAAAAAAACACTTATATTCATCACATAAATTTTTGTGTCCTGTGGGAATTTATTTATTTATTTATTATAATTGCGCATCGTCAGAACCTACCTTAGAATTCTTTGTACAACATAATCTTGAAAATATTTCGGCGCAGTGTACCCCCAACCTAATTGTTTATGTGGCAAGAATCAAACAGAATAGAAATGGTCCGCCAAGATAATCAGAAATTAAAGCTTATGTGTTTCTCGTCTGATAAGAAAACAAAAGGAAATGTTATGTATTGTGTACTTACTTAGCGGAGTATTAATCTGGGAATTTTGACTGTACCTTTCGTATAGAGATTGAAGTGATCACCTCGCCACATTTTACCGAATACCGCGGGTTTGATTTCCACCCGAGAGAAATCAAAGTTATAGTTTTTTTTGTTACAATTGCTACTGCATTCTATTTTGGCACTAAGCAATAAATTAATAACATAAATAAAATAACTGAACTGCCGCATTAGCCTAGTGGTCCTGAGTGCGACTGCTACGCTAGAGGTCTTGGGTTCGATTCCCAGGTCGAGCAAAGTGTTAAATATTGGGTTATACTATGAAATTCCCAGTAGCAGCTCGGAGTTAGGAATTTGTGCCCGGTTAATGGCAATAGGCTCGCCCCCTATTACATATATGGGACGTAAACATACCGGCGAACTGTGGGTGTATATTAGTACGCCTCTGCCCAACCCTTCGGGGAATACAGGCGTGATGGTATGTATGTATGTATAAAATTACTGGACTAATGAGGTCTCAAGATGACACCGCGCGCGTGATACCTACCAATGGTCTTGCTGACGTGTATGGGTTGACCCTTACTATGGAGGCGGCACATATGCTTGCATGTAATTTTATTTAGTCTTTAAAAGTTTATTGAGTCTTTAAAAGAGACCATTATGCTCTGAGTTTGTTTCGGTGTTTCTTCTCAGAGGTCGTCAGTTAGGAAATGCCGGTGAATCTTGTAAAAAAAATTGTAAAACATTGACTTGTAAAAGTATCTTTAAAAGATCTATTTACAGAAATAATTATCAGTTATCAATATAGTTACTAGGTAAGGTGTCATTGTATGACATCGAACTAATTACAAAGTAAGTCATGTCGGTTGAGAAGCAAAGTAACTTGCTTTTCAATAGTTGCCACGACGTAAATTTAGAATGTGAAGGCAAATTTCGACATGGCGGGTGGGACTCGCGTTGGATCAGTGGTCATAGCGTCTGGTGTATTTAACCAGAAGACGCAGGTTCGAATCCTGCCCGCAAGTCGATTTTTTCCTTCACTAAAATAACATCTTAGATAAAAATCTGTTCTGGCGCATTGCAGCAAAACTCTAATATCCTAAGGCATTTTTGTAAGCCATGTTGATTTCACGTGGATGCTTATATTATTCCTCTGCAGTACTCGACCCGCTATGCCAGTCGAAATATTGAAACCACAAACTAAATATGAAAATACGGAATGCAAGAAAACTTAAGCTGAAGTTGTAAGATAATTTTTTACTTTTCTATAACGGAACAAAGAGAATTGTATTGAATACCATAACCGCAGTATTCTCCGAAGGGTTAGGCAGAGGCGTACCTACATTGTACACCCAGAGTTCGCCGGTGTGTTTAGGTCCCGTGTAATAGAGGGCGAGGCTATTGCTATTAACCGGACACCGAAACTACGCGCTGCTACTGAGAATTTCATAGTAAAACCCGATAACATTTTGCTCGACCTGGGAATCGAACCCAGGGCCGCTAGCGTAGCAGTCGCGTTCAGGACCACTAAACCAATGAGGTTGTTACGACACTAATGAAGAAGATTAATTTTTTTTTCGTAGGCATTTAGGTGCTCAAACCCCACAAATGGTTACAATTACGCAACGAAAACCTCTTTTATACCTACCTACCAAAAAAACCACTAGAATACAATGCTAATAGCAATAAAAGCTCATTCCCTTACTTTTAGCACAACGACAATATCTAGTCTAGGTGTTTCTTTAGCAATTGGAGACATTCGGTATAAACACGTAGTACCGCTATTTCGCTGAAATCTTCTGAAATAGTAACTTTGAAAACATACGGAAGGTTATTTCGCGTGGGCACGCAGCGTGCAATAAAACGCTGGCATTGTGAATTTTCTTTTAACAGTTGCCCTAAAAAAATATCACTTGAAAAAGATAATAATAAACAATATAGTTTGTACAGAATAAGTAACTGAATCGATAACAATTATTTGTACACCATGTTATATTTTGTCCCTAAAATATTTAAAAAGGGTTACAAGTGGGACACCGGGGGTAATAAGACGCGGTGCGCATGTTATTGTACGGGCAACCAGGTAACATATAGCTTATAACTTTTTTATTTTTTGTGATACTGTTTTGAAATTTTGTACATAGCTTCTTTACATAAAAATACTAGATACGTGTCTCGGGTTTCGCATATACCTACTAAAAGTTATATTATATACAGGCTGACTTTTAATTCAAACATTACACACACATGCACACATTTTTTGTTTGGCGCATGGCGCAGTGAGCTGACTACGGAATAAAGAAAGCAAAAGTACAGTCCAGTTCCACCTGCGGTTATGTTTTAAAGAAACAAACTTTACTAATATTATAGTACTACAAAAAGAAATATCTTCAAAACGGGTCAGCCTAAAATATATTACTGTATGTTTTCCCAAACGCTAGAAATTGGTGGAAAGCCGTAAATGCTAAAGCGGCGCCTACACTGTTCAACATAACGATGGCATTAACGAGAATTTGCGCTAACTACTATGCACTTTATTGTGACCAAACATTTTGGAGTTAAAGGAGACTTTTTGACATTTTTTAATGATCCAAAAAGATATGTCATAAACTCATAACCTTATTTTGAGCGTAAGAGAAAAATATATAAAGTAGTATGTCAAAAGTAAAATATTAAGGTGCAGCCTGTACAAAAAATCTATATAAAATATATATATCTCTTAGGCTATGTGTAATGTGTTATCAATAGATATTGCTGCCGTCACCTTAAGACGGACAATGGGGAAGAAAAATTCGACATCACTGGAGTAACTTCGGTAACATACGAGTAGCTAGCTGAATATCGGAGATTGCAGGCTGGAATCCCGTCCCTATGAAGGAGTCCAGAAAAAGCTGAACCACAGCCCGCCAGGCCATGGTTATAGGGTCTTTTTGCCCTATAACCATGGCCAGGCGGGTTATTGTTCATCTTTCGCTTTTGCAAGTACGGTTTTTAAGCGATACAAGTCTGACATATCTTGCCTTCTCCTCAGGATGCAGACAATCCATGAGAATTTCCCGTACACCAAAAAAATACCTAAAAAAGGATGGATGCCCTTGAAAATTATTATTATAATAATAAAATTAGGATAATGTTTTTTTAAGGTATTTCCAAAAGTTAACCATAATTTCATACAAATTTACTACTTTCCCAATGAGTCTTCGGATTGGTATACTCTTTCCGAATAAGTCTGTTTATCTATCTAATCACGAAAAATCTTGTTGCAGGTTCAATGTTGGCTCTAACTAACAGCCTCAGTTGCACGTAAGTACAAAATGTATAAAAGTTTAAAGGGTAAGTTGAAGGAGCGCGACTGCTATGCTAGAGGTCCTGTGTTCGATTCCCAGGTCGAACAAAGTGTTCTTGGGATTTTCTATGATATTTTCTGTAGCAGATCGGAGTTAGGAATTAGAGTGGTCTAAAAAAATAAAAGCCGCGGAACTTTGTACAAAACACATTTTTCTAATACATTCTTACTAAAATCGAAATAATTTATTCAAGAAATATTACAAGGAAGTACTTGAACATCATTTTTATATTTAAGACATCTGTCAAAACGCTGACCCTTCATCACCAAGGAAAAGTGGCGTAAAAAATCCCCAAAAACACATTACTAATTTATCAAGGCGTAAATTTATACAAAACAGAAATTTATTTTTGTCTAGAGTAATTATAATATAATTAAAAAATCATTCCTACATGTCAGCTAAGCTATACCTACATATTAGGTATATTTTTTTTTCCTAAAACAAGAGTCGAATGACGCTAATGTACGCATCATGCACGTGAACGGGTGCAGTCTGTCGGCCAGGTGCAGTAGTCAGCCCTTCTTTTTCTGACAAAAATTAAAAATAATATATTTTAAAAGTGCATATGGACTTCCTTGCCGTTTCATCTCCATAAGACCTATTTTTTTAGAAACGTACAACTAGGTTTTGACTATTCAAAGTTTAAAAATAGGCAGGATTTTGAGGTTAGAGATTCAGTCAAAAAAATTCACTGATTAAATAAAGTTGTTAACACATAAATAATACAAAGTCATCCAATAGCAAATTATTTTTAATAGTCAACATTTAAATAGAACATTTTGACTTTGATAGACTTGTCCCACCATTTTCCTATCTTATGGCCACACTACCGCTCAGTAATACTGACGGAAGCATTACATGAACACTTGTTAATGTACATAGTAACCCGAGAGATACCTACATTAGGTATAATACATAATATGTGCGACACGCGTTTGATACCCAGGGGCTCCTATATAAATCATTCATAGCTCATAATGTCATGCTATTTATGTATAATACAATATATAAAGAAAATCCTGTCTCTCCAAAAATTCTCTATTACTAAAATTCTATAAGCATAGCCCAGTGATATGACCATTGGACAAGTCAAAGATCTCGAGTTCAAATATTAGGCACGCACTTTTGAAGTCTGCGTATTATTTAATTATGACGCGCTTAAACGGTGAAGGAAAACATCGTGAGGAAACCTGAATGCCTGAGAGATTTTCTCGGCGGCGTGTGGAGTCTGCCAACCAGCATTAGGCTAGCGTGGTGGACTATAGCCTAATCCCCCACATTGTGAGACGAGACCCGTGCCCAGCAGTGGGACATGATAATAATGTGTTGATTGTATATGTTATGTATAAGCACGAAAAAGTGACATCGATTAATGGTGGACATTCCAAAAACCCAAATGAAACGCTTTAGGTCCACTGTTCATATGCATACCGCTGAAATGTGGAATACGCTTCCCGAGTGGGTCTTCCCCAAGAGATATAGTCCGGGTGTCTTTAAACCACGAGGGAACCAGTTTCTTCTAGGCTCGCGCTCTCCTTCGTAGATCGCAGTGTCGAGGCGAACTGGCGGTCAAGCATAGAACTATCAAACATAAAAAATAAAAAATCCTTTTCTGATCACAAGTAAGAAAGTACCCCGAATAAAATTAAGTAAAATGTACATTCGTAAATCTCTGCTTCACCCTTCGGGGAAAGCAGGTGTGATGGTATTTTTATGTATGTTATGAATAACTATTATTAACCAACAAAAGTGGGTCTTTTGAGCATGAAACTTTCATACAATTATTATATTGCCCCAGCTAAGTAATTGCCCGGCCAAGAGCAAGGAAACTGAAGTACCTACAAAATTGCTCTACCCACAACTAAACCTAATTATGAAAGCACAAGACGCTTTTTAATAGGACCGCTAATGCAGGCAAAGCCGGGGCAAGCAAGTAGTGTAATTTAGTTTATGGTACTATAATATTCGGCTTTTGAAGAGAGAACAATAAAGGATCCGATTCGTCAGAAATTAAACAATATCAATACAGTGCGATAAATTCCATAAAAGTAGTTGTAAGGCAGAGGCGTACTAAGGTACAACATCCACAGTGCATCGGTAAGTTTAGATCCCATGTAATAGGGGTTGAGCCTATTGCCATTAACCGGGCATAAATTCGAAACTCCGAGCTGCTACTGAGAATTTGAGCGGCAAGTCTATCCCTACTAATATAATAAAGGCGAAAGTAACTCTGTCTGTCTGTTACGCTTTCCCGCTTAAACCTCTCAACCGATATTGATGAAATTTGGCACAGACAATCTTTAGACCCTGAGAAAGGACATAGGCTATATATCATCACGCTAAGACTAAGTAACTATTCCACGCGGACGAAGTCGCGGGCGGAAGCTAGTTTGAAAATAAATAAACATACTGTCACCCCTGTGTTCCCCGAAGTGTAAGGTTAAGTTAATTCACACAAAACAGAGCAAGCCACCCCATTTTCAATCCAAAAGGTCTTTAAAAATATCTTACTTAACGAAACTAATTAGCTGAAAAGGTTTCTTTCATCCCTGTTTCAGGATCTTTACCTGATAAACAAATCGCCGGGTCACGTCCAAATGTAATATGTTGACCACAAAAGGTTTCCCGTCAATCAGATTAGCTGTTTTTCTTGTGTCCAACAAAATATTTATTTACAATACAATACAACTTTCAAGTTTCAACAAAACACTGTTTTTAGGGTTCCGTACCCAAAGGGTAAACACGGGGCCCTATTACTAAGACTTCCCTGTCTGTCCATCCGTCTGTCTGTCACCAGGCTATATCTCAAGAACCTGTTTTCGATTAACCCCTTTTCTTATACCATTACCGGGCACGTACGATGCCACCTTACCTATTAACTATATTTTTTAAGTTTTTTTTTGCATTTTCCAAGCTAAGATTATAAATGTGTGTATCAAACCAGAAGACGCAGGTTCGAATCCTGCCTGCGAGTCGTATTTTTCCTTCACTAAAATTGATTTGATATACGTTTGAACGGCAGGTAATAAATGCAACATCATAGCCTACATGATACTACACGATACACAGTAGGTAGTTACCTGTCTCCTCTCCCCCTATACGTATAATAAAACAGATAATAAAATCCAAAATTGAATCGTCTAACGCCATGAATACTTTATTCCATCCACGAGGCTCACAAAAAAGACGCCTACCATTTCTGTCTAGCTTTCTTCATAAAAATAAACGCAATATAAAAAATCAATAGACAATCCAGCCGGCTTAATTGAACGATCTGGTAAAGCCGTCTTAAGTGCCTCTAATCCTTATTGCCTTTTAGCTAGCGTAAAATTGCTAATGAGCGAAATCTCTAGTCTATGAGTACACGTAGAAGGGATGTAAGATGGCGCTTTGGATAAGCATTCATAATGCTGGCGAAAAAGTATTTATTTTATTTTTATGAATATTATGTCATATAATTGTATATGATAAAGAAAAAATAAAAATAATAACAGTAATAACCTAATTGTAATATGGCCATTAGACCGCTAAGTTTCAGGTCTTAATCATAATTATGACGCGTTTAAATGGTGAAGAAAAACATCGTGAGGAAACCTGTACGCCTGATTTTCTGGACGGCTTATAAACGAATGAATGAATGATGTTTATTTCTGTAAATAGATATTTTAAGGATACTTTTACAAGTTTACGACCTGTTAGACGATATAATGGATTAATAATGAAAGATGAAAAGAATATAAAATGAAATATGGATATTAATTTTATAGTATTATTCGTAAATCTTCAATAGTTTTTATGACTTTTTTCGTACATCCGTATTTTGAAAGCGTAATTGTTGTTTTTTTTTTTTATGGGATAGGGGGGCAAACGAGCAAACGGATCACCTGATGGTAAGTGATAACCGCCGCCCATGGACACCCGCAACCCCAGAGGAGTCGCAAGTGCGCTGCCCAACTCTAACTGCTAACCTCAACTCAGTCGGCGAAACACAACGCAAGCGTTGTTTCACGCCGGTTTTCTGTGAGGCCGTGGTATCACTCCGGTCGAGCCGGCCCATTCGTGCCGAAGCATGGCTCTCCCACGTGAAATTTTCAAACTATTCGAAAACTAAGTGTTATGCGTGTCTGTATGTTTTAACGCTTAGTCATCTTCACCAAAAAGCGTCATCTTACAACCCCATCGCAACACCATACCTTTGGACAAAGCTTCCCAACCATTGTGCGGTGTACTACAGAATGAGATCTTATTATAGATTGCCGGTTCACAGGCAGTAATCGATCTCCTCTCTCCAGATAATACCTTTAATATCGCAGAGGTTGAATGGCGGTTTCTTTGTGCGATGTACCTACTCTATCGTACGGATTTGAAAGCGCCATCTTAGGGCTCATTGTGTGTGTACTTTTTTGTGTACAAATGGTGCGTGTTTACGGAAGTCGTTTAGTATGTTAATAGATGTTTTAGGGTAAAGAATTTTTAAAATAACCCTTAAGTAAAGATTTTTTTCCAACCTTATTTTTAATGGAATATGACACTGCCTCTGCCTCATTAGTCTAGTGGTCATAAACGCGACAGCTACGCTGAAGGTCCTGGGTTCGATTCCCAAGTAAAGTATCGGGATTTCCTATAAAATTCTCAGTAGTAGCCGCCCCCTCTCTATAACTTCTGCCTGAGCCTTCAAGGAATACTGGCGTGATGGTTATATTATGAAATAAGAAACAAACTCATTCCAGATCAAAATTTTAGCATGCACTATAATATAGTGAGTATATATTTTTCTTCCTGTCTCTACTACACTTACTAAATTTCTAGAAAGTTCTCTTCCGTTTCGCTAAAAGAAAAATTCCTCCAAAAGATAAAACAAAAAGTGCCTTGATGCCTCCTCGACACCTTTTAAAACTTAAAACTTTGACAATATCGTAAAAAAATACAAACAAACTCACGTAGCGAGGGATGAAGTATGGAAAGTTCTCGAAACGTCCGCTATGGCTATAGCTCTTAAAACGTCCTTACAATATCGTATTATTTATTTAGGACGCGCTGTGGTAAAGCTCTTGATATAGGGTTGTCGCGGGAAACTTTGTGGTTACTTTCGGGTTGCATGTTGGTAACTTTGGAGGAAGAGGTTTATTGAAAAGACGAGGTATCAATGCCAACAGATACTTGTTACTCATCAGGGTTGCTGATCAAATTATAAGACAAGTAATGTAATCTATACTTCTATACTAATATATAAAGCCGAAGAGTCTGTTTGTTTGTTTATTTGCTTGAACGCGCTAATCTCAGGAACTACTGGTCCGATTTGAAAAAATCTCTCAGTTTTAGATATATATAGAGATATATATATCATCATGCTAAGACTAAGTAACTATTCCACGCGGACGAAGTCGCGGGCGGAAGCTAGTAATCTAATAACATTATTGACTTTGGTCAAACTTGGACAGCCTTCAACGTCCACACATCTTGTTATCGCAATATTGTACCAGTGAAGATTGTAACATTATTTATTTAAAAAGAGTGTCCATGGAGTTTCTTTGCGGATTATTCACCATAGGATCAACCTTTTGGAACCGTGCAATTAGTCATAGTAAATCAAAACGTTTCATAAACGTCTGACCTCTCTGATGTATAGAGGTCCATACAAAGAAGAGATCATCACTGTTAGTTTTTATAGAATTCTAATCCTACCATAACTTCATGTGAGCGAAGCCGCGGACAAAGGCTAGTAAAATACTATATGTTGTGTTATAATTATAATAGGTATTCTTACTAGTAAATAAAGTCTAAAATCTTTCAGTCACAACCCTAGTGCATTTGGACAAAGTCTGAAAATGGAATTCAACTTGAAACTCAATTATTCGTGGAGATATAGTACTATTTATACCTGAATCGGGGCTGCCACGTTTGCTTTCTTGCGATGGCACACAATTTTCAATAGCTGCTCTGAAGATTTCCAGATTTGTCATATTCTGTTATGAACTTTGGAGTTGTGATAGGTGAATTTTGGTAAAACGGAAGCTGGATTAGCAGTTATTATCGTTATATCAGCCAAATAGCCTTGATAGTCTAGTGATATCGCCATTGGACTACTAAGTCAAAAGTCTCGAGTTGTACTCCAAGGCAGGCACATCTACTTTTCAAAGCGAATAATAACGGGCTTAAACATTGAAGGAAAACATCGTGAGGAAATTTGCATGCCTGGGAGATTTCCTCGACGGCGTGTAAAGTCTACCAACCCGTCTTATACCAGCGTGGTGGACTATAGCCTAATCTCTCATCTGAGAGGACATAATAATGGGTTGATTATATATTATATCAGGCTAAAGATGTACACTGACGCACAAAGGCCTCCCCCATAGACTTCTGCAAGGATCATTGCCTGCAACTAAAGACTTCCAGCGACCTTTAGTAGGTCTTCTGTCTACTATACATAAAAATTTACTATATATAACTTATTACTATATATAAAAATTCTACAATACAAATAATAGAATAGTAAACCTGACATCATTCTGCCTTAAAATCTACATTCAGAAATGGCTAATAACCAAGGATTATGCCCATACGGAGAACCTCCTAAAAATTGCAATTTAAAATCTCGTGCTCACACACAGACAAACACACGCACAAACGCAGATACGCACAAATGCAGACACGCATGCGCTCACACACATTTAAAACACATAGACACACACACTTACACACAACACACACACACACACACACACACACACACACACACACACATACATACATACACATAAATATTCAAAACACACGCACACGCACGCACACACACGCACACTCACACAATCTTACAGTATAGTATAATATTAATCTAGTATAATATACACATTAACTGAATTACTCTTACATTTACATTTGCGGAAGGGACTGGACCCCACGACACAGGGAATCCTAGTGTGGGGCCCAGAGATATATTGTATTCTTTCTTCTAGAGTTTAAGTAAACTGATTGTAAAATGTGTATAAGCATTGTACAAATGTTTGAATGAATAAAGAATTTAATTTTTTTTTTTTTTTAACCGGGCACAAATTCCTAACTCCGAGCTGCTACTGCGAATTTCATAGAAAAACCCAATAACACTTTGCTCGACCTGGGAATCGAACCCAGGACCTCTAGCGTAGCAGTCGCGCTCAGGACCACTTGGCTAATGAGGCAGTACTGGGTATATAAAAGAATGTTATTGTTATATATTTTGTATTTTTCCTTTATTTTATTTTATTTGTAACATGTTCTTTTGTACCGCTTGTTACATGCACAGCATCCACATGAATTGATGAGTCAAGACATTTTATTAAATACATAATTCTAACAAACAAGTAAAGGAAATGTCGCAACCGCGATCGAGGCCATCCACGGAATCGCTGACTCGACGGCACGTGTATGCAAGTCGCGGCTTGTGTCGAAACCTTGGACATCGTCACTTCGGTACTAGCATCGTCCGAACTTAGATTAAAATTAGCATAAAATATAATTGTAATAATTTTCTTTTATTAATAAATTTGTATTCAAATAATTTCGGTTTTTTTTAAGTCCTCCGGCTGTGAAAACTATAATTGGCGCAGTCGGTAGGATATTCGAGGCAGTGCGCGGCGCGGTATAGATTTCCAAAAATCGTTAATCTGCTGACTCCGTACAGTCGCTGTCGGTATTCTCAAGTACCCTGTCGAATATCCGAACATAGAAGACGCGGCCGAGGACGTATCCAGCCATCGATACACGAAGAAAACCATGTATATGTAAGTCCTTGAAACTTTCTTAAGTGTTGCTTCCTTGTACTTCCTTTTAATCATTTATTAAAACTATTTCAAAATTTTTCACCCACGGAAAACGGGAGAAAAATCTGTCTTACCCAGACAGATTAGTAGACATAGGGAACTAGATTCTAGTAGAAGTATAGATTTAGATAATTTAGGACTAAGTTCGCTATTCAGTAGCCCTTTAATAATGTCTCACGATCCGGATACTATCTATAAAGCCTTGCGCTTAGTACCAGAATTCGATGGTAATTCGAACGTGCTAACGCGTTTTATTAAAATATGCGACCAACTTGTAACGCAGTATATGAAAAATGAGCCGGGATATGAGTTAAGTAACATATGTTTGATAAATGGTATTCTAAATAAAATTAAAGGTTCAGCTGCTCTAACTTTAAATACTAACGGCATACCAGAAAATTGGGCTGGTATACGCAATGCATTGATCAATAATTTCTCTGACCAACGGGATGAAACTGCCCTTTACAATGACATGTCCTTACTGACTCAAGGAAGTAGCACTCCACAGGAATATTATGACAAATGTCAGGCCCTTTTCAGTACTATCATGACCTATGTGTCCTTGCATGAAACCATTTCAACCACAATCGATGCAAAACGCGACCTTTATCGTAAATTAACATTACAATCTTATGTCAGAGGTCTTAAGGAACCTCTAGGATCTCGCATTAGATGTATGAGACCAGAAACCATCGAAAAGGCCCTGGAATTTGTTCAAACTGAATTGAATGTTATATACTTACAACAGCGCAACGAAGGCATTCCGGAGCGACGTAATCCGAACACCCAGCAAATGCATTCAAACACTAAAATGCCACACACGGTCCCTTCGACCATGCATAATAAATCTTTCAGCTTTCCAAATGCAGGACCTAGTTGGTATAAGCCTATGCCTATGCCACTGCAGCAGCAGCAGTATTGGAGACCACCTGTTCAGCCTAATCAGGTACCCCAACGTAACCCAAATAATATGTGGAGTCGAACACATCAAATGTTTCGCGCACCCCCGCCGAATTACAACCCCCAAAGTAACGTATTTAGATTACCCCATAGGAACCCATCACATTACACTGGTCCTAAACCAATGAGTGGTGTTAGTCATTTCGTACCCAAACCCTTAAAGCCATCATCAGGACATGACTGGAGTAAGTCGGGAAATCCGCCACCTAGCAATTACTTTAAAACACGCGAGATGAACTTTAATGAGATGACCGAATACGACAGTAACTATAACGACTATTACTATGATCAGACTTACGACCTTTATGACCCTTATGACTACTCTGACTTTTATGACTATGGACAATATGAACCTGATTATCGTTCTTATGAACAGGATAGTGTCGAATTGCGTAGTATTAACAGCGCCCAAAGCTTAGAAGAGCCAAAACCGTCTACTAGTAATAACGAGCAGGATTTTCAGAAAGATCTGTGTCGCAAAGGCTCAAAATAGAATTAAATATACAATCTAAAAGGGAATTACGGTACATACAGACATCCGATCCTCCACTTAAATTATTAGTAGACACAGGGGCTAATCAGTCTTTTATTAGTCCCGAAGCAGTCGATAAATATTTTTCACACATTCCATTAAACTTTGACCCGTTTGAAGTTACAAATTCCCGAATTTCTAGTATACACGAACATTCAATCACGATTCCAAATTTTCCAGAGTTTAATAACCCTATAAATGTTAAATTTTTTATTTATAAATTTCATAATTACTTTGACGGTCTGATAGGATTAGATTTATTGGATGGAGCCCAGATTGATCTTAAGAATAACTTATTAATTACCGATTATACTACAGTGCCGATTTGTTTCTATCAGTGTAAAAAACCTAGTTATCAGGAGATAATTCCCGCTCACTCGTCAAAATTACTAAACGTGCCTATTTATAACCCAGACGGTGACGTATTCATACCTGAACAAATTAATTATAACTGCATTATACACGAGTGCATTACTCAAGTTACAGATTACACGGGAATCGTAGAAGTTGAGAACCCGACCGATCGCGACATAATTATAACATTTGATCGCCCTTTGCAAGCTCAAATATTCAATACTGAGTACACGCGTACCGAACAAAACCCAAGACGCGTCAAAGAAGTTATATCTAGACTACGCACCGATCATTTAAATGCCGAGGAAAAAATCAATTTAGAGACTCTATGTGCCCGCTACGCTGACGTATTTTATGTTGAGGGTGAACCCTTAACTTTCACAAATAAAATCAAACACCGCATTAGAACAACTGATGAGGCGCCGGTATATACAATAAGCTATCGCTATCCATTCGTGCACAGACAAGAAGTTAGGGACCAGATAAGTAAGATGCTGGATCAAGGCATCATACGACCATCTGAATCAGCTTGGAGCTCACCTATTTGGGTAGTCCCTAAAAAGGCCGATGCATCAGGCAGACAGAAATGGCGTATAGTTGTAGACTTTCGTAAGATAAATGAGAAGACCATAGACGACAAGTACCCAATACCTAACATAACTGACATACTTGACAAGCTTGGTAACTGCCAGTATTTCACGACCCTAGACCTAGCATCAGGTTTCTATCAGTGTGAGATGCACCCTGATGACATCCCGAAAACCGCATTTAACGTGGAACATGGGCACTTTGAATTCCTGCGTATGCCCATGGGATTGAAAAACTCTCCGTCTACCTTCCAAAGGGTGATGGATAACGTATTAAGAGGCCTCCAAAATGAAATCTGTCTTGTGTATCTTGATGACGTAATCATATTTAGTACGTCACTACAAGAACATCTCAGTAATTTAGAAAAAGTATTTAAAAGATTGCAGGAATCTAACTTTAAAATCCAGATGGATAAATCTGAATTTTTAAAGTTGGAAACTGCCTTTTTAGGTCACATAATTAGCGGTGAAGGCGTTAAGCCTAATCCTGACAAAATTGCAGCCATAGAAAAATACCCATTACCAAAAACACCTAAACAAATCAAACAATTTCTTGGACTGTTAGGCTATTACAGAAAATTTATACCAGACTTCGCGCGCATTACCAAGCCTATGACTAAATGCCTGAAAAAGACTAACAAGATAACTTTAGACACCGAATATGTTGACTGTTTTAACAAATGTAAAACACTACTGACAAACGACCCTATATTACAATACCCAGACTTCACTAAGGAATTCATCTTAACGACAGATGCCTCGAACGTAGCCTTAGGCGCCGTTCTATCTCAAGGCAACATCGGTTCAGACAAGCCTATCTGTTACGCCTCTAGGACCCTAAATGATAGCGAAACTAACTATAGCACTATTGAGAAAGAGCTTTTAGCCATAGTGTGGGCTACAAAGTATTTCAGACCTTACCTGTTTGGACGTAAATTCAAAATTCTAACTGACCACAAACCCTTACAATGGATAATGAACCTAAAAGAACCTAACTCTAGACTGACTAGATGGCGACTAAAACTAAGTGAATACGACTATACAATAATTTACAAGAAAGGAAAATTTAATACCAACGCGGACGCATTATCACGTATAGAGATAAATAACGAGGAGACTGACTCGATGATTGCTAACCCCTCAGAGCGACCACCTTCTCAAGCAGGTTCCACAACAGCTACTGCACACACTAGTACAGAAAATCCTATCTTAGAAGTCCCTATTTCAGACGAACCTTTAAACAAATTCCATCGACAGCTATGCCTTACTATTGTAGGAGACATTAAACGAAAAACAACTGCAACTAAACCCTTCGATACACATACTCGCACCTTCATCCAAATCTCAGAATCTAATTTAGAGCAAGACGTAGTTAACGCCATTAAGGAATACGTTAATCCCAAAGTTAAAACTGCCATTAAAATAACGCCCCCATTAGGTATGTATTCGATTATTCCTGTCATTCAAAGTAATTTTAAAAACTCTGCTATGAATCTGGTATTAGTAAAATCTGAACTAGAGGATGTGAAAGAATATTTAAGGCAGCAGGAGATTATTAAGCACTATCATGAAGGTAAAACCAATCATAGGGGAATAACTGAATGTTATCTTGTTCTTTCCCGTAAATATTACTGGCCAAGAATGAAGGACGACATATCTAAATATATTAATGAGTGCACAATATGCGGACAAACAAAATACGATAGAAATCCCATCAAACCTCAATTTAATATCGTGCCTCCAGCATCCAAACCATTTGAGATAGTACACTTGGATCTTTTTACCGCTCAGAGCGAAAAGTACCTAACCATTGTAGACGCTTTTTCTAAATACGGTCAGGCATACTATTTACGTGATGGTACCGCTATAAGTATCTTACAAGGAGTCCTTAATTTTTGTACACACCACGGCCTTCCACTAACAATAGTTACAGACAATGGGACTGAGTTCACAAACCAATTATTCGCAGAATTCACAAGATTACATAAGATTAACCATCATAGAACACTAGCACACTCCCCTAACGACAACGGAATCGTTGAACGATTTCACTCTACCTTACTCGAACACTTGCGCATACTAAGACTAAGACAAAAGGACGAACCCGTAATTAACCTCATGCCCTATGCGATACTAGCGTACAATAGTTCAATCCACAGTTTTACTAAATGCAGACCCCATGACATAATAAGAGGACACTTTGATCCCAGAGACCCTCTCGACATTAACACGACAGAACACCTTATGCAACAATATATTTTAATACACCGAGACCAAATGAAGACGGTATATGAACTTATTAATAACTTCACGCTCGCCGATCGCACAAACATCATAGAAAATAGGAATAAGGACAGAGAGCCTGAAGTAGAATACCAACCAGAGCAACAAGTATTTATTAGTAATCCAGTAGCCAATCGACAAAAATTAGCGCCCAGGTACACTCAAGACACTGTTCTAGCCGATTTACCAATACACATATACACCTCTAAAAAGAAAGGCCCCATAGCAAAATCGCGCCTCAAACGCGTCCCTAAAAAATCAAAATTGTTGCAGGATACTCATGGTAATGATCCTTCACCCAACACTGGCGCTCGAGATAAGACTTGAAAGCTTAGACGATGGACCTGGACTTTTACCATTCAAACTGGGACAAGCAAGACTCATAACACATTACCACTCCTTTCTCCAATACATAGAACTGACCGACATCGAAGATAGACTTTACTCTGTAACAACTCAGATTGATCAGTTTAAAACAAAATTAGTCAATCAAACTTTTCGTTTATATGAACTTCAGATGAACCATTTATCAAACAAATTAGGAAACATTAAGTCTCAATTAAAAAGTTTAGAGCCTAGTCGTAGTAAACGAGGCTTAATAGATGGTTTAGGATCCGTCATAAAAAGTATAACAGGAAATTTAGACCATAACGATGCCAATTTATATAATAATGCGATTAATGTTCTAGAAAATGATAATCAAAAATTAGTAACAGAGTTGAACGAGCACATAAGCCTTAATAAAATTTGGATGTCTAAATATAGTAAAATACTTTCAAATATCGTAAGTAATCAGATAAAAATTAATAGTACATTAGAGTTACTACTAGAAGATAAAACCTCTGCAACAACCGATCTTTTAAGATATGCGAACTTTGCCCAACTATTAGCTATTATTAATGATAATGCAGACGATTTACTTATAGAAATAACTAGGATAGAGGATACTTTAGCATTAATTCGTGCATCGAGCACACATCATAGTATGTTAGATATAGATACATTAGGTAATATGATTAGTAAATTAAAATCGATATACGGTCCAGATCAAATATTAGATGCTGATTTAAGGGAATTTTACGCTATAATTAAGCCAGGTTACTTTTATTCAGGAAAAAAAATAGTTATAATATTTAAGATGCCAATAATATCTCCCGAAAATCTCGTATTATACAGATTAGCTATAGTTCCAAATAAATTAATGCATGTCCTTATTCCCTCCTATCCTTTCCTTGCAACCAACGGAAAAGTTTTCAAGTACATAGAGGCTGAATGCCCGAAGTTCAATCGGTATCATCTCTGCGAGGAGGGCATCCAATTCCAAACCCGAGGACATCTGGATTGCATTCAACATCTCATCTACAATCAATCTCTGGATAAAAGCTGCCGACCAACGAAGATCATACTCCAAAAGGAGGCGATGGAACAGCTGGACGACAGACGTTACACAATTATATTCCCTGAACCCACGAAGGCTGAACTACAATGTGAACGTCAAGAATTTATATCTCTTCATGGAAGTTATCTCGCCACAATACCGCAAACATGTTCAATACGCACTGAAGAATTTACTATCTTAAACACTAACGATCGAATCAAAGGACAACCACTGAAAATTACCGAAATACCTATGGAATTAGACGTCGACGAAACAACTCTGCCGCACCTGAAACTAAATTCACTACACCTGAAAAGTCTGCATGACATTGAAGAAAAGATACTCATGCAGCATCCAGTACAATTGGACCACACTGAACTCAATCAAGCCATTTATCATACAACTATACCAATTTATATTATACTCTTAACTGCAGCTACACTGGTAGCCACTATCATGATACGTCGCTACAAAATCTGCACCAGAATAAGAAGACCACAATCTCAAGATAAACCCGCTGAAAATCATCAATATGAAGAAGCAGAATCACCCAGAACACAGAATCCTTTGCCAGCAACATTTTCGCTCAACGTACTCAAATAGTTGCTGATCTGAGGGTGGAGGTGTTACATGCACAGCATCCACATGAATTGATGAGTCAAGACATTTTATTAAATACATAATTCTAACAAACAAGTAAAGGAAATGTCGCAACCGCGATCGAGGCCATCCACGGAATCGCTGACTCGACGGCACGTGTATGCAAGTCGCGGCTTGTGTCGAAACCTTGGACATCGTCACTTCGGTACTAGCATCGTCCGAACTTAGATTAAAATTAGCATAAAATATAATTGTAATAATTTTCTTTTATTAATAAATTTGTATTCAAATAATTTCGGTTTTTTTTAAGTCCTCCGGCTGTGAAAACTATAATTAGATGATGTGAGAACAAAATAAACACGTTTCTTTCTTTATTTCTATATCTACGACTCTGACATTGCGCAAAAGAGCCAGAAGCCTTAACTTCTTGGTCGCTGCAGCTTTGGCTTTCTGCAGTCCGTAGGGATTCTGAAGGCTCCACATCGCATCAGCAACTCCTCCGGTGTTGCAGATGTCAACAGACGGACGCATATCATAACGCATACCATCACGCCTATATTCTCCAAACGGTTAGGCAGATGTAACTTAGTAAACCCACAATTCGTCGGTATGTTTAGGTCCTATGTAATAGGGGGTGAGCTTATTGCCATTAACCGTGCACAAATCCATGCTCTGAGGTGCTACTAAGAATTTTGTAGAAAACCCAATAACATTTTGCTCGACTTGGGAATCGGACTCAGGACCTCTGGAGAACGTTCCGTGTAAAATACTGATATTCAGCCGCATCTGATTATGTAGGAGACCCACCACGACCTAATTGGGAAAAGGCTTGAGGATTGTATGCATACCATATATATCACGGCAGTAACTCACACGGGACGTGACAGATATCTGCTACGCTTGATCCCTTGGGTAATCGCAGAAGTTAGATTATATTACGTGTTTATTGTGTATCCCGGAATGGCTTCAATGACTCGTATATTTATTTGTACCTACCACTACTACATTTATTTACCAAAATTACAATTAAATATGATGCGATCGTCTGCTTATATTCACAAGAAGTTAATGGCATTCTATGATTTCAAGTAGATATATTTAAGTTAGCCATGCTTCGGCTCAAATGGGCCGGCTCGCCGGAGTGATACCGCGGCCTCACTAAAAACCAGCGTGAAACAACGCCTACGTTGTGTTTCGCCGAGTGAGTGAGGATACCGGAGGCCCACAACCTTTTAAAAGGCCGGTAACGTACCTGCAACTCTTCTGGTGTTGCGAGTATCCACGGGTGGCGGTAATCGCTTATCATAAGGCGATCCGTCTGCTCGTTTGCCCCCCCTTACCACAAAAAAAAAACATATGATTCATGCAAAGTTTCATAAAACATTATAATTAAAACGCTGTTTCCCCAAACAAAAACATCGTCAAAATCCCTATAAATAACAAAATTAACTTACCTACAAACAATTAATTTCCCATAAGCATCAGAACACACCACAACAAAAGCCCTTTTTTTAATTATAACCCCAAAATATTATATACAAATTGTTATGAAATCCATTACCCGAGGAAGAAACTGGAAAATTTAATTGGAAAATATAATTGTAAATAGGAATTAGGCGGTACGGGTGTAACTCAATTAAGTCACAAAGCTGTTAGACATATGAATTAAATGTGTTGCACTAAACGGGTTTCGGAGCGAAAGCGAATGGAACTTCGACGAGGCGAAAACTATACCTAGTAATATTGACAGCTCGATTGGGGCGCAGTGGTCGAGCAAGCGGCTGCGCTGCGGATCGCGGTTTTGATACCTGGATGACATAGGAGAATATAACAATTACAATGATGAGAACTGTCTTTAAAAAAATGTGATTTTTTTTATAATCGAAAATAATTTTAAATAAAATCTATAAGAAATATTTAGTTTTTAAATATTTTTTACCTAATAGAAAAATGTAATGTTTAGAAATATTTGTACTATACTTATACATTGGATTTATTCTGTGGCTCACCACTGGATAAAACGCCTATCCGAAGTTCATCTGTGGAGCATATAAGTGGAGCAAAAGATAAATTTAATTGACACAGTATAGAGTAATTAAATAATATATACATTTATTATGCACAAAGTAATAAGACGACATAGATAGAGAGACACAGAATAGAAAAATAGAAACAATTGAATTGGAAAAAGTATGCAAGAATCGTAGTAAATGACGGTCTGTAGTTTCTGCCTACCTTTGTGAGAGCAAGGCGTGAGTATATAAAGAATGCAAATAAATAACCGAATGCCTAGTAGGTGCAAAAATAAATTTTGAAATGAATCATTTCATTGATCATCAAATGTGGTCAAAAAAATAAATTAGTATGCACAGCGTAATTTTAAAAACAATCATGTTCCTGGTTATTATACAAAGCCGAGGAAAAAATATTTAGTTCTACGTGCTTTTGTTACTCACCTATTGGCATTTTCCTTATAATTTGTATTCTGTAAGAATCCAAATAATTATGACAAATCCAAGGTAAATTTCTACCTTTCCTAAAAATGTTGAGACAGGATGAATCATTTGCCCTTTACAATTTACAAAATTCTTTAAGTTATTTTATTTATTCTCACTTAAATGAGAAAGTCTTCAGCCTTAATCTAAGTTCAAAGGTCAACGCAAGAAATGAGAAAGCAAAATTACAATCATAATTTATCTAAACTAAGTTGACAGCATCTTAGTGGTTTCTGACACTAACGCCAATATTAGGCATTGATATAAAACAACTTTAACGGATATTATTGTATTGATAATATTTAACTACCGACGTTTCGGATCCATTATCACGGATAGACTTTGTTGGACGTCAATTACTAACAGCTAACTTAAATTGATCTAACACAACTATCAGATTATTGCCGTTTTGCGATGTCAACACAATATGCATAAAAATATACCATCACGCCTATATTCCCCGAAGTAGCAGGATCAAGTTACCACAAACTGTCAAATGTCTCCAATAGATAATAAACTCTTCTGTTTCAAGAAGAATTGAAAATCCCTTGAAGAAACTTGAGGGTTTTGAATGCCTTATGTGCTGACGACTCTACATTCACAGTTCGTTAGTATTTTAAGATCCTGTGTAATAGAAGCCGAGCCTATTGCCACTAACCGGGCACAAATTCAAACTGCGAGCTAAGTACTACTGAGAAGTTCATAAAAAACCTAATAACGCTACTCGACCTGGAACTTGTACTTAGGAACTCTAGCGTAGCAATTACGCACGTATGACCACTAGACTGGGGCAAAAAAAAGTCTCTTTCCTGTTGCTGTAATTTAAAATAATTAAACAGTAACAAAATATACCTACAATAAATATTCCTAACCTACATAAAGCTGTAGCAGCATATCCTTGGATACATTTTATAAATTAATTTAATCGTAAATTCCATTTTCGAATGAGCGAATAAAAAAATCATTTTGCGATAGTCGAAAGCATTCGCCTCCCGCCAACCCCAGTGGTCATTAATGAACCGAATGTGAGTTATTATTGATGACCCTAACTCCAATTCATCATTCAAATGATCAACTGCAACTAGTTACCAACTCACATGTAGCTGGCGATGATGATGAACGGTCTAGGAAGAAAATTTATGGTCGCTAAATACGAAGATAAACCTTATTCACGAAAAACTTTACATTCAAAATCAATTGGCCCAATTATATCCTTACTTTACGATCAGATCCAATCCTCACGCTCTGTTATTGGATTTTTCTATGAAATTTGCGGTAGCAGTTTTTGCTGGTAAATGATAATAGACATGGCAGGTAGGACTCGCGGTGGCTTAGTGGTCATAGCGTCTGGTGTATCAAACCAGAAGACGCAGGTTCGAATCCTGCCTGCGAGTCGAATTTTTCCTTCACTAAAATAACTTTATAATCTTAGCATGAAAAATGCGAAAAAAATCACAAAAAAATAGTTAGTAGGTATGGTAGCATCGTACGACATAGAACTAACCGTAAGGTAAGTCGTGTCGGTTGAGAGGCAAAGTAACTTGCTTGTCAATAGATGTTACTGACGTCACCTTTAAGACGTAAGTTCAGAATGTGAAGGCAAATTTCGACATGGCAGGTAGGACTCGCGGTGGCTTAGTGGTCATAGCGTCTGGTGTATCAAACCAGACCAGGTTCGAATCCTGCCTGCGAGTCGAATTTTTCCTTCACTAAAATAACTAAAATGATAATAAGTTTTCTCATTACTACATGAGAACTTACTGTTGGTGTACATCAGTACACCTGTGCCTAACCCTTGGCGTCATCCTCATCATTGAACCTTTTCCAAATACATATATTGGGGTCGGCTTCCAGCCTAACCAGATGCGGCTGAATATCGCCATTTTACACGAAGCGACTACCATCAGACCTCCGTAACCCAAATTCTACATACATACCATCACGCCTGTATTCCCCGAAGGGTTAGGCAGAGGTGTTAATGTACACCCACAGTTCGCTCTCGCTCGGTATGTTTAGGTCCCATGTAGGTAATAGGGGGCGAGCCTATTGCCATTAACCGGGCACAAATTCCTAAC
Source organism: Acronicta leporina (assembly GCA_947256265.1). Lineage (NCBI taxonomy): Eukaryota > Metazoa > Arthropoda > Insecta > Lepidoptera > Noctuidae > Acronicta > Acronicta leporina. Next base: position 11,717,748 of record OX366532.1, on the reverse strand, counting down.
TCCGAGCTGCTACTGGGAATTTCATAGAAAAACCCAATAACACTTTGCTCGACCTGGGAATCGAACCCAGGACCTCTAGCGTAGCAGTCACGCTCAGGACCACTTGGCTAATGAGGCAGTTTCAACAACAAACCAAAGCAACCCGAATTCTGGCGTGATGGTATGTCATATATCTATAATCTATATCTACTAATATATAAAGCTGAAGAGTTTATTTGTTTGTTTGTTTGCTTGAACGCGCTAATCCCAGGAACTTACTGGACCGATTTGAAAAATTATTTCAGTGTTAGATAGCCCATTTATTGAGGAAGGCTATAGGCTATATATCATCACGCTACGCGGACGAAGTCTCGGGCAGAAGCTGAAGGGCCAGAAGTCAATAAATAAAATACAAAATGAAGTAACCCTTTATACTTAATGCTTAAATTGAATCAGCAGCTTGCAACTCTGATATAAAGTGGGCTGAAACAGTCGAGCAAACTATTTGCATGCTGTCAGCGCAATTATAAGCGGGTTACGCGGAGTTGCGAAGAAATCTAGTGACATTGCACTTTACTTTGTTCGTAAAATTTATATTTAACCGACTTATTGAAATAAAACAACTTTACGGATTTTATTGCGTTATATTCACAAAATCAAATCACGACGTATCGGACCGACTAACCGACTAAATATAACGCGATAAAATCCCCAAAGTGGTCTTATTTCATTATCTAACCCTATATCCTATATCTTAACCCTTGAAACAATAAATTCCAGCATTCCAATCAATCTTCTGGAACTGGACTAGACTGGAAATGGATTATTGCAGAAATCGCTCAAAAGATTTATTATGCTTTTATTGACTGCCTCATTAATTCCACACACGGCTGCTACGCTAGAAGTTCTAGGCTCGATTCCCGTATCAAGCAGCGTTATTGAGATTTTCTATGAAATTCTCAGTGACAGCTCGGAGTTTGCATTTGTGCCTGGCTGATGGCAATAGGCGCTGTGAGTGAACATTGCTACGCCTCTGCCAAATTATTGACAAGTCACTTGCCATTGACCGGGCAGAATCCACACTCCTGGGAATCGAACCCAGGATCTCTAGTGTAGAGCTACACTGACCACTAGACTAATGAAACAGTTTTAGGATTAAATAATGGTTGTAAAACATGTTCTTAGCTAATATGAAACCACCATATCTCCACTTTACATAAAGATTAATTTAAATACGATTTCTTCAGCATGATAAACGCCTAATACTTTCTAAATATATTTCCTTATCACTAGGCCATTCCATTCCAAATCCACTTTAACAACTTCGTAACATGAAAACCGAACTATTTCCTGATCGAAACCAAATCAAAAAACTTTTATATTCAAAAGAGACGAAAAAAACTATTACGCCCATATCGCTATCGACTAAACGGGTGAGTAGAGTGGGGGACACGGTTTTTATCCGTAGTCAGATCGTAAAATACCCGGGTGGGCGTAAAAGTGGAAGTTTGTTGGTATTCGCGATAATGTCCGAATTTTTCCATTCACTCATACTTCGCAAATCGAGGGTACATTGTAAGTTTTATAGGTATTGTAATGTTTGTCCTACATCTTGAATTCTGACTGGCTGACTGTCATTAGCCTAGTGGTCGAGACCTACCATAACCACAACTGCTACGAGGACCTGGATTCGATTCCCAGTTCAAGCACAGTGATATTGGGTTTTTCTTGTGAAATTTTCAGTAGCAAGTCTCGGAGTTTAGGATTTGTGCCCGGTTAATGGCAATAGGCTCACCCCCTATTGCATTGAATCTCACCTAAATATACCGGCGAACTGTGGGTGTACATTAGGGAATACAGACGTGATGGTATTATTTCTTGAATAAATACTTTACCTGCTATCAACTGAATACGAATGTGGTAAGTTGCAAGCTTCAGTAGTGTCATACGCGCGTTATCATCTTGACACCTCAGTTGTTTAGTCTCATTTGCCATGTAATTCCACTCGCTAAATTACCCTTCAAACCCAATAATGTTAGCGGCAGAATATTTGGCATGTATGGTGGTAACCCAGACGAACGAGTGATGTGTCAAATCCAGATTCAACGAATGCTCTTTTTTACTGTTTACATTTTTACAAGCAGACATCGCCTCCTAGGGACACTGGATACACCAGAGCAGTTGCTGATACATTGCTGTACCTTAAACTCTAATAACTGCAGACTATCAGAGACACAGCAGCTAAGGTGGAACTGGCTCTCAAGCGTAAAATTCGATACGTACGCCAAGGTGCTTTACGATAGACTCCGATGTAATGATGTTTTTTTTTTTTATTATGGCGTCACACTTTTTGTGTATTTGCCAGTGTCAAGTATTACAATAATCAAGTATGTAATAATTATTTCCCATCATGGGATTGTATTATGACACCACACTTTTTGTGTTTGCCAGTGTCAAGTATAATGTTCAGTTGCCCCAATAAAACGGTAGAAACTTTATTGAGGCTTCGATGGAGTTTAGGTGTGAACCCAAAAAGTCACGATTTTCAATTTTATATCATTTGCCTACACTCTCACACGTTCACGAACACTTAATGGTTAATTATGCACCATAATTACACATTAAACTTCGGAGATATACAAGTTTTGAAAAATAATATAAAATCGACAATGTGCACTTTTAATTTTCCCGCCTAAACTCGTAATGATGGTTGCTAGCCAGCCAAACCCAAAGAGGTCCCACTGAGCAGGTGAGCAGATATTTTCTCGCCTCTTACGCGTGAGTGAGAGAAAGAAATTGTGGTCGAACCCATCCCCAGAAGACGTAATTAAATCATGTACATATTTCGATGATCATTATCACTCAAGTTCAAGTTCAAATATTTTTATTTCAAAGAATCTTTAACAAGCGTTTATGAAACATTATGATTCTAGTTGCACGGTTGCAAAAGGTTGATCCTATGGAGAAGAATCCGGCAAGAAACTTGATGGGCACACTCTCTTTAAATAAATTGTGTTACAATCTTCACTGGAACAATATTGCGATAACAAGATGTGTGGACGTTGAAGGCTGTCCAAGTTTGACCAAAGTACCACTTGGAATTTGTATCACTTAATCATATGAACTCATTTCATGAAGGAATATATCGGACACACGACAGTCCATACCCGTACGTAACGAAATTAGTGTCACCGTTATTCAATTCCTGAACCGTGGGACATCTCGGAAATTGACCATTTGCACCCAAATCTAATATTTTGTTGGCCCGGTCGCAAGAACCGTCGTATTTTTAGCAAAAATATTTGTGCATTAAGATCTTATTATATGGTCACCGTAGTGTGTACATTTCGATGTTTATTGCCATGTAACTGATGTTTTGTTAATTGCTCATTTTAAATTTGAATTGTGAGTGTTTATATAGCGTATAACTGAGTTAGCGCAAAACGTCAAACACGTCAATTAGAATATCTCTACTATTATAAAATTGTAAAAAAGCTGTATCTGTACATTGAAGATATTTAAAAAACAACGCGGGTTAGGGTATATAAACGTTGCGGAACCCAAAAATGTGATTTTAAAAATTCTTGTCTGTTTGTTACGGGTTGGCGCAAAAACTACTGAATATATTTTAATTTTGTTATCACTATTAGAAAGTATATGCTCCAACTTAAAAACTGGTATACTTTTTATCTCAATTAATTAAACGGAACCTGAGATACAGCTTGACCTCTCTAATGTATAGACACCCATACAAAGAAGAGTTCATCATTGTTAGTTTTTGAGCTTCGAGTGAGCGAAGCCGCGGGTAGAGGCTAGTCTAGTCATATTTATAATAACAGAACTCGAAAGTCATTTTTAGACATAATATAGACATATATTTTTACAAGAAATGAGTTAAACTAGCAGAACTGGTGGCTCTACCACAGTCGTACGCATAACGACAATAATATCGGTGTGCACGCACACAATAACAATTTGTGCAAATAGGTTTCAGTTTTCCATAATTCGCGTAGGACCTGAAAGTAGTTTGTTCAGAATCGGCTACTGAATTGATTACAGTGGTTTTTAATGTGTTAAATTTTTCAGAAAAGATAATAACATAACCTGAAACTTTGGCCCACTGATCCATTAGTGGCTCGAGTTATGGAAAATTGAAACCTATTTGCAAAAAATACGTTTCAATAACTGCCTCATTAGCCAAGTGGTCCTGAGCGCGACTGCGACGCTAGAGGTCCTGGGTTCGATTCCCAGGTCGAGCAAAGTGTTATTGGGTTTTTCTATGAAATTCCCAGTAGCAGCTCGGAGTTAGGAATTTGTGCGCGGTTAGTGGCAATAGGCTTGCCCCCTATTACATGGGACCTATACATACCGGCGAACTGTGGGTGTACATTAGTACGCCTCTGCCTAACCCTTCGGGGAATACAGGCGTTATGGTATGTTATGTTATATTTGCAAAAAATATTATTGTGTGCGTGTGTGCGCCAATATCATAGTAGTTATGGATTAACTAATTGCTTGAAAAAAATGTGCTAATATGTCTCAAAATGACTTAAGGTTTTCGATATTCTAATAGGGTATTACACCTTTTTTTGAAAACTGTTATAACTTAATCCTTAGATCATAATGAACCAGTAAAAAATTTTATTTCAGTTCTATAAAACCGAAAAATGCCTTAAAAACGATTTTTAATTTATGATTTTGAATTTTCGCACGGAAACTGTAGCCGCCATGCTACTTCGGGTCGTGATGTCACTTCGTTAGTAAACAATACAACTGCAAAAGACCAAGTAACGTCAACTAACTATCGGAGTGACATCACGTCGGAATCAAATATGGCGGATGGCGTTTTAAAACAGATTAAAAATGACTATTTTTGAAATTGAATTATAAAATTTACATTGCATTTTTATAAATAAATACTAACGTTTCTCGTTTACTTTTTAAAAAATCTATCATAAACATGCATTTTTCTATTTTTTCTTACATGGTGTAAAATACCCTATTGAGCTGTTTGCGGTTTTGCGCTTATTCAGTAACACGCTGTATATAATAAATAAGTAATAATAATATTGTCTTACAAACATTTGCACTTTGAAGACTTTTTATTACAAGACACTTCACCGACGTGAAGACGGCAAGAGTAGAAAATTATGTTGTAATTTTACACATAAACTTGACTTCGTATTATCAAGTCTTATACGGCTTTTGCAATGAGTTTGCAGACTTCTATGATTTGGTAACATACTAGTACCTAATTATTTTGTAACACAAACAACTCCGCGCATTTAATTAATTATCTCTTATTTTATTTTAACATTGCTTTTGATATTCCTACTAGGTACATAACTTTAATTATTTGTTACAGGGTAGCGGACTGATGACCGAACTTAAGGTAAGTCATTTTAAACTATACCTTCTTTTTATCCCGTGTGAAAATCGTCATGGTTACCCGAGGGTTATGTCGGACTCCTACCGACTAAAACCACACGGTGGCCATTTCCCGCACATTGAGGAGGGGGCTCCGGGATCTCCAAATGCAACACTGCCATGAACCTGAACTTACTGTGCAAATTAAAACTACTATATTGTAACATAATCTATTTTAAAAGACTGTCCATAGAGTTTCTGTTCGAATTCTTCTCCATAGGATCAACCGTTTGGAACCGTGGAACTAGAATCATAACGTTACATAAACGCTTGTAAAAGCTAGTTTGAAATAAAAAAAATGAATTTGAATTCCCACCAGTGAGGATGGGGAAGCGTGTGAACCAAAGCGTTAGCCTCTGCAGCACCTTCGTCTCCGAGCAGGATCGGCCCTCTCACGATCCCGCTCTGCTGCCTCCTTCTGAAGCATAACACTTTCGCAGCCATATTGGATCGCAATTAACAAAACTTTAAACATTTTTCGATATGCCTATCACATCAGATAACTCAATTTTTTCATCAGTTCCTCTGTTTTTTTTTGCGATGCGAAAATTTCTCATGGATTGTCAGTCACTTGGAGTAAATCAGACTCATACTGACGAAAACTGTACTTGTACCCTAAATTATACGAAAAACCATTGTTTTATAGTTTGAAATAAATCATTAACTGCCTCGTTAGCCTAGTGGTACTGAGCGCGACTGCTACGCTAGAGGTCTTTGGTTCAATACCTAGGTCGAGTGAATTGTTATTGGGTTTTTCCATAAACTTCTCAGTAACCGCTCTGAGCTTGGGATTTGCCCGGTTAATGGCAATAAGCTCACTTTGTATTACATATGACCATATCGACGAACATTAGACTCAAGTTCAAGTTCAAATCCAATGCACGCACCTCTGATTTTTCTTAGTCATGTGTGTATAAATAGTTAATTATCGCGCGCTTAAACGGTGAAGGAAAATCTATTACGATGGCGTGTGAAGTCTGCTAACCCGCATTAGGCCAGCGTGCAGCGTGGTGGACTAAAGCCTAATCCCTCCCATTCTGAGAGGACACCCGTAGGTACCTAGCAGTGGGACATTATAATAGAAACTTTTATCTTTCTACTTATCAATTCAGACTTAAAAGCCATTTCTTGAAGACCCTAACAAACGTTAGCCAAAGGTATCTTAATCTATAAAAATCTAGATTGCATTTCAGTCTAGACTCAATTTAGTCGAGTCAGCACGGCCAGAGCTAATTGCCACTAGATGGAACATCGTCCGGTTATTATCAGGAGACATGAAAGCACTATGCGATTAGGATGTCCCCAGTTTTGTGGAGCGAACACAATTGTTACCCGGTTTTGTTGTCCGATGTGATTGTTTTAAGTGTTTTTTTTTTATGTGATAGCTGGCAAACGAGCAGACGATCGCCTGATGGTAAGCGATCACCGCCGCCCATGGACACCTCCAACACCAATTTTGTGGCAATACCAATTTTATATGACGTTAGGTAGATATCATTAAGCCGTAAATTCAGATAGTGACGGCAAATTTCGACCTGGCGATTGGAACTCGCAGTGTCTTAGTGGTATAGCGTTTAATGTATGTTGTAACCAAAAGATGCAGGCAGAAATAAAAGTGTAATTTTTTTTTTTGGTTTCCTTGCTGAGATTACAAAGTTATTTTAGTAAAGGAAAAAAACGATTGCAGTCAGAATTCGAACTTCGAATCTTCTGATTAAATTCACCAGACGCTATGACCACGAGTCTCACCCGCCAGGTCGAAATTTGCTTTCAGATTCTGAATATAGGTCTTTGAGGTGACGTTAGTGCCATCTATTGAAAAGCTTGTCAACCGCCATTACTTAATTTACAGTTAGTTCGCTCCATACGGTGATGCCACCTTACCTATTAACTGTCTTTTTGTATTTTGTTTTTGATGAAGTTCAAACATTGTAATTACAAATTAAGTGGTGATTTTTTGTGTTCAGTTTTGAAATCGTGGACCAACGGCTTACCATCTGTCGGATAAACACGACACAAATTTTCACGTGGGAGATCCATGCTTCGGCACGTATGGGCCGGTTCGACCGGAGTGATACAACGGTCTCACAGAAAACCGCTTGCGTTGTGTTTCGCCGAGTGAGTCAGGTTACCGGAGGCCCAAACCCTTTTAAAAGGCGGGCAACACACTTGTGACTCCTCTGGTATTGCGGGTGTCCATGGGCGGCGGTTATCGCTTACCATCAGGTGATCCGTCTGCTCGTTTGCTCCCCTATCCAATAAAAAACAACAAAGCAGGTGTGTTATCTCTCTTAAATAAAGCTTCATGTACACCCTACTAAGTCAAAGTCCACAAATAAAACACTTTTACGATCGGACGATCTAAAGCTAAGAACTATGTTTACATAGCTCCGTTACGATTATTAGGGCGACATCCATTGCATTCTTAAACAGAGGGATTAGAAGCTAATGTCGTGTTTACGCTGACGTGTACATCGAATGTTTACTAGAAACCTCGTGCGTAGTTTGTGTTTTATTAAGGTATCCCAACATTTTCTCATTCGTATTCCAGTTTTGGAACTTGAATAGTTGTTCAAACATGAGACATCAGTCTAGGCTTTTCTAAACTATGTGTAGGCTAGATTTTAGTTTGACTTTTGGATGCCAGTTTGAAGATGCTATGATAGGAATGTGTTTGACAGACAAGACCAAGGTATACAACTTATATCGTCACAAACTTTTAATTTAGAAGCGGCGGTAGCCTAAAGGTTAGGGCGTCGGACTTGCGATCATGTGGTTGCCGGTTCGAAACTCACCCATTGCACTACCGACGTGAACCCACTCGTAACACAAGCATTTAGCTTAGCACGAGGGGTTAACAAGAATACTAGTAATGTGCGCCCCACAAAGCTAGTAAGCATAATATTTTTTTTAAATCCTGTGTACAGCGATCTTTCAACAACTGCCTGTTCAACTTTTAAATAGTAAAATACCATTAAAAATCTATTCCCAACTTCTCATTCAATATATTCTTTCATTTCTCTCTGTCTCTTGTTATTAAAGATCAGTATTTCGTGAACGAGTCTCTAAAAAAACCGGCCAAGTGCGAGTCGGACTCGCGCACCGAGGGTTCCTCACTTAAAAATATTTTTATCATATGATGTAACTAAAAATGTATGCTTTTTCTGTGCTATAAGACGTTGCTTCGTACCAAATTTCAAGATTCTAGAGAATATGGATGTACATTAGTAAAACTCTACTTAACCATTCGGGGAATACAGGCGTGATGGTATGTTGTAAAAGTGCCTAGCTGGCGGATCTCTAGAAACGAATTGTTTGCTGTTCTACTAACATTAAATCCAGTATTTACATTTCAAATAGAACTAAGACATTATCAGTAATAAATATATTGATTAACAATACTATCACGGCAACCAATTACAATAATTACTTCATAAAAGGCCACGACAAATATTTAAACAAATCCGATTAGGTTAATTCGATGTCATCGATTTTCGTTACACTTAAGAATTGTTTTAAGTACAGTCGCCGACGTAAAAATGTTTTACATTAAATTTCATTGTTAGAAAAAAAGGTATTTTATTTATAATGTTGACAACTCAATATATTTTTTTATAGCTTTTACAGGTTAAATATTTTTGTATGCTTACTTGAGTTCCCTTGTATTCCATAATAATATCTTGTTCAATATTTCATTTCAAATAGAAGCATTTGAATTATCAAAAATTTAATTCCTTTTTTTTCATTTTACGATAATATTTTTCACATAAATTCTTGACAATTATAAAGCTAATTTTATTACGTTTATTGTTAGTAATTAAATGCATAAATATGAAACATTTTATCTTCTATACCGTCTACAATATTTTTTTTTGAAAAAAAAAATCTACTGGAATTATTTTACGAATCATAAGTACCTTGATTTTATCACATGTTTACATATTAGCATCGCCGACTGTACTGTCGTGACACACGTAACAAGACCTATCACGACCAAATAGGTCGGCAACACTATATTATTTAATGGCTTTGAAATGCCAGGCGCATCTTTAACTAGTTTACTTTACTTAAATGGTATAAAAATATTGATGTGAGCTATTGTAAATGATGATTTTACTTTGCAAAATACTGTTTTTGACTTTGTTATGTCCAGGACCTATTTATCGTCGGTTAAGAATTTGATTTTCTTCTGTATCTTGGATGCCTTTTCAAACAGTAAGTACAATGGGTTATAGCTGTTACCTGACCCACCCTAAAAACGGACGAATTTGAACCCTCTGCTTGTTACATTACAAGAGTTATTCAATTTGTATGAGTTTATCAGACTAGCGCTACTCGATGAACGAATACAATAATAATACAGATACGCAAAACGTTTGCGTTAGGATATTTATAACTACTTGTTATTCAATTTAGATTTTTATGCTGTAAGACTAAAGGTTTATCTTCGATAATATAATTAGTGTCATTGCTACTAATAGCTTATTTTAATTAATACACACAAGTAGATCTGGTCTTGTGGTTCGTGTGTAAGACTGAGACGAGCAAGATGCGAGTTCAAATCCTGCATGGGGTATATTATTTTGTTTTCAATTTAGAATTTATTCAAGAAGTATTTCTTACATTATTGTAAAGAACTATAGACGGACACATTCTCCAAATATAAAGTTTCTAACTTGGTTATATTTTCACTTAACTTGTAATAAGTGGGTAGATGAAAGACAAAATACGCGTTCATTATAAAACTGGTATTCAAATGTTACTAAGTTTTAGGGTAGGAAAATAAAAATAAACCGTGACAACAAAGCTAAAGCCAGTCTACGCACAATTGCAGTGACTACGCGCGAACACTTTTTACCTTGCCTTACTAAATTGTGAAAAACAACGTATTTTTCCAATTTTTTTATTTATGTTTTGTAGTAGTTTTATTATCATGTCATTGTCTGTGATTATTTAAAATACAAAATAAACTATTTACACGATGAGAATGTTGGCATCAGAGAAATTGCTAGGAGACTTATATAGCAGTAAGTGTATTTTTATAATTTTAAATTTCATTATTATACCTAGCTATTGCTTTAATCAAACCTATGTTTATATGCCTTCTTTGTTTCAGAGAAATACCGTCAGATTGTGGTTGAGACGTTTTGAAGAAACGGGAAATGGCCGATTAAATAGTCACTAATATTTGGAAATATTACGTGACAACACGGATATTTTCTTCATGAAAGATAATTGCGCCATACACCGAGCTGCTGTGGTGCAAAATTGGCTGGCCAGTCAAGAAGGTGTCAAGACAATAAATCGGCCATCTAAAAGCCCTGCCTGACCTAAACCCAATAGAAAATTTGTGGGGTCAAATGATTTTAAATTGGGATTCATTAGAAGTCAGGACAAAAGAAAATTTGGCACAACTTGTGACTTCAACATGGGAACTGATGAGAGGAAGTAATGCTTGCTGAAACATGATGTGCGGCATGCGAAGCCCCTTGCAACAAATTATAGAAAGAGATGGTGCTCCACTGGAGTTAACAATACTTATGTGTCAGTGTGTTAAATCAATTGTTGTTATCACAATTTCTAAGGAAGTGTTTCTTACAGTGATTAAGCATGTCCTTTTGCGATCATAACTATTATTATATAAATATTTAAAAACCTATAAAGTAGGTCAAAGTATAGTGCTATTGTCACATAAGTTTTAAAGTAGGTATAATAGTTTATGTGGTGATGTTATTGTTATAAAAATAGAAATATTATATTATATTTCTAAACATTTAACATGTTGATTCACTACATTGACTACTGTTTAAAGTAGGTATGTATTAGATTAATTACCTACTTTAAAAATAAAAATGGGTATTTTATAGGCAACTTTAAAACAAAGAAAATATTTAGTAAGTAACAACTTTAATCAAAAAAATCAAGCTTTCATAAGTATTAAAACTTCTTTTTACGTTTTTGCTTTTTAATATAAGTATATATATTATTTAAATAATATAATATATATAATTATATATCTATGACAAGTAATTGTGTATTCTATATTTAATAAAATCGTTATCATAATAATTAATGTTTTTCATTTCTGTTGTTATTTTTATTTAAATAGTATTTAAATATCATATAAAAACATTTGGAATTCAAAAAACAATATATTTGAATATTGTAAACATAAAAAGCTATAAGAAGCGCAGGGCTAGTTTTGAACTCATAACCATGCTAACATAGATACACTGTTGCAACCACCAGACCAAATCACCTTAACAAGCATTATTGAAATTAACAACTCCTCAATCATGTGACAAAACAATATTCAAAGATTACCTACCCTAACGTTACGTGTTAAAGATCAAATTGGCACAACTGTAGTTTATAATATTTGCCTATCTTGAACAAGTCGCTTTAAAACAACGACCTAGGTCGTTGTTTTAAAGATCAAAATTGCTTAGTAGGTAGTCTGTATTATTATTTTATTTGTCATCGAGTAGCGCTAGTCTGATTACCTCATACAAATTGAATAACCCGTAATATCACAAGCAGAGGGTTCAAATTCGTAAATTTTTAAGGTGGGTCAGGTAACAGCTATATATATTCCCTACATGGAGCAGCCAATCGCATAAACACTTTTTAACCCCCGACGCAAAAACGACGGGGTGTTATAAGTTTGACGTGTCTGTGTGTGTGTGTGTGTCTGTCTGTGGCATCGTAGCTCCCGAATGGATGAACCGATTTTGATTTTGTTTTTTTTGTTTGAAATGTGAATAAGTGGGGAGTGTTCTTAGCTATGTTTGATGAAAATCGGCCCAAGATGGCCGCCGCCACAAGATGGCGGTTTACATATTTTTTCACAACTCCCACAATATTGGTATCAAATGAAAGGGCCTGACTAGTACAATACTATACACTATGAAAAATTTCAAATCCAACATGGCGGCCTCCACGAAATGGTGAATTTGTTAAAAATTTTCACTACTTCCTCAATAAAGGTATCAAATGAAAGGGCTTGACTAGTAGAATACTATACACTATGATATAAGATATCTAATAGCTATGAAATAATTGTACAAAAGTTGAATAACTAAACGAAGAAAATACCCAATTAAAACGCAAGAAAATAAAAGAAATTAAACAAAATAACTAAGGAGTCCCTACAAAAAGTGTGAAATAACAAATTAAATTAAAAATTAAAAAAAACCCCCGACACAAAAATAAACCTGAATCCCTATAAAAAGAAAAAAATAATCTTGAAATTATAACCCTTCGTAAGTACGTATGAAGTTTTTTGATTAAATTTTGTCGCGTCGGGGGACCGCTCTCTAATTATGTGAATCCTTTCCTTTCTTTTTGCTTCCCGAAACTGCCTCAATAGCCAAGTGGTCCTGACCGCGACTGCTACGCTAGAGGTCCTGGGTTCGATTCCCAGGTCGAGCAAAGTGTTATTGGGTTTTTCTATGAAATTCCCAGTAGCAGCTCGGAGTTAGGAATTTGTGCCCGGTTAATGGCAATAGGCTCGCCCCCTATTACATGGGACCTAAACATACCGGCGAACTGTGGGTGTACATTAGTACGCCTCTGCCTAATCCTTCGGGGAATACAGGCGTGATGGTATGTTATGTTATCGTGGCTGTAAACAAACATAAAATCTCACAAAAGCTAAACTGTTTTCGTACCCCATTATCTAGTTTCCCTAACACTACCAAATACTATTGACTAATCACCGAACTAGTTTCATTACCAAATTGAATCCCCAACATGGTTGAATTGTACGTCATATATACATCGCTAGTATTCATAAATATTATGGATTAACTAGTAAATGGAGTGCCAATGCGCAAGGTAATGTCTATTAAGCTTCATAGAGTATTTATTGCGTAGCTCGCTGAGAGGAAATTGAAACAGGAATACATCACATCGTCTATAGACTCTAAACGGTCAATACAAATCTATACATCATAGAGATATGTATGAAATTGTGTTTACATATTATATGTGTGTAAACTAACTATAATTTATGAAGAAAACATATTTTTATTTTTTTATGTGAGCATCAAAAATATTATAAACTTTATCAAAACCTGTAATGGTTGCAATTAAAGTATACATGATGCCAAGTTTTAGTGACACAAGAGGAACCCACAAATATTTTCCGCGTTGACCACCATTACCGCTACCAAATGCACACAATTGCACACGCTATTGCTCCATTATCGAATTATCTGTGTGAAAAACATTGTATTTATAGAATCATTCGCTTTGATAAACATGGGCTTGTTTGATAGTTTGTATTCAAGTTCAAATAGGCACGGCAGCCATATTAGTTTCATTGATACATCTAACATGTTACACGATTTCATATTGATTTGGAGCTATTGAACTGTTTACTACAAATAATAAATATATATTCATAATTCTAGTTATTAATAACGAACATCTTTTTTTTATGGGATAGGGGAGCAAACGAGCAGACGGATCACCTGATGGTAAGCGATAACCGCCGCCCATGGACACTCGCAACACCAGATGAGTACAAGTGCGTTGCCCGCCTTTTGAATATATTTGATGATGTCTTGACTTTCAATTTAAAATTATTAAATGTTAGCCTTTCTACGATCTTGCGTACTTGATATAGAAACCTAAAACCAATAACACATATAGAAACCTAAAAAAAATGTTTGTCTTGTGCGGGGATCGAACTGCATCGTTAGCGTAAATCCCAAGCGCTTAGCTATGCCAACGCATCGAAAAAGTTTAGTTTCAATAAAGAATTTAAACAACAAAGAAACACTAGTGGAATCATTCCAATTCTTTAAGCTATTTTGTTAAAACAAGAATATAAAGTTATTTTAACATACCATCACGCCTGTATTCCCCGAGGGGTTAGGCAGAGGCGTACTAATGTACACCCACAGTTCGCCGGTATGTTTAGGTCCCATGTAATAGGGGGCGAGCCTATTGCCATTAACCGGGCACAAATTCCTAACTCCGAGCTGCTACTGGGAATTTCATAGAAAAACCCAATACCACTTTGCTCGACCTGGGAATCGAACCCAGGACCTCTAGCGTAGCAGTCACGCTCAGGACCACTTGGCTAATGAGGCAGTTAAATGTCATACATACATAATTTTCACGTGTCTCCCATTGGGGTAGGCAGAGACAACGCTTGCTACGATCCTGGCACATCACTTTCACTCAATCTACGTTCATTAACCTCCTTCTCATACAAACTATTCTCGATTTCGATACGAATACGTTTTCGAAAGTGTTCGTATTTGGGCTACTGGTGTATTGAAACAAAACACGCAAGTTCGAATCCTACCCGCAGTTGATTTTTCCTTCACTAAAATAACTAGAAGCCGTTTCTCAAACAAACTGCCTCTAATATCTCTGAGGTCGTTATCGGAACTAGTTAGTTAAAACGCAAGACCTAAGGCCGAAGATCCATTGTCTAGAATTTGGCGTAGATTAATTACCCCCGCGGTAGAGCAATGCGGGTAGCTACATCTTTACTACAAAAGAGGACTATTACGGAGAATGTGTGCTCCTCACTTTGTCCTAATTAACTGCATAATTATACTTAAATTCAGTACATCGCCTTTCCCAAAACTTTGAGTTAGTTCAGGGCCGGGTTTTAAGTAGGAAATGAGGAATTGCGTCCCCCTTTAATGGGCAGGAATGGAACATTTCTTAGATAAGTAGCATGTGAAAAATCATATGAAATAATTTTACATTCGTCACACCTGCGACTTTTTTTCACACCGCATTTCAATGAAATCGCATTTTCATGAAATCGCATTTTCATGAATGAAATCGCATTTTCATGAAATCGTATTTTGGTGAAATCGCATTTTCATGAAATCGCATTTTCATGAAATCGTATTTTGGTGAAATCGCATTTTCATGAAATCGCATTTCAATGAAATCGTTTTATGTGTACGTTTTCATTGTAAGTAGCAAAATAGTAAGTGTAGGTATGTGGCGATAAATGTTTTTTAATGAAAATTCATTGCGGACGAAAAGTAGCAGGCTGCGAAATTTCGCATCTGAAATCGGTGTGAAAAACAATCAAATGAAATTTCATCTAATGAAAATCAATGATTAATACTTTCATGTTCATTTTGGTCAAAATAACTGTCTGCCTCTGAAGTTTTCCGCTCGATGTAAAAGACAATAATTGGGGACGTTCCTTCAAATCTCTCGATGTTTCTTTATGGAAGAGGGAAGCAAGCCAGTAAGCGGGTCATCCGATTGTAAGTGATCAGCGTCACCCATTGACACCCACAACACCGGAGGGGTTGCAAGTGCGTTGCTGGCCTTTAAAAAGGCCGGCAGCGCACTTGTGACTCCTCTGGTGTTGCGGGTGTCCATGGGCGGCGGTGATCGCTTACCATCAGGCGATCCGTCTGCTCGTTTGCCTGCTATCACATAAAAAAAAAAAGAAAATAATAATCTCCCTTCTTGAAGGTTGCTTCGTGTGTTCTGTTTCGTACAGAATTTAATTGGAGAAGTGAGGCTACATGGATTAATACTTAGTGCCTTAGTCTAACAACTGAATATCAATGTCGTTCTAACCTTGCAGATAACATAATATCTTGATAAGTTCTCGTCAATTTGTGTAGGTGATTTACAAAGCGGGTAGTTTTGACAGTTACTACATTATCAAAGACACAAACTCCCATCAGTAACCTTCATAACAATGTCATTCAAAACTCCAGCCTAGTTACAAAATAATGATAAAATCATCATTGACCCACAATCTGAGTCTTCCACTGTCCGAATTTACACAGCCCAGTATTATGGGCCTTTGATTATTGCTACTTTTTCCAGCCCTCGGCTATTCTTCACTTCTTGTGATGATCGAATTTCTTGATCACACGTCTAGCGTTTTTTTTTTTTTTTTATTTTATTCTCGAGTAACAATAGACTCACAATCATTGGTATTTACATAAATTCAAATTCAATACAATAAAAATAATAAAACTAAATAAAAATTAAGTCACATCGTCAGGTAGTCAAACAGATCATGTCATACATAAAAAGAAATAAATATAAAGATAAAACCCAATACACGTTTTGAACACGCCCGCGATACAACATACTTTCACATTTTCCTAATGTAATATGTAACAGTGTGAAATTATGTTATTTATGTGAGCAGCGATAACATAGTGATATGACCTTTGGACTCCCAAATCAAAGGTCTGGTTTGAGTCGATGGCCTCTGACTTTTCGTAGTCATGTGCGTATTAATATTCAATTTAGTTTATTTATTCTATGTACTAGCTTCTGCCCGCGACTTCGTCCGCGTAGCGTGATGATATACCTATAGCCTTCTTCAATAAATGAGCTATCTAACACTGAAAGAATTTTTCAAATCGGACCAGTAGTTCCTGAGATTAGCGCGTTCAAGCAAACAAACAAACAAACAAACTCTTCAGCTTTATATATTAAGTATAGAGTATAGATAGGTGGCCCGAACCCGGGCTTCGCACGGGTTGAGAAATCCCATTTTTTTTACAAATTCCTATAGCCTGTGTTAATCTAGAATAATGTAGCATTTCCTGCCTCATTAGGCTAGTGGTCCTGAGCGCGACTGCTACGCTTGAGGTCCTGGGTTCGATTCCCAGGCCGAGCAAAGTGTTATTGGAACTTTCTATGAAATTCCCAACAACAGCTTGGAGTTTGGAATTTGTACCCGGTTAATGGCAATAGGCTTGCCCCTATTACATGGGACCTAAACATACCTACCGGCGAACTGTGGGTGTACATTAGTACGCCTCTGCCTGACCCTTTGGGGAATACAGGCGTGATGGTATGTAGTATTCATGTGGTGAAAGAATATTTGAAATCGGCAAAGTAGTTTTTGAGTCTATTCGTTACATACACACAAATCTTTCCTCTTTATAATATTAAGTAGTATAGATTTATACGCATGAGAGATTTTGTCAATGGCTTGTGAAGTCTACCAACATGCAGTAGGCTAACCTATTGGACTATAGCCTAACTCCTCTCACTCTGAGATTCCAATCCGTACAGTGGGACAGAATATAAGATATAGGTTGATTTGCTGATGAACTACGAAATTTGTGGACTGCTGTTAATCTTGTCAGATTTACATCGTTTAAGTCCAACTAAGCTAAAACAAATTATTCCCTAAGAATATTATCTGTTCTATGTTTTGTGGCTGTTTATCAAAACCGCAGCAGACAAACCCCTAATCTTATCTGAAGACGAAATACTCGATTGTTTGTCAAAGGGTAGCCTTATCTGTTTTAGGGTACTCGTTTTTACCCGGTATGCTTTCTTGTTAAACCGGTTTTATACAATATTCAACGAATTAGTATGAGTTGAATCTCTTTTCTTCTTCTCTACTATTATAAAATTGTAAAAAAGCTGTGTCTGTACATTGAAAATATAAAAAAAAACATTGGGTTAGGGTATATAAACGTCTGTGAACCCTGTGATTTTTAAAATTCTTGTCTGTCTATTTGCCTGTTTGTTACGAGTTGGCGCAAAAAGTACTGAATAGATTTTAATTTTGTTATCACTGTTAAAAAGTATGTGCTCTAATTTAAAAACTGGTATACTTCTTATCTCAAATAATTAAACGGAACCGGAGATACAGCTTGACCTCTCTAATGTATAGAGACCCATACAAATAAGAGATCATCACTGTTGGTTATTGAGCTTCAAGTGAACAAAACCGCGGGCAGAAGCTAGTATAGAATACAACTGGTTTTGATCTCACTTAATGCTGCCATATTTATACAATATTAGTTTTAGTATAATATGTGAAACCCAAGACACGTGTCTAGTATTATTAAGTAAAGAATCTATCTATGTACTTGATCAAAATTTCAAAACTGTATCACAAAATATTATAAGCTTGTTATGTTACCTGGTTGTTCGTACAAAAACATGCTCACCACGTCTTATTACCCCCGCCTCGCTGTGCACCCATCTAGTACCGTTATTTGTGTTAGCTTGTGTTGTGCGCGCATGATTGCGGAAAGATACTCATGGCCGTTTTCGCCAACATCCCCTAAGTCTAAGAATGGTTAGGGGGCTGTTAGAAGGTGGTTTCTGTTTCACCAGGGGGTCAGTTAAGCGTTAAAAGGTCCCCTAGTGGCCAAAATGTGAGCACATAAACCAACTGCCTGAATAGCCAAGTGGTCCTGACCGCGACTGCTACACTAGAGGTCCTGGGTTCGATTCCCAGGTCGAGCAAAGTGTTATTGGGTTTTTCTATGAAATTCCCAGTAGCAGCTCGGAGTTAGGAATTTGTGCCCGGGCAATAGGCTCGCCCCCTATTACATGGGACCTAAACATACCGGCGAACTGTGGGTGTGCATTAGTACGCCTCTGCCTAACCCTTCGGGGAATACAGGCGTGATGGTATGTTATGTTAAACCAACACATACGTAAGTGATCTCTCAAGCAGTGTCGCTCGGTGTCCCACTTGTAACCTTTATAAAATATTTTGGGGACAAAATATAACATAGAGTAAAAATTAAATTTGGAATCGCTTACACAGTTACTTATTCCTGAAGCCGTTTAGGAATATTTGCTGTACAAGTATTCCTGAACGGCTTCAAGATCCAAGAAACCTTTCCAGTTTCCTCCTCTCGTTCGCATCGCATCCCGTAATACGTATCCAACGATATCAAGTAGGGCTTTATCTGCGGAACTTGGCCTTTGTCTGCCAAGTTTAATTTTATCAGCGACAACTTTCGACAACTAAACGGCGAACGATTTGGGAGTAACTCCAAATTATTGGACCTTTCTGATGCTAGCTTTGGGTTCTAGATAAAAAGTTCCGCTTTTCGGGTATTGGTAGGGGAAGCTTAATTAAAAATGTTTGGCCAATTTTTTTGTGCAAACTAACACAATGTAGAATCATTCAAACACTCTCGAAGTTAACTGTAAAGCTCACATTGCACAGGTTAATAAAATTGATTAACTTTGGCTAAACGTTTAGTCAATTCCAAACTAATATTTTGAATGTTTTTAGTTTATAATTGTCGTTGTCTGTCTCTTTGTTTGTTACCGTTTCACACCTTAAATGCTGCACCAATTATCATGATTTAGTTTGTTAATAGGGATAGTTCGATCCTAGAAAAACGACACAGGCCTTTTGTCTCATAAAGTCAAATAGGATTAATCAAATGCGATTGAAAGCCTGGGCAATAACTACTTAAGTTAGTTATAAATATTGTAAAAGAAAAAATATAATCCGGGAAGGATTCGAAACTGCATCCTTCCGGTTAAATATACCGGTCGAATTCGAATTCGAATAAAATTCTCGATGTAAAGTTTTTCTTACGCTATTTATATATTGTGAAATCAATCTCTACATTCATTTATATTTGTATAAAATTGGAAAATTTAAATTCTTTGGAATTTTGGTATGTGATTCCGCATATTTTGTCCCAAAAATATTAACAAGTTACAAGCGGGATAACGAGTGACACTAAGGGCCACTTGCACCAATTATTTAAACACAAAATTTCGATGAAAAATTGTGTTTAATTACAAATTAAAGTTGGTGCAAGTGGGCCTAAGTATCTTTCCGTTATTTTAGGTGCACAACACAATACACGGCAGATCATAGCGACACTAGGTGTTTGCGCACAGCGGGGCGGGGGTAAGAAGATGTGGTGCGCATGTTTTAGTAAGAACAATCAGGTAACATAACAAGCTTATAACTTTTTGATTTTTCGTGATACATTTGAAATTTTCTACAAATATTCTTTACATAAAAAACTAGACACGTGTCTCGGGTTTCGCATAAAATATAAAACTGAGGTTGTATAAGATACCTACCTCCTACATTCATTAAAAAATAAGCATAAAATGCTCGTATTTCACTGCAAAAGTAGGAAGTAAATAAATCAGTTGGAACCGGCCAAAGTTTCTCAACCAATGAGCAGTGATCAATTAACTAGCACCAGCAAAAACTGTGGAAGTTGTAGATGCAGTTCGTGATTGAGTGTGAAGTCTCCTAGCTTTTTCTGCTACCCTGGTAGATGGCCGACGATACTGCTTTAAATTTTATTTGCATAGTACCTATACCACGGAATACTATGAGCGTATACTGCCTTATCAATATAGTGGTCGTAGGTACTAGGTAGGTAGCTAGAGGACCTGGGTTCGATTTCCAAGCCGAGCTGTGTTACTTATGTGATTTTATAGGTAGCTTGAAGAGTTTATAGCAGCGGGGGAGCCTAATGGCTTGGGCGTTGGACTTGCGATCATGTGCTTGCTTTTCCGAAACCCACCCATTGTACTACTGACGTGAACCCACTCGTAACACAAGTATTCAGCTTAGCAAGAGGGGTTAACAAGAATACTAGTAGAAGATTCAAAGATTCAAAGGTTTATTGCTTACTAAGTGTACATTAAAGTGTTAGGTACATTACATTTTAGTGAACTTATAACTTAGCGGCCTTTTGCAAGCATTGCAATATGAAGGGCTATACGAATTAATTAATATTTCTATTTATTTAAATTATTAACTCTAATAACAAAGTTCATTTATTTATTAAATTATGTTATGTATAAATAATATTATGAATTATAAATTATTATTTCTGAATTAGAATACCTATCAATTATTAAAAGTTAGTAACATCACTTAATTAGTAAACTTAAATATTTATGTTCTATATTAATAATAACAAATGGGTACATGCGCAAGTATGGCAAATGGTTTAAGTATTTAAGTACTCTGTAACGGAATAGAAACACTTCTGAATTAAATATTGCTTTAACATTTTATTAAATAATGTAGGTTTTTTTTCAGTTTTGATACTTTTTGGTAATTTATTAAATATTTTTACAGACATGTAGTATGGACTTTCATTTAGCATCTTAGTTCTAGAGGGTGGTAAGTATAGTCTTTTTTTATGGCGTGTGTTAATGTCATGGGTATCTTCTACTTTGGTGAAGGCATCAATATTTTTAAATAAGTACAAATGTGCATATATCGTGAATATATATCGATGGAAGAGTTAGGAGTTTTAATTTTATAAAATCTGGTTTGCAGCTTTGTGTGCTATCTATTTGTGTTAATATTCTAATACATTTTTTTTGCATAATGAAAAGTTCACTTATATTTACACTGTGTGTGTAAATATAATAGTAATGTGCATCTTACAATAATAGTAAGAAAACAAAAGATATATATTATTTTGTGTACGCCAGACTATCTATTTTTCGTCTTTCTTTCTCTTGAGTCCATCCAAAGGTTGTCTGTAAGAAATCGCTTTTAGCGATAAGACCACCCATTGTACCATATTCTATGATTGATAACATATTCTTGACATTCGTTTTCGGTTTACAATAAAGGATATTCTATTCTATTCCATATATTGGTGCTCGCCCCCTGTTACGAATACATCGAACGACATCGAACTAACTGTAACGTACGTCATAAGAATCAAAGTAACTTGCTATTCAATAGATGTCACTCACGTCACCTTTAAGACGTAAATTCAGAATGTGAAGGCTAAATTCGACCTGGTGGATAGGACTCGCGATGACTTACTTAATCATAGCGTCTGATGTATTGAACCAGAAGAGGCAGGTTCTAATTCTGCCCGCTGTCGAATTATTCCTTCTCTAAAATAATTTTATAAAAACGCAAAAAGTATGGTATACTTATTATCGTTCGAAACTTGAAACGGTAATTCGAAATTTAGCAATCAAGCCGCGAAATTCAGTCAGAATATAACAAGAATAGCCCGAATCCAGGACAAGTACTGCACGTATATAAAACCTATTTCGAAGCACCAAAAAGAAATACATGACTTCCAAATTTAAAACTTGAATGGTTCCAAAATTAAATCTGGTCTCACGAACTCTCAATTAGATCCAATTAGTGCATTTCCATTAATTCTTATGTGGTTTCGTTTCGTTTTAAATTGAGTGGAGCAGAAGCTACAGATTGAAGCTCTTGCTCTATGTCAATGAATGAATTTGTAGCTGGTTAATTTTCTTGTTCGTCGTTGAAAGTTTGCGATCTGTAAAGCGTTTTCTGGATGTGCCTACCATGTTTTAGGTAAAAATTACGCTCTGAAGGTACTCCTTTTCTATTCGATCTACCTAACAAGAAATTTTCCTAGCATGGCTCGCTCCATGTCTGTTTGAGCAACTCTTAATTCTGGTTCCGTTCAAAATATAATTATAAGTCCAATGAAGCCGGCTCTTTATAGACCAAGACCAGTGACACTGACACTCACTGTCACTGTCACTCACTGACCCAAGAGGACAAGAGGATCACATGGGTGGGTGCGTTAAGTCTCACTCAAAATGTCAAACGGTGATCTTTTAACATAACATACCATCACGCCTGTATTCCCCGAAGGGTTAGGCAGAGGCGTACTAATGTACACCCACAGTTCGCCGGTATGTTTAGGTCCCATGTAAAAGGGGGCGAGCCTATTGCCATTAACAAGGCACAATTTCCTAACTCCGAGCTGCTACTGAGAATTTCATAGAAAATCCCAATAACACTTTGCTCGACCTGGGAATCGAACCCAGGACCTCTAGCGTAGCAGTCGCACTTGGGACCACTAGACTAACGAGGCAGTCAATTTATATACAAAAATATTTAAAAATGTAAAAGGGAAAGTAAGGGAAGTAAGTTAATATAAAAAATGGGAATTATAATAACTTGGTGCCTTATTTGGCAAGGTGAGGCAATCTTAAGTTGACCAAAGCCATTAACAAATAGTTGTCACACTATTTATGAAGATACAAATTGCCATATCCATTTAATTTATTAAATCTATGTTCTCCTTGCATAAGGTCGAAAGTGCTCGGCGCCGGTAATTAGAGTTTCTCTACACAGTTCCCTACTTTGTCGCTGCGTCTCAACATTTTTACAATGGTCCGTGTTCTATTTACCTTTTAATTAAATATTTACGCCGCAATTAATGTTCGATGCCATTTTTAAAAGTACCTACAACTTAGTTGCATACTTCTTTGCTTGAAAATTTCAGAGATGGTAATTAACTTAATTATTTCCTAACATACCATCACGCCTGTATTCCCTGAAAAGTTAGGCAGATATGTTCTAATATACACACACCATTCGCCTCTGTGTTTAGGTCCCATGTAATAGGGGGCGAGACTATTGCCACTAATCGACCACAAATCAAAACTCCGAGCTGATACTGAGAGTTTTTCAGAAAAACACTTTTCCAATGACACTTTGCTCGATGTGGGAAGCAAACCCAAGACCGTAGCAATCGCGCTTAGGACCACTAGGCTGATGAGGCGGTTTTTTAATGATTTTCTATTGTTTTATTTTGTGATGCCTTGCGTAAGATCTCATGGGGTCTGCGTGGCTGATGTCGTCAGAGCCGAAAACCTTTGTTTCTTTTGACATTTGCGCTCGAGAGCTAGTGAACCTCGGGGTAGCTGAGGCAGTCCATAGAAGCTATTATTGCTTGACAACGCGTCAGCAACATACAGCAACATACAAAAATACCTACAAAAATATATTATATTATATGAGTGTTTATATCCTCCAAGTTTCCTCGCCAACAGAAAATCTAATAATTAATATCTAGAATTCTAGAATGAGCTCAGAACAAAGCGTAGCCTGTTTTAGCTAGAACTTTTGTTTTATTATGCGGAACCCTACAATTCAATTGTAGCTACCTAGCTACACAACACACACGTCTATATTTCTGCTATACATTTCTCAGTTACAGCATACTTTCCTACAGTTCGAAGTTTGGATTTGTGCTCCGTTAGTGGCAACATTAGCACGCCCCGTAGTACGTAGGACCTATGAAATTACTCCTAAATTGTGGATGTACTTACACCTCTAAAATTATAACACAAATCGATCGTTGGAATCCAACCTTTGTCGTAGGAAAACGGGTACTCCACCAACTCTTTTTTGCCCTTAGACCTTACCCTGACTTCCCTCATGGTAAGCGATAACCGCCGCCCATGGACTTCCGCAACACCAGAGGAGTCACAAGTGCATTGCCCGCCTTTTAAAAGGGTTTGGGCCTCCGGTAACCTCACTCACTCGGCGAAACACAATGCAAGCGTTATTTCACGCCGGTTTTCTGTGATGCCGTGGTATCACTCCGGTCGAGCCGGCCCATTCGTGCCAAAGCATGGCTCTCCTTCGTTTAAAACTGAAACTTTGCATTCAATTCCCGTAGTAGGGCCCCAGCTCATCCATCAACTCGAAGTACACCATAGAGTAAAACCCTTTCCTCAATTCTAAAAGCCACTTATGGGCTTATGGCTACGTACCCTCAACATTACTAACACTTAACGATACTTTAACCAACTAAAATAACGTTAGTTAATTTTGATAAATTATACTCAACGCAAATTAGATTCGCGAACATTGTTTAACTGTCCAAATTTAACCGAGGTGCCATCAATTAAGCTCTGAGTTAACCGTTGTAGTTTAATTTCTCTAACAGTTAAGTTTTAGATTGATTGCCACTGTGTAATTTAACATAAGAACTATGATAACTTTCATAATTTATTTTGTGGTGGGTTTGCGCACGACTCGCTCAGGGGAATGTTTTATTCGTGTTTAGAAATGAGTAGATTTTTTACCAGGCTTCGCAATATGCATTCGGGATTCCCCTATCACATGGGACCTAAACATACTGGCGAACTGTGGGTGTATTATAGTACGCCTCTGCCTAACCCTTCGAGGAATACAGACGTGATTGTTTTTATGTATGTCATGAATGTAAAGAAACAATAAAATATTTTAGACTAGTAACAGTAATAATGATCAATGTTCTAATAGTAGGACTCGCGGTGGCTTGGTGGTCATAGCGTCTGGCGTACCCAGCCAGAAGACGCAGGTTCGCATCCTGCCTGCGAGTCGAATTTTTCCTTCACTAAAATAATGCTCTAATACTTATTATTTAAAGCTAAATTAGCTCCTACGTACATCTACTTTACTACTACACTTTTTGATCAGGAATTAATTGAGAAGAAGCCTTAGTATTTCAAAGCGAAAACGACGCCCAGTTTTACGCTCAATTTAATTTTCAACATTACAGGGATCTTAATCCCTCGTAACACCTAAATAAATCGTTATACTGAAGAATATTTTCTCAAATTGTGTTATGATTAGAATTCGGATACCGTTAATCAAGATTCCTACCGTACCATTTCTTCTATTACTACTGCACTGGAAATAAACAACCGGAAAATCGTTCCAAACTTCGTTAATTTGTCAAAATGTACTTCTGAAATAAAGGGAAGGGAAGGGAATTTCCATTCGCTTACATTTATTTCCAGTGTGAACTACTTTGGATGAAATGTTAGAGTAGGAACCTAGATTAACGGTATCGGAATCCGAATAGTAACACAGTTTAATTAAATTATGTTTGAATTACGATTGATTTTTATATTCCTTGGTATGGGAATGTCAATTTCGGGCTTACTCTTAATGGAATTGCATTAAGAGTAAGCCCGAAACTGACTGTGTGTTACATAATCACTGCGTTGCACCAAATCACTAAAACCAACTGCCTAAACATTATTGAAATTCCATACAACAGTGAAATGAAACTACTTTTTACGGATTTTATCGCGGTATATTGATATTATTTATTACTCAACATATTACATACAACAGTATTAAGAATCTCCTCACATGTCAAAGAATTATACCTCCACTTTCCCCAAACCGGCATTCTAGATTTCCCCTCACGAATAAAGCAATCGCCTTATCATCCACAGCCAATATAACCAACCAATAAAACAAACGCGCCCAAAATGTTATTAGGAGAAAATAAAAAAAATCAAGCACATCTTACATTTGAGATGAGATCTTTGTGCTGGGACCTAATTCCGCCGTCGGAATCTCAACGAGGAAGCCACAAGGAATCATGTTAATATTTTCCTACAGGCCTATATATCTTTGCGAGTTTTCAGACAGAGATCCCTTGGGCAAAGCGGGCATTTCGTATCGCATCCCTACTCTGAGATTGCCCTTAGTAGCTGGACACACGGTCCGAAAGAATTGCCAGCCGACATATTATTATTAAGAAAAAATACACACATACACTCACACGCCTTTCTCGCACAGGGTTAGGTAAAAACGAACGATCGCAACTGGTTTCTTGCATAATCTTTTTGCTTTTTCCACATTCATACATCTTCTCATACATACGTGCCGTCAGTTGCAAGTACTACGCATCAGATTTTTTGAAGGACCTCGCTAATAAGATATCCGCGTATATCCTTCAATAACCTAATCCTTTTTTATTTAGCGGTCAAACAGAATACAGGTTTTAAAAAACCAACATTACACTATATTATAAAATTACACTTATGTACATAATATTCATAGATGTGCAACATATATAAAATTAAATTGCTTGTGATATATTTTTTTATAGTAAGGGGAGCAAATGAGCAGACGGATCACCTGATGGTAAAGTAATAAATGTTGTGCATTGTGAAGGTCATTTTTTATAATTGTCGTTGCAATTACATATAAAGTTTAAGAGAAATCGGAAGAACTTGCTGCGATTCCTTTATATCCGTATGTCCCTCTTTGTATCCGCAGATAAGAGCCGTCGAAGAAATTGAAGTAATATCGCCAGTTGTTACTTGTTTGCGGGTAAACACTGAGGGATATCCGCGCGTTCTTTCGAGACGCTCCGAGCCATCTTCATGATGGACTTAGTAATCTTGTGTAGTAGTTGGTAATGCTACAGGATTTCGGGGCTTTTCTCTAGATAAACTCCTTTTTTTATACAACTACCCTTTCTAGTATGAGTGTATAGGTAGGCCTTGAGGCAGTCGGTCTTTATTTTGATAATTTATTTTGGAGGGTATTTCGAATAAATGGATTTGGCGCCCAACGTGGGACTCTCAGTTGAGTGTTTGTTAGATACATGTGGGATCGTGCGATCTTTTAAAAATCTACCAATATATTTGTTTATTATATAAAGGGTTCATGTTCCAAATAAAACATTTCTCTTTGTTAGAACTACCTTTTTTAGAAGCCTTGATGTAGAAGTTTTATCGATCGTATCACTAAACGACACTAAATGAAAATATCGTCTCTTCCAAGAAAAAAGGTTTAATTAGCAACAACAATTATGAAGAACTAGTCTTAAATTATTTCAGTACCTGAGATGGGAAGGTAAGAAAAATAGATTTTCAGTGTTTCAATTAATTAATAATTCGCCTGCTCAGTCCGGAGAACCGGGTAGCGGCTGAAATTTTAATGAGCCTCAACTCGCTTCAAGAGAGCTGTATTCTGTAGAGCTTAATGTGATATAATTGTGCTATTAATGTTGTATTTAAATTGTTTCAATGGAAAGGAAGCAGACTAATAACTGAGAGTATTAGCGACCCCATTTATTATTAGGTACGGTCTATTTGGATAACTTAGGTATTATCGAAACAACTGGGCTTGGTCACGGGCTACAATTTGATTTTTATAAATATAACGCGATAGAATCCTTAAAGTTTTTTCATTTCGATATGTCTAATATTCGTGTTAGCTTCAGAATTCAGTATACCTTAGGAAATAGCTAAAATTTGCTACTCGTGCTGTGATAGCATGTTGATATGACCATTAGACTGCCAAGTCGAGTCCTAGGTCTCGATTTCAACTCGAGACTTAGGACTCGACTTAGCAGGCAAAGCACCTCTGACTTTTCATAGGTGCTTGCTTAAACGGTGAAGGAAAACATGGTGAGAAACATCTCATGCCTGAGAGATTTTTGCGACGGGTGTGATTTCTGCCAACCCTCACAAAGCCAGTGTGGAAGAATATAGCCTAACTAGCATCAGCCCGCGGCTTCGCTCACGTGAAGCTATATCAGGAGTAAAAATAGAAAAACCAACATTGATGATCAATTCTTTGTATGGGCCTCCATACATCAGGGAGGTCAAGCTGTATCTAAGGATTCGTTTAATTAATTGAGATAAGAAGTTCACCAATCTTTAAGTTGGAGCATCTACTTTCTTACAGTGATAATAAAATTAAAATCTATTCAGTAGTTTTTGCTCCAACCCGTAACAAACACAAGAATTTTAAAAATCACATTTTCTGATTCGGAGACGTTTATATACCATAAACCACGTGTTTTTTTTTTAAATATCTTCTGTGTACAGACGCAGCTTTTTTACAATTTTATAATAGTAGAGATCCCTCTCCATTCTGAGAAGCGACCTATTGACACCAAAAAGTATTTTGAATTTCAATATACTAAAGGAGTAGGTACTTATATAAAACACTTTGTCACTAAAATGTAGTTCCGCCAGTGTTCTCAAAAGACAGTTTCCTCCGCGCATATTTCCACATTTTGTTACTTTCATAAGTCAACTTTATAACGGCTATAAACTTAAAGACCTTATGTTGTAAAAAGAAAATAGAATACCTATACCACGAAGTTAAAGTTATTAAAAAAAAAACTTATTACTTGTGAGAGCTTTGGTATCATTGACTACGTTATTAGGCCAGTGGTCGCAAGAGAGGAGTCCCGGATTCGTTTTCCAGGTCAAACAATATGGTTTTAAGGTTTTCCAATTTGCAGCTCTAAGTTCGTCTCGAAATAACCGCAGAAAGGATTGAGATAAAATTTGGCGAGAGATAGATTGCATCCTTAAAAAGATCATAGTCATCATTTATTTATTTGAAACTTTTTATAAATGCAATTTTGCGACAGTATTGAAATTGCGTGATATTAGAGGAATAATAAATATTAGTCTCTCATTAGCCTAGTGGTCGTGAGGGCGACTACTACACTAGAGGTCCTGGGTTCGATTCCCAGGTCGAGCAAAGTGTTATTGGGTTTTTCTATGAAATTCTCAGTAGCAGCTCGGAGTTAGGAATTTGTGCCCGGTTAATGGCAATAGGCTCGCCCCCTATTACATGGGACCTAAACATACCTACCGGCGAACTGTGGGTGTACATTAGTACGCCTCTGCCTAATCCTTCGAGGAATACAGGCGTGATGGTATGTTATGTAGAGGAATAATAAATATTAGTCTCTCATTAGCCTAGTGGTCGAGAGCGTGACTTCGATTCCCAGTTCGAGCAAAGTGTTATTACGTTTTTCTATGAAACTCCCAGTAGCAGCTCGGAGTTTGAAATTTGTGCCCGGTTAATGGCAATAGGCTCACTCTCTGTTACGTGGGACTTATACATACCGGCGAACTCTGGGTGTACATAAGTACGCCTCTGCCTAACCCTTCGGGGAATACAGGCGTGATGGTGTGTTATGTTTATTAAGTGGAATTATATAATATATTATTGCTCCTTAAAAATAAATAAACTTTTATCATTACACAATATTACAGGAATGTTTTACAAAAGTGAGAAATTAAAGCCAGCTCTTGACGGCATGTCATCTATATTTCAGGAAAAATACTTATTATTTTCAGTATTTCAAAGTGAGATGTATGTCAAGTCGTCATTAATATTGTAATTTTTATTCTAGTTGCTTTAGTAACTAAGAGGGCTCTTCTTTTCATTCTAAGTATTATATTTTTTTTAATTATCTACGTTACTTGAAAAGTCTTGTCTTTTGATATACCGGATCCGTGGCGGCCATATAAATACTTAATATTAACATAACATACCATCACGCCTGTATTCCCCGAAGGGTAGGCAGAGACGTACTAATATACACCCACAGTTCACCGGTATGTTTAGGTCCCATGTAATAGGGGGCGAGCCTATTGCCATTAGCCGGGCACAAATTCCTAACTCCGAGCTGCTACTGGGAATTTAATAGAATAACCCTATAACACTTTGCTCGACCTGGGAATCGAACCCAGGAGCTCTAGCGTAGCAGTCGCGTTTAGGACCACTAGGCTAATGAGTCAGTTAAATACGTAATATTGAAATCCCATAAAGCCTATTAATCGCACGAAACAACTAATTTAATTTAAGGTTTGAATGGACGGTTTTAACGAGGTGTTCGAAGTCAAATTCATTTTTGTTTAAAATATTTTGTAAAACTATATAGCAATAACAATAAACTTTTATAAGCACCTATCTGATACTACGCTTATAAAAAAATGCAAGCAATAATAGACATTATCACATTCATACTAAACACCATAATACTTAGCAGCTACTCAAACCGTTTACATAAACTATTCGATATTAATGACGTCATGCAATTTACGTAGTCTAGTTTGCACTAGAGAATGGTAGTAACAAAGAAAATGTTTAATGCATCTTGGACAAAGTTACTAACAAAATCGTTGTTAAGTAAAAGGTTTTTATCCAAGTAAAAGGAGCATGTGAGAAACTCGCCTAGACTTTGAGCCTATGCTACACTGTTTACTAAGCTAACCCAGTTTCATTTCGCTCATTTCTTGCTTACATCTGCCATGATCTTAGTTTGTTTATATAACTTGTTTTTGTTTTCAATCAAACGAGATACGAGCTGAATCCTAGGTTTTATATGAAGGGATTGCCATCAGGCCTCCGCAACCGAATTTATAAGAAATGTCGGCATTCTAAAGCGAAACTGATCAGGCTTTTGAGTACTACTTTAAAATCTACTTTTTACCATAATCAGTCCATTTACTATACCACTGCTGGGCATGGATCTTGTCTCAAAATGAGAGGAGCTGGGCTATTATATAGTCTACCACGCTGGTCTAATGAGGGTTGTCAGACTTCACAAGCCGTCGAGAAAATATCTGAGGCATGCAGGTTTCCTCACGATATTATCATTCATCATTTAAACGTTAATTGTTTTTAACGCATACGTGCTTTTAATTGACTGCCCAGTAAAAGATCTTACGCTACCACTGGCCCTACGCTACCACTAATTATCTACTTATTTACAATCCAGTTTTGAATCTGTAGCCGACAAAACTCCTCGCTCATTCCTCGCTCATTTTACAGTACGACCTCTCCCTTAACAATGACCACTTACCGTCAGGTGGGCATTTTACCTTTAAGCTAAAAATAAGTGTATTCTTTTATACAGTAAGTGTGCTTAGATTACGAAGAGAATGCCAAGTTCCAGTAATACGTTCCAAAATTATGTGCATTTGTGTAGATAAGTACTTATACGTGAGAAAAGAGATTTCAGTAAACAGGTATAATTAGCAATTATGTACTTGTAAGCAGATTTACTGCATCGTTAGACTACTACTGGTCATGAGCGCAAAGTTAAGTTATTCACATTTGAAACGTACAATGAAAACAATCAATTGGCACGTCCATTCGCCAGCACATTTAGTAACCACAAACTGTCAATTTTCCACAATCGATAATAAATTCTATAGTATGGAAATTAAATTGAAAATCGATTATAGAAATTAGACAGTTTTTATACCTACATGACAGTAATCAAAATGGCGACTTTAGTTCCTAATTCGGCCACCAGGTCAGATAATATATGTCGTACAACAATTTCATTAAAAAAAATTACGTTGGCTTCACGTTTCATCTGCAAACAAACATGACTAAATACGAGAAAACAAAAAGGAAAAACACTTTGCCGTAAAAACTCGATTGCGACGATTCACGCTCGCGTGCTGCAGAATTGAAAAAGGATTGTTATTATAGACAGTTACTGGTTCTATCGCACTCGGTTCTCGAATGAATATTGTTCGAAATTTCGAATGCCAGAAACCCAAAGCATTGGGGAAAATCTTTGTGATCAGCTAAATTTGCCCACTCAGGCTAAATGATGGCGGATCGCACGCATGTGGGCAATTTGGTAAATTAGAATTTTGTATGTATACACTAGATTTTTGCCCGCAACTCCGCCTGTGAGATTAGAAGGAAATTTATATAGAGTAGGTTCCGAAAATAAATAAGCTTGACAGCCATTTTACTTGCCTGCCAACAGTAATGCCTCGAGTTGCGGAGTGATGGCAGCAGTGTCTTGTTAAATACAAATTAATATAAATTATATTCATTGTAGCATTAAATATTATGATATATTATATGTTTCAATGTACCCTAATCTGCTACTTAAGATTAGTATCTTTAATGGCTCCGACAGCAAAATTCCTAAAAGGCAACAATTTAAAAAGACAAAGAAGATGAGATAGCACATAGACAACAGCACTTCATAGACTTATGACGAACTCACAACTTTAACGAACATTTTCAAATCAAATTCATATTTCTAAATTTAAACTTTGAAAATTCCAACGGAACGATACAAATAAGATTCAGTATAAAAGTTTGTATTCAGAAAGGACGTGGACAGTGTGTTTGTAATTAAGCATCCGCGTTCGCTGCCCACTACAAATCTTCGACGATAAAGATCCCAGTTTAATTGGCTCCCTGTTTTTACACCAATGGGAACAGCAGAGATAAACTCGCTTAGATGTCGCAGTTTGATAGTCAATTGTAAAGCTTGTGCGGTTTGGTTTTAGTAAAACTAGTTGGTAAAACACGAAGCGAATAGATCTTGATCAAAAATATCTTACATAATAATACCACGCCTGTATTCCCTGAAGGGTTAGGCAGATATATACTTATATACACTCACAATTCCGTATATTTAGGTCCCATGTATAAGGAAGCGAGCCTGTTCTCATTACAAACTAACAAACAATAAGGGCCACTTGCACCAACTTCTTATATCCATTTAAATCTATATATATAAAAGAAAGTTGTGTTAGTTACTCCATTTATAACTCAAGAACGGCTGAACCGATTTGGCTGAAAATTGGTGGAGAGGTAGCTTAGAACCAGGAAACGGACATAGGATACTTTTTATCCCGTTCCCGTGGGATGTGATGACAGAATTCCACGGGGGCGAAGCCGCGGGCAGAAGCTAGTAATATATAAACAATATTTCATAGTATTCATAAAATTACCATCAGACGTCAGTTAAGGTAAGTTAGTCTGATTTCTTAATTTTATTACACGGCTCATCCTGAAAACAATTTTACATGGTAGTATTCGTCTGTAGTTAAATACAATTTAAACATATTTAAGAAGTTAGTGTAAGTGGCCCTTAATATAAAAAAATGAGACATGAATCATTGATTTATCAAGTCCTGGATTCCCTTACTCCTTTTCAGAAATATCAGTCTTTATATCAGTGGTTTGGTGAAAGGTTTACTCTCCTGTGCTAGCTAGGTTAACAGAAAACTTTGGCAGTATCCGAATATTTGACCTATGGGCCGAATACTCGTATTATTTGTCAGTTATCCCGAATATTCCTGGTCGAATATTCGTATCTGGTCGAATATTCGTTTTGCTCGTTTTATGCTCACGCATCTATTTAATATGTGGCCTTTTTGTAGCCAAGTCTATAATTTGCTCGCCATCTTACAAAAAACCGCGCGAACCGTTGCTTAACCCTGACAACTGATTACAAACTACATTTATTTATGTCGTAATTTTCATGAGCCATCTTTCAGATTTTCTATTACGGGTTACGGGTATAGTTATAAATGATTACAATTGTAATATACTTCGCATTCCACATGACGAGACAATCGGATTTGAGAAGATATTTCCAAAAACAATTTACTTGTGAGTTACTTACGTAATGAATGAATCAAAAAGGTACAACCACACCTAACAAAATATTAATATTAAATATTTTAAAATACTGCGACATTAGTCTAGTGGTCCTAAGCGCGACTGCTACGCTAGAGGTCCTGGGTTCGGTTCCCAGGTCAAGCAAAGTGTTTATCTACAAAATTTTCATTAGCAGCTCGGAGTTTGGATTTGTCCCCGGTTAATAAGCTTGCCCCCTATTACATGGGACCTAAACATACCGGCGAACTGTAGAAGAATGTCGGATGTCTGTCTGTCTGTCGGTTTGTCTATCCATCCATGTGTATACTTTCCCATCCAGATAGGTTCTATCTGGTTGAGAAAGAATACACTGGTGAAGATACCAATAGTAGTGGCATCTGTTCACTGGTTTTAGAAAAACATTATAACAGTAACTGGTAGATATCCCATTTTTAACGCCTGACCCAAAAAGAGAGGTTTTATAAGTTTTACATGTGTATCTGTGTGGTTTGTGACCTTGTATCTCCCAAATGAATAGACCAATTTTGATTCAATTTTTTTAAAGGTAACTTGATCGACTGTTATTGCTATTATATAAGAAAATCTGGCCAGCCATTTGAAGATTATCAACTCTTTTCTAGTTGATGGAGAGATTTGAGCAACCTCCACAGGTCTGGAGCTGTATTAGCACGTGTTATCGCCATCAATTTTAGGTTGTGAGAATGGGATAGCGCTATAGCTGCATCCCTCTGTTTCAAACGGAAAGTGTTGGCAATAACAGCCTCTGATCGATTTGAAATTTGGTATCCTGTAACCATTGATACTGCAAGAACATGGTAACCATGACTTCATGATGCGGAGTTTTTTTTATTTATAATTTAATGTTATAATATGATAACTGCAAAGTTTCCGACAAATATTTTTGTCTAAAAGACCTACATTTATAGTGGTTTCGCAGCCATTGTTGAAAACTGGCGCAGTACCAGCGACTGCTATTTAATGTTTAATATCAACGGATCCCACGTAAATGCTTACATCTTGCACTTATCTGCTTTTTAATTGGACAAGAGCTCTTTTAGTGGTCGAGGAAGCTCTTATGAATTTCGGAATTTTGGATTACATTAATAGATACTTATGAATATCTTCTTGAGTATTATTCATTGTGATTTACTAGAATTATTATATTACGTGAAGAGAAACCTTTGTTTTTAAGCATTTTGCGCGCATGGAGGAGCGTGAGATTGTGTAGGTGCTGTCGAGGTACCGAGTGTATGATACAATTAAAAGGGGTTGTATCGTATAACCTTAGCATTTATTGAGGGGCGAAGCCCTAGCTCATACAAGTGAGTCTGTCAAGACTCACAGACTAGACACTTCTACCTCAGATATAAAATTTAAATTGATTGTTTATTCTTTAACCAGCCAGTCAACCCGTAATATTGTCGCCTTCTTGGAGCGGTCTCTACAGTACCTAGGTACATAGTTAAATTTTATATGGAAGAGAAGTTAGTAATATTTTTATTAAATAATAATGCTTAAAAAATACATTTTTTTTTTTTTAAAAAACCTTACACACTGCCACGCCTTTGACGCACACGTTTGACACACTTACACACACCTTTTGTTTATGGTTAACGTATGAATGTTGAAAGTATGGAGTTTATTATGGTCGAATTTCAAAAACTGGGCGCCCACTAGTCTACATTATTGTTTGTAAAATAACTCATTGACCTACTGCTTAGTCCTGCTACGACCTATTGGTTGCAGGATGTCTTTAAATCCGCGGACAACCAAAGTTTAATAAAAATCTTTTATTCTGTTAGAAATTCTCATCCAAATCGTGCCATCTATTTTCGCTACTATCATTGGATATCGTTTTATAAATCGAAGAATAATATTATTTAAATATTATTTTAATATTATTAGCTCCGGTAAATTTGACCGATAATTGAAAAATATCCTTGTATAATGAGCAAGCTATAATTCTTTTTCCAAATATTTTTTTCAATTTAATTGTCCCGTACAATTCAATAAAGCAGACATCTCAAGTGGTGCGCCAAAGATTTCCTGCCAAACTATACTTTGGGCTATCATGAAACCTACTAAAAAATATTAGTATCCGAGTAATGCGACCCGAAAGTATTTGCGATTGAAGCAGCAAAAATCCACCCGTATGATCCGTTTAAAATATGTCATCGAAATGGAAAGAAAAATGTGCACCGTTCCGAATCTAGTAGTGTGAAACAGATGCCTTACTTTACTGTAGTGTGTCCACACCTTTTTTTAAAATTGAGGTTAGATTTCTTTTTTCAAAAAAAGGGTTGATTGAGTGTATCTAGATAAATAAAAATTAATCACCGAAATGTGTACGCGCTTCAAAACGGCAGTACCAAATTGGATAGTTCTTTTTTTCTTGTGTTAACTAGGTACCTACTGTTAGAACAAGTTTTTTATGAAAGATGTTTTTTGAAAATACTTATCTACACCTATTTATGTCGGGAAAATTTCCACTAAACTAATTTTTAAGGTATTTATCGCGTTGTATTGATATTATTTATTTCCCGATGTACGTTTACGGTTACGGGTAGATAGATGTCAATGTCTAATATTCGCTTAAGTGTCAAAAAGTAAGTGTATTTTTACACAATGATTCTTAGGTTGTCATTTAGAAACAATTGTGGACACTGCTGGGCTTAGAAGAATAGGAACGAAGAGGAGGACTTCAGTTTAGAGTTTAAAGATTATATTTTACTAACACTAAATACTTTCAACCTGTTTGGGGACGGGTAGAATTTTAGACTACTATTCCTCACTGCCCTTCAGATAGGCATCTTGTAAGATGCGAGAAAATATCTTTCTTGCTAATTTGCTTGCTAATATTGTTGTACTGTCGAGAGACCAACCTTAAGTCGGAGTCATAATGTTAGCCACAAATCATCATGTATCAAGAATTTTCTAGAACAGTTCAGTAAAAAACAAACTCTCCAAAATATATTCAAGTGATTGTGGGCACACTAATTCTGCACCCTCTTGGGGGACGTTGTGTCTGATTGCCCGAGAATTTTCCGGGAATTTGCCCGAGCCCCGGCCGCGAGACTGCTCGCGCGGCTGACTCGGCGATATAGATCGTGTGGTCTAAGTAAAAAACTTAAGCAGGAAATATTAAAATAAGGTATCGTCCCCTGCCATCACATGACAGGGAATCTTTAGGACTGCCAAATGTAAATCATACCATAAAGGATTATCATTACAGTTTCTCTCAGCGAACTGCTACGGTAGAACTGGACTCTCAAACTCCCTTCTTCATTTTTGGTCCTGAAAGGATTATCAAAGCTCACTATGAAGAATAGAAAGAGCTCGGCGATCTTTGCCCCTGGACTTTGATCTGGACCCTGTCAAATATGTTTAGACTTGATGTCAGAGAGCTCGATGTAGAGCCCTCTTTACCCAGGAGTGTAAGAATTGCGGGGCAGCCTATTAGCAGTCCTAGTAGCCGCAAATACCTAAATGAAATGTAAAAAATAAATTTCCTTTTTTAAAAATCTGAGCCATGACGCAAGCTGCTTTTACATTCCGGCACCGTATGATGCCGTGAATTAAAAGAAAATACTTCTTAAATGTAAAATCGCAACTTTGTCGCAGAATTAAACGAAATGTTGTCTATCCTCCGTCTTCTATTAGAGCTCTTATTTCATTTCAAAAATTGGGTCTTAAAAATGTTCATCCGGTTATAAATTGTACCACACGCAAACGAATTAGCGAACAATAGGGCACTGTTTACTTGAAAAGTTGTCTGTAATAATGTGGAATTTATAGCTGGAGTCGGGAAAATCATGAAGGGTTTCGATCCAGCGGTGAACCGGGTTTACGAAATTAAGGTCCTCATAATAATAATATGACTAGCTATTGTCCGTAGTTTTACTCGATTCTCAAAAGATCTATCCTATGTCTTTATCTTTTTAAACATACAGCCTATGTCCTCAAGATGTAATCTCGTCTCCTCGCCTAATTTTATGGAAAGTCTCACCTCTTTCCCGTAGGGGTAGGCAGAGATCACAGACTTCTACTTGCTACGATTCTAACATAGGTACCTCTTTAGCTTCATCCACACTCATCAATCTTTCTTTTTAAATTCTTTAGCTTCATCCACGCTCATCAATCTTTTTTTAGAGTAAAAAAAAATTCAAAGATTGAATTTATTTTTTATTTTATTTATTTATTCTCTTATCACAATATTTTCAATATTACTCTGCAATAACAATAGTGTTAGGACGAAAGCTAAGTTTGTGAGAGACTGGTTCCTGATATAGGTATGAAAAACTAAAATTTAATTTTTGTATTTCTAATATTATTATCGTTCAACTTCATTGAGATCCAATGACGTATAACTCACGCGCAGAAAAAAAAGCATTTGATAATTCCAAATTCAAAACACAATGTTCAACGATTTTAAGTCAAAAAGCTGTGCCAAGTCTCAACTGCCGTAGAAGTCGTTCGGTTTGCAAACGGCTCGAATTAGTTCCACTTCTATCTGATATATCAACGTGAGACAAGGATAAATTGCTTTAGAAAGGGACAGAAGAGGATTTCTTCGTTTCAACAACATATGTAGATGTCAGATTACCGGAAGACCTGATGTACGCCGAGTTAATTTAAGTTGAACGTAGGTGTACTGTTAGAGACAAAAGTGTTATATCAAAAGGTCATGTTATGTTCATATTAAAAAAAACAGTACACGAAGCAGTTTTTTTATGGGATGAGGTGGCAAACGAGCAGAAGGATCGCCTGATCATAAGAGATTACCGCCGCCGATGGATACCTTCCAGCAAAGGGACCTCAAATGAGTTGCCCGCCTTTTACAAGGGTTTGGGCGGGTATTCTCACTCACTCGGCGAAATACAACGTCAGCGTTGTTTCACGCCGGATTTCTGACGCCATTGTATCAATTATATAATCTTATTACTTATATGCATCGTGTGCACTTTATTTCAATCATGTGCGTATTACTAATTAATGTATCACTCGCTGAAACGGTAAATAAAAACATCGTGTGAAACCGTACATGTAAAAAACCTAGGGTAGTGTTTAAAATCTAAATTGTTACCAAATATAATAAACATCTCTCACGATGAACGCCATGGCAACACATTCACAACTCAACTCAAGTTCAACCAAAGTTGGAATGTATAATTCGCTGTTTCACAAAACTGCTAGTTGTTTTACAAAAAAGCTCTGTAAAACAGCTGCACAACATCCAGCATATTTTTAAAGATTTCTGACACTCGCGAATTTTAGACAGTGAAATTATATGGTTTTATCGCGTTTAACAATACTAGCTTCTGCCAGCGACTTCGTCCGCGTGGAATAATGACTCGGTCTTAGCGTCATGATATATAGCCTATATGTATATAGCCTTCCTCAATAAATGGGCTAT
This sequence comes from Acronicta leporina, assembly GCA_947256265.1. Classification (NCBI taxonomy): domain Eukaryota; kingdom Metazoa; phylum Arthropoda; class Insecta; order Lepidoptera; family Noctuidae; genus Acronicta; species Acronicta leporina. Next base: position 11,678,440 of record OX366532.1, on the reverse strand, counting down.
CTAAAACTGAAATATTTTTTCAAATCGGACCAGTAGTTCCTGAGATTAGCGCGTTCAAGCAAACAATCAAATCTTCAGCTTTATATATTTCTAGCTTTATATATGCTTCAGCAGTATAGATTTAATAAATATTTTTTTAACATTTTAAATTAAAATAATCCGTTTTCAATGCCTTCTCTCGGCGACAGTACGCTTAACCTCAGTGGCACCCTAGGGGCCCGTAAAATATAAGTCTCTTGCAGCCAAACTAAACTTGAACTACCTACACGTTCCTACTAAATTTATTATAATTGCTGCATCGAACTACGCCGGGGTATTTTCTTATATTCTTGTACAACGCAATGCGGTTTCTTGGAGGACTTATGCCATCACGCCTGTATTCCCAGAAGGGTTAGACAGAGGTTTATTCTACTTAGACCCGTAGTTCGATATGTTTTATGTCCTATGTAATAGGTGGCGGACCTATTGCCATTTTCCGGGCACGAATCCAGACATCGAGCTACAACTATTAAGAATTGATTATTGACTAGCTTCTGCCCGCGACTCTGTCTGCTTGGACTTCAGAATTGGGTCCGGCCTAGATAAAAAGTAGCATATGCGTTATTCCAGGCTATAATCTATCCCTGTGCCAAATTTTATCTAGATCCGTTCAGCCGTTCTGGCGTGAAAGAGTAACAAACATCCATCCATACCCACAAACTTTCGCATTTATAATATTAGTAGGATTTACAAACGTACCAGCTGAGGGGTAGGTACTACTACTGCATCTGCCTAACTCTTCGAGGATACAGGCGTGATGGTTGAAGCCCACTTGACAACCATAATGGAATTAAGCAAAATATTTGCACTATTATAATGAGTAGGGTACAGTAGAACCATTTTACTAGTACCTAATCTACCCAGCTCATCCGTATATACCACAATGTATGTATACGGAGAAGGTTTACTCATTCATAGCGACTCAATACACTATATAATTTTCTGTATTGGCCTTCTATTGTGTGATGTTTTTGCTGCAGACTGATCGCCATTGCCTTATAGGCTTGAAAACAAAAAAAAAACATTTTCAAAAATAATACAAAATGTTGTCAATTGCTACTGGAAACAGGGTTCAACACACACACACTAATAATTCGCGCCGTAGCCAGGTAGGAGTACCGGTTTGGTCCGGTTCTACATCACAGGCCGTATTATGACGTGTTATTGCTTTCATTTTCCGATTGTAAGAGAGGGATGTCGCTCTACAGATTAAATAGCGCTATCCTATTCTCACAACCACTTTTTATGGGATAGGGGGGCAAACGAAAAGACGGACACTTGATGGTAAGCGATTACCGACGCCCATGGACATAAGATTGACCTTTTTTTTGTTTACGGGGGGAAACCTTCAAAAGGCGACCGGTCTTCGGGGATTAAGACCGGCGAGTGTGGGATTTTTACCCACTAAAACCACCCCGGTGGCCACCATCAGTACAAAACGGGGGGCACTGTGCCCTCTTAAAAGACCACCCCAGTACCCCCCTGTGCAACGCCTGTTTGGGCACATCCCTGGGGTGGACATAAAATTGACCTACTGTATTTATCTTCTGTGTGTCCAGACTACCGGGTGACGAAGGTTGATCACCGGGCGCTGCGGCTGATAAGTCACGGATTCGATAGCGACCCAGTTTGTATATTTCTTTGCTATTATCTATGTAATGTGCCATTAATTAAGTCATGGTTTTATGTAGAATCACTGTTGATGATATGATATAGGAAGTATGAGAATAGAAATCAATGAAATCGAGAGAGCCCATACTAATATTCAAAAAGATTGTGAAAAGATTTTTACAGGGTCGGCAATGCGCGAATGATACCCCTGGTGTGGCAAGCGTCCATAGGCTACGATAACCGCTTACCATCAGGCGGGCCGTATGCTTATTTGCCACCTTTGTGGTATAAAAAATGAATATAATAAATACGAGAGTAAACTGTCTATCTGTCTATTAGTATAGCTTTCAGACTTAATCCGCTGAAACAATTTTGATTAATTTTGGAGTAGACATAGATTAGACTTTCGAAAAGAACATAAATATTTTGTCTTTTGTTTTGCGAGCGAAACCGCGTAAAACAGCTAGTATATCACGTGGGAGAGCCATGCTTCGGCACGAATGGGCCGGCTCGACCGGAGTGATACCACGGCCTCACAGAAAACCGGCGTGAAACAACGCTTGCGTTGTGTTTCGCCGAGTGAGTTGAGGTTACCGGAGGCCCAAACCCTTTCAAAGGCGGGAATCGCACTTGCGACTCCTCTGGTGTTGCGGGTGTCCATGGGCGGCGGTTATCGCTTACCATCAGGTGATCCGTTTGCTCGTTTACCCCCTTACCCATAAAAACAAAAAAAAATATCATCCTAGATCTATTTTAATTTTAATCTATAAAGTCGGCAAACGGGCTGACGATCCACCTGGTGGTAAGTGGTCATCGTCGCGTCAGAGGAGTTGCTGATGCATAGGAGCTCCTACGAACTGCAAAATGCCAGAGCCACAGCAACCGAGGGGAATTGTTCCTTACGCGAAAAAGTCGAAACACATACCAAGGCGTTTTACGATAGACTTCGACTTAAGGATCGTCTGTCAGTCAGAACTCAGACCAGGAGGTCCTACCAACGAGCAAGATAGATACTTACGACATGCCTATCTGAAAGGCAACGAGGAACAGAATTCTAATCTCACACACACAGTCTCACACACACAGTCTCAAACACACAGTCTCACACACACAGTCTAACACACACAGTCTCACACACCCAGTCTCACACACCCAGTCTCACACACACAGTCTCACACACACAGTCTCACACACACAGTCTCACACACACTGTCTCACACACACAGTCTCACACACACAGTCTCACACACACAGTCTAACACACACAGTCTCACACACACAGTCTCACACACACAGTCTCACACACCCAGTCTCACACACACAGTCTCACACACACAGTCTCACACACCCAGTCTCACACACACAGTCTCACACACACAGTCTCACACACACAGTCTCACACACACAGTCTCACACACACAGTCTCACACACACTGTCTCACACACACAGTCTCATACACACAGTCTCATACACACAGTCTCACACACACAGTCTCACACACACAGTCTCACACACACAGTCTCACACACACAGTCTCACACACACAGTCTCACACACACAGTCTCACACACACAGTCTCACACACACAGTCTGTCAACACACAGGGAACTCGTAAGAGTTCCCTGTGTTCTAATTGTCACTGCTTTATTGCTCTAGTGGTCGTAGGTGACACAGCTACACTGAGGATTCTGATTCTGGGTTCGATCTGGGGTCGTGCGAAGTGTTATTGGGATTTTCTATGAAATTCTCATGCGGCATAAATAGGACCTAAACATACCAGCAAAATGTCGACGTTTTTGTAACAAAAGAAATACAATTGTGTGAATCATAATATTGTAATTGGAATTATAGCATTCAACCGAGCAGTGCTAGAATGGAACTCCTGGGAATTAGGGTTGCTTTATATATTCAGACTTGTAATACGTAGGTAATACGTAGGTAGATAAATTTCTTCAGCTGAGTTAGGTTTATAACTTCTTACACCGTGAATTTTTTGAGGTTTTAAAGCCAAGAGCGCCTGTCTTTGTACCATTGAAGCACGAAAAATTAGGGTATTCATACGCTGAAATACATTTTGCCTAGAGCCTTGACTTTTTTCCTTATTTCTAGAAGATTTTTTTTACAATAAATAGTACGAGAACTTGTGTGCTCGAAGGGTTCGTGGCTATGTGATAACTAAGCTGATTAACTAATCAGCAAGTAGCGCAGTACTGCAGTCAGTGTGAGGATGGGTGACTATTATATTCTTAACTTATTATATTCTTAACCTGCAAAATCTGAAACATTTCACGGTATATAATTTCATATTTTTACATGTTGTTTTTTTTTTCACGCCCATTGCCTTCCTGGGCTGTGGCAGTCCATGAGGACTTTCCTATGCAAAAAAAGGTTATAATAATTATCGGTAAGTTTGAATAAAATGTCCGAGGTTCGCCTCTATCATGGGGTCCGTGTAGATTTTTACTGTTTTTTTTTAAAGTTAAATATGATAGTGAAGGAAAAATTCTACTGCGGGTAGGATTCGAACCTGCATCTTCTGGTTAGATACACCAGACGCTATGACCACTAAGACTAAGACCGCCAGGTCGAAATTTGCATTCACAATCTGAACTTACGTCTTAAAGGTGACGTCAGTACCTACTTCTAGTAATTTTTTTAATGAAGATACCCATTAAAAGCTTTATGACGCATTTTATATCTAAAAATATTTGTATATAAAAGCAAATTCAATGAAGCAGCTATCACAGATGGCCTGTGATCGTAAAGTGCGACAAAACACATTTATTTCACAACAAATCGTATAAAGAAAACAAAGATACATTCTCTCAGCTATAAAACTCACCTTTTATAGTAAATCTTACCTATTTCCCTTTATTTACAACTTTAAGAACACATAGGGAATAAAAAATATGCTACTTAAATATACTCACGTATTGAATCACGTACGTAGATAGCTAAGGATAAAAAAATGTCAAGTGATGTCAAATTAGATTGAAAAATTCGTCAAAATGATGATCAGGCTGTTTAGTACAAATAAACATATATTTATTATCTGTATTTAGCTAGCAACATTAATTTTATTATGTCCTTTTAATTATATAAAAATTGTAATTTCTGCAATGGCAACTCTCTCTCTTGGATTTCCGCCCTTGCTACAACCAGTGCTGCAATTTTGTATTGTGAATTTCAATAAATTCAGTTTTTTCTTATTAAAATTGTCGTTTGTATTATACAAACGAATTGGTCCTTCGAGCCGGATATGAACCAGCTCCAAGGACCAATTCGTTTGTATTATACAAGGCAATAGGACCCATTTTAACCATGAAACCCAGCTCCGAGTTAAACTCTTTTTTCAACATGCGAACAACATATTCTGTCATATTTCAGCCACACAGTGCGCAGAGGCGACAAGAGTCTGGAAAAACTGATTGTGGTTGGGAACACTGAAGGTACAAGATCGGGCGATCGTTCACCAACGAGATGGACGGATCAAGTGAAAGAGTCGTCGTCTTCCAAATTCTACACGGTCGTGGTAAGAGACGCGCTGGACAGAAACCGGTGGAGACAGATCATCCGCTCTAGATGCAACCCTGATCCTGACCACGATCCTCAGACATGAGGGACCGACTCAAGAGAGAGAGAGAGAAACCATGAAAATAAGACTATCCGTTTGGCGAAGTGGCTGAGCGATCGGCTTCTGCGCCTCGTGTTCTGGATTCGATCCCCACACGGAGCAAGTATTTGTATGACCTACAGATTGTTCCGGGTCTGGGCGTTTGTATATAGGTACCTGGCAATTTGTATTTGTGAAAGCACTCACGATACAAGAGAAAATCCAAGTATGGGACAACGTTTACGTATAAAAAAAACACAAAAAAAGGAAACCCATCACAAGACTGACTGCGACAAGATCGGTTTAACCTGGCAGGAGGTACTACCCAGTCAACTGATTATTTTTTTATGGTCTCATAAAAAAAATAGCATAAACTTTGAATTATCGCGTTTTGCGGGAAATAGACACAGCATCTCCTGCCAAGTCCACCAAAAATGTTAACTTTTGTATCTTTAATATCTTAGAACTATATAGGTCGATTTAAACTATTTATTCAGTCAGACGAATTATATTAATTATATTTCTGAATAATAAGACTATTATCATTACATATTATAAAATTATGTAAGTCTGTCTGTTCACGATAAACTCAAAAGCAACTGAACGGATTTTGATGTGGCTTTCATTAATGGACGGAGTTAGTGAGGAAGGTTTTAAGCTATTTAACATCACGCTACGACTCTTGGGAATAGGACTACGCGGGTCTTTAGTTTTTAATAAATCAAAACCCCTATCAGGCATTATTAGATTTGTAGGTACCTACCTATCTTCTAAAACAGAATGGTATGATATTACAGACATTAGCAGATTCTAACCGCTATAGCGAGTCCCTGATGAACGTTAAAACGTTTTTGTGGTTACGGAATGTCGGTACGGTTAATAATATGCCGCAGAATATTCCCTAATGTAATATAGAAATGAGTGGAATAATATTATCTAACCACGTCTGTGGAAATATGACGCTAAGTTTAACATTAAAGTATATCTTTACCTAAGTTTTCGTAATATGAATAATCCATCCATAACGTAGAGGCGTATCAATGTACGTACACCCACAGTCCGCCAGTATGCTTAGATCCCATGTAAGAGGGGACGAGCCTACTGCCATTAATCGGACAAAAATCAAAAATTCCGAGCCGCTGCTGCGAATTTCATAGAAAATCCCAATAACACTGCTCAACCTGGGAATCTAACCAGGACCTATAGCGAAGCAGTCGCGCTTGGGACCAGTACAGTAACAGTTTGTATAATACCTCATTGGAAAAGTAAATACATGGTGATTTTGAAACGTTTCAAGGGATGAAACTACTCATGGTTATAAACAACTTTCACTATGTAACCGACCCTAAAATATCAAAAAAATTACAACTGTTTCATGGAAAAAGGGAATTATTAACCCTAATAGACCTTATTTTACTCCAATCGACCCAAATATTATAAAAAGGTTAACGATACCTGCAAATTCGAATCTGAAAAAAATATATTTCTGGACTGGCAGCCAATCCCAAAATGGAAAAAAAATGTTATTTAAAAAAACGTTGCCCCACACTATGATTTTCTCCTGTATCGTGGGTGCGTTTACAAACACAAATTTTCACATACACAAACACCAAACCCGTAACAACTACCTGTAGATCATACAAATATTTACTCCGTGTGGGGATCGAACCCACAACACGTGTCGCAGAAGCCGATTGCTCAGCCGCTACGTCAAACGTGTTGTCAAAATCGTCGTCGTTAATTGCATTTTTCCTGCTATTTTTTCTCTAATAAGTACAGAATTTAGAAACAATATTTCCTATAGGTACTTACCACAAAATTTTACATCTAAATTGTTCACTTCAGCGCGTGTCAAAACTTCGTTGCGGTAATCGTGAAAAATAAGCGAATTATACCGCTCGAGCACCGTAATGTATAAATTTTCAATCCTTCACTGTGTGAAATGTTATTTTCGCTATCTGTACACAAAGCTGCTTTATAGTCGGGCTTCTTACAGATTTATTTTTCTAACTAAACATAGATAAGAAAATACTGAATACTCTATATATATATAATGGGACACGTACATATAGTGATGGGTGAAGAGAACATTCTGTGGGGTGAGAATTTAAAATTCTAATTAATATTTAGCTTATATATAAAAGAAACATTCTCAAAAACTATCCCTTTTTTGTAATACTTTTGAATTAGATTATAAAGTTGACAAGCAAAGTAACTTGCTTTGTTTTGATTGTTAGATTCTAGAATCTTAGTTCGTAGTTAGTAGTCTTCGTAGTTTAGTTTTGGACAAGGTGAAGTGAACATCGAGGTGTAGACAAGTGATTATTAGTGTGATATTGTAGTGCGATAACCTTCATGTTGTGACTTTCTCTGTGATTCCTGTTGTGTGTTTATCAAGTTAATTAAAGTGTGTTGTGTAGTTATGATCAGGGCAGCAATGGGAAAATAAAACAACCCGTGTATCTTGTTGGTCTAAACGGAATGCCGCCCTTTTCCTTTAATCTCTGGTGTCAATCTTGACATGACATTGACAGCTCACAAGCTGACAAGACGATGTCGCTAAGGTGCATTCAAATATTATGATGCATTCCCTTATTATATATCAGTGTTTGTTTGTCTCGGTAAAATTTGTGTTAATTAATTTATCCCGAACCCCAGCTCGTAACAATACTTTTCTATATTTTTTTGTTTGATACTAGTATGTGCCTATAGTCATGGAATGATATGGTGTAGTAGACAGACTCCTTATATTTCTTTGTTCAGGTGAAGTATTTTTGTCTGATATTAGGATTTAGGATAATGCACAAGAGGTCACCGTTCGTATGAATTCGAGATCATTTCACCGTACTACCTATACTATTTTTACCATTATTAGAGGGTATCAAATCCAACCACATTAAAACTGAATAGGTACTTCACATTACAAAGGGTTTAATGTTATGTAATGACCAAACAGTTACGAAGGTTTTTATGCTATGCCAGCAGATTCTATTTTGGGAAGCAGATTTTGCATCGGGCAAATATTAGGATAGCAAACAGATTCTAACGTGTTTGTTCTTGTTCTGCATTTTACGTGTTTGTAATGTCATAATTTTCGTATCATTCGGTATGGGTAGAGTTGTTTTTTTTGCCATTTATGGTGTTGCCTCAAGATATATTTTTGTTTATTATGTTGGCATTACTAGCAATGAGGGTCGCACATTACTAGTAAGTATTCTTGTTAACCCCTCGTGCTAAGCTAAATGCTTGTGTTACGAGTGGATTGACGTCGTTAGTGCAATGGGTGGCTCGAACTGGTAACCACATGATCACAAGTCCGACACCATATCCATTAGGCTACCACACTATAATATACACACTTTTTTTTCATTCAGTAGAACAGCTATTTTTTTTAAGACTGACTCAACCCAATACGTACGACCTCTGTGGTAGGTAGTAAATTAAATGTGAGTAGAACGTGTTCGAATTAACTTCTTGTATTCCTAAATAACAGGCATTATACTCGCAAGCATTCACAATAAATAAAATACCAATTGTCAACATCAAATTCAATTCGATTTTTAGTCGTTTCAGTTGGAAAGAGTTTCGTTGGCGAGTGTCGTAAAATACCTCGCTACTGTCGCCCCGCCGACCGTTCCCGCGCACTGGAGCCCTGAACCGAATAATTCACGAGAGTTTCCAACAAAACTCCAAGTGCCGTCTTTCTAAACCTTATCCGAAAACACATAAGATCCATTTTAGATTGCAAAAATCATTGTTAAGTTAGCAGAAGCCGGCTCCAGCAAGCAGCCGCATCGAAAATCCTTTTAAAAAGAATTGAACGTCCCCTTGCTGGAAACCTTTGCACAGATAAAGGTTTATTTAAAAATATATCACGTATATTTATTAAACATGTAGCGTAATATTTTCTGTTATAACAGAACTGTCTTGAGACTCATACGGCAAACGTAATTGTCCGTACCTAGTGTTATGATCTCCAAAAACCTAGAACTGGTACAAAACAATGTCAGTACCGCAACTACCCAAATTTTTTTGCATATGAATCGCCAAATGTGTTGCTAAGCGCAAATCTCGAGAGCAGCTGAACCGACTTCGCTAATTCTTTTTTTATAATATTCCTGGATACGAGGATGGTTCTAACGCAGAGAAATTTTTAAAAATTGCCTGAAAAAGTCTAAAAACAACACTTTTCTATATTCCCATACAAAAGATTCGTAATAATACTTAAAAGTCAATTTGAACTTTAATACCATACCATAAAGTTTATGTGTTAGTGGAGGGGTTCCGGGAAGGCAAAACAATTGAGTGACGTTAGTTTCAGAATCGACTGTGAGGCGGTATGAAGTTCGCCGGGTCAGCTAGTCTAGGTATAAAAAGGAAACGGGAAAATTTCACACAGATAGATTTTTATGACGGCTGACATGTGTGATGTAATTTTTAATTGGATAGATTTTTATGAAGGCTATCTCTACTCGGGTTTATGCCAGGGTGTTACCTCAAACAGCCTGGGCAGAAACCTATCTATACTCGGACAGACTTTTGTGACAGAGCTGTTTGTTGTTATTTTTACAAGGATAGACTTTAAAAGATAGAACTCTGTGATGTAATTTTTATACGGATAGTTGTTTATGACAGACCTCTAATATGTAATTTTTACACGGATAGATTTTTATGACATAGCTCTCTGATGTATTTTTTATACGGATAGATTTTTTGTGACTGACCTGTTTCTTACACTATTTGCCTAGAAAAGATTTTTGATGAAATTGAAACAACAGTTTTAAATTCTATTTATTTATTTTCTTCTTTGATTGCAACATTAGCAGTCATCGGAGCTAGTTCTATCAATTCGGATATGTCTTGCCACGTCCGTGCATCAATCATCAAGATCAAATCAGATTCCAAATATGCGGCTTCAACTGAAAAAGCAATAATAATTTAAGAAATCATATGTTATATAAACAGCATATAAAACAACGTGCTAATCTTTTCCTTACCGCCAACCTATCGGAGATACAAGAAATACAGTTTTTTTTTTACAATATGGCACATAGGTATACAAATCAACAGCTTAAATATTTTGAAGCGTCGGTAGCCTAATGGCTAGGGCGTTGGACTTGCGACTTGGACTTGCGTTGCACTACCAACGTGAACCCACTCGTAACACAAGCATTTTAGCTTAGCACGAGGGGTTAACAAGAATACTAGTAATGTGCGACCCACATTGCTAGTAAGCTTTTTTTTTTAAAAAAAAAACATTTTTTTTTCAGTAAAGCACCTAAACAAACTTCTGAGTACTCGTACTAGTGATTTGCTATTTAAAAACCTACAGCCAAGTAGATAGTAACTACTTTGCATGCTTGAAATGGTTTCGATGTAATGTTAGAGCACCGAGCAAACATGTTTTTGGACATTTTTCGGAATTCCTTCTTTAGGAATTTGTGTAGATAAATGCGGGGATAAGTTTTTGTAGTTACCTACCATAACCTTCTTGGCGTCTTTCACCTAAAATATATTATTTAATTGTATAAATTACTTCCATCGAAGAAAATACACAACTTTTATATCCTACATTCGGAAATAGAAAAAAATACATCAAAATAATATTATTATAAACTAGCTTCTGCCCGCGGCTTCGCCCCCGTGGAATAAAAAGTATCGGGAACGGGATAAAAAGTATCCTATGTCCGTTTCCTGGTTCTAAGCTACCTCTCCACCAATTTTCAGCCAAATCGGTTCAGCCGTTCTTGAGTTATAAATGAAGTAACTAACACGACTTTCTTTTATATATATAGATTCTTTCATATTATAAAGTCCCCTGCTGCATCAGTCTGTCTTTTCGCGATAAACTCAAAAACTACTGAATAGATTTTCATGCGGTTTTTACTAATGGATGAATTGTTTCGTGAAGAAGGTTTACAGTAGATTTTTAGAAGTAAGCTATTTAGCATCATGCTACGACTCTAGGCAACGCGGGATGGGTTCTCGCTCTCGCTAGTTATGAATTATAGGTAATGAAAGTGACCTGGGAGTCGAACACAGGACACTTCTCGCCTACTTAAGATCACTAGACCAATGCGAATTAAGAGTTAATTGATTTATCATTCGATATTAATGTCAAAAGTAATTAAGTTCAAGTTCAGAGAATTTTATTCTATTTTTGCTTTACGGGTTTATGGGTAACCCGGTTAGTGTCATAATATATTTTTTATTATTCGGTGTCATTAAACTAATTTACCTTAGCCACAGTCATTTATAAAACCTTGGTTATCGAACTGCCTCATTAGCCAAGTGGTCCTGAGCGCGACTGTTACGCTAGAGGTCCTGGGTTCGATTCCCAGGTCGAGCAAAGTGTTATTGGGTTTTTCTATGAAATTCCCGGTAGCAACTCGGAGTTAGGAATTTGTGCCCGGTTAATGGCAATAGGCTCGCCCCCTATTACATGGGACCTAAAACATACCGGCGAACTGTGGGTGTACATTATTACGCCTCTGCCTAACCTTTCGGGGAATACAGGCGTGATGAATGATGAGTCGCGATTTCTGTAATTTATTTAAAACCAACAGTGATGATCTCTTCTTTGTATGGGTCTCTATACATTAGAGAGGTCAAGCTGTATCTAAGGATCCGTCTAAATATTTGAGATAAGAAGTATACCAGTTTTTAATTAATTTGGAGAACATACTTTCTAACAGTGATAACAAAATTAAAATCTATTCAGTAGTTTTTGCGCCAACCAGTAACAAACAGACAAACAGAAAAGAATTTTAAAAATAACTTTTTTGGGTTCGGAGACGTTTATATACCCTAAACCCACTTGTTTTTTTTAAATATCTTCAATTTACAGACAGCTTTTTTACAATTTTATAATACCTAGTAGAGATTTAACAAAATGTAAAAGTGGCGGTAGCCCAATGCCTAGGGCATTGGACTTGCGATCATGTGGTTGCCGGTTCGAAACTCACCCATTGCAATACAGATGAACCCACCCGTAACACAAGCATTTAGCTTAGCACGAAGGGTTAACAAGAATACTAGTAATATGGGACCCACATTGCTAGTAAACTTTATTAAAAATGCGTATTTATTGAATAAAAAACATTGTATTCATTACATACCTCTCATTTGGTTAATATTGTTTACTATTTTCTTCATTTTATCAAGCTCCTTTTCGATTATAACTTTAGTATTACTGAAGAAATCTGGATCCAACAGACATTCCCCGGATTTACTGGAAGCTTCCATTTATATTAATAATTTTAGAAATTGATGAAAATACAGCGATCGGCTTGTATTTCGAATTCAAACCATCAAACTTATGTATTATTCAACGCCCAGTAAATTACAAGGGTCTTGAATCTGCGAATAATAATAGGAAATTGTTGTCAAAACAATTGATTAATAGATAACTAACATAAATACATAGCAAATAAAAACACGAACTGTCTATTTATTTTTGCAGTAATAAATACTATTTAATTTAATCTGAAAATATAACAAAATATAAATATTTGTTGACGCGCCGTAAAAAGTTTGACAATCGGAAAAGCAAACAGGGCGGGAAAATTGTCGGAACTTTTAAAATCAGAATTGGGTCAATGATTGCACGCGATCGTCGACAAACAGCCAGTTTATTCGAAAGAGTTTTTAACACCGAAACTGTTCGAATTTTAAAAAAGATGACGTGGTGTAATATTGCATTGTATAATTATTATTTTATGTGGGTATTCTGTTACAGTTAGCCAAAAACAGGGTCTTATTAAAAACTTTGAATTTGAATACCTACAGTACTTAGCATAAAATACCCAGTATAAAATCACTAAAATGTCGCCAGCAAATAGGAGCTACTCTAAAAACTTTCTGTAATTACCCGTCATTAGGTACAGCTCACAAAATAATTTTCTTCTCAGACATAGGTACCTTCTTTGTCAGAGGCACGTTGCGTTAATTAACCAATTTATTCAATAAAACAAAAAGTTAATCATTGTGTTAGGGTCGAGTAACATTAATATATCAATTATAGAAATAATCTTTGCTGCTGTATTTACGGTGAAAAGTAAGAATAAAAATAAAATTACCGCGGATTTCCAGGCTCAATTAAAATGTCAAATATTTATGAGGCAACGGGAAAAACTCATTCATCCTAGTACATTGAGCAACTGTCCAATATTATGTGCATCCATCCCATCCAATCCATCACAATGCATAAAATAACGATCAATTAGCGCAAACAGTCGAACAATGATGCCAATCATCTCGGTCGAGCGAACTAAATCTGTTTTTGGATGAGTTTTGGTATGTCAGCCGCGTCACACGCCGAATGTCATTGGATTTATAAATACAATCAGCTCCAGAAATAGGTGGCTACAGGTTTTCCAGGCGTACCGACCTAAAATAAAGCAGCCTGGATTCGTTAACAATATAATTGTCTCCACTTGGTACGTGCAACGGACTAGTGAGCGTAAGAACTTTGTTAGTTGGTTTAAAAAAAATAATAATTGTGGACATGGATGAGGAGGATGTACAACAGTTTTCTTTGCGCTGGCACAATCATCAGGTAGGTGAGTAATATTTTATTTTATCAACACACCCACTACAGCGGACCAGGTACACTTACAATTGTTTCCTTGGACACATTTCTTTTTTTTTCGCTTCAGTCATAAAGCCTATGCGTATTTATTTGACCTCATTTCTGTTTTTAAAAAGTTTTACGACACGCTTAGAATTTAAATAAGTGCTGTCTTTTTACTTTTACGATTACATTATCGATGTTGTTAAAACTTTAAATGGTAAATAAAAAGGTTTGTTACTTTGTGTACTCTGTTTTTAAGTATCATAAACTTTGAATAAAAGTGGATTTTATAGTTAAACGAAGACTTAAACTTTTTGAATACCTATCTTATTTAATATGAGATTATTTTAGTATGTTTCGGCGCTGTATTGTAAATTTGATGTAAATATAAGCACCCTCAACTAAGCTTGTAGGTATGTACCTATGCCAATGACCCTAAATTAGTAAGGTTACTAATACTTCACACGCACACCGACTAATCGACTATAGAGCTACAACTAATATCGATTAATCATTATCAATTAGTTTTAATTGAGCAGCAGCTATTTGGTAGAAATCCGTCACTGATAAAATTTTATTATTATGCGGTTTAAATTTTTATTTGAAATATCATTTTGTGTAGGTATATTTTATAGTAGGAACTGTTATTTGAGATTACCTAAATTATAGTGACAGTTAATTTTAAAAAACATTTTAATATGTTTTTGTTAAACATTTTATTGTACCTTTCGGAAATATTAGGGTTGATATTCGCCACCTGGGGAGGTAGAGGAGAGGTCCGCTTTTTTAATGTATATTAAAAACAAAACATATTTTAAACCTTGTTACGGAAACATAAGTTTAGTCAGCGCTTCACAAAGTCCTTTCATCATTTTTACAATCTTACAAAATAATTATTACAATTTTAATAAAAATATGAAAACTCGTTTTTTTAAATCTATTAATAATTACCTGACTCTAAACGCTCTAACATTTTTGAAAATCACGAAAAATTAATTAGGCATGTGCTTGATAGTACTTGATAATGCTTGACGAAAGTAAATATTATGCTTGATTATCTAAGAGCCCCTTTATAGCATAGTAGCTAGAAATCGGAATAAAAATGACTCAATGATTATTAAAAAGACATTGACGGATTTGCCAAGTACGCTGCTGCGGGCCAAGGGATTAAAATGACCATTGTATTTTAACAGAACAGCTTGATAGGGGCTCTAGGGCGCATGTTGAGCACTGGAGCCCTCACGGACGTGACGTTGAGCGCTAGCGGCACCTCTGTGAAAGCGCATAAACTTGTGTTGGCGTCATGCAGCCAATACTTTGCCCAGCTTTTCAAAGTGAGTAATAGGTGCATAGAATACTTAATTGTATGTTTTACTATCAAACCTCTTAACAGGCTAGAAGTACACGTTCTGTTAACTATGGGAGAGCCAGGGGCCAGCTCGACCTGAGTGATACCACGGCCTCACAGAAAACCGGCGTGAAACAACGCTTACGTTGTGTTTCACCGAGTGAGGATACCCCTTTTAAAAGCCCGACAACGCACTTGCGACTCTTCTGGTGTCGCGGGTGTCTTACTTATTAGGCGATCCGTCTACTCGTTTGCCCCCCTATGACATAAAAAATTAGCGACCTGTCGCTAATTTTTTTGCCGATTCGTGTCTCTAATAACTTACTTAACTTTTATTCTATTATACTCTATTCAATTCTATCCTATCCTAATCTATTCTGTAACTTGAGGGTTTTGTCAACGGGAAAGATAAATAATAAAAAAAGAGAAACGTTTGTAGGTACCTTTCTTCGATATCCTTTCAGGAAGTGGAGACTGAGAACAACACATTGGTGGTGGTGTTGGGTTGCGATGCGACGGAACTTCGACTGCTTCTCACTTTCATGTACACGGGGGAGGTGACTGCCTCCAAGAAGATCCTACCCTCACTGCTCCGACTTGCACAGACCTTGAAGGTTTCTGGACTCACTGATGCCGATACGGTGAGGACTTTTGGTAGTTCTTGGGTCACTCTGTCCTTACAGCTTTATTAGTCTAGCTGTTGTCCCAAATCGAGCAGTGTTATTGGGGTTTTTTAATTCTCTGTAGCAGCTCTGAGTATGAATTTGTAACAAATTGATGGAACTTATTGCCATAAATTCGCCATAATCGGGGATGAGTTTATGGGACCTAAAATTTACTGGCGAACTGTTGTGACGGTATTCCTGAATGGTCAGGTAGAGGACCATTCAGGAATACCGTCGTGAAGTTATGTTGAGCCATTTTGTAGAGATATTCAATTCATTACCTTTATTTTCTGAGCCCAGATCCTCATTTACTAGGAATGGCCGTGTGTTGTTAGCCGTAAGAGGGCCCACCTCTATGAGTATTATTAAAATAATTAAAATTCGTAATCGCATTGTCACGTAAAACATTATTGAGTAATTTTAATTATAACCAAATGGCCAACAAGCAGTACCGTTTTACCACTTCAAAATTCAAGTTTTTTTTGGGAATGCCTTGTAACTTATTCTTAGTATTATTACTTTCAGAACTCAACCCTAACGCCCACGGAACAAGAACTGATTCCAGACGAATTCAACTCTCCAGTGAACCTGGAAAATAAGTACGACCAACCGCCCCAGAATATCAACGACAACTCAAGTTCCAGCTCCAAACAAAACTATGACGATATCCTATCACCCACGAACGAGAAGGAGGCGAATTTTGCCAATGACTTCATGGGAAAGAGCGAGAAATATAGGCTGAGCAAGCTGGATCAGATTGTCCAAAATTTATACAGCACACACAAGATTGGTACACCGTCAGTTGCAGCAATGGCCAATTCTGGTGAGTGATATAATACCATTTCTATTATAGCCATCTACTGATCACGCTCATTAAGCTGCCTTATTGGCTATGCTGCCATATAACATACTTGGTCCTGAGTTGGATTTCAGAATAGCTGTTAAAAGGTTTTCTGTAAAAAATAGAGTAAATAGGCAATAGACTTGCTCCCATGTGGCGATTGTGGTTTAATTTCAACAGTAAGGCACCTCTGCTTAGCCTTCCTTCCTTATACACTTTCCCACCCTGTCTCCTTTATGCTATGCAAGGCCAGCCATAGCCAAGAATTCTGGGGAGGGGTCGAGCTCTGGACTAGATACAATAGGGAACGGTAAAAAATCTCAGATCCAAAAAAGTCAAAACATTGGGTGACGAAGGCACTTCGTGGGTTGTCTGAAGCCCCACTCGCCTAAGGCCATTTGTTGATGTTCGAACTGAAATCTATCGCTCTATCGTGTCATTGGGATCCCCTTAAATAAACTAGCTTAATTCAATGAAAGCCCTAATAGCCAACACGGTATACACCTAATATAACAATGAGCCAAGTCTTTCACTAAGTCTCAAACTTTCATTTTACGCTTTTATTCAATAAACTCAGTGTCTAAATAGATTGCAGTGCTCAAGTTGTTATTCCATTAGCAAATTTAGATATTAATTTGATCTAACAAGACTGAGTTGAGATTTTAAGAACCTCTTAGTGTCCCTACACAAGTTTTTAAGTTTGTAATTACTTGGCACACTTTTAATGTAACTGCATTAAGGTGACAATAGAATATGGACTATGAATCTGCATGTGGTTGAAAGTTTGAAGTCCATTTATTTGAGTTAAGAATTTTGAGATAAGAGTTGTTTTTTTTAAGATTTCGCATTTTATCGCTTTACGTCGTTCCATGTCTGTCTGAATTTTGATTTTTAGGGTTCCGTGCCGAAAGGGTAAAAACGAGACTCTATTTCTAAGACTTGCTGTCCGTCCGTCTGTCCGTCACTAGGCTGTATCTCAAGAACCGCGATAGCTAGACAGTTGAAATTTTCACAGATGATGTATTTCTGTTGCCGCTATAACAACAAATACAAAAAAACTGGCCAAGTGCGAGTCGGACTCGATAATGGCATGGAACCCTTCGTGCGTGAGTCTGACTCGCACATCTGACATCAGATGATGTCAGAAGATGTCAGATTAGAAAACAAAATTAAGAATAGCTCAGTTTGTCAGATAAACTAAGCTACTTATTCACTTCAGGCAGGTATAAATTATAAATGTTTAAATAAGAAAGAAAGAAAGAAAATACTTTTATTTGCGCCGACATGACGCACAATAAAATAAATAAATAATGTCCGCTCTACACTTACCTCCAAAATACTATCGTCTATAGGCATAGAGTAATATAGAAATCGGTGCCGTACCATTAAATATGTGGCTATAGCAAATTATCTCAGTTACAGAGTCACCAGAGTGTTATGACAGGAAATGGCGGCTAAACAGTTCAGTGTGCACGATATGCAACAAGCGGCTGTCGAACCAGTACAACCTGCGCGTGCACATGGAGACGCACGCGGGGCGGCGCCACGCCTGCCGCGCCTGCGCGCACGTGTCGCGCTCGCGGGACGCGCTGCGCAAGCACGTGGCCTACCGACACGCTGCTCCCGCACCGCACCAGCGCCCGCCCAGGCCCGACTTGTGAGCTACTGCATCCACAACTGAGGCAATCAGCGGAAAAGCGGCCCCACCCACATCGTCTGGTTTCTTCTTTTGGTAATCATTCAATCTCCTTATAGGATGTAACTAATTATTATTTGTGTTTTACGGTAGTTATCACAAAAGTGGCCTTATGGATTTGTAACCTAACTGAGGCAAACGATTTAAACTTAAAAATGGGGGTTGGGCCGCTTTTGCGCTGATTGCCTCAACTCATAACGTTATATTTGGTGAGGTATTTTAGTTTTATAATAGCCAAATACTCAAAGGCTCAATTCCGTCTTTTCCATAAGGCTACAAGGGCAACATTTTTTTGTGATTTTTTAGTATTCTTCATGCTAAGATTATAAAGTTATTTAGAGAAGGAAAAAATCGACTCGCAGGCAGGATTCGAACCTGCGTCTTCTGGTTAGGTATCATTTTTTTTACTTTTTAAACAGACCCGTCACTATTATGCTCAAGCTCAGAGGAATGGCTATCATAATTCATTGTACCCAAGGGTGCCTAGATGGCCTATTTTAGTCTCGTGCTATCTCTATCACTATAATCAAAAATGACTGTAAGAGCACGAGACTTGAGAGCATTTTAAAATTGAGTAGTATTTGAGTATTTCGAATTTTACCTTCAAAGAACGTGCGATGTTAATACCGTGTGAACGAGGCCTTAGGCGTAATTGTAGAATGACTAACAAGTCCGCAGTGAACAAGACTTTCTGTTCCGTAATAAATTACAATAGGTATAAGTAGGTACATACATTGTATTACTGTGCATATTAAAATACCTTACCAAAACTCGTTATTGAAGCTCTTGGGTATTATGTAGTCATTGGCCCACTGAAAATGGAACAAAAAATCGGGGTACGGAACTAAAACGTTTACACTACAAGGGCCCATACGGTCAAAGGTCAAACATGCATGACATGAACATTGATTGTCAAGCCTAAAGATTGCTTGTCAACCATGCGTTTACGTCAACGTCGTAGTTACTTGTCAAGCATGTTTGACCGTGTCATTCAAACATTTTTATATTTTGCAAGTTGAATTAAATACTTAAACTTGCAAACTTTTGAATACCCACCGACGGTATATTATCAAAAAGACGTTACTGTAATGTTACATAATTATTAATATTTATTTTATCAATGTATTTATGTACTTATAAAACATTAAGCGTTACCATTATTTTCAATACATTAGTATCTTTTTTTAACGCAAATTAGGTATTTTTTTAAAATTTGGTTAGAGGGGTCCCATAACCCTCCGAACACGCTTCTGGAAATGATAATTAATCAATACAATAATGGTTGTGAAACTGTTTTGACAATAGTGAATTTACTTTTCGCACTAATGTGCCTATAGAACAATTTTACAATGCTAGTTATTCATTATTGATAGGATTCTATATTTATTTATCCATTTTAAGAGATTTATAGGAGTGTTGTGTATTAATAATTGTTCAATTTATTTATATTATTCTGTGATAACAGGGAACTAACAACATACACTCAGGGTCATCACACGCCGACGTACATTTTGCTTATTTTCGTACTTTTTTTATTTATAATTTATTTATTAGGTATTGCCATTTTTTAATAAAGATGAGAGCTGCCAGTTGACTACTGGATGATGGACTGTGCGGGGATGATGTCAAACTCATTCGCTCTTCATTCAATGACTTCCTAACAACTTTTTAGACTTCAATACACTCAAGGGCAATACCTAAGATGTGATTGAAGCCATAAAGGTCCATAATAAGTTTCTCCAACGCGTAAATAAGAAATATAAGGTACCAAGATTAGCGTAGCGAATTCGAAGAGCGGGACAATTATATTTGGAATTCTTTTTTTTTTAAAGTGGAAGCTTACTAGCAATCTGAATCTTACTAGTATTCTTATTTTAACCCCTCGTGCTAATATATAATATTTTGTTGGAGCGACAATTCATCACACTCATATTCTAGTCGTATTTATAAACCCTACATTATTTAGCGTAAGCTAGCTTATAAAAGACATTTAAATATTATATTATAAAAGACAGATTAGTTATATATCTTAATAAATGTTTTAAAAAAATGTCTTGATTTTTATTTTATATTTCAGGCAACACGATCCATATTAGATATGTTTTTATTGACATTATACAATATCTATATATCGTAGTCACTTATTTCATAACACTATTTTGTGTTATTTTTGGGTTTTTATAATCTATAATACAATATTCAATATATATCACGACATTAAATTTTATAGATAAAATTATTAAGGTTGTAATAGCATCATATATTTATTGCGTCGTGAATGCTCTGTTATAGTAATTTATTATGAATATGTTGTGTTTAAATCCATCAGAGACGTTTTTGGTACTTATACACACAGCACAGAACAAAAAATACAACGTAGTTTTATATATTATTATACTATTAGTATTATATTACGAGTATCTGTGCTTTGGGTCAATTTTCGATACCATTACGTAATAATATGTTTACGCTGTATTTTAGTTTAGCGTTAGCCATTTGGCGTTTACGATATTGAGACCCTTGTCATACTTAAATGATTAAGACTATTTTTTAATTACTCAAATTGTCATTTTTAATGGGTTATGGGAGCAAACGAGCAGACGCATCCCCTGATGGTAAGCGATAATCACCGCTCATGGACACCCGCAACACCAGAGGAGTCACAAGTGCGTTGCCCGCCTTTTAAAAGGGTTTGGGCCTCCGGTAACCTCACTCACTCGGCGAAACACAATATGCAAGCGTTGTTTCACGCCGGTTTTCTGTGAGGCCGTGGTATCACTCCGGTCGAGCCGGTCCATGGCTCTCCCACGGTAAGTCTTTTACGTCTCCAAATAAAAATGCATATTTACAATTGTATACAAGTTTATTTATCATCTTACATACAATATTTTAGTAGTAATCGCGTAAAACTAGGAGAAAATTCATCAGAAATTAGTATAAAAATACTGTTTAGAAAAAGTTTTTGACTATAATTATTTGGAAAGATAAAAATCTATAGATTCCTACAAAATTTTGTTACAAAGGTGGAAATTAAGTTAATACATTTTTAGACATATATTTTACGTGCAATCTTTTTAATTTAAATTAAATTTGCTTCAATATACAAATTACAAACAATAAATTAATAACTTACGATTAATTATTTAGTAATTACATAAATTATCTCTATAAAACTAATATTGAAATTAGGGTTTATTATGTACCTATTAAAATTGTATATATCTTATTTATCTAATACTGGACATTTTATATTATTGTTAAGTGCATATTCAACCTAATCATATTTTATTTGTATTTAGATATTTAAATGTATTTTCTTTATCTTTCCAAATAATGAAATATTTAATTTAATTCTTACTAGGACATTATAAATGCGATTTCACACCGTTAGTATGCAACATCGGGTATAAAAAGGACCGTTCAGATCGCACCAAGGTTCAGTACAAAACAAAAATCACAATGCCCGCATAGAAGTAGGACCGATTGACAAAAACGTACTTTTAAACAATAAAAAATATGAAAATTCATTTTTTTTATTTATGTCCTGTATAATTTCTATTTAATACAAAGGGTATCGAGTAAATTAATCCACCAATCGATCATTCAGCAATTTTGCAAAAAATATCGGTATACAAAATCGATTCTTAGTAGCTAAACTGGAGCGGCGGAAAATAAGATTACTCGCCAACATTACACACAGTCTCGCCTCTCAATCAGCCTCTTCTCTTCAAGAGAAGAAACTACCATTGATCATCATGCTTGCTACGATTTAATCGACTGTCGAATCGATTACCTGTGATTCGATTAAACAAACACGAAGCGACTAGAAATGCTTTACCAAGGCATAAATGCAAAAATGAGAATAATTCGTTCTCACGATTTTTTTGTTCAAACGCTTGAAAATAAACAACGTTTAGAAACCAGTCCATAATTCTAAATGCGAACAACATATTTATTCACTCAGTGTTAGTAACAAAAATCTTATTTATTGTTAACTAACTGAGAGCAATTCATAACTTAAGTGTAAGCAAAATAAATACATTAGTATTTTTCTTATATAATATGCTAGATAATCTGCGTTATTTAAGTAGTAAAAAATCATGATCTTCAGTAATTCTCTTGCTTCCAAAGGAACCACCAATTCCTGGATTTAAAACCTAATTTTCTATTTTGATCTTGAAACTTATTGTCATTCAATTACGCATACAAATTGAACAACAGTAAGTTCACCTTTGTTTTTGGAGAATTGCCGAGGTCCATAATTTTTTTTTCTATTGTACAGTCGACTAAAAAGTAATCTAACACTCTTTGAAATACCTTTGAGGTTGGTTTTTACTTGCAAAATAATCTCTTTTAATAATGTAGTGACGTAACTACAAGGTGGTCCTAGTACAAATTGACATGTCAGAACGGCGTCATTTTAGGTAGATAAAATAAAGTCGATATTGAACAAGCCTGTATACGAGTTAATATGAAAATATTGCTATTTTGATTTTATATTGAACAGCCCTAGCGATATTTAAATTGCTAGACTGATAGATCACTTTTTAGGCCGACCACCATACAAATTTAGGAAAATATTATTTCACTTAAATACTTTTTTGTTCATCCATTCTTCTGAACTCTGAATCCTAATCAATAACGTCAAAAATGCGCAAGTATTACAGTTGGCGCAAAATAACTTGAACCGAAATGGTGGATGCAGTAGTCGATTTTTAGTACATTTTGCACGCAAATGCACTGCGCAAACTTTTCCCCTCTCCGTTAGTTTTGGGTCAAGTTATTATGCGCGAACTATACTTATTGCTAAATTCAGTGTAGTTTTTTTATTATACGTGATCCGTTGACACTTTAAAATTTACCGCTCATTTACGCAACATCAAGTTAGTATAATACAACATTAATGACATACTTTACAATTTCATTCATTTCATTATAAACGTTGCCGTAGTGAAGACCAGAAAGCACTCTATCACTCCCGCCCCTTGCAAAGGTATGCCACTACCAATCATAATGCGTGGATCGCTGAAAGTGACCAATTGTTAAAAATATCTACGGGACACTCGTACAGATTTTTATCAGACGAATACCAGCACGATACTGAGGTCATCTATTGTTTGCTCTCCAGAAATTGTTTTACCAACGATACTGTTATTTATTTAAATATATCATTAATCGCTAAATCAGACGATTGCCAAAAGGTTAATTTCCATCTCGAAAGAAGTCCTGGGCACACAATACCACTGGCACTGACCATTAATTGTTCGAAATGCGATAGTAATTTTAGTCCTTGTTGGGCGCCAATAGTGGACTTTTATAAAAATGCTAGAGTTCATATTTAAAAAGTAGTTATAGTGGAAGAATATTTCCCTGAAGTGTAACGAGGAAGGTCTAGGCTTTCGGCACGTTCCAGACGCGCGTGTTGGCATCCTGCCCCACCGACACCACGGTCTCGTCGTCCAGCCACGCCACGCCCGTGATCTGGCTCTGAGGGTGAGCGTCTGTAATACAAATCATTAAAACTATTAATAACTCCCTCGTTAGTGTAATGGTTCGAAGCGAGACTGCTGAGCTAGAGGTTAATTATTATTAAAAATCAGTGTAAAGACAATTAAGGTCATAAATGTTTACTAATGGTGGCTTAGTTATTTCGCATGTTAAATCGCTGTGAAAAATAATCCATAATTTTAACAAATGAAAAGAAGCATTATATCGTGGGAGAGCCATGCTTCGGCACGAATGGGCCGGCTCGACTGGACTATCACGGCCTCATATAAAAACAACTTTTACGTTGTGTATCCCCGAGTAAATGATGATACCGCAGGCCTTTTAAAAGGCGGCAACGCAATTGCGACTCCTCTGGTGTTGGGTGTCCTTGGGCGGCGGTAATCGCTTACCACTATGTGAGACGTCTGCTCGTTTGCCCCTATCCCATAAAAAAGCCATCATTTCCATGCCGACTAGCTACTAGTAGGACTACTGTTATGGCCATCATTTTTAGGTTATGAGAATGGGTAGCTCTATATAATCTGTAGAACGGTACCCAGTGTCGGATTTCCACCTAGGCCTACAAGGCACTGGCCTAGGGGCCCAGCCAACCTATGGGCCCCAATTCCAGTAGCGGGACCTACAAAAGTCTGGCTTGCCTCAAAGCTTGAAGGGGGGGGGGCATATGCCAAGTGCCTAGGGGCCCTGGACCTCTAAGTCCAGGCCTGGCGGCATCCCTCTCTTTCAATTGGTCGTCATGATACGGCCTCAGAGATGTGTATGTATGGTGTAGGTAAGTAAGATGTACTTTTGATGATGATGTGCTTGGCGGGCGCGTCCACGCTCCAGACGATGAGCGCCGTGTCGAGCGAGCCCGAGGCCAGGCGGCGCGCGTCGGGGCTCCAGGCGGCGCAGTTCACGCGCGCCGTGTGGAAGCCCCACTCCTTGTTGTGCGCCAACTGACAAACAAACATTATTTATACAGCATTAGTTAATAACATACCATCACACCTGTATTCCCCGAAGGGTTAGGCAGAGGCGTACTAATGTACACCCACAGTTCGCCGGTATGTTTAGGTCCCATGTAATAGGGGGCGAGCTTTTGCCATTAACCGGGCACAAATTCCTAAATCCGAGCTGCTACTGGGAATTTCATAGAAAAACCCAACAACACTGCTCGACGTGGGAATAGAAGCCAGGACCTCTAGCGTAGCAGTCGCGCTCAGGACCACTTGGCTAATGAGGCAGCTACATTAGTTTCATTAGATCCAACCGTTTATTTTCTTTTTTACAGATCTAGTTTGACAGTTATACTGTTGTGACCAAGTGATTAACGTGGACACGATATCGATTCATTTTTCTATAGACTCTGTACGGAAAGAGAACAGTCGTAGGGATGGCGCTAGTAAGTAGTAGAACGTCATTCTATTATCACTTTTGTTACATTGACACGTACTAATAATATTCCTAAATATTAGAGCAGGGTTTTTAAAACGTTCTATTACTTACCCCATTTTTTGTCTATGGGTAAGCAGTAGTATTTTTTTCAAAGTAGCAACACTCAATGGTCCACCGCCATTTTGTGTTTGTCACTGTCATCTGTCACTCGCAACAAGACGCCCGTGCTAGTCATTGTTTGTTGAGTTTTGTATTGTTTTATATTAGAAATATAAAATGCCAAAAGGATCAGTGCTGAAAGGACAGACGAGAGAAATGGTGATCAAGCTTCGTAATTACTTTGAAGCAGAGTATCAAAATGGCGGCCCGCTTCTACCATTGTCGCAAGTGGGAGAGCGCGTTGCGGCCGCGTTAGGTATTAGTGCACCTACGGTTACAAAAATTACTACCGAAGCCTTCGGAACAAGCGGCATGCAGGAGAATAAGCTTCGTACGCCGAAGAAAAAACGCCAACCACGTCGTGTGACATCGGTTGACAACTCTGCCGCAGACGATTTTCGCCGTCATGTAAACAGGGTCATTTTTTAAGCAGTGCGCAAAAAAATTTTGGTAGTTCAGTATCAGTAATAGAACACATTCCCATTATTAGTTCAAAACTTTTTTTTTAATTTTTATCCGGCTTGAAATCAGCAAAATATGGACACATATCTATTCGCAATAATAACAATAGGCACGTGCGCCAGCCGACTCACGCGCCGGTGTCAGCGGGGTGAATCCCGCGGGGGTGGCAGCGGGGTTGAGGTAGCGCGCCCGCCGCCCGGCAGTCTGCTCGTCGCACGCGCCTGTGACGTCGTGTGTATCGCTTTCCCGCGCGATCCCGGCGCCGCCGCCGCCCGAGTTTCGTATTTCGTACTGTGACCGGTCACGCACGATGTCAGAGTTTAGTAACCGTAAGTTTTACGAAATGGTGCGAGTGTATCTCTTAGTGGTGAAAACTTGCGGGCAGCTCGCAGACTGTATGCCGCAGAGTGTGTGCCTCGAATGCGAGCCCATGGGATTCATAACCCCGCGGTCTCTAATGAGAGGACTATTTTAGCCGCCAATCAAAGGATTTCTTCGAGCGAGACCCAAGAGCAAGTACCAACGATGCAGCTCGTCGCTTCGGTGTGAGCCAGTACGCGGTTTGGAAATTTTGTCTTACATTAATCTGTATTACGTGATTATAATGATTCATTTTCTGCATTCTGATGGTCCTAAGCCTAAGCATGAAAGATAAATTGGAATTACTTTTCAAATAACTTAAAAAAGTTTTTAATGTAATGGCTTTTTTTTGTCAAATTAAACATGAACCTTATTGCTTTGTATTAACGTTGAAAATCTATCATAGAAATTAGACAGATAGTCGCCGCGCGCCATACCTACGCAGGCGGTTCGAACGAGCGCACAGCTGATGTAGGTACTAAGGCGCGCGCGCTTTGCCGTGCGCTAGCGAGTAACCATAAAATCAGTTTCAAAGTAAACATCTTTCGTTAACGATAACTTCGATAATTTGTACTAAGACATATCAAAATAACAAATTGGTGTTTAATAAAATTCGTTTAAGTTTCAATTGTCAAAGTTTGCGCACTGAATAAAAAGCATTCCTGTATATAACTATTACTTACGTAAAGAAATTCCAACACTTAAAAAACTTGTTGCTTCTTTGCGTGAATGTGATTCGTTCAGAGGCCAAAAATCGTCATTGGTAAAGGTTTTGAAAGAAATTGGATTTACTTATAAAAAGTCGGACAATCGCAAAATGTTGATGGAGCGTCGCGACGTAGCTATTGGTTGGGTCCCTGTGGAATCGTCTTAAAAGGGTTTTAGTGTAGTTGTATTAGTACCTTGTAGTCGTCAGTGGAGTAGAGGATGAGTTTCCTGTTGGCGTCGCTGGCCACCAGGTGGCGCGAGTCGGGGCTGAAGCGCACGTCGGTGACGGCGCCCAGGTGCTGCAGCGTGACGCCCGCCGACAGCGTGCGCACGTCCAGCGTGTATATGTGCACTTTGTTGTCCGCACCTGCAGAACGATTTCATTCACTTATTAACAGGGTGCTTTTGGGGTTGCCTCCGCCCCTGTCGCCCCTTCTCCTCGCCCCGCGCGTCGCTATAAAAGGACCGGCAGACGACGCGCGGGCCTTCTCCCTCCTGCTGCAGCTGCCCAAGCTAAGTGCCACCCTCTACCGGCCGGAACTCGCCTCGAAGCCTTCATTGAACCGCCCTGAGCCTATCTCACCCTACTCTTGCCTTAACTTAGTTTAAATTCTAGACCTAGGCCCACTTGCACCAACTTTTTAAATTTGTCTAAATTGCATTTAAACACAATTTTTCATAGTAAATTTGTGTTTAAATACAATTTAAATAAATTTAAGAAGTTGGTGCAAGTGGCCCCTAGTATCAATAATTAATGTTGTATATTTTATGTTTCGAGTGTAATTTATCTCCTCTAAATAGTTCCCGGTCGGCCACGTTCCTAAAACGTCCACCACGGTTTCGCCGCGATCATGCGGAAGCGATGGGCATTGCGCTCCTCCTCTAATGGCATCCTGAATGTGTTTTCAGACCGATGGGACTCTCCCCTTTTACGATGGTGGGTAAGAGTTCAGATCCGCTGATGGTAATGAAATGGTGAACCATTGAACGTGTTCGTATCGAGATCGAGAATAATTTGTATGAGAAGGAGGTTAATGAACGTAGATGAAGCGAAAGTAGTGTGCCAGGATCGTAGCAAGTGTATAGATTTTCCACTTGCTACGATCCTGGACACCACTTTCTCTTCATCTATATTCAGTAACCTCCTTCACATACAAATCAAACTAGTAATAAAAAATCTAGTATTAAAAAAACAATTCATACATGCGGCACTTTTTTTTATAGGATAGATGGGCAAACGATCAGACGGATCACCTATGGTAAGCGATTACCGCCGACCATGGACACCCGCAACAACAGAGGAATTGCAAGTGCTTTACCCGCCTTTCAAAAGGGTTTTGGGCCTCCGGTATCCTCTCAATTGGTTATTAATTAGATAAATAGATCAAGAAATAATAAACATTGATCTCTAAGGCCCACTTGCACCAACTTTTTAAATGTGTTTAAATTGTATTTAAACACGACTTTTCATACAAATTTTGTGTTTAAATACAATTTCAACACATTTAAGAAGTTGGTGCAAGTGGCCCTAAGTGTCTGAATAAAAGGTTGGTATGATGACTTACCGCCAACAGCAACATGCCTAGACTTGGGGTCGATGGAGACGCAAGTCGGCTCGTACGAGAGCGGTAAGCTCGACTGCTTGCTACCACCAATCACCACTGCCAACTGCACAAAAATAAACATTTACCATTTAAATATATCGGCCGCCACAGAGATATGCTTATTACGTCCGTTGAAAATATCTTAGAAACTGTTTGTGCTTATAATAAGCAAGACAAGAGCCGGCTCCGTGCCTGTATGGTAAAATACCACACGGAAAATGTCTCTTTTCTCTGAATATGAGGGATGATGTAGTCCACCAAATAAGGCAAAACTAGAGTCCAAAGTATTCAGGTCAACCCATTTTCTCTGGTCATCGGTAGTGCCTACGAGCCAACCCAGTCTCATTTGAACGTTGCGGGCTTTCATAAGAAAAGCTTGGGTTTAAAAACACAAAAATATTGAAATTATTTATATAGACATATTTAATCGGCACCAACTGACCTCCTTAACGGTAGCGATAATGGTTGTGTCGTCTTCAATGATGTGGTCCATGGCGCGCGGCTGAGAGCCCAGCGGTATAGACATATCAGTGTATGTTAGTACGTCACCTGAAAAAACAAACACTTATCTTAGTATTTTACAAAACAGGAAAATATAATTTAGCTAATAAAATTACTGAGCAATTGAGACTTAATAGCTCAGGTAACAAGGCTCAAGATAACAAGTGAACAGGCGTTACTAGCGTATTTAGGCTGAGATAACCAAGCCCGTATCCGTCCATCACCCATCAGTCACGGCCAGCATAACTCAAGTTAAACGAATATACTAATGGAATGCACCATTTAGAACAGTACTACCCAAAGCGGTCTATATCGACCCCCAGGGCTCGACGACGACCTACAAGGGGGTCTATGTCTGCGGGAAGAAAAATTAGGAGTCCAAGAAATATAAATGAGTGTGGTATAATAAACATCTGACATGGTTTGGACACGTTGAGTGAATGAATGAAAGACGATTAACGAAAGGAATTCATAATGCGAATGTCTGTGGCAGCTTCAGAAGAGATCGTCCTAGAAGGACATACGCCAATCTGATTGGCGAGGTGCTTTAAAAAGGTGCATAGTACTCGCAACCGGCGCGTATGTATGAGAAGATGTATGAATGTGGCAGAAGCAAAAGAAGTATGCAAGAATCGTAGCAAGTGGCGGTCTATAGTTTCTGCCTACTCCTGTGGGAGAAAGGCGTGAGTGTATGTATGTATAATAAATTTTAAAAAAAGGTAAGATGGTAGCCAAAAAATATGGCAAGTGGTCGACAAGATAAAAAAGTTTTGGGACCTATGATTTAGAAGGTATAAGATTTTGCCCTTCAGAAACATAACACAACAATCAATATGTCAAACATAATGACAGAACATTGTTTTATTTGAATAATTTTACGCACTGCACGGTGTTTACCAGCTGAAAATTATGACAGACTAGCTTCCGCTCGCGACTTCGTCTGCGTGGACTTCATAATTGTGTCCAAACTAGATAAAAAGTAGCCCATGTGTTATTCCAGACTATAATCTATCTCTGTGCCAAATTTTATCCAGATCCGTTCAGCCGTTCTGGCGTGAAAGAGTAACAAACATCCATCCATCCATCCTCACAAACTTTCGCATTTATAATATTAGTAGGATAGGATATAGTAGGAAGTAGGATAGTAAGATTTTACCCTTCAGAAACAAAACATAGCAATCAATATGTCAAACATAATGACATAACATTGTTTTGTCTGAATAATTTTACTCACTGCATGGTGTTTACCAGCTGAAAATTATGACAGATAGTTTTTACCTTCAGTCAGAGGCGAGGCGCGGCGTAGTGTGTCGTCAATACCGCAGGTAAGCAGCGACCCGTCTTTGGTAACGCGCATGCCGTTCACCTGGTTACCGTGACCTTGACCCTTCACATGACGACCTTCGCCTGGAAATAATTTAGGAGAATAGATTCGCAGCCCCATAACACTGGGTCTGGGCCAAGAGATCGCCAGCAACATTACACCCTTGCCTATCTTGAGGAGTTAGGGTGGCTCGAGTAGTGAATCCTTCCCACCCGCACGCAAAATACGCGCTTTGTCATGGAGTTGCGGATAATAGCCCGCTATACCATACTCTGCTAAATTCTTATTTTCTTTTTGGTTAACGCCTCAACTTATTTTTCAATAAGACCATTATTACAGGTATTTTTGAAATGTCTAAAACTAGTTTCATGGTAGTCAGTCTCATGTATAAAAGCCGGCAAGAAAATCAATCATCATCATCATCTATATCTACAGTATCTATATAGATACAGTAGAGACTGCTACCGGAAGACAATAAACTATTATTGTTTAACCAGGTTGGCTGGAAAACAAAGAATAAACAATAATTTTGAATTTTGTATGACTTGTAAAAGTACTCTTTTAAATATGTTGAAGTGAATAAAACTGGCCGATGCATGTATATTTATCTCAGGGGCCCAAGTCTGCTATTTCAATTGACTCAGAATTACCGTCCAATGGCACTAAATTACATAAGAAATGACAGATTTCGTAGAGATAACTGTCAAAAATCAACCATTTTGAAGTCACTGAATCACAATTCTGACACAACTAAATAGTAGACTCGGCACCCAGAACTCACCATTCTCAACATTCCAAGCGGTGATACAGCCATCGTGACTGGCTGTGTACACCGTTTTCCTGTCAGGATGTAGAGTTAAGCATGTGATGGGCTTATTGTGTCCCATCAGCACCTGCAGCGGCTTGTCAGGGTTGTCAACATCCAAATAGTTGATGACTCCTGACAGGGACACGGAGAGGAGGTGCTTCCCTTGCCAGAGACAAGATACCTGGGAAAGTACATAGCTATTAATAAGATATCATATTGAATTTCAAAGAGCATTTACAAATTGACTTTTTAGGAAAAGAAAACGGATTTAAGCCATTTTGTGTATCTTCAGAATCGATAGTAAAACACTGAAAAAAATTATATGGTAGGTACCTATTTTGGAACAGTATTATATTATACTAGCTTCCGCCCGCGACTTCGTCCCGCGTGGAATAGTTCCAAGTTAGTTTACCAGTTAGTCTTAGCGTGATGATATATAGCCTCCTCAATAAATGGGCAATCTAACACTGAAAGAATTTTTCAAATCGGACCAGTAGTTCCTGAAATTATCGCGTTCAAGCAAACAAACAAACTCTTCAGCTTTATATATTAGTATAGATAAAAAAGTATTTACTACAGTTCTACCAGAGTCGGATTATCTGTTGTTGGCAACTTGTGGAATTGGCCATAGGGTCATATTGTACTTATGATGTCACCTGAATAGTCTTTCGCTGTAGTTGGATCCGGTAGACGGTCCTGATGTAAATGAGTAAATATGCTAGCTACAGTTTAATAACATAAAATTGCGTTTTAAAAGAAAAAATACAATTTAATAAGGGGCAGGCACCTGCCTTGCAGGGACCCTGACATACTTAATCCGGCCCTGGTGAAATGAACAGGCTATCCACCTCCTGATAAACACAGTACCTGTTGATTTTCAACGGCTGTTCCCATGTTGAAGAGGACAGTGCGCTGCATGGTCTCAATATCCCATAAGGCGCAGGTCTTGTCTCCGGAACACGACAGCAGTTTCTTACCGTCCGGGGACCACGCGATGCCGTAAACACCGCCTTTGTGCGCTGGTGAACCAATCTGAAATTTAAAAAGTAAGTTTTGCATTAAGTAGGTATAACCTCTTCTTACGTGTGTACTGAGGGCCAGACAAACTGTTGAAACCGGAAGAGGGACAATGCCTCATACCACAAGGAGAGTGAGAGGTCCAGACAATCTTTTATAAATAAATATTCTGGGACATTTTTTACACAGCACCATCTAGTCCCAAACTTAGCAGAGCTTGTACTATGTGTACTAGACAATGGGTATAATACTTATATACGTTTTTTTTTGTAAATACATACTTATAATACATAAGAAACACCCAGACGAACACAATCACTTATATTCATCATATAAGTTTTTGTGTCCTGCGGGAATCGAACCCACGACCCCATGGTCAGCAGTCCGGTACTCGAACCACTAAACCACAGAGGTCGTCAATCGACCGAAACAAGAACAAAGCGTGAAATTTTAACAACTTTAATAAACAGACCTGGCAGTGGCAGATCTGGAAAAGTGAGAAAGATTAAAACAAGAAGTTGGTTTATTTCTGATTACATTGCTCATGTTACCTTTATAGAGGGAAACAAAGTTATAGGCTAAGTTTTTTATATTGAAAATTAGATATTATGAGATCTGAAAGCTGTTTGTTGCCCTAACAATTAAATATATTACTGAAATCACTTTTGTTTTACAACCTCTATTTTGTTGTATATTATATTACTAGCTTCTGCCCGCGGCTTCGCCCCCGTGGAATTCGGTCTGTCATCACATCCCACGGGAACGGGATAAAAGTATCCTATGTCCGTCTCCTGGTTCTGGTTCTAAGCTACCTCTCCACCAATTTTCAGCCAAATCGGTTCAGCCGTTCTTGAGTTATAAATGGAGTAACTAACACTACTTTCTTTTATATATATAAGATTTTTTTTGTTGTATACTAACCTCTCCTTTGAGTTCTGAAGTAGCACCATCAAACAAGAAGATCTTGCCATCAAAGCCAGCAGACGCGAACAGACTACCATCAGGACTGTAGCGCACGGCCTGGGCGAACCGCGTGTGCTCCTGTGATAACACAATTTACAAAAATGTTGTTTTGGTATATATGTAAATATATATAAAAGCGGTTATTTCAATATAACAAACAGACCCCAAATTTTATTTACTTGTATAGATGTATATAAGATGTATAGACTTACATAACATAACATACCATCACGCCTGTATTCCCCGAAGGGTTAGGCAGAGGCGTACTAATGTACACCCACAGTTCGCCGGTATGTTTAGGTCCCATGTAATAGGGGGCGAGCCTATTGCCATTAACCGGGCACAAATTCCTAACTCCGAGCTGCTACTGGGAATTTCATAGAAAGACCCAATAACACTTTGCTCGACCTGGGAATCGAACCCAGGACCTCTAGCGTAGCAGTCGTGCTCAGGACCACTTGGCTAATGAGGCAGTTTAGATTGTATAGACTTGAATAGATGTATAGATATAGATATGTATAGACTTGAATAGATGTATAGATTAGATTGTAATCATGTATAAGATTAAATAAATCCGCCTGCAGTCACCTCGCCTGCAGTCACACTGGAATTTGTGCCTGGTTAATGGCAATAGGCTCGCCCTCTATTATATGGAACCTAAACATAACTGTGGAGCGGACATGTATCAAATAGCATGTCCACCTTTATTAACAAAAAATTGAAATAAAACTAAATCTAAAAAAAAAAAAACATAACTGTGGGTGTACCTAAGTACACCTCTGTCTAACCTTTCGGGGAATACAGGCGTGATTGTATGTATGTATGTAAATAAATATCACTACATACTACATATTGTAATACAAAGTCGCTTCCCGGTGTCTGTCTGTTAAAATTGATGCGGTTTTTTTAATAGATAGTGATTTAAGAGGAAGGTTTTAAGCTATTTAACATCACGATACGACTCTTAGGGACGGGGCAACGCGGGTGGACTGCTAGTTAAAGTATAATGGTTGAGGTACACGATGACTGATGCATGTTTGCCGTCAGTTAGGACTGGTCTACTCAAAGCTGCTATGGTTCTTTCCTCAAAAGGCCATTTCAGACATTGCCCTGCATTGTCCCACTAACATTATTTGTATTATTTTATGTCTGGACTTTAAAAGAGACCATAATTCTCTGAGTTTGTTTCGGTGTTTCTTCTCAGAGGTAGTCAGTTAGGAAATGCCGAAGCCATCTAGCTATAAAAAAAATAAACCATTGACTTGTAAAAGTGTCTCTAAAGATCTACTTACAGAAATAAATATCATTTCATCATAATCACCTGTTTAGTGCACTTAAACTTGAATGGAGGTCCTTCGAACACGGCGATGGTGTTGTCTTCTGAGGCAGTGACGATACGGAACGGCCGGGTAGGCTTGAAGTCCACCGAGTTGATGGGCTTCGACTGACCGCTGATCTCGCCCACAGATGTCCCAGTCTCCGACATGAATACATGACCAAACCTGTAAATTTAATATATATTATTTTTTAATACAACCAATTAATTCATGTGTTCCTAACTACTAAACAATCCTATATTTTAAAATGTAAATGAAAATTCATAGTCGTGATTTATCATTCAAGCGCCCGTAGGTAAGTGTAATTAGAAAATATATTTTGATATAGATTTATGTGTGGCTAGTATGATGATTTACCTAGGTATACATATATTATTATTATTATTATCAGCCGTGATCGTCCCACTGCAGGGCAAAGGCCTCCCTTTCCTTCTTCCATTCTTCCCGGTTGAGAGCCTTCAGTATCCAACCCACGCAGTAAGAGTCAAGCTCATCCCGCCATCTCATTCTAGGTCTACCGCGATGTCTTCTGGTATTCTGTGGCATCCACATTGTCGTGGATTTTGCCCACAACTCATCAGACATGCGGCAGACATGTCCAGCCCAGTTCCACTTGAGGCTGGCGGCTTTTTGCCCAACATCGGCGATTTGTGTTTTGGAGCGCAGTGTGGAATTCCGTATACGGTCCGAGAGTCGGACTCCTAGAATACTGCGCTCCATAGCTCGCTGGCATACTCCAAGTGGCATACATAAAAAATATATCATTTATTCAACAAAGGGAAGAAAAAATATGTTGCATGCAGATAATTATTTCTGCACAATTGTATGAATATTGGCCCCAATGCTAGGAAGTTCCTGTGTTACTGGGGCCAACCATTCGTCCGTTAGTTAAATTTTAGGGCATGAAACGTGTAACTGCAGCAAAATGTTTGAGTAGGTGTGTGCGCAAAGTGTGTGCTTATTATGGTGTGTTATTGTAATTTACATTAACGAAATTAAATTCAAACGCTGCTACTTAGAACCAAACGAATTGCTGCTTAGAATTTCATAAAGAAACCCAATAAATAACACAAACCCAATGAATCGAATGAATATTAACCTGGGAATCGAACCCCCTCGCTTAGCGACCGTATTTACAATCACTAGACCAGGGTGCCGAATCTCCTATTTAGTTGTGTCAAAATTGTGATTCAGTGACTTCAAAATTGTTGATTTTTGACAGTTTTGTCTACGAAATCTGTCATTTCTTATGTCATTTAGTGCCATTGGACGGTCATTCTGAGTCAATTGAAATAGCAGACTTGGGCCCCAGTGGTGCACTATTTCCAGGATTTAATAAAAGATAACATCGCAAGCATTCGTCACACTTCCGCGTCGCACTATAAAAATCTCTTTCATGATGATCGCCGAACCGTTGCGATGCGAAACTAATTGGAGTACAATGCGCGCCAAATAACTGTCCCGAATTCAAACCCGAATCACTCGTGACAATTCTGTGAGAAAACTAACCCTATATTGGAGACTAGACTTTGAGATCAAAGGATACGGTGAGCTCATTCTACGTGAATGGGATTAACAATTATAAAAGTGGAGGGGAGTCGAATGAATGAATGAATACGTCTTCTAAAGGCACATCTCAGACAGCTCGTGACCATGGATGCTGTAAGTAAATGGTACTAGCCCTTTATTTGCATCTTCCCGCGACTTCGTCGGCGTGGACTTCAGAATTCGATCTCACTTGGAAGTAGCCTAAGTATGTGTCATTCCAGAATATAATCTATCTCTGTCTCAAATTTTATCCAGATCCGTTCAGCTGTACTGGCTTGAAAGAGTAACAAATATCCATACATCCTCACAAATCTCTGTCTCAAATTTTATCCAGATCCGTTCAGCCGTTCTGGCTTGAAAGAGTAACAAATATCCATACATCCTCACAAACTTTCACGTTAATATATAACTTGCCCACGACTTCGTCTGCGTGGACTTCAGAATTGGATCTGACTTGGATTGGAAGTAGCCTGTGTTATTCCAGACTATAATCTATCTCTGTGTAAAATTTTATCCAGATCCGTTCAGCCGTTCTGGCGTGAAAGAGTAACAAACATGCATACATCCACCCAAACTTTGTAAAGCCCCATGTAATAGGGGACGAGTTTAATTGCACACACCACAAGAAGAAGGTTCATTTTTTCTTCAAATATAAATGATCACATACACAAACTATTTCGTCATAATCTGCATATTTTTAGGCCCGTCGCACCGGCCCACACTTTGGACCCAAAGATCCCACCAACATTGGCGTTAAGCGGTTTGACCCATTCAAAATGCAACAGCTATATGAATATTTTTTTTTATTGATGCCAACGCTATTTTACTGATCCAAACATTGGCCGAAGTGTTAAGGCCAACGTGTGTAGCCGGCCTAACTGCAAAGGGTACAAATCTAAATTTCAGCCTCCTTCTGACAACGTCTGTCTTTGCAGCTATAACATACCATCACGCCTGTATTCCCCGAAGGGTTAGGCAGAGGTGTACTAAGGTTCACCAACTGTTCGCCGGTTTTTAGGTCCCATGTAATAGGGGGCGAGCCTATTGCCATTAATTGGGCTCACATTCCAAACTCCGAGCTGCTACTGAGAATTTCATAGAAAAACTTGGGACCACTAAACTAATTAAACCTATTGGTTTTTTTTATTCTTGATAGGCTTACGCTTGATCGCCATTTCCCCTGATGTTAAGCGACACTCCGACCTACGATGGAGCGGGCTTGCCTAGAAGAAACATATTCTAAAAAAATGTACACTTATAATGAAAGTACAAAATGTAAACTTAGATATTTACCTTTCCCTGCCCTCTCCGACGGCGACCATGCGTTGATTGTCGGCACTCCAGGCGATGTCCTTAATAGGACCTCCGATGGGTTGGAACTCATTCTTGAGAATGTGTTCCTTGTTCACCGTATCCCAGATTCTGATCTTGCCGGAGGCATCTAAAATGTACAGAGATTACATTTAATGGTTTTTTTTTAATATTTTGATATATTTGGCGTAACGGCTTCTGCGACAAGTGTTGTGGGTTCGATCACACACGGAATAAATATTTGTATGATCTACAGATAATTGTTCCGGGTCTGGGCGATGGTTTATGTGAGAATTTGTGTTTGTAAGAGCACCGCGATACACGAGAAAATCCATGTGTGGGGCAGTTTTTATTAAAAAAATAAATTCAGTAAACGCTATTAATTAATTATTTTACCAATATCGCAGGTGAGCAACACAAATCTCACAAATGCACGGTTTGTTTGTTTAGATGCACCTGCATGAAGAATTTGGAATTATTATTTCTGAAGCGGAGGTAGCCTAATGGTTAGGGCGCTGGACTTGCAATCATGTGGTTGCCGGTTCGGTTCGAAACCCTCCCATTGCACTACCGACGTAAACCCACTCGTAACACAAGCATTTTAGCTTAGCACGAGGGGTGATGTGCGATGCACATTGCTAGTAAGCTTTATTAAAAAAATATAAAAAACTAGCGACCCGCCCGCGGTTTCACCCGCGCTGCCCCGTCCCTAAGAGTCGTAGCGTGATGTTAAATAGCTTAAAACCTTCCTCTTGAATGAAACTATCTATTAAAAAAAACCGCATCAAAATCCGTTGCGTAGTTTTAAAGATCTAAGCATACATAGGGACAGACAGCGGGAAGCGACTTTGTTTTATAAATTGTAGTGATAGTGATGTATTTCATTTGTGTCCAGGTATTTTTATCTAAAAATATTTATAATATTTTTGATAAAGTGATCATAAAAATAGGTGTAGCCTGATTATTTGATGTAATACAACGAATTCTTACTTTTATAGTGTGTTATCTACGTAATCGAATTATTGTATAACATCGATCAAATTAATACTTATATCTACTAAATATATTGAAACAAAGCGACTAATCAATTGCCACAAATCCAGAATTTCAAAGATAATCTCATTATGGTCGAGCTGGGAATTCAAGCCAGGACCCCACGCTCATAGCCCGGTTTGTGACTAGACAATCAAGACTGTTAGGTTACTGAGGGTGTGACAGCTTCTTCTCTTCAACAATGTAACCTTTTTAAGAGCAAGTTAGTTCATAATTATCATACTCATATGCTTTGACTCACCGATTACCTACATTATTTTTCAAGAACATCTACTTTGTTATAAGGATAATACCCATATTAGTATTTAAATGATATCCATCGCTATAATGAGAGACGGCTCGGCATTGTGAATGTAGGTGAACCACACATGTTTTTACGATCTTATCACACGCGAAATTGCGTGGAATCTAGGTATAAAAGCGGACAATCCGATTGATGAGAAATCTTTATAGGATGGTCAGGTTAAGATTGTCCCACGATAAAGAAATGGGACCAGATCATATTTAATCGAAGCTAGACATGTTCAAATGTTCTCGGACTCTGAGACTAACGAATTAGGTAATATGCAATTATTTAATTATAATTTATAATTATTATATCTCTTTGTGAATGAAAAATTCGATTGCGGCCATCGAATCCAGTCCGCAATCTTCCTGAGTCTGCGAAGACCTGCGTCTTTGGGTTAGATACAATCATACAACAGACGCTAAACCACTAACAAACCGCGATTCTCATCCGCCAGGTCCAAAGATGTAAATTCATAATGTGGGCCCATTCTGAATTTACCTACATCTTAATTTCTTATTTATTTTTGCATAGAAAATGCAAAAAAAGTCATCTTTTGATATAACTAATGAAGATTCTAAAGGTCTTATTAGAAACAAACAGAAAGAGTTACCTATCACCTAAATATTAGTATTAGATGTACAGCCATTTTTCATTGTAAATTTGTGTTTAAATACAATTTAAACACATTCAAGAAGTTGGTGCATGCGCGAAAATCGCGAAATCAGGACATCTTCCGGAACCCGTTTCGGAGATATAATTAACTCAAAACATTTTATAAAATGTCATCAGAAAATGTAGAAATTGACTCTAAATATATGGAACAGAGAACTACACAAGTAGTTTCAGTTTAATTCTGGAGTGATCCGCGTGCCGGCTGGCTTGGCGCCAATGACCGCTATTATATCATAATAAATGCTTCTAGTTAGAATGTTTTGATAAACACAGTGATGGCATACGACCTACAGGTTTTGGCAAGAACAATTACACGAATAGGACTTGCTTTTTATATTTTCGCCACAAATTATATGAGATCACTCGATAAGAACATTACTATTCTAGATTGATGAATCATATTATCATCCCTACTTAATATTATAAATGCGAAAGTAACTCTGTCTGTCTGTCTGTTACGCTTTCCCGCTTAAACCTCTCAACCGATTTTGATGAAATTTGGCACAGACAATCTTTAGACCCTGAGAAAGGACATAGGCTACCTTTTATTGCGATCATCACGCATATTATCATGCTACGCGGACGAAGTCGCGGGCAGAAGCTAGTGTACCTATATAATATTCGTTTCCATCTTTTAGACTGGTATTTTCATAAGAGAAACAAGTTGTAAATCAACACGTGGAGGCTGTACAGGTTGGAAATATTTACATGGTTTTTGGTTCGCTTCTACCGGTTTCATTTGTTGTTTATAAAAAAATGGCGTTGCAAAAAGTGCGAATTATTAGAGTAGCTATATGAAGAATCTTCAGTTTCTGCTTGCTTGGATTTCATAAGTTAAGACCCGTAGTTAAACCATAAATCATTCTTGGTTAAAAAACGTAGGTACCTACATAATAAGTTCGAAAGTTGGAAAGCCAACATTCGAACTTATTTTTTGTTTATTAAAGACATAAAACAGTTACATGCAGTGTTACAGTAGGTTCCTTAGTATTATTTTGTAAACACATAACCCACAATATTGTCCACGATTTAGTAGTAGAATATAGAAGAAGAAAACAGATTGTTAGCATCTAAACGTTATTTTTTTACTGGGAAAGGGGAAGATTAATGAATTAAGTATTATTATGTAATGCTTTAGTAACTATAGATTTAGTTATAGTTTATTGCCTTGTATACATATATAAGCAAACCAGTAGCACACTGATGTGGAGTAAGCTATTCCTCTAATCGAATCCACGCACGTTCCGCTTCGCAATACATTTCAAAACAGGTCGAGATGCACTTTACAGTCTGTAACTGTCCTCGATACGATACAATCTCGATTGTGGAAATACAGTTGCAAACTTCTTTGTTCCACTTTAGTTTGACAAAGTCATAAAGTTGAATGTGCAAAAAGACTAAATCCGAAGAGTTTGGATGGAGCATCTACTTATCTTGCCAGTTTTATTAAAATGCAACGGTATTTCACAATCTGATACCGTTGTACGGCAAAGCAATCGCCCGTTTCTAAATTACCTTACTGTTAGATACACGGAGAATTCGGAATACTAGCAGATTTCGATTTGATATCTACTACGAATTAGAGCGAAATTTGTATTAGATACTTTTTCCACAAACTTTAGCTGTTTACACAGCTTATTAATAATACTATATGAATACTGTTTTTACTCACGCCTATTTCCCACAGGCGTGGACCTAAGAAACTACCAGACCGCCTCTACTACAGTTTTTTCTATACCACTAAGATAGGCACAAAATCATACGGCCCGCTTGATGGTAAGCCGTTACCGTAACCTATACGCTTGACATTTGGACTGGACGCTTGCAACACCAGGGGTATCACTCGCGCACTAGGAGACCATAAGTGTGATGCTTAAACACCACCGGTCCCCTCCATTGCTAACACAACTCTTCCTTGCGGAGCTCTGGCAAGCTTGCTCACCGCTAGGAACAAAAGATAGCACGGAGCTATGTCATTTGGCTACGATTTTCTGCAAGGTGGAGATATTTCCCCAGTTGCGAGTGGAATTGTTCAATTCCACAAACCTTCACAAACTTTCTTGCAAACTTCTTCCACATTCATACATCCATTCGTGTATCCAGTTTGTATCCACTAACAGCATTTAAATTGAGCATGCTATATAAAATCATGTTTATCTAGTAGTTAGCAAGAGTCGAAGGATGATTGAAGATGGGTGGATTATGTTATTGACTACCTGATTGAAAATAGAGTTAGACAATGAGGTATTCTATTATCTGTGATGAGGTGAAGGCTAATAGGCATCAGTGAAAGAATAGGACATGCTGTGCCGACTCTAGATAATTGTGGTCAGGAAAAGAAGATGATGATAATGATAAAATCCAAGAGGAGCAATTTTCAGGACGAAGCTCTAGGCTCCCTGCTTCGGCACGAATGGGCCAGCTCGACCGGACGACGACGCTCAACGACGGTCTCACAGAAAACCGGCTGCGGCAACGCTTACGTTGTGTTTCGCTGAGTAAGTGAGGTCATCAAGGCCCGAACCCTTTTAAAAAGCCGGCAATGCACTTGAGACTCCTATGGTGTTGCGGGTGTCCATAGGCCGCGGTAATCGCTTACCATCAGGACTTACCCTATCCCATAAAATAATTTAGCCAGTAAGAAGTAAGCCTATAGTCGATGTTGGGGAAAGTTCCGCCTCAAGAGCATATTTTAAAAATAAACAATTGAAAGTTCCTTGACCTTGCCTATAATATGTTTTACGTGCGACATTTATTTGTTTATCTACTAATGACTTCATGAAACAAGTCAACGAATCGTTACGAATGTTGGCAGGCGTTTCGTTTGTGTAACTGATGAACTTGCTCTTATATTTTATTTTATTTCGTGGTTAAGTAATTATAAACATACTAGCTTCTACCCTGCCATTCTTCTTCCAGATTATATCTATTTCTGTGCCCAATTTTATCCAGATCCGTTAGCAGTTCTTGCGTGAAAGAGTAACAAACATTCATATTATATTCTCACAAACTTTCACGTTTTTTTATGGTACGAACGAACGAAACGGATCGCCTGATGGTAAGCGATACCGCCATCATGGACACCTGCACACCAGAGGATTCGGAAGTGCGTTGAGGCACCTTTAAATGGGATTGAGCCTCCGGTATCCTCCCTCACTCGGCAAAACACAACGTAAGCGTTGTTTCACGCCGGTTTTCTGTGAGGCCGTGGTATCTTCCGGTCGAGCCGACCCATTCGTGCCGAAGCATGGCTCTCCCACGATATATAATTATAATATAATACCGTTCGTACAATCACGGATCCCGATCAAAGGGCGAGCCTTCTCCTCGCTGATGAGCTAGAAGCCTACAAGAATGTACACCACGCTAGATAGAAATAGACCTTCCTATATTTTGTTTCTTTTGGGTTGGACTTAGACTCGTTGGAAGTGAGTACCTAGTGAGTTAAGCGCGCGAAACGAGGTGAATGGCGTAAATTCATGATTGCGCAAGCAAGCTACCCGTGTTTGAATGTAATTTTTGGCGCGGAAAATGGTGCAGAAGTACCGTTTATAATGACTTAAATCTTAGCTGTGAGAAACTGCTATTTGGTTTTTTAAAGTAAATACGGATAGAATATTGATTTAAAGGACAAGCTCATTTGCTTAATGTTACACTGGCCAGTTATACATATATACCTAATTTATAATAATCCACACTTCATTCAATAAATATTTTCAGTCATAAAGTTTCCTGAAAACACAATTTAATTCAAGTTCAAGTTCTAGTTCAAATGTTTTTATTTCAAATAAGCTTTTACAAGCATTTATGAAACGTTATGCTTCTAGTTGCACGGTTCCAAAAGGTTGATCCTATGGAGAAGAATCCGGCAAGAAACTCCATGGACACTCTTTTAAAATAAATAAAGTTACAATCTTCAAACAGGTACAATATTGCGATAGGAGCTTGTGTGAACATTGAAGGTTTATGTCTAAGTGGAAGAGGTCGATATAAAAAATTAATAATTAACTATGTGGAAAACACACACATCGTCAAAGTATATAAAACTAGGTGTCCGCTTAGACATGCTACAATGTACTCACATTTACAATTAATCCTAAATCCTTATGGATTAATATAATGTGTTCCAGTAAATAGATCTTTTAAAGAAATTACTATATCTGTCACAACTCACACCTAAACTACACTTTTGTGTGACTGTGCATAATGTTTTATACCAGGACTCCTTGCAAAAAATACACTTAAGGGAGAAACTTCCACAATGTTATTCAATAAAACAGTGGATAAGCAAACATTTCCTTGTATGTATGCCCAGCCGAACGACTTCACCACATGTTTAGTTTAGCGACCTCTGTGCTACGTGTTGCGGTTTGATGCCCACATGGGACAAATATTTTTATGACCAACTGTTAGTTGCTCCGGGTCTGGGCCTTTGTGTAGGTGAGAATTTTGAAATATTATGTGTTTGTAAAAGCACCCAGGTTAAGATTATGGATTGTTCACCGGAGCCCACAAAATTCAAATTTTAATTGGTTTTTCGATATTTGTAGGTCACACATTTTAGATTCATAACAGTAGTAATTGCGTCATTAACTATACTATATCCACAAAATAATGAGAATTAAAACCTTTGCTTAAGAATCCTTATCAAGCCAAAAACTTGCCTAAAACCATGCCAACAGCCAAAATTGATAATTTACTACTTTTAGCTAATTTAACGATTTTTAAGGAAAGCTTTTAATTCTCAGATGTGAATAATGTATAAATAAAGTCGCAATTATTACTACCATGAATCTAGAGTCCTACTAATATTATAAATGCGAAAGTTTGTGAGGATGGATGGATGTTTGTTACTCTTTCATGCCAGAACGGCTGAACGGATCTGGATAAAATTTGGCACAGAGATAGATTATAGTCTGGAATAACACATGGGCTACTTTTTACCTGAAGTCCATGCAGATGAAGTCGCGGGCAGAAGCTAGTATATTATAAATCTAATTATAGCGAAAAACCAATTGTATTTGAATTTGGTGGGCTCAGGTGAATGATCATGCTTAAAGAGAAAATCCTAGTGTGGAGCAATGTTTAAAAAAACATATGAAAGGGAAGAGCTCCGAAGTCTGAGTTATTGGCAAGTCTGAGTTAACAGAAATCAATATCTAGCTGTTGACTAAGTCAGGCAATGTTTATTGATTGCTATGATTCTTGAACATCTACTATTAAAGATCTCATCAGCCTCACACTTAAAATACTAAGGCCCACTTGCACCAACTTTT
Source organism: Acronicta leporina (assembly GCA_947256265.1). Taxonomy (NCBI): domain Eukaryota; kingdom Metazoa; phylum Arthropoda; class Insecta; order Lepidoptera; family Noctuidae; genus Acronicta; species Acronicta leporina. The sequence continues at coordinate 11,633,777 of OX366532.1, read as the reverse complement.
TAAATGTGTTTAAATTGTATTTAAACACGAAATTCCTATGAAAAATTGTGTTTAAATACGACTTAAACACATTTAAGAATTCGGTGCAAGTGGGCCTAAATGTAGGTAAATAGAGTCTAATCCGACCCAGAATGAATCATACATATTTATACATGTTAATATGATGTGTGTACAAGATAAACATAAGATAGTATGCACATACTGAGTCACTATCAGTTACAATAATAACATATTATTGGTTTATTATTATGCCTACTACCTACATTAAAAAAATGGTTCATCTCCATACCTTATATATACTAGATACCTATATTTATACTGATTTCTGGCTCTCCCACAGATGATTTATGAGGATTAAATTATATAAACATATAATGTGATAAAATCCATAATTTGATTTTATTTCAATACCTAGACTTATTATTAAATTTTATAAGAAATCCCAGAAACATATTGCCTGACCTGGGGATTAAATTCAGGACCTCTAGCATAATAGTCACATTAGGGACCACTAGAACAATTAGGCAGTTCTGAGCTGTTTGATAAAATAAAATTATGCTGAAAAATATATTACAATAATTTGACCAAGTTTTTTTATTATTTGCAACTTCTTTACCATGCTGAGCACTATAAAAGAGCCAATGTTATATTAATAATGTAGCTATCTATCGGTAAAATATTTTTTTGAATTGAATCATTTTTTCTGGAGATAACCCTACATAGAAATATATTATATAAGAAATGGAACTTCATTTATACAAATTAACACATGTGAAGGTGAAATTAAGGATACTGAGATTATATACATAAATGGTATTGAAATTGGTGATAACAGCATTACAACATGATATTTATTCATGAGATTTGTAATATAATTTTATTTCATTAATTTATCTGTTACAACCATAAACAAACAAGGGTTTCCTAATAATAAGGAAAACTGACCCAAATGGTTAAAATGACTATTATTATATTTAGTAGAATATAATGACTAATATTAAGTAGGTATGTAATCCATGCATGATGAGAAGAGTATTTAACTGTACAAGACAGTAAATAAACTGTCTGTATACAGAAACTACAGCAACAAGTTCTAAATTCAAAATATAAATTTATAATATGCAATCACAGGTTCAAAGAATGCATTCCCTTACCTCCTGAAGAAATGTAGAATCCACTCGGCGAGTATTTCGCGACATTCACTTGGCAGGAATGCTCCGTGTATGTATCCGCGATCGCGGGGTTCTCAATATCTCTGATGATAACGGAATTGCCGTTAGTATAGAGGAAGGTTCTGCCCTTCGGATCTCCCCCTAAAACTAATGGTGTGCCTCTCTGGGTCCTCGGCAAAGCCGCCCAAGTATACTCTGCGGACACAAAACCATGCTGTAAAACCACTGTTCACTATGAATTTCATACACATACAGCTTTATCATCATATTTCACCCGATAGTCACTACTACCATGCTGCCCCTCAAAAAATATAAATAACAACTTACTATGGGAATAAGACATTTTGTTAACACTCTTTACTAACTAAATACTATTTTGATAACGTTAAAACTATTGGTCACTCCGTACTTTTAATTATTTTAAGAGAAACACAGTCAGCCGCTATGCCCCATAGCCTACCAAAAAAGTGACGTACAATATTATTTTTTTGCAATGTTGGCACGATTATCGCCCATTGATATTACCATATAAGGGCAGAGGAATACCATTCATTTTTATAGTAACGCCCAATTATTTACTCATTTCATGATTTATCTAAGTGTAAATTTGGAATAAATCAGTCTATTTGATACACTCATCTATGAAGTTTTTTTTTAATCTAAATTTTTGTAGTCGAGTTTGTTTATGGATAACTAAATATAATTGTCTATGAAGCAAAGATAGAGCGCGCACTATTTTGAACGATAAGTTTTAGAACGAAAAATTTTTTGCTCATGGCCCCATCCCGCCCTCTCATGCATATTGCATTCCGAAAAAAGCGCGGGAACCTTGAAACGTGAAAGGCGCCAAATTTCGATTCGCATTTTAATTTAATCTTAAAAATTTTTATATTGTGATATTATTTCTTGTAATTATAAAAATAACTGTAAATATAGTGGTATAAGTGCGGTATATATGTAAATAGAAGATGGGAGGTGTAAAAAAACGAAAAAAAACGGACCCTCCTGATGACCGTTCATCCCATATAACATCATCAGACTCTGATGACGATAATAGCACAAAATATCAAGTCTACAAAGTGTCTGGGTACTCTAGAAAGTATCCTGATAATAGTAACAAAAAAGAATTTATAGTGTTTGTTTCTCACCAGGATGACAAGAAATCTTTTTCAGACAAAGATAGGCTGGCTATTTCCCATGGCATTAGGAAACATTGCATTACTGGCATTCTTCATCTTCGATCTATTAATAAATATAAAATTGGAATTACCTTTGATGTATCAAATAACGCAAATGTTTTTTTGCAAAATAAAAAATTACTGGACGAATTATCTTTAAAAGCCACTATTCCGGCTAGTGACACGGAGGTGACTGGGGTTCTGACCTCAGTTCCTACGGACTTATCCAACAAAATGATATTTTGCTTAATTGGCAGCTCGCGAAATGTAATTCAGGTAAGGCGTTTCATGCGTCGCGTGCGGAGCGAGTGTGGTACGATATCGTATCAACCTACTCAGACCGTCGCTGTAACATTCGCATCAACAGAATTGCCTCAATATGTTTACCTCGACTCCTGGAGACACGAGGTAAGTGCTTACATTCCACCTGTGAAACAGTGTCTTCATTGTCTAAAGTTTGGGCACATTGCGAGATACTGCAAAAACTCGGAAGTATGTTCGATATGCTCTTTAGATCATAACTTCAAATCCTGCAAAGAAGACACTAAAAATGCAAAATGTGCAAATTGTGGTGGCAATCACATCGCCATTTCTAATACTTGTCCTCAAAAAAAAATCAAAATTGAAGAAAATAAAATAAAATCAAGAGCCATCAAATACTCAGAACTGTTTAACGAAAATTCATTCCCACAATTATCAATGAGAAATATTGAAACTCATATACAAAACCTAACAAAATCAGACCTTTTCATGAATATCATAACAAATGCAATAACAAAAATAGTACTAAATCAAAAAGACAATCCAATAAATTCAGCTTCCATAAGAGAAATCCTAAAACAAACTTTCAGAAATAGCACTTCTTCTATTAATGGATCTTAATATTATACAGTGGAATGCTCAGAGCATTTTAAGTAATAAGCTACAATTTACACGCCTTCTTTATGATAATAATATTCATGTTGCAATAATTTCAGAAACTTGGTTAACCCCTACTAAAAAATTTTATATAAGAGGATATCAAGTAGAAAGAAATGACATAGGCAACATTCATAATGGTGTTGCTATATTAATCCATAACAGTATAAACTATAGAAAAATTAGCACATATTCTGATAACTCCTTACAAAATATTTGTGTTAGAATTGTTGTAAATAATAAAGAAATAAGTATTGTAAGTTTTTATTGCCCAACAAATTGTACTCCATCCTTTGACAAACATAAATTTGAGTCTTTAGTAAAATCAGTTCCTAAACCAATGATATTTGCTGGTGATTTTAATGCTCATCACACATCATGGGGATGTAATTCTGTTAATCCAAGAGGTAGAGACATTTTGGAGATCATTGATGATAATGATTTAGTTTTGCTGAATACCGGTGAAGTGACAACTGTTGGTTCATTGACATGGCGTCCGAATGCTCTTGATTTATCTTTGGTTTCTTCATCATTGGCTCTTTCTTGTGAGTGGTCTGTACATCAAGATCCAATTGGCAGCTACCATCTTCCTGTAATTATTAAAGTTTGTGTAAATAATGTTAATGTAAATAGTGGTCTCACAAATAATAATAGAAGTATACCTCTGCCAATCTACCCCAATTTTAGAATGGTAGATTGGAAAATATATAAACAAAATGTAGATTTAGAATTTTCTAATTTTCAGTTGCAAAATTTAACGCCATTGGAAGCTTATACATTGTTCTGTAATACTCTGCATTCTGCAGTTGATAAGTCCCTTCCACATCGAAATACGATCACTTCTTCCACTTCTGTCAATAATAATTTTCATAGGCAGATTAAACATCCTCCTCTCCCTTGGTGGAACAAAAAATGTTCGGAAGCTGTACTAAAATCTAGGTGTGCTTATCTCAACTTCAAGAATAACCCTTCAGATGAAACATTTATAGAATTTAAAAGAATGCAAGCACTCAAAAAACTTACTTTAAAAACAGAACGATCAAATAGTTGGTTTGAATTATGTAGCTCCTTTAATCGATGCACTCCTGTGTCTAGAATCTGGAAATATATGCGTAAATTTAATAAAACATTCTCATTCAACAATAATGATGATAGCTGGATTCAAGGTTTTTTGCAGAAGTACACTCCAGACTATGTAAATAATAAAATAAATGTCACCTCTGTTAGTGAATCTAATTATGTAAATAGCTTTTTAATCAATCCCTTTTCATTGCAAGAGTTGATGTCTGCTATTGGTTCTAGAAAGGATAGTGCTTTTGGTTTGGATGGTGTCCCTTACATAATGTTGAAACATCTTAGTGAAAATGGTTTGCAGATTTTTCTAAAAATTTTAAATGATTTGTGGTTAAATAATTACATACCTTGCACATGGAAGTCTGATTGTTTGGTACCCATATTAAAACCAGATAAGGATCAGTTAAATCCAGACTCATATCGTCCTATAGCGTTAACATCTTGTGTTGGCAAAATTTTCGAACAATTATTAAAACAAAGGCTAGAATTTTATGTAGAAAAATATAATATATTACCTGCTAATCAATTTGGATTTCGAAGAGGTATGTCGGCTCGTGAAAGCTTCTGTCAGCTTCAGCTTGATATTAAAAATAGCATGAATAATAACAGTTTTTTAATGTCGGTATTCTTTGATGTGGCTGGAGCATTCAATAGTGTCAATATTGATGTTCTATGTTCAGAATTGCTTTCTGTTGGTATTCCAAATAAACTAGTTCACTGGGTATATAATTTCTTGACTGAAAGGGAAGTGTATGTTAAGTATAATGGTAAACTGTATGGTCCACGATTTGCTTCTGTTGGAGTTTGTCAAGGAGGTATACTTTCTCCATTAATTTTCATTCTATATATTCGACGTCTAAATCTGATTTTGGGTTCAGACGTTAAAAATCTTCAGTTTGCTGATGATCTGGTTGTTTATGCATCTGGAAAAAAATTATCAAATATTACAAATATTCTAAATAAGTCCTTGAAAGGGTTGTCTGCATATTTTTCTTATTTAAACCTTGATATAAATGCATTAAAATCAAAATTGGTTGTCTTTGGTAAGAAAAGCAATTTCATTCCTTTTGTATTTTACAATCAAATTTCTATTCCTGTTTCTCATGAAGTTAAATTTTTAGGTGTTACTTTTACTTATAATCTTTCCTGGAAAAAATACATTGAATTAATAACTGCAAGAGCTAATAAAGTTTTTAATATTATGAAATCTTTGTGTAGTGCATCTTGGGGAGCAGATCCAAAAATTTTGTTGCTTTTGTACAAATTGTTGATCCGTAGTCATTTTGAATATGGTTTTCTATGTTATGCAGGTGATAGTAAGTTGGTAGATATCTTGGAAAAAGTACAAAATAAATGCTTGAGACTTATTACTGGAGCATTTAAAAGCACTCCTATTAATGTGATGCAAGTTGAGTGTAATCTTCCTCCATTAAGTATAAGATTCTCTTATTTAAGAGAAAGATATATACTAAGATTGTACAGTAAATATAATAATCCTTTGTTTTTAAATTTGAAACATTCTGCCTCACCATCCATTCGTAATTCTTTTTATTTACTCCAAGGTTTTGATGAATGTGTTAGATTTCTTGAAGTTCTCCAAATTTATAGATCACCTCTTCTGTCATGCTATCAGGGGGACTTTGAATGTGCATTCCCTGCAATAAACATTATTATTGATCATCATTTATCATCTAAGGAGGATGTATACAGTAAATTTTCTGAATACACTGGTTACAGATTTCTTTTTACTGATGGTTCAAAAACTCAGTATGCAGTGTCTTTTGCCATTTTTGATGGGTTACTAAACTCAGGTATTGGATATAAAATAAAGTCTAACACAAGTATATTCACTGCTGAGGCTGTGGCTATCCTTGCTGCCTTAAAACACATAAAACATAAAAATGATGGTAGTTGTCAATGGATAATAGTTAGTGATAGCATGAGTGTGCTCGAAAATCTTAAAAATAATAAGTTCAATGCCAACAATAACTATATTATTTATATAATAAAAAAATACTGGCACGATTTGTTCCTTGAAAATAATATAAAAGTCTTATTTATGTGGTGTCCCTCGCATGTTGGTGTGGTAGGAAATGAGAAGGCTGACTATCTAGCCACAACTATAACCAAGTCTTCGAACATTGTTTCTGATTCCAGTAGCTATCTAAATATTTCAGTCCCATGCTCAGACATAGTTCCCCTTTTAAAGAAAAGGGCCTCTGATTTATGGAAAATACACTGGAACTATGCAGTTCAAATTGAAAACAAAGGTTTATGGTATGCTACATTTAATGTTCCTATTGGAAGTATGCCATGGTTTTGCAAAAACAATATTTACATAAACAGAAAATTTTACACCACTATTTTAAGGCTTCGCTTTGGGCATTGTTCTTTAAATTTTCATCTTTTTCGTTTGAAAATGGTTCAAAGTTCTCAATGTGACTATTGTAATTCTCAAGCAGAGCAATCTCTTTTTCACATTTTCTTTGAATGTTCATTCTTTGGCATTCAGCGCCTTGTGCTAATGGATGAGCTAATTGATTTATATGGTAGTTCTGATTTGGTACCGTGCACAATCCAGGATCTTCTTGCAAATAGTTTTACGTATTTAACATTGTTTAATTTCATCAATAACACAGTTGGGCAAATTTAGATAAATGTACCTAGGTTTATAGATATTATGTAAATAGATATTTATTTTATCATATTAGGGAGTTATTAAGGAGCATTTATGTAATGTTGCTCAAAAGTTTAAAATATACATATTTCTGACTTGTTGATAAAATTGTACATAAAAAAAAAAAAATAAGAACTGATGATTCTCAATTTCTCATTGCGATTTGAGTGAGGTAATGAGGTTATTTTGTTACTGTCATTCCTAGGGACGACAGTGACAATGACATAGGACAGTGACAATGGTGACATGTCATCCATCATGCATTGTAAATTCTTGTTTTACATGCATGTAGGTACCTACCTTGTTATACGAACATTAACCTGGATTAAAGATAGCACGGATTTTTACAAAAAAGACATGGATTGTACTAATATCCTAAACAACAAAAAAATGATTTTTATGAACACTACCTAAATTGGAAGTATTTACCGAACTAATGACTTAAAATGGATTTTTACAAAAATATAATCTTTTATACTAATGACTTAGCATGGACATTTACAAAAAATGAAAAATTTAATACTAATGACTTCTCATGGATTTTTACAAAAAAGAAAACGAATACTAATGACTTAACATAGATTTTTACAAAAATGTAAATTTATATACCTACTAATGACGGATTATTACAAAAAAAAAGAAAATTATATACTAATGACTTCACATGGATTTTTACAAAGAAGAAAACGAATACTTATGACTTACCCTCGAATTTTACAAAATATGGAATATTATAATACTAATGACTAGGCAGCATGGTCACTGACCTTAGCCTGTTCCGTAAGGAACAAAAGTACAAAAAAAAAAAAAAAAAAAACATATTGCATTCCATTTGTCAAAAATGCTACGAACGAGCTCGCTGACGAAATTAATTTAAAATATTCTTTTGAGTGATATTTATTCGACATTCTTGTGTTATAATTGAATGGGAAGAGTGATGCTTGCGTGTGATACATTACAATTTTGCGACAGATTCACTTTTGTTGCATTTTTCGGCTTCATTATTTGACACTTGTTTCCACGTGGTTCACGTCAGGATTGGTCGACGTGTTAATTTTCTAGTAACATTTTAGTGCTTTTGACCAGATTTGTACGAAGTAATGGAGTCATTGAACATCTCAAAACTGAACTTGTACAGTGGCAGAAGCCGCAGCTCTCAGGACAACGGTGTGAAGTTCGAAAGGACTGAAGAAAAGTTCGAAACAAATGTAAGACATATCTTGCGTTTTATTTGCTAGAAAATATTATAAAATTCAATAAATATGTGTTAATAAACTGGTCTAGCAGTTTATAAGGCATCAAGCACTTCCTTGCGCAAATTTGGTAATGTTCTATGTTGCATTCAAGTTTAGAATCACAAAATCAGATCACTTTTCATGACCAAATAAAGATGTCAACATCGACGATGCTCAGGCGAAAATACGTTTTACGGTAATAATTTAAGGATTTATTTAAAGTTAGCTGAAGAAAATAATCGTTTTGCATATTGTGATGCAAACCCATTGCAATTAGTACCAAGATGATGACATAAAACAGCTGGTTTGCGAAATGCTTGATACTTTACCGAAACTGATCAAAATATTAAAATAATCCTAAATTGGATCAATAAAGTAAATTAAAATTTAAGTTTAAAATAATTTAATACTCATGCCATCAAAACTGTTAATAACAATATTAATTTGTAATAATATCACGGTATTTTTATTTTTTTTATAAATTAATCATTCAAGCATTTATTATTCATTTATTTATTTATACTTCTATGCACTAAAGTAGTACATTAGCCATTCCTGGTAGATATTGCCAAGAAAATTATCCAAGATTATAATGTTTTTGGGAACAACACTAGCAATAGTAGTTTTTGATGACTTGTTAAAGAAATACAGTAGAGTAACAATGTTCCTGTGATAAGCTGGCAATTTACCAATACCCATGACATTGGGATTTCAGACTTGATGCTATGTATATTAATTTTAATCAATACATATACCTACTAGCAATGTAATGTATAGGTAAAATAGCAATAGAAAATAACTGCAATGGATTTATCAAATATTTCATATGGGAGAGCCATGCTTCAGCACAAATCGGCTGGCTTGACCGGAGTGATACCATAGCCTCACAAAAAACCGGCGTGAAACAATGCTTGTGTTGTGTTTTGCCGAGTGAGTGAAGTTACCGGAGGCCAAAACTCTTAAAATGCGGGCAATGCACTTGTGACTCCTCTGGTGTTGCGGGTGTCCATCGGCGGCGGTTATCGCTTACCATCAGATTATCCGTCTGCTTGTTTGCCCCCCTATCCCATAAAAACAAAAACAAACATATCGCTATAGGGTACCTATACATTGCCATATACCATACCCAACCCTATACTGATATAGGCTATGTTATGGGGTAGGAAGCTGTTATCTGTAACTTTGCATCGTAGCATGTATTTTGTGTGTGGATGAGATTGATGGTCTATTCAAATCAAACCACTCTTGCTCCTCTAGAAAGGCCAGCAATCAAACAGATGCATTGACTTCCTCCAAACTTTTTGGCTATCACTAAAAAGATTAAGAAACAATGTACCATACTACACCACCATCATTTGTTTCAATTTTCGTTAAAATTCACTCTCTTCTACTCATATTTTATAGTGGGGGTAACTTAGTTCTCTCCCTATACTATCCTAATTATATTATAAACATGAAAGTTTGTCAAGATGTATGCATGATTGTTACTCCTCCATGCAAGAACAATCTGGATACAATTTGGCACAGAGACAGATATAGTCTAGAATAACACATAAGCTACTTTTCATCCAGATCGGACGCAATGCTGGCGTCCACACTGTCGAAAAACAACTTGTTAACAACATAAATATTTTCTTGCAGTCTTTAACGGACCAAGATGAGGAGTACCAATGTGAATACAAGGAAGAAATATGGAAGAACTTATTGGAACAGGAAGCTGACAAACCAACTATCCACCTGCAATCACCACAAGTGAGTGCCTTTTTTAATGTAATGAAAAAACACACTGCCTCTTTGCTCACAATTGAGGCTGCTGAGCAAGGAGTCTTGAGGCCATACCATAGTGATTATTATATTTAGTGGGAAAGAGATGGCAGGGTTTAATGTACATAATCAATAAAAAATTATACTGACCCACTGCTTGGCAGATGTCTCCTTTCCGAATGTGAGGGGTTAGGCTATTGTCTACCATACTAGCCTAATGTGGGTTTGTAGGCTTCACTTCAGAATCTCTCAGGCATGCAGGTTTCCTCAGGATGTATTTCTTTTCTGTATAAGCACATGATAATATAACTATCTATTTAGTGTGGATAGTGGCATCACTCTCAATCGCTAAATGATATGGTATGGTATAGCAGGTTATTTTGCGCAACTCCACGACAAGGCGCGTATTTTGCGTGCTGGTGGGAAGGATTTGTTACTCTAGCCACCCTAACTCCTCAAGAACGGGCAGTAAGCAGGTAATGTTGCTAGCTCCCCTGATTGCTCTGAGAGTACTCAGTGTACAGAGGTACCTTGCCTGAAAATTATATAATCTTTTTTTATGTTTTTCAATATTACAATAGCATGTCAGGTAGGTACTGTAAGAGTAGCCATCCCCTCGTGTGATACATTTTTAGCAGGCATAATGACCTGCAAAACCTCTTCTAGCAAAGCTAATCACATAATATACGTCTCTCAATGTACTGTACCATGTAATAGGAGGCAGGTGTATTACTAAATGCCATATAAAAACCAAATGACACTACTTGTCCTGGGAATTGAACCCAAAAGAGAACCTCTAGCGTAGCAGTCGCGATTAGCCCAAGGAGGTAGTTCATTCAATGTCATTAAATTAAATCTTTACAATACAAATGGTTTATTTCGTGAATTCTGTTTACTGTTGACAGTAAAAGCTGTGCAAACATCTCAAATAGGTCAATGGCGCTATAAAATTAATAATAGTCTACTTACTACATGTATAGTAATAGTAATAATAAACCGTAATGTATTTTTGCGAAGATTATAAAGTTATTTTAGTGAAGAAAAATTCTTGCGGGCAGGATTCGAACCTGAATCATCTAGTTAGATACAACAGATGCTATGACCACTAAGCCATCACGAGTCCCACCCGCTGACGTCACCTTTTAGATGTAAATTCAGAATGTGAAGGCAAATTTCGACATGGCGGGTGGGAGTCGCGGTGGCTTGGGATCCAATTTTAATCCTAATACACCTTCATGTGCGCAAAACCGCGGGCAAAACATAGTACTAATACCCTAAAATTATTATAATTATGCATAATAAATATCCTATGTATTATAAAATATTGCCAACATTGACGAAATATGAGAAATAACGACAATTTATTACTCGTCTATTGAAATTAAATGAATGCAGTTACATGATTCATATCAGTTCATTCATTTCATCATGCAAAACTGAATACATGACATTCACTCCTAGAGTTATGTGGTAGAGTTCAAAATTGCTTGCGGTGGTTGCTGTTTCATGAACTTCGAAAGTATTGCAACAGATTGCCGCCTATAATTGTCTCCCCTACGGAAAGTGCATTGTTCGAATAATTTAAATAACGCCTTAGGGTTTGTTGATTAAAGAAATGTTTAATCTGCAATTTGGATTTGTATTTTTTTTTCTTAGATATTCATAACATACCATCACGCCTGTATTCCCCTAAGGGTTAGGCAGAGGTGCACTAAGGTAAACCCACAGTTTGCCGGTATGTTTAGGTCCCATGTAATAGGGGGCGAGCCTATTGCCATTAACCGGGCACATATTCCAAACTCCGAGCTGCTACTGAGAATTTCATAGAAAAACCCAATAACACTTTGCTCAACCTGGAAATCGAACCCAAGACCTCTAGCGTAGCGGTCGCACTTGAAACCACTACACTAACGAGGCTCTATTAATAATAATCGTAGATATTCTAACAAAAAAAAAACGATCTTGGATAGATCCAAGTCGATTTTTTGACCGGCTGCTTGCTAACAATGAGAAGGTAACTTTTGTTAGGGGAAGTGCAGACAGATGTAAAATATTTTGTACCAGTCTTAGCGCACAAAGCGGGTCTTGCGCAGGTAAAAGCCACAAATAAAATGTATCTTAGGGACGACTAACGACGCGACGTAACACCTGCCAGAGATAGATCATTGAAATGTGTAAGCATTTGTGATGTAAAAAATATTTTAGGCTAATTTTATTTTATTGAACTGCCTCATTAGCCTAATAGTCCTGAGCGCGACTGCTACGCTTGAGGTCTTGGGTTCGATTCCCAGGTCTAGCAAAGTGTTATTAGGTTTTTCTATGAAATTCCCAGTGGCAGCTCGGAGTTTGGAATTCGTGCCCGGTTAATGGCAATAGGCTCGCCCCCTATTACATGGAACCTAAACATACCAGCGAACTGTGGGTGTACATTAGTACGCCTCTGCCTAACCCTTCGGGGAAAACAGGCGTGATGGTATGTTATGTACTGTTGATCTACAATCAAGTCTTTTTAACTTATAGTCGATAAGAGATAACAATGGCTAGTAATAAGTTATCTGTAGCCCAAGCACTAACACTTTCGCATACGTATTCGTATCGAAATCGAGAATAATTTATATGAGAAGGAGGTTAATGAACGTAGATGAAGCGAAAGTGGTGTGCCAGGATCGTAGCAAGTGTAGTCTCTGACTACCCCTATGGGAGACAGATGTGGAAATATGTATATACTAGCTTCTGCCCGCGAATTCGTCCGCGTGGAATACTAAGTTACTTAGTCTTAGCGTGATGATATAATAGACTATAGCCTTCCTCAATAAATGGGCTATCAAACACTGCTGTCCTTGTCTTGCGAAACGTATAGAATTTATATGGTGCATGGAACATTTAACGTCACCTGTCCCTACAGACCGCTCTCTCACTCTCTAGCATAAAACAAAAATCTACGGTATAAATTCCTTGTTTTTGGAACCGATTTTATGTCCTTTTTGCTGAAGGGCTCTATCTATACTAATATATAAAGCTGAAGAGTTTGTTTGCTTGAACACGCTAATCTTATATAATAATTCTTTCAGTGTTAGATAGCCCATTTATTGAGGAAGGCTATAGGCTATATATGATCACGCTACGCGGACGAAGTCGCGACAGAATCTAGTTAATCTTACATATAATAAGAATGTAAGTGAGCCGTGTCTGTACATTGCTTATATTTACAAAAAAACTAATTTGGGGGACTCAGAATCAGTAACACAATCCATTTCTATTATTTTTGGAACTTTTGTCTGTCTGTTTGTCTGTCGGTTTGTCTGTATGTTTGACCGCGCATCAAATGAAAACTACCGAAGAGATTTGGAGGAAGTGGACAGGAATTCATAGCCTTTTTCTTGGATTAACATTTAGGCTATATTTTATTAAAATCGGTTCACTCTATCAAAAGTTATTAACATTTTAACGATTGAAAACGTAGAATTTGAACAATAACCGTTGAAGCAAATTTCCTTTTTAAGTATTTCCGTACTAGACTAGCACGGGTCAAACATTATAACAGTATCAAGAAACAAAATTAAAAAATACACACAGGTACTAAATAAGATAAAACAAGAAAATAAAACAAAGAAATCAGAAACCATTATTGTGAACGGGAATTGATTATTAGTACAGTTATTCTGACTCTACTTCTACAGGGCATCACGGGACATACATAGGACTTATCCAGCGAGCACCAGCCGGTGTAAAAACTAAATATTTGAGAAGGGTAAAGAAGTAAACAAAGAATGACAACTCTTTCTCTAGATGACTAACACGAAATCGTTATTACCTCAATGAAATTTGATTCCATAACAGGTGTCATTTTGAGTTGACAATTTTGACAATTATTCTTTTCTTCTTTATAGCATCCAGCTTTAAAGTAACTGATTTTATAACGTGAAACCTCCATAGTGTAGATACAGTGCGCACACTTTATTTGAGAAAGTAACTAAAGAGTTTCCATTTATTCAAATAATTAAATAATATACCCTAAGAATATACCACATATATTATGTATGTATAATAATTAAAAAAATGCAATGTGCGTTAATCTTAATTTACTGACGCCGAAACAGTTATTTGAGATTTTTGTCTATGTAGGTATGTCTGTTTATATTTCCATGCTTAACGTCAATACCACGTGAACAAATTTTTGAAATAAAGTAATTTATAGGTCAGAAATACGGAATTCAGAAGTCAATGGCGCTAAGTGTATTACAAATATGGAAAATCATATTTTTCGCGGTGGTTAGTTGAAACTTGGAGAGAGCAACGTCTCTCAGGTCAGCTAGTAATAAATAAAAATAAAAACAGTCTAAAACCCATTGGGAGGAATTCCCTTTGGGGACCGAAGTGAATCAAACCCAGTTCCTCCAGCGCGCAGCAGTTGCGCTCAAAACTACTAGACTAAAGAGGCATCATCTTGGTTTATCTTTTTTACCTCATCGCCTCTAAATTGCAATACTTAGGTACTGTATTGCAATATGTTTATATGGCTAGCTTTAAAGGCTTAGCCAAACAAGATACCTAGCCTACTTCCATTATGTCTTAATAATCACAGTTTAGTTACCTGAGCCAGTGACACGGTGTGCCAGATGACGTCATTGAGAGGTTTGATTAACGAGTTGATTTACGCTCATAAATTCTTAGTTCATTAACCGATATGTATATTATATGAGGGGTGGCCAATCTTGACTTGCGATCATGTGGCTGCCGGTTCGAACCTCATCTACTACCGACGTGAACCCACTCGTAACACAAGCATTTAGCTTAGCACGAGGGGTTAACAAGAATACTAGTAATGTGCGTCCCACATTGCTAGTAAACATTAAAAAAAAACAATTCTACATCAGGTCGCACTAGCTACTCGTACTACTTTAATAATCATGATTTAAACCATCTTTCTTTTAAGAACGTCAGGCTAGCTTAGTATCGTTTTTGCTTTTTTCACGAGTCCATCCAAAGGTTGTCTGTAAGAGATCGCTGTTACGATGAGATCGACCATTGTACCATTCTATCATCCACCGAGCCTTTCTCAACTATGTTGGGGTCAGCTTCCGGTGTTAAAAAAATAAATATTCTGCGACATTTTACACGGCACCATCTAGTCCCAAACTAAGCAGAGCTTGTACTATGGGTACTAGACAATGGATATAATACTTATATACTTTTTTTGTAAATACATACTTATAATACATAAGAAATACCCAGAGGAACACAACCACTTATATTCATCACATAAATATTTGTGTCCTATGGGAATCGAACCCACGACCTCATGTTCAGCAGTCCGGTACCTACTCGAACCACTAAACCAAAGAGACCGTCTAATCTCTAACGTCTAACGATGTGTTAAGAATCGTCACCTATCCACACTCGGACCGCGGCGAACGCAGCTTAACCTTGCAGATCAGTTGATCAGCTATTTATTATTTAGCCACGAGCTACTCACCATTGTACCATTCTATGATTTATAAAATTGTATTTTGGTGTGCAATAAACATTTTTTTTTTCTATATCCCATGTTTTCCTTAGCAATTCGATATTTGCGATATTATAGACACGTTTGCAATTATTTTTTTTGGTTAGCGCTACGCTACTTCCAAATGTTATTTCGATGCGAACTGTCTACGTATGATTTGTGTACTATCGACAAACTTGGCGATGACTCACCCTTAAGGCTAAAATCACTTGCACCGAGCGCGCGGGCGTGCTGTGCATCACCCCTTCCCCTCATCCCGCCGATATCCCCTTGAGCTTCATGCGCGTTACTTGATAGTTTGAATTTCTATTAATCGTATGATGAATTTTCGCATTTTAAACTATCCTAATAGGCGGAAGTGAAATGTGAGTGTGGCCGACGTATCGAGAGTCGTTCAAAGGATTTAGTTAGAAAAATGGTCGACCGCCAAGTTTCGCGACTGTACCTAGTACCGCTCCATTTACATTAAAAGAGTGACCCCGTTCACACCCTCAGCCGAAGGACACCCATAGGTATAGGCGTAAAAAACTTATCTATAATTTGTTAGCGTTTTTTGAGTACTAATAGGCTGTCCCCCTATTTTTTGGAACCTAAAATAAAACAAAAACTTTAGGGAATATAGGCGTGATGGCATTTTATTTTATTTGTATGGCTTCAAGTCCTCATGCTCAACTTTAAGCATTTTTACCTAACCTATTTTTGTTTCCAGTTGGAGTTCCGTGGCGCATTAGTGCAGCAGCTTCGTGACGTCAGCAAGAAGTTGGGGTTGAGCATCGCAACTTTACACTCGGCGGTCGCTCAACTCGACTTGTTCATGGACGCGCATCGACTGAGGGCGGATCGGCTGACGCATGTCGCTCTGGCTTGCTTGAGTTTAGCAGGTAACAATTTCTTTAATCAACCGACTTCAAAATATTAATTAAATGTATTATGTAATATTTTTTGAATTTCTTAATATTTGTACTGTATGTGACCTTCTAAACAGGTGTTCCAAATATTATATGTATAAGTATCGAAATATAAATAGAAATTTTCATATTATGTGTATTAAAAGCCGTTGGTTAGGGATGGAGGAGAGAATAGCGATGAAAAAATATGGATAATTTCCATGTTTTCTTTAGTGTCTCCACAAATAAATTAAGAATGGAAGTAGAAATCGTAGACTTTCCAAAGGCTCTTCGAAATTCCATTTCAGAAATTGTCACATTTTTGCTACTATTATGTCTGGACTTTAAAAGAGACCATGATTTCCTTAGAGGTCGTCGGTTTCGAAATGCCAGTGCAAACTAGTAAAAAAATTATAACATTGACTGATCTATTTATAGAGTAAATATACATAATTTATCATAAACTTTATGTGAAAAAATCTTTTTAGCAAAAAGCGAAGAGAAGTTCAGTCGGGCCCCTACACTGAAGAATTTATCCAAGATAAGTGGAGTCCAGCTGTGTGGGAAGACATTCAGGCAGTTAGAGTGGATGGTGGGCCAACATGTGCGTTGGCGGTTATTGGCGCCAACCCCCGTCACATATGCGGCGTTGTTGGCCCAATATGTGGTCACAGATAGCGATCTGACGACACGACATCCAAAATTTGTGAGGCGGTTCAAAAGGGATGGCGCTAAACTTCTGGAGGCTTACTTAGACCTGACATTATCTGGTAATTATATTCTATTCTTTTGTCTAACATAACATATCATCACGCCAGTATTACACAAAGGGTTGGGCAGAGAGGTACTAACCCACAGTTCGCCGGTAAATTTTAGTCCTACATAATGGGGGGCAATTGTTGAGAAAATTTATTGAGTAAAATTGAGAATTTCCTTTTAAAACCCAATAACACAGCTCAACCTGGGAATGATAATATAATACCCATAACCATCATATTCTAATATATTGCTTACCGTAATATAATCTTCTAATGCTTAGAGCAATTAGTGATAGTAGCCTCTCTTTCGTTAAACATGATACTTTATACCTTTGGTTGGTACCACACACAAACAGCTACACATCAAACTATTGATTTCCGGTATAATTTGATCCTTTATTGTGCGGAAAACCTATAAAATGAGAAGTCAGTTTATAAAGTTATTTTAATAAAAATCGATTACGGGCAGGATTCGAAGCTGCGTCTTCTAGTTACATACTCCAGACTGAAGATCTGATCTGGTGTATAACTTTATAATCTTAGCATGGAAAATACAAAAAAAAAAACACAAAAAGAAAGTCAGTCCATATTGGATTTGTATTTTTTGATGAATCGCATTTCTTTGGGACTTCTTATGGAGTCATGAGACCTGTCAAATGGTCTAAGAGCCGTTGAAGATCGACCTTCACCCATCTGTTAACCAGATGAGACATATTTTTTATCAAATATTATTGATTATCAAAACTCGTCTATCGAAAAGTGATGAATTCTAAAACTTTAAAGTTTGGCAATAATATTTTATGAAAGGTTTTTTGCAGGCAATCCTATACGATTGGTTTTGTAATTAAATTATCTTTCTTATATACCAATTTGGAGTGGTTATCCGATCGGTATAGTTACCTGTTCACATCTGCTTGCCGGGTATCCATGAATAGAAATAAGTAGGCAAGCCTGCCTAGGCATATCCTCTGTGTATAGAACTATCAGTGTAGATGAAATTCATTTAGTTATCAAAAGAGTGAAGGTGATGAAATAATATTTGATAAAACGTCATCTGGTTATCAAATGGGTGAATGCCGATCTTCCACGTCTCCCGTACTAAAAATGTTATAAGAAGTTGATGTAGATGTGTAAATGTTTCCAATGTCGTGTCAGACGTGCGGCTGAAGGTGGTGGAGTGCGTGGACGTGGGGTGCGCGTGCGTGGCGTGCGCGCGCGCCGCGCTGGGGCTGGCGGCGTGGCCGGGCTGGCTGGCCGGCCGCGCCGCGCGCGCGCCCACGCACGTCGCGCCCATCGCGCGCCTGCTGCAGAGGTCAGTCTACCAGCTTCTTCTTATCATCTTGTTATCGCTATATTGTACCAGTGATGATTGTTACTTATTTTATTTTAAAAGAGTGTCCATGGAGTTTCTTGCCGCATTCTTTGTCATAGGATCAACCTTTTGGAACCGTACAACTAGAATCATAACGCTTGTAAAAGCTTATTTGAAATAAAAACCTTTGAATTTGAATTCTTCTATATTGGCGGCAAAGCATGCTTGTAAAAATGTACACACTTAAATATCTCTCCTTTCCCCACTTTCCCTATCTCTCACTCACCTCCTCTCCCTCACCTCCTCTCCCCGTCTACCCTTCTTCCTTCTTCTCTCTTTTCCCTCTCTCTCACTTGTTCATAGCTGTGTGTTTTGGGGGTTAATGCCTAAGTTTGGCCCCCTATCCTATAAAAAAAAAATATGGATGGCGGAAATAACGTTAGAAATAAGTAGAATAACAATTTTATCTTGGCGACAAAGCTTGCTTGTAAGGACGTACACACTTTCAAATATCTCTCTCTTCTCTCTTTTGTATGGTATAGGGGGGCAAACGAGCAGACCCCCCCCTCATCTCTAATACCGAATAACACTGCTCGAACTGGGAATAGAACCCCCAGGTCCTCGAGCGTAACAAGCGCGGATGACTAGAGTAATGAAATATTTTTTCCGATAATGATGAACAAAGGCCGAAAAGACGCTCTCAAGAGCTACATGGTCGATATCCCTTCTGGTTGATGTCCCTCCATGGTTATAACAACGAAGCGAATTCCTGAATCACAAACAATATTCTACCTTACACCATTTACATAAACATCATACATAACGCAGTTTCTACGTTACAGGATGATGCAGATCCTGAAGTCCCGTGAGACATCTGTGGAGTCCGAAGTCGATCAAGGCTATAGCAGTGCCCGAACATCCCCGAACCAGACGCCCTGTACATCGCCAAGCTTACACGTATCCCCGGCTTCTAGCACTTGCAGCACTTCCTCCAGAAGCCATTTAAACGTCGACACTTCCTACCGCCAGCGCCCTGTGGAGCGCAGACCAGACGCTAACTACTCCGTCTTAGATCTAGACGATTCTAATGTACCCCAGAATGTGAACGTTCAAGATTACTACACTTTACCAACCGCCGTCGATATGACCCTGCAGCGGGTTAATTCAACGGCAGATTACAGGTATTGTAGATCCCGGAGACTTGTGGAAGCTAGTTTAGACACAGTACAACCGTCCACCAGCATGGCTGTGAAACGTGGCATAGATTCCAATGTCGATATTGAGAGGAAGAGGTACCGGCTTGCCTCACAGATGTCGCAAGTTGTTCTATGATCATGTCTAGTCTGTATCTGTGCTGCCAATTTAACCATCTGCACCTTTTAAAAGAGTGATTCTACCCGTCATTAAGACTAACTTTTCCTATACTAGCAATTCAACGTTTTGTATCTTTGAGCACAACTTTTGTCTAACTTTTTGCTTGTTGTAAGCCAAATAACGGAATATCAACTAAACTGAAACCAGAATTTGTCTGATTCCTGTTTGACAGTTCAGATTTCTCTTCGGTTGACGTCACCTGCCGTCATTTTGCTAACGTAATACAAATTTTGCAGCTTTTGTAACGAGGTTCAGTTTCTGGGTTGTGTCTTAAGGGCCTCAATTACTCACTTGGGGATGCATAGTCGGTGACTCGATCCATGGTACGAATTTGAGAATGACAGACCCTATGACCCTAGCTAGTCACCCTGCCGATGTAGTGCTGGGTCTTGTCAAGAGTGTGTTCACAAATTCCAAGCTTTCTGGAGCTAATGTATTAATTTTTCACGAATAGGGAAGAGTTGTTGATGACGACTGGGAGAATCAGTCCTTTGATGAAAGGGCGCCGGTAACTAATTGGCAGCCGATATAAGTCTGTATTCATGACAGTGGTTTATTGTGTTATGTGGTGATGTTGACAGATAACTTAGGGCCTATTTCTGTTATTTCAATTGTACCAAATTGGTAGTCCAATGGTTCTACATGACATAAGAACTGTCAGATTTTGATGACAAGACTGTCATCAACGATTATTATGTCATTGATCGTATTTTTATTTATAATTTACCTAAATATGTGTTTTCATCGCACATCTGACATTACCAGAATTGTCGAAATCGGCACATTGCCATTCCTAAAAATTTAAGTCATTGAACAATCGCCACATAAAGTTTTACTTTTACTTTCCGTAGTCGTCACCAGGTTGCCATTTAAAAAAAAAGTCATTGAATGACGATTTTGACACTATAAAATAGTAGAATTAGGAGCCTGTTTTGTGTTGTTTATTTATTGTTAACTCTTCAGTAAATAATACTTAAATCTTTACTTATACATAACGTTTGATAACACAGAATGCTATACATCTGAACGTAGCCATCACGCCATAGTCGTGGAATGTCATGAATGCAGGCTGTTGAGTATAAATACTTTTGATTCCAGCATTTAAATTGTAATGATGTACGTTTCTATTTATCTTATTATTTATTATTCCAATCAGAAGTATTTGTAGTCAAAGTATAGGTTAGTATGCATATTCCATAATATGTTTAAAAGCGTAGCTAATTATAACGAGTATGCTTTAATAACTATTACGCAAGTGGGAATAGTATTATTCACTAAAAAATATAATATTGCCAACACAACAACTAGAATAATTGTAATTCGTTCGAAAACCGAATATAATCCACAGAGAATATTGAAATTACTGTGAAATCTTAAATATACACTGTCCCAATATGATTTTACAGATTTTACAGACGTCGAAATACTTTCCCCTCCTAATAATAAAAATATAAAACGTATTTTATGCTTTCCATAGCTATGATGTGTTTTCTCATGTACCTACACGTAATATTATGTGACAAAGAAATTAAGACAAAACATATTATAAATTAAAAAAAGGTGTATACTTAAAATTTCTAAGTTAACCTGTCTAATTCCCATCTATATAATTTATTACTACTTTTGTGTTATATTTTAAAAATAATATTATATCCACTTGCATTATCTTATATTGTCACATAGCAATAATAGTTGAGAAATAGTTACATTGCTTGGAGAGTATTGATGTTGTTTATTGATTTGTTGTACGAGTCTAAAATAATTCAATTAATAAAATTGCATATACCAATATGAATCGGAAAGGGAGTGAGTTGATAGTAGTTAAAATACTATAATGGTGATTACAGTACACAGAATACAGTTGCAGTCATACCAAAGCCAGAAATACCATCACACCGTTATCCCCGAAGGATTTTTGATTTTTTTTTTCTTTTAATATGTCGCCACACTTTTTGTATATTTGCCAGTGTCAAGTATAATCAAGTAATAATAGTTCCCATCGTGGGTTTATATTATTGCACCATGCTTCGCGTTCGCCATTGTCAAGTATTCAATTGTTTCAGCCCCATTAAAAAGTCGGAAACTTTATTGAGGCTTTGATGGAGCTTAGGAGTGAACCGAAAAGTCACGTTTTTAATTAAATATAATTTCCCTACAATCGCACGCGTTCACGGACACTTAATGGTTAATTATCCACCATAATTACACATTAATCTTAGGCGAAATTCAAGTTTTGGAAAATAATATAAAATCGACAACGTGCACTTCAAATTTTCCCGCTAACCAAACTACTCCCCGAAGGGTTAGCAGAAGTGTAGTAAAGTAGACTCAGAATTGCCAATAATCGGCCACAAATCCAAACTCGGGCCTGCTACTGAGAAAGAGAAACCAAATAATCTCTGAGACAGCTACAATTACCTTCATAAAATAAATACCACTGTCAAAATTAAATACATACAATACAATGACGTCACATATTTCGTTTAAACAACCAAAATGTTCTATACATTTTGGTTCATTTATTCTTTCTGCTCACACCCCCTTTCCGATAAATATGCAAGTATTATATAAAAAAGCAAGCCTTCAACTTCTCAATTATTCCTTAGCAGTAGTTAGTAACAAATTGTTGGTCGATCACCATTCTCGAATTAGCTTCAAACTGTATTGCTGATCCGCATTTAAATGGTGATATCTTATGAAGTGTAGAAACAAGATTGACATAACATGTATGGAAAGTATTGAAGTATGATTCCAAGACATAATATCTAGAACAAACTTAAAATTGAAAATAATCCTTATAGGATTCTGGTAAGAGTTGAGAATAAAATTCAGTTCTAACAGACATATTTGCAACATACATCATTCCAACTTCAAGATGGGTAATTTTTTAACAATAAGTATTTTACCTAACATTGTTATGTCAATCCGGTGTTTTGAATGTGTAATGACTGCCTTATTACTATGTAGATCACTAAATACAAAATGATTGACAAAATTAAATTTGACGATCATAGTTTCCTATTTAAAATAATTAGTACTTTTATATCGTGTATATGTTAAGGTGAAATTTAATTTTTAATACGAACAAAATGTGAATGATAATTGCATTTTTTCACACACCATTTCAAATATCGAATAAACTTAAATTGGTCCATCAAAAACTCAATTTCACCTTAACAATATATACAAGTCTAGTATATTTTTAGTTACTGTATCCGAAATAGTGTAATAGTAAATTATGCCAATTTCTTTTTAATGCGAGTCATTTTAAATCGATTTAGCTGTTTTGGGTGTAGAGAGGTTGTGATTACGTACATCTAAAATTATTGTTATTTATAATGTTGTTCTGCATATAAATGTTGCTGTATTACATGACAGCTATATTTACTTTGGATAGGGCCACAATATGACACGCTAGATAGCGTGTCGCTTTAACCATTTTTATTATAAATTCAAAATGAGGTCGGACGACATCGAATTCAGTATAAATAACAACCGCTTTTTAATAGTCAAACTCAAAACCGAGTACAGCGAAGCCATATTCTTCCCGCCATTTAAAATTCAATGTAAATGGTAACGTTTATAAGCAGAAACATTTCGATCGTGGAATAGAATCTTGGTTTAAATGTTTTTATTGCTCATTTATTAGATCCCAATTTAAGTTTTCTTTTTTAAATTTATTATTGATAAAATCTAAGATTCCGTTCCATGTTCACTTTTTTTAAATGTAATATGACAGAATATGTGATGTTCGCGCACTTTCTTAAGACTGGATCACATATTTGGCCATATTACTTCCTATTATTTTTTATTTCATTAAGGACCTTAATTTAAGGATTTTTTACTATGTCTTTTGTTGCGGGGAAAAGGGGATATATTAGCTCGCTGTCATTCTTAGCCGATCAGAAAAATCTTTCTGTTCATAAAAAAGGCGTAGGCCACTTGGCTTGGACCACTATATTTGAAAAATACATACCAATAGGGTAAACTCCAATTGTGAACACTACGAATAACGACGATCACTTGTAGATGGGGAGACATCTATCGTATTATTAGCGTACTATTATCGGAAGTTCAGAAGGACACCAAAGTGGTAGGAATGTCATGATACCCAATTCTAACCCTCTCAGATTTAGGAGCTTCTGAAAGTTGCCTCATCTAGAGGAGTCACCTCAATACCTACACAATGGACAGCCGTCTACTCTTCATTATAACACCGAGTAAGTGTTCTAACAATAAAATATATCCCTTTTACCCTCGTATGTTTTATGCGGGTTTATAAGCGGTCTCGTTACTTCTACAATATTAGCAAATTACTGTTTTGTTATCCTAAAAGATTGTTGAATTTTGAAGACGAGCGACAGTATCATGACACAAGTACGTACTCAAAGGAGGTGTCAATTTGTCGATACTCGGGCCTAATGAAATGAAGTTACCAAAACTACATATTTTTGAGATATTTGTTTTACTGTATCTACTGTACGTTATTTACTTTTTCCTCATTTGCTACAACTTGTTAATCTGTTAAAAATTATATAAGACGATATTAACGTAGTTAAATGTATACTTATATTAATAAGTGAACAAACAGTGTTTTCTAAATTATACTGCCTAAAGATTACTTGATCTTTCGGTAAGAGGCATCAATAAACAGATAATTAAATAATTATTGTAATTGTCATTGTAATTTAGTAATGAGTTGCTAAGATAATATCAATTTTACTTAATTATATCCACCTTATCGACAAATCAATTAATTTAACCCTGTTACGAATATGAGTGCTTTGAATAAAATATTTTCATTGCATTCAACAGTTCTACCAATTGTTTAAAAGAAATTAAACATAGGTAATAATTGTTATGATTCGCAATGTAAATTATTTATGGTATATCAAATAATAAGAAGCTTCAAAATATATTAAATTGTAAGTACATAATGTTAAGCAGTGTAGAAAAAGATCGATTGTTCGAAGACTGAAAGGATATGTAGTATACATTGGCATTGGACTGAACTGAAAATGAAAATAATTTTGTACCTATAAAAACTTAAGATAAAGACATTATAAACCTTGAAATAAATATTTTACTTCATTATGCATTGTTTTCTTTATACCTGAACCTAAATTAGGTCTCCACGTAACGATCATACAGAAAAATGTTACTAAGTATGTCTACAATGCAACATTTACTGTACCCTGTTCCACAGAACAATTAATTATGATGTGCTCATAATTAATTTTTGCTGCAATATAAGATTTATAAGTTGATACGCAACGCTTTTGCTGTAGTAGATTATGTATGTTTAAGCGTGAATTATATAAAAAGCTGTAGGTATATGCTGTAGGCTGTATGCATAGCGTCACGCAATTCACAAAAATGCAACATCACCCAGTAGTCATTGTTTTACGTGTAGGTAATGAGCGAATCTGGATAAAATTAAACAAATAATTTTATATTATTTTTTATTGGCCTCTTCCTATCTAAAAATATGACAATTTGACATGACGGAGGAATTAAAATTAACAAATAGTGTTGATAGTTTTGTATTTACACATATTATTATTTACATTTTTAGACTATCGAAAATATAATTTGTGCTCGTTTTATTTTAGACTAAGGTAGTCTGTAGACCGAGGTGTCATCAGGGGAGAGAGTGGGTATACGTGGGGGGCGACGAGGAGGGCGTCGGCGGCGCCGAGGCTTGCACTCACAATGCAGCGCGCACAGCCCTATCCCTGCACAACCGGACAAGAACAGAGGCACGGCGAGGGTTCTCGTTACTGTTGCAACTTGCTCCCCTCGTGACCAACGTGGAACTACAACGGTTGTATCAGCTCTCGACCAGTAGCACGGGTACTTCGCTCCGACATACCCGTAACTTAATGTAAAATTCTCGCAGTCGACTGAAGGTGGATAGCCACATCCTTTTATATTGACAAACAATACCGCCGGACGCCATTCTTCGGAGTGAGCTTTGTACTTGACGTGTAGCTGAGTGCATTTATATGCGTCGCTGGTACACCCTTCTCTACAGGACGCCCAGGTGCAGTTGTCCAAGCCAAGCCTGTCATCGCGTCTCTCCGTGACACACTCCGCTGGTATGGGATCGAAATCCGCTGCTAAAGCGCTCAAAGCCGGATCGGCGTATAGTGGCACCAGGAAGAGGAGAGCGGAGCCACCTCCTCCTAACAAAGTAGCTAGTATCACGGTGATATATCGCGTAAGTTTAGCACGCGTATCGCCTCTGCGACGCGATGGTCGAACGACCAAACGTTCCGAACTTCCACCCCTCATTTTATGAGCATTGCGTCAACCCATGCTGAATTAGAAACCTTGCCCCAAATAGATTAGCTCGGTACGCATGCGTCAATGAAGAACATGCGCCTAAGATATTTCTCATATAAAATAATAGGATATAATATGTGTAAGTACATACTAGAGGTGATACTATTGTTTCTCCATTTATTATTTTATCATAGGCATTTTACTCATATTGTACTTACTAATACTAAGTATTCTAAAAATATAAGTAGTAGTAAATAAGTACTGTATGTACATAACTACACCTATTTACCTACTAGGTACCTCACTTCCCTATTCTTATCATTATGATTGATGGCAGCACTGATATTTTTAGTGCTCCTAGTATTCCATGTAGGTAGACAGGTACCTACCTAGGTTTTTTTTTCGGGCAAAGAGGTATTTCAAATAAAAATTCGGGATTCTTTGACCACTGAATGCTTGAATGGCTAGCACTGATAGATGGATAGGGTACCTAGAATACATACATACACACAATCACGCCATTCTCCCACAGGGGCAGGCCTGGGCACGCACACACTATAGACCGCCACTTACGATTCTGCATACTGCGTCTTTTGCTTCGGCCACATTCATCACATCCTCTCATACATACGTAGGTATACGTTTATCCTATATTTTACTCTCCGGATATCCATTAACTACCTAAAACCTAAAACATTCTTGGATAACATTATTAGTGCGTGCAGTCCAGCAGAGATGACTATATTATAATTTATAATGTACTTTGTGGACCTAAGACCTCTAGTTAGTTCGCCTTCGAAATAAAGAATTTGAAAAAGGCGGGAAACTTCGGTTGCGCGCGGTTGTTTAAAATTTTTGAAATTTAATTTTAATTGTTATACTGATCAGTTGAGTCTTTTCTTTGTATATATTTTCGTGTAATAATTGTATATATTTATATTGTAGTGTTTGTAGGAGATTATTTGGTAAGTTTTGTATATATTTTGTATGATTAGTCCCCTAAGTCGGGTCGCATGAACGACCCGCCTAATAACTTGCAGGGGGATTTAGGTGGCGGCCTAAATCCCCCCGAGGATGTCGCAAATTATGTGACTATAATGTCACAAAATGATAATATAAAAGACAAAAGTGACATGGACACTGATTGTTCAGTGGCCACGGACAGCAGTGAAAAATCTTCTCGGAAACGCAGGAGAATTTGTAAAACCTGTAAAATCCGCAAACGCAGCAGAAAAGGTCATGGCCAGAATGAACTCAGTATCACAGATTGTAGTTGTAATCCCCAAGAGACTGTTCTTGAAAATTCTCATACTCACCAAACATCATCCCAACTTGAGTCACAGATGACACAGGCAAAGCCTACTCAAGCAAGTTTTGAACCGGTTGGCAGGAAGGAGTACATACATACTGATGTATCTCCTTATTTGATACATGTACAACACATCACCGACTCACCTAATAGTGGAACTGTATTACATCCCATTACATTTGGAAACTTTATGAAACGGGGGGGTTTTAAAAATATAATTACTGGAAGTATTAAAAGGATAGGCCGCAACAAGTGTACGGTTGCTTTTTCGACATTTGTTGATGCTAATGATTTTCTAAATTCCAAATTATTAAGTACTAACATGTTTAAAGCCTTTATCCCATCATTCAATGTAACCAGAATGGGTATTGTGCGCGGTGTCCCTTCAGAATGGTCATTGGAAGAAATTGAAGCAAACATTTCTACACCAGTTGGGTGTGGAAAGGTCATTAAACTTCGGAGGTTAAATTATAAAGTGCAGATAAATGGTAGTCCAGTTTGGAAACCTTCAGAGTCCGTTGTTATAACCTTTGATGGACAAATTCTACCAAAGAGAATATTCATGTGCTATAATGCATTAAATGTTGATACATATGTGTACCCCACCATTCAGTGCTTTAGATGCTGTAGGTATGGACATACAAAATTACAATGTAGGGCTGCAGAGCCAAGATGTTTTAAATGTGGACTAAATCATTCAGCTGAATCATGTGGCATTGAGGAGGATTGTGCATCTTGTATAAATTGTTCTGGATTTCACTTTGCTATAAATAAAGCTTGCCCTGAGTTTAAGAGACAAAGAGATATCAAAAACACTATGGCTCATTCATGCATTTCTTATTTGGAGGCTAGTAAGTTGCATCCATCTTCCTCTATGTCATATGCAGATAAAGTTGTTTCAGGTAGTAAAATTTCCCAATCAGATTCCAAATCCGCATACTTACACACTAACAATAATGTTCCTGCAACAACTTCATACAAAAAAACAGTATTTTAAAAACCACGCTCGCCTCCTAAATATGCTTCTGGATATGACAGAGCAGCACACAATGCAATAATAAATGAGTTTAGTCTACCAAGCCCGAGTAATGGGTGTGCACTACAGAATAAACCTGAACAAAAAGAAGATCATGAACAGATTATGGATCTAATTAATAGTCTTATTAAGATGTTACAAAATAAAAAATACATTAAACCGAACAACGCTGACCTAATTTGTAAATTACTGACAGACAAAAACGATTATGGACTTCATTATTCAATGGAACGTCAGGTCAGTGACTAATAAAAAAACTGATCTTTTCTATTTAGTTAACAAGTATAAACCACTTATTGTTGCATTGAGTGAAACATGGCTTAAACAAGACCGAATATTTGGTATTCCAGGTTATGTTTGCATTCGTAAAGACAGAACTGATGGCTACGGTGGTGTTGCCATCTTAATAAAAAATAATGTTGCATTTTCTCAAATTACATTACCCAATCAGTATTCTTTAGTTGATTTCGTTGCTGTACGTGTAAATAATGTATCTTATGCCTCTGTATATATTCCAAAGCCATCCTCCGCTGCTCTACAAGAGATGAGTGATATTTTTTGTTCATTGCAAAGCCCTGTCTTGGTAATGGGGGATTTTAATTGTCATCATCAGACGTGGGGATGCGGTGAAAATAAAAGTGATGGTGTACGTTTGTTACAAATATTAGATGACAATAATTTATGTGTATTAAATACTGGGACACCGACTAGACGTACTAAGCCTAATGAATTGCCGAGTGCTGTAGACTTGTCGATTTGTTCCCCTAGTTTGGCCTTATCACTCACTTGGTCTGTCTTCTCTTCTTCTACACTAGGCAGTGATCATTTTCCCCTAGTAATAGCATTCCCTAACAAAATATATCCCATCAGTGAAAAGCGTCCCCCTCGATTAAAGTATAGATTAGGTAGAGCTGATTGGGAAAAATTTAAACAGACCCTTGAAGTTAAAGTGTCACAGCTACCTGAAATACTTCATGGAAGAGAAGATGATTGCTCTCGAAACTTAGCTCTTTGCATGCTTGAAGTAGCGGATGAGATTTTCCCTGTAAAAAGTTCCCGCACAAACAATTTACCTATGCCACCTTGGTGGAATACTGAATGTTCAGATGCAGTACGAAGAAGAAAGGAAGCGGAAAGAGAGTATGGTGAGGATATGTCAGAAGAAAATTTAAATAAACTCACTGGTATAATTAACGAGACTAGAGATTTTTTGAAAGAAAGGAAATTCGAGGGATGGAGATCATTTTGTTCCTCTCTTTCTCCTAGAACTTGCCCTTCAGAGGTCTGGAGTAACATTAAACGTTTTAGTAACGCTTTTAATCAAAACCGTTGTAGTGCTCAGTTGTCTCCTGCTGTAGCTGACGATTTTCTTGATAGATTGGCTCCTGCTACTGCTCCTGAAAAACATTCTTTGATGTCTTGTTACGCATTATATCCTGGAATAAAAGAATCGAATAGTTTGAACTCACCTTTTTCTTTATATGAGCTTAAAGGGGTATTGTCAAGTGTTAAAGATTCTTGTCCTGGAGAAGATGGAATACCTTACGCTTTCTTTTCAAATATGGGCGATTCCTCGCTTGTATATTATTTAGAAATAATAAATTCCATAATGCTTTCTGGGAACATACCTACCTCTTGGCGAACTCAAGAAATAGTCCCTATACTAAAGCCTAGAAAATCTACAGATGATTCGGCTGCTTATCGACCTATAGCCTTATCTTTGGTTATTGCTAAAATAGCAGAACATCTGGTTAAGAACCGGCTTGAATGGCATATCGAAAGAAATAGTTTGCTTTCAATTTCTCAATATGGCTTTCGTAAATCTAAAAGTACCATAGATAGTTTAAGTATCTTTACCACAGACATAAATTTGGCTTTTTCTAATAATTCATCAGTGGTTGCTGCATTTTTAGATGTTTCGGCAGCATATGACAATGTAATCATAGCAGTACTTAAATATAAACTAATGAAATTGCAGGTGCCGTCGATTTTAGTTAATTTTATTATTAATAGCTTATCTGTTCGATTTATATTTGTAATAACAAATCAAGGTTCAAGACTTTCACGAACTGTTTTTAAGGGATTGCCTCAGGGGTCTGTACTTAGCCCGTTACTTTACAACATTTATACACATGATCTTGAGGCGTCTTTAAATGGTACTGTTAGTATCTTACAATATGCTGACGACCTACTTATCTATTCAATAAACAAGTGTATTCCAACATGTAATTCATTAACAGAATCACTCGCGTTATTAAAGGTTTGGCTTGATAATAATGGGCTGGATTTATCAGCTAACAAAAGTTCTGTAGTAGTTTTTTCTAGAAAACGGTATTTTCCGCCGCCTATAGTTTCCTATCACAATCATACTTTAACTGTTGGAGAGGAAGCTAAATTCTTGGGTTTAATTTTGGATAAGAAAATGACAGGTAAATCACATTTAAGTTATATAGTGGATAGATGTGAAAAGCAGCTGAATATTATGAGATGCCTCTCGGGTGTGTGGTGGGGAGCTCACCCTTTTAACCAGAAATTGTTATATAATGCTATAATTCGTAGTATTTTGGATTATGGTACTTTTTTATTAGAAGGTGGTAGTAAAAAAGGGTTCAAAAAGTTAGATAATATTCAATCTAAAGCTCTCAGAATCATTTCGGGTGCAATGCGTTCGAGTCCTTTAAACGCGTTGCAAGTAGAGTGTGGAGAACCTCCTTTATATTTAAGAAGACAATTCTTAGCTGATAGGCTTTTATTCAAAATCATGCAATTTTCCAACCATCCATTGATAATTAAGCTAGATAATTTAAATTCTTTGATTGAAAGCTCTAATTATTGGAGATGCAAATCTGTTCCTTGTTTAATTACTAGTTACAGGAAGTTTAAATTACTTGAATCACCTGTTCATAATGCACCAAAGCCAGCAATATTTAATGATAACGTTTTTGACTCTCTACTTTTAGCGCCTGAAATAACATATGATATGGGTATCGCCAAAACTGATTCTGGAGCGAATTCTAAATTTAACAGTATTATTGATGATAAATGGAAAGGCTGGCACCTAATATTTACAGATTCTTCTAAAATATTGGATAGTTGTGTAGGTGTAGGAGTTTACCATGCACAGTATAAACTTATTCAAAAAATTAAACTTCCTCCGGAGTCTTCTGTTTTTACAGGGGAATGCTTTGGCTTATTTAAGGCACTGGAATATGTTTTGTTAGCTAAGTTACAAAATACTGTTATATTTTCCGACTCAAAGTGTGTGTTGCAGGCAATTGAGAAGTTCCCATTTAAAATGAAGGCTTTCTATCCTGTTGTATTTGATATTAAAAATTTATTATATGAATTAAGGTTGAGGGGGCAATCTGTACATTTTGTTTGGGTTCCTAGCCATTGTGATATAAAGGGAAATGACAAAGCGGATGGTTTAGCCAAGGAGGCTATCAATGATGGAGACACTTTTCCTTATGTAATCTTTTCCCATGATATCATGAATTTACCCAAGTCATATCTTCGTGATGCCTGGAGTATTTCATGGGTGCAGAGTGTACAAACAAAAGGAAAATACTATTACTATATACAACCTCATGTTCCTATTAAGCCGTGGTTTTTCAAGGTTAAGTGTTCCAAATTGATTGCTAGTCAAATCATTCGTATGCGTCTGGGTCATGTATGTACTCCTTACCATCTGGCCAAGCTCCGTATTGTAGAGAATAACATGTGTGAATGTGGGAAGGATGTTGGTACCTTAGATCATATATTTTTTTCATGTTCTCGTCATGACCGTTCTGATTTTCTTGATTCCCTTATTAGTTTAAAAACCCCTTTCCCCACTCGTATGATTTGTTTATTACATAATCCAATAATTTATTATGATATAATCGCCTCTTTTCTGTATAAAAATGATATTAAACTTTAGTTTGTTTATTACATTCATACTATTTTAAACTTTATAATACTTTGTTTATTACATTGTACAATTATATATTAATGACTGTATCTGATCCGTATTTCCTATTATTGTAATCCTTTCCGTTCCGTTATTTATTTCCCTGTTTCCCAAATTTTTTACCTGAAAATGGCACAAAGTACAACTAGTGCCACACCACAAAAAATAAAAATAAAATAAAGAATTTGAATTTGAATACTAAATACTATAATACCTAATAAAAACGCTCTATCTTAGATCTCTCTATATTCTTTTTTCTTATACTCTCTATACTCTATAGAGCATAGAGTCATATAGAGTTAGAGATCACGCAGGTTGGCAACACACATCACCTAATCAAAATGACTTTAAATGACAAAAATACAAAATGGCTGACGACGAGGAGCGACGGTGACATCAACCGATAGCTTGAATTGAAAGTAAAACGTTTTGAAATTTTGAGTTGTGGTTATCAATTCAATTTTCTGCCGTAGGTATGTCCATCACGCTATTCCGACTATTCGTTAATACATTGAGACAGAACCTGCCGAGGCATCCCATTAGATCAGGTAAAAAATATCGCGCATGGATCAGAAATGGCGGTACCTATATTTTTTATTGTATTCTTGGAAACCAGTATAAATCTGTTTGTATCACGCTTATGTTTATTTAGCTGAATGTATGATGAATCGTTCGAATTGTGTGCTATAATTTATTTGATTTGATGTTTATTTGATGTTAGTGTGTAACCTATGTTGTTAGTTTTAAAACATGTAGCTAAGTCCCTGCCTCATTCATTAGCCAAGTGGTCCTGAGCGCGACTGCTAAGCTAGAGGTCCTGGGTTCGATTCCCAGGTCTAGCAGTGTTATTGGGTTTTTCTATGAAATTCCCAGTAGCAGCTCGGAGTTTGGAGTTTGTGCCCGGTTAATGGCAATAGGCTCGCCCCCTATTACATGGGACCTAAAAATACCGGCGAACTGTGTGTGTACATTAGTACGCCTATGCCTAACCCTTCGGGGAATACAGGCGTGATGGTATGTTAGCTAAGTTATGCTATTGTGTTTATCTTTTATCACATCACACTCGGAAGCGATCATCCATAACTCTATAGTTTCTAATGGTACTTTAAAATACTGAACAACCTAGCTCTAGTAGGCTCTGTCCAGGTGACTCTGATTATATTTTTTTCAGCACTAGAAGTTCGCTCAATATCAGTTATGGATGCTGCAACTACTGAAAATAAAGTGGAAGAGGGTAGTCCAAAAGAGTCTCCCGACATAGTAATGAATAAGAACTTAACAAGGTTCAAAAAACGATACATGAAACGGCAATGGCAGCAAACAGACACTAATGAAAATGAGGAATCAAAGGAAAAGAAAGTTTGCGACAGACCAGTGGAACGTATCAAACGGAAGAAAATGGCACTTTTATTGGGCTACTGTGGAGTTGATTACTATGGAATGCAACGGTGAGCTGCACATGGTATTTTTTACATTCACAGTTTTACAGTGTACTGATGTGAAAAGTTGTAACAAGTTAATCTTGCTTACCAATGTAAAAATCAAGATCAATATGGAACCCCTAAACCCCCCTGAATGCCTATGTTCATGGTGTTGGGAACATCTTAATACTTGGATGTTTTTGTGTTATTATTGTGTCTACTAATTAGTAACATGGCTTTAAAACTTAGTGTGTGGGAGACTCCACATATTATGCTATATACATATAGGTATCTATTATATGGCAAACTGCCATTGAACAGAATGCTTATGCATTCTGTTCAATGGGAGTTTGTCAAAGGTTGAAAAATTTCAAATGCAATGGTTAGCTTATACTGGATGCAACAATTTTACTTTTTGTTATATTTAGTAATCCCGGTGTCAGAACCATAGAGGAGGACCTTCTAAAAGCATTAATGGAAGCAAAGTACATAACAGAAGAAGACTTCAACAATCAACAGAACACTCAGTTTCAAAGAAGTTCTCGGACGGACAAGGGAGTGTCTGCTGCCAGACAGGTTGTGTCACTTAAACTACGTTAGTATTAATTGCCACATTTTGTTCATGTTTGTTTTTAGTATTTGGGAATATATTGATTGTTGTTTAATGAAAACTATTTCATCTCTGATATTTTATGGGTAAATATAATGATTTCAACAGTCTCAAATCATTATCATCATCAATCATTCTATTCATGGTACAGACCATGATGTATTGTAGACATTTTAAACCCTTCATCCCAACAGTATAGGCAACTAGCACTATTACTTTCATCTACATAAAAGGTCACAAAGACAATATAAGCAACTACAGGACAATTAGTCTTAAATGTCTATAAAGTATTTTCTAAAATAATCTCTTGAACCGCACATCAAAATCTCTGGAGTACCAACAATCAACAACAACAGACAATGATATGCATGTAGTAAAGCAACTACCAGAGAAGTGTAATGAATTCACATTGTATAAATTATGAAATGTTGTCAATTGCTAACTTCAGACTCACATAGTTTTTCGATTGTAACCTACATGTACTTCTGAATTGTCACAAAATAAGGTGCACATATTTATATTCAAAACATATTATTTTCTTACAGCTCTTCAAGTAGATGTAGCAGAAATTAATAAAAGACTGCCTGATTGTATCAAAGTGTTTGGCATTAAGAGAGTGACAAACAGATTCAATTCAAAATCAAAGTGCAATGCAAGAACTTATAGCTATACTCTTCCCACATATGTGTTTGAGCCTAGCCTAGTCAGTGATGAAGAGAGAAAGCAGTATAGAATAACAGAGGAAAAGCAAGAACAAGTTAAGAAGGTTCTGGAAGTCTATAAAGGCACTAAGAGTTACCATAACTTTACTGAAAAAAAGTGAGTATTACCTTATTATATTATTACTATTGCTAATGGTAGAATTAAAATGGAAGTATTTTTTTATAAGAATGTTTGTTCCAGACATTTCCAAGATCCTTCAGCGTTAAGATTCATGATGGGCTTCACATTAGACAGAGTATTTGTTGACTCAGATATGGAATTTGCTGTGCTATTAGTAAAGGTATGTTACCCATTCAATTAAAGCAGGAGTTATGTAACCCTTTGACCGCCATATTGAAACAGAAAAAGTGTGCCCTAGCCCTAGGCACCAGACTTCCAATTTATCCTTATAAATCTGTCACCCAGTTGTTTGTCATCTGTACATGACTGTACCGGTCAAAAGAAGTCATCAACAAGGTTGATTATGTCATTTTCTTTGCATTTAAAATACCATAGCACCAGCATTCCTTGAACGATTAGGTAGAGATGTACCAATATACATCCACAGTTTGCTGGTATGGTTAGGTCCTATGTAATGTGAGAGCCTATTGTCATAAAATGGGCACTTATCCCATCTCTGTGCTTGTACTGAGAATTTTATGGAAAATACTACTTAACCTGGGAATCGAATCCATAGCTCTAGTTGTCGTACTAAGGAGCAATAGACTAATCAAGCAGTCTTTTGTTCCAGTTTAAATTTATCTGAATATAATAGTTGATTATAACCTGTGGCTATTTATATTTTTTAAACTGTTTTTATAGGGTCAAAGTTTCATGCTGCACCAAATTCGCAAGATGGTCGGTTTGGCGATAGCGGTATTGCGTGGTCACACAGACAGTTCCATTCTAGAGAAAGCATTTGGCAAGGAAAAGGTCATGATACCCACTGCACCAGGCCTGGGACTAGTTCTTGATACGGTATGTTAATAAATTTCTATTATCAAAAATATAATAAAACCTAACTGTAGGAGAATCTAAAACATAAATTGAAACATATAAATAATTCAACATAAAAGTCTGGTTTACTATCTCTACTATTATAAAATTGTAAAAAAGTTGTGTCTGTACATTGAAGATATTTAAAAAAAAAAAGTGGGTTCTTGTCTGTTTGTCTGTTTATTACGGGTTGGCACAAAAACTACTGAATAGATTTTAATTTTGTTATCACTGTTTTTTGTTAAAGTATGTCCTTCGACTTAAAAACTGGTATACTTCTTATCTCAAATAATTAAATAGAACCTGAGATACAGCTTTACCTCTAATGTATAGAGACCCATACAAATAAGAGATCATCACTGTTGGTTTTTGAGCTTCAAGTGAGCGAAGCCGCGGGCAGAATCTAGTAATATAGTAAAATTATGATAAAGATCCCCCATTTTGTATAAGAGAAAAGAGAAATCAGTGTGCGCGCACTTGTAGCGGTGGCCGCATTTGTTTTGTGTGTGCAGACTGCAGGTGTACAAAATTTAAAGGTTTGTTCCATTTTTTCACTTTTGTAATCAGCGCAATCATAATTCCTTCTTCGGCGTCCATTTTAGAGCACCATGTAAATACAACTGACAAATATGATTGCTTGACGCTGTTGATGAATTGAATATTGCCAGGTAGCGCGGCTAAACCGCGCGGCCTGGCCGCCTAATGCGCTGGGCCTTTAAAAATTCCTTTGAAATTAAACTTATTACACATAACAGGTCCATTATGACAGATATGATGCGAAATTTAAAGACAGTCACGACAGTTTGAGTTGGTCAGCTGAAGAGGAGGAGATCCACAAATTTAAACATGAACACATATATCCAGTGATAGTAAAGGGTGAAGTAGACGAAAATGCGATGGGTTTATGGCTTGAAAAGCTCAGTCATCATTCATATGAACCTTCAGAAGACACACCAGAGAAAGTTGATGAAACAGAAATGGCTGGCGATGACGATGATGATCCTGATGACGACTGTGACGATGATAACAATGACAGTAGAAATGGTGATGCTAAAGTGGGTGAAAGAAACATTGAACAAAGTGTAAATAGTGAAAATGATAAAATTGAGGATAGTGCAAATAAGAAGAGTGATCAAGTTGTACTTAGTGGGTAGGTATTTCTTTACACATTGGCATTATTCACAATCATTTTGAGTTGTATACAGGTTGAAATTGATGAGTGACAAATTAAAATATGTGATTCTATTGGTAACAAAGAATATTTAGAACAATGGTCTCAGTAAATGGTCCTTATACCCCTTTTCACCAGAGGCACAGTATTATAAGATTCTTTTTCAAAATTTAACCCTTAACCCGGCGAGCATGAGGTGAAAAAAGTTACATCAACAATGTGGCAGAGTATGACATACCCATAATTAGATGTACCATATTACAGGAGCAGTAAGCTTACAAAAATCAACAATTGAACATAATTATTATTCTTTGGAAAATAAATCAACTTAAAACTTAAAGATAATGAGATTATTTTCGTTATAACACTTTTATTATATTTTTGTACTGATAATATTATAGAAGACTACTGTCGAGATCAGCACAATTTTCGCAAATAAATTTTCCGTGTTCCATACATTTGGGCTTGGCAAAAGTATTGCAGGAATGCTTGGTTTTCCTATCCTTATTGTATGGAAAGCTCTGATGCATTGTCTAGGTACATTTACATGACTAGATGATGGTTCACCTAGCTGTTTCTCGATTCGCTGGCGGAGGTAGGCGTTTTTTTTTTAATTTCTTAAATGAAAATGAAATGCAAAAAATGAAAATCATTGATGATGCCAATTTCAAATTCAAATTCGGAATAAATTCTGTTCTCTTGATCGTAATATTTATATTTTCTCGATATATAATGCAAGCATTTATAGCTGCCTTGTTCAAGACACCATAGAATAAAGTGATAAGCCATCAAATAATAAAACAATACAAAAAGCTCAACTGAAAGACAACCGATATAGTATGTCATAAAAAAGAACAATGGATAATAAAAACAGTTATGTCATCCTTGGAAAAATTACATGAATAAAATACGTTAAAAATGAGCCAGGGTATAACGTACCCAAAACAAGTTTGCACGCGAATATCCCGGTCGGTATCCCGCGCCACGCTGCACGCCCCTGTCTCCAGCTACTGAGCAAGCTAGTGTTGTCAGACGAAGATTTTAAAAATTACAAGACTGAATTTTTTCCAGGGTGTGAGATACCCTGGCTCATGCTCGCCAGGTTAAATCTTTATTTAATATAAATAAACATTTTAAAATGATTATGTAATGGTGACTGAACTTCTCATTTTGATTTATCACACGTTTTCAATATCACCTGTAGGTACAGACAGTACTGGTATATTTAAGATATAAAAAAAAAACTATTATTCTATATACTTAGAAAAGTCGATATGACTAAATAAAATTTTATTTTAATGAACAAAGAAATATATTGAACAGATGGTTACTGAGATAAATAATTTCAAGCTTGAACTGCTTCCCTTAACTTCAAAACCTCATTGAAAATGTTATAATACTTTACCAGTGTTGTTATAATCATTTTGGTTGTGCCTACTTATTAAGGATAGGAGAGCAGTAAGGATTGGACTGCCAAATTAAAGGTCTCCAGTTCGAATCGACGGCACGCGCCTCTTGTCTTTTTGAAGTCATGTGCATATTAATAGCAAATTATCATGCGCTTAAACGGTGAAGGAAAACATCGTGAGGAAACCTACGTGCCCGAGAGATTTCTCGATGGTGTGTGAAGTCTGCTAACCGGCCTTAGGCTCTGTGGACTTAAGAATGAGAGGATACCCATGCCCAGCAGTAGGACAGAATAATGGGTTGATAATGTTATGTATTAAGGATAACTTGCCTTATATTTGTAACCAATAGATGAAAATATCCATTTCACTAATGTAAAATCTGTTTATTTACATTCAATACCAAATATTTAGGGCATAATATTTGTGGATAGTGAAGTATATATAAATATAAATACTCGGGATGCTTGGTACTTTTTACTTCACCAGGGACTTTAACATAGATGCTTTTCTAAGTCTTCCAATAAGATATTGTTTGTAAGATGTGTTGTATATTAGAAGTAATAGATCTCATAATATGTATAATGAATTGTTATACCGCATATGTCAGCTCAATTATTAATTTATAATTGAGCTGTCAGCTGCTATCATTATGTATGTGTATCTTCATTCAGCAGATCTTATATTTTGTAAAATTAATTCATACAACTGCAATGCCTAGGGCCATGCTTCCCCAGTATTAGAGTAATAAGGTATGAGGTGATGAGAATATGATCAATATTCTTCTGCACTGATTCATATTAAAGCAATACAATCAATAGCTCCTACTACTTACTGTTATATGTTTTTAAAATAGAATATCTATGTTTTAATATTTTATGTATCTCTGACATATGTATTATGAATCGATTTGCCAGAATGGCATCTAAGAATAAATGGCTGAGCCATAATCAGAACAAATATTTTTTTATTTATATCCTATATAAATACTAGGCAAAGGCAAAGATCCTCAGTAAAGATGAAATTTCGGTATTGATTGGTCTTCTATAAAAAAATATCAAGTGGCTGTCAGTAGGATTGCAGGTCTGACTAGGTAAGTAGTGTTTCAATCGTTCATTGAGTCTTTAAATGCAACCCTTTTGTAAATTAATTTTTATTATTAATAGCTGAAATATAATATTCTTACATTCATTGACAATCGATTTAAGTAGACGAAGATCGACGAATTTGGTTAAGGTAAAACATGTACCAGTCAAATACACCAATATTATAATATTTCAATGTAATAATATTATAACCCTTTGAACGACAAAGAAATTAGTAATTTTAAACTTGAATCTTGGGTAATTTGGAGTGAATGTCGTTTAAGTGAAAAAAATAAGAATTTTGGGTGGACAGTGGTCAGATATGTTGTCGTATTTTTATCAACTAAGAGGGAAAAAACATGGGTGGAAAGTGTTCAGGTATGTCGATGTGGTTTTCTCGAATAAAATAAAAAATAAAAAATTACAGCTATGTCGTCGTATACTTATTGACAAAAGTGAAAAAATATTTTTTTGTGGTAAAGTGGTCAGATACTTATGTTGTTGTATTCTTATCGAATAAATGAAAACAAATTGTGTGGAAAGTGGTCAGTTATGTCGATGTGGTTTTATCGGGTAAAATTAAAAAGAAAAATAATGGGTGGAAAGCGATCGGGTATGTCGTATTCTTATTGACAAGTGAAAAAATAAAGAATCTTGGATGGATAGTGGTCAGTTATGTGAATGTCTTATTTTTTTGCTAAATTAATTAGAAAAAGAAAGTGGAAAACGGTCAGCTACGTCGTCTTAAACTTATTGACGAAAGTGAAAAAAAAAATGTTGAGGGAAAGTGGTCAGACATGTTGTCGTACTTTTATCGATTAAAATGAAAAAAAAAATGTGTGGAAAGTGGTCAGTTTAAATGTCGATGTGGTTTTATTGGCTAAAGTTCAAAAGAAAAAAAAACGGTCAGTTATGTCGTCGTATTCTTTTCGACAAAAGTGTTCTGAAAAAATAAAGAATTGGAAAGTGGTCAGTTATGGTATCGTATTCTTGTCGATTATAATTTTTTAATATACTAACAAAATGGACACCATTGTCTGAATAAAGCCTTAAATAAAAAAATATAATGAAAAAGAAATAGGTAGAAAGTGGTCAGTTATGTCGATGTGGTTTATGTACTAAAATTAAAAAAGAAAATAAAACGAGGGGGGAAAACGGTCAGTCATGTCGTATTCTTATAAAGTGAAAATAAATGGGAGGAAAGTAGTCAGTTATGTTGTCGTATTCTTATCAACTCGTTAAGCGCCACGTGTATAAGTCAATATACACCCTAGTGCAACTCTCACAGGCCAGTGTATATCTAGTTATACACCTCGAGTACTCAACTTCAGAGGCCAGTGTATTGGTGAATATACACCGCTGAACTTTTTCTTTGGCAATTTTGTTGGTCTGGCCCTGACAAATCGTTGGGTGTATCTGGGGTATCATCACCTCTCCTATAAAAAAAAATACCACGTTCTCTACCATTATCGTACATGGCTTTCTCAACTTTTACGAATCCAGCAAGATCAAAATGTCCTTTTTGATTCGTGCGAGGTTCTTTGTATTTACTGAGTTCCTTATCCTGCTGTTCTTGCAGTGTTGATTCATTGACTTCAGCTTCATCAACACCTATATCACAGACTTCGGCATCACCTTGATCGTTGATCTCACTTGAAAAGGCATTATCTTTGTACTTCAATAGTTGCAGCAAAGTAATAATCGTCTCTTCAATCTCCTCACTATTTGGTTTACGAAAAGTGTCATCATCGGTTTGTTTGAAGAAATCGTCTGAATCGTGCAAATAGTGCAAAACTCCAGCTAACTAGTCCGTAATTAGTCCGAACGTTTATCAGTTGCAGTTTATTTTTATTTCGTAAATTATGTGACATGCTTTTTTTACGTAGCTGTGTGTTGGATTGAATGGAATTGGAAGATAAGAATGCAAGTTTTATAAATATGAAGTTGTTTGAGATTAAGCAATTTAGTTTTTTTATATAGAAGTTTTGTTGGAGTGAGGTAATGATAATGAAACAACGTTTTAATGATTTTATTTTGGGTTCTCTGTAGTGGATTTAGATTGCTTACAGCAGCTGAACCCCATATCTCAACTAAGTAGTCCAGATGGGATTTAACTAGGGAGTTATATATCATAGTACGAAATTTAATTGGGATACAGTAAGTTACTTTACGACATGCTCGTAGGGATGTCAGTTTAGTTCGAACATGGTCAATATGCAGCTTCCAGTTTAATCTCTCGTCCACCCATAGTCCAAGATATTTTTCGTGTGGTGTACTTTTTATTATGTCATTATTAATTTTAAGGGGTGGAAAGTATATGTTTATTTTTTGCCGAAAAGATCATAAACGACGTTTTTGCCGTATTCATTGTCAAAAGATTATATTTTAACCATTCAGTAAGAAGATCAAGGTCATTTTGGGCGTCGGTTATAATGCTGTGAATGGATTTACCAAAGTAAAAAAGACAGGTATCATCTGCATATAGCGTGAGGTGTCCTTTTAGGCCGATTTTATTGATGTTATTAATATAGATTAATAAGAGTAATGGGCTGATAATTGAGCCTTGTGGACAGCCGTATGATATGTTTTGGGTTGAACTGGTATAGCTGTCTATTTTGACGACTTGTTGCCTGTTTTCTAAGTATGATTGGAATATGTTGTAAGCTTTCCCCGTCACGCCTATATTATTTAGCTTCTTAAGGAGCTTCTGATGACTCACCGTGTCAAACGCTTTTTTTAAACCGATATAGGTACCTAAGTAGAGCTGCCACCTCTCCGGGTTTGACCCGGAGTTTACGGGTTTGCATGGTTCATGTCCGGGCTACGGGTTTAACATCGATATCTCCGGGTCCGATGGAACGGGAAGCGACAACACGTCATCACGCACCGGGCGCACGGCGCGGAGTGCGTGCGTGCGTGACTGATAGTCTGAGTGAGACGTACAACCAGTGTTGCCAGGGCCCCTGAGTCGAAAGTTACGTTTCGTATCCTGAAAAGTAACATTTTTGGTGCAAAAGTTACATTTTGGGATCTATGATTTCGAATGAGCTTTTTTTTTTTTTTTTAGCTCCTGATTTTTCGTTTGTTAAAAATGTGAGTTCTATTTCGATGCGTTCGTGTAGTACTGTTTGCAATAAAATAAAAATCTAGTATTACTTATCTCGTTGTTCTCAAAAGTTACGAAAAATGCCTTAAATATAAAAATTACTTACATGTTACGCGAGGGGGTCAAAAGTTACGAAAAATGTAAGAAATGTAACCATCTGGCAACGCTGCGTACAACGTACGGGCGCGGGCGCGGGCGGCCGAGTGAGCGGGAAAGTGGGAGTAGCAGGCAGGGAGCGCGGGCGGGGTACAACAGTACATGCGTACGCAGAACGATCATTAGATTCAAAACAATAGCTAATTTCTGTTAGCGCTTCGTAATAATTGCACACAAACAAGAGTATTTTATGTTTTGTTCATTAATATTTCTATCACAGATTGTTTTCGGTACTTTCTCTTATTAAAAGTACCTAGTGTTGTAGCGTGTGGTCATAATGGAACAAGAAGAATCACAGTCGAAGAAAAAAAAGAAGTACGAATGTAATTTTCAACAAGTGTGGCTAGAAAATGAGAAGTATAAAATGTGGGTGAGAAAAGTCGATGAAAAAAACGCGAAATGTGTATTTTGTAACGTGAAATTTACAGTGAAATGGGATGGTGAAAAGGCGTTATCGACTCATCTTAACAGTGAAACGCACAAGAAAAAGGTGAGAAACATTGACTCAAACTCTTTGATAACCGCTTTTCTGCCCAAGAAAAATTCTTCTGAAGAGCTAAAAGTAGCGACAATCGAAATTGCGTCGATTTATCATGCAATTAGCCACCACCATAGTTACTTGAGCACCGATTGTGGTATTAAATTAAATGCTACTCTTTATTCCGATTCACCACTATCACATAAAGTTCACTGCGGCAGAACAAAAGCTGAAGCCATTGTTTTGAATGTCCTAGCACCGAATTCAATCCAGTCAACAATACAAGACCTAAAAAGGACTCAATCTGGAGGCGGGGTTCACTTTTCGATTGCTATCGACGCCTCAAATAAAGGATCCCAGAAAATGTATCCAATTGTCATCAGATACTTTGACCAAGAAAAAGGTGTTCAGAATAAATTAATGGATTTTTATGAGGATTCGAACGAAACATCTCAAAAAATTTTTGAGAATATTGACAATTTTATGCTTCAGCATGACTTAGACACAACTTTGCTGTCTGCTTTCTCTGCAGATAATGCACCGGTTAATTACGGTGCTCACAATT
Organism: Acronicta leporina; assembly: GCA_947256265.1. NCBI lineage: Eukaryota > Metazoa > Arthropoda > Insecta > Lepidoptera > Noctuidae > Acronicta > Acronicta leporina. The sequence goes on along the minus strand of OX366532.1, from coordinate 11,589,647 downwards.
CCGTGTACCAAAAAATTAAAGATAAATATTCCGATACCAAAGTCGTTAAAGCAAATTGTAACTGTCACGTTCTTCATAACGCCGCCAGAAACGCTATGAAAGCTTTAACATATGATGTGGAAAACTTGATTATGAAAGTTTATGCGGAATTTTCGAACAGCGCAAAACGCACGAGAGAATTGCAGGCATTTTTTGAGGAGTTTGAAATTGAATACAGAAAAGTTTTGAGACATGGGCCAACTAGATGGTTAAGTTTGGGAAGAGCTGTTGACAGATTGATATTGTCATGGCCTGCTGTATCCGCGTATTTCAAAAGTCTTGGTGAAGCAGCATGCCATAAGATAATATGGGAATTCGTAAAACAGTGTGGTGATGATGCTGGAAGTTTATCTGCAAAAATCACACTACAGGAATGTTATTTATATTTCATTCATCATTATATGAATATGCTGACAGAAGCCATACTATTACTGGAAAAAAACACAGTAACAGCTACTGAGTTGCACCCAATTATGAAAAATATAAAAGACAAGGTTGAAAGCCGACTGCATGACGAGTTTTATGGCGCCAAAGTAATGAGAAACATGAAGTTTTTGAGGCCTTCCGAACAGGATCAATTAAAAAAAGAAGCCAATGAGGTTTACAGAAGAACTCTTGAATACGTACAGAAATATTATGATTTTGAGCATTCTGTGTTCAAATTTTTTTCCAAATTCGATCTAACAAGTGCAGTAAGTTACGAAGATGCTGTGGAAGCTTGCGAATCACTTGGTCTGAAAAATGTGGACGAAGATAAACTGTATGACGAGACCCGAAAATTAAACCAAGTATTTCCTCAGTTCGAACAATCTATTAATTCAACATTATCTGTTGATTTACGATGGGTTCAGCTTTTCAAAGTCACCTCAACTTTCACCGAACTGCCAAAAATAATTGGTAAAATCTTTTCAATCCCTATAAGCAATGCTTTCGTAGAACGCGTCTTTTCTTTAATGGGAAATTTGTGGACAGACGAGCGAAACTGCTTATCAGTGGACATGGTGAAGGCTGAGTTAATTGTAAAGATTAATTACAATATGAATTGCCAAGAATATTTAAAATTTTTGAAGAAACCTGAGCAAGAAGAAATGCTGAAACAATCCCTGCAGAATAAAAAATATAATTTTAAGTGTCAAGCTAGTTCAAGTCAGCCTAGCACTAGCTAGGTAATTTATATTAAACAAAAAACGTTACATACCTATATTAATTTACCATTACTTTGTACTTATTTCATTAAATACTTAAATCTTTAAAAAAATGTTTTATTTTAATAAAAAAAAACGACATTTCTAAAATCTCCGGGTCTACTGTTTTTGAAAGGTGGCAGCCCTATACCTAAGGCATAGTTTCCTTGATCGATATTAGTTTTAATTTTAGTAATTAAATCTGTTGCTGCAGTGAGGGTGCTTGTCTTAGACCGGAAACCGTACTGTTCTTTTATTAAAAACTTTTTTTGGGTTAGGTAGTTATTTAAGCGGTTATACAAAACTCGTTCGAAGATTTTAGATATAACAGGCAACACCGACACCGGCCTGTAGTTACCAGGGTCAGTCCTTTTTTTTGTACTAATGCCATCTAAGCCTGTGCTAGTGTTGCTGTCAAGCTTGTCTATAATTGTCGATATTTCTTTAGTACTGCAAGGGGATAGCTCCTGCAACGTGACGTCATGAATATAGTTCGGGTCGTACATTAATATGTTACCCGTGTTTGTATGGTATTCAGTCGGTATTTTTTTGCTAGTTCCGCACCTACTGATGAAAAAAACGAATTAAACAAATTACATACCGAGTTACCCTCCGTGATAAGTCCAGAGTCCGACATCAGTTTTGGAGGAGCACTGCTGTCTTTAATCTTATTCAGTCCCAAGTCCGTCCCATAGTTTTTTGGTTTATTGTAGCAGTTGTTGAATAGGTTATAGTAATAATTTCTCTTCTGTGTTTTTATTATAGTTTTCACTTTTTGTTGCTCGTCGTTAATATGTTTTTTTAAGTGATCGTCTTTTGGGTTAGATTTAGTTTGTTTCCATAAATTGTTCTATCACATATTCTCTCAGTGAGTCTGCTTTGAGAGATTTTCTTATTGTTTTAACAAGGCGTCGGACTTTTTCTATAACATCCTTGTATAAGCTTGGATGTGACTGAACTCGGACGTTCTCAATTTCAAAACGACTGTTCAGCTTCTAGACCTTCTTCGTCATCTGTTTCAGATTAAGAATCGTTAGTTAATGCGTGCTGCATGAGGATCGGTGCTGGTTGAGGTTCTTTGACATTTTTGTATAGAGTATCAAGCACCGCTAGCTGTACTCCGTGAGCAAGGCATAGCTGGTGATGGTTTTTGCAATAAGTTCCCATTTTGACCATAACGCTGGCACCGTCGGGAGTGTGGCTAACGACATCTTCATCTAAAGTTACTTCAAATTTAGCCAAATGGTCTCGCAACATATTCAATGCCGTAAGTACCGGCATCATTCCTGTTATTTTAACAAGGCCAAGATTTTTGAAGTTGAAACCGCCTAACCCCCTGCTGTGTAAATTTATATTCATATACCGCTTGTTTCGTAACGACGTCCATTCGTCTAGGATGAGAGCGAATCTATGTCCAGCTAGTTTCATGATTTTGTGTTTCATCTCTGATTTTACTTTTTCGGCTTGAGTGAACACTATTTTTGCTATAGTTTTTGACGAAGTAGGTAGTTCACAGCAACTTTTCATAAATAACTGCTTTAAATCTTGGCTCACAGTAAAAAATCTGAAAGAGCAACCGTCCAGTGCCGCCATGCGAGACACAACTACTTCCATCGGATCACTAGACTTAGAATGGAAAAAAATCTGTCATTAATTATCTTTTTTTTGTTGTATCTGTTTGCTGTGTTGCTGATGATTGTGTATCTTTATAATAGTACTTGGAGTACACGCTGGGCTATTGGAAGTCACAGTAATTGACGTGGTTGTAGAACTCTCAGCTTCATTGTGAGTCAAAGATATATTCGAATGAATTGTGCGGGTGTGCGTATGTAGTCCTGTAGTGGCACCACCAGCAGTTTTCAATATTTTTTGACATATCTTACATTTCGCTGACTGGCCATCACTTGCACGGAGAAAATTATTCCATATAAGTACCTATTTGTCGTAGTTCTTTTATTGCCAAATTGAATATACTGAACTTTTTTCTTCGAAGTCGACCTTAAAATAAAAAATCTCATGAGCCTAAGTCTATTAAATAGGTACCTTACCTTTATTGCAGATGAAAAATAAATAACATTTTCATTCGCAAACTAATGTTCCGTAAGAAAAGTATTAAAAAATGTTGATCCAACTAAAAAGTATCGTAATAAACCTGCCCAAGAATTCAACAAAAATTAATTGTATTATTTTAAATAATAACTATATTTGTGGAATTGTGAATAAACAATAACGCAGAATATGATTTTTCAAATGTTCTCAAAAAAGTGAGGTTATGATTTTTCATATCATCATACAGCGTTGATATGACAGGGGCATTAAATTACACTACGTATACTATACGTGTTTAGTATTAATTCGATACAAAAATCAAAAGCACCAAAAATTAATTTTATAACGGTTTAAGATTCTTTATTTCTCAAAGAAACAAAAAATCACTTACGAGAAATACATCGATTATCTTAACTATAATTTTACATGTTCGGATTAAATTAAACTAAATATGGGCATAAAGTAAACAATCTAGTATGAATGTGGCAATTACGATTTTGTTGTGGGTAATCTAATAAAACTGCCCGCCAAGCAACAATAATAAGCGGTCGGAGCGGTTTACTACGTCATCGACACCGCGTCGTGTTATTTGTTCCTTGTCGTGCATTGTAAGGTGGCATTTACACTAGTCAATATTATTATAAAACACTAGTCAATATTTTTGTAGGTACATGATAATTAGAAAATGCTACGAAACGTTTTAGTTCGTCAGCGTTTTTAGGAACTGGATAGTTATTTAAAGCTTTAATCTTTTCTGCATCAGGTCTAATACCGTCGGCCGATACAATATGACCTAAATACAATATTTCTTTTCTAAGGAAATCGCACTTGTCCGGATTTAATTTCAATTTTACTTTCCTTAGCCTAGTCAAAATATCTAATAATTTTTTATTGTGCATATCTAAATTTCTTCCAAAACAAATTAAATTATCTAAATATATAAAACACTTGTCATAATTCAGTCCTGACATTGCTACTGTCATTAAACGTGAGAAAGAACTGGGACTTGTCTTTAACCCCATGGGCATACGGGTCATCTGATACTGTCCGGAGGGTGTTGTGAATGCAGTATACTTTCTACTGTCTGAATCTAATTTTGCCTGATAGTATGCTTGTGTTAAATCTGTGAAAAATATATTGCCCCAGAAAGTGAATCTAATATATCGGTTATATTAGGGAGTGGAAATTTATCATCCATTATGCGGTCATTTAATTTCCGAAAATCAACAACCAAACGCCAACTTTTATTGTTATTCTCTAGTTTTTTAGGTACAAGTAGCACTAGACTAGACCACTCACTACTCGCGGGTTCTATAATACCATTAGAAAGCATTTTTTGAATCTGATTTTCAATTTCATTTCGCTGTGAAAATGGTAACCGATATTGTTTAATATAAACCGAACCCGAATTGGGTTTCAACTGAATTTTTTGTTCGTAAAGATTACAAGTGCCTAATTTATCCCCCGGTAAGTAGAATACATCGGCAAATTTTGCACAAATGTTTTGTATACTTATTGATTCTTCTTTGTTCAAGTGCTGTAATTTTATCAACGATAGTAATTTCCTAACTCTTTCTCCGCTATTCGAAAAATTTAATTTTGCTTTTCGTATGAACAAATATTAAGATTAGATAATTGATCAATGTCAGGTTTAAAGTAATTAAGTTGAACTTCTGTTTCACGTGTATTTAAAATTTGTATTAAGATCTTCCCCTCTTTAGGTTGACAGATACTTCCAGCAATAAATACGCCCTCGCATAATTCTCTCGGAAATACAACGCAAGCCTCACTCTCAAAACAATGAATCTGAAAAAAAAATTCACTCCTTGGTGGTACTGTAATAGATATATTTTTGCCTAATTTTCCTAATTCTAAACCGATTGTAACCGAACGATATTATATTCATAATTTAAAACACAATTATATTTCTTTAAAAAATCTTGGCCAATTATATACCGTCTTGCATACAAGGCAAATTTCTTAGAACATAAAACTTATGTTTAATTTCTTTTCCACATACGGAAAGTGGTATGTAAACATAACCATCGGTGGTCGATTTGCCACCAACACCATTGAATGGTTATGCATTCTGAGTGCATTGAAATATTCCAGTCTCTAATTGCATCATATTTCACCACTGACAAAGAGGCTCCTGTGTCAACTAGCATTCTATATTTGCTATCGAATAATGTCAATTCTATGAAGTTATTATAGTTACAAGTAAAAATAAAGTTAGGATCGAAAAAACTCTAAATCTAAATTTTGATTGCTTGTGGACGCGCTCTGAATTTCATTTTCCGATTGATCTAGTAAATAAGTATTTTGCCCGTTATTGCGATTATAGTTCCCTGAATTCGTTGCCTGGCCGTAATTATATCCACGTCCGCGCGAATTGTTGACAAAACCTCTACCGCGACCTCGGTAAAAAGTCCTTAAGGAGTCTACACACCAAACCCGCCGACCCGCCGACACAGCCCGGGCGGCTTGGTGTCGGCGACCCAAACCCGCCAACCCGCCAACATGTGTCATGGGGCTGTGTCGGTGAGTTAGTCGGCGGCAAGAAATCAGTACAACTTTTTTAGTTAGTGATTGCAGTGTGTACGAACGTGACGTGTTGTTTTTCTCGAATATTGCAGCCTACAATAAACATGGATACTGATGCTGATCTAATAATAGCAGCATGTGGAATAATTTTAGCTGGGTCCCTGAAGAGAAAACGACAGTGTTGGGTTAGACCAAGCTTAATGAGTCGCAGTCGTTACAGTAACAGTGATAGAATAAAAGATTTAAGAACAGACGATTTGATTGTAAAAAGACCCTTACATTTTAAGACATTTATGTCGTTAACGTTTACCGACTTTGAAAATTTACTAAGCATTGTTGGACCCACAATAGTTAAAAAAAATACAAATTACAGAAGTGCAATTTCACCAACGGACAGATTATCATTAACATTAAAATACCTGACTACGGGAGATTCATTCAACAGTCTTTGTGACACCTTTAAAGTATCTCCTCAACTTATTTCCTACATTATTCCAGAAGTGTGCCAAGCTATCGTAGATGGACTTTCGGATTATGTGAAGGTATGTACATTATATGGGCGTTTAACTTTCTTTAATCTTCCAGAAAAACTATGTTCCGAAAAATTACTATATAAGTAGGCAAATGGCTATCCTATCACCGAGCACATTTCCGATTTCAGATTCCACGAACATCAAACGAATGGACAAAAGTTGCAGATGGATATCTGAGTAGATGGAATGTACCTAATTGTGTTGGATCTATGGATGGAAAGCACATTAGAATTCAATGTCCAGCACGAAGTGGAAGCGATTATTTTAATTATAAAATGTATTTCAGTATTGTACTGTTTGCATTAGTGGATGCAGATTATAAGTTTTTATACGCTAATGTGGGGTGCCAGGGTCGCATTTCCGATGGTGGTGTATTTGCTAACTCTTCATTATGCAGAATGTTATATAATAATGATTTAAATTTGCCAGATAAAAAACCTCTACCTGGAAGAATTATGCCAGTACCCTATTTTTTTTTGGGCGACGATGCGTTTCCTTTACAAACCAATATTTTAAAACCTTATGATGGTAATCATGCGAAAGGGTCTCCCAAGAGAGTGTACAACTATCGCATGTGTCGAGGTCGAAGAGTAGTTGAAAACGTATTTGGACAGTTAACAAAACAATTTAAGATATTTAACAAACCCATCCAGCTAAATCCACAAAAAGTTACTATTGTAACATTGGCATGTATTCATTTGTTCAATTATGTAAAACGACATGGTATAATACAACAAAATGAATATGATACTGAAAATAGTAGGGGAGAAATCAATCCAGGAGATTGGCGCAGGGAACCACGTGAAAATAATTTGTTTGCTGACTTGCCTAGACAAGACAATACACATTCCCTTGAGGTTACAAGGACACAATCTCCTGAGGTTATAAGGACAGAATTGGTTCAATATTTTCTTTCCGATGTCGGGAGATTACCATGGCAGAATGATCAATGACTAACTCGTAAGTTTTAATGAAACTCATACTTGTATTAGTACTTGTATTTTTATTATAATTTGTATTAAAAACTTCGTAAATCACTTGTTTTTGTTCATTTATAAGTGGTTTTATTTACCGAGTTATTCTATAAATCCCCACCGCGAAATCCCCACTGATGTTTTTATGCATTTTGAGTATACTATGACGATTCTATGACGACAACATTAAGACGAAATACTTGTGCCTACATAACGTTATCTCGCATCAGGTGATAGGGTTATTCTCAGAGTGCATACGGTGGGGATTTGTGGAATAAACCTATTTATCTGACTCAATAGATGATAATATGTTCTCAATATCACCACTCTCTTGAAGCGACTCACGTAACGAAGGTTCAATTGAAGATGTTGAAGGTTCACCAAGAGGCGGTGAAACAGGGTTTGTTACGGCAGAGTTGGATGATGAGTAGTAGGAATTTACATCACATTGATCCATTGTATAATATCCTGGATGACTATGGGAAGTAGAAGGTCTTGGCGAAGCTTCGAACATGTCTGAACGATATCCAGTTTCGGTTTCAAAAAAGATATTGTTAATCCGATGTTTTATTATTGCCTTTGTTGTTTTATCAAATTTTCTAAGTTGTGTCGCAATATATTCGCCAAACAAATCGTCCTCATCTTTTATTTTTTGATTTGTCCGTTGACTGACTGTTCTCATTAAATTTAATGCTTCCGACACCATCTCATTACTTGGATTAGGTTTATAACGTTTATTCGCTTGGGGAATGATGTTTGACGTTTGAGGTGAATCGTTTTCCCCATGTTGAGCATCATTGTCCGCATGTTGGGCATTATTGTCAGTTGCTGTTATCTCCTGAAATAATATTTTATTTGAATCACCAACAGTTTACTTATGAAATGTATTATACACTAGCTTTTACCCGCGAGTAGATACACCGCACGGAATATATGAAAAAAAAAGACAATGGTCATAAATCATACCTAATACTAATTGTTTAAGAAATATTATTTTTAATTATTATTTACATTGATATTATTATTGATAAATATTATTATTAATTATTATTTACATTGATAATTATTATCAATGTAAATAATAATTAATAATAATATTTCTAAAACAACCTAAAAAGAAAAAAAAAGAAAATGGTACGGAATCTCTCGGTTTATAATAGAAATTCGGCGAAATTAAAAGATTGTTGAGAAAAGAGTTGTTAGTTTTTAAAAAATACATTTGCAATGACTATTATATCTGTGCACATGCCATTCCAAGAAATAATTTGTTTAGGAAATATTTCGGTGCAATAACAATAGCGGCAGCGCAACAACAAAGGCAGATAAAATAAGTACCTATGTCTTTATTTACCGCGCGCCTCTCTTCACTCGGGCCAAGCTTACATATTATTCTTGTGTGCTCTAATAATTAGGTTAGAAATAAAATAATACAACATCACTGAAATGTTACATACCGTATCGATTGTTCCAGTAGGTTTATTTTTATTGAGCAAGAAATTCAAAGATTTAAAGGCAAACCACTTGCTCTCATGAACAGAATCTGCGCTGGTTCCAGACTTTTTTGATTCAATCGTCTTTTTTCTTTCTCTATAATATTGGCTCGTCAAATTTTTTATCTTGCGTTCTATTTCTGTGACATTTGTATTTAATTCGTTTGCCATCTCATTTAGTGCATCAAAACGTTTAGGTCTACATTTGTGATCCAAGTGTTTTGGATTCCATAATAATTCCTTTATATCATACAAATTTATTAACTTTAGAGTGGTTTCTTCGTCCCATTCCATTATTGCAGAAAATCGCAAAAAAAAAACACAAGCACGTCACTATCGCTGGAGTGTCGGCGGGCAACTGAGCGTGCGCGTACGCAAGTCGCCGGCCATGCCGCCGACTTGCACGCGCGGGTACGAGTCGCCGACATGATTCTTGAAGCAAAGTCGCCGACACCAAGCCGCCGGGCTGTGTCGGCGGGTCGGCGGGTTTGGTGTGTAGACTCCTTTAAAGGTACCTCATTCCTCGGAGGTGGTGGCGGGTTTGACCTAAAATTACGATTTGGAATATAAACACGACCTCTGCTATGTCCTCTATAAAATTAAGTATACTTACCTCGATTTTGAGTCATAAAGACTGTCTCTGACGATGGGTTATGACCTTGATGCGACCGTTCCTCATCTTTAGCTGCGCGTATAACATCTTTCAGTTCTGAGTAATCTCTAGCCGCTAAAATAGTACTCAATCGACTATTTCTCAAACCATCTGTAAACCGCTGAATAGCTAGTTTTTCATTTACAGGTCTAAATATTTTATAGGCATCTTCTTTTCCATCAGCTTGAGATATAGTCAATTCAACAAATAAGTCCTCAAGTTTCTTACCAAATTCCTCAATGCTCTCGGATCCTTGTCTAGACTGCAATAGCTCCAACTGAAGCGCCGTGGCAGACTGTTTAGTCAGCAAATTATTTTTCATGTCCTTTATAAGATCTGTGGAAGAATTATAGTTAGATGCCAAACGTAATTTGGCATGTCGGGATAAGCGAGTTTTAAGAACAAAAGATATTAATAATGGTTCATGTTCCTTTTTAATGTTTTGGCTATAAAATTCAATCGCATCTATTAATTTTTTCGTACATTCTTCCTCTCCTGTCATCACAGGTAGAAGAGAAGATGCAGTTTTCATGTCAAACTCAATTATGGTGTTTACAGTACTCTGTTCGTTTTCTAAACAAAAATTCTGGATGTTTTTATAGTCTGATTCTATTTCCTCACAAACAACCAAAATATACTTTAACTCCTTCTGATTAATATAACCTTTAGACACGTTTATATCTAATTCTGTACGACATATAATATATTTATCATATAACTCATCCGCTTTAAATATTTTTGCTCTAACAACTTTTTTGTTCTCTTTTGCAATGTTATCTGGTTTTTTGTAACGACTGTTCCGTACAATTTTTATTACTATAACCGAATTATTTAATCTCAATAACGACAAATAAATAAATGACTGATGTTATATGATAATATTTTGATTTTGATATGCCTATTACTCATATTTTTAGATTTTATATGTAATTATATTTTACTATTTTTTTTTGTGTTTGTAATTAAACTTACACAAAATTAAATTTCAAATTGTAAATAATGTTACTACTACATATAGGTGTATTTACCTGAAATAAAAAGGATTTATTTATTTATTTAAAATAGGTAGAATTCTACTGGAATTGCAATTGGCGTCATGGACATTAATTTCTATTGTATCCCAGTAAATTAACTGTCCCTTCCTCCAATTGAAATACCGATATCTTGAATTTTCGTTTCCTGTTCTTGCATTCTAAAAATATTGCCAGGTGGATAACATGTATGCTGGTATAGGAGTGATGTCGTCTCCTGCAATAGAGGCACAACTAGAGAACAATCCTGATATGAGGGTGTTTACTGTATAAATGGCTTGATTGGCTTCGCTTGTTAGACGAGATACCTTCTTAAAGGCTCCACTAACCTGCACTCCATCCACAAAGTACTTTCTTCCATATTCTAATAACCTTCTCGATTTCCATGATTCTGGCACTTTGATGACTATACCTGAGTCCGTACATATCTCTTCCAATACTTGCAGAAATTGTTGAGTGTAAGTATCAGGAGTTAAACCTCTTGCTTGTAAATATTCTGATGCAGGTATCCGTAGAACAATAACGTGATTGTCTCCTTGACCCAAGAGAGAGGCAGTTGTTCCACATAAATGTGCGGCTCTTAGAATTATGAGAATGGTGGCCAATGTCCAACCTTTTTGACGTAACCCCTCCAGCCAGGCCTCTGGACCAATCACACACCTGGGACCTTCCTCAGGAGATCCATCAACGTGTTGAGCAGGAGGGGCATAACGATCTTGAAATAGAAGGGTAGATATCAAGGGAAATGTATGAGTGAAGCTGTACACGTTGTGCAACCCAAACATCCTGGCAGGGTCGCCATGCAACGTGGGGCGTTCCAGGTGTCAAATAATATAGACGTGTTGTTGGTTTGATGGTCTTTATATTACTGTCTAAACTTACACTAAGCTTAATACTAATACATAAGAGGTAAGGCGAGCTCTACACTACATTATCATCGACCCATATATTACATAAAAGTAACGAATATTCTGCAAAAACATCAAACAAAAAGTCTTCGCTCTTCGCGTAAGCTAGTAACCATTTTTCTAAATATTTATTTTCCTTAGATAGGATTTTTTTGAGGCTTCCTCTACAAATTCTCGATTCTTTGTAATACAAAACCGTTTCAGGCAGATCTCAATCGTACTTCGTATAAAATGTTTAAAATTCAGCACATGGTGTTCCTCACACCCCTTCAGCCAATCTTTATTTATATTGTCGCATATTCTTTCTAAATTGTATTTAATTCTTTTGGTATGGGACTTTTCTTTTAAATAATAATTTATTACTATTGCAGCATTTTCAACCATTTTAATGAAACTGGGCTGAACGTATTTTAAACTGCATCTTACATCGTCATATTCCTTAAATGATGTAAATATATGACATACCTCAGTGTTTGGATCAGCAAGCATAATTTTTTTACATGGCTTTGTGAGCCTATGTACTATGTTTCTGGCAATAAAGCCGCACACATACGCACATGCTTGCATTTCTCCAGAACACTGAGGTATATCTAACTCGTCTACACCTTCCATAGAAATTTCCGCTGGAAAAGGTATAGAAGAGTGTGGATCATTTGTAGGTTCTTCAGAATTTTTACTAAGATACACTTTAAAATTATTTAATATGTTATTGGAACCATCCAGGCAGTTCCTATTTTTATTATTATTAATTAAATTTGTTATGATGCTAGTTTTCAATGCTGCAATAAATTGAACTGAAGCGGGGTTTCGATTACAACCACAATTGCTTCGAATACACCCAAAACAGTTTTCTAAAGGATCTTGGTTAAGCTTTCGGACGCATAATGTGTTAATATTATATTTTCGTAAATTTTGGAACAATCGCTCTATTGCGTTCATCGTCCTCAACCAGCCATCTTATGATGGGGGCTTACAACTTGCCCCTAAAAACATATCTGAGAAGAAAACCTTCATATTTTTAAATAAATCTAAATGAGAGCTGGTTGAGGCCATGTTCGTAAGAAATTTCTTCCCCCTTTTTCTGTCCGGCGTGTCACCATTCTTGCCGTCAAACAAATTATCCATATTTAAAATAAGCGTCGCAGTCGCCACGGCATCGTGTGGTAATTCATCTAAAAGTGAAGAAAATATTGAATGTTAAAACACTACTGTCCAACTAACGTAACTGTTGGTGGTACCCGTACCACCATAGCAGCTGAGTTCTAGCACCTCAAAAATGATAATAGACATATTAATATGTTGAAACTTACTTTAGGCTACTTTAGCAAATAATTCTGCTGCAATAGAATGACTCAAAACTTGAGCAGCTAGTCGAATTTACATTTTTTGTTTGCCATTCTGCTGTAGGTGTTGCTGGGTTAATGCTGGAGCTAAAACAAAGTTAGGGTTTCTTCTATCTATATTGAAGAATTCTTCTATGTGGCTCCATTTAGCTACTCTTGCAATAAAAGATTTTAAAATCAACTGATATTCTGGATATTTGATTGGATATTAACAGAATGAAGAAAAAAAAACTGCTGAAGAAACCCAACTAATACTAACCTGTTTTTCGTTGACCAGCTATGTGCTGTTCAATGTGTGTAAATTGTACATCGTTTTTTAAAAAAATATTTCAAAAACATCTACGCAGGTGAAAAAAATGGTTGATCTCTTGCTGATCCTAATGAGTTAATTGCTCTCAAATTGACACCATCCAAATCACATACGACACGCCAATTACTTCCAATCCAGCCCCAAAACAAGTAGTCAAGACCTGAAAAATTATTTAATTTTGTTAACCTCAATGATATCCTTTTATTATTTTAAACAAGCAGACCAGAGCCTGATAGTAAATATTTATCACCACCCATAGACATCATTTCATACATGTTGCAGTGGGGTTGTTGAAGATAACAATCTCAATGGAAGTGAGAAATTGTATATTTTAAAGATAATTCAATTTTATAAATATGCGAACATCAAACAGAATAATCAGAAAGAACAAATAACAGAACAGAGAATCTACCTCTTTGATAAGAACAGTTAATCGGTAAGCTGTGACACAGTCTCCTGAAAAATAAAAGGCTACTGGCTGTTTCCACGCTTTTCTTACTCCAATAGCCATAAAAGTAAGGGCACGGCTTGCAACTTCTTGTGTTCGGCCTTGGGCGGCATGATCCTGATAGCCGTCTAATTGGTCAAGTTTTGAGTTATAACTCAGGTTTTTTCTAATGGATATTTCGTCAAAAGCCACCACACACAAATTATCGCTGATTGTTCGTTGTTTCGTGATTTCTGTAATAGTTTCAATCACATCATGGTTTATTCCACACACCATTGGCATTTTGTTTAATAATGCCTTTAATGAACTTACACTAGGCAAACAAAATAGTCTACTTAATAGCCTATAACATGAGCTAGACTTTTTGTACATACTTGTCATCTAGTGTCCATCTTCGACCAGTTAACTTTCTAGGTATATTTTTTAATTGGCTTTGTAACAATAAATAAAATGGACTGCCGAGTTTTCTTTTCATTAAATTGTTAACAGCATTATCATTGTGCAATGAAGTTAATAGGGTAAACAGTAGGTATAGTTATTGGCCAGTTAAGCTACCTCAGACACTATTTATAATATATAAAAATATAAAACGGGTAGATGTAAATGAAATAATTTTTAAAATATATAACATAAACGTATTTATTCAATGGTATGGCTTACATACTCTTTTTCCATACACGTTTTTAATAAAATCAACATAAAGATACAAATATTGAATTATCGGTTATTGGCCACCATAATCACATTAATTGGCCATGTGATGTTACAGTTATTGGCCATAGAAAATAAAATACCTAGGTAATAATTAACATTATAAAATAAAAACTTTAACAACAATCCAATAGCCCTCACTATTAAAAAACTGTTCTCATCATCAGAAGGGTCGGAATCATCGTTAATTACGTAACATTTGTGGCATATAAAATCTACTAATTCGTTATCATCCGGGATATTTTATACAGTATGTAACAAAAACCCTGTCTGATCCTTAAGAGTATTATTCGGCATCGTACTGCGTACACATACAGGGTGTGTCGTAAATAGTGGTCCAGAGTAAAGGAGTCGATACACTGTATTCTTATGTATCACATACCGAAATTTTAACCATTTTCAGTTAAGGGTCTCAGAAAAAAAAAGAAAATGTTGTTTTTTTTAATTTCTGTACCTTACCTCACGAATTTGGCTGTAACTTCAGCAAATATCAATATTTTTTTTTTCTGTTTTTTTATTATTACTCTTGAATATGTGTACTATCATATCTAAACCCTTTTTTCTATTTTAAAGTCAAAGGTACATAAAGAAATTAATTTGTTTCCAACTTCAATACTCATCTCCAGCAAATCATACGACTTTAGGAGCATATTATGTAAAAAAAATGTACTGCACTGTTATTGCCCATTAGTGTTAAAAATATTTCATTAAATGCAGATTACAAAATGGTAAAATATTAGGTGGTAAGACTTAGTTATTAGTTATTAGCTAAGTTATTAGTATTCAAAACGAAAGACAGCTATTTTTGATCAAAACATTTTTTTCGGTTAAGTAAATTACAAGTAATGCAAACTGTTAAGGGTTAAACCAATAAGTCTTTTATTGTAAGTTCTTTGATTGGTTTCTTAAAATAAAATTTTGTTTTCAAATTAACCATTTAATTACCAATTAAAACAATCAATACTCAATCGTCATTGTACAAAAGTTGTTGACATTTCAGGCACGCCACAGGTACCTACAGCATTAAACCCAGATAGGTCGCAGCAATTTTAATACTAAAACAATACTACTTGAAACGAAACAGAATACGAAAAGATAAACCCTAAAACAGTAAATGCCTTTAAGTATTGGTATTTTTCACTCATACTTAAAATTAAGTCAAACAATTAATTATTCATTACAATGTTTTTACAGAACAGATTAATGTTTCTACAGACCAATTAATGTTTTTACAGAAAAAAACGATGTTTTACATAAAAAATCACTAATTATCACAACAATTTTAAATTAATCAGTTTTTTTCACTGTTTTTACATTACATTTACATTACACCAAATGTTCAAAGTGGCGACCACCAGCGGCAATGCATGCTCTGCACCGCCGAATAAAAGATCGCTTTAGCCTGCGTGCAAACCCACTTGTATTTATCTCTTCAGCCGCTGCTTGGATTCTTTGTCGTAATTGTTCGACTGAAGTGATTTGGACTTTATAAACTTTTTCTTTCAGACACCCCCAGTAGAAAAAATCAAGGGGGTTCAAGTCTGGCGAACGTGGTGGCCATAAAATTGAGCCTTGCCGCCCAATCCATCTTTGGGGATAAGTTTGGTTTAAATATTCACGCACAATAACTGCGTAGTGAGCGGGACAACCATCATTTTGCAGCCACATTGCTTCTCTTAATTCTGGATCGACATCTCTCAATAACTCTGGGAGGTCGTTTTGCAAAAAGTTTAAGTACCTTTCTCCATTCAACGTTTCGGGTAGCTCGAACGGCCCAATTATTTGCCCACCAATAATCCCCGTCCACAAATTTATTTTAAATTGATACTGGGATCGATCCTGTCTGATTAAGTTGGGATTTTCTAACTGCCAGCTGTGTAAGTTGTGCATATTCAAATACCCATCTTTTTTACATGATGATTCGTCACTCCACATTATCTTGTTATAAAATTGTGGGTCCGCTCGAATTCTACGCAGCATTTCTCTGCAAAATTGTACTCTCAATGGCGCATCCCTTGGCAACAATGTTTGTACCCTTTGAAAATGGTAAGGGTACAGCTGATGCCTTAGAATAACACGGTGAACGGTCCTCGTAGAAATGCCCGTCCTCCGTGCTATGGCACGAACAGATGTAGTTGGGTCTTCATGGACTAAATCCATTATCTCTCCGTCGTCGTACACTCTTGGCCTTCCTTCGCTAGCGCCGCCGACGCCTGTGCCAGGTAATCGACCTTCGGAATAGGCAGAATGTACTCTACTGAATACACGGTGATCAGGGTGTCGACGATTGGGATATCTTTCTCGATACAGTGGAGCTGCTACTCTACCGACACAGCCACATTCGCCGTAAATAAGATGCATTTCGGCATATTCTCTCGGCGTGTACTGAGCCATCTCTAGTTCGCCACTACACTGCACGTGTTTCCAAATCGTAGAGTCGTAGGGTTCACCAATACAACAAGTCCAAATCAGAAGCAAATCAAAGTCCATAAATCAGAAATTTAACGGCAGAAATAATACACAAATACACGAGAGGCGCATGCAACGTACGGAATAACACTGGCTAGCTAGAGGGTCTTTTTTAATTGTTCTAGTTGCTATTTAGTCTGTCTCGCTCATTCTTCTAAAGAATATTAATAAAGAAACCGCATTCCTTCTTTATCACTCCCCATACCTCACACCCCGAGCCATTTTGAATGCTTATTGTTATCTGCAGGGCTTTTTACCTGAGGTACGTTAACAAAAATTACGATATTAGCAACTTAACCGAAAAAAATGTTTTGAGCAAATTTAGATGTCTTTCGTTTTGAATACTAATAACTATTTTTTCTGAAGTCTTACCACTTAATATTTTACCATTTTGTAATCTGCATTTAATGAGGTATTTTTAACACTAATGGGCAATAACAGTGCAGTACATTTTTTTTACACAATATGCTCCTAAAGTCGTATGATTTGCTGGAGATGAGTATTGAAATTGGAAACAAATTAATTTCTTTATGTACCTTTGACTTCAAAATAGAAAAAAGGGTTTAGATATGATAGTACACATATTCAGGAGTAATAATAAGAAAACAGAATAAAAAATTAAAAAAATTGCTGAAATTACAGCCAAATTCGTGAGGCAAGGTACGGAAATTTAAAAAAACAACATATTCTTTTTTTTTTCTGAGACCCTTAACTGAATATGGTTAAAATTTCGGTATGTGATACATAAGAATACAGTGTATCGACTCCTTTACTCTGGACCACTATTTACGACACACCCTGTATACCTCACCATTTAATGGATTTGAGATTATTATTTTTCCCCAGTGAATATAATTTAATTAAAATAAAAACTGATCAACGGCAACACTGATCGCTCGACAAAGTTCACCTACAGTTTTTTGTCAAAGAAGCCGCCTGAGCGAGACGGTTTGTATGATCCCGTGTCATGAACCCGCTTTGTCGCGTGCCGCCATACAAACTTTTATCGAAAGAAACCTACGCTACAGCTGATATTGTTTTTAAGGCATAGTGAATCGGATTTCAGACACTCTGTATTTTATGTTTCAGACATAATTCTGTTTATCAAGAAACAATTAATCGAATTAAATGTAGCCCTGACAAGGGCTTTTTTAAATGTGATGTGCTTTTAGCAATGTAGGTACTTACCGATTGCAGGTATCAGTTTATTAAAACGTTCACTTATTGGTGCTCCATACTTCGGCGAACGCGCTCCACATGTCCACCTCCAACACTAATACACATTCGACACCTTTTCAGTAAATTTGCACGTACTCTTTGCAGCGCACTTGTGTCCGATTTAAGTGAGTCGAAGGCTGCCACATGTTGAAACCACATAAAGCGATGGAAATTGAGGCCTAAATCATCCAACACTTCACTTAGCTCTTCGCTCAAGAAAGACAGGTAGTAGGGACCATTCACCATGAATGGTCCCTACTACCTGTCTTTCTTCATTCAATAAATATGGTCTAATAATTTGGTCACTGAGGATACCAGCCCACACGTTAACACGCCAACGATGTTGGAAATGACTCGGTTTCATAGCGTGCGGGTTTTCGAGCGCCCACACATGTTCGTTGTGGCAGTTGAAGACACCAGTTCTCTCAAACGAGCATTCATCGGAGAAAAGCACATGATTCAAAAAACCTTCATTTTCTTCGACTTTTCTTAAGACCCAATTACAAAATTCCATTCTTGGTTCGTAATCAGTCGGCAGAAGGGATTGAACCCGCGGTAGTGATAAGGGTGCTGACCATCTCCCTTCAGCACTCTCCAAACCCGCATGTGGTTTGTGTCTAATTGTCGCGCAACAGAGCGTGTGCTTTGCGTGGGGTCCGCGGCAAACATACCCAGCACTTGTTCCTCAATTTCCACGTCGCGCTCTCGTGGTCTTCCAGCATCAGTGGCCTGCGACTCGTGCCCGTGAACACTGCCTGTGGTGTACACGCGGTTATGCAGGCATTGGAACGCACGCTCCGAAGGAACTGTCACACCTGGTCTATTGGCGAAACGCACCTCATACTCGTTCTACGCGCAGCTGCATAATTACAGTCGGTCTTGCCTAAGCACATCAACATATTAAAATATTCCTGATTGGAATACGACATTGTTCGCGAAACGATAGCGCGTGATAAGTACGGACGTTCAATCGAAAGCTATCTCCACGAAAGACTGGAAACAAGTAGTGCGCCGGTAGGCAACGAGTCGGCGACGTCAAAGAGTAGGCGGCTAGTTGAAAGAGTGCCTACAACGCGGTAGTATAGGGCGGTGTTCTTTGAAGTAAAAATAGGTAAAAATAAAAATTTTGCCGCCGGGTGGAGTGTTGTCAACTTATGGAAATTTGCCATATTCAGTGTTAAAATTCGCATTGATTATAAAAATATAAAAATCAATATCTTTTGGTTTTTATGAGTTACATTTTTATAACCATTTTTTCTAGTACGTATGTTGAACCAGGAATACGCCCTTATTGGATGGAATTTTCTTCCTTATGAGTCAAATACGGCGTCGGTCCAAACTCAGATTTAGAAGTGGGATTTTTAAGTTTAAATTGTAAAGTTGCCCTGGGAATATTATATTTATTTGCAACTGCTCTTAAAGACATCGTTTTATTCTGAATGTTTTCTAACGCCTCATCTAGGGCTTCTTTGGTGTACTGAGGTTTCTTTGGCATGATGTTATGTTATGATTTTGTCGTTTTACACTTCAAATACGCGTACCATGCATATCACTTTATATTTGTACGGATTTTAAATCACTGAACTTTGTCAATTAATTTCAGAATATGACATCCTAAAATTGTATGATCTTAAAATTTATTAAACAAACTTACCTATTTTCGATACCGGCACGAAAAAACCACAGACTACAAAAGAACGAATTCACCTAGCGGTGTTTTACCGAAACATTTTGACAGTCAACAATTGTGTTACCATAGTGCATTTTAAAATTTACCATGTAGTAATGTGGGTTGCTAGTTTTTCAATACCGATGTTGAAATGGCTAATAACTATGTAGGGGCCAATAACTATACTGTTCCCCATACATCCCTGTTGCACTTTTTAATAGTTTTGAATTTCTTTCGCAGTCTCAAAATTTCAGTTAAATTTTGTCTGCACCTTTATATAATTTCTGCTTTCTGGGTGTTAATTCCGCAATTTTATTTACATCCAGGTCCTTTAATAAGTCTGCTTTTTGATGGTTCCTGTAAAACAAATTAACATATTGATATTTGTTTCATTGGGTTTAAGATTGGGTTTAACTCAGTCCTCCTGGAAAACCAAAACAACAGCAATATTATTTATGTATTATTATAATCAATTAGACCTCAAGAAATATATAATCGACCCATTAGTATTATTCACAATAATTGAATTTTCTTTGTCAAATCTAGGCAATCTAGAGTTGAGTTTTCTACACACTGAGAAGTACTGGCTTTAGCTTCCATATCCATCTGCAATGCAGTATAAGACCGCGAAAAATTTGTTCCAAGCCAGCTCCAGACCTTTCCGCTGACTTGGAGGGGGAGGATATAGCAAGCATATTCTATATTTCAGCTGGAAAATGATATGGAAAATTATACAGAGTATAAGATCCATTATCTTCGTTCTGTTAAACGTATTCGGATGAAACCAAACTGCGTACCATCCAGATTTGATTGCCAAGCAAATAGGAAACACAAGTCCTCTTCAAGTGAACCTCGGCATGCTTTTATTAAAAGGCATGTCTATAATTAAGGAGATTGAAGAGACCATACATAATGAGAATTATGTTATATAATTACCACCTTGTAGTGAAGGTAATTTATTCTATTTGTAGTTAATGCAGTTGTACAGTCGAATTCATTAATATATTGGCCCCTTCAGGCTTCAAAAATATATGAACGTCCAAAAAGTTACTAATATTGTGACAACTATAAGCATCATTAAATTGTGGTCAAGATTTAGATTCATTATATTTTTTGTAATAGTCTTCTTAGGAAACTAAAAACAGCACACGAAAAATTTGAATTGGAAAAAGCTAAACATAACCCTAAATCATTATGGAATTAAATAAAAGAGATCACAAACACATAGAAAGATATGTACACCTCCTCTAGAACTTTTAAAAACACATCCTGATCCGCATACTGCAGCTAATCACGTATGTAAGTTTTTTACCAATATAGGCAAAGACCTAGCCTCTAAAATAACACCCACCAAATAATCTAAAATAAGTCACAGGACCAAAGCCCCATCGGAATTTACCATAACAGCACATAAATGTAGCAATTCTTCTACGTGCTCATGTACAAGGTTATCCCGTGTCACTCACACCAAATACCTGGGTGTAGTGATTGATGACGGATTCAAGTGGCACACCCAAGTTGACGATTTAACTTCAAAAGTCAGAAAATTAATCTATATTTTTAAGTCACTACGCCAGTATGCGGATTCAAAAATGCTGTATCTTGCACTATGCGACTCCGTTATCAACTATTGCATCCCGGTCTGGGGCGGCACTTTGTAAAGGTGATGCATGGCAGGCCGTATAGATTCCCCACTACTGAATTATATGCGGAATGTAGGGTACACACTGTGAGGCAGCTCTTTGTGCTCCAAGCCGTCCTGCGGGCCCATAGGCAGTCCCCCTTACCAGATCCTACCAAACGTAAAGCCAAAACTACATACGCATCAATACGGCATAAACGACCTTTGCTAGTCGTTAGCTTTACGTGGTAAGTTCACTTCTTTATAGGAAAATTAGCAAACACATCCTTAATAATAAGATAAGCAGGCATGAGGTTAAGATCAAATTAAAACATTGGCTGTATGATCAGGACTATTCCCGTACTGATGACTTAGTTACCTATCCGCTGTAACCACGCAGTTATACGTACCTACATAGTCACATAACCATTTAAACTTAGACTTGCTCAAACATTTTGTTATCCCATCATTTTCGTTTATCTACTAGATTGTATCATAAGGGAGCAAAGTAATATTTTTACGGCGAGGGCGCTTTTTTGAATCCAGAGCGAAGTGAGGGATTCTAGAGTAGAATCCCGAGCGCAGCGAGGGATTCTTTAGTAGAATCCTGAACGTAGCGAGGGATTCAAAGTACGTCGCCCGACCCAAAAATATATTTTGCGCCCGAGTGATAGATACACTCTACTTTTCATCACCCACTATGAGAAAATAAAAGGCACCTCATCAACCGGCGGCGAGACCTTAGGCCGTTGGCGTCGTACCTACCACAGCCAGTCTTTATTCATACAATATTTGCGTTAGATCTCTTTGGCGCTGAGCACTAAGATGTTCCAAATTTAAAAAGTGCGCGGAAACGTTAATTGCGGCGCACTTGTAAAGAGGATTAAAAGTTCATTACTGCCCGCTCAAAAAAGTGCGCGGAAAAGTAAATTGCGGACATTGCGAAATAACTTTCGGACTAATTCCAAATATTTATTTACGAGATTTTTCTCGTGAATAAAATTGTTATTTTATAAAATTCTCTAAAAAGAAAAATCTAAATATTGTCTCTTTACGTTTAGTACAGGTACAGAATATTTTAATCTGAGCGTAGTTACGTCGGGGAATGAGTATAAAATGTACTTACAATTGATTTTTTCCGCGAATTCAGGGCTGTTCCGAAAGTTAATATTTTGATAAGTACAATGGCCACCTTTGCTTTACGGTGTACTAAAAATATCCTCATATTGGCTAGTAAAGAAGTACAGTATCACCAATATGGGGGCTCGTATAGAGCTCCCATTATCGCGGTCCATTTTGGCGCCGAAACCACGCGGGCTACGGGCCTCGCGGCTCGCGACATCTGCGCCCCACCTCGCCATGAGGGCAGCCACCTCGTGGTGCGTCAAAGGAGGACGCTGCTCAAACTCCTCTGGTAGTGCAAGGCGCCTATAAAGCCGCAGCTGGCTCAACCGGAGGCGACGCACCACGGCGGGTTGCTCCAAAAAGCGTAGCGAGGCAGGCACCAGTGCCGCGACCGGCGTCGCGACCAGCTCCAGCTCCGCGGCCGGCACCGGCGCCGCGACAGGCACCGGCGCTGCAACAGACACCGGCGCCACCTTGACAGGCACCGGCGCCGTGACACGTACCGGCGCCGCCTGGACAGGCACCGGCGCCTCGTCAGCCACTTCGGCACGCTCCCGCCACCCTCTTAGCAGTGGCGTGCTCTCATTGGTGAAACTATGACAAAAAAAACTATGTAAAAAAAACTGTTATAATGGGAGTTTAGCTGTCACAAGCTTCATGAAATAGAATCACTGATTCCCAAAATTCAAATGGAAAATCCGACTTATCACACAAAATCTGATGGACAGTTATCTATCTCTTAATAATTAAACTCACTCACTTTTCCCTGTGGCAGGGGTCCCTGCAAGGACTGCAGCTCTTCAGAATCCTAAAATATAAGGATATATATTTATTTACTAAGCAGGTAGAACATCAAATGCATCAATAGCCAAAATAGACCAGGAAATATTTTTAGTTATGAGTAGGTAAGTACAATAAAAGGTGCTTCCCCAAAACAAGTACAATCATTGTTAAATTGCCCATAGGCCCCATAGCCTTAAAATTATGCCAAGGTAGCGGCCACACCGTTTTAATGGTTAATACTTGAGTATTAGATAAACTAGCGACCCGCCCGCGGTTTCACCCGCGCTGCCCCGTCCCTAAGAGTCGTAGCGTGATGTTAAATAGCTTAAAACCTTCCTCTTGAATCAATCTTATCTATTAAAAAAAAACGCATCAAAATCCGTTGCGTAGTTTTAAAGATCTAAGCATACATAGGGACAGACAGCGGGAAGCGACTTTGTTTTATAATATGTAGTGATTACAGGCATCAAAATTTCCCACGCACACACATACACACACTCACAAAACAGTGGAAAGAAAATCCTTAGAGATCCTAGGAATACGTCATGGCAGCATGACAAGACGAGTCTGTAAATCATAATACATACTTGATTCGGCATCTTTTCACGTAGTTATGTTTATTTTTCAAAAAATCACTTACGTTCCAAAATGGTTTCCCATTTTTTCGTTGTTACCTACGTAGGTAGCTTCTTCTGAAACAAACAAAAATACTGTTTAGAGGTAGGTACCTAATTAACCATTTCATCAATAACTGAAAGAAGTGAGAAATTCATTACCACAAAACTTGCAATTGACATTGTTAAAAAATATATAACATCACGGAGCGTGCAGTCGTGCACTCTCGAACCAAGTATCACGATCAAGTTTGACAGTTGAAAGAAAACTTTGTTACAAACTTTTGACATTACTTTTTTAACTTCCTGTTTGATTAATATAATAATATTTTGTTCTCGGATTCCTGTGCAAGATATACACTTCTGGACACATCTATTGGCCCACCTAGAGTTTAGGTTTCGATGGCCCCTACCGAAATATGATTGCTAGATTGAACAAAAACTGTTGATGCAGTTTTAAACCTGATACATTTTACCATCTTTTTCGATCGTATTGTTTTAAATTTGAATACCATACGACATGGAGCTACGCCTAACAAGTCGGATATGCGCCTTGTTAAAGGCAATTGATTTTTGAATAAAAAACATGTTTTATCAAATAAAGGTTTAATTTAATAACGCGTGTTGCCTCCATGGGCATCTACCACAGCTCTCATACGATAAGGGATAGAGTTTATCAACCGCTCTATGAAATTTTGAGGGATCATCTCCCATTCCTCTTCTATGGCAGTTTTCAACTCCTGCATCGTCTGGGCAACTGGCTGACGAGCCCTAACACGTCTTTTTAGCTCGTCCCACATGTGCTCAATGGGGTTCATGTCTGGGCTTCTGGCTGGCCAGTCCATAACTGTGATGTTCACATCCCGAAGATATTCCCTGACAATGCCGGTCGCATGGGCTCTTGCATTATCATGCATAAAAAGGAAATTTGGGCCCACATAGTCCGCGTATGGTATCACGTGAGGTTCTAAGCACTCACGAATGTACCTTTCAGCATTTAATGTTGGCAGCCGTGGTCCTGTAACAACCTCAAGTTGAGTTTTGCCGCTCGCGGATATACCGTCCCAGACAGTCCATGAGCCACCGCCATAAGCAACCCTCTCTTCAAAGCAGCATTGTGCGAAACGCTCTCCCTTACGTCGGTAGACCTTCTTCCTTCCATCATTGCCATTTAACACAATTTTAGACTCATCAGAAAAGAGTACACGGCTCCAATCTTGCTGTGTCCAATTTAAATGACTGCGTGCGAAATGAAGGCGCGCTGTTCGGTGGGCTCGCGTTAGTTTGGGCCCATTAGCTGGCTTGTGTGGTACCATATCGCGTTCTTTTAACCTTCTCCGAACAGTTCGAGCGCTCACAGATACTCCGTGGAAGTAGCGAAGTTGGTTTTGTATCTCAATGGAGGTAAGGTGACGATTTCTCAAGTTGGTCGTCACGATGAATCGATCCTGCCTTTCAGTTGTGACCCGAGATCGTGGCCTTCCTTGGCGACGAACAAAGCCGCCAGTCTCTAGGTACCTCCGATAAACATTTCGGACCGCAGATCGACTTAAATTAAGTTGAGCACTCACGTTTCTTTGTCTGTGTCCGGCCTGAATAAGTGCCACAGCTTGGGCGGCGACTTCAGGTGAAGTATCCATAGATTATTGATAGAACCTCACCTTAATGTTAAGAATAAGTAATGTTTGTTGCAAAACCAAAGATATCAATCACTTTTTCAAGAATGAAATCCAAGTAAACCAATAAAACTAAGTTTTCTTAGTATTCGATTGTTTGATATCAACAAACAGGCTCCAAATTGTCTTTTGTTTCTTTAAATTCTGTGTTCGAAATTAAAAAAAAGACTATTGAATGAAATTGTGAATGTGCCAGGTTATAAACTGCATAAAAATTTTTTGCTCGACCTAATATAAAATTTTAGCTAAGACCAAACGAAACTGAAAATACAAGGTGGGCCAATAGATGTGTCCAGAAGTGTATTTTTTATTTTTCAATTAGAATATAATTATAATTGAAAACTTTGTTACCAACTTTGATATTACTTTTTTAACTTCCTGTTTGATTAATATCATATTCTAATGAATTTATTTATTTCGAACAAACCTATTTAATCTATATCTATACTAATATATAAAGCCTGAAGAGTTTGTTTGTTTGTTTGCTTGAACGCGCTAATCTCAGGAACTACTGGGCCGATTTGAAAAATTCTTTCAGCATTAGATAGCCCATTTATTGAGAAAGGCTATAGGCTATATATCATCACGCTACGCGGACGAAGTCGCGGGCAGAAGCTAGTATTTAATAAGGTTGAATTGGAATTACATTAAGTATCTTATTTGTAGTTAAGATTTACCAAATTACTGTAATGTGCATGGAACAAGAATTTGGCAATATCTTTTGCCGAACATTATAAACGAGTTACCAAATAAATTACAAAATCTATATATGAAATGTGTTAAGAGAAATCAACTAAAAACTATTGTAAAGAAACACTACTTGTCTGTACCTAGTGTTAAGCCCGTCACAGACTTAGCTATAATATATTTAATATACCGTACTATAATATATATTATAGCAAGTTACCACACACTGAGTAATATATGTATATTTTGCCTTCATTAAATTGATGGTTGTCCTAGTGTTCGCACGTATTTTGTAATTAAGGGTGTTCTTATTTCAAAATACTAACAGTAATTATGAATTCAACAAGTACATTGTTAATGGACTTAATAGACAGTTCTTCAGAAGACGATTCCGCAGCTGCTTTTGATATGTTAGTTGCCCGGTCAGGCACAAAAACTAGAACCAAATGGATCGAATCACATATAAGAAATAAACAAACTCGTGGCGAATTTAATTTGTATCGCGATTTATCCTCAAAAAAATTTGCCCAATATTTTAGAAGTTCAAGATCGTCATTTCTAGAGCTACATGAATTGATAAAAAATGATATAAAAAAGAAAAATACGATTTTGCGCAAAAGTATTAGTTCTGAAGAACGTCTGGCTGTGTGTTTAAGGTAAGAAGAAAATTAATACAACACAGTAGGTATAAATCTTTTATTTTCTAATCAGAACTAATTTAACTTTTAAAGTTAAGGAAACAAAAAGCTTTTTTTTTTTTCAAACAGGTTTTCTTTAGCCGTATCCCTTAGAATAGGTGCCGTATGCCAGGTCCCGCACCGTTGCACATGTGGTGACGACGTCGACCGGTTCGGCCACCATGGCCTGTCGTGTATGAAGAGCTTGGGGCGTGTACCGCGGCACGCCAGTTTGAATGAGGTCATCCGTCGGGCTCTTGTTAGTGCCGGCGTCCCATCGGTCCTAGAACCTAGTGGGCTGATGCGCGACGACGGTAAGAGGCCTGATGGTATGACCCTCATTCCATGGAAGGTGGGACGGCCATTAGTGTGGGATGCTACATGCGTTGACACTATGGCGCCGTCCCACCTTTCATCCACTTCTGTTCGGGCTGGTGCTGCGGCCGCCCAAGCTGAAAACCTCAAACGGCACAAATATTCTAAGCTCGATCGGGTTTTTATGTTTGTGCCGTTTGGGGTAGAGACGATGGGGCCGTGGGGACCATCAGCTATAAGTCTGTACCGGGACCTGGCAAAACGTTTGGTGGAAGTGACGGGTCTCCAAAATGCTGGTTTTTACTTAGCACAAAAAATAAGTATAGCCATTCAACGTGGAAACGTTACCAGCATTTTGGGGACCTTTCCTTCCACCGATGTTCTTTTAGAATAGGTTTTAGTTTTAAGTTTTAGTTTATAATTTAGATTTAATTTTAGTTATTTACCTATATTGTATTTTTAGTTGACATTGAGTTTTTTTTAATATTAAATTGAAATGCAGGAAACAAAATCATTTTAATAATTGAAATCCTGGATGTAATTACGAATGTTCAGAGATTGTTCTGCCGAATCAGTATTTTGACTTTGCATTGCGTCAGGGCTATTGTACACTTCAACTGTTGGTGAGGTGTGAGATGACTGTGCAGAATCTGGTCGCAAAGAAGGTTGTTGAATAGGATAATAAGTTTCTGATGTGAGTGTATTCAGAGATTGTTCTGCCGAATCTGTATTTTGACTTTGCATTGCGTCAGGGATATTGTACACTTCAGGTGTTGCCGTTGATGAGGTGTAAGATGATTGTGCGGAAACTGGTCGTAGTGTAGGTACATGTACCTGTTTTGTAGTTTGAAAGGAGTACCACCGGTGAAATTATAAACTGAACAACCTGGAGAATTGTCTGAGTAATTTGATCTCATTAAATGTTGCTCTTTGGCTTCCATTACAATGTTAAATATTTGGCGCTGTATTCTCATTTGTAAATATTCCGGCAATTGGCATGTGGTATCGCACATACTCAAGAAAAACTTATCCATAGCACTAGTTTCATTTTTTGACTGGTTAGAAGCATTCTCCATTAATTGTCTTCTTAGGTGGTCTCTCTCGGCAGTTCTTTTCTCCCTTCTTTTCTGTTCATCTTCGAGCATAGACTGGACCGTTTTGTTTTTTTTTAATTCATAATCCTTTAAAGAATCCATGGACTCATCGCCTGTTAAGCTATCATCGTTCAGGGTATCTGTCGTGTTTCTGGAACTAGTTCCTACGTTTGTATGTTGATGTCTATTTTTCATGTGTGGAATTAAAAAGTCCATCAAATGTTCGTATTTCCATTTTGGTTTAGAATCCGCTGCTTGTCCCGTAGTTTTTTTTTTAGCATTTAACGCTTGACGGTGCCCGTCTCTTAGTTTCTTCCATAATTTTTTTATTTCTGCCACTGAAACAAACAAAATAATTGATAATAAATGAAATTTCAGGTATCTTTCAACTGGGGATTCATTTAGAACCATAGGCTTCAGTTATAGAATTGTAGAATCTACTGTGTCCAATATAGTGGAAGAAGTGTGCGATTCTTTGTGGAAGCACCTTCAGCCTAAAGTTCTCGCAGAACCTACAAAAGAAGAATGGAAGGATATTGCTTCAGTTTTTAAAGAAACGTGCCAGTTTGACCACTGCTGCGGTGCTATAGATGGCAAACACGTTATTATTAGAGCGCCATCTAATTCAGGGTCTGATTATCATAATTACAAAAACACATTTTCTATTGTGTTGCTAGCGGTAGCTGACGCAACCCGTAAGTTCAGGATAATAGATGTTGGCTCAAAAGGACGATTTAGTGATGGTGGAATATTTGCAGACAGTGTCTTGGGAAGGAAAATGTTAACTAATGGTGCTCCCACATTGCCGTTATAAAATGTTTGTAAACATTTTATAACACCAAAACATTTACTAACAAATGTTAACAATTGTTGCACTTTGTTAGAAACTGTTACATGTTATAAGTGCTCCTACATTGATGGAAAATGTTTAAACATTTTATAACATCTAGTATTGGCTCGCAGTTTGGTTTCGCCTTCTGAGGGCCGAGGACGTCTACACGAAAATGGAAGAAGATTTGCTCATTGGAATAGCTTTTATTTTTTGTTTAAAAAAGAAGAAAAAGCGCTCTTATTGGATGCGCCAAACGCTAAAAGCTAGAGGAAAATATAGTGCCACAGACTATCTCAAGGATTTGGGTATTGACGGTTGCTTAAAAGATTTTATAAGAATGAACAGTTCCGAATTTGAATATCTACAAAATTTAATTGGGGCAAAAATAGGCAAACGAGACACTACATTTAGAAAATCTGTAAGTGTGACGGAAAGACTTGCGGTAACGTTAAGATTTTTGGCAACTGGTAGCAGTTATAAAAGTCTTGGAAATGTGTTCAAGTTGTCAGACCAAGTGATATCTATTATCGTACCAGAAGTGTGCGAGGCTCTCAATGAGGTTTTAAAGGAATACATACAGGTAAGTCAAACAAAATTTTTAATTATTTTTTTATTTACTTTTAATATGATCTAATCTAATCATACTTTAGGTAGGTACCTACCTTACCTTACTAATAATTTTTTTAATAATTAACAAACCAAAGATGTATTTTTTAATTTTTGATTGATTCCAACAAATCGTTTAATGATTGGGTCGAATCTTGGCTTGATTCCGATAAATTAGACGGACTCTGTGTTCTTGCGCTGGTACGAGTATGTGTCCTGGAGTTATCCGAAGAACTGGTTTCAAATGAAGCCGAGGGACTCGGTGCGGTGTAGTATCCTCTCGAGCTACAGTCAGCATTATTTTCCGAAAAAGTGGATAGATTTGGTTCAGAGTTGTATCCCCAGGAACTACTAGCGGTTGGGTCTGTAAAGGTTGTTGGAAAATCATATTGTCCCATTGTCGCATTGTACAAAATATTGTTAATGTGATGTTGAGCAGTATTCTTAGCATGACTGTTTTTTATTTGTTTCAGTTTCATCGAGACATACTCTCCAAATGCGTCATTTTCATCCCTGCTTTTTCTAGATTCGTACATTCTTTGTAAAATATTTACAGCTTCTTGTTGTGTTGGATCTTGTTCTACTTCAGGCCGTCTTCTTTTCCGAAATGGTTTTGGGGTGGCGAAAGGCGTGCCCGTAGTTTCATCAGTGACAGTATTTCCTGTTTCGTTCAAACTGAGAGTGTTTTCTGAAGCAATTCTGTTTTCTTCGTTACCCTGAAAGAATAGAATTAAACGATAATTTCAAGTTATAGGCGCGTCAAATTAGCTAAAATTGTATGTGGCATTCCTTACCACTATAATTCCCTTTACCAACTAATAGTTAATACTTACCTATTTCCTGCGGAGAATATCCCCCATCTCCTTGTCACACTTAAGCAGTATTTTAGTGATGTTGTTCCCTCTCTCCAAGAATGTTGTGATAAAGAACAACAGATCAGTTGCAGCATCATTCTTCTCATAAACTTCGAAACTGCCACCATCCGGGGTCTTCACAACTGTGGGCTTATCACTAACATCTCGAGCATTGGATGCAGCTCTGGCCAAGAATTCTTTTATTATTTTGCGTGGGTCAAAACCCAGGTAAGCCATTGCGTCCCGTATGTGGTTCACTGAGGACCATTGCTCAGTTGTTACCTTGAGAAAGAAGGTTTCAGATGCAAAATCCACTTCTCCAAGGTTGAGGTTCCCGATCATAGCAGCACATTGCTGCTCCGAGAAATTAAAGACTTCGGCGGATTTACCGCGACCTTTACCTTTGTCAGACGACATCTCTTCGCAAATCACAAATCCTTTTAACAACTTTCAAAACAAGTTACCTCGTCTTTGTGATGGCGACGCGGTATGCTCAGACTCACTGCTCATTGCGCTACTATTATTACGCGTACTCCTGTGTAATTATGTAGGTACTCTGATATATCGGGGGCCTTATATATGAATAATGGCCACAGGATTAATGCGCCCTTCTGGCGTTTTCTTAGGCGGGGTCACCAGTTTAGTGAGGTGTAACACTAATTATGTGTGTGTTAGGGAGTAATTTCCGTCGAGAGAAATAAATAAAATAGTCTTTAGGTAACTCACGGTTATATTGCAGTCCACACACAGAAATATAATAGTCACAGAAGGAAGAAAGGCACAGTTTGTCACAAGCACATAAGTAAGAAATAGCACAGTGAAAGTAGTCTAAGAAAGCAGTACAGGATTAGGATAGATTTTATAATGTTCAGTATTACTAATTAGATTATTATAGCGGGTACATTTGCATATAAAAATTGTACAGAGCTGCATGAGCTTCGCGTCGCGTAGCGAGGTCTGGACTGAGGACATTGCAACATTACATATTATACTTATAAACTGATAAACTACTGGTCATCAAAAAAATCGGCCCACCTGCAGTTTTTCCGCAAATCACATTTTTTCTTCAACTAAACTAATCAAAATGGTTTAGTACCGATATGTTTAAATTGTCTGGTTTATTTACACTAATTTTCACACGGAAAAAACCTGAAAAAGGTAAAAAAGCCTGAATTTTTCACTATAAAGTTAAACACTATGGTTTTACACTGTTTTTAATTAATTTTAAACACGCTCTAATTTTTCAGTCTGAAGTGCTGTGATCACAATTGTTCCAGTTTAGTATTGAGTATTCCCCCCTCTTGCTCGAATGAAGGCCTGCATTCGCCTTTTTAGTGACCTGATCAAGGTTTTGATGGTCTCCTGAGGGATTCGTGTCCATTCTTCCCTGATGGCGATTTCCAGGTCTTCCAACGTTATAGGGGCTGGATTTCGGGCTCTAACTTTTTGTTTTAGCGTGTCCCACATGTGCTCTATAGGGTTAAGATCAGGGCTTCTTGCTGGCCATGACATAACCCGAATGCCAACTTCTTCAAGATAATCGGTGACAATACGCGCTACGTGTGGTCGGGCATTATCATGCATTAACTCAAAGTTTTCTCCAATATAGCCGGCATATGGCACCACGTGGTCTTCCAATATCTCGGTGATGTAGCGTGCCGCGGTCAAAGCACCATTCCTTATAAAAACCAGCTCCGTACGTCCGGTTAAAGATATACCACCCCAAAACATCACAGAGCCGCCACCGTAACTCACTGTTTCTCTTATGCAACACTGGGCATAACGTTCACCTGGTCGTCGCATGACATTACGACGGCCATCTGAACCATATAAAGTCATCCGACTCTCATCACTAAAAAGAACTGACTCCCATTGGCCTATAGACCAGTTGACGTGATTTTGCGCAAATTGAAGTCTGGCTTGTCGATGAGCTGTGGTCAATTGTGGCCCCGTTGCTGGCTTGTGTGGTCTTAAATTCTGTTCACGAAGTCTCCTCCTTACAGTACTGTCACTTATAGCCACACCCCGATCTTCACGTAAGCTTCGCTGGAGATCAACGCCAGAAAGGTGTCGATTTCGTAAAGCTGACACCACTATAAAGCGGTCATCCCTTTGAGTTGTCACCCTATGTCTTCCAGATCCAGATCTTCTTCGATACTGCCCAGTCTCCAGAAACCTTTGGTAAACTCGCCGAACTGCAGAACGGCTGAGATTTAACCTCCTGGCGACTACACGTTGACTTAAGCCTTGTTGCAGCAAAGCCACAACTTGGGCCGCCTCAGCTTCAGTGGTATCCATTATTTTTAGACAAAATTAGTCAAAACTACAGCCTCAACAATTAAACTTCACGACATTAACACCCAATCCCTAGAAAAGTCCGATTCTGACTGGAACAATGAGCCGATTCGTTCCCATGTAAAACCGTCAAATCAGCACTCAACAGTATTTCTGTGTAAAAACATTGTTAAGTACCTTCAAGTGCAGTAAGATTTATGGCAAACAAGAACTCAATCATCATATCGACCCTCAAAACAAAAAATAAACATGTGAAACAGTTTATCTGTGAAAGAATCGGTTAATATTGAAAAAAAGTGGGTGGGTCGATTTTTTTGATGACCAGTGTATAGTTAAGATTTACCAAATTACTGTAATGTGCATGGAACAAGAATTTGGCAATATCTTTTGCCGAACATTATAAACGAGTTACCAAATAAATTACAAAATCTATATATGAAATGTGTTAAGAGAAATCAACTAAAAACTATTGTAAAGAAACACTACTTGTCTGTACCTAGTGTTAAGCCCGTCACAGACTTAGCTATAATATATTTAATATACCGTACTATAATATATATTATAGCAAGTTACCACACACTGAGTAATATATGTATATTTTGCCTTCATTAAATTGATGGTTGTCCTAGTGTTCGCACGTATTTTGTAATTAAGGGTGTTCTTATTTCAAAATACTAACAGTAATTATGAATTCAACAAGTACATTGTTAATGGACTTAATAGACAGTTCTTCAGAAGACGATTCCGCAGCTGCTTTTGATATGTTAGTTGCCCGGTCAGGCACAAAAACTAGAACCAAATGGATCGAATCACATATAAGAAATAAACAAACTCGTGGCGAATTTAATTTGTATCGCGATTTATCCTCAAAAAAATTTGCCCAATATTTTAGAAGTTCAAGATCGTCATTTCTAGAGCTACATGAATTGATAAAAAATGATATAAAAAAGAAAAATACGATTTTGCGCAAAAGTATTAGTTCTGAAGAACGTCTGGCTGTGTGTTTAAGGTAAGAAGAAAATTAATACAACACAGTAGGTATAAATCTTTTATTTTCTAATCAGAACTAATTTAACTTTTAAAGTTAAGGAAACAAAAAGCTTTTTTTTTTTTCAAACAGGTTTTCTTTAGCCGTATCCCTTAGAATAGGTGCCGTATGCCAGGTCCCGCACCGTTGCACATGTGGTGACGACGTCGACCGGTTCGGCCACCATGGCCTGTCGTGTATGAAGAGCTTGGGGCGTGTACCGCGGCACGCCAGTTTGAATGAGGTCATCCGTCGGGCTCTTGTTAGTGCCGGCGTCCCATCGGTCCTAGAACCTAGTGGGCTGATGCGCGACGACGGTAAGAGGCCTGATGGTATGACCCTCATTCCATGGAAGGTGGGACGGCCATTAGTGTGGGATGCTACATGCGTTGACACTATGGCGCCGTCCCACCTTTCATCCACTTCTGTTCGGGCTGGTGCTGCGGCCGCCCAAGCTGAAAACCTCAAACGGCACAAATATTCTAAGCTCGATCGGGTTTTTATGTTTGTGCCGTTTGGGGTAGAGACGATGGGGCCGTGGGGACCATCAGCTATAAGTCTGTACCGGGACCTGGCAAAACGTTTGGTGGAAGTGACGGGTCTCCAAAATGCTGGTTTTTACTTAGCACAAAAAATAAGTATAGCCATTCAACGTGGAAACGTTACCAGCATTTTGGGGACCTTTCCTTCCACCGATGTTCTTTTAGAATAGGTTTTAGTTTTAAGTTTTAGTTTATAATTTAGATTTAATTTTAGTTATTTACCTATATTGTATTTTTAGTTGACATTGAGTTTTTTTTAATATTAAATTGAAATGCAGGAAACAAAATCATTTTAATAATTGAAATCCTGGATGTAATTACGAATGTTCAGAGATTGTTCTGCCGAATCAGTATTTTGACTTTGCATTGCGTCAGGGCTATTGTACACTTCAACTGTTGGTGAGGTGTGAGATGACTGTGCAGAATCTGGTCGCAAAGAAGGTTGTTGAATAGGATAATAAGTTTCTGATGTGAGTGTATTCAGAGATTGTTCTGCCGAATCTGTATTTTGACTTTGCATTGCGTCAGGGATATTGTACACTTCAGGTGTTGCCGTTGATGAGGTGTAAGATGATTGTGCGGAAACTGGTCGTAGTGTAGGTACATGTACCTGTTTTGTAGTTTGAAAGGAGTACCACCGGTGAAATTATAAACTGAACAACCTGGAGAATTGTCTGAGTAATTTGATCTCATTAAATGTTGCTCTTTGGCTTCCATTACAATGTTAAATATTTGGCGCTGTATTCTCATTTGTAAATATTCCGGCAATTGGCATGTGGTATCGCACATACTCAAGAAAAACTTATCCATAGCACTAGTTTCATTTTTTGACTGGTTAGAAGCATTCTCCATTAATTGTCTTCTTAGGTGGTCTCTCTCGGCAGTTCTTTTCTCCCTTCTTTTCTGTTCATCTTCGAGCATAGACTGGACCGTTTTGTTTTTTTTTAATTCATAATCCTTTAAAGAATCCATGGACTCATCGCCTGTTAAGCTATCATCGTTCAGGGTATCTGTCGTGTTTCTGGAACTAGTTCCTACGTTTGTATGTTGATGTCTATTTTTCATGTGTGGAATTAAAAAGTCCATCAAATGTTCGTATTTCCATTTTGGTTTAGAATCCGCTGCTTGTCCCGTAGTTTTTTTTTTAGCATTTAACGCTTGACGGTGCCCGTCTCTTAGTTTCTTCCATAATTTTTTTATTTCTGCCACTGAAACAAACAAAATAATTGATAATAAATGAAATTTCAGGTATCTTTCAACTGGGGATTCATTTAGAACCATAGGCTTCAGTTATAGAATTGTAGAATCTACTGTGTCCAATATAGTGGAAGAAGTGTGCGATTCTTTGTGGAAGCACCTTCAGCCTAAAGTTCTCGCAGAACCTACAAAAGAAGAATGGAAGGATATTGCTTCAGTTTTTAAAGAAACGTGCCAGTTTGACCACTGCTGCGGTGCTATAGATGGCAAACACGTTATTATTAGAGCGCCATCTAATTCAGGGTCTGATTATCATAATTACAAAAACACATTTTCTATTGTGTTGCTAGCGGTAGCTGACGCAACCCGTAAGTTCAGGATAATAGATGTTGGCTCAAAAGGACGATTTAGTGATGGTGGAATATTTGCAGACAGTGTCTTGGGAAGGAAAATGTTAACTAATGGTGCTCCCACATTGCCGTTATAAAATGTTTGTAAACATTTTATAACACCAAAACATTTACTAACAAATGTTAACAATTGTTGCACTTTGTTAGAAACTGTTACATGTTATAAGTGCTCCTACATTGATGGAAAATGTTTAAACATTTTATAACATCTAGTATTGGCTCGCAGTTTGGTTTCGCCTTCTGAGGGCCGAGGACGTCTACACGAAAATGGAAGAAGATTTGCTCATTGGAATAGCTTTTATTTTTTGTTTAAAAAAGAAGAAAAAGCGCTCTTATTGGATGCGCCAAACGCTAAAAGCTAGAGGAAAATATAGTGCCACAGACTATCTCAAGGATTTGGGTATTGACGGTTGCTTAAAAGATTTTATAAGAATGAACAGTTCCGAATTTGAATATCTACAAAATTTAATTGGGGCAAAAATAGGCAAACGAGACACTACATTTAGAAAATCTGTAAGTGTGACGGAAAGACTTGCGGTAACGTTAAGATTTTTGGCAACTGGTAGCAGTTATAAAAGTCTTGGAAATGTGTTCAAGTTGTCAGACCAAGTGATATCTATTATCGTACCAGAAGTGTGCGAGGCTCTCAATGAGGTTTTAAAGGAATACATACAGGTAAGTCAAACAAAATTTTTAATTATTTTTTTATTTACTTTTAATATGATCTAATCTAATCATACTTTAGGTAGGTACCTACCTTACCTTACTAATAATTTTTTTAATAATTAACAAACCAAAGATGTATTTTTTAATTTTTGATTGATTCCAACAAATCGTTTAATGATTGGGTCGAATCTTGGCTTGATTCCGATAAATTAGACGGACTCTGTGTTCTTGCGCTGGTACGAGTATGTGTCCTGGAGTTATCCGAAGAACTGGTTTCAAATGAAGCCGAGGGACTCGGTGCGGTGTAGTATCCTCTCGAGCTACAGTCAGCATTATTTTCCGAAAAAGTGGATAGATTTGGTTCAGAGTTGTATCCCCAGGAACTACTAGCGGTTGGGTCTGTAAAGGTTGTTGGAAAATCATATTGTCCCATTGTCGCATTGTACAAAATATTGTTAATGTGATGTTGAGCAGTATTCTTAGCATGACTGTTTTTTATTTGTTTCAGTTTCATCGAGACATACTCTCCAAATGCGTCATTTTCATCCCTGCTTTTTCTAGATTCGTACATTCTTTGTAAAATATTTACAGCTTCTTGTTGTGTTGGATCTTGTTCTACTTCAGGCCGTCTTCTTTTCCGAAATGGTTTTGGGGTGGCGAAAGGCGTGCCCGTAGTTTCATCAGTGACAGTATTTCCTGTTTCGTTCAAACTGAGAGTGTTTTCTGAAGCAATTCTGTTTTCTTCGTTACCCTGAAAGAATAGAATTAAACGATAATTTCAAGTTATAGGCGCGTCAAATTAGCTAAAATTGTATGTGGCATTCCTTACCACTATAATTCCCTTTACCAACTAATAGTTAATACTTACCTATTTCCTGCGGAGAATATCCCCCATCTCCTTGTCACACTTAAGCAGTATTTTAGTGATGTTGTTCCCTCTCTCCAAGAATGTTGTGATAAAGAACAACAGATCAGTTGCAGCATCATTCTTCTCATAAACTTCGAAACTGCCACCATCCGGGGTCTTCACAACTGTGGGCTTATCACTAACATCTCGAGCATTGGATGCAGCTCTGGCCAAGAATTCTTTTATTATTTTGCGTGGGTCAAAACCCAGGTAAGCCATTGCGTCCCGTATGTGGTTCACTGAGGACCATTGCTCAGTTGTTACCTTGAGAAAGAAGGTTTCAGATGCAAAATCCACTTCTCCAAGGTTGAGGTTCCCGATCATAGCAGCACATTGCTGCTCCGAGAAATTAAAGACTTCGGCGGATTTACCGCGACCTTTACCTTTGTCAGACGACATCTCTTCGCAAATCACAAATCCTTTTAACAACTTTCAAAACAAGTTACCTCGTCTTTGTGATGGCGACGCGGTATGCTCAGACTCACTGCTCATTGCGCTACTATTATTACGCGTACTCCTGTGTAATTATGTAGGTACTCTGATATATCGGGGGCCTTATATATGAATAATGGCCACAGGATTAATGCGCCCTTCTGGCGTTTTCTTAGGCGGGGTCACCAGTTTAGTGAGGTGTAACACTAATTATGTGTGTGTTAGGGAGTAATTTCCGTCGAGAGAAATAAATAAAATAGTCTTTAGGTAACTCACGGTTATATTGCAGTCCACACACAGAAATATAATAGTCACAGAAGGAAGAAAGGCACAGTTTGTCACAAGCACATAAGTAAGAAATAGCACAGTGAAAGTAGTCTAAGAAAGCAGTACAGGATTAGGATAGATTTTATAATGTTCAGTATTACTAATTAGATTATTATAGCGGATACATTTGCATATAAAAATTGTACAGAGCTGCATGAGCTTCGCGTCGCGTAGCGAGGTCTGGACTGAGGACATTGCAACATTACATATTATACTTATAAACTGATAAACTACTGGTCATCAAAAAAATCGGCCCACCTGCAGTTTTTCCGCAAATCACATTTTTTCTTCAACTAAACTAATCAAAATGGTTTAGTACCGATATGTTTAAATTGTCTGGTTTATTTACACTAATTTTCACACGGAAAAAACCTGAAAAAGGTAAAAAAGCCTGAATTTTTCACTATAAAGTTAAACACTATGGTTTTACACTGTTTTTAATTAATTTTAAACACGCTCTAATTTTTCAGTCTGAAGTGCTGTGATCACAATTGTTCCAGTTTAGTATTGAGTATTCCCCCCTCTTGCTCGAATGAAGGCCTGCATTCGCCTTTTTAGTGACCTGATCAAGGTTTTGATGGTCTCCTGAGGGATTCGTGTCCATTCTTCCCTGATGGCGATTTCCAGGTCTTCCA
This sequence comes from Acronicta leporina, assembly GCA_947256265.1. Classification (NCBI taxonomy): domain Eukaryota; kingdom Metazoa; phylum Arthropoda; class Insecta; order Lepidoptera; family Noctuidae; genus Acronicta; species Acronicta leporina. The sequence goes on along the minus strand of OX366532.1, from coordinate 11,550,753 downwards.
ACGTTATAGGGGCTGGATTTCGGGCTCTAACTTTTTGTTTTAGCGTGTCCCACATGTGCTCTATAGGGTTAAGATCAGGGCTTCTTGCTGGCCATGACATAACCCGAATGCCAACTTCTTCAAGATAATCGGTGACAATACGCGCTACGTGTGGTCGGGCATTATCATGCATTAACTCAAAGTTTTCTCCAATATAGCCGGCATATGGCACCACGTGGTCTTCCAATATCTCGGTGATGTAGCGTGCCGCGGTCAAAGCACCATTCCTTATAAAAACCAGCTCCGTACGTCCGGTTAAAGATATACCACCCCAAAACATCACAGAGCCGCCACCGTAACTCACTGTTTCTCTTATGCAACACTGGGCATAACGTTCACCTGGTCGTCGCATGACATTACGACGGCCATCTGAACCATATAAAGTCATCCGACTCTCATCACTAAAAAGAACTGACTCCCATTGGCCTATAGACCAGTTGACGTGATTTTGCGCAAATTGAAGTCTGGCTTGTCGATGAGCTGTGGTCAATTGTGGCCCCGTTGCTGGCTTGTGTGGTCTTAAATTCTGTTCACGAAGTCTCCTCCTTACAGTACTGTCACTTATAGCCACACCCCGATCTTCACGTAAGCTTCGCTGGAGATCAACGCCAGAAAGGTGTCGATTTCGTAAAGCTGACACCACTATAAAGCGGTCATCCCTTTGAGTTGTCACCCTATGTCTTCCAGATCCAGATCTTCTTCGATACTGCCCAGTCTCCAGAAACCTTTGGTAAACTCGCCGAACTGCAGAACGGCTGAGATTTAACCTCCTGGCGACTACACGTTGACTTAAGCCTTGTTGCAGCAAAGCCACAACTTGGGCCGCCTCAGCTTCAGTGGTATCCATTATTTTTAGACAAAATTAGTCAAAACTACAGCCTCAACAATTAAACTTCACGACATTAACACCCAATCCCTAGAAAAGTCCGATTCTGACTGGAACAATGAGCCGATTCGTTCCCATGTAAAACCGTCAAATCAGCACTCAACAGTATTTCTGTGTAAAAACATTGTTAAGTACCTTCAAGTGCAGTAAGATTTATGGCAAACAAGAACTCAATCATCATATCGACCCTCAAAACAAAAAATAAACATGTGAAACAGTTTATCTGTGAAAGAATCGGTTAATATTGAAAAAAAGTGGGTGGGTCGATTTTTTTGATGACCAGTGTAGTTAAGATTTACCAAATTACTGTAATGTGCATGGAACAAGAATTTGGCAATATCTTTTGCCGAACATTATAAACGAGTTACCAAATAAATTACAAAATCTATATATGAAATGTGTTAAGAGAAATCAACTAAAAACTATTGTAAAGAAACACTACTTGTCTGTACCTAGTGTTAAGCCCGTCACAGACTTAGCTATAATATATTTAATATACCGTACTATAATATATATTATAGCAAGTTACCACACACTGAGTAATATATGTATATTTTGCCTTCATTAAATTGATGGTTGTCCTAGTGTTCGCACGTATTTTGTAATTAAGGGTGTTCTTATTTCAAAATACTAACAGTAATTATGAATTCAACAAGTACATTGTTAATGGACTTAATAGACAGTTCTTCAGAAGACGATTCCGCAGCTGCTTTTGATATGTTAGTTGCCCGGTCAGGCACAAAAACTAGAACCAAATGGATCGAATCACATATAAGAAATAAACAAACTCGTGGCGAATTTAATTTGTATCGCGATTTATCCTCAAAAAAATTTGCCCAATATTTTAGAAGTTCAAGATCGTCATTTCTAGAGCTACATGAATTGATAAAAAATGATATAAAAAAGAAAAATACGATTTTGCGCAAAAGTATTAGTTCTGAAGAACGTCTGGCTGTGTGTTTAAGGTAAGAAGAAAATTAATACAACACAGTAGGTATAAATCTTTTATTTTCTAATCAGAACTAATTTAACTTTTAAAGTTAAGGAAACAAAAAGCTTTTTTTTTTTTCAAACAGGTTTTCTTTAGCCGTATCCCTTAGAATAGGTGCCGTATGCCAGGTCCCGCACCGTTGCACATGTGGTGACGACGTCGACCGGTTCGGCCACCATGGCCTGTCGTGTATGAAGAGCTTGGGGCGTGTACCGCGGCACGCCAGTTTGAATGAGGTCATCCGTCGGGCTCTTGTTAGTGCCGGCGTCCCATCGGTCCTAGAACCTAGTGGGCTGATGCGCGACGACGGTAAGAGGCCTGATGGTATGACCCTCATTCCATGGAAGGTGGGACGGCCATTAGTGTGGGATGCTACATGCGTTGACACTATGGCGCCGTCCCACCTTTCATCCACTTCTGTTCGGGCTGGTGCTGCGGCCGCCCAAGCTGAAAACCTCAAACGGCACAAATATTCTAAGCTCGATCGGGTTTTTATGTTTGTGCCGTTTGGGGTAGAGACGATGGGGCCGTGGGGACCATCAGCTATAAGTCTGTACCGGGACCTGGCAAAACGTTTGGTGGAAGTGACGGGTCTCCAAAATGCTGGTTTTTACTTAGCACAAAAAATAAGTATAGCCATTCAACGTGGAAACGTTACCAGCATTTTGGGGACCTTTCCTTCCACCGATGTTCTTTTAGAATAGGTTTTAGTTTTAAGTTTTAGTTTATAATTTAGATTTAATTTTAGTTATTTACCTATATTGTATTTTTAGTTGACATTGAGTTTTTTTTAATATTAAATTGAAATGCAGGAAACAAAATCATTTTAATAATTGAAATCCTGGATGTAATTACGAATGTTCAGAGATTGTTCTGCCGAATCAGTATTTTGACTTTGCATTGCGTCAGGGCTATTGTACACTTCAACTTTTGGTGAGGTGTGAGATGACTGTGCAGAATCTGGTCGCAAAGAAGGTTGTTGAATAGGATAATAAGTTTCTGATGTGAGTGTATTCAGAGATTGTTCTGCCGAATCTGTATTTTGACTTTGCATTGCGTCAGGGATATTGTACACTTCAGGTGTTGCCGTTGATGAGGTGTAAGATGATTGTGCGGAAACTGGTCGTAGTGTAGGTACATGTACCTGTTTTGTAGTTTGAAAGGAGTACCACCGGTGAAATTATAAACTGAACAACCTGGAGAATTGTCTGAGTAATTTGATCTCATTAAATGTTGCTCTTTGGCTTCCATTACAATGTTAAATATTTGGCGCTGTATTCTCATTTGTAAATATTCCGGCAATTGGCATGTGGTATCGCACATACTCAAGAAAAACTTATCCATAGCACTAGTTTCATTTTTTGACTGGTTAGAAGCATTCTCCATTAATTGTCTTCTTAGGTGGTCTCTCTCGGCAGTTCTTTTCTCCCTTCTTTTCTGTTCATCTTCGAGCATAGACTGGACCGTTTTGTTTTTTTTTAATTCATAATCCTTTAAAGAATCCATGGACTCATCGCCTGTTAAGCTATCATCGTTCAGGGTATCTGTCGTGTTTCTGGAACTAGTTCCTACGTTTGTATGTTGATGTCTATTTTTCATGTGTGGAATTAAAAAGTCCATCAAATGTTCGTATTTCCATTTTGGTTTAGAATCCGCTGCTTGTCCCGTAGTTTTTTTTTTAGCATTTAACGCTTGACGGTGCCCGTCTCTTAGTTTCTTCCATAATTTTTTTATTTCTGCCACTGAAACAAACAAAATAATTGATAATAAATGAAATTTCAGGTATCTTTCAACTGGGGATTCATTTAGAACCATAGGCTTCAGTTATAGAATTGTAGAATCTACTGTGTCCAATATAGTGGAAGAAGTGTGCGATTCTTTGTGGAAGCACCTTCAGCCTAAAGTTCTCGCAGAACCTACAAAAGAAGAATGGAAGGATATTGCTTCAGTTTTTAAAGAAACGTGCCAGTTTGACCACTGCTGCGGTGCTATAGATGGCAAACACGTTATTATTAGAGCGCCATCTAATTCAGGGTCTGATTATCATAATTACAAAAACACATTTTCTATTGTGTTGCTAGCGGTAGCTGACGCAACCCGTAAGTTCAGGATAATAGATGTTGGCTCAAAAGGACGATTTAGTGATGGTGGAATATTTGCAGACAGTGTCTTGGGAAGGAAAATGTTAACTAATGGTGCTCCCACATTGCCGTTATAAAATGTTTGTAAACATTTTATAACACCAAAACATTTACTAACAAATGTTAACAATTGTTGCACTTTGTTAGAAACTGTTACATGTTATAAGTGCTCCTACATTGATGGAAAATGTTTAAACATTTTATAACATCTAGTATTGGCTCGCAGTTTGGTTTCGCCTTCTGAGGGCCGAGGACGTCTACACGAAAATGGAAGAAGATTTGCTCATTGGAATAGCTTTTATTTTTTGTTTAAAAAAGAAGAAAAAGCGCTCTTATTGGATGCGCCAAACGCTAAAAGCTAGAGGAAAATATAGTGCCACAGACTATCTCAAGGATTTGGGTATTGACGGTTGCTTAAAAGATTTTATAAGAATGAACAGTTCCGAATTTGAATATCTACAAAATTTAATTGGGGCAAAAATAGGCAAACGAGACACTACATTTAGAAAATCTGTAAGTGTGACGGAAAGACTTGCGGTAACGTTAAGATTTTTGGCAACTGGTAGCAGTTATAAAAGTCTTGGAAATGTGTTCAAGTTGTCAGACCAAGTGATATCTATTATCGTACCAGAAGTGTGCGAGGCTCTCAATGAGGTTTTAAAGGAATACATACAGGTAAGTCAAACAAAATTTTTAATTATTTTTTTATTTACTTTTAATATGATCTAATCTAATCATACTTTAGGTAGGTACCTACCTTACCTTACTAATAATTTTTTTAATAATTAACAAACCAAAGATGTATTTTTTAATTTTTGATTGATTCCAACAAATCGTTTAATGATTGGGTCGAATCTTGGCTTGATTCCGATAAATTAGACGGACTCTGTGTTCTTGCGCTGGTACGAGTATGTGTCCTGGAGTTATCCGAAGAACTGGTTTCAAACGAAGCCGAGGGACTCGGTGCGGTGTAGTATCCTCTCGAGCTACAGTCAGCATTATTTTCCGAAAAAGTGGATAGATTTGGTTCAGAGTTGTATCCCCAGGAACTACTAGCGGTTGGGTCTGTAAAGGTTGTTGGAAAATCATATTGTCCCATTGTCGCATTGTACAAAATATTGTTAATGTGATGTTGAGCAGTATTCTTAGCATGACTGTTTTTTATTTGTTTCAGTTTCATCGAGACATACTCTCCAAATGCGTCATTTTCATCCCTGCTTTTTCTAGATTCGTACATTCTTTGTAAAATATTTACAGCTTCTTGTTGTGTTGGATCTTGTTCTACTTCAGGCCGTCTTCTTTTCCGAAATGGTTTTGGGGTGGCGAAAGGCGTGCCCGTAGTTTCATCAGTGACAGTATTTCCTGTTTCGTTCAAACTGAGAGTGTTTTCTGAAGCAATTCTGTTTTCTTCGTTACCCTGAAAGAATAGAATTAAACGATAATTTCAAGTTATAGGCGCGTCAAATTAGCTAAAATTGTATGTGGCATTCCTTACCACTATAATTCCCTTTACCAACTAATAGTTAATACTTACCTATTTCCTGCGGAGAATATCCCCCATCTCCTTGTCACACTTAAGCAGTATTTTAGTGATGTTGTTCCCTCTCTCCAAGAATGTTGTGATAAAGAACAACAGATCAGTTGCAGCATCATTCTTCTCATAAACTTCGAAACTGCCACCATCCGGGGTCTTCACAACTGTGGGCTTATCACTAACATCTCGAGCATTGGATGCAGCTCTGGCCAAGAATTCTTTTATTATTTTGCGTGGGTCAAAACCCAGGTAAGCCATTGCGTCCCGTATGTGGTTCACTGAGGACCATTGCTCAGTTGTTACCTTGAGAAAGAAGGTTTCAGATGCAAAATCCACTTCTCCAAGGTTGAGGTTCCCGATCATAGCAGCACATTGCTGCTCCGAGAAATTAAAGACTTCGGCGGATTTACCGCGACCTTTACCTTTGTCAGACGACATCTCTTCGCAAATCACAAATCCTTTTAACAACTTTCAAAACAAGTTACCTCGTCTTTGTGATGGCGACGCGGTATGCTCAGACTCACTGCTCATTGCGCTACTATTATTACGCGTACTCCTGTGTAATTATGTAGGTACTCTGATATATCGGGGGCCTTATATATGAATAATGGCCACAGGATTAATGCGCCCTTCTGGCGTTTTCTTAGGCGGGGTCACCAGTTTAGTGAGGTGTAACACTAATTATGTGTGTGTTAGGGAGTAATTTCCGTCGAGAGAAATAAATAAAATAGTCTTTAGGTAACTCACGGTTATATTGCAGTCCACACACAGAAATATAATAGTCACAGAAGGAAGAAAGGCACAGTTTGTCACAAGCACATAAGTAAGAAATAGCACAGTGAAAGTAGTCTAAGAAAGCAGTACAGGATTAGGATAGATTTTATAATGTTCAGTATTACTAATTAGATTATTATAGCGGATACATTTGCATATAAAAATTGTACAGAGCTGCATGAGCTTCGCGTCGCGTAGCGAGGTCTGGACTGAGGACATTGCAACATTACATATTATACTTATAAACTGATAAACTACTGGTCATCAAAAAAATCGGCCCACCTGCAGTTTTTCCGCAAATCACATTTTTTCTTCAACTAAACTAATCAAAATGGTTTAGTACCGATATGTTTAAATTGTCTGGTTTATTTACACTAATTTTCACACGGAAAAAACCTGAAAAAGGTAAAAAAGCCTGAATTTTTCACTATAAAGTTAAACACTATGGTTTTACACTGTTTTTAATTAATTTTAAACACGCTCTAATTTTTCAGTCTGAAGTGCTGTGATCACAATTGTTCCAGTTTAGTATTGAGTATTCCCCCCTCTTGCTCGAATGAAGGCCTGCATTCGCCTTTTTAGTGACCTGATCAAGGTTTTGATGGTCTCCTGAGGGATTCGTGTCCATTCTTCCCTGATGGCGATTTCCAGGTCTTCCAACGTTATAGGGGCTGGATTTCGGGCTCTAACTTTTTGTTTTAGCGTGTCCCACATGTGCTCTATAGGGTTAAGATCAGGGCTTCTTGCTGGCCATGACATAACCCGAATGCCAACTTCTTCAAGATAATCGGTGACAATACGCGCTACGTGTGGTCGGGCATTATCATGCATTAACTCAAAGTTTTCTCCAATATAGCCGGCATATGGCACCACGTGGTCTTCCAATATCTCGGTGATGTAGCGTGCCGCGGTCAAAGCACCATTCCTTATAAAAACCAGCTCCGTACGTCCGGTTAAAGATATACCACCCCAAAACATCACAGAGCCGCCACCGTAACTCACTGTTTCTCTTATGCAACACTGGGCATAACGTTCACCTGGTCGTCGCATGACATTACGACGGCCATCTGAACCATATAAAGTCATCCGACTCTCATCACTAAAAAGAACTGACTCCCATTGGCCTATAGACCAGTTGACGTGATTTTGCGCAAATTGAAGTCTGGCTTGTCGATGAGCTGTGGTCAATTGTGGCCCCGTTGCTGGCTTGTGTGGTCTTAAATTCTGTTCACGAAGTCTCCTCCTTACAGTACTGTCACTTATAGCCACACCCCGATCTTCACGTAAGCTTCGCTGGAGATCAACGCCAGAAAGGTGTCGATTTCGTAAAGCTGACACCACTATAAAGCGGTCATCCCTTTGAGTTGTCACCCTATGTCTTCCAGATCCAGATCTTCTTCGATACTGCCCAGTCTCCAGAAACCTTTGGTAAACTCGCCGAACTGCAGAACGGCTGAGATTTAACCTCCTGGCGACTACACGTTGACTTAAGCCTTGTTGCAGCAAAGCCACAACTTGGGCCGCCTCAGCTTCAGTGGTATCCATTATTTTTAGACAAAATTAGTCAAAACTACAGCCTCAACAATTAAACTTCACGACATTAACACCCAATCCCTAGAAAAGTCCGATTCTGACTGGAACAATGAGCCGATTCGTTCCCATGTAAAACCGTCAAATCAGCACTCAACAGTATTTCTGTGTAAAAACATTGTTAAGTACCTTCAAGTGCAGTAAGATTTATGGCAAACAAGAACTCAATCATCATATCGACCCTCAAAACAAAAAATAAACATGTGAAACAGTTTATCTGTGAAAGAATCGGTTAATATTGAAAAAAAGTGGGTGGGTCGATTTTTTTGATGACCAGTGTATAGTTAAGATTTACCAAATTACTGTAATGTGCATGGAACAAGAATTTGGCAATATCTTTTGCCGAACATTATAAACGAGTTACCAAATAAATTACAAAATCTATATATGAAATGTGTTAAGAGAAATCAACTAAAAACTATTGTAAAGAAACACTACTTGTCTGTACCTAGTGTTAAGCCCGTCACAGACTTAGCTATAATATATTTAATATACCGTACTATAATATATATTATAGCAAGTTACCACACACTGAGTAATATATGTATATTTTGCCTTCATTAAATTGATGGTTGTCCTAGTGTTCGCACGTATTTTGTAATTAAGGGTGTTCTTATTTCAAAATACTAACAGTAATTATGAATTCAACAAGTACATTGTTAATGGACTTAATAGACAGTTCTTCAGAAGACGATTCCGCAGCTGCTTTTGATATGTTAGTTGCCCGGTCAGGCACAAAAACTAGAACCAAATGGATCGAATCACATATAAGAAATAAACAAACTCGTGGCGAATTTAATTTGTATCGCGATTTATCCTCAAAAAAATTTGCCCAATATTTTAGAAGTTCAAGATCGTCATTTCTAGAGCTACATGAATTGATAAAAAATGATATAAAAAAGAAAAATACGATTTTGCGCAAAAGTATTAGTTCTGAAGAACGTCTGGCTGTGTGTTTAAGGTAAGAAGAAAATTAATACAACACAGTAGGTATAAATCTTTTATTTTCTAATCAGAACTAATTTAACTTTTAAAGTTAAGGAAACAAAAAGCTTTTTTTTTTTTCAAACAGGTTTTCTTTAGCCGTATCCCTTAGAATAGGTGCCGTATGCCAGGTCCCGCACCGTTGCACATGTGGTGACGACGTCGACCGGTTCGGCCACCATGGCCTGTCGTGTATGAAGAGCTTGGGGCGTGTACCGCGGCACGCCAGTTTGAATGAGGTCATCCGTCGGGCTCTTGTTAGTGCCGGCGTCCCATCGGTCCTAGAACCTAGTGGGCTGATGCGCGACGACGGTAAGAGGCCTGATGGTATGACCCTCATTCCATGGAAGGTGGGACGGCCATTAGTGTGGGATGCTACATGCGTTGACACTATGGCGCCGTCCCACCTTTCATCCACTTCTGTTCGGGCTGGTGCTGCGGCCGCCCAAGCTGAAAACCTCAAACGGCACAAATATTCTAAGCTCGATCGGGTTTTTATGTTTGTGCCGTTTGGGGTAGAGACGATGGGGCCGTGGGGACCATCAGCTATAAGTCTGTACCGGGACCTGGCAAAACGTTTGGTGGAAGTGACGGGTCTCCAAAATGCTGGTTTTTACTTAGCACAAAAAATAAGTATAGCCATTCAACGTGGAAACGTTACCAGCATTTTGGGGACCTTTCCTTCCACCGATGTTCTTTTAGAATAGGTTTTAGTTTTAAGTTTTAGTTTATAATTTAGATTTAATTTTAGTTATTTACCTATATTGTATTTTTAGTTGACATTGAGTTTTTTTTAATATTAAATTGAAATGCAGGAAACAAAATCATTTTAATAATTGAAATCCTGGATGTAATTACGAATGTTCAGAGATTGTTCTGCCGAATCAGTATTTTGACTTTGCATTGCGTCAGGGCTATTGTACACTTCAACTGTTGGTGAGGTGTGAGATGACTGTGCAGAATCTGGTCGCAAAGAAGGTTGTTGAATAGGATAATAAGTTTCTGATGTGAGTGTATTCAGAGATTGTTCTGCCGAATCTGTATTTTGACTTTGCATTGCGTCAGGGATATTGTACACTTCAGGTGTTGCCGTTGATGAGGTGTAAGATGATTGTGCGGAAACTGGTCGTAGTGTAGGTACATGTACCTGTTTTGTAGTTTGAAAGGAGTACCACCGGTGAAATTATAAACTGAACAACCTGGAGAATTGTCTGAGTAATTTGATCTCATTAAATGTTGCTCTTTGGCTTCCATTACAATGTTAAATATTTGGCGCTGTATTCTCATTTGTAAATATTCCGGCAATTGGCATGTGGTATCGCACATACTCAAGAAAAACTTATCCATAGCACTAGTTTCATTTTTTGACTGGTTAGAAGCATTCTCCATTAATTGTCTTCTTAGGTGGTCTCTCTCGGCAGTTCTTTTCTCCCTTCTTTTCTGTTCATCTTCGAGCATAGACTGGACCGTTTTGTTTTTTTTTAATTCATAATCCTTTAAAGAATCCATGGACTCATCGCCTGTTAAGCTATCATCGTTCAGGGTATCTGTCGTGTTTCTGGAACTAGTTCCTACGTTTGTATGTTGATGTCTATTTTTCATGTGTGGAATTAAAAAGTCCATCAAATGTTCGTATTTCCATTTTGGTTTAGAATCCGCTGCTTGTCCCGTAGTTTTTTTTTTAGCATTTAACGCTTGACGGTGCCCGTCTCTTAGTTTCTTCCATAATTTTTTTATTTCTGCCACTGAAACAAACAAAATAATTGATAATAAATGAAATTTCAGGTATCTTTCAACTGGGGATTCATTTAGAACCATAGGCTTCAGTTATAGAATTGTAGAATCTACTGTGTCCAATATAGTGGAAGAAGTGTGCGATTCTTTGTGGAAGCACCTTCAGCCTAAAGTTCTCGCAGAACCTACAAAAGAAGAATGGAAGGATATTGCTTCAGTTTTTAAAGAAACGTGCCAGTTTGACCACTGCTGCGGTGCTATAGATGGCAAACACGTTATTATTAGAGCGCCATCTAATTCAGGGTCTGATTATCATAATTACAAAAACACATTTTCTATTGTGTTGCTAGCGGTAGCTGACGCAACCCGTAAGTTCAGGATAATAGATGTTGGCTCAAAAGGACGATTTAGTGATGGTGGAATATTTGCAGACAGTGTCTTGGGAAGGAAAATGTTAACTAATGGTGCTCCCACATTGCCGTTATAAAATGTTTGTAAACATTTTATAACACCAAAACATTTACTAACAAATGTTAACAATTGTTGCACTTTGTTAGAAACTGTTACATGTTATAAGTGCTCCTACATTGATGGAAAATGTTTAAACATTTTATAACATCTAGTATTGGCTCGCAGTTTGGTTTCGCCTTCTGAGGGCCGAGGACGTCTACACGAAAATGGAAGAAGATTTGCTCATTGGAATAGCTTTTATTTTTTGTTTAAAAAAGAAGAAAAAGCGCTCTTATTGGATGCGCCAAACGCTAAAAGCTAGAGGAAAATATAGTGCCACAGACTATCTCAAGGATTTGGGTATTGACGGTTGCTTAAAAGATTTTATAAGAATGAACAGTTCCGAATTTGAATATCTACAAAATTTAATTGGGGCAAAAATAGGCAAACGAGACACTACATTTAGAAAATCTGTAAGTGTGACGGAAAGACTTGCGGTAACGTTAAGATTTTTGGCAACTGGTAGCAGTTATAAAAGTCTTGGAAATGTGTTCAAGTTGTCAGACCAAGTGATATCTATTATCGTACCAGAAGTGTGCGAGGCTCTCAATGAGGTTTTAAAGGAATACATACAGGTAAGTCAAACAAAATTTTTAATTATTTTTTTATTTACTTTTAATATGATCTAATCTAATCATACTTTAGGTAGGTACCTACCTTACCTTACTAATAATTTTTTTAATAATTAACAAACCAAAGATGTATTTTTTAATTTTTGATTGATTCCAACAAATCGTTTAATGATTGGGTCGAATCTTGGCTTGATTCCGATAAATTAGACGGACTCTGTGTTCTTGCGCTGGTACGAGTATGTGTCCTGGAGTTATCCGAAGAACTGGTTTCAAATGAAGCCGAGGGACTCGGTGCGGTGTAGTATCCTCTCGAGCTACAGTCAGCATTATTTTCCGAAAAAGTGGATAGATTTGGTTCAGAGTTGTATCCCCAGGAACTACTAGCGGTTGGGTCTGTAAAGGTTGTTGGAAAATCATATTGTCCCATTGTCGCATTGTACAAAATATTGTTAATGTGATGTTGAGCAGTATTCTTAGCATGACTGTTTTTTATTTGTTTCAGTTTCATCGAGACATACTCTCCAAATGCGTCATTTTCATCCCTGCTTTTTCTAGATTCGTACATTCTTTGTAAAATATTTACAGCTTCTTGTTGTGTTGGATCTTGTTCTACTTCAGGCCGTCTTCTTTTCCGAAATGGTTTTGGGGTGGCGAAAGGCGTGCCCGTAGTTTCATCAGTGACAGTATTTCCTGTTTCGTTCAAACTGAGAGTGTTTTCTGAAGCAATTCTGTTTTCTTCGTTACCCTGAAAGAATAGAATTAAACGATAATTTCAAGTTATAGGCGCGTCAAATTAGCTAAAATTGTATGTGGCATTCCTTACCACTATAATTCCCTTTACCAACTAATAGTTAATACTTACCTATTTCCTGCGGAGAATATCCCCCATCTCCTTGTCACACTTAAGCAGTATTTTAGTGATGTTGTTCCCTCTCTCCAAGAATGTTGTGATAAAGAACAACAGATCAGTTGCAGCATCATTCTTCTCATAAACTTCGAAACTGCCACCATCCGGGGTCTTCACAACTGTGGGCTTATCACTAACATCTCGAGCATTGGATGCAGCTCTGGCCAAGAATTCTTTTATTATTTTGCGTGGGTCAAAACCCAGGTAAGCCATTGCGTCCCGTATGTGGTTCACTGAGGACCATTGCTCAGTTGTTACCTTGAGAAAGAAGGTTTCAGATGCAAAATCCACTTCTCCAAGGTTGAGGTTCCCGATCATAGCAGCACATTGCTGCTCCGAGAAATTAAAGACTTCGGCGGATTTACCGCGACCTTTACCTTTGTCAGACGACATCTCTTCGCAAATCACAAATCCTTTTAACAACTTTCAAAACAAGTTACCTCGTCTTTGTGATGGCGACGCGGTATGCTCAGACTCACTGCTCATTGCGCTACTATTATTACGCGTACTCCTGTGTAATTATGTAGGTACTCTGATATATCGGGGGCCTTATATATGAATAATGGCCACAGGATTAATGCGCCCTTCTGGCGTTTTCTTAGGCGGGGTCACCAGTTTAGTGAGGTGTAACACTAATTATGTGTGTGTTAGGGAGTAATTTCCGTCGAGAGAAATAAATAAAATAGTCTTTAGGTAACTCACGGTTATATTGCAGTCCACACACAGAAATATAATAGTCACAGAAGGAAGAAAGGCACAGTTTGTCACAAGCACATAAGTAAGAAATAGCACAGTGAAAGTAGTCTAAGAAAGCAGTACAGGATTAGGATAGATTTTATAATGTTCAGTATTACTAATTAGATTATTATAGCGGATACATTTGCATATAAAAATTGTACAGAGCTGCATGAGCTTCGCGTCGCGTAGCGAGGTCTGGACTGAGGACATTGCAACATTACATATTATACTTATAAACTGATAAACTACTGGTCATCAAAAAAATCGGCCCACCTGCAGTTTTTCCGCAAATCACATTTTTTCTTCAACTAAACTAATCAAAATGGTTTAGTACCGATATGTTTAAATTGTCTGGTTTATTTACACTAATTTTCACACGGAAAAAACCTGAAAAAGGTAAAAAAGCCTGAATTTTTCACTATAAAGTTAAACACTATGGTTTTACACTGTTTTTAATTAATTTTAAACACGCTCTAATTTTTCAGTCTGAAGTGCTGTGATCACAATTGTTCCAGTTTAGTATTGAGTATTCCCCCCTCTTGCTCGAATGAAGGCCTGCATTCGCCTTTTTAGTGACCTGATCAAGGTTTTGATGGTCTCCTGAGGGATTCGTGTCCATTCTTCCCTGATGGCGATTTCCAGGTCTTCCAACGTTATAGGGGCTGGATTTCGGGCTCTAACTTTTTGTTTTAGCGTGTCCCACATGTGCTCTATAGGGTTAAGATCAGGGCTTCTTGCTGGCCATGACATAACCCGAATGCCAACTTCTTCAAGATAATCGGTGACAATACGCGCTACGTGTGGTCGGGCATTATCATGCATTAACTCAAAGTTTTCTCCAATATAGCCGGCATATGGCACCACGTGGTCTTCCAATATCTCGGTGATGTAGCGTGCCGCGGTCAAAGCACCATTCCTTATAAAAACCAGCTCCGTACGTCCGGTTAAAGATATACCACCCCAAAACATCACAGAGCCGCCACCGTAACTCACTGTTTCTCTTATGCAACACTGGGCATAACGTTCACCTGGTCGTCGCATGACATTACGACGGCCATCTGAACCATATAAAGTCATCCGACTCTCATCACTAAAAAGAACTGACTCCCATTGGCCTATAGACCAGTTGACGTGATTTTGCGCAAATTGAAGTCTGGCTTGTCGATGAGCTGTGGTCAATTGTGGCCCCGTTGCTGGCTTGTGTGGTCTTAAATTCTGTTCACGAAGTCTCCTCCTTACAGTACTGTCACTTATAGCCACACCCCGATCTTCACGTAAGCTTCGCTGGAGATCAACGCCAGAAAGGTGTCGATTTCGTAAAGCTGACACCACTATAAAGCGGTCATCCCTTTGAGTTGTCACCCTATGTCTTCCAGATCCAGATCTTCTTCGATACTGCCCAGTCTCCAGAAACCTTTGGTAAACTCGCCGAACTGCAGAACGGCTGAGATTTAACCTCCTGGCGACTACACGTTGACTTAAGCCTTGTTGCAGCAAAGCCACAACTTGGGCCGCCTCAGCTTCAGTGGTATCCATTATTTTTAGACAAAATTAGTCAAAACTACAGCCTCAACAATTAAACTTCACGACATTAACACCCAATCCCTAGAAAAGTCCGATTCTGACTGGAACAATGAGCCGATTCGTTCCCATGTAAAACCGTCAAATCAGCACTCAACAGTATTTCTGTGTAAAAACATTGTTAAGTACCTTCAAGTGCAGTAAGATTTATGGCAAACAAGAACTCAATCATCATATCGACCCTCAAAACAAAAAATAAACATGTGAAACAGTTTATCTGTGAAAGAATCGGTTAATATTGAAAAAAAGTGGGTGGGTCGATTTTTTTGATGACCAGTGTAGTTAAGATTTACCAAATTACTGTAATGTGCATGGAACAAGAATTTGGCAATATCTTTTGCCGAACATTATAAACGAGTTACCAAATAAATTACAAAATCTATATATGAAATGTGTTAAGAGAAATCAACTAAAAACTATTGTAAAGAAACACTACTTGTCTGTACCTAGTGTTAAGCCCGTCACAGACTTAGCTATAATATATTTAATATACCGTACTATAATATATATTATAGCAAGTTACCACACACTGAGTAATATATGTATATTTTGCCTTCATTAAATTGATGGTTGTCCTAGTGTTCGCACGTATTTTGTAATTAAGGGTGTTCTTATTTCAAAATACTAACAGTAATTATGAATTCAACAAGTACATTGTTAATGGACTTAATAGACAGTTCTTCAGAAGACGATTCCGCAGCTGCTTTTGATATGTTAGTTGCCCGGTCAGGCACAAAAACTAGAACCAAATGGATCGAATCACATATAAGAAATAAACAAACTCGTGGCGAATTTAATTTGTATCGCGATTTATCCTCAAAAAAATTTGCCCAATATTTTAGAAGTTCAAGATCGTCATTTCTAGAGCTACATGAATTGATAAAAAATGATATAAAAAAGAAAAATACGATTTTGCGCAAAAGTATTAGTTCTGAAGAACGTCTGGCTGTGTGTTTAAGGTAAGAAGAAAATTAATACAACACAGTAGGTATAAATCTTTTATTTTCTAATCAGAACTAATTTAACTTTTAAAGTTAAGGAAACAAAAAGCTTTTTTTTTTTTCAAACAGGTTTTCTTTAGCCGTATCCCTTAGAATAGGTGCCGTATGCCAGGTCCCGCACCGTTGCACATGTGGTGACGACGTCGACCGGTTCGGCCACCATGGCCTGTCGTGTATGAAGAGCTTGGGGCGTGTACCGCGGCACGCCAGTTTGAATGAGGTCATCCGTCGGGCTCTTGTTAGTGCCGGCGTCCCATCGGTCCTAGAACCTAGTGGGCTGATGCGCGACGACGGTAAGAGGCCTGATGGTATGACCCTCATTCCATGGAAGGTGGGACGGCCATTAGTGTGGGATGCTACATGCGTTGACACTATGGCGCCGTCCCACCTTTCATCCACTTCTGTTCGGGCTGGTGCTGCGGCCGCCCAAGCTGAAAACCTCAAACGGCACAAATATTCTAAGCTCGATCGGGTTTTTATGTTTGTGCCGTTTGGGGTAGAGACGATGGGGCCGTGGGGACCATCAGCTATAAGTCTGTACCGGGACCTGGCAAAACGTTTGGTGGAAGTGACGGGTCTCCAAAATGCTGGTTTTTACTTAGCACAAAAAATAAGTATAGCCATTCAACGTGGAAACGTTACCAGCATTTTGGGGACCTTTCCTTCCACCGATGTTCTTTTAGAATAGGTTTTAGTTTTAAGTTTTAGTTTATAATTTAGATTTAATTTTAGTTATTTACCTATATTGTATTTTTAGTTGACATTGAGTTTTTTTTAATATTAAATTGAAATGCAGGAAACAAAATCATTTTAATAATTGAAATCCTGGATGTAATTACGAATGTTCAGAGATTGTTCTGCCGAATCAGTATTTTGACTTTGCATTGCGTCAGGGCTATTGTACACTTCAACTTTTGGTGAGGTGTGAGATGACTGTGCAGAATCTGGTCGCAAAGAAGGTTGTTGAATAGGATAATAAGTTTCTGATGTGAGTGTATTCAGAGATTGTTCTGCCGAATCTGTATTTTGACTTTGCATTGCGTCAGGGATATTGTACACTTCAGGTGTTGCCGTTGATGAGGTGTAAGATGATTGTGCGGAAACTGGTCGTAGTGTAGGTACATGTACCTGTTTTGTAGTTTGAAAGGAGTACCACCGGTGAAATTATAAACTGAACAACCTGGAGAATTGTCTGAGTAATTTGATCTCATTAAATGTTGCTCTTTGGCTTCCATTACAATGTTAAATATTTGGCGCTGTATTCTCATTTGTAAATATTCCGGCAATTGGCATGTGGTATCGCACATACTCAAGAAAAACTTATCCATAGCACTAGTTTCATTTTTTGACTGGTTAGAAGCATTCTCCATTAATTGTCTTCTTAGGTGGTCTCTCTCGGCAGTTCTTTTCTCCCTTCTTTTCTGTTCATCTTCGAGCATAGACTGGACCGTTTTGTTTTTTTTTAATTCATAATCCTTTAAAGAATCCATGGACTCATCGCCTGTTAAGCTATCATCGTTCAGGGTATCTGTCGTGTTTCTGGAACTAGTTCCTACGTTTGTATGTTGATGTCTATTTTTCATGTGTGGAATTAAAAAGTCCATCAAATGTTCGTATTTCCATTTTGGTTTAGAATCCGCTGCTTGTCCCGTAGTTTTTTTTTTAGCATTTAACGCTTGACGGTGCCCGTCTCTTAGTTTCTTCCATAATTTTTTTATTTCTGCCACTGAAACAAACAAAATAATTGATAATAAATGAAATTTCAGGTATCTTTCAACTGGGGATTCATTTAGAACCATAGGCTTCAGTTATAGAATTGTAGAATCTACTGTGTCCAATATAGTGGAAGAAGTGTGCGATTCTTTGTGGAAGCACCTTCAGCCTAAAGTTCTCGCAGAACCTACAAAAGAAGAATGGAAGGATATTGCTTCAGTTTTTAAAGAAACGTGCCAGTTTGACCACTGCTGCGGTGCTATAGATGGCAAACACGTTATTATTAGAGCGCCATCTAATTCAGGGTCTGATTATCATAATTACAAAAACACATTTTCTATTGTGTTGCTAGCGGTAGCTGACGCAACCCGTAAGTTCAGGATAATAGATGTTGGCTCAAAAGGACGATTTAGTGATGGTGGAATATTTGCAGACAGTGTCTTGGGAAGGAAAATGTTAACTAATGGTGCTCCCACATTGCCGTTATAAAATGTTTGTAAACATTTTATAACACCAAAACATTTACTAACAAATGTTAACAATTGTTGCACTTTGTTAGAAACTGTTACATGTTATAAGTGCTCCTACATTGATGGAAAATGTTTAAACATTTTATAACATCTAGTATTGGCTCGCAGTTTGGTTTCGCCTTCTGAGGGCCGAGGACGTCTACACGAAAATGGAAGAAGATTTGCTCATTGGAATAGCTTTTATTTTTTGTTTAAAAAAGAAGAAAAAGCGCTCTTATTGGATGCGCCAAACGCTAAAAGCTAGAGGAAAATATAGTGCCACAGACTATCTCAAGGATTTGGGTATTGACGGTTGCTTAAAAGATTTTATAAGAATGAACAGTTCCGAATTTGAATATCTACAAAATTTAATTGGGGCAAAAATAGGCAAACGAGACACTACATTTAGAAAATCTGTAAGTGTGACGGAAAGACTTGCGGTAACGTTAAGATTTTTGGCAACTGGTAGCAGTTATAAAAGTCTTGGAAATGTGTTCAAGTTGTCAGACCAAGTGATATCTATTATCGTACCAGAAGTGTGCGAGGCTCTCAATGAGGTTTTAAAGGAATACATACAGGTAAGTCAAACAAAATTTTTAATTATTTTTTTATTTACTTTTAATATGATCTAATCTAATCATACTTTAGGTAGGTACCTACCTTACCTTACTAATAATTTTTTTAATAATTAACAAACCAAAGATGTATTTTTTAATTTTTGATTGATTCCAACAAATCGTTTAATGATTGGGTCGAATCTTGGCTTGATTCCGATAAATTAGACGGACTCTGTGTTCTTGCGCTGGTACGAGTATGTGTCCTGGAGTTATCCGAAGAACTGGTTTCAAATGAAGCCGAGGGACTCGGTGCGGTGTAGTATCCTCTCGAGCTACAGTCAGCATTATTTTCCGAAAAAGTGGATAGATTTGGTTCAGAGTTGTATCCCCAGGAACTACTAGCGGTTGGGTCTGTAAAGGTTGTTGGAAAATCATATTGTCCCATTGTCGCATTGTACAAAATATTGTTAATGTGATGTTGAGCAGTATTCTTAGCATGACTGTTTTTTATTTGTTTCAGTTTCATCGAGACATACTCTCCAAATGCGTCATTTTCATCCCTGCTTTTTCTAGATTCGTACATTCTTTGTAAAATATTTACAGCTTCTTGTTGTGTTGGATCTTGTTCTACTTCAGGCCGTCTTCTTTTCCGAAATGGTTTTGGGGTGGCGAAAGGCGTGCCCGTAGTTTCATCAGTGACAGTATTTCCTGTTTCGTTCAAACTGAGAGTGTTTTCTGAAGCAATTCTGTTTTCTTCGTTACCCTGAAAGAATAGAATTAAACGATAATTTCAAGTTATAGGCGCGTCAAATTAGCTAAAATTGTATGTGGCATTCCTTACCACTATAATTCCCTTTACCAACTAATAGTTAATACTTACCTATTTCCTGCGGAGAATATCCCCCATCTCCTTGTCACACTTAAGCAGTATTTTAGTGATGTTGTTCCCTCTCTCCAAGAATGTTGTGATAAAGAACAACAGATCAGTTGCAGCATCATTCTTCTCATAAACTTCGAAACTGCCACCATCCGGGGTCTTCACAACTGTGGGCTTATCACTAACATCTCGAGCATTGGATGCAGCTCTGGCCAAGAATTCTTTTATTATTTTGCGTGGGTCAAAACCCAGGTAAGCCATTGCGTCCCGTATGTGGTTCACTGAGGACCATTGCTCAGTTGTTACCTTGAGAAAGAAGGTTTCAGATGCAAAATCCACTTCTCCAAGGTTGAGGTTCCCGATCATAGCAGCACATTGCTGCTCCGAGAAATTAAAGACTTCGGCGGATTTACCGCGACCTTTACCTTTGTCAGACGACATCTCTTCGCAAATCACAAATCCTTTTAACAACTTTCAAAACAAGTTACCTCGTCTTTGTGATGGCGACGCGGTATGCTCAGACTCACTGCTCATTGCGCTACTATTATTACGCGTACTCCTGTGTAATTATGTAGGTACTCTGATATATCGGGGGCCTTATATATGAATAATGGCCACAGGATTAATGCGCCCTTCTGGCGTTTTCTTAGGCGGGGTCACCAGTTTAGTGAGGTGTAACACTAATTATGTGTGTGTTAGGGAGTAATTTCCGTCGAGAGAAATAAATAAAATAGTCTTTAGGTAACTCACGGTTATATTGCAGTCCACACACAGAAATATAATAGTCACAGAAGGAAGAAAGGCACAGTTTGTCACAAGCACATAAGTAAGAAATAGCACAGTGAAAGTAGTCTAAGAAAGCAGTACAGGATTAGGATAGATTTTATAATGTTCAGTATTACTAATTAGATTATTATAGCGGATACATTTGCATATAAAAATTGTACAGAGCTGCATGAGCTTCGCGTCGCGTAGCGAGGTCTGGACTGAGGACATTGCAACATTACATATTATACTTATAAACTGATAAACTACTGGTCATCAAAAAAATCGGCCCACCTGCAGTTTTTCCGCAAATCACATTTTTTCTTCAACTAAACTAATCAAAATGGTTTAGTACCGATATGTTTAAATTGTCTGGTTTATTTACACTAATTTTCACACGGAAAAAACCTGAAAAAGGTAAAAAAGCCTGAATTTTTCACTATAAAGTTAAACACTATGGTTTTACACTGTTTTTAATTAATTTTAAACACGCTCTAATTTTTCAGTCTGAAGTGCTGTGATCACAATTGTTCCAGTTTAGTATTGAGTATTCCCCCCTCTTGCTCGAATGAAGGCCTGCATTCGCCTTTTTAGTGACCTGATCAAGGTTTTGATGGTCTCCTGAGGGATTCGTGTCCATTCTTCCCTGATGGCGATTTCCAGGTCTTCCAACGTTATAGGGGCTGGATTTCGGGCTCTAACTTTTTGTTTTAGCGTGTCCCACATGTGCTCTATAGGGTTAAGATCAGGGCTTCTTGCTGGCCATGACATAACCCGAATGCCAACTTCTTCAAGATAATCGGTGACAATACGCGCTACGTGTGGTCGGGCATTATCATGCATTAACTCAAAGTTTTCTCCAATATAGCCGGCATATGGCACCACGTGGTCTTCCAATATCTCGGTGATGTAGCGTGCCGCGGTCAAAGCACCATTCCTTATAAAAACCAGCTCCGTACGTCCGGTTAAAGATATACCACCCCAAAACATCACAGAGCCGCCACCGTAACTCACTGTTTCTCTTATGCAACACTGGGCATAACGTTCACCTGGTCGTCGCATGACATTACGACGGCCATCTGAACCATATAAAGTCATCCGACTCTCATCACTAAAAAGAACTGACTCCCATTGGCCTATAGACCAGTTGACGTGATTTTGCGCAAATTGAAGTCTGGCTTGTCGATGAGCTGTGGTCAATTGTGGCCCCGTTGCTGGCTTGTGTGGTCTTAAATTCTGTTCACGAAGTCTCCTCCTTACAGTACTGTCACTTATAGCCACACCCCGATCTTCACGTAAGCTTCGCTGGAGATCAACGCCAGAAAGGTGTCGATTTCGTAAAGCTGACACCACTATAAAGCGGTCATCCCTTTGAGTTGTCACCCTATGTCTTCCAGATCCAGATCTTCTTCGATACTGCCCAGTCTCCAGAAACCTTTGGTAAACTCGCCGAACTGCAGAACGGCTGAGATTTAACCTCCTGGCGACTACACGTTGACTTAAGCCTTGTTGCAGCAAAGCCACAACTTGGGCCGCCTCAGCTTCAGTGGTATCCATTATTTTTAGACAAAATTAGTCAAAACTACAGCCTCAACAATTAAACTTCACGACATTAACACCCAATCCCTAGAAAAGTCCGATTCTGACTGGAACAATGAGCCGATTCGTTCCCATGTAAAACCGTCAAATCAGCACTCAACAGTATTTCTGTGTAAAAACATTGTTAAGTACCTTCAAGTGCAGTAAGATTTATGGCAAACAAGAACTCAATCATCATATCGACCCTCAAAACAAAAAATAAACATGTGAAACAGTTTATCTGTGAAAGAATCGGTTAATATTGAAAAAAAGTGGGTGGGTCGATTTTTTTGATGACCAGTGTATAGTTAAGATTTACCAAATTACTGTAATGTGCATGGAACAAGAATTTGGCAATATCTTTTGCCGAACATTATAAACGAGTTACCAAATAAATTACAAAATCTATATATGAAATGTGTTAAGAGAAATCAACTAAAAACTATTGTAAAGAAACACTACTTGTCTGTACCTAGTGTTAAGCCCGTCACAGACTTAGCTATAATATATTTAATATACCGTACTATAATATATATTATAGCAAGTTACCACACACTGAGTAATATATGTATATTTTGCCTTCATTAAATTGATGGTTGTCCTAGTGTTCGCACGTATTTTGTAATTAAGGGTGTTCTTATTTCAAAATACTAACAGTAATTATGAATTCAACAAGTACATTGTTAATGGACTTAATAGACAGTTCTTCAGAAGACGATTCCGCAGCTGCTTTTGATATGTTAGTTGCCCGGTCAGGCACAAAAACTAGAACCAAATGGATCGAATCACATATAAGAAATAAACAAACTCGTGGCGAATTTAATTTGTATCGCGATTTATCCTCAAAAAAATTTGCCCAATATTTTAGAAGTTCAAGATCGTCATTTCTAGAGCTACATGAATTGATAAAAAATGATATAAAAAAGAAAAATACGATTTTGCGCAAAAGTATTAGTTCTGAAGAACGTCTGGCTGTGTGTTTAAGGTAAGAAGAAAATTAATACAACACAGTAGGTATAAATCTTTTATTTTCTAATCAGAACTAATTTAACTTTTAAAGTTAAGGAAACAAAAAGCTTTTTTTTTTTTCAAACAGGTTTTCTTTAGCCGTATCCCTTAGAATAGGTGCCGTATGCCAGGTCCCGCACCGTTGCACATGTGGTGACGACGTCGACCGGTTCGGCCACCATGGCCTGTCGTGTATGAAGAGCTTGGGGCGTGTACCGCGGCACGCCAGTTTGAATGAGGTCATCCGTCGGGCTCTTGTTAGTGCCGGCGTCCCATCGGTCCTAGAACCTAGTGGGCTGATGCGCGACGACGGTAAGAGGCCTGATGGTATGACCCTCATTCCATGGAAGGTGGGACGGCCATTAGTGTGGGATGCTACATGCGTTGACACTATGGCGCCGTCCCACCTTTCATCCACTTCTGTTCGGGCTGGTGCTGCGGCCGCCCAAGCTGAAAACCTCAAACGGCACAAATATTCTAAGCTCGATCGGGTTTTTATGTTTGTGCCGTTTGGGGTAGAGACGATGGGGCCGTGGGGACCATCAGCTATAAGTCTGTACCGGGACCTGGCAAAACGTTTGGTGGAAGTGACGGGTCTCCAAAATGCTGGTTTTTACTTAGCACAAAAAATAAGTATAGCCATTCAACGTGGAAACGTTACCAGCATTTTGGGGACCTTTCCTTCCACCGATGTTCTTTTAGAATAGGTTTTAGTTTTAAGTTTTAGTTTATAATTTAGATTTAATTTTAGTTATTTACCTATATTGTATTTTTAGTTGACATTGAGTTTTTTTTAATATTAAATTGAAATGCAGGAAACAAAATCATTTTAATAATTGAAATCCTGGATGTAATTACGAATGTTCAGAGATTGTTCTGCCGAATCAGTATTTTGACTTTGCATTGCGTCAGGGCTATTGTACACTTCAACTGTTGGTGAGGTGTGAGATGACTGTGCAGAATCTGGTCGCAAAGAAGGTTGTTGAATAGGATAATAAGTTTCTGATGTGAGTGTATTCAGAGATTGTTCTGCCGAATCTGTATTTTGACTTTGCATTGCGTCAGGGATATTGTACACTTCAGGTGTTGCCGTTGATGAGGTGTAAGATGATTGTGCGGAAACTGGTCGTAGTGTAGGTACATGTACCTGTTTTGTAGTTTGAAAGGAGTACCACCGGTGAAATTATAAACTGAACAACCTGGAGAATTGTCTGAGTAATTTGATCTCATTAAATGTTGCTCTTTGGCTTCCATTACAATGTTAAATATTTGGCGCTGTATTCTCATTTGTAAATATTCCGGCAATTGGCATGTGGTATCGCACATACTCAAGAAAAACTTATCCATAGCACTAGTTTCATTTTTTGACTGGTTAGAAGCATTCTCCATTAATTGTCTTCTTAGGTGGTCTCTCTCGGCAGTTCTTTTCTCCCTTCTTTTCTGTTCATCTTCGAGCATAGACTGGACCGTTTTGTTTTTTTTTAATTCATAATCCTTTAAAGAATCCATGGACTCATCGCCTGTTAAGCTATCATCGTTCAGGGTATCTGTCGTGTTTCTGGAACTAGTTCCTACGTTTGTATGTTGATGTCTATTTTTCATGTGTGGAATTAAAAAGTCCATCAAATGTTCGTATTTCCATTTTGGTTTAGAATCCGCTGCTTGTCCCGTAGTTTTTTTTTTAGCATTTAACGCTTGACGGTGCCCGTCTCTTAGTTTCTTCCATAATTTTTTTATTTCTGCCACTGAAACAAACAAAATAATTGATAATAAATGAAATTTCAGGTATCTTTCAACTGGGGATTCATTTAGAACCATAGGCTTCAGTTATAGAATTGTAGAATCTACTGTGTCCAATATAGTGGAAGAAGTGTGCGATTCTTTGTGGAAGCACCTTCAGCCTAAAGTTCTCGCAGAACCTACAAAAGAAGAATGGAAGGATATTGCTTCAGTTTTTAAAGAAACGTGCCAGTTTGACCACTGCTGCGGTGCTATAGATGGCAAACACGTTATTATTAGAGCGCCATCTAATTCAGGGTCTGATTATCATAATTACAAAAACACATTTTCTATTGTGTTGCTAGCGGTAGCTGACGCAACCCGTAAGTTCAGGATAATAGATGTTGGCTCAAAAGGACGATTTAGTGATGGTGGAATATTTGCAGACAGTGTCTTGGGAAGGAAAATGTTAACTAATGGTGCTCCCACATTGCCGTTATAAAATGTTTGTAAACATTTTATAACACCAAAACATTTACTAACAAATGTTAACAATTGTTGCACTTTGTTAGAAACTGTTACATGTTATAAGTGCTCCTACATTGATGGAAAATGTTTAAACATTTTATAACATCTAGTATTGGCTCGCAGTTTGGTTTCGCCTTCTGAGGGCCGAGGACGTCTACACGAAAATGGAAGAAGATTTGCTCATTGGAATAGCTTTTATTTTTTGTTTAAAAAAGAAGAAAAAGCGCTCTTATTGGATGCGCCAAACGCTAAAAGCTAGAGGAAAATATAGTGCCACAGACTATCTCAAGGATTTGGGTATTGACGGTTGCTTAAAAGATTTTATAAGAATGAACAGTTCCGAATTTGAATATCTACAAAATTTAATTGGGGCAAAAATAGGCAAACGAGACACTACATTTAGAAAATCTGTAAGTGTGACGGAAAGACTTGCGGTAACGTTAAGATTTTTGGCAACTGGTAGCAGTTATAAAAGTCTTGGAAATGTGTTCAAGTTGTCAGACCAAGTGATATCTATTATCGTACCAGAAGTGTGCGAGGCTCTCAATGAGGTTTTAAAGGAATACATACAGGTAAGTCAAACAAAATTTTTAATTATTTTTTTATTTACTTTTAATATGATCTAATCTAATCATACTTTAGGTAGGTACCTACCTTACCTTACTAATAATTTTTTTAATAATTAACAAACCAAAGATGTATTTTTTAATTTTTGATTGATTCCAACAAATCGTTTAATGATTGGGTCGAATCTTGGCTTGATTCCGATAAATTAGACGGACTCTGTGTTCTTGCGCTGGTACGAGTATGTGTCCTGGAGTTATCCGAAGAACTGGTTTCAAATGAAGCCGAGGGACTCGGTGCGGTGTAGTATCCTCTCGAGCTACAGTCAGCATTATTTTCCGAAAAAGTGGATAGATTTGGTTCAGAGTTGTATCCCCAGGAACTACTAGCGGTTGGGTCTGTAAAGGTTGTTGGAAAATCATATTGTCCCATTGTCGCATTGTACAAAATATTGTTAATGTGATGTTGAGCAGTATTCTTAGCATGACTGTTTTTTATTTGTTTCAGTTTCATCGAGACATACTCTCCAAATGCGTCATTTTCATCCCTGCTTTTTCTAGATTCGTACATTCTTTGTAAAATATTTACAGCTTCTTGTTGTGTTGGATCTTGTTCTACTTCAGGCCGTCTTCTTTTCCGAAATGGTTTTGGGGTGGCGAAAGGCGTGCCCGTAGTTTCATCAGTGACAGTATTTCCTGTTTCGTTCAAACTGAGAGTGTTTTCTGAAGCAATTCTGTTTTCTTCGTTACCCTGAAAGAATAGAATTAAACGATAATTTCAAGTTATAGGCGCGTCAAATTAGCTAAAATTGTATGTGGCATTCCTTACCACTATAATTCCCTTTACCAACTAATAGTTAATACTTACCTATTTCCTGCGGAGAATATCCCCCATCTCCTTGTCACACTTAAGCAGTATTTTAGTGATGTTGTTCCCTCTCTCCAAGAATGTTGTGATAAAGAACAACAGATCAGTTGCAGCATCATTCTTCTCATAAACTTCGAAACTGCCACCATCCGGGGTCTTCACAACTGTGGGCTTATCACTAACATCTCGAGCATTGGATGCAGCTCTGGCCAAGAATTCTTTTATTATTTTGCGTGGGTCAAAACCCAGGTAAGCCATTGCGTCCCGTATGTGGTTCACTGAGGACCATTGCTCAGTTGTTACCTTGAGAAAGAAGGTTTCAGATGCAAAATCCACTTCTCCAAGGTTGAGGTTCCCGATCATAGCAGCACATTGCTGCTCCGAGAAATTAAAGACTTCGGCGGATTTACCGCGACCTTTACCTTTGTCAGACGACATCTCTTCGCAAATCACAAATCCTTTTAACAACTTTCAAAACAAGTTACCTCGTCTTTGTGATGGCGACGCGGTATGCTCAGACTCACTGCTCATTGCGCTACTATTATTACGCGTACTCCTGTGTAATTATGTAGGTACTCTGATATATCGGGGGCCTTATATATGAATAATGGCCACAGGATTAATGCGCCCTTCTGGCGTTTTCTTAGGCGGGGTCACCAGTTTAGTGAGGTGTAACACTAATTATGTGTGTGTTAGGGAGTAATTTCCGTCGAGAGAAATAAATAAAATAGTCTTTAGGTAACTCACGGTTATATTGCAGTCCACACACAGAAATATAATAGTCACAGAAGGAAGAAAGGCACAGTTTGTCACAAGCACATAAGTAAGAAATAGCACAGTGAAAGTAGTCTAAGAAAGCAGTACAGGATTAGGATAGATTTTATAATGTTCAGTATTACTAATTAGATTATTATAGCGGATACATTTGCATATAAAAATTGTACAGAGCTGCATGAGCTTCGCGTCGCGTAGCGAGGTCTGGACTGAGGACATTGCAACATTACATATTATACTTATAAACTGATAAACTACTGGTCATCAAAAAAATCGGCCCACCTGCAGTTTTTCCGCAAATCACATTTTTTCTTCAACTAAACTAATCAAAATGGTTTAGTACCGATATGTTTAAATTGTCTGGTTTATTTACACTAATTTTCACACGGAAAAAACCTGAAAAAGGTAAAAAAGCCTGAATTTTTCACTATAAAGTTAAACACTATGGTTTTACACTGTTTTTAATTAATTTTAAACACGCTCTAATTTTTCAGTCTGAAGTGCTGTGATCACAATTGTTCCAGTTTAGTATTGAGTATTCCCCCCTCTTGCTCGAATGAAGGCCTGCATTCGCCTTTTTAGTGACCTGATCAAGGTTTTGATGGTCTCCTGAGGGATTCGTGTCCATTCTTCCCTGATGGCGATTTCCAGGTCTTCCAACGTTATAGGGGCTGGATTTCGGGCTCTAACTTTTTGTTTTAGCGTGTCCCACATGTGCTCTATAGGGTTAAGATCAGGGCTTCTTGCTGGCCATGACATAACCCGAATGCCAACTTCTTCAAGATAATCGGTGACAATACGCGCTACGTGTGGTCGGGCATTATCATGCATTAACTCAAAGTTTTCTCCAATATAGCCGGCATATGGCACCACGTGGTCTTCCAATATCTCGGTGATGTAGCGTGCCGCGGTCAAAGCACCATTCCTTATAAAAACCAGCTCCGTACGTCCGGTTAAAGATATACCACCCCAAAACATCACAGAGCCGCCACCGTAACTCACTGTTTCTCTTATGCAACACTGGGCATAACGTTCACCTGGTCGTCGCATGACATTACGACGGCCATCTGAACCATATAAAGTCATCCGACTCTCATCACTAAAAAGAACTGACTCCCATTGGCCTATAGACCAGTTGACGTGATTTTGCGCAAATTGAAGTCTGGCTTGTCGATGAGCTGTGGTCAATTGTGGCCCCGTTGCTGGCTTGTGTGGTCTTAAATTCTGTTCACGAAGTCTCCTCCTTACAGTACTGTCACTTATAGCCACACCCCGATCTTCACGTAAGCTTCGCTGGAGATCAACGCCAGAAAGGTGTCGATTTCGTAAAGCTGACACCACTATAAAGCGGTCATCCCTTTGAGTTGTCACCCTATGTCTTCCAGATCCAGATCTTCTTCGATACTGCCCAGTCTCCAGAAACCTTTGGTAAACTCGCCGAACTGCAGAACGGCTGAGATTTAACCTCCTGGCGACTACACGTTGACTTAAGCCTTGTTGCAGCAAAGCCACAACTTGGGCCGCCTCAGCTTCAGTGGTATCCATTATTTTTAGACAAAATTAGTCAAAACTACAGCCTCAACAATTAAACTTCACGACATTAACACCCAATCCCTAGAAAAGTCCGATTCTGACTGGAACAATGAGCCGATTCGTTCCCATGTAAAACCGTCAAATCAGCACTCAACAGTATTTCTGTGTAAAAACATTGTTAAGTACCTTCAAGTGCAGTAAGATTTATGGCAAACAAGAACTCAATCATCATATCGACCCTCAAAACAAAAAATAAACATGTGAAACAGTTTATCTGTGAAAGAATCGGTTAATATTGAAAAAAAGTGGGTGGGTCGATTTTTTTGATGACCAGTGTAGTTAAGATTTACCAAATTACTGTAATGTGCATGGAACAAGAATTTGGCAATATCTTTTGCCGAACATTATAAACGAGTTACCAAATAAATTACAAAATCTATATATGAAATGTGTTAAGAGAAATCAACTAAAAACTATTGTAAAGAAACACTACTTGTCTGTACCTAGTGTTAAGCCCGTCACAGACTTAGCTATAATATATTTAATATACCGTACTATAATATATATTATAGCAAGTTACCACACACTGAGTAATATATGTATATTTTGCCTTCATTAAATTGATGGTTGTCCTAGTGTTCGCACGTATTTTGTAATTAAGGGTGTTCTTATTTCAAAATACTAACAGTAATTATGAATTCAACAAGTACATTGTTAATGGACTTAATAGACAGTTCTTCAGAAGACGATTCCGCAGCTGCTTTTGATATGTTAGTTGCCCGGTCAGGCACAAAAACTAGAACCAAATGGATCGAATCACATATAAGAAATAAACAAACTCGTGGCGAATTTAATTTGTATCGCGATTTATCCTCAAAAAAATTTGCCCAATATTTTAGAAGTTCAAGATCGTCATTTCTAGAGCTACATGAATTGATAAAAAATGATATAAAAAAGAAAAATACGATTTTGCGCAAAAGTATTAGTTCTGAAGAACGTCTGGCTGTGTGTTTAAGGTAAGAAGAAAATTAATACAACACAGTAGGTATAAATCTTTTATTTTCTAATCAGAACTAATTTAACTTTTAAAGTTAAGGAAACAAAAAGCTTTTTTTTTTTTCAAACAGGTTTTCTTTAGCCGTATCCCTTAGAATAGGTGCCGTATGCCAGGTCCCGCACCGTTGCACATGTGGTGACGACGTCGACCGGTTCGGCCACCATGGCCTGTCGTGTATGAAGAGCTTGGGGCGTGTACCGCGGCACGCCAGTTTGAATGAGGTCATCCGTCGGGCTCTTGTTAGTGCCGGCGTCCCATCGGTCCTAGAACCTAGTGGGCTGATGCGCGACGACGGTAAGAGGCCTGATGGTATGACCCTCATTCCATGGAAGGTGGGACGGCCATTAGTGTGGGATGCTACATGCGTTGACACTATGGCGCCGTCCCACCTTTCATCCACTTCTGTTCGGGCTGGTGCTGCGGCCGCCCAAGCTGAAAACCTCAAACGGCACAAATATTCTAAGCTCGATCGGGTTTTTATGTTTGTGCCGTTTGGGGTAGAGACGATGGGGCCGTGGGGACCATCAGCTATAAGTCTGTACCGGGACCTGGCAAAACGTTTGGTGGAAGTGACGGGTCTCCAAAATGCTGGTTTTTACTTAGCACAAAAAATAAGTATAGCCATTCAACGTGGAAACGTTACCAGCATTTTGGGGACCTTTCCTTCCACCGATGTTCTTTTAGAATAGGTTTTAGTTTTAAGTTTTAGTTTATAATTTAGATTTAATTTTAGTTATTTACCTATATTGTATTTTTAGTTGACATTGAGTTTTTTTTAATATTAAATTGAAATGCAGGAAACAAAATCATTTTAATAATTGAAATCCTGGATGTAATTACGAATGTTCAGAGATTGTTCTGCCGAATCAGTATTTTGACTTTGCATTGCGTCAGGGCTATTGTACACTTCAACTTTTGGTGAGGTGTGAGATGACTGTGCAGAATCTGGTCGCAAAGAAGGTTGTTGAATAGGATAATAAGTTTCTGATGTGAGTGTATTCAGAGATTGTTCTGCCGAATCTGTATTTTGACTTTGCATTGCGTCAGGGATATTGTACACTTCAGGTGTTGCCGTTGATGAGGTGTAAGATGATTGTGCGGAAACTGGTCGTAGTGTAGGTACATGTACCTGTTTTGTAGTTTGAAAGGAGTACCACCGGTGAAATTATAAACTGAACAACCTGGAGAATTGTCTGAGTAATTTGATCTCATTAAATGTTGCTCTTTGGCTTCCATTACAATGTTAAATATTTGGCGCTGTATTCTCATTTGTAAATATTCCGGCAATTGGCATGTGGTATCGCACATACTCAAGAAAAACTTATCCATAGCACTAGTTTCATTTTTTGACTGGTTAGAAGCATTCTCCATTAATTGTCTTCTTAGGTGGTCTCTCTCGGCAGTTCTTTTCTCCCTTCTTTTCTGTTCATCTTCGAGCATAGACTGGACCGTTTTGTTTTTTTTTAATTCATAATCCTTTAAAGAATCCATGGACTCATCGCCTGTTAAGCTATCATCGTTCAGGGTATCTGTCGTGTTTCTGGAACTAGTTCCTACGTTTGTATGTTGATGTCTATTTTTCATGTGTGGAATTAAAAAGTCCATCAAATGTTCGTATTTCCATTTTGGTTTAGAATCCGCTGCTTGTCCCGTAGTTTTTTTTTTAGCATTTAACGCTTGACGGTGCCCGTCTCTTAGTTTCTTCCATAATTTTTTTATTTCTGCCACTGAAACAAACAAAATAATTGATAATAAATGAAATTTCAGGTATCTTTCAACTGGGGATTCATTTAGAACCATAGGCTTCAGTTATAGAATTGTAGAATCTACTGTGTCCAATATAGTGGAAGAAGTGTGCGATTCTTTGTGGAAGCACCTTCAGCCTAAAGTTCTCGCAGAACCTACAAAAGAAGAATGGAAGGATATTGCTTCAGTTTTTAAAGAAACGTGCCAGTTTGACCACTGCTGCGGTGCTATAGATGGCAAACACGTTATTATTAGAGCGCCATCTAATTCAGGGTCTGATTATCATAATTACAAAAACACATTTTCTATTGTGTTGCTAGCGGTAGCTGACGCAACCCGTAAGTTCAGGATAATAGATGTTGGCTCAAAAGGACGATTTAGTGATGGTGGAATATTTGCAGACAGTGTCTTGGGAAGGAAAATGTTAACTAATGGTGCTCCCACATTGCCGTTATAAAATGTTTGTAAACATTTTATAACACCAAAACATTTACTAACAAATGTTAACAATTGTTGCACTTTGTTAGAAACTGTTACATGTTATAAGTGCTCCTACATTGATGGAAAATGTTTAAACATTTTATAACATCTAGTATTGGCTCGCAGTTTGGTTTCGCCTTCTGAGGGCCGAGGACGTCTACACGAAAATGGAAGAAGATTTGCTCATTGGAATAGCTTTTATTTTTTGTTTAAAAAAGAAGAAAAAGCGCTCTTATTGGATGCGCCAAACGCTAAAAGCTAGAGGAAAATATAGTGCCACAGACTATCTCAAGGATTTGGGTATTGACGGTTGCTTAAAAGATTTTATAAGAATGAACAGTTCCGAATTTGAATATCTACAAAATTTAATTGGGGCAAAAATAGGCAAACGAGACACTACATTTAGAAAATCTGTAAGTGTGACGGAAAGACTTGCGGTAACGTTAAGATTTTTGGCAACTGGTAGCAGTTATAAAAGTCTTGGAAATGTGTTCAAGTTGTCAGACCAAGTGATATCTATTATCGTACCAGAAGTGTGCGAGGCTCTCAATGAGGTTTTAAAGGAATACATACAGGTAAGTCAAACAAAATTTTTAATTATTTTTTTATTTACTTTTAATATGATCTAATCTAATCATACTTTAGGTAGGTACCTACCTTACCTTACTAATAATTTTTTTAATAATTAACAAACCAAAGATGTATTTTTTAATTTTTGATTGATTCCAACAAATCGTTTAATGATTGGGTCGAATCTTGGCTTGATTCCGATAAATTAGACGGACTCTGTGTTCTTGCGCTGGTACGAGTATGTGTCCTGGAGTTATCCGAAGAACTGGTTTCAAATGAAGCCGAGGGACTCGGTGCGGTGTAGTATCCTCTCGAGCTACAGTCAGCATTATTTTCCGAAAAAGTGGATAGATTTGGTTCAGAGTTGTATCCCCAGGAACTACTAGCGGTTGGGTCTGTAAAGGTTGTTGGAAAATCATATTGTCCCATTGTCGCATTGTACAAAATATTGTTAATGTGATGTTGAGCAGTATTCTTAGCATGACTGTTTTTTATTTGTTTCAGTTTCATCGAGACATACTCTCCAAATGCGTCATTTTCATCCCTGCTTTTTCTAGATTCGTACATTCTTTGTAAAATATTTACAGCTTCTTGTTGTGTTGGATCTTGTTCTACTTCAGGCCGTCTTCTTTTCCGAAATGGTTTTGGGGTGGCGAAAGGCGTGCCCGTAGTTTCATCAGTGACAGTATTTCCTGTTTCGTTCAAACTGAGAGTGTTTTCTGAAGCAATTCTGTTTTCTTCGTTACCCTGAAAGAATAGAATTAAACGATAATTTCAAGTTATAGGCGCGTCAAATTAGCTAAAATTGTATGTGGCATTCCTTACCACTATAATTCCCTTTACCAACTAATAGTTAATACTTACCTATTTCCTGCGGAGAATATCCCCCATCTCCTTGTCACACTTAAGCAGTATTTTAGTGATGTTGTTCCCTCTCTCCAAGAATGTTGTGATAAAGAACAACAGATCAGTTGCAGCATCATTCTTCTCATAAACTTCGAAACTGCCACCATCCGGGGTCTTCACAACTGTGGGCTTATCACTAACATCTCGAGCATTGGATGCAGCTCTGGCCAAGAATTCTTTTATTATTTTGCGTGGGTCAAAACCCAGGTAAGCCATTGCGTCCCGTATGTGGTTCACTGAGGACCATTGCTCAGTTGTTACCTTGAGAAAGAAGGTTTCAGATGCAAAATCCACTTCTCCAAGGTTGAGGTTCCCGATCATAGCAGCACATTGCTGCTCCGAGAAATTAAAGACTTCGGCGGATTTACCGCGACCTTTACCTTTGTCAGACGACATCTCTTCGCAAATCACAAATCCTTTTAACAACTTTCAAAACAAGTTACCTCGTCTTTGTGATGGCGACGCGGTATGCTCAGACTCACTGCTCATTGCGCTACTATTATTACGCGTACTCCTGTGTAATTATGTAGGTACTCTGATATATCGGGGGCCTTATATATGAATAATGGCCACAGGATTAATGCGCCCTTCTGGCGTTTTCTTAGGCGGGGTCACCAGTTTAGTGAGGTGTAACACTAATTATGTGTGTGTTAGGGAGTAATTTCCGTCGAGAGAAATAAATAAAATAGTCTTTAGGTAACTCACGGTTATATTGCAGTCCACACACAGAAATATAATAGTCACAGAAGGAAGAAAGGCACAGTTTGTCACAAGCACATAAGTAAGAAATAGCACAGTGAAAGTAGT
This sequence comes from Acronicta leporina, assembly GCA_947256265.1. Lineage (NCBI taxonomy): Eukaryota > Metazoa > Arthropoda > Insecta > Lepidoptera > Noctuidae > Acronicta > Acronicta leporina. Next base: position 11,516,213 of record OX366532.1, on the reverse strand, counting down.
CTAAGAAAGCAGTACAGGATTAGGATAGATTTTATAATGTTCAGTATTACTAATTAGATTATTATAGCGGGTACATTTGCATATAAAAATTGTACAGAGCTGCATGAGCTTCGCGTCGCGTAGCGAGGTCTGGACTGAGGACATTGCAACATTACATATTATACTTATAAACTGATAAACTACTGGTCATCAAAAAAATCGGCCCACCTGCAGTTTTTCCGCAAATCACATTTTTTCTTCAACTAAACTAATCAAAATGGTTTAGTACCGATATGTTTAAATTGTCTGGTTTATTTACACTAATTTTCACACGGAAAAAACCTGAAAAAGGTAAAAAAGCCTGAATTTTTCACTATAAAGTTAAACACTATGGTTTTACACTGTTTTTAATTAATTTTAAACACGCTCTAATTTTTCAGTCTGAAGTGCTGTGATCACAATTGTTCCAGTTTAGTATTGAGTATTCCCCCCTCTTGCTCGAATGAAGGCCTGCATTCGCCTTTTTAGTGACCTGATCAAGGTTTTGATGGTCTCCTGAGGGATTCGTGTCCATTCTTCCCTGATGGCGATTTCCAGGTCTTCCAACGTTATAGGGGCTGGATTTCGGGCTCTAACTTTTTGTTTTAGCGTGTCCCACATGTGCTCTATAGGGTTAAGATCAGGGCTTCTTGCTGGCCATGACATAACCCGAATGCCAACTTCTTCAAGATAATCGGTGACAATACGCGCTACGTGTGGTCGGGCATTATCATGCATTAACTCAAAGTTTTCTCCAATATAGCCGGCATATGGCACCACGTGGTCTTCCAATATCTCGGTGATGTAGCGTGCCGCGGTCAAAGCACCATTCCTTATAAAAACCAGCTCCGTACGTCCGGTTAAAGATATACCACCCCAAAACATCACAGAGCCGCCACCGTAACTCACTGTTTCTCTTATGCAACACTGGGCATAACGTTCACCTGGTCGTCGCATGACATTACGACGGCCATCTGAACCATATAAAGTCATCCGACTCTCATCACTAAAAAGAACTGACTCCCATTGGCCTATAGACCAGTTGACGTGATTTTGCGCAAATTGAAGTCTGGCTTGTCGATGAGCTGTGGTCAATTGTGGCCCCGTTGCTGGCTTGTGTGGTCTTAAATTCTGTTCACGAAGTCTCCTCCTTACAGTACTGTCACTTATAGCCACACCCCGATCTTCACGTAAGCTTCGCTGGAGATCAACGCCAGAAAGGTGTCGATTTCGTAAAGCTGACACCACTATAAAGCGGTCATCCCTTTGAGTTGTCACCCTATGTCTTCCAGATCCAGATCTTCTTCGATACTGCCCAGTCTCCAGAAACCTTTGGTAAACTCGCCGAACTGCAGAACGGCTGAGATTTAACCTCCTGGCGACTACACGTTGACTTAAGCCTTGTTGCAGCAAAGCCACAACTTGGGCCGCCTCAGCTTCAGTGGTATCCATTATTTTTAGACAAAATTAGTCAAAACTACAGCCTCAACAATTAAACTTCACGACATTAACACCCAATCCCTAGAAAAGTCCGATTCTGACTGGAACAATGAGCCGATTCGTTCCCATGTAAAACCGTCAAATCAGCACTCAACAGTATTTCTGTGTAAAAACATTGTTAAGTACCTTCAAGTGCAGTAAGATTTATGGCAAACAAGAACTCAATCATCATATCGACCCTCAAAACAAAAAATAAACATGTGAAACAGTTTATCTGTGAAAGAATCGGTTAATATTGAAAAAAAGTGGGTGGGTCGATTTTTTTGATGACCAGTGTAGTTAAGATTTACCAAATTACTGTAATGTGCATGGAACAAGAATTTGGCAATATCTTTTGCCGAACATTATAAACGAGTTACCAAATAAATTACAAAATCTATATATGAAATGTGTTAAGAGAAATCAACTAAAAACTATTGTAAAGAAACACTACTTGTCTGTACCTAGTGTTAAGCCCGTCACAGACTTAGCTATAATATATTTAATATACCGTACTATAATATATATTATAGCAAGTTACCACACACTGAGTAATATATGTATATTTTGCCTTCATTAAATTGATGGTTGTCCTAGTGTTCGCACGTATTTTGTAATTAAGGGTGTTCTTATTTCAAAATACTAACAGTAATTATGAATTCAACAAGTACATTGTTAATGGACTTAATAGACAGTTCTTCAGAAGACGATTCCGCAGCTGCTTTTGATATGTTAGTTGCCCGGTCAGGCACAAAAACTAGAACCAAATGGATCGAATCACATATAAGAAATAAACAAACTCGTGGCGAATTTAATTTGTATCGCGATTTATCCTCAAAAAAATTTGCCCAATATTTTAGAAGTTCAAGATCGTCATTTCTAGAGCTACATGAATTGATAAAAAATGATATAAAAAAGAAAAATACGATTTTGCGCAAAAGTATTAGTTCTGAAGAACGTCTGGCTGTGTGTTTAAGGTAAGAAGAAAATTAATACAACACAGTAGGTATAAATCTTTTATTTTCTAATCAGAACTAATTTAACTTTTAAAGTTAAGGAAACAAAAAGCTTTTTTTTTTTTCAAACAGGTTTTCTTTAGCCGTATCCCTTAGAATAGGTGCCGTATGCCAGGTCCCGCACCGTTGCACATGTGGTGACGACGTCGACCGGTTCGGCCACCATGGCCTGTCGTGTATGAAGAGCTTGGGGCGTGTACCGCGGCACGCCAGTTTGAATGAGGTCATCCGTCGGGCTCTTGTTAGTGCCGGCGTCCCATCGGTCCTAGAACCTAGTGGGCTGATGCGCGACGACGGTAAGAGGCCTGATGGTATGACCCTCATTCCATGGAAGGTGGGACGGCCATTAGTGTGGGATGCTACATGCGTTGACACTATGGCGCCGTCCCACCTTTCATCCACTTCTGTTCGGGCTGGTGCTGCGGCCGCCCAAGCTGAAAACCTCAAACGGCACAAATATTCTAAGCTCGATCGGGTTTTTATGTTTGTGCCGTTTGGGGTAGAGACGATGGGGCCGTGGGGACCATCAGCTATAAGTCTGTACCGGGACCTGGCAAAACGTTTGGTGGAAGTGACGGGTCTCCAAAATGCTGGTTTTTACTTAGCACAAAAAATAAGTATAGCCATTCAACGTGGAAACGTTACCAGCATTTTGGGGACCTTTCCTTCCACCGATGTTCTTTTAGAATAGGTTTTAGTTTTAAGTTTTAGTTTATAATTTAGATTTAATTTTAGTTATTTACCTATATTGTATTTTTAGTTGACATTGAGTTTTTTTTAATATTAAATTGAAATGCAGGAAACAAAATCATTTTAATAATTGAAATCCTGGATGTAATTACGAATGTTCAGAGATTGTTCTGCCGAATCAGTATTTTGACTTTGCATTGCGTCAGGGCTATTGTACACTTCAACTGTTGGTGAGGTGTGAGATGACTGTGCAGAATCTGGTCGCAAAGAAGGTTGTTGAATAGGATAATAAGTTTCTGATGTGAGTGTATTCAGAGATTGTTCTGCCGAATCTGTATTTTGACTTTGCATTGCGTCAGGGATATTGTACACTTCAGGTGTTGCCGTTGATGAGGTGTAAGATGATTGTGCGGAAACTGGTCGTAGTGTAGGTACATGTACCTGTTTTGTAGTTTGAAAGGAGTACCACCGGTGAAATTATAAACTGAACAACCTGGAGAATTGTCTGAGTAATTTGATCTCATTAAATGTTGCTCTTTGGCTTCCATTACAATGTTAAATATTTGGCGCTGTATTCTCATTTGTAAATATTCCGGCAATTGGCATGTGGTATCGCACATACTCAAGAAAAACTTATCCATAGCACTAGTTTCATTTTTTGACTGGTTAGAAGCATTCTCCATTAATTGTCTTCTTAGGTGGTCTCTCTCGGCAGTTCTTTTCTCCCTTCTTTTCTGTTCATCTTCGAGCATAGACTGGACCGTTTTGTTTTTTTTTAATTCATAATCCTTTAAAGAATCCATGGACTCATCGCCTGTTAAGCTATCATCGTTCAGGGTATCTGTCGTGTTTCTGGAACTAGTTCCTACGTTTGTATGTTGATGTCTATTTTTCATGTGTGGAATTAAAAAGTCCATCAAATGTTCGTATTTCCATTTTGGTTTAGAATCCGCTGCTTGTCCCGTAGTTTTTTTTTTAGCATTTAACGCTTGACGGTGCCCGTCTCTTAGTTTCTTCCATAATTTTTTTATTTCTGCCACTGAAACAAACAAAATAATTGATAATAAATGAAATTTCAGGTATCTTTCAACTGGGGATTCATTTAGAACCATAGGCTTCAGTTATAGAATTGTAGAATCTACTGTGTCCAATATAGTGGAAGAAGTGTGCGATTCTTTGTGGAAGCACCTTCAGCCTAAAGTTCTCGCAGAACCTACAAAAGAAGAATGGAAGGATATTGCTTCAGTTTTTAAAGAAACGTGCCAGTTTGACCACTGCTGCGGTGCTATAGATGGCAAACACGTTATTATTAGAGCGCCATCTAATTCAGGGTCTGATTATCATAATTACAAAAACACATTTTCTATTGTGTTGCTAGCGGTAGCTGACGCAACCCGTAAGTTCAGGATAATAGATGTTGGCTCAAAAGGACGATTTAGTGATGGTGGAATATTTGCAGACAGTGTCTTGGGAAGGAAAATGTTAACTAATGGTGCTCCCACATTGCCGTTATAAAATGTTTGTAAACATTTTATAACACCAAAACATTTACTAACAAATGTTAACAATTGTTGCACTTTGTTAGAAACTGTTACATGTTATAAGTGCTCCTACATTGATGGAAAATGTTTAAACATTTTATAACATCTAGTATTGGCTCGCAGTTTGGTTTCGCCTTCTGAGGGCCGAGGACGTCTACACGAAAATGGAAGAAGATTTGCTCATTGGAATAGCTTTTATTTTTTGTTTAAAAAAGAAGAAAAAGCGCTCTTATTGGATGCGCCAAACGCTAAAAGCTAGAGGAAAATATAGTGCCACAGACTATCTCAAGGATTTGGGTATTGACGGTTGCTTAAAAGATTTTATAAGAATGAACAGTTCCGAATTTGAATATCTACAAAATTTAATTGGGGCAAAAATAGGCAAACGAGACACTACATTTAGAAAATCTGTAAGTGTGACGGAAAGACTTGCGGTAACGTTAAGATTTTTGGCAACTGGTAGCAGTTATAAAAGTCTTGGAAATGTGTTCAAGTTGTCAGACCAAGTGATATCTATTATCGTACCAGAAGTGTGCGAGGCTCTCAATGAGGTTTTAAAGGAATACATACAGGTAAGTCAAACAAAATTTTTAATTATTTTTTTATTTACTTTTAATATGATCTAATCTAATCATACTTTAGGTAGGTACCTACCTTACCTTACTAATAATTTTTTTAATAATTAACAAACCAAAGATGTATTTTTTAATTTTTGATTGATTCCAACAAATCGTTTAATGATTGGGTCGAATCTTGGCTTGATTCCGATAAATTAGACGGACTCTGTGTTCTTGCGCTGGTACGAGTATGTGTCCTGGAGTTATCCGAAGAACTGGTTTCAAATGAAGCCGAGGGACTCGGTGCGGTGTAGTATCCTCTCGAGCTACAGTCAGCATTATTTTCCGAAAAAGTGGATAGATTTGGTTCAGAGTTGTATCCCCAGGAACTACTAGCGGTTGGGTCTGTAAAGGTTGTTGGAAAATCATATTGTCCCATTGTCGCATTGTACAAAATATTGTTAATGTGATGTTGAGCAGTATTCTTAGCATGACTGTTTTTTATTTGTTTCAGTTTCATCGAGACATACTCTCCAAATGCGTCATTTTCATCCCTGCTTTTTCTAGATTCGTACATTCTTTGTAAAATATTTACAGCTTCTTGTTGTGTTGGATCTTGTTCTACTTCAGGCCGTCTTCTTTTCCGAAATGGTTTTGGGGTGGCGAAAGGCGTGCCCGTAGTTTCATCAGTGACAGTATTTCCTGTTTCGTTCAAACTGAGAGTGTTTTCTGAAGCAATTCTGTTTTCTTCGTTACCCTGAAAGAATAGAATTAAACGATAATTTCAAGTTATAGGCGCGTCAAATTAGCTAAAATTGTATGTGGCATTCCTTACCACTATAATTCCCTTTACCAACTAATAGTTAATACTTACCTATTTCCTGCGGAGAATATCCCCCATCTCCTTGTCACACTTAAGCAGTATTTTAGTGATGTTGTTCCCTCTCTCCAAGAATGTTGTGATAAAGAACAACAGATCAGTTGCAGCATCATTCTTCTCATAAACTTCGAAACTGCCACCATCCGGGGTCTTCACAACTGTGGGCTTATCACTAACATCTCGAGCATTGGATGCAGCTCTGGCCAAGAATTCTTTTATTATTTTGCGTGGGTCAAAACCCAGGTAAGCCATTGCGTCCCGTATGTGGTTCACTGAGGACCATTGCTCAGTTGTTACCTTGAGAAAGAAGGTTTCAGATGCAAAATCCACTTCTCCAAGGTTGAGGTTCCCGATCATAGCAGCACATTGCTGCTCCGAGAAATTAAAGACTTCGGCGGATTTACCGCGACCTTTACCTTTGTCAGACGACATCTCTTCGCAAATCACAAATCCTTTTAACAACTTTCAAAACAAGTTACCTCGTCTTTGTGATGGCGACGCGGTATGCTCAGACTCACTGCTCATTGCGCTACTATTATTACGCGTACTCCTGTGTAATTATGTAGGTACTCTGATATATCGGGGGCCTTATATATGAATAATGGCCACAGGATTAATGCGCCCTTCTGGCGTTTTCTTAGGCGGGGTCACCAGTTTAGTGAGGTGTAACACTAATTATGTGTGTGTTAGGGAGTAATTTCCGTCGAGAGAAATAAATAAAATAGTCTTTAGGTAACTCACGGTTATATTGCAGTCCACACACAGAAATATAATAGTCACAGAAGGAAGAAAGGCACAGTTTGTCACAAGCACATAAGTAAGAAATAGCACAGTGAAAGTAGTCTAAGAAAGCAGTACAGGATTAGGATAGATTTTATAATGTTCAGTATTACTAATTAGATTATTATAGCGGGTACATTTGCATATAAAAATTGTACAGAGCTGCATGAGCTTCGCGTCGCGTAGCGAGGTCTGGACTGAGGACATTGCAACATTACATATTATACTTATAAACTGATAAACTACTGGTCATCAAAAAAATCGGCCCACCTGCAGTTTTTCCGCAAATCACATTTTTTCTTCAACTAAACTAATCAAAATGGTTTAGTACCGATATGTTTAAATTGTCTGGTTTATTTACACTAATTTTCACACGGAAAAAACCTGAAAAAGGTAAAAAAGCCTGAATTTTTCACTATAAAGTTAAACACTATGGTTTTACACTGTTTTTAATTAATTTTAAACACGCTCTAATTTTTCAGTCTGAAGTGCTGTGATCACAATTGTTCCAGTTTAGTATTGAGTATTCCCCCCTCTTGCTCGAATGAAGGCCTGCATTCGCCTTTTTAGTGACCTGATCAAGGTTTTGATGGTCTCCTGAGGGATTCGTGTCCATTCTTCCCTGATGGCGATTTCCAGGTCTTCCAACGTTATAGGGGCTGGATTTCGGGCTCTAACTTTTTGTTTTAGCGTGTCCCACATGTGCTCTATAGGGTTAAGATCAGGGCTTCTTGCTGGCCATGACATAACCCGAATGCCAACTTCTTCAAGATAATCGGTGACAATACGCGCTACGTGTGGTCGGGCATTATCATGCATTAACTCAAAGTTTTCTCCAATATAGCCGGCATATGGCACCACGTGGTCTTCCAATATCTCGGTGATGTAGCGTGCCGCGGTCAAAGCACCATTCCTTATAAAAACCAGCTCCGTACGTCCGGTTAAAGATATACCACCCCAAAACATCACAGAGCCGCCACCGTAACTCACTGTTTCTCTTATGCAACACTGGGCATAACGTTCACCTGGTCGTCGCATGACATTACGACGGCCATCTGAACCATATAAAGTCATCCGACTCTCATCACTAAAAAGAACTGACTCCCATTGGCCTATAGACCAGTTGACGTGATTTTGCGCAAATTGAAGTCTGGCTTGTCGATGAGCTGTGGTCAATTGTGGCCCCGTTGCTGGCTTGTGTGGTCTTAAATTCTGTTCACGAAGTCTCCTCCTTACAGTACTGTCACTTATAGCCACACCCCGATCTTCACGTAAGCTTCGCTGGAGATCAACGCCAGAAAGGTGTCGATTTCGTAAAGCTGACACCACTATAAAGCGGTCATCCCTTTGAGTTGTCACCCTATGTCTTCCAGATCCAGATCTTCTTCGATACTGCCCAGTCTCCAGAAACCTTTGGTAAACTCGCCGAACTGCAGAACGGCTGAGATTTAACCTCCTGGCGACTACACGTTGACTTAAGCCTTGTTGCAGCAAAGCCACAACTTGGGCCGCCTCAGCTTCAGTGGTATCCATTATTTTTAGACAAAATTAGTCAAAACTACAGCCTCAACAATTAAACTTCACGACATTAACACCCAATCCCTAGAAAAGTCCGATTCTGACTGGAACAATGAGCCGATTCGTTCCCATGTAAAACCGTCAAATCAGCACTCAACAGTATTTCTGTGTAAAAACATTGTTAAGTACCTTCAAGTGCAGTAAGATTTATGGCAAACAAGAACTCAATCATCATATCGACCCTCAAAACAAAAAATAAACATGTGAAACAGTTTATCTGTGAAAGAATCGGTTAATATTGAAAAAAAGTGGGTGGGTCGATTTTTTTGATGACCAGTGTAGTTAAGATTTACCAAATTACTGTAATGTGCATGGAACAAGAATTTGGCAATATCTTTTGCCGAACATTATAAACGAGTTACCAAATAAATTACAAAATCTATATATGAAATGTGTTAAGAGAAATCAACTAAAAACTATTGTAAAGAAACACTACTTGTCTGTACCTAGTGTTAAGCCCGTCACAGACTTAGCTATAATATATTTAATATACCGTACTATAATATATATTATAGCAAGTTACCACACACTGAGTAATATATGTATATTTTGCCTTCATTAAATTGATGGTTGTCCTAGTGTTCGCACGTATTTTGTAATTAAGGGTGTTCTTATTTCAAAATACTAACAGTAATTATGAATTCAACAAGTACATTGTTAATGGACTTAATAGACAGTTCTTCAGAAGACGATTCCGCAGCTGCTTTTGATATGTTAGTTGCCCGGTCAGGCACAAAAACTAGAACCAAATGGATCGAATCACATATAAGAAATAAACAAACTCGTGGCGAATTTAATTTGTATCGCGATTTATCCTCAAAAAAATTTGCCCAATATTTTAGAAGTTCAAGATCGTCATTTCTAGAGCTACATGAATTGATAAAAAATGATATAAAAAAGAAAAATACGATTTTGCGCAAAAGTATTAGTTCTGAAGAACGTCTGGCTGTGTGTTTAAGGTAAGAAGAAAATTAATACAACACAGTAGGTATAAATCTTTTATTTTCTAATCAGAACTAATTTAACTTTTAAAGTTAAGGAAACAAAAAGCTTTTTTTTTTTTCAAACAGGTTTTCTTTAGCCGTATCCCTTAGAATAGGTGCCGTATGCCAGGTCCCGCACCGTTGCACATGTGGTGACGACGTCGACCGGTTCGGCCACCATGGCCTGTCGTGTATGAAGAGCTTGGGGCGTGTACCGCGGCACGCCAGTTTGAATGAGGTCATCCGTCGGGCTCTTGTTAGTGCCGGCGTCCCATCGGTCCTAGAACCTAGTGGGCTGATGCGCGACGACGGTAAGAGGCCTGATGGTATGACCCTCATTCCATGGAAGGTGGGACGGCCATTAGTGTGGGATGCTACATGCGTTGACACTATGGCGCCGTCCCACCTTTCATCCACTTCTGTTCGGGCTGGTGCTGCGGCCGCCCAAGCTGAAAACCTCAAACGGCACAAATATTCTAAGCTCGATCGGGTTTTTATGTTTGTGCCGTTTGGGGTAGAGACGATGGGGCCGTGGGGACCATCAGCTATAAGTCTGTACCGGGACCTGGCAAAACGTTTGGTGGAAGTGACGGGTCTCCAAAATGCTGGTTTTTACTTAGCACAAAAAATAAGTATAGCCATTCAACGTGGAAACGTTACCAGCATTTTGGGGACCTTTCCTTCCACCGATGTTCTTTTAGAATAGGTTTTAGTTTTAAGTTTTAGTTTATAATTTAGATTTAATTTTAGTTATTTACCTATATTGTATTTTTAGTTGACATTGAGTTTTTTTTAATATTAAATTGAAATGCAGGAAACAAAATCATTTTAATAATTGAAATCCTGGATGTAATTACGAATGTTCAGAGATTGTTCTGCCGAATCAGTATTTTGACTTTGCATTGCGTCAGGGCTATTGTACACTTCAACTTTTGGTGAGGTGTGAGATGACTGTGCAGAATCTGGTCGCAAAGAAGGTTGTTGAATAGGATAATAAGTTTCTGATGTGAGTGTATTCAGAGATTGTTCTGCCGAATCTGTATTTTGACTTTGCATTGCGTCAGGGATATTGTACACTTCAGGTGTTGCCGTTGATGAGGTGTAAGATGATTGTGCGGAAACTGGTCGTAGTGTAGGTACATGTACCTGTTTTGTAGTTTGAAAGGAGTACCACCGGTGAAATTATAAACTGAACAACCTGGAGAATTGTCTGAGTAATTTGATCTCATTAAATGTTGCTCTTTGGCTTCCATTACAATGTTAAATATTTGGCGCTGTATTCTCATTTGTAAATATTCCGGCAATTGGCATGTGGTATCGCACATACTCAAGAAAAACTTATCCATAGCACTAGTTTCATTTTTTGACTGGTTAGAAGCATTCTCCATTAATTGTCTTCTTAGGTGGTCTCTCTCGGCAGTTCTTTTCTCCCTTCTTTTCTGTTCATCTTCGAGCATAGACTGGACCGTTTTGTTTTTTTTTAATTCATAATCCTTTAAAGAATCCATGGACTCATCGCCTGTTAAGCTATCATCGTTCAGGGTATCTGTCGTGTTTCTGGAACTAGTTCCTACGTTTGTATGTTGATGTCTATTTTTCATGTGTGGAATTAAAAAGTCCATCAAATGTTCGTATTTCCATTTTGGTTTAGAATCCGCTGCTTGTCCCGTAGTTTTTTTTTTAGCATTTAACGCTTGACGGTGCCCGTCTCTTAGTTTCTTCCATAATTTTTTTATTTCTGCCACTGAAACAAACAAAATAATTGATAATAAATGAAATTTCAGGTATCTTTCAACTGGGGATTCATTTAGAACCATAGGCTTCAGTTATAGAATTGTAGAATCTACTGTGTCCAATATAGTGGAAGAAGTGTGCGATTCTTTGTGGAAGCACCTTCAGCCTAAAGTTCTCGCAGAACCTACAAAAGAAGAATGGAAGGATATTGCTTCAGTTTTTAAAGAAACGTGCCAGTTTGACCACTGCTGCGGTGCTATAGATGGCAAACACGTTATTATTAGAGCGCCATCTAATTCAGGGTCTGATTATCATAATTACAAAAACACATTTTCTATTGTGTTGCTAGCGGTAGCTGACGCAACCCGTAAGTTCAGGATAATAGATGTTGGCTCAAAAGGACGATTTAGTGATGGTGGAATATTTGCAGACAGTGTCTTGGGAAGGAAAATGTTAACTAATGGTGCTCCCACATTGCCGTTATAAAATGTTTGTAAACATTTTATAACACCAAAACATTTACTAACAAATGTTAACAATTGTTGCACTTTGTTAGAAACTGTTACATGTTATAAGTGCTCCTACATTGATGGAAAATGTTTAAACATTTTATAACATCTAGTATTGGCTCGCAGTTTGGTTTCGCCTTCTGAGGGCCGAGGACGTCTACACGAAAATGGAAGAAGATTTGCTCATTGGAATAGCTTTTATTTTTTGTTTAAAAAAGAAGAAAAAGCGCTCTTATTGGATGCGCCAAACGCTAAAAGCTAGAGGAAAATATAGTGCCACAGACTATCTCAAGGATTTGGGTATTGACGGTTGCTTAAAAGATTTTATAAGAATGAACAGTTCCGAATTTGAATATCTACAAAATTTAATTGGGGCAAAAATAGGCAAACGAGACACTACATTTAGAAAATCTGTAAGTGTGACGGAAAGACTTGCGGTAACGTTAAGATTTTTGGCAACTGGTAGCAGTTATAAAAGTCTTGGAAATGTGTTCAAGTTGTCAGACCAAGTGATATCTATTATCGTACCAGAAGTGTGCGAGGCTCTCAATGAGGTTTTAAAGGAATACATACAGGTAAGTCAAACAAAATTTTTAATTATTTTTTTATTTACTTTTAATATGATCTAATCTAATCATACTTTAGGTAGGTACCTACCTTACCTTACTAATAATTTTTTTAATAATTAACAAACCAAAGATGTATTTTTTAATTTTTGATTGATTCCAACAAATCGTTTAATGATTGGGTCGAATCTTGGCTTGATTCCGATAAATTAGACGGACTCTGTGTTCTTGCGCTGGTACGAGTATGTGTCCTGGAGTTATCCGAAGAACTGGTTTCAAATGAAGCCGAGGGACTCGGTGCGGTGTAGTATCCTCTCGAGCTACAGTCAGCATTATTTTCCGAAAAAGTGGATAGATTTGGTTCAGAGTTGTATCCCCAGGAACTACTAGCGGTTGGGTCTGTAAAGGTTGTTGGAAAATCATATTGTCCCATTGTCGCATTGTACAAAATATTGTTAATGTGATGTTGAGCAGTATTCTTAGCATGACTGTTTTTTATTTGTTTCAGTTTCATCGAGACATACTCTCCAAATGCGTCATTTTCATCCCTGCTTTTTCTAGATTCGTACATTCTTTGTAAAATATTTACAGCTTCTTGTTGTGTTGGATCTTGTTCTACTTCAGGCCGTCTTCTTTTCCGAAATGGTTTTGGGGTGGCGAAAGGCGTGCCCGTAGTTTCATCAGTGACAGTATTTCCTGTTTCGTTCAAACTGAGAGTGTTTTCTGAAGCAATTCTGTTTTCTTCGTTACCCTGAAAGAATAGAATTAAACGATAATTTCAAGTTATAGGCGCGTCAAATTAGCTAAAATTGTATGTGGCATTCCTTACCACTATAATTCCCTTTACCAACTAATAGTTAATACTTACCTATTTCCTGCGGAGAATATCCCCCATCTCCTTGTCACACTTAAGCAGTATTTTAGTGATGTTGTTCCCTCTCTCCAAGAATGTTGTGATAAAGAACAACAGATCAGTTGCAGCATCATTCTTCTCATAAACTTCGAAACTGCCACCATCCGGGGTCTTCACAACTGTGGGCTTATCACTAACATCTCGAGCATTGGATGCAGCTCTGGCCAAGAATTCTTTTATTATTTTGCGTGGGTCAAAACCCAGGTAAGCCATTGCGTCCCGTATGTGGTTCACTGAGGACCATTGCTCAGTTGTTACCTTGAGAAAGAAGGTTTCAGATGCAAAATCCACTTCTCCAAGGTTGAGGTTCCCGATCATAGCAGCACATTGCTGCTCCGAGAAATTAAAGACTTCGGCGGATTTACCGCGACCTTTACCTTTGTCAGACGACATCTCTTCGCAAATCACAAATCCTTTTAACAACTTTCAAAACAAGTTACCTCGTCTTTGTGATGGCGACGCGGTATGCTCAGACTCACTGCTCATTGCGCTACTATTATTACGCGTACTCCTGTGTAATTATGTAGGTACTCTGATATATCGGGGGCCTTATATATGAATAATGGCCACAGGATTAATGCGCCCTTCTGGCGTTTTCTTAGGCGGGGTCACCAGTTTAGTGAGGTGTAACACTAATTATGTGTGTGTTAGGGAGTAATTTCCGTCGAGAGAAATAAATAAAATAGTCTTTAGGTAACTCACGGTTATATTGCAGTCCACACACAGAAATATAATAGTCACAGAAGGAAGAAAGGCACAGTTTGTCACAAGCACATAAGTAAGAAATAGCACAGTGAAAGTAGTCTAAGAAAGCAGTACAGGATTAGGATAGATTTTATAATGTTCAGTATTACTAATTAGATTATTATAGCGGGTACATTTGCATATAAAAATTGTACAGAGCTGCATGAGCTTCGCGTCGCGTAGCGAGGTCTGGACTGAGGACATTGCAACATTACATATTATACTTATAAACTGATAAACTACTGGTCATCAAAAAAATCGGCCCACCTGCAGTTTTTCCGCAAATCACATTTTTTCTTCAACTAAACTAATCAAAATGGTTTAGTACCGATATGTTTAAATTGTCTGGTTTATTTACACTAATTTTCACACGGAAAAAACCTGAAAAAGGTAAAAAAGCCTGAATTTTTCACTATAAAGTTAAACACTATGGTTTTACACTGTTTTTAATTAATTTTAAACACGCTCTAATTTTTCAGTCTGAAGTGCTGTGATCACAATTGTTCCAGTTTAGTATTGAGTATTCCCCCCTCTTGCTCGAATGAAGGCCTGCATTCGCCTTTTTAGTGACCTGATCAAGGTTTTGATGGTCTCCTGAGGGATTCGTGTCCATTCTTCCCTGATGGCGATTTCCAGGTCTTCCAACGTTATAGGGGCTGGATTTCGGGCTCTAACTTTTTGTTTTAGCGTGTCCCACATGTGCTCTATAGGGTTAAGATCAGGGCTTCTTGCTGGCCATGACATAACCCGAATGCCAACTTCTTCAAGATAATCGGTGACAATACGCGCTACGTGTGGTCGGGCATTATCATGCATTAACTCAAAGTTTTCTCCAATATAGCCGGCATATGGCACCACGTGGTCTTCCAATATCTCGGTGATGTAGCGTGCCGCGGTCAAAGCACCATTCCTTATAAAAACCAGCTCCGTACGTCCGGTTAAAGATATACCACCCCAAAACATCACAGAGCCGCCACCGTAACTCACTGTTTCTCTTATGCAACACTGGGCATAACGTTCACCTGGTCGTCGCATGACATTACGACGGCCATCTGAACCATATAAAGTCATCCGACTCTCATCACTAAAAAGAACTGACTCCCATTGGCCTATAGACCAGTTGACGTGATTTTGCGCAAATTGAAGTCTGGCTTGTCGATGAGCTGTGGTCAATTGTGGCCCCGTTGCTGGCTTGTGTGGTCTTAAATTCTGTTCACGAAGTCTCCTCCTTACAGTACTGTCACTTATAGCCACACCCCGATCTTCACGTAAGCTTCGCTGGAGATCAACGCCAGAAAGGTGTCGATTTCGTAAAGCTGACACCACTATAAAGCGGTCATCCCTTTGAGTTGTCACCCTATGTCTTCCAGATCCAGATCTTCTTCGATACTGCCCAGTCTCCAGAAACCTTTGGTAAACTCGCCGAACTGCAGAACGGCTGAGATTTAACCTCCTGGCGACTACACGTTGACTTAAGCCTTGTTGCAGCAAAGCCACAACTTGGGCCGCCTCAGCTTCAGTGGTATCCATTATTTTTAGACAAAATTAGTCAAAACTACAGCCTCAACAATTAAACTTCACGACATTAACACCCAATCCCTAGAAAAGTCCGATTCTGACTGGAACAATGAGCCGATTCGTTCCCATGTAAAACCGTCAAATCAGCACTCAACAGTATTTCTGTGTAAAAACATTGTTAAGTACCTTCAAGTGCAGTAAGATTTATGGCAAACAAGAACTCAATCATCATATCGACCCTCAAAACAAAAAATAAACATGTGAAACAGTTTATCTGTGAAAGAATCGGTTAATATTGAAAAAAAGTGGGTGGGTCGATTT
This sequence comes from Acronicta leporina, assembly GCA_947256265.1. Lineage (NCBI taxonomy): Eukaryota > Metazoa > Arthropoda > Insecta > Lepidoptera > Noctuidae > Acronicta > Acronicta leporina. Next base: position 11,500,386 of record OX366532.1, on the reverse strand, counting down.
TTTTGATGACCAGTGTAGTTAAGATTTACCAAATTACTGTAATGTGCATGGAACAAGAATTTGGCAATATCTTTTGCCGAACATTATAAACGAGTTACCAAATAAATTACAAAATCTATATATGAAATGTGTTAAGAGAAATCAACTAAAAACTATTGTAAAGAAACACTACTTGTCTGTACCTAGTGTTAAGCCCGTCACAGACTTAGCTATAATATATTTAATATACCGTACTATAATATATATTATAGCAAGTTACCACACACTGAGTAATATATGTATATTTTGCCTTCATTAAATTGATGGTTGTCCTAGTGTTCGCACGTATTTTGTAATTAAGGGTGTTCTTATTTCAAAATACTAACAGTAATTATGAATTCAACAAGTACATTGTTAATGGACTTAATAGACAGTTCTTCAGAAGACGATTCCGCAGCTGCTTTTGATATGTTAGTTGCCCGGTCAGGCACAAAAACTAGAACCAAATGGATCGAATCACATATAAGAAATAAACAAACTCGTGGCGAATTTAATTTGTATCGCGATTTATCCTCAAAAAAATTTGCCCAATATTTTAGAAGTTCAAGATCGTCATTTCTAGAGCTACATGAATTGATAAAAAATGATATAAAAAAGAAAAATACGATTTTGCGCAAAAGTATTAGTTCTGAAGAACGTCTGGCTGTGTGTTTAAGGTAAGAAGAAAATTAATACAACACAGTAGGTATAAATCTTTTATTTTCTAATCAGAACTAATTTAACTTTTAAAGTTAAGGAAACAAAAAGCTTTTTTTTTTTTCAAACAGGTTTTCTTTAGCCGTATCCCTTAGAATAGGTGCCGTATGCCAGGTCCCGCACCGTTGCACATGTGGTGACGACGTCGACCGGTTCGGCCACCATGGCCTGTCGTGTATGAAGAGCTTGGGGCGTGTACCGCGGCACGCCAGTTTGAATGAGGTCATCCGTCGGGCTCTTGTTAGTGCCGGCGTCCCATCGGTCCTAGAACCTAGTGGGCTGATGCGCGACGACGGTAAGAGGCCTGATGGTATGACCCTCATTCCATGGAAGGTGGGACGGCCATTAGTGTGGGATGCTACATGCGTTGACACTATGGCGCCGTCCCACCTTTCATCCACTTCTGTTCGGGCTGGTGCTGCGGCCGCCCAAGCTGAAAACCTCAAACGGCACAAATATTCTAAGCTCGATCGGGTTTTTATGTTTGTGCCGTTTGGGGTAGAGACGATGGGGCCGTGGGGACCATCAGCTATAAGTCTGTACCGGGACCTGGCAAAACGTTTGGTGGAAGTGACGGGTCTCCAAAATGCTGGTTTTTACTTAGCACAAAAAATAAGTATAGCCATTCAACGTGGAAACGTTACCAGCATTTTGGGGACCTTTCCTTCCACCGATGTTCTTTTAGAATAGGTTTTAGTTTTAAGTTTTAGTTTATAATTTAGATTTAATTTTAGTTATTTACCTATATTGTATTTTTAGTTGACATTGAGTTTTTTTTAATATTAAATTGAAATGCAGGAAACAAAATCATTTTAATAATTGAAATCCTGGATGTAATTACGAATGTTCAGAGATTGTTCTGCCGAATCAGTATTTTGACTTTGCATTGCGTCAGGGCTATTGTACACTTCAACTGTTGGTGAGGTGTGAGATGACTGTGCAGAATCTGGTCGCAAAGAAGGTTGTTGAATAGGATAATAAGTTTCTGATGTGAGTGTATTCAGAGATTGTTCTGCCGAATCTGTATTTTGACTTTGCATTGCGTCAGGGATATTGTACACTTCAGGTGTTGCCGTTGATGAGGTGTAAGATGATTGTGCGGAAACTGGTCGTAGTGTAGGTACATGTACCTGTTTTGTAGTTTGAAAGGAGTACCACCGGTGAAATTATAAACTGAACAACCTGGAGAATTGTCTGAGTAATTTGATCTCATTAAATGTTGCTCTTTGGCTTCCATTACAATGTTAAATATTTGGCGCTGTATTCTCATTTGTAAATATTCCGGCAATTGGCATGTGGTATCGCACATACTCAAGAAAAACTTATCCATAGCACTAGTTTCATTTTTTGACTGGTTAGAAGCATTCTCCATTAATTGTCTTCTTAGGTGGTCTCTCTCGGCAGTTCTTTTCTCCCTTCTTTTCTGTTCATCTTCGAGCATAGACTGGACCGTTTTGTTTTTTTTTAATTCATAATCCTTTAAAGAATCCATGGACTCATCGCCTGTTAAGCTATCATCGTTCAGGGTATCTGTCGTGTTTCTGGAACTAGTTCCTACGTTTGTATGTTGATGTCTATTTTTCATGTGTGGAATTAAAAAGTCCATCAAATGTTCGTATTTCCATTTTGGTTTAGAATCCGCTGCTTGTCCCGTAGTTTTTTTTTTAGCATTTAACGCTTGACGGTGCCCGTCTCTTAGTTTCTTCCATAATTTTTTTATTTCTGCCACTGAAACAAACAAAATAATTGATAATAAATGAAATTTCAGGTATCTTTCAACTGGGGATTCATTTAGAACCATAGGCTTCAGTTATAGAATTGTAGAATCTACTGTGTCCAATATAGTGGAAGAAGTGTGCGATTCTTTGTGGAAGCACCTTCAGCCTAAAGTTCTCGCAGAACCTACAAAAGAAGAATGGAAGGATATTGCTTCAGTTTTTAAAGAAACGTGCCAGTTTGACCACTGCTGCGGTGCTATAGATGGCAAACACGTTATTATTAGAGCGCCATCTAATTCAGGGTCTGATTATCATAATTACAAAAACACATTTTCTATTGTGTTGCTAGCGGTAGCTGACGCAACCCGTAAGTTCAGGATAATAGATGTTGGCTCAAAAGGACGATTTAGTGATGGTGGAATATTTGCAGACAGTGTCTTGGGAAGGAAAATGTTAACTAATGGTGCTCCCACATTGCCGTTATAAAATGTTTGTAAACATTTTATAACACCAAAACATTTACTAACAAATGTTAACAATTGTTGCACTTTGTTAGAAACTGTTACATGTTATAAGTGCTCCTACATTGATGGAAAATGTTTAAACATTTTATAACATCTAGTATTGGCTCGCAGTTTGGTTTCGCCTTCTGAGGGCCGAGGACGTCTACACGAAAATGGAAGAAGATTTGCTCATTGGAATAGCTTTTATTTTTTGTTTAAAAAAGAAGAAAAAGCGCTCTTATTGGATGCGCCAAACGCTAAAAGCTAGAGGAAAATATAGTGCCACAGACTATCTCAAGGATTTGGGTATTGACGGTTGCTTAAAAGATTTTATAAGAATGAACAGTTCCGAATTTGAATATCTACAAAATTTAATTGGGGCAAAAATAGGCAAACGAGACACTACATTTAGAAAATCTGTAAGTGTGACGGAAAGACTTGCGGTAACGTTAAGATTTTTGGCAACTGGTAGCAGTTATAAAAGTCTTGGAAATGTGTTCAAGTTGTCAGACCAAGTGATATCTATTATCGTACCAGAAGTGTGCGAGGCTCTCAATGAGGTTTTAAAGGAATACATACAGGTAAGTCAAACAAAATTTTTAATTATTTTTTTATTTACTTTTAATATGATCTAATCTAATCATACTTTAGGTAGGTACCTACCTTACCTTACTAATAATTTTTTTAATAATTAACAAACCAAAGATGTATTTTTTAATTTTTGATTGATTCCAACAAATCGTTTAATGATTGGGTCGAATCTTGGCTTGATTCCGATAAATTAGACGGACTCTGTGTTCTTGCGCTGGTACGAGTATGTGTCCTGGAGTTATCCGAAGAACTGGTTTCAAATGAAGCCGAGGGACTCGGTGCGGTGTAGTATCCTCTCGAGCTACAGTCAGCATTATTTTCCGAAAAAGTGGATAGATTTGGTTCAGAGTTGTATCCCCAGGAACTACTAGCGGTTGGGTCTGTAAAGGTTGTTGGAAAATCATATTGTCCCATTGTCGCATTGTACAAAATATTGTTAATGTGATGTTGAGCAGTATTCTTAGCATGACTGTTTTTTATTTGTTTCAGTTTCATCGAGACATACTCTCCAAATGCGTCATTTTCATCCCTGCTTTTTCTAGATTCGTACATTCTTTGTAAAATATTTACAGCTTCTTGTTGTGTTGGATCTTGTTCTACTTCAGGCCGTCTTCTTTTCCGAAATGGTTTTGGGGTGGCGAAAGGCGTGCCCGTAGTTTCATCAGTGACAGTATTTCCTGTTTCGTTCAAACTGAGAGTGTTTTCTGAAGCAATTCTGTTTTCTTCGTTACCCTGAAAGAATAGAATTAAACGATAATTTCAAGTTATAGGCGCGTCAAATTAGCTAAAATTGTATGTGGCATTCCTTACCACTATAATTCCCTTTACCAACTAATAGTTAATACTTACCTATTTCCTGCGGAGAATATCCCCCATCTCCTTGTCACACTTAAGCAGTATTTTAGTGATGTTGTTCCCTCTCTCCAAGAATGTTGTGATAAAGAACAACAGATCAGTTGCAGCATCATTCTTCTCATAAACTTCGAAACTGCCACCATCCGGGGTCTTCACAACTGTGGGCTTATCACTAACATCTCGAGCATTGGATGCAGCTCTGGCCAAGAATTCTTTTATTATTTTGCGTGGGTCAAAACCCAGGTAAGCCATTGCGTCCCGTATGTGGTTCACTGAGGACCATTGCTCAGTTGTTACCTTGAGAAAGAAGGTTTCAGATGCAAAATCCACTTCTCCAAGGTTGAGGTTCCCGATCATAGCAGCACATTGCTGCTCCGAGAAATTAAAGACTTCGGCGGATTTACCGCGACCTTTACCTTTGTCAGACGACATCTCTTCGCAAATCACAAATCCTTTTAACAACTTTCAAAACAAGTTACCTCGTCTTTGTGATGGCGACGCGGTATGCTCAGACTCACTGCTCATTGCGCTACTATTATTACGCGTACTCCTGTGTAATTATGTAGGTACTCTGATATATCGGGGGCCTTATATATGAATAATGGCCACAGGATTAATGCGCCCTTCTGGCGTTTTCTTAGGCGGGGTCACCAGTTTAGTGAGGTGTAACACTAATTATGTGTGTGTTAGGGAGTAATTTCCGTCGAGAGAAATAAATAAAATAGTCTTTAGGTAACTCACGGTTATATTGCAGTCCACACACAGAAATATAATAGTCACAGAAGGAAGAAAGGCACAGTTTGTCACAAGCACATAAGTAAGAAATAGCACAGTGAAAGTAGTCTAAGAAAGCAGTACAGGATTAGGATAGATTTTATAATGTTCAGTATTACTAATTAGATTATTATAGCGGGTACATTTGCATATAAAAATTGTACAGAGCTGCATGAGCTTCGCGTCGCGTAGCGAGGTCTGGACTGAGGACATTGCAACATTACATATTATACTTATAAACTGATAAACTACTGGTCATCAAAAAAATCGGCCCACCTGCAGTTTTTCCGCAAATCACATTTTTTCTTCAACTAAACTAATCAAAATGGTTTAGTACCGATATGTTTAAATTGTCTGGTTTATTTACACTAATTTTCACACGGAAAAAACCTGAAAAAGGTAAAAAAGCCTGAATTTTTCACTATAAAGTTAAACACTATGGTTTTACACTGTTTTTAATTAATTTTAAACACGCTCTAATTTTTCAGTCTGAAGTGCTGTGATCACAATTGTTCCAGTTTAGTATTGAGTATTCCCCCCTCTTGCTCGAATGAAGGCCTGCATTCGCCTTTTTAGTGACCTGATCAAGGTTTTGATGGTCTCCTGAGGGATTCGTGTCCATTCTTCCCTGATGGCGATTTCCAGGTCTTCCAACGTTATAGGGGCTGGATTTCGGGCTCTAACTTTTTGTTTTAGCGTGTCCCACATGTGCTCTATAGGGTTAAGATCAGGGCTTCTTGCTGGCCATGACATAACCCGAATGCCAACTTCTTCAAGATAATCGGTGACAATACGCGCTACGTGTGGTCGGGCATTATCATGCATTAACTCAAAGTTTTCTCCAATATAGCCGGCATATGGCACCACGTGGTCTTCCAATATCTCGGTGATGTAGCGTGCCGCGGTCAAAGCACCATTCCTTATAAAAACCAGCTCCGTACGTCCGGTTAAAGATATACCACCCCAAAACATCACAGAGCCGCCACCGTAACTCACTGTTTCTCTTATGCAACACTGGGCATAACGTTCACCTGGTCGTCGCATGACATTACGACGGCCATCTGAACCATATAAAGTCATCCGACTCTCATCACTAAAAAGAACTGACTCCCATTGGCCTATAGACCAGTTGACGTGATTTTGCGCAAATTGAAGTCTGGCTTGTCGATGAGCTGTGGTCAATTGTGGCCCCGTTGCTGGCTTGTGTGGTCTTAAATTCTGTTCACGAAGTCTCCTCCTTACAGTACTGTCACTTATAGCCACACCCCGATCTTCACGTAAGCTTCGCTGGAGATCAACGCCAGAAAGGTGTCGATTTCGTAAAGCTGACACCACTATAAAGCGGTCATCCCTTTGAGTTGTCACCCTATGTCTTCCAGATCCAGATCTTCTTCGATACTGCCCAGTCTCCAGAAACCTTTGGTAAACTCGCCGAACTGCAGAACGGCTGAGATTTAACCTCCTGGCGACTACACGTTGACTTAAGCCTTGTTGCAGCAAAGCCACAACTTGGGCCGCCTCAGCTTCAGTGGTATCCATTATTTTTAGACAAAATTAGTCAAAACTACAGCCTCAACAATTAAACTTCACGACATTAACACCCAATCCCTAGAAAAGTCCGATTCTGACTGGAACAATTAGCCGATTCGTTCCCATGTAAAACCGTCAAATCAGCACTCAACAGTATTTCTGTGTAAAAACATTGTTAAGTACCTTCAAGTGCAGTAAGATTTATGGCAAACAAGAACTCAATCATCATATCGACCCTCAAAACAAAAAATAAACATGTGAAACAGTTTATCTGTGAAAGAATCGGTTAATATTGAAAAAAAGTGGGTGGGTCGATTTTTTTGATGACCAGTGTAGTTAAGATTTACCAAATTACTGTAATGTGCATGGAACAAGAATTTGGCAATATCTTTTGCCGAACATTATAAACGAGTTACCAAATAAATTACAAAATCTATATATGAAATGTGTTAAGAGAAATCAACTAAAAACTATTGTAAAGAAACACTACTTGTCTGTACCTAGTGTTAAGCCCGTCACAGACTTAGCTATAATATATTTAATATACCGTACTATAATATATATTATAGCAAGTTACCACACACTGAGTAATATATGTATATTTTGCCTTCATTAAATTGATGGTTGTCCTAGTGTTCGCACGTATTTTGTAATTAAGGGTGTTCTTATTTCAAAATACTAACAGTAATTATGAATTCAACAAGTACATTGTTAATGGACTTAATAGACAGTTCTTCAGAAGACGATTCCGCAGCTGCTTTTGATATGTTAGTTGCCCGGTCAGGCACAAAAACTAGAACCAAATGGATCGAATCACATATAAGAAATAAACAAACTCGTGGCGAATTTAATTTGTATCGCGATTTATCCTCAAAAAAATTTGCCCAATATTTTAGAAGTTCAAGATCGTCATTTCTAGAGCTACATGAATTGATAAAAAATGATATAAAAAAGAAAAATACGATTTTGCGCAAAAGTATTAGTTCTGAAGAACGTCTGGCTGTGTGTTTAAGGTAAGAAGAAAATTAATACAACACAGTAGGTATAAATCTTTTATTTTCTAATCAGAACTAATTTAACTTTTAAAGTTAAGGAAACAAAAAGCTTTTTTTTTTTTCAAACAGGTTTTCTTTAGCCGTATCCCTTAGAATAGGTGCCGTATGCCAGGTCCCGCACCGTTGCACATGTGGTGACGACGTCGACCGGTTCGGCCACCATGGCCTGTCGTGTATGAAGAGCTTGGGGCGTGTACCGCGGCACGCCAGTTTGAATGAGGTCATCCGTCGGGCTCTTGTTAGTGCCGGCGTCCCATCGGTCCTAGAACCTAGTGGGCTGATGCGCGACGACGGTAAGAGGCCTGATGGTATGACCCTCATTCCATGGAAGGTGGGACGGCCATTAGTGTGGGATGCTACATGCGTTGACACTATGGCGCCGTCCCACCTTTCATCCACTTCTGTTCGGGCTGGTGCTGCGGCCGCCCAAGCTGAAAACCTCAAACGGCACAAATATTCTAAGCTCGATCGGGTTTTTATGTTTGTGCCGTTTGGGGTAGAGACGATGGGGCCGTGGGGACCATCAGCTATAAGTCTGTACCGGGACCTGGCAAAACGTTTGGTGGAAGTGACGGGTCTCCAAAATGCTGGTTTTTACTTAGCACAAAAAATAAGTATAGCCATTCAACGTGGAAACGTTACCAGCATTTTGGGGACCTTTCCTTCCACCGATGTTCTTTTAGAATAGGTTTTAGTTTTAAGTTTTAGTTTATAATTTAGATTTAATTTTAGTTATTTACCTATATTGTATTTTTAGTTGACATTGAGTTTTTTTTAATATTAAATTGAAATGCAGGAAACAAAATCATTTTAATAATTGAAATCCTGGATGTAATTACGAATGTTCAGAGATTGTTCTGCCGAATCAGTATTTTGACTTTGCATTGCGTCAGGGCTATTGTACACTTCAACTGTTGGTGAGGTGTGAGATGACTGTGCAGAATCTGGTCGCAAAGAAGGTTGTTGAATAGGATAATAAGTTTCTGATGTGAGTGTATTCAGAGATTGTTCTGCCGAATCTGTATTTTGACTTTGCATTGCGTCAGGGATATTGTACACTTCAGGTGTTGCCGTTGATGAGGTGTAAGATGATTGTGCGGAAACTGGTCGTAGTGTAGGTACATGTACCTGTTTTGTAGTTTGAAAGGAGTACCACCGGTGAAATTATAAACTGAACAACCTGGAGAATTGTCTGAGTAATTTGATCTCATTAAATGTTGCTCTTTGGCTTCCATTACAATGTTAAATATTTGGCGCTGTATTCTCATTTGTAAATATTCCGGCAATTGGCATGTGGTATCGCACATACTCAAGAAAAACTTATCCATAGCACTAGTTTCATTTTTTGACTGGTTAGAAGCATTCTCCATTAATTGTCTTCTTAGGTGGTCTCTCTCGGCAGTTCTTTTCTCCCTTCTTTTCTGTTCATCTTCGAGCATAGACTGGACCGTTTTGTTTTTTTTTAATTCATAATCCTTTAAAGAATCCATGGACTCATCGCCTGTTAAGCTATCATCGTTCAGGGTATCTGTCGTGTTTCTGGAACTAGTTCCTACGTTTGTATGTTGATGTCTATTTTTCATGTGTGGAATTAAAAAGTCCATCAAATGTTCGTATTTCCATTTTGGTTTAGAATCCGCTGCTTGTCCCGTAGTTTTTTTTTTAGCATTTAACGCTTGACGGTGCCCGTCTCTTAGTTTCTTCCATAATTTTTTTATTTCTGCCACTGAAACAAACAAAATAATTGATAATAAATGAAATTTCAGGTATCTTTCAACTGGGGATTCATTTAGAACCATAGGCTTCAGTTATAGAATTGTAGAATCTACTGTGTCCAATATAGTGGAAGAAGTGTGCGATTCTTTGTGGAAGCACCTTCAGCCTAAAGTTCTCGCAGAACCTACAAAAGAAGAATGGAAGGATATTGCTTCAGTTTTTAAAGAAACGTGCCAGTTTGACCACTGCTGCGGTGCTATAGATGGCAAACACGTTATTATTAGAGCGCCATCTAATTCAGGGTCTGATTATCATAATTACAAAAACACATTTTCTATTGTGTTGCTAGCGGTAGCTGACGCAACCCGTAAGTTCAGGATAATAGATGTTGGCTCAAAAGGACGATTTAGTGATGGTGGAATATTTGCAGACAGTGTCTTGGGAAGGAAAATGTTAACTAATGGTGCTCCCACATTGCCGTTATAAAATGTTTGTAAACATTTTATAACACCAAAACATTTACTAACAAATGTTAACAATTGTTGCACTTTGTTAGAAACTGTTACATGTTATAAGTGCTCCTACATTGATGGAAAATGTTTAAACATTTTATAACATCTAGTATTGGCTCGCAGTTTGGTTTCGCCTTCTGAGGGCCGAGGACGTCTACACGAAAATGGAAGAAGATTTGCTCATTGGAATAGCTTTTATTTTTTGTTTAAAAAAGAAGAAAAAGCGCTCTTATTGGATGCGCCAAACGCTAAAAGCTAGAGGAAAATATAGTGCCACAGACTATCTCAAGGATTTGGGTATTGACGGTTGCTTAAAAGATTTTATAAGAATGAACAGTTCCGAATTTGAATATCTACAAAATTTAATTGGGGCAAAAATAGGCAAACGAGACACTACATTTAGAAAATCTGTAAGTGTGACGGAAAGACTTGCGGTAACGTTAAGATTTTTGGCAACTGGTAGCAGTTATAAAAGTCTTGGAAATGTGTTCAAGTTGTCAGACCAAGTGATATCTATTATCGTACCAGAAGTGTGCGAGGCTCTCAATGAGGTTTTAAAGGAATACATACAGGTAAGTCAAACAAAATTTTTAATTATTTTTTTATTTACTTTTAATATGATCTAATCTAATCATACTTTAGGTAGGTACCTACCTTACCTTACTAATAATTTTTTTAATAATTAACAAACCAAAGATGTATTTTTTAATTTTTGATTGATTCCAACAAATCGTTTAATGATTGGGTCGAATCTTGGCTTGATTCCGATAAATTAGACGGACTCTGTGTTCTTGCGCTGGTACGAGTATGTGTCCTGGAGTTATCCGAAGAACTGGTTTCAAATGAAGCCGAGGGACTCGGTGCGGTGTAGTATCCTCTCGAGCTACAGTCAGCATTATTTTCCGAAAAAGTGGATAGATTTGGTTCAGAGTTGTATCCCCAGGAACTACTAGCGGTTGGGTCTGTAAAGGTTGTTGGAAAATCATATTGTCCCATTGTCGCATTGTACAAAATATTGTTAATGTGATGTTGAGCAGTATTCTTAGCATGACTGTTTTTTATTTGTTTCAGTTTCATCGAGACATACTCTCCAAATGCGTCATTTTCATCCCTGCTTTTTCTAGATTCGTACATTCTTTGTAAAATATTTACAGCTTCTTGTTGTGTTGGATCTTGTTCTACTTCAGGCCGTCTTCTTTTCCGAAATGGTTTTGGGGTGGCGAAAGGCGTGCCCGTAGTTTCATCAGTGACAGTATTTCCTGTTTCGTTCAAACTGAGAGTGTTTTCTGAAGCAATTCTGTTTTCTTCGTTACCCTGAAAGAATAGAATTAAACGATAATTTCAAGTTATAGGCGCGTCAAATTAGCTAAAATTGTATGTGGCATTCCTTACCACTATAATTCCCTTTACCAACTAATAGTTAATACTTACCTATTTCCTGCGGAGAATATCCCCCATCTCCTTGTCACACTTAAGCAGTATTTTAGTGATGTTGTTCCCTCTCTCCAAGAATGTTGTGATAAAGAACAACAGATCAGTTGCAGCATCATTCTTCTCATAAACTTCGAAACTGCCACCATCCGGGGTCTTCACAACTGTGGGCTTATCACTAACATCTCGAGCATTGGATGCAGCTCTGGCCAAGAATTCTTTTATTATTTTGCGTGGGTCAAAACCCAGGTAAGCCATTGCGTCCCGTATGTGGTTCACTGAGGACCATTGCTCAGTTGTTACCTTGAGAAAGAAGGTTTCAGATGCAAAATCCACTTCTCCAAGGTTGAGGTTCCCGATCATAGCAGCACATTGCTGCTCCGAGAAATTAAAGACTTCGGCGGATTTACCGCGACCTTTACCTTTGTCAGACGACATCTCTTCGCAAATCACAAATCCTTTTAACAACTTTCAAAACAAGTTACCTCGTCTTTGTGATGGCGACGCGGTATGCTCAGACTCACTGCTCATTGCGCTACTATTATTACGCGTACTCCTGTGTAATTATGTAGGTACTCTGATATATCGGGGGCCTTATATATGAATAATGGCCACAGGATTAATGCGCCCTTCTGGCGTTTTCTTAGGCGGGGTCACCAGTTTAGTGAGGTGTAACACTAATTATGTGTGTGTTAGGGAGTAATTTCCGTCGAGAGAAATAAATAAAATAGTCTTTAGGTAACTCACGGTTATATTGCAGTCCACACACAGAAATATAATAGTCACAGAAGGAAGAAAGGCACAGTTTGTCACAAGCACATAAGTAAGAAATAGCACAGTGAAAGTAGTCTAAGAAAGCAGTACAGGATTAGGATAGATTTTATAATGTTCAGTATTACTAATTAGATTATTATAGCGGGTACATTTGCATATAAAAATTGTACAGAGCTGCATGAGCTTCGCGTCGCGTAGCGAGGTCTGGACTGAGGACATTGCAACATTACATATTATACTTATAAACTGATAAACTACTGGTCATCAAAAAAATCGGCCCACCTGCAGTTTTTCCGCAAATCACATTTTTTCTTCAACTAAACTAATCAAAATGGTTTAGTACCGATATGTTTAAATTGTCTGGTTTATTTACACTAATTTTCACACGGAAAAAACCTGAAAAAGGTAAAAAAGCCTGAATTTTTCACTATAAAGTTAAACACTATGGTTTTACACTGTTTTTAATTAATTTTAAACACGCTCTAATTTTTCAGTCTGAAGTGCTGTGATCACAATTGTTCCAGTTTAGTATTGAGTATTCCCCCCTCTTGCTCGAATGAAGGCCTGCATTCGCCTTTTTAGTGACCTGATCAAGGTTTTGATGGTCTCCTGAGGGATTCGTGTCCATTCTTCCCTGATGGCGATTTCCAGGTCTTCCAACGTTATAGGGGCTGGATTTCGGGCTCTAACTTTTTGTTTTAGCGTGTCCCACATGTGCTCTATAGGGTTAAGATCAGGGCTTCTTGCTGGCCATGACATAACCCGAATGCCAACTTCTTCAAGATAATCGGTGACAATACGCGCTACGTGTGGTCGGGCATTATCATGCATTAACTCAAAGTTTTCTCCAATATAGCCGGCATATGGCACCACGTGGTCTTCCAATATCTCGGTGATGTAGCGTGCCGCGGTCAAAGCACCATTCCTTATAAAAACCAGCTCCGTACGTCCGGTTAAAGATATACCACCCCAAAACATCACAGAGCCGCCACCGTAACTCACTGTTTCTCTTATGCAACACTGGGCATAACGTTCACCTGGTCGTCGCATGACATTACGACGGCCATCTGAACCATATAAAGTCATCCGACTCTCATCACTAAAAAGAACTGACTCCCATTGGCCTATAGACCAGTTGACGTGATTTTGCGCAAATTGAAGTCTGGCTTGTCGATGAGCTGTGGTCAATTGTGGCCCCGTTGCTGGCTTGTGTGGTCTTAAATTCTGTTCACGAAGTCTCCTCCTTACAGTACTGTCACTTATAGCCACACCCCGATCTTCACGTAAGCTTCGCTGGAGATCAACGCCAGAAAGGTGTCGATTTCGTAAAGCTGACACCACTATAAAGCGGTCATCCCTTTGAGTTGTCACCCTATGTCTTCCAGATCCAGATCTTCTTCGATACTGCCCAGTCTCCAGAAACCTTTGGTAAACTCGCCGAACTGCAGAACGGCTGAGATTTAACCTCCTGGCGACTACACGTTGACTTAAGCCTTGTTGCAGCAAAGCCACAACTTGGGCCGCCTCAGCTTCAGTGGTATCCATTATTTTTAGACAAAATTAGTCAAAACTACAGCCTCAACAATTAAACTTCACGACATTAACACCCAATCCCTAGAAAAGTCCGATTCTGACTGGAACAATGAGCCGATTCGTTCCCATGTAAAACCGTCAAATCAGCACTCAACAGTATTTCTGTGTAAAAACATTGTTAAGTACCTTCAAGTGCAGTAAGATTTATGGCAAACAAGAACTCAATCATCATATCGACCCTCAAAACAAAAAATAAACATGTGAAACAGTTTATCTGTGAAAGAATCGGTTAATATTGAAAAAAAGTGGGTGGGTCGATTTTTTTGATGACCAGTGTAGTTAAGATTTACCAAATTACTGTAATGTGCATGGAACAAGAATTTGGCAATATCTTTTGCCGAACATTATAAACGAGTTACCAAATAAATTACAAAATCTATATATGAAATGTGTTAAGAGAAATCAACTAAAAACTATTGTAAAGAAACACTACTTGTCTGTACCTAGTGTTAAGCCCGTCACAGACTTAGCTATAATATATTTAATATACCGTACTATAATATATATTATAGCAAGTTACCACACACTGAGTAATATATGTATATTTTGCCTTCATTAAATTGATGGTTGTCCTAGTGTTCGCACGTATTTTGTAATTAAGGGTGTTCTTATTTCAAAATACTAACAGTAATTATGAATTCAACAAGTACATTGTTAATGGACTTAATAGACAGTTCTTCAGAAGACGATTCCGCAGCTGCTTTTGATATGTTAGTTGCCCGGTCAGGCACAAAAACTAGAACCAAATGGATCGAATCACATATAAGAAATAAACAAACTCGTGGCGAATTTAATTTGTATCGCGATTTATCCTCAAAAAAATTTGCCCAATATTTTAGAAGTTCAAGATCGTCATTTCTAGAGCTACATGAATTGATAAAAAATGATATAAAAAAGAAAAATACGATTTTGCGCAAAAGTATTAGTTCTGAAGAACGTCTGGCTGTGTGTTTAAGGTAAGAAGAAAATTAATACAACACAGTAGGTATAAATCTTTTATTTTCTAATCAGAACTAATTTAACTTTTAAAGTTAAGGAAACAAAAAGCTTTTTTTTTTTTCAAACAGGTTTTCTTTAGCCGTATCCCTTAGAATAGGTGCCGTATGCCAGGTCCCGCACCGTTGCACATGTGGTGACGACGTCGACCGGTTCGGCCACCATGGCCTGTCGTGTATGAAGAGCTTGGGGCGTGTACCGCGGCACGCCAGTTTGAATGAGGTCATCCGTCGGGCTCTTGTTAGTGCCGGCGTCCCATCGGTCCTAGAACCTAGTGGGCTGATGCGCGACGACGGTAAGAGGCCTGATGGTATGACCCTCATTCCATGGAAGGTGGGACGGCCATTAGTGTGGGATGCTACATGCGTTGACACTATGGCGCCGTCCCACCTTTCATCCACTTCTGTTCGGGCTGGTGCTGCGGCCGCCCAAGCTGAAAACCTCAAACGGCACAAATATTCTAAGCTCGATCGGGTTTTTATGTTTGTGCCGTTTGGGGTAGAGACGATGGGGCCGTGGGGACCATCAGCTATAAGTCTGTACCGGGACCTGGCAAAACGTTTGGTGGAAGTGACGGGTCTCCAAAATGCTGGTTTTTACTTAGCACAAAAAATAAGTATAGCCATTCAACGTGGAAACGTTACCAGCATTTTGGGGACCTTTCCTTCCACCGATGTTCTTTTAGAATAGGTTTTAGTTTTAAGTTTTAGTTTATAATTTAGATTTAATTTTAGTTATTTACCTATATTGTATTTTTAGTTGACATTGAGTTTTTTTTAATATTAAATTGAAATGCAGGAAACAAAATCATTTTAATAATTGAAATCCTGGATGTAATTACGAATGTTCAGAGATTGTTCTGCCGAATCAGTATTTTGACTTTGCATTGCGTCAGGGCTATTGTACACTTCAACTGTTGGTGAGGTGTGAGATGACTGTGCAGAATCTGGTCGCAAAGAAGGTTGTTGAATAGGATAATAAGTTTCTGATGTGAGTGTATTCAGAGATTGTTCTGCCGAATCTGTATTTTGACTTTGCATTGCGTCAGGGATATTGTACACTTCAGGTGTTGCCGTTGATGAGGTGTAAGATGATTGTGCGGAAACTGGTCGTAGTGTAGGTACATGTACCTGTTTTGTAGTTTGAAAGGAGTACCACCGGTGAAATTATAAACTGAACAACCTGGAGAATTGTCTGAGTAATTTGATCTCATTAAATGTTGCTCTTTGGCTTCCATTACAATGTTAAATATTTGGCGCTGTATTCTCATTTGTAAATATTCCGGCAATTGGCATGTGGTATCGCACATACTCAAGAAAAACTTATCCATAGCACTAGTTTCATTTTTTGACTGGTTAGAAGCATTCTCCATTAATTGTCTTCTTAGGTGGTCTCTCTCGGCAGTTCTTTTCTCCCTTCTTTTCTGTTCATCTTCGAGCATAGACTGGACCGTTTTGTTTTTTTTTAATTCATAATCCTTTAAAGAATCCATGGACTCATCGCCTGTTAAGCTATCATCGTTCAGGGTATCTGTCGTGTTTCTGGAACTAGTTCCTACGTTTGTATGTTGATGTCTATTTTTCATGTGTGGAATTAAAAAGTCCATCAAATGTTCGTATTTCCATTTTGGTTTAGAATCCGCTGCTTGTCCCGTAGTTTTTTTTTTAGCATTTAACGCTTGACGGTGCCCGTCTCTTAGTTTCTTCCATAATTTTTTTATTTCTGCCACTGAAACAAACAAAATAATTGATAATAAATGAAATTTCAGGTATCTTTCAACTGGGGATTCATTTAGAACCATAGGCTTCAGTTATAGAATTGTAGAATCTACTGTGTCCAATATAGTGGAAGAAGTGTGCGATTCTTTGTGGAAGCACCTTCAGCCTAAAGTTCTCGCAGAACCTACAAAAGAAGAATGGAAGGATATTGCTTCAGTTTTTAAAGAAACGTGCCAGTTTGACCACTGCTGCGGTGCTATAGATGGCAAACACGTTATTATTAGAGCGCCATCTAATTCAGGGTCTGATTATCATAATTACAAAAACACATTTTCTATTGTGTTGCTAGCGGTAGCTGACGCAACCCGTAAGTTCAGGATAATAGATGTTGGCTCAAAAGGACGATTTAGTGATGGTGGAATATTTGCAGACAGTGTCTTGGGAAGGAAAATGTTAACTAATGGTGCTCCCACATTGCCGTTATAAAATGTTTGTAAACATTTTATAACACCAAAACATTTACTAACAAATGTTAACAATTGTTGCACTTTGTTAGAAACTGTTACATGTTATAAGTGCTCCTACATTGATGGAAAATGTTTAAACATTTTATAACATCTAGTATTGGCTCGCAGTTTGGTTTCGCCTTCTGAGGGCCGAGGACGTCTACACGAAAATGGAAGAAGATTTGCTCATTGGAATAGCTTTTATTTTTTGTTTAAAAAAGAAGAAAAAGCGCTCTTATTGGATGCGCCAAACGCTAAAAGCTAGAGGAAAATATAGTGCCACAGACTATCTCAAGGATTTGGGTATTGACGGTTGCTTAAAAGATTTTATAAGAATGAACAGTTCCGAATTTGAATATCTACAAAATTTAATTGGGGCAAAAATAGGCAAACGAGACACTACATTTAGAAAATCTGTAAGTGTGACGGAAAGACTTGCGGTAACGTTAAGATTTTTGGCAACTGGTAGCAGTTATAAAAGTCTTGGAAATGTGTTCAAGTTGTCAGACCAAGTGATATCTATTATCGTACCAGAAGTGTGCGAGGCTCTCAATGAGGTTTTAAAGGAATACATACAGGTAAGTCAAACAAAATTTTTAATTATTTTTTTATTTACTTTTAATATGATCTAATCTAATCATACTTTAGGTAGGTACCTACCTTACCTTACTAATAATTTTTTTAATAATTAACAAACCAAAGATGTATTTTTTAATTTTTGATTGATTCCAACAAATCGTTTAATGATTGGGTCGAATCTTGGCTTGATTCCGATAAATTAGACGGACTCTGTGTTCTTGCGCTGGTACGAGTATGTGTCCTGGAGTTATCCGAAGAACTGGTTTCAAATGAAGCCGAGGGACTCGGTGCGGTGTAGTATCCTCTCGAGCTACAGTCAGCATTATTTTCCGAAAAAGTGGATAGATTTGGTTCAGAGTTGTATCCCCAGGAACTACTAGCGGTTGGGTCTGTAAAGGTTGTTGGAAAATCATATTGTCCCATTGTCGCATTGTACAAAATATTGTTAATGTGATGTTGAGCAGTATTCTTAGCATGACTGTTTTTTATTTGTTTCAGTTTCATCGAGACATACTCTCCAAATGCGTCATTTTCATCCCTGCTTTTTCTAGATTCGTACATTCTTTGTAAAATATTTACAGCTTCTTGTTGTGTTGGATCTTGTTCTACTTCAGGCCGTCTTCTTTTCCGAAATGGTTTTGGGGTGGCGAAAGGCGTGCCCGTAGTTTCATCAGTGACAGTATTTCCTGTTTCGTTCAAACTGAGAGTGTTTTCTGAAGCAATTCTGTTTTCTTCGTTACCCTGAAAGAATAGAATTAAACGATAATTTCAAGTTATAGGCGCGTCAAATTAGCTAAAATTGTATGTGGCATTCCTTACCACTATAATTCCCTTTACCAACTAATAGTTAATACTTACCTATTTCCTGCGGAGAATATCCCCCATCTCCTTGTCACACTTAAGCAGTATTTTAGTGATGTTGTTCCCTCTCTCCAAGAATGTTGTGATAAAGAACAACAGATCAGTTGCAGCATCATTCTTCTCATAAACTTCGAAACTGCCACCATCCGGGGTCTTCACAACTGTGGGCTTATCACTAACATCTCGAGCATTGGATGCAGCTCTGGCCAAGAATTCTTTTATTATTTTGCGTGGGTCAAAACCCAGGTAAGCCATTGCGTCCCGTATGTGGTTCACTGAGGACCATTGCTCAGTTGTTACCTTGAGAAAGAAGGTTTCAGATGCAAAATCCACTTCTCCAAGGTTGAGGTTCCCGATCATAGCAGCACATTGCTGCTCCGAGAAATTAAAGACTTCGGCGGATTTACCGCGACCTTTACCTTTGTCAGACGACATCTCTTCGCAAATCACAAATCCTTTTAACAACTTTCAAAACAAGTTACCTCGTCTTTGTGATGGCGACGCGGTATGCTCAGACTCACTGCTCATTGCGCTACTATTATTACGCGTACTCCTGTGTAATTATGTAGGTACTCTGATATATCGGGGGCCTTATATATGAATAATGGCCACAGGATTAATGCGCCCTTCTGGCGTTTTCTTAGGCGGGGTCACCAGTTTAGTGAGGTGTAACACTAATTATGTGTGTGTTAGGGAGTAATTTCCGTCGAGAGAAATAAATAAAATAGTCTTTAGGTAACTCACGGTTATATTGCAGTCCACACACAGAAATATAATAGTCACAGAAGGAAGAAAGGCACAGTTTGTCACAAGCACATAAGTAAGAAATAGCACAGTGAAAGTAGTCTAAGAAAGCAGTACAGGATTAGGATAGATTTTATAATGTTCAGTATTACTAATTAGATTATTATAGCGGGTACATTTGCATATAAAAATTGTACAGAGCTGCATGAGCTTCGCGTCGCGTAGCGAGGTCTGGACTGAGGACATTGCAACATTACATATTATACTTATAAACTGATAAACTACTGGTCATCAAAAAAATCGGCCCACCTGCAGTTTTTCCGCAAATCACATTTTTTCTTCAACTAAACTAATCAAAATGGTTTAGTACCGATATGTTTAAATTGTCTGGTTTATTTACACTAATTTTCACACGGAAAAAACCTGAAAAAGGTAAAAAAGCCTGAATTTTTCACTATAAAGTTAAACACTATGGTTTTACACTGTTTTTAATTAATTTTAAACACGCTCTAATTTTTCAGTCTGAAGTGCTGTGATCACAATTGTTCCAGTTTAGTATTGAGTATTCCCCCCTCTTGCTCGAATGAAGGCCTGCATTCGCCTTTTTAGTGACCTGATCAAGGTTTTGATGGTCTCCTGAGGGATTCGTGTCCATTCTTCCCTGATGGCGATTTCCAGGTCTTCCAACGTTATAGGGGCTGGATTTCGGGCTCTAACTTTTTGTTTTAGCGTGTCCCACATGTGCTCTATAGGGTTAAGATCAGGGCTTCTTGCTGGCCATGACATAACCCGAATGCCAACTTCTTCAAGATAATCGGTGACAATACGCGCTACGTGTGGTCGGGCATTATCATGCATTAACTCAAAGTTTTCTCCAATATAGCCGGCATATGGCACCACGTGGTCTTCCAATATCTCGGTGATGTAGCGTGCCGCGGTCAAAGCACCATTCCTTATAAAAACCAGCTCCGTACGTCCGGTTAAAGATATACCACCCCAAAACATCACAGAGCCGCCACCGTAACTCACTGTTTCTCTTATGCAACACTGGGCATAACGTTCACCTGGTCGTCGCATGACATTACGACGGCCATCTGAACCATATAAAGTCATCCGACTCTCATCACTAAAAAGAACTGACTCCCATTGGCCTATAGACCAGTTGACGTGATTTTGCGCAAATTGAAGTCTGGCTTGTCGATGAGCTGTGGTCAATTGTGGCCCCGTTGCTGGCTTGTGTGGTCTTAAATTCTGTTCACGAAGTCTCCTCCTTACAGTACTGTCACTTATAGCCACACCCCGATCTTCACGTAAGCTTCGCTGGAGATCAACGCCAGAAAGGTGTCGATTTCGTAAAGCTGACACCACTATAAAGCGGTCATCCCTTTGAGTTGTCACCCTATGTCTTCCAGATCCAGATCTTCTTCGATACTGCCCAGTCTCCAGAAACCTTTGGTAAACTCGCCGAACTGCAGAACGGCTGAGATTTAACCTCCTGGCGACTACACGTTGACTTAAGCCTTGTTGCAGCAAAGCCACAACTTGGGCCGCCTCAGCTTCAGTGGTATCCATTATTTTTAGACAAAATTAGTCAAAACTACAGCCTCAACAATTAAACTTCACGACATTAACACCCAATCCCTAGAAAAGTCCGATTCTGACTGGAACAATGAGCCGATTCGTTCCCATGTAAAACCGTCAAATCAGCACTCAACAGTATTTCTGTGTAAAAACATTGTTAAGTACCTTCAAGTGCAGTAAGATTTATGGCAAACAAGAACTCAATCATCATATCGACCCTCAAAACAAAAAATAAACATGTGAAACAGTTTATCTGTGAAAGAATCGGTTAATATTGAAAAAAAGTGGGTGGGTCGATTTTTTTGATGACCAGTGTAGTTAAGATTTACCAAATTACTGTAATGTGCATGGAACAAGAATTTGGCAATATCTTTTGCCGAACATTATAAACGAGTTACCAAATAAATTACAAAATCTATATATGAAATGTGTTAAGAGAAATCAACTAAAAACTATTGTAAAGAAACACTACTTGTCTGTACCTAGTGTTAAGCCCGTCACAGACTTAGCTATAATATATTTAATATACCGTACTATAATATATATTATAGCAAGTTACCACACACTGAGTAATATATGTATATTTTGCCTTCATTAAATTGATGGTTGTCCTAGTGTTCGCACGTATTTTGTAATTAAGGGTGTTCTTATTTCAAAATACTAACAGTAATTATGAATTCAACAAGTACATTGTTAATGGACTTAATAGACAGTTCTTCAGAAGACGATTCCGCAGCTGCTTTTGATATGTTAGTTGCCCGGTCAGGCACAAAAACTAGAACCAAATGGATCGAATCACATATAAGAAATAAACAAACTCGTGGCGAATTTAATTTGTATCGCGATTTATCCTCAAAAAAATTTGCCCAATATTTTAGAAGTTCAAGATCGTCATTTCTAGAGCTACATGAATTGATAAAAAATGATATAAAAAAGAAAAATACGATTTTGCGCAAAAGTATTAGTTCTGAAGAACGTCTGGCTGTGTGTTTAAGGTAAGAAGAAAATTAATACAACACAGTAGGTATAAATCTTTTATTTTCTAATCAGAACTAATTTAACTTTTAAAGTTAAGGAAACAAAAAGCTTTTTTTTTTTTCAAACAGGTTTTCTTTAGCCGTATCCCTTAGAATAGGTGCCGTATGCCAGGTCCCGCACCGTTGCACATGTGGTGACGACGTCGACCGGTTCGGCCACCATGGCCTGTCGTGTATGAAGAGCTTGGGGCGTGTACCGCGGCACGCCAGTTTGAATGAGGTCATCCGTCGGGCTCTTGTTAGTGCCGGCGTCCCATCGGTCCTAGAACCTAGTGGGCTGATGCGCGACGACGGTAAGAGGCCTGATGGTATGACCCTCATTCCATGGAAGGTGGGACGGCCATTAGTGTGGGATGCTACATGCGTTGACACTATGGCGCCGTCCCACCTTTCATCCACTTCTGTTCGGGCTGGTGCTGCGGCCGCCCAAGCTGAAAACCTCAAACGGCACAAATATTCTAAGCTCGATCGGGTTTTTATGTTTGTGCCGTTTGGGGTAGAGACGATGGGGCCGTGGGGACCATCAGCTATAAGTCTGTACCGGGACCTGGCAAAACGTTTGGTGGAAGTGACGGGTCTCCAAAATGCTGGTTTTTACTTAGCACAAAAAATAAGTATAGCCATTCAACGTGGAAACGTTACCAGCATTTTGGGGACCTTTCCTTCCACCGATGTTCTTTTAGAATAGGTTTTAGTTTTAAGTTTTAGTTTATAATTTAGATTTAATTTTAGTTATTTACCTATATTGTATTTTTAGTTGACATTGAGTTTTTTTTAATATTAAATTGAAATGCAGGAAACAAAATCATTTTAATAATTGAAATCCTGGATGTAATTACGAATGTTCAGAGATTGTTCTGCCGAATCAGTATTTTGACTTTGCATTGCGTCAGGGCTATTGTACACTTCAACTTTTGGTGAGGTGTGAGATGACTGTGCAGAATCTGGTCGCAAAGAAGGTTGTTGAATAGGATAATAAGTTTCTGATGTGAGTGTATTCAGAGATTGTTCTGCCGAATCTGTATTTTGACTTTGCATTGCGTCAGGGATATTGTACACTTCAGGTGTTGCCGTTGATGAGGTGTAAGATGATTGTGCGGAAACTGGTCGTAGTGTAGGTACATGTACCTGTTTTGTAGTTTGAAAGGAGTACCACCGGTGAAATTATAAACTGAACAACCTGGAGAATTGTCTGAGTAATTTGATCTCATTAAATGTTGCTCTTTGGCTTCCATTACAATGTTAAATATTTGGCGCTGTATTCTCATTTGTAAATATTCCGGCAATTGGCATGTGGTATCGCACATACTCAAGAAAAACTTATCCATAGCACTAGTTTCATTTTTTGACTGGTTAGAAGCATTCTCCATTAATTGTCTTCTTAGGTGGTCTCTCTCGGCAGTTCTTTTCTCCCTTCTTTTCTGTTCATCTTCGAGCATAGACTGGACCGTTTTGTTTTTTTTTAATTCATAATCCTTTAAAGAATCCATGGACTCATCGCCTGTTAAGCTATCATCGTTCAGGGTATCTGTCGTGTTTCTGGAACTAGTTCCTACGTTTGTATGTTGATGTCTATTTTTCATGTGTGGAATTAAAAAGTCCATCAAATGTTCGTATTTCCATTTTGGTTTAGAATCCGCTGCTTGTCCCGTAGTTTTTTTTTTAGCATTTAACGCTTGACGGTGCCCGTCTCTTAGTTTCTTCCATAATTTTTTTATTTCTGCCACTGAAACAAACAAAATAATTGATAATAAATGAAATTTCAGGTATCTTTCAACTGGGGATTCATTTAGAACCATAGGCTTCAGTTATAGAATTGTAGAATCTACTGTGTCCAATATAGTGGAAGAAGTGTGCGATTCTTTGTGGAAGCACCTTCAGCCTAAAGTTCTCGCAGAACCTACAAAAGAAGAATGGAAGGATATTGCTTCAGTTTTTAAAGAAACGTGCCAGTTTGACCACTGCTGCGGTGCTATAGATGGCAAACACGTTATTATTAGAGCGCCATCTAATTCAGGGTCTGATTATCATAATTACAAAAACACATTTTCTATTGTGTTGCTAGCGGTAGCTGACGCAACCCGTAAGTTCAGGATAATAGATGTTGGCTCAAAAGGACGATTTAGTGATGGTGGAATATTTGCAGACAGTGTCTTGGGAAGGAAAATGTTAACTAATGGTGCTCCCACATTGCCGTTATAAAATGTTTGTAAACATTTTATAACACCAAAACATTTACTAACAAATGTTAACAATTGTTGCACTTTGTTAGAAACTGTTACATGTTATAAGTGCTCCTACATTGATGGAAAATGTTTAAACATTTTATAACATCTAGTATTGGCTCGCAGTTTGGTTTCGCCTTCTGAGGGCCGAGGACGTCTACACGAAAATGGAAGAAGATTTGCTCATTGGAATAGCTTTTATTTTTTGTTTAAAAAAGAAGAAAAAGCGCTCTTATTGGATGCGCCAAACGCTAAAAGCTAGAGGAAAATATAGTGCCACAGACTATCTCAAGGATTTGGGTATTGACGGTTGCTTAAAAGATTTTATAAGAATGAACAGTTCCGAATTTGAATATCTACAAAATTTAATTGGGGCAAAAATAGGCAAACGAGACACTACATTTAGAAAATCTGTAAGTGTGACGGAAAGACTTGCGGTAACGTTAAGATTTTTGGCAACTGGTAGCAGTTATAAAAGTCTTGGAAATGTGTTCAAGTTGTCAGACCAAGTGATATCTATTATCGTACCAGAAGTGTGCGAGGCTCTCAATGAGGTTTTAAAGGAATACATACAGGTAAGTCAAACAAAATTTTTAATTATTTTTTTATTTACTTTTAATATGATCTAATCTAATCATACTTTAGGTAGGTACCTACCTTACCTTACTAATAATTTTTTTAATAATTAACAAACCAAAGATGTATTTTTTAATTTTTGATTGATTCCAACAAATCGTTTAATGATTGGGTCGAATCTTGGCTTGATTCCGATAAATTAGACGGACTCTGTGTTCTTGCGCTGGTACGAGTATGTGTCCTGGAGTTATCCGAAGAACTGGTTTCAAATGAAGCCGAGGGACTCGGTGCGGTGTAGTATCCTCTCGAGCTACAGTCAGCATTATTTTCCGAAAAAGTGGATAGATTTGGTTCAGAGTTGTATCCCCAGGAACTACTAGCGGTTGGGTCTGTAAAGGTTGTTGGAAAATCATATTGTCCCATTGTCGCATTGTACAAAATATTGTTAATGTGATGTTGAGCAGTATTCTTAGCATGACTGTTTTTTATTTGTTTCAGTTTCATCGAGACATACTCTCCAAATGCGTCATTTTCATCCCTGCTTTTTCTAGATTCGTACATTCTTTGTAAAATATTTACAGCTTCTTGTTGTG
Organism: Acronicta leporina; assembly: GCA_947256265.1. NCBI lineage: Eukaryota > Metazoa > Arthropoda > Insecta > Lepidoptera > Noctuidae > Acronicta > Acronicta leporina. The sequence continues at coordinate 11,475,183 of OX366532.1, read as the reverse complement.
TTGGATCTTGTTCTACTTCAGGCCGTCTTCTTTTCCGAAATGGTTTTGGGGTGGCGAAAGGCGTGCCCGTAGTTTCATCAGTGACAGTATTTCCTGTTTCGTTCAAACTGAGAGTGTTTTCTGAAGCAATTCTGTTTTCTTCGTTACCCTGAAAGAATAGAATTAAACGATAATTTCAAGTTATAGGCGCGTCAAATTAGCTAAAATTGTATGTGGCATTCCTTACCACTATAATTCCCTTTACCAACTAATAGTTAATACTTACCTATTTCCTGCGGAGAATATCCCCCATCTCCTTGTCACACTTAAGCAGTATTTTAGTGATGTTGTTCCCTCTCTCCAAGAATGTTGTGATAAAGAACAACAGATCAGTTGCAGCATCATTCTTCTCATAAACTTCGAAACTGCCACCATCCGGGGTCTTCACAACTGTGGGCTTATCACTAACATCTCGAGCATTGGATGCAGCTCTGGCCAAGAATTCTTTTATTATTTTGCGTGGGTCAAAACCCAGGTAAGCCATTGCGTCCCGTATGTGGTTCACTGAGGACCATTGCTCAGTTGTTACCTTGAGAAAGAAGGTTTCAGATGCAAAATCCACTTCTCCAAGGTTGAGGTTCCCGATCATAGCAGCACATTGCTGCTCCGAGAAATTAAAGACTTCGGCGGATTTACCGCGACCTTTACCTTTGTCAGACGACATCTCTTCGCAAATCACAAATCCTTTTAACAACTTTCAAAACAAGTTACCTCGTCTTTGTGATGGCGACGCGGTATGCTCAGACTCACTGCTCATTGCGCTACTATTATTACGCGTACTCCTGTGTAATTATGTAGGTACTCTGATATATCGGGGGCCTTATATATGAATAATGGCCACAGGATTAATGCGCCCTTCTGGCGTTTTCTTAGGCGGGGTCACCAGTTTAGTGAGGTGTAACACTAATTATGTGTGTGTTAGGGAGTAATTTCCGTCGAGAGAAATAAATAAAATAGTCTTTAGGTAACTCACGGTTATATTGCAGTCCACACACAGAAATATAATAGTCACAGAAGGAAGAAAGGCACAGTTTGTCACAAGCACATAAGTAAGAAATAGCACAGTGAAAGTAGTCTAAGAAAGCAGTACAGGATTAGGATAGATTTTATAATGTTCAGTATTACTAATTAGATTATTATAGCGGGTACATTTGCATATAAAAATTGTACAGAGCTGCATGAGCTTCGCGTCGCGTAGCGAGGTCTGGACTGAGGACATTGCAACATTACATATTATACTTATAAACTGATAAACTACTGGTCATCAAAAAAATCGGCCCACCTGCAGTTTTTCCGCAAATCACATTTTTTCTTCAACTAAACTAATCAAAATGGTTTAGTACCGATATGTTTAAATTGTCTGGTTTATTTACACTAATTTTCACACGGAAAAAACCTGAAAAAGGTAAAAAAGCCTGAATTTTTCACTATAAAGTTAAACACTATGGTTTTACACTGTTTTTAATTAATTTTAAACACGCTCTAATTTTTCAGTCTGAAGTGCTGTGATCACAATTGTTCCAGTTTAGTATTGAGTATTCCCCCCTCTTGCTCGAATGAAGGCCTGCATTCGCCTTTTTAGTGACCTGATCAAGGTTTTGATGGTCTCCTGAGGGATTCGTGTCCATTCTTCCCTGATGGCGATTTCCAGGTCTTCCAACGTTATAGGGGCTGGATTTCGGGCTCTAACTTTTTGTTTTAGCGTGTCCCACATGTGCTCTATAGGGTTAAGATCAGGGCTTCTTGCTGGCCATGACATAACCCGAATGCCAACTTCTTCAAGATAATCGGTGACAATACGCGCTACGTGTGGTCGGGCATTATCATGCATTAACTCAAAGTTTTCTCCAATATAGCCGGCATATGGCACCACGTGGTCTTCCAATATCTCGGTGATGTAGCGTGCCGCGGTCAAAGCACCATTCCTTATAAAAACCAGCTCCGTACGTCCGGTTAAAGATATACCACCCCAAAACATCACAGAGCCGCCACCGTAACTCACTGTTTCTCTTATGCAACACTGGGCATAACGTTCACCTGGTCGTCGCATGACATTACGACGGCCATCTGAACCATATAAAGTCATCCGACTCTCATCACTAAAAAGAACTGACTCCCATTGGCCTATAGACCAGTTGACGTGATTTTGCGCAAATTGAAGTCTGGCTTGTCGATGAGCTGTGGTCAATTGTGGCCCCGTTGCTGGCTTGTGTGGTCTTAAATTCTGTTCACGAAGTCTCCTCCTTACAGTACTGTCACTTATAGCCACACCCCGATCTTCACGTAAGCTTCGCTGGAGATCAACGCCAGAAAGGTGTCGATTTCGTAAAGCTGACACCACTATAAAGCGGTCATCCCTTTGAGTTGTCACCCTATGTCTTCCAGATCCAGATCTTCTTCGATACTGCCCAGTCTCCAGAAACCTTTGGTAAACTCGCCGAACTGCAGAACGGCTGAGATTTAACCTCCTGGCGACTACACGTTGACTTAAGCCTTGTTGCAGCAAAGCCACAACTTGGGCCGCCTCAGCTTCAGTGGTATCCATTATTTTTAGACAAAATTAGTCAAAACTACAGCCTCAACAATTAAACTTCACGACATTAACACCCAATCCCTAGAAAAGTCCGATTCTGACTGGAACAATGAGCCGATTCGTTCCCATGTAAAACCGTCAAATCAGCACTCAACAGTATTTCTGTGTAAAAACATTGTTAAGTACCTTCAAGTGCAGTAAGATTTATGGCAAACAAGAACTCAATCATCATATCGACCCTCAAAACAAAAAATAAACATGTGAAACAGTTTATCTGTGAAAGAATCGGTTAATATTGAAAAAAAGTGGGTGGGTCGATTTTTTTGATGACCAGTGTAGTTAAGATTTACCAAATTACTGTAATGTGCATGGAACAAGAATTTGGCAATATCTTTTGCCGAACATTATAAACGAGTTACCAAATAAATTACAAAATCTATATATGAAATGTGTTAAGAGAAATCAACTAAAAACTATTGTAAAGAAACACTACTTGTCTGTACCTAGTGTTAAGCCCGTCACAGACTTAGCTATAATATATTTAATATACCGTACTATAATATATATTATAGCAAGTTACCACACACTGAGTAATATATGTATATTTTGCCTTCATTAAATTGATGGTTGTCCTAGTGTTCGCACGTATTTTGTAATTAAGGGTGTTCTTATTTCAAAATACTAACAGTAATTATGAATTCAACAAGTACATTGTTAATGGACTTAATAGACAGTTCTTCAGAAGACGATTCCGCAGCTGCTTTTGATATGTTAGTTGCCCGGTCAGGCACAAAAACTAGAACCAAATGGATCGAATCACATATAAGAAATAAACAAACTCGTGGCGAATTTAATTTGTATCGCGATTTATCCTCAAAAAAATTTGCCCAATATTTTAGAAGTTCAAGATCGTCATTTCTAGAGCTACATGAATTGATAAAAAATGATATAAAAAAGAAAAATACGATTTTGCGCAAAAGTATTAGTTCTGAAGAACGTCTGGCTGTGTGTTTAAGGTAAGAAGAAAATTAATACAACACAGTAGGTATAAATCTTTTATTTTCTAATCAGAACTAATTTAACTTTTAAAGTTAAGGAAACAAAAAGCTTTTTTTTTTTTCAAACAGGTTTTCTTTAGCCGTATCCCTTAGAATAGGTGCCGTATGCCAGGTCCCGCACCGTTGCACATGTGGTGACGACGTCGACCGGTTCGGCCACCATGGCCTGTCGTGTATGAAGAGCTTGGGGCGTGTACCGCGGCACGCCAGTTTGAATGAGGTCATCCGTCGGGCTCTTGTTAGTGCCGGCGTCCCATCGGTCCTAGAACCTAGTGGGCTGATGCGCGACGACGGTAAGAGGCCTGATGGTATGACCCTCATTCCATGGAAGGTGGGACGGCCATTAGTGTGGGATGCTACATGCGTTGACACTATGGCGCCGTCCCACCTTTCATCCACTTCTGTTCGGGCTGGTGCTGCGGCCGCCCAAGCTGAAAACCTCAAACGGCACAAATATTCTAAGCTCGATCGGGTTTTTATGTTTGTGCCGTTTGGGGTAGAGACGATGGGGCCGTGGGGACCATCAGCTATAAGTCTGTACCGGGACCTGGCAAAACGTTTGGTGGAAGTGACGGGTCTCCAAAATGCTGGTTTTTACTTAGCACAAAAAATAAGTATAGCCATTCAACGTGGAAACGTTACCAGCATTTTGGGGACCTTTCCTTCCACCGATGTTCTTTTAGAATAGGTTTTAGTTTTAAGTTTTAGTTTATAATTTAGATTTAATTTTAGTTATTTACCTATATTGTATTTTTAGTTGACATTGAGTTTTTTTTAATATTAAATTGAAATGCAGGAAACAAAATCATTTTAATAATTGAAATCCTGGATGTAATTACGAATGTTCAGAGATTGTTCTGCCGAATCAGTATTTTGACTTTGCATTGCGTCAGGGCTATTGTACACTTCAACTGTTGGTGAGGTGTGAGATGACTGTGCAGAATCTGGTCGCAAAGAAGGTTGTTGAATAGGATAATAAGTTTCTGATGTGAGTGTATTCAGAGATTGTTCTGCCGAATCTGTATTTTGACTTTGCATTGCGTCAGGGATATTGTACACTTCAGGTGTTGCCGTTGATGAGGTGTAAGATGATTGTGCGGAAACTGGTCGTAGTGTAGGTACATGTACCTGTTTTGTAGTTTGAAAGGAGTACCACCGGTGAAATTATAAACTGAACAACCTGGAGAATTGTCTGAGTAATTTGATCTCATTAAATGTTGCTCTTTGGCTTCCATTACAATGTTAAATATTTGGCGCTGTATTCTCATTTGTAAATATTCCGGCAATTGGCATGTGGTATCGCACATACTCAAGAAAAACTTATCCATAGCACTAGTTTCATTTTTTGACTGGTTAGAAGCATTCTCCATTAATTGTCTTCTTAGGTGGTCTCTCTCGGCAGTTCTTTTCTCCCTTCTTTTCTGTTCATCTTCGAGCATAGACTGGACCGTTTTGTTTTTTTTTAATTCATAATCCTTTAAAGAATCCATGGACTCATCGCCTGTTAAGCTATCATCGTTCAGGGTATCTGTCGTGTTTCTGGAACTAGTTCCTACGTTTGTATGTTGATGTCTATTTTTCATGTGTGGAATTAAAAAGTCCATCAAATGTTCGTATTTCCATTTTGGTTTAGAATCCGCTGCTTGTCCCGTAGTTTTTTTTTTAGCATTTAACGCTTGACGGTGCCCGTCTCTTAGTTTCTTCCATAATTTTTTTATTTCTGCCACTGAAACAAACAAAATAATTGATAATAAATGAAATTTCAGGTATCTTTCAACTGGGGATTCATTTAGAACCATAGGCTTCAGTTATAGAATTGTAGAATCTACTGTGTCCAATATAGTGGAAGAAGTGTGCGATTCTTTGTGGAAGCACCTTCAGCCTAAAGTTCTCGCAGAACCTACAAAAGAAGAATGGAAGGATATTGCTTCAGTTTTTAAAGAAACGTGCCAGTTTGACCACTGCTGCGGTGCTATAGATGGCAAACACGTTATTATTAGAGCGCCATCTAATTCAGGGTCTGATTATCATAATTACAAAAACACATTTTCTATTGTGTTGCTAGCGGTAGCTGACGCAACCCGTAAGTTCAGGATAATAGATGTTGGCTCAAAAGGACGATTTAGTGATGGTGGAATATTTGCAGACAGTGTCTTGGGAAGGAAAATGTTAACTAATGGTGCTCCCACATTGCCGTTATAAAATGTTTGTAAACATTTTATAACACCAAAACATTTACTAACAAATGTTAACAATTGTTGCACTTTGTTAGAAACTGTTACATGTTATAAGTGCTCCTACATTGATGGAAAATGTTTAAACATTTTATAACATCTAGTATTGGCTCGCAGTTTGGTTTCGCCTTCTGAGGGCCGAGGACGTCTACACGAAAATGGAAGAAGATTTGCTCATTGGAATAGCTTTTATTTTTTGTTTAAAAAAGAAGAAAAAGCGCTCTTATTGGATGCGCCAAACGCTAAAAGCTAGAGGAAAATATAGTGCCACAGACTATCTCAAGGATTTGGGTATTGACGGTTGCTTAAAAGATTTTATAAGAATGAACAGTTCCGAATTTGAATATCTACAAAATTTAATTGGGGCAAAAATAGGCAAACGAGACACTACATTTAGAAAATCTGTAAGTGTGACGGAAAGACTTGCGGTAACGTTAAGATTTTTGGCAACTGGTAGCAGTTATAAAAGTCTTGGAAATGTGTTCAAGTTGTCAGACCAAGTGATATCTATTATCGTACCAGAAGTGTGCGAGGCTCTCAATGAGGTTTTAAAGGAATACATACAGGTAAGTCAAACAAAATTTTTAATTATTTTTTTATTTACTTTTAATATGATCTAATCTAATCATACTTTAGGTAGGTACCTACCTTACCTTACTAATAATTTTTTTAATAATTAACAAACCAAAGATGTATTTTTTAATTTTTGATTGATTCCAACAAATCGTTTAATGATTGGGTCGAATCTTGGCTTGATTCCGATAAATTAGACGGACTCTGTGTTCTTGCGCTGGTACGAGTATGTGTCCTGGAGTTATCCGAAGAACTGGTTTCAAATGAAGCCGAGGGACTCGGTGCGGTGTAGTATCCTCTCGAGCTACAGTCAGCATTATTTTCCGAAAAAGTGGATAGATTTGGTTCAGAGTTGTATCCCCAGGAACTACTAGCGGTTGGGTCTGTAAAGGTTGTTGGAAAATCATATTGTCCCATTGTCGCATTGTACAAAATATTGTTAATGTGATGTTGAGCAGTATTCTTAGCATGACTGTTTTTTATTTGTTTCAGTTTCATCGAGACATACTCTCCAAATGCGTCATTTTCATCCCTGCTTTTTCTAGATTCGTACATTCTTTGTAAAATATTTACAGCTTCTTGTTGTGTTGGATCTTGTTCTACTTCAGGCCGTCTTCTTTCCCGAAATGGTTTTGGGGTGGCGAAAGGCGTGCCCGTAGTTTCATCAGTGACAGTATTTCCTGTTTCGTTCAAACTGAGAGTGTTTTCTGAAGCAATTCTGTTTTCTTCGTTACCCTGAAAGAATAGAATTAAACGATAATTTCAAGTTATAGGCGCGTCAAATTAGCTAAAATTGTATGTGGCATTCCTTACCACTATAATTCCCTTTACCAACTAATAGTTAATACTTACCTATTTCCTGCGGAGAATATCCCCCATCTCCTTGTCACACTTAAGCAGTATTTTAGTGATGTTGTTCCCTCTCTCCAAGAATGTTGTGATAAAGAACAACAGATCAGTTGCAGCATCATTCTTCTCATAAACTTCGAAACTGCCACCATCCGGGGTCTTCACAACTGTGGGCTTATCACTAACATCTCGAGCATTGGATGCAGCTCTGGCCAAGAATTCTTTTATTATTTTGCGTGGGTCAAAACCCAGGTAAGCCATTGCGTCCCGTATGTGGTTCACTGAGGACCATTGCTCAGTTGTTACCTTGAGAAAGAAGGTTTCAGATGCAAAATCCACTTCTCCAAGGTTGAGGTTCCCGATCATAGCAGCACATTGCTGCTCCGAGAAATTAAAGACTTCGGCGGATTTACCGCGACCTTTACCTTTGTCAGACGACATCTCTTCGCAAATCACAAATCCTTTTAACAACTTTCAAAACAAGTTACCTCGTCTTTGTGATGGCGACGCGGTATGCTCAGACTCACTGCTCATTGCGCTACTATTATTACGCGTACTCCTGTGTAATTATGTAGGTACTCTGATATATCGGGGGCCTTATATATGAATAATGGCCACAGGATTAATGCGCCCTTCTGGCGTTTTCTTAGGCGGGGTCACCAGTTTAGTGAGGTGTAACACTAATTATGTGTGTGTTAGGGAGTAATTTCCGTCGAGAGAAATAAATAAAATAGTCTTTAGGTAACTCACGGTTATATTGCAGTCCACACACAGAAATATAATAGTCACAGAAGGAAGAAAGGCACAGTTTGTCACAAGCACATAAGTAAGAAATAGCACAGTGAAAGTAGTCTAAGAAAGCAGTACAGGATTAGGATAGATTTTATAATGTTCAGTATTACTAATTAGATTATTATAGCGGGTACATTTGCATATAAAAATTGTACAGAGCTGCATGAGCTTCGCGTCGCGTAGCGAGGTCTGGACTGAGGACATTGCAACATTACATATTATACTTATAAACTGATAAACTACTGGTCATCAAAAAAATCGGCCCACCTGCAGTTTTTCCGCAAATCACATTTTTTCTTCAACTAAACTAATCAAAATGGTTTAGTACCGATATGTTTAAATTGTCTGGTTTATTTACACTAATTTTCACACGGAAAAAACCTGAAAAAGGTAAAAAAGCCTGAATTTTTCACTATAAAGTTAAACACTATGGTTTTACACTGTTTTTAATTAATTTTAAACACGCTCTAATTTTTCAGTCTGAAGTGCTGTGATCACAATTGTTCCAGTTTAGTATTGAGTATTCCCCCCTCTTGCTCGAATGAAGGCCTGCATTCGCCTTTTTAGTGACCTGATCAAGGTTTTGATGGTCTCCTGAGGGATTCGTGTCCATTCTTCCCTGATGGCGATTTCCAGGTCTTCCAACGTTATAGGGGCTGGATTTCGGGCTCTAACTTTTTGTTTTAGCGTGTCCCACATGTGCTCTATAGGGTTAAGATCAGGGCTTCTTGCTGGCCATGACATAACCCGAATGCCAACTTCTTCAAGATAATCGGTGACAATACGCGCTACGTGTGGTCGGGCATTATCATGCATTAACTCAAAGTTTTCTCCAATATAGCCGGCATATGGCACCACGTGGTCTTCCAATATCTCGGTGATGTAGCGTGCCGCGGTCAAAGCACCATTCCTTATAAAAACCAGCTCCGTACGTCCGGTTAAAGATATACCACCCCAAAACATCACAGAGCCGCCACCGTAACTCACTGTTTCTCTTATGCAACACTGGGCATAACGTTCACCTGGTCGTCGCATGACATTACGACGGCCATCTGAACCATATAAAGTCATCCGACTCTCATCACTAAAAAGAACTGACTCCCATTGGCCTATAGACCAGTTGACGTGATTTTGCGCAAATTGAAGTCTGGCTTGTCGATGAGCTGTGGTCAATTGTGGCCCCGTTGCTGGCTTGTGTGGTCTTAAATTCTGTTCACGAAGTCTCCTCCTTACAGTACTGTCACTTATAGCCACACCCCGATCTTCACGTAAGCTTCGCTGGAGATCAACGCCAGAAAGGTGTCGATTTCGTAAAGCTGACACCACTATAAAGCGGTCATCCCTTTGAGTTGTCACCCTATGTCTTCCAGATCCAGATCTTCTTCGATACTGCCCAGTCTCCAGAAACCTTTGGTAAACTCGCCGAACTGCAGAACGGCTGAGATTTAACCTCCTGGCGACTACACGTTGACTTAAGCCTTGTTGCAGCAAAGCCACAACTTGGGCCGCCTCAGCTTCAGTGGTATCCATTATTTTTAGACAAAATTAGTCAAAACTACAGCCTCAACAATTAAACTTCACGACATTAACACCCAATCCCTAGAAAAGTCCGATTCTGACTGGAACAATGAGCCGATTCGTTCCCATGTAAAACCGTCAAATCAGCACTCAACAGTATTTCTGTGTAAAAACATTGTTAAGTACCTTCAAGTGCAGTAAGATTTATGGCAAACAAGAACTCAATCATCATATCGACCCTCAAAACAAAAAATAAACATGTGAAACAGTTTATCTGTGAAAGAATCGGTTAATATTGAAAAAAAGTGGGTGGGTCGATTTTTTTGATGACCAGTGTATAGTTAAGATTTACCAAATTACTGTAATGTGCATGGAACAAGAATTTGGCAATATCTTTTGCCGAACATTATAAACGAGTTACCAAATAAATTACAAAATCTATATATGAAATGTGTTAAGAGAAATCAACTAAAAACTATTGTAAAGAAACACTACTTGTCTGTACCTAGTGTTAAGCCCGTCACAGACTTAGCTATAATATATTTAATATACCGTACTATAATATATATTATAGCAAGTTACCACACACTGAGTAATATATGTATATTTTGCCTTCATTAAATTGATGGTTGTCCTAGTGTTCGCACGTATTTTGTAATTAAGGGTGTTCTTATTTCAAAATACTAACAGTAATTATGAATTCAACAAGTACATTGTTAATGGACTTAATAGACAGTTCTTCAGAAGACGATTCCGCAGCTGCTTTTGATATGTTAGTTGCCCGGTCAGGCACAAAAACTAGAACCAAATGGATCGAATCACATATAAGAAATAAACAAACTCGTGGCGAATTTAATTTGTATCGCGATTTATCCTCAAAAAAATTTGCCCAATATTTTAGAAGTTCAAGATCGTCATTTCTAGAGCTACATGAATTGATAAAAAATGATATAAAAAAGAAAAATACGATTTTGCGCAAAAGTATTAGTTCTGAAGAACGTCTGGCTGTGTGTTTAAGGTAAGAAGAAAATTAATACAACACAGTAGGTATAAATCTTTTATTTTCTAATCAGAACTAATTTAACTTTTAAAGTTAAGGAAACAAAAAGCTTTTTTTTTTTTCAAACAGGTTTTCTTTAGCCGTATCCCTTAGAATAGGTGCCGTATGCCAGGTCCCGCACCGTTGCACATGTGGTGACGACGTCGACCGGTTCGGCCACCATGGCCTGTCGTGTATGAAGAGCTTGGGGCGTGTACCGCGGCACGCCAGTTTGAATGAGGTCATCCGTCGGGCTCTTGTTAGTGCCGGCGTCCCATCGGTCCTAGAACCTAGTGGGCTGATGCGCGACGACGGTAAGAGGCCTGATGGTATGACCCTCATTCCATGGAAGGTGGGACGGCCATTAGTGTGGGATGCTACATGCGTTGACACTATGGCGCCGTCCCACCTTTCATCCACTTCTGTTCGGGCTGGTGCTGCGGCCGCCCAAGCTGAAAACCTCAAACGGCACAAATATTCTAAGCTCGATCGGGTTTTTATGTTTGTGCCGTTTGGGGTAGAGACGATGGGGCCGTGGGGACCATCAGCTATAAGTCTGTACCGGGACCTGGCAAAACGTTTGGTGGAAGTGACGGGTCTCCAAAATGCTGGTTTTTACTTAGCACAAAAAATAAGTATAGCCATTCAACGTGGAAACGTTACCAGCATTTTGGGGACCTTTCCTTCCACCGATGTTCTTTTAGAATAGGTTTTAGTTTTAAGTTTTAGTTTATAATTTAGATTTAATTTTAGTTATTTACCTATATTGTATTTTTAGTTGACATTGAGTTTTTTTTAATATTAAATTGAAATGCAGGAAACAAAATCATTTTAATAATTGAAATCCTGGATGTAATTACGAATGTTCAGAGATTGTTCTGCCGAATCAGTATTTTGACTTTGCATTGCGTCAGGGCTATTGTACACTTCAACTGTTGGTGAGGTGTGAGATGACTGTGCAGAATCTGGTCGCAAAGAAGGTTGTTGAATAGGATAATAAGTTTCTGATGTGAGTGTATTCAGAGATTGTTCTGCCGAATCTGTATTTTGACTTTGCATTGCGTCAGGGATATTGTACACTTCAGGTGTTGCCGTTGATGAGGTGTAAGATGATTGTGCGGAAACTGGTCGTAGTGTAGGTACATGTACCTGTTTTGTAGTTTGAAAGGAGTACCACCGGTGAAATTATAAACTGAACAACCTGGAGAATTGTCTGAGTAATTTGATCTCATTAAATGTTGCTCTTTGGCTTCCATTACAATGTTAAATATTTGGCGCTGTATTCTCATTTGTAAATATTCCGGCAATTGGCATGTGGTATCGCACATACTCAAGAAAAACTTATCCATAGCACTAGTTTCATTTTTTGACTGGTTAGAAGCATTCTCCATTAATTGTCTTCTTAGGTGGTCTCTCTCGGCAGTTCTTTTCTCCCTTCTTTTCTGTTCATCTTCGAGCATAGACTGGACCGTTTTGTTTTTTTTTAATTCATAATCCTTTAAAGAATCCATGGACTCATCGCCTGTTAAGCTATCATCGTTCAGGGTATCTGTCGTGTTTCTGGAACTAGTTCCTACGTTTGTATGTTGATGTCTATTTTTCATGTGTGGAATTAAAAAGTCCATCAAATGTTCGTATTTCCATTTTGGTTTAGAATCCGCTGCTTGTCCCGTAGTTTTTTTTTTAGCATTTAACGCTTGACGGTGCCCGTCTCTTAGTTTCTTCCATAATTTTTTTATTTCTGCCACTGAAACAAACAAAATAATTGATAATAAATGAAATTTCAGGTATCTTTCAACTGGGGATTCATTTAGAACCATAGGCTTCAGTTATAGAATTGTAGAATCTACTGTGTCCAATATAGTGGAAGAAGTGTGCGATTCTTTGTGGAAGCACCTTCAGCCTAAAGTTCTCGCAGAACCTACAAAAGAAGAATGGAAGGATATTGCTTCAGTTTTTAAAGAAACGTGCCAGTTTGACCACTGCTGCGGTGCTATAGATGGCAAACACGTTATTATTAGAGCGCCATCTAATTCAGGGTCTGATTATCATAATTACAAAAACACATTTTCTATTGTGTTGCTAGCGGTAGCTGACGCAACCCGTAAGTTCAGGATAATAGATGTTGGCTCAAAAGGACGATTTAGTGATGGTGGAATATTTGCAGACAGTGTCTTGGGAAGGAAAATGTTAACTAATGGTGCTCCCACATTGCCGTTATAAAATGTTTGTAAACATTTTATAACACCAAAACATTTACTAACAAATGTTAACAATTGTTGCACTTTGTTAGAAACTGTTACATGTTATAAGTGCTCCTACATTGATGGAAAATGTTTAAACATTTTATAACATCTAGTATTGGCTCGCAGTTTGGTTTCGCCTTCTGAGGGCCGAGGACGTCTACACGAAAATGGAAGAAGATTTGCTCATTGGAATAGCTTTTATTTTTTGTTTAAAAAAGAAGAAAAAGCGCTCTTATTGGATGCGCCAAACGCTAAAAGCTAGAGGAAAATATAGTGCCACAGACTATCTCAAGGATTTGGGTATTGACGGTTGCTTAAAAGATTTTATAAGAATGAACAGTTCCGAATTTGAATATCTACAAAATTTAATTGGGGCAAAAATAGGCAAACGAGACACTACATTTAGAAAATCTGTAAGTGTGACGGAAAGACTTGCGGTAACGTTAAGATTTTTGGCAACTGGTAGCAGTTATAAAAGTCTTGGAAATGTGTTCAAGTTGTCAGACCAAGTGATATCTATTATCGTACCAGAAGTGTGCGAGGCTCTCAATGAGGTTTTAAAGGAATACATACAGGTAAGTCAAACAAAATTTTTAATTATTTTTTTATTTACTTTTAATATGATCTAATCTAATCATACTTTAGGTAGGTACCTACCTTACCTTACTAATAATTTTTTTAATAATTAACAAACCAAAGATGTATTTTTTAATTTTTGATTGATTCCAACAAATCGTTTAATGATTGGGTCGAATCTTGGCTTGATTCCGATAAATTAGACGGACTCTGTGTTCTTGCGCTGGTACGAGTATGTGTCCTGGAGTTATCCGAAGAACTGGTTTCAAATGAAGCCGAGGGACTCGGTGCGGTGTAGTATCCTCTCGAGCTACAGTCAGCATTATTTTCCGAAAAAGTGGATAGATTTGGTTCAGAGTTGTATCCCCAGGAACTACTAGCGGTTGGGTCTGTAAAGGTTGTTGGAAAATCATATTGTCCCATTGTCGCATTGTACAAAATATTGTTAATGTGATGTTGAGCAGTATTCTTAGCATGACTGTTTTTTATTTGTTTCAGTTTCATCGAGACATACTCTCCAAATGCGTCATTTTCATCCCTGCTTTTTCTAGATTCGTACATTCTTTGTAAAATATTTACAGCTTCTTGTTGTGTTGGATCTTGTTCTACTTCAGGACGTCTTCTTTTCCGAAATGGTTTTGGGGTGGCGAAAGGCGTGCCCGTAGTTTCATCAGTGACAGTATTTCCTGTTTCGTTCAAACTGAGAGTGTTTTCTGAAGCAATTCTGTTTTCTTCGTTACCCTGAAAGAATAGAATTAAACGATAATTTCAAGTTATAGGCGCGTCAAATTAGCTAAAATTGTATGTGGCATTCCTTACCACTATAATTCCCTTTACCAACTAATAGTTAATACTTACCTATTTCCTGCGGAGAATATCCCCCATCTCCTTGTCACACTTAAGCAGTATTTTAGTGATGTTGTTCCCTCTCTCCAAGAATGTTGTGATAAAGAACAACAGATCAGTTGCAGCATCATTCTTCTCATAAACTTCGAAACTGCCACCATCCGGGGTCTTCACAACTGTGGGCTTATCACTAACATCTCGAGCATTGGATGCAGCTCTGGCCAAGAATTCTTTTATTATTTTGCGTGGGTCAAAACCCAGGTAAGCCATTGCGTCCCGTATGTGGTTCACTGAGGACCATTGCTCAGTTGTTACCTTGAGAAAGAAGGTTTCAGATGCAAAATCCACTTCTCCAAGGTTGAGGTTCCCGATCATAGCAGCACATTGCTGCTCCGAGAAATTAAAGACTTCGGCGGATTTACCGCGACCTTTACCTTTGTCAGACGACATCTCTTCGCAAATCACAAATCCTTTTAACAACTTTCAAAACAAGTTACCTCGTCTTTGTGATGGCGACGCGGTATGCTCAGACTCACTGCTCATTGCGCTACTATTATTACGCGTACTCCTGTGTAATTATGTAGGTACTCTGATATATCGGGGGCCTTATATATGAATAATGGCCACAGGATTAATGCGCCCTTCTGGCGTTTTCTTAGGCGGGGTCACCAGTTTAGTGAGGTGTAACACTAATTATGTGTGTGTTAGGGAGTAATTTCCGTCGAGAGAAATAAATAAAATAGTCTTTAGGTAACTCACGGTTATATTGCAGTCCACACACAGAAATATAATAGTCACAGAAGGAAGAAAGGCACAGTTTGTCACAAGCACATAAGTAAGAAATAGCACAGTGAAAGTAGTCTAAGAAAGCAGTACAGGATTAGGATAGATTTTATAATGTTCAGTATTACTAATTAGATTATTATAGCGGGTACATTTGCATATAAAAATTGTACAGAGCTGCATGAGCTTCGCGTCGCGTAGCGAGGTCTGGACTGAGGACATTGCAACATTACATATTATACTTATAAACTGATAAACTACTGGTCATCAAAAAAATCGGCCCACCTGCAGTTTTTCCGCAAATCACATTTTTTCTTCAACTAAACTAATCAAAATGGTTTAGTACCGATATGTTTAAATTGTCTGGTTTATTTACACTAATTTTCACACGGAAAAAACCTGAAAAAGGTAAAAAAGCCTGAATTTTTCACTATAAAGTTAAACACTATGGTTTTACACTGTTTTTAATTAATTTTAAACACGCTCTAATTTTTCAGTCTGAAGTGCTGTGATCACAATTGTTCCAGTTTAGTATTGAGTATTCCCCCCTCTTGCTCGAATGAAGGCCTGCATTCGCCTTTTTAGTGACCTGATCAAGGTTTTGATGGTCTCCTGAGGGATTCGTGTCCATTCTTCCCTGATGGCGATTTCCAGGTCTTCCAACGTTATAGGGGCTGGATTTCGGGCTCTAACTTTTTGTTTTAGCGTGTCCCACATGTGCTCTATAGGGTTAAGATCAGGGCTTCTTGCTGGCCATGACATAACCCGAATGCCAACTTCTTCAAGATAATCGGTGACAATACGCGCTACGTGTGGTCGGGCATTATCATGCATTAACTCAAAGTTTTCTCCAATATAGCCGGCATATGGCACCACGTGGTCTTCCAATATCTCGGTGATGTAGCGTGCCGCGGTCAAAGCACCATTCCTTATAAAAACCAGCTCCGTACGTCCGGTTAAAGATATACCACCCCAAAACATCACAGAGCCGCCACCGTAACTCACTGTTTCTCTTATGCAACACTGGGCATAACGTTCACCTGGTCGTCGCATGACATTACGACGGCCATCTGAACCATATAAAGTCATCCGACTCTCATCACTAAAAAGAACTGACTCCCATTGGCCTATAGACCAGTTGACGTGATTTTGCGCAAATTGAAGTCTGGCTTGTCGATGAGCTGTGGTCAATTGTGGCCCCGTTGCTGGCTTGTGTGGTCTTAAATTCTGTTCACGAAGTCTCCTCCTTACAGTACTGTCACTTATAGCCACACCCCGATCTTCACGTAAGCTTCGCTGGAGATCAACGCCAGAAAGGTGTCGATTTCGTAAAGCTGACACCACTATAAAGCGGTCATCCCTTTGAGTTGTCACCCTATGTCTTCCAGATCCAGATCTTCTTCGATACTGCCCAGTCTCCAGAAACCTTTGGTAAACTCGCCGAACTGCAGAACGGCTGAGATTTAACCTCCTGGCGACTACACGTTGACTTAAGCCTTGTTGCAGCAAAGCCACAACTTGGGCCGCCTCAGCTTCAGTGGTATCCATTATTTTTAGACAAAATTAGTCAAAACTACAGCCTCAACAATTAAACTTCACGACATTAACACCCAATCCCTAGAAAAGTCCGATTCTGACTGGAACAATGAGCCGATTCGTTCCCATGTAAAACCGTCAAATCAGCACTCAACAGTATTTCTGTGTAAAAACATTGTTAAGTACCTTCAAGTGCAGTAAGATTTATGGCAAACAAGAACTCAATCATCATATCGACCCTCAAAACAAAAAATAAACATGTGAAACAGTTTATCTGTGAAAGAATCGGTTAATATTGAAAAAAAGTGGGTGGGTCGATTTTTTTGATGACCAGTGTAGTTAAGATTTACCAAATTACTGTAATGTGCATGGAACAAGAATTTGGCAATATCTTTTGCCGAACATTATAAACGAGTTACCAAATAAATTACAAAATCTATATATGAAATGTGTTAAGAGAAATCAACTAAAAACTATTGTAAAGAAACACTACTTGTCTGTACCTAGTGTTAAGCCCGTCACAGACTTAGCTATAATATATTTAATATACCGTACTATAATATATATTATAGCAAGTTACCACACACTGAGTAATATATGTATATTTTGCCTTCATTAAATTGATGGTTGTCCTAGTGTTCGCACGTATTTTGTAATTAAGGGTGTTCTTATTTCAAAATACTAACAGTAATTATGAATTCAACAAGTACATTGTTAATGGACTTAATAGACAGTTCTTCAGAAGACGATTCCGCAGCTGCTTTTGATATGTTAGTTGCCCGGTCAGGCACAAAAACTAGAACCAAATGGATCGAATCACATATAAGAAATAAACAAACTCGTGGCGAATTTAATTTGTATCGCGATTTATCCTCAAAAAAATTTGCCCAATATTTTAGAAGTTCAAGATCGTCATTTCTAGAGCTACATGAATTGATAAAAAATGATATAAAAAAGAAAAATACGATTTTGCGCAAAAGTATTAGTTCTGAAGAACGTCTGGCTGTGTGTTTAAGGTAAGAAGAAAATTAATACAACACAGTAGGTATAAATCTTTTATTTTCTAATCAGAACTAATTTAACTTTTAAAGTTAAGGAAACAAAAAGCTTTTTTTTTTTTCAAACAGGTTTTCTTTAGCCGTATCCCTTAGAATAGGTGCCGTATGCCAGGTCCCGCACCGTTGCACATGTGGTGACGACGTCGACCGGTTCGGCCACCATGGCCTGTCGTGTATGAAGAGCTTGGGGCGTGTACCGCGGCACGCCAGTTTGAATGAGGTCATCCGTCGGGCTCTTGTTAGTGCCGGCGTCCCATCGGTCCTAGAACCTAGTGGGCTGATGCGCGACGACGGTAAGAGGCCTGATGGTATGACCCTCATTCCATGGAAGGTGGGACGGCCATTAGTGTGGGATGCTACATGCGTTGACACTATGGCGCCGTCCCACCTTTCATCCACTTCTGTTCGGGCTGGTGCTGCGGCCGCCCAAGCTGAAAACCTCAAACGGCACAAATATTCTAAGCTCGATCGGGTTTTTATGTTTGTGCCGTTTGGGGTAGAGACGATGGGGCCGTGGGGACCATCAGCTATAAGTCTGTACCGGGACCTGGCAAAACGTTTGGTGGAAGTGACGGGTCTCCAAAATGCTGGTTTTTACTTAGCACAAAAAATAAGTATAGCCATTCAACGTGGAAACGTTACCAGCATTTTGGGGACCTTTCCTTCCACCGATGTTCTTTTAGAATAGGTTTTAGTTTTAAGTTTTAGTTTATAATTTAGATTTAATTTTAGTTATTTACCTATATTGTATTTTTAGTTGACATTGAGTTTTTTTTAATATTAAATTGAAATGCAGGAAACAAAATCATTTTAATAATTGAAATCCTGGATGTAATTACGAATGTTCAGAGATTGTTCTGCCGAATCAGTATTTTGACTTTGCATTGCGTCAGGGCTATTGTACACTTCAACTGTTGGTGAGGTGTGAGATGACTGTGCAGAATCTGGTCGCAAAGAAGGTTGTTGAATAGGATAATAAGTTTCTGATGTGAGTGTATTCAGAGATTGTTCTGCCGAATCTGTATTTTGACTTTGCATTGCGTCAGGGATATTGTACACTTCAGGTGTTGCCGTTGATGAGGTGTAAGATGATTGTGCGGAAACTGGTCGTAGTGTAGGTACATGTACCTGTTTTGTAGTTTGAAAGGAGTACCACCGGTGAAATTATAAACTGAACAACCTGGAGAATTGTCTGAGTAATTTGATCTCATTAAATGTTGCTCTTTGGCTTCCATTACAATGTTAAATATTTGGCGCTGTATTCTCATTTGTAAATATTCCGGCAATTGGCATGTGGTATCGCACATACTCAAGAAAAACTTATCCATAGCACTAGTTTCATTTTTTGACTGGTTAGAAGCATTCTCCATTAATTGTCTTCTTAGGTGGTCTCTCTCGGCAGTTCTTTTCTCCCTTCTTTTCTGTTCATCTTCGAGCATAGACTGGACCGTTTTGTTTTTTTTTAATTCATAATCCTTTAAAGAATCCATGGACTCATCGCCTGTTAAGCTATCATCGTTCAGGGTATCTGTCGTGTTTCTGGAACTAGTTCCTACGTTTGTATGTTGATGTCTATTTTTCATGTGTGGAATTAAAAAGTCCATCAAATGTTCGTATTTCCATTTTGGTTTAGAATCCGCTGCTTGTCCCGTAGTTTTTTTTTTAGCATTTAACGCTTGACGGTGCCCGTCTCTTAGTTTCTTCCATAATTTTTTTATTTCTGCCACTGAAACAAACAAAATAATTGATAATAAATGAAATTTCAGGTATCTTTCAACTGGGGATTCATTTAGAACCATAGGCTTCAGTTATAGAATTGTAGAATCTACTGTGTCCAATATAGTGGAAGAAGTGTGCGATTCTTTGTGGAAGCACCTTCAGCCTAAAGTTCTCGCAGAACCTACAAAAGAAGAATGGAAGGATATTGCTTCAGTTTTTAAAGAAACGTGCCAGTTTGACCACTGCTGCGGTGCTATAGATGGCAAACACGTTATTATTAGAGCGCCATCTAATTCAGGGTCTGATTATCATAATTACAAAAACACATTTTCTATTGTGTTGCTAGCGGTAGCTGACGCAACCCGTAAGTTCAGGATAATAGATGTTGGCTCAAAAGGACGATTTAGTGATGGTGGAATATTTGCAGACAGTGTCTTGGGAAGGAAAATGTTAACTAATGGTGCTCCCACATTGCCGTTATAAAATGTTTGTAAACATTTTATAACACCAAAACATTTACTAACAAATGTTAACAATTGTTGCACTTTGTTAGAAACTGTTACATGTTATAAGTGCTCCTACATTGATGGAAAATGTTTAAACATTTTATAACATCTAGTATTGGCTCGCAGTTTGGTTTCGCCTTCTGAGGGCCGAGGACGTCTACACGAAAATGGAAGAAGATTTGCTCATTGGAATAGCTTTTATTTTTTGTTTAAAAAAGAAGAAAAAGCGCTCTTATTGGATGCGCCAAACGCTAAAAGCTAGAGGAAAATATAGTGCCACAGACTATCTCAAGGATTTGGGTATTGACGGTTGCTTAAAAGATTTTATAAGAATGAACAGTTCCGAATTTGAATATCTACAAAATTTAATTGGGGCAAAAATAGGCAAACGAGACACTACATTTAGAAAATCTGTAAGTGTGACGGAAAGACTTGCGGTAACGTTAAGATTTTTGGCAACTGGTAGCAGTTATAAAAGTCTTGGAAATGTGTTCAAGTTGTCAGACCAAGTGATATCTATTATCGTACCAGAAGTGTGCGAGGCTCTCAATGAGGTTTTAAAGGAATACATACAGGTAAGTCAAACAAAATTTTTAATTATTTTTTTATTTACTTTTAATATGATCTAATCTAATCATACTTTAGGTAGGTACCTACCTTACCTTACTAATAATTTTTTTAATAATTAACAAACCAAAGATGTATTTTTTAATTTTTGATTGATTCCAACAAATCGTTTAATGATTGGGTCGAATCTTGGCTTGATTCCGATAAATTAGACGGACTCTGTGTTCTTGCGCTGGTACGAGTATGTGTCCTGGAGTTATCCGAAGAACTGGTTTCAAATGAAGCCGAGGGACTCGGTGCGGTGTAGTATCCTCTCGAGCTACAGTCAGCATTATTTTCCGAAAAAGTGGATAGATTTGGTTCAGAGTTGTATCCCCAGGAACTACTAGCGGTTGGGTCTGTAAAGGTTGTTGGAAAATCATATTGTCCCATTGTCGCATTGTACAAAATATTGTTAATGTGATGTTGAGCAGTATTCTTAGCATGACTGTTTTTTATTTGTTTCAGTTTCATCGAGACATACTCTCCAAATGCGTCATTTTCATCCCTGCTTTTTCTAGATTCGTACATTCTTTGTAAAATATTTACAGCTTCTTGTTGTGTTGGATCTTGTTCTACTTCAGGCCGTCTTCTTTTCCGAAATGGTTTTGGGGTGGCGAAAGGCGTGCCCGTAGTTTCATCAGTGACAGTATTTCCTGTTTCGTTCAAACTGAGAGTGTTTTCTGAAGCAATTCTGTTTTCTTCGTTACCCTGAAAGAATAGAATTAAACGATAATTTCAAGTTATAGGCGCGTCAAATTAGCTAAAATTGTATGTGGCATTCCTTACCACTATAATTCCCTTTACCAACTAATAGTTAATACTTACCTATTTCCTGCGGAGAATATCCCCCATCTCCTTGTCACACTTAAGCAGTATTTTAGTGATGTTGTTCCCTCTCTCCAAGAATGTTGTGATAAAGAACAACAGATCAGTTGCAGCATCATTCTTCTCATAAACTTCGAAACTGCCACCATCCGGGGTCTTCACAACTGTGGGCTTATCACTAACATCTCGAGCATTGGATGCAGCTCTGGCCAAGAATTCTTTTATTATTTTGCGTGGGTCAAAACCCAGGTAAGCCATTGCGTCCCGTATGTGGTTCACTGAGGACCATTGCTCAGTTGTTACCTTGAGAAAGAAGGTTTCAGATGCAAAATCCACTTCTCCAAGGTTGAGGTTCCCGATCATAGCAGCACATTGCTGCTCCGAGAAATTAAAGACTTCGGCGGATTTACCGCGACCTTTACCTTTGTCAGACGACATCTCTTCGCAAATCACAAATCCTTTTAACAACTTTCAAAACAAGTTACCTCGTCTTTGTGATGGCGACGCGGTATGCTCAGACTCACTGCTCATTGCGCTACTATTATTACGCGTACTCCTGTGTAATTATGTAGGTACTCTGATATATCGGGGGCCTTATATATGAATAATGGCCACAGGATTAATGCGCCCTTCTGGCGTTTTCTTAGGCGGGGTCACCAGTTTAGTGAGGTGTAACACTAATTATGTGTGTGTTAGGGAGTAATTTCCGTCGAGAGAAATAAATAAAATAGTCTTTAGGTAACTCACGGTTATATTGCAGTCCACACACAGAAATATAATAGTCACAGAAGGAAGAAAGGCACAGTTTGTCACAAGCACATAAGTAAGAAATAGCACAGTGAAAGTAGTCTAAGAAAGCAGTACAGGATTAGGATAGATTTTATAATGTTCAGTATTACTAATTAGATTATTATAGCGGGTACATTTGCATATAAAAATTGTACAGAGCTGCATGAGCTTCGCGTCGCGTAGCGAGGTCTGGACTGAGGACATTGCAAGGTTAATGAGCCGGCGCTTCTCACTAAGTTCCCACCTCTTGCAGCGGCGGCTACGTCATAATACGTCACACCTATACTAATCAGGTGTGCGGTTCCAATGTACCTTATTGTCATCGCGATCACATTCGTGCTAATTATTAATTTGTAAATAAGTAAATGTTATGTACATATTTTATTGGAATGTTTTATAAGATGTAAATAAATAGTAGAAGTAATAAATTAATAATAAGGTTATAAATATTTTTGGTATGTAAATAATGTAATTGTGTAAATATAGATATAAGTGTATATATATGTATAATGTTGTTAGTGGACTTTGTTAATTTAGGAAATAGGTAAGTATTAACTATTAGTTGGTAAAGGGAATTATAGTGGTAAGGAATGCCTCTTTAGTCTGAGAGACGATTTTGACACCACCAACTCCAGTCGACTTTCAGGCTCTTGCCAAATCTCAAGCCTCAGACCCCGAACTCCTGCAGCTGCTGAAGTCAAAATCGTCTCTCAGACTAAAGAGGCTTAAAATCGACGGCAGCTCCGATGAATTACTCTGCGATATGAGTATAGGCACTCCCAGACCTCTTGTGACCCAACCATTCCGCAAGCAAGTCTTCGACAGCCTTCACAACCTCAGTCATCCAGGTGGTAATACTTCCGCAAAATTAATCGCTCAGCGATTCGTTTGGCCTGGAGTCCGTAAGGACTGTCGAGAATGGTCACGGTCGTGCCTGAGTTGTCAACGCGCAAAGGTAAATCGCCATGTGTCATCACCATTGGGTACATACGATTTACCCCGCGCTCGATTTGCATTTGTGCACATCGACCTGATAGGTCCTCTCCCTCCATCGCAGGGATACCGGTACTGCTTAACGGCCGTGGATCGTTTCACCAGGTGGCCTGAAGTGGTGCCGATTGCAGATATAACTGCTGAAACGGTAGGAAAGGCATTACTGTCAAGCTGGATTTCCCGCTTTGGCTGCCCCACAGATATTGTAACAGATCGTGGACGACAGTTTGAGTCCACACTGTTCCAATATCTTGCCAAAATAGTCGGTTTTAAACACCGCAAAACCACTGCCTACCACCCAGCATGCAATGGCCTGGTGGAACGATTCCACCGGCAACTCAAAGCGGCAATAATGTGCCACACGGACAAAAACTGGACAGAATCCCTGCCCTTGGTACTACTGGGCGTCCGGAGCGCTATTAAAGAGGATCTTCACACTTCTTCGGCGGAACTCCTATATGGTGAGCCCTTACGACTCCCGGGTGAATTCTTTAGCCCCAGCGAGATTGGCTCCACTGACATTGCGGAATTCATTACCCGCATTCGCTCATTTGCCGCAAAAATAAAACCCGCCCCAGCTGCGCGTCATACCAAGGACAAAGTATTTGTCTACAAAGACCTCGCGACCTCCAGCCATATCTTCCTTCGAGATGATTCTCTACGAGGTTCGCTACAACCAGCATACAATGGACCCTACGAAGTGGTCGAAAAAGGTGACAAAACGTTCAAAATTTTAGTCAAGGGTAAAGTGGTCACAGTCTCCGTGGACCGGCTTAAACCGGCCTACATTATGGTTGACACCCCTGAACCCCACCAAGTCACCCAAGAGGAGTCACAACCCACAGATAGTCAAACCACCGTCAAAACGACCAGATCTGGCCGAAAAGTTCGATTCCCCGACTATTATCGCCCGTAGGACGGTCTCTGGAGGGGAGTGATGTGGCATTCCTTACCACTATAATTCCCTTTACCAACTAATAGTTAATACTTACCTATTTCCTAAATTAACAAAGTCCACTAACAACATTATACATATATATACACTTATATCTATATTTACACAATTACATTATTTACATACCAAAAATATTTATAACCTTATTATTAATTTATTACTTCTACTATTTATTTACATCTTATAAAACATTCCAATAAAATATGTACATAACATTTACTTATTTACAAATTATTAATTAGCACGAATGTGATCGCGATGACAATAAGGTACATTGGAACCGCACACCTGATTAGTATAGGTGTGACGTATTATGACGTAGCCGCCGCTGCAAGAGGTGGGAACTTAGTGAGAAGCGCCGGCTCATTAACCTTGCAATGTCCTCAGTCCAGACCTCGCTACGCGACGCGAAGCTCATGCAGCTCTGTACAATTTTTATATGCAAATGTACCCGCTATAATAATCTAATTAGTAATACTGAACATTATAAAATCTATCCTAATCCTGTACTGCTTTCTTAGACTACTTTCACTGTGCTATTTCTTACTTATGTGCTTGTGACAAACTGTGCCTTTCTTCCTTCTGTGACTATTATATTTCTGTGTGTGGACTGCAATATAACCGTGAGTTACCTAAAGACTATTTTATTTATTTCTCTCGACGGAAATTACTCCCTAACACACACATAATTAGTGTTACACCTCACTAAATGTAAAAAAATCTATAACCGCGATTTTCTTTTTCTATTACTTAACAACCCTTAACTGAAATCATATTTTTTTATAGTGTATTCTATTAATATTTCATACTTAATAAAAATATCAATAAAATTTGTTAGAATAACGAGTTATAAATTTATTTTTCGCGCCTATTTCTTAATCTTCTATTTTTGTTCCAGATACCAACAACACCTCAAGAGTGGCTACACGTGGCAAATTCATTTGAAGAAAAATGGAATTTCCCAAATTGCTTAGGAAGTATCGATGGAAAGCACGTAGCCATACAAAAGCCAATTGATAGCGGCAGTGAATATTACAACTATAAAGGATTTTACAGCGTTGTACTTTTAGCGATAGTGGACGCAGAATACAACTTTCTGTACGTGAATATTGGCTGCCAAGGACGCATAAGTGATGGCGGAGTTTTCGCAAACACAAAATTTCGAAATAAAATTAACGACAATAGTTTGAAAATACCCAGTGACAGCTCACTACCAGGCAGAAACAAACCTGTTCCTTATGTGTTCGTAACAGATGATGCGTTCCCTTTAGAAAAACACTTATTAAAACCTTTTCCAGGACCACAGGATAGCAATTCTAAGGAAAGAATCTTCAGTTATAGACTGAGTCGTGCGAGGAGAACAGTAGAGAACGCATTTGGGATTTTGTCAGCCAGATTTAGAGTTTTACGAACTACAATATTATTAGATCCAGAAAAAACTACTACTTTAATTATGACATGCGTGCTACTGCATAATTTTATAAGAAAAACTGAATCGAGCATGATTTACGCTCCATCTCAATACTATGATGGAGATGACATAGTAACTGGTACACGTATCGATGGACAATGGAGATTAGAACAGCAGCAATTAACACCACTTGAAGCATGTGAATCCCTGACAGATGATGGGAAAGAAATAAGAAAAGAATTCGCAGAATATTTTTCAAATGAAGGGTTTTTGGACTGGGCATCTAAATATTATTAAAAGACGTTAAAATAAAACTCACCTGCAACCCTCCATCGACAGTTAAACTTGGAATATTTTTGCCTTTAAGGAACATGAGTTTTTTAAATGCAAACCATTTACTTGACTCATTAGCTCCTGCACCAGATTTATTAGATTTACATTCTCGGTTAAATTGACCTACGAGTGATCGAATCTTTTTTTCAATTACTTTTTTATCCATATTAAATTCACTGGCAATTTCCATCCAAGCATCGTGTTTTTTATTTCGGTCTTTGTAGCTCTCTGACATCGTGTTCCATAGTACTTCTCTTGCTTGAAACATTTCAATCAGTTTGTAAACATCATCGTTATTCCAATTACCGGACATATTTTATTGCTTGGCGCACGCGCAACCACTAATACACACGCACAGCGATGCACGCTGACACAAAGGGACTGACAAGCGAGACACCACGCGCAGCGACCTGCGTACTCTAACCCCCACCGCACCGCACCGCCTATCCCGCCATCACCCTTATAAAATGTTTACTAACATTACTAAACATTTTCTAACATGAAAATTTATTTGTGATTAAATGTTTGCTAACAAATGTTTACTAACGTTATTAAACATTTTCTAACGGCAATGTGGGAGCACCATAATGAATTACAATTTCCTGATGAAGAACCCTTAACTTCGGGCGGTATAAATATGCCATACGTTTTTGTGGGCGATGAAGCCTTTGCGCTGATGACAAATTTAATGAGAGCATATCCAAAGGGTCACTTAACTAAAAGTCGTAAAATTTATAATTATAGACTCAGTAGAGCGCGCAGAGTCGTGGAAAATGCATTTGGCATATTATCTACTCGTTGGAGAGTCTTTAAGAGACCATTTGAATGCAAAATTGATCTTGTAGACAAAATAGTTAAGGCCACTTGTGTTTTACACAACTATTGTATAGACAATACCATTGGTTATTTCAACATTCAAAATCATCGCAGTGTCCGAATTGACAGCGAGCATCAGTTGCTCAACTTACCTGACAATTTAAATAACGTTACACGCCCAATGTCAGATACGCAAAATGCCAGTTTTGCAAACGACTGTTTCTTTATTCGAGAAGAATTTTGTAATTATTTTAATACAGTGGGAGCAGTCCCATGGCAGTCAACACGAATTACGGAGAGGCTAAATCAAATCAGGCGTAATTAGAACGAAATATGTAAGAAAAAAAATGTTTTACTTTACTTACCACTTGGAAAATCACACTCATTAAATACTTCTTCCCACGCTGCTTCTTTTAATTCGTTATCCTTATACTCTTTCAAATCAAGTTGCCATAAACAGGGACGTTTTCGTACACTTTCAATCAAATGCTCCATTATAATTATAAAGTGACGTGCACGTTCTTTGGTGAATGAAAAGAAACTGCAGGCGGAGGAGGGGCAGCTAGGCGCGCGGGCGCGCAAGGCAAAGCGGAAAGGTGTGCGGGGATCGGAACACGCTGTACATTCAAAATATGTTGGAATATGTCTTGCTATACCATAATATATAGTAATATGCAATAATTTTATTTATTTATTTAATTCAAATATACATAATAACATGACAGCCGAAGCCAATGCGTTAATGTATATTACGGTATCGCTTGGTGACATCACAGAAATATATATTATAGCTGAGTGTGCGGTCACGCGTAAAGTATCTAGAAAATATATAGTAATATGCCTAGCTATAAAAATATTAATATATATTATAGCTAAGTCTGTGACGGGCTTTATAATATAACAGTTAAGATATAATCTTATGTTACCTTAGAGCGCGGCTTATCATGGACGGATAAACCCGTACTGGGATTGAGATCCATGATTGTATAATTGTGTATTATGTATTTTACTATCAAATAAATAAATTTTAAAAAAAGTTGTTCAGATATTATTGTATTCATGTGTGCATAAATAATTGTGAATCCCACAGTTGTTCATATAATAATGTGCCTTTGGCTGTATAGGTACATGTAACTGAAAAATAGCGGTCACATATAATTAAAAAAATTAAAATTAAAATATTGTAAACAGGGTTATGTGTGAGGAGACAACTAAAAGTCGCAATAACAATTTACAACTATTTACTATAAATAAAAGAATGAAATAAAAACAAGGAAGATGCTTATGGCGATAACAGAGAGATAATAATATTACAATTATGCGGCCTAACACAGTCTTGTTTACTATAAACCCTACTTGCGTCGCGCCGTGCACTATCTGACAATTATGCGTTTCGCTAGCGACTGCCAACACAACTATCAAAACAATACACGACGGGCGCTAGAGGCTCGACAAGAGGCGAGGCAGAGGAGACCGACCTAAGTTGGTGCGGCTGTTTGCACTCGTTCCGTGCCGAACGCAGACTGGTTATGCAGTTTTTTTTTTTGACATGGACATTAGCTGTTGATTCAGGGAATCTTAACAGCGTAACCGAGCTGGCGAGGCACCGAATGCCTCCAGCCAGGAGCAACTTAAAACTAAGCAACAGCAGCTAAGGGCGTCCCCTGCGGGACACGGGCCTCGGCTTAGGGCGTTGCTGGGGGGCAGCTAGGGACGGCTGGATCTAGTTTATATTATTATTAGGGACTAATTTAAAGATACTGGCTCGGCGCGGGCCGGCTCGAGCAAGGGTCGGGGGGGGGTTACCATTACAGGGTCTTCGCGACGGGCCTCGCCAGCGAGGAAGGTAAATCGGGCGGCGTTTGTGTGAGTGTATTTTGAGAGTGCTAGTCTCTCTATTGGACTCTTGTAGGACCGTTATCAGTTATCAGGGTCATCAGGGTAAGATAGAGCGTGCCTTGGACGGCGAATTCTACTAATCTGGGAGGGGATGTAGTCGACGCTACTGACCACCAGGGGGTTGGGGTGATGGGGGGCCCTATCGAAATAACGCTTGGAGGTGCGTTTCATAAACTGCTTAATGGTAGGCAGTTTTAGGTCTACGTGGAGTTCCCTATTGCGCTCGAACCACGGGGCGCCCGTGGCTTTGCGCGTGAATCGGTTTTGAAGGGTTTGCAGCCTATGGATTCTAGACCCTTCGATGTGTGCGAACACAACGCTAGCATAGGTAATGATGCGACGGATGCACGTCAAGTAAATTCTCACCTTATATTTAAGGGATAATTTACTGCGTGCATTGAGCAAACGGTGGAGGCGCCCGAGAGCGAAAGCGGCACGGGAGCGCAACGTCTTTATGTGCTCTCGGAACGAGATTCGGTGATCTAGAATCACGCCCAGGTCTTTGGCCTTCTTTTCCCAAGGGATCGGTTGGCCGTAGAGGGAGATGGGTCGGGCTTCAGTGGAGCGGTCGCTGTTTTTGTGGAAAAGAACGGCCGCGCTCTTGGATGGATTTACCTCGATTCTCCATTTCCTAAACCAAGTGCCGAGGGCATTGACTGAGGTCTGGAGGATCTTGGTGATAGCGGGGAGGGATTCGCCGGAATAATAAATAGCCGTATCATCGGCGAATAGAGCCAACTCCGATTTGGAGTGTTTGGGAATATCGCTGGTGTACAGCGCGAAGAGGAGTGGGGAGAGAACGGAGCCTTGAGGGACTCCGGCTCGGATTGGATGAGGGGTCGACAGAGTGCCGCCCTCTATGCGATAGCGAAAGGTGCGATTCGACAAAAAGTCTCGTATGATGAGCACGAGACGATCAGGCACATTGAGTGAGTACAGCTTGTAGATCAAGCCGTTGTGCCAGACTGTCGAAGGCTTTCGCCACGTCGAAGAAGAGCATGCCTGTCGTCAACAAAGACCTTATACTAAAACTAGACTGTGCACTATGGCGCAAAAACCGGGCGGCGCGAGAGAGCTTCCGTTGGTAGTATGTCCCTTTCTAATGAGGTGACCATGACCAAACAGAACACGGGACAAATTGCTTGTAAAAACGATTGTGTAAGTATCCTGATATATTGATACTACCTACTAGCATAACTTCACCTACCTAATTTATTTAAAAAAAAATGAAAGTCAGATGGCAATCGCTTTACTGTAATTATCAGACTCGCCACTCCAGGATCATGTTCGGCGAACCCTGGCAAACTCCAAAGTATAGCTTGCGCATGTAACCAGGATAATATTCGCTAAGATGAAAAGATGCGGAGAAGGATTATTAATAAATGAGTGTTAGGTCAAATGAACGTGATGCAATATTGTAGATGGAAAAAAATACTGTTTTTTTTTTAATATTGATTTATTTTTATACATTGCTGAACAATACAGTTTTACGCAATGTTTGTCGTAATGTAGCCTTATTTCCTACGTGCTTGAGGGTTAAAGACTTCCCGTATCTTTTAAGTCTTACATTTAAGTATTTTTGACCAATACATTTTTTTTTTTTTAAAAGCTTACTAGCTATGTGGGTCGCACATGACTAGTATTCTTGTTAACCCCTCGTGCTAAGCTAAAATGCTTGTGTTACGAGTGGTTTGACGTCGGTAGTGTAATGGGTGGGTTTCGAACCGGCAACCACTTGATCGCAAGTCCGACGCCTTAGCCATTAGGCTACCGCCGCTTTAATTAATTAAAAACATTTAATCAGTTCCAATTCGTGAGATTCGTCTGAGCTTGGATGGGCAGGCAAAATGTGCTTAATTTTAGGGTAGATTTGATGTACTGTCATATTAAGCATTTTTTTCATATTCAAACTCGACATTACCAAAAAAAGCTTTTCTATATACTTTACTACATCGAACACAAATGTTGAAGCATATTTTAGCCCTCCTCTGTCTACAAAGGCTGTGAAAGAAGAAAATTCACAAACATCAATCAAGTAGTCATGATCTTTATGTGTACGATGCGTTATGAGCAAGGCTCGGCAATGTTGACATGTTAGTTTGTCTACTATTTTCATTACAATGTAGCCAGATATGTAGTACAATATATTGTTTTTATAGTCTGATAAATCGGTTCTGTCCACTAAGTGCATAAGAACATCACTATTATCTGTCTCATTTTCTTCTGTAGTGTTATCGTCTTCCACGATCGATCTTTTGGCACTTCGGAACTCAAGTATTGCAGAATTTTTAAAATCGGGATTTGTACAGTTTGCATTAATGCTTGGTCTGACGCTGTTGCGAAATAGCAACTTTCGCATAATAAACATAAACTGAAGAGCAGTAGGGTTGTCGTTTGCCCCTCCTCTTGCTCTCACACATGAAAAAAACATTTCAATGTGGTCTTGTGAGGCTTTGTATGGTAATAGGTAGGTCATATTAACATCAAACAAATCAGTTGCTAATTCAGCAAAACTGTATGTGTCTATTATCACACCAAAAACGGGAGTCTTCCTTCTATGGGTCATTATATTTTTCCCGTCGACTTTAAGTTCAGTCAAGTAATGTCTTGTTTCTTCGAAGACCTGAGTCCAGACATGTTTATTGTTAAGCCGCAAAGGGGATTTGAAACCAGTTCCTACTGGATTTTTGGCGTTAAGAATGTCAGTCTGTCCAAGTACCGTAGGTATTCCACTGTGTGAATTCCATACATGCCCGCTATTCCAAACTTCTGGCATGGATTCTAAATTGAGAATAAACTCTTTCAAAACAATCTTGTCGCCTGTCATGGATTCTTGCTCGTGGCACGGGTTCACCGCGGCAGACGCGGAACCCGCAGACGCGGTGGCACCGACGTCCTTCATCGCTGCCTTCTCGCTGCGTACTGACGCGATCGATATTGATGCGACACACTACACGCAAGATAAATATCACGATCCAAGATCTGGGATCAGATCACAAGGATTTCTAGAAATCCAGCGATAAATATTGTGATCCGTCAATACACTACCCTACACTTCAATAAATATCATAATCCGATATTTTATATTGACGGATCACAATATGGATCTTCCGTGTAGCGTTCGCCATACGCTACTACAGACTCGATAAATATCGTGATCCTGGATTACGATCCAAATATCGCGATACATATCGAGCGTGTAGCATTTTTTTTAATAATCAAAACAAAAATTACAAGATATTAACATGACCTGCTTTTGGAAACTGTTCTGGTTTATCTAAAGCAGGTTTTTTTCTAACACAATTTTATTTCTTTCCTTAACATATTCGCCTATCGAAGGATCTGGGTATTTATTTTACGACTGAGTAATGAAGAGATTGTGTTAATTTTATTTAAAATCTCTACACTTATGCAATAAGTAACTAAATAGGTAGGTATATACTTTTGCTAAAATAAATGACAAAACTAAAGCATTAACAGATTGGATCAGGTGGGAAAATGTGGATGAGAATACTAAACATTATGTTTAATATTTATGAAAACTACGGAAACATTTTAAACATAAACCTGGTTTTTTGAAACAGAGAGGACAGTAAAACAAAGTGGCCTTACGGATGTTACGTGTTTCTAAACAGCAGCGACAGTCTTTTCTTTTTGCTTTGCCGTTGTCATTTTTTGGCAACTCTTCTGGCAAATGGATGTCCTCTCCCATAGAAGTATTGATTTTCTTGCTATGTGAAGTCAGTTTGTCCGTATTTTCCCTAATATTTAATAAATTTCTGACTATTTCCAAACGGAATTCATAAAAAGACATTATTGAAGTTGTGCTGTCGTTTTGGCGCTGTTGTTCATTAAACATCATGAATGCATTTAACATTATTACTTGCATTACATGTAGTAATATTTTGTTATACCATCTTGTTGATTTAGTATAACAGGGATAGTAAGGAAGCAACTGATCTTTTCTGTCAACGCCTTTCATATACTTATTATATTGAACAATGACATTGGGCTTATTAATCATTTGACCGCGTCTATTTCTGTATTCTATAAAATCTGGCTTATGTTCTGTGGAAATCATCACAACGTTTATCTCTATAATTTGTTACACAAACTCCGCGAGAATTGTATTTGGACACTATGTCCCCGCTCCATAATTTTTGTTTTGTTATATCGGGATTACGGGATCTGTTAGCTCTAAGGGTACCTGTGACATAGGTGTTTTTTGCGAACAAGTTTTCAGCGAGTGAAACACTGTTATAAAAATTATCCATATAAAGTGAATACCCTGCGTTCAAGTAATCTTCCATAAGCATCATAACAACTTTATCAGCATGACCTTGTCCTCGCAGTTCCAAGTCATGCGATCCACAATACATGTGCATTTTCTGCGTTATGCTGTTTGTATCCGTAAGGACATATAATTTAACACCATATTTCTGCCTTTTCCTTGTATGTATTGTCTAATTTTTAAGCGACCACGCCATAAAACAACACTTTCATCAATGGTCAAATTCTTTGGAGGAATAACCAAAGTATACATTAAATTTTTTGAAAAAATTAAAATTGGCTTTACAAATCTATCGGGGTCATTATTATTAATAATTAAATTGGGATCCGAGAAGCAAAAATTACGCAATATCAGTAAAAATCTATCGCGGCTCATAAATTTTCTAAATGGTAAATTAAACAAAATATCTATTTTCCAGTAATCATTAATTCTATTTAGTTTTATGTGGCCCATATGAAAAAGCAATCCCAAGAAAATACGAAGCCCAACTACCGTTACATCTTTCCAATTTTGAATTCGCCCGTGATTAAAGGTGTTCTCTAAGACAAGGTGCATAGCGTGCGTGTTTATACTATTGATTAACATAGACATAAAAGTAGTGTTAAAAAATAAATTAAAGCAGTCAAATGCAGACTCAGCTGGACCAGCATTGATGTGTCCCATGTTCAGAAATGGGATCGACGGCATTTCGCCTGACGATGCCCATTCGTTGTCCACAGACGAACTGCCCGAGGCTTCCTCCTCTTCTTCATCCGTTTCGTAAGAAGAAGATGAAGAAGACTCTCCCGTATACAATAACGCAAAACCTTCAATATTGGAAGTTATATTCGTAAGATGCATACATTATTAATACTTATCGCGCGCCTACTAGTAAAAATAAATAACCAAATTATAAGTAAGTACTTACTCGGTTTCTGCAAACATTTCCCTCATTTCATAGTCAATATCGTCGGCAGACATGGCTTTATCCACTTCACTTCACACAACACCTCAAACACGAACACACGAACACAGAACGATGGAACGTCTCGAAACAGAGTACCAATCAAGACTGATCCACGAAGGGTGGTCGTTTTGGGGGTTGTCAGTATTCTAATACTGACGTACAAAGTACCGTTAAGAAGTCCTGAATAAATTAGAGATTTTCATGACTTCTTAATTTGTGTTTTAATGTTTGAACCAGCATGACCCACAGTAGCCCACAGCACAGGCCATAATCCCTAATTACCACTTCTGGCGACGAGAGGGGTACAACCCCACCCGATTCTCCGACATATTGATATATCCGTCTTCGTCCTTTAAGCAAATACTTTGTGAGATTCGACCAGTACTTTGTACCAAGGAATGAGCTTGGGCGAGATATGCGACCATAGATGCGTAACCCTCTTCTGTATTCACATGTTCGTCGTCCGATATTTGCTCTTCCTCGCTTTCCATGTGATGTTGTTTGAATGTCACTGTCATCGACTTCTTGTTGGGTTTTAGATTCAAATCCAGTTAGCTTTCTTCCTCCACACTTACTTTGTGGTGTTTCTTTGGAGAAGTTTACTAAATGAAGGTAATCACATTTGGATATCTATTTTATAACAATCAAAAACAGTTTAAAATTATAGTGTAATAGCTAAAATCATCTATTTAAAAATCTATTTAATTTCATGATGTTAGTATATCTATAATACCTACGATAATCACCCCCGCCGTCGTCGCTGCTTCCCGTTTACCACCGGCACCGGCCATATATAATTTCATGTTGTTTAACGATAATTTATATTTTTTTAAATATAATTGTTTGAGGCATTTGAGGTGCCGCGTTCTATATCGCGGACACCTGGCCGCGCCACAGTCGCCGCAAAAGTACCCGAACTTGTTAAGTTCGGGCGAGTTCCACGACTTCCTGGCGCGTATGGCCGCCAGCGACTCTGACATCAGCGACACACCGCCGTCGTCGCCGCTTCCCGCTTACCACCTGCCCTATTTAATTTCATGCTGTTAGTATATCTATATAATAATGGGTGTCCGGTGGCATAATTTTCAGAGTTAAATAAGAAAATAACTTTTAATGATATACGTTTATTTCAAAAACTATTACTGATAGTCTCTATAACACATATCAACGATTCTTTGTTGAATATTATGAAAACATGTAGTTATATTTCGCGCAAAATAACTTGACCCAAAACTAACGGAGAGGGGAAAGTTTGCGCAGTACATTAGCGAGCAAAATGTACTAAAAAACGACTACTGCGCATCCGCCATTTTGGTTCAAGTTATTTTGCGCCAACTGTAATAATTGTTCATTCTTAGGAATATATTTAATGGACCATTAATCCAATGACCAGTATAATGTTTTTGATTGGTGTTATAATAAATAAATCTTTTGCTACTTTTCCAACCCGTTTTTTACCTTCATTATGTCCTTTGTTATTTGAGTCCTCAGCGCCATAATCATCTTGTACGCAGGAGAATCCGGACCAGAGATCACTGCTAAGGAGATGAAAGTCCTCTTCGTCCAATACTGGTACCCACGCTCTCCCGGCGACGTTATATTGATATATTCGTCATCGTCCTTTAAGCAAATACTTTGTGAGATTCGACCAGTACTTTGTACCAAGGAATGCGCTTGGGCGAGATATGCGACCATAGATGCGTAACCCTCTTCTGTATTCACATGTTCGTCGTCCGATATTTACTCTTCCTCGCTTTCCATGTGATGTTGTCTGAATGTCACTGTCTTCGACTTCTTGTTCATGGGTTGTAGATTCAAATCCAGTTCGCTTTCTTCCTCCACACTTACTTGAGAGTTGTGGTGTTTCTTTGGAGAAGTTTACTAAATGAAGGTAATCACATTTGGATATCTATTTTATTGGCAACATTACATATTATACTTATAAACTGATAAACTACTGGTCATCAAAAAAATCGGCCCACCTGCAGTTTTTCCGCAAATCACATTTTTTCTTCAACTAAACTAATCAAAATGGTTTAGTACCGATATGTTTAAATTGTCTGGTTTATTTACACTAATTTTCACACGGAAAAAACCTGAAAAAGGTAAAAAAGCCTGAATTTTTCACTATAAAGTTAAACACTATGGTTTTACACTGTTTTTAATTAATTTTAAACACGCTCTAATTTTTCAGTCTGAAGTGCTGTGATCACAATTGTTCCAGTTTAGTATTGAGTATTCCCCCCTCTTGCTCGAATGAAGGCCTGCATTCGCCTTTTTAGTGACCTGATCAAGGTTTTGATGGTCTCCTGAGGGATTCGTGTCCATTCTTCCCTGATGGCGATTTCCAGGTCTTCCAACGTTATAGGGGCTGGATTTCGGGCTCTAACTTTTTGTTTTAGCGTGTCCCACATGTGCTCTATAGGGTTAAGATCAGGGCTTCTTGCTGGCCATGACATAACCCGAATGCCAACTTCTTCAAGATAATCGGTGACAATACGCGCTACGTGTGGTCGGGCATTATCATGCATTAACTCAAAGTTTTCTCCAATATAGCCGGCATATGGCACCACGTGGTCTTCCAATATCTCGGTGATGTAGCGTGCCGCGGTCAAAGCACCATTCCTTATAAAAACCAGCTCCGTACGTCCGGTTAAAGATATACCACCCCAAAACATCACAGAGCCGCCACCGTAACTCACTGTTTCTCTTATGCAACACTGGGCATAACGTTCACCTGGTCGTCGCATGACATTACGACGGCCATCTGAACCATATAAAGTCATCCGACTCTCATCACTAAAAAGAACTGACTCCCATTGGCCTATAGACCAGTTGACGTGATTTTGCGCAAATTGAAGTCTGGCTTGTCGATGAGCTGTGGTCAATTGTGGCCCCGTTGCTGGCTTGTGTGGTCTTAAATTCTGTTCACGAAGTCTCCTCCTTACAGTACTGTCACTTATAGCCACACCCCGATCTTCACGTAAGCTTCGCTGGAGATCAACGCCAGAAAGGTGTCGATTTCGTAAAGCTGACACCACTATAAAGCGGTCATCCCTTTGAGTTGTCACCCTATGTCTTCCAGATCCAGATCTTCTTCGATACTGCCCAGTCTCCAGAAACCTTTGGTAAACTCGCCGAACTGCAGAACGGCTGAGATTTAACCTCCTGGCGACTACACGTTGACTTAAGCCTTGTTGCAGCAAAGCCACAACTTGGGCCGCCTCAGCTTCAGTGGTATCCATTATTTTTAGACAAAATTAGTCAAAACTACAGCCTCAACAATTAAACTTCACGACATTAACACCCAATCCCTAGAAAAGTCCGATTCTGACTGGAACAATGAGCCGATTCGTTCCCATGTAAAACCGTCAAATCAGCACTCAACAGTATTTCTGTGTAAAAACATTGTTAAGTACCTTCAAGTGCAGTAAGATTTATGGCAAACAAGAACTCAATCATCATATCGACCCTCAAAACAAAAAATAAACATGTGAAACAGTTTATCTGTGAAAGAATCGGTTAATATTGAAAAAAAGTGGGTGGGTCGATTTTTTTGATGACCAGTGTACAAACGACCTAACTGTTTGGGTGCGGGGAGACGACTGACTCAAAAGTATAAACTGCATAAATAAATGAACGAATGCAAATAGCAAATATAGACGAAATGGAACGCTGTAGACCTCATTTCACTAAACACCAAATCCTTACATTAACATCTCTGTATATACTAGAATTGAGCCTCTTTGTTAGAAGAAACATGTCGTTATTCTCTCATAATAAAGATCACTACACTCAAAACCGAAACCTTACACACCAAGACAGATTAGCCCTTCCAACTTCAAGCTTATCATTATTTCATGCCCGTCCATATATTATGGCACTTTATGGCATTTTATTAAAAAGCACTCTAAATGACGAAATATTTAAAAAGAAACTAAATAATTACCTATTACAAAAATGCTACTACACGGTAAAAGAATTCTTTGAAGATAAAAATGAAAATACAATGAATAGCTTTAATAATACGTTGTGCAATAAAATACCTAAATGACAATGTTATTTACCTCACTTTTAATTTTAAATGTAAGTATAAAATGGACATAACTATGTAGATTAAATAATAATGTATAATTTGGCCATTTGAATAATAATGTATATAATTTCTTAACGACTAACGCCATCTCGTGACAATCGAAGCGAACTAGCGCACAGAACGGTGGAAGGGCGTGCGTTGCGCTGTGTCCTGTGTCATTCCACTGACTACCTTTTTACGACGACCGAGTGTCACCTTCCAATTTTCTAATTAATATCATTTGTTCTGTACCTAATATACGCAATATATATTTAAATCTCAAGTAATACACGAGTCATTTGTCTATCGCCCATTTATTCATCCTAAGAACAAGGAAAGAAATCGCACTCAACAAGCCAGCCTGACAAAATCACCTAACAAATTTTATTTAATTCTCTCTAATTTTATTTAATTTAAATAAAACTAAGGCCCACTTGCACCAAATTCTTAAATGTATTTAAGTCATATTTAAACTCAATTTTTCATAGAAATTTCGTGTTTAAATACAATTTAGACACATTTAAGAAGTTGGTGCAAGTGGGCCTAAGTATATAATTTGATTTGGATATGTAATATGAGTATGTGTAGAACTTAATATAATTTTATTTAATTTTACCACCTCTTCGATGCTGTGCCCCAACGGGGTTTCATATTGAATCTCCTTAACTGTAAGACCTAATTATGTACACATAAAGCAATAAAGAACTTTGACTTTGATTTAGCCAGTTTCGTTTTCCTCCAATAGCATTCAACCGAAGTACACGACGGGGTTTCGGTTCGGCCGTGTAACCACATTAAAAATGCAACACTGTGCTTGCAGCCACCTTCTGATGAGGGACAATCGGCACTTGACACTACTCACACTCTCTTCCTGTTCATTCACAATAAGTGTAACTGCATAGGGCTTGAAACGCACTTTGTGTTCCGGGCATACCGTACACTTAACAACGCATGTGTTTTGAACCCAATTGAGTTGCACATAGCCTATTGCGTCGTCCCCGTAAGGCCAAGCGCGCACTACGATTTTACTTCTTGCGACACGATTTTAGAATCGCGCTGTAAAATATCGGAGAAAGTACAGTGCACGCACTGCGATAAAATAATCGGTGGTCATTGCTCAGCTTATGATAGATTCGGTACAATTTGCTTGTGTCTATTTACTACTTCGGAGGGAAAGAAGAAAGTTAGGAGAAACCTTTCGCTTGTAAAATACTTCGTTCTACTAATTCGTGGTTCCCTCCTCAATTATTTCCTGCTGCAATACATGTGCATTAAAGTTCCGCTACCCATCAGGCATTCACTTCGCCCTCGCCGACATCCTCTATTTTCAATACCTCGAGCCAGTACTGTGACCCTCAAAACCAGTCCTCTTTACTTAGCCCTTAACTTAATCATTAATACTAGTACCGAACTGAGTTTTCTTAAAGGTGCGTACGGACAGCGCGTCCCTGTGTTACGCGTAGTTGGGAAACACTGTCCACGCGTACATTGGATACGCGTACAGCTCCTGTACGGACCGCCGCGAACCTGTACGCGAGGTCAATCGATCCAGAGCGCTCCGCGAGCCCCAGTCATTCGCCATGACTCCGACAAACTTAGCGGTTGCGTGCACCACCACTGCTGCGGCATTAGTCATTATTCAACACATTTTAAAAAAAAAAAAGAGAAACAAACGGAAACCTAGATGGTGGATGAAAAAATTGTTTCGTGAAAGATTACAGTGTGGAAATAGGCTAATGGAAGATATAAATTATGAAGAAAGTGGGGACAAAAATTTTGTGAGAATGAGTTTGCAAGATTTTGAAATAATTCTTGAAAAGGTTGAACCTGAAATAAAAAAAATGAATACTAATTTTCGAGAAGCTATCACAGCCAGAGAAAGGCTATCCGTGACGTTAAGGTTCTTGGCCACCGGGGACTCATATACAAGTTTACAATATCTGTTTCGCATATCTAAACAGTCCATATCTACTATTATTATTGAAGTATGTGATGC
Organism: Acronicta leporina; assembly: GCA_947256265.1. Lineage (NCBI taxonomy): Eukaryota > Metazoa > Arthropoda > Insecta > Lepidoptera > Noctuidae > Acronicta > Acronicta leporina. The sequence goes on along the minus strand of OX366532.1, from coordinate 11,435,340 downwards.
AATTATCAAGGCTCTCAAGGATCATGTGAAGGTGAGTTAATGAATAAAAACGTTTATGTTTATCTGCTTATTTATTATGATAATTAAAATTTTAGAAAATTATAATTTAAGTACTTAAAGAAGTTTTATTAAATTATAATTAAGAATTTTCTGAATTATTCTTCTTGTTCTTGAACGTAACGTAATATTTCAGAAATTTCATTTTGATTATCCTCCGCTTCCTTTGGAGTTTCCGCTGTTGATGTAGGTGCAGTTTGTGCTGGAATTGGCGTGTCGCTGTAATTGCTTTGGCGTGAGGTAGAGTTTGTTAAATCCGTTGAATAGGCACCGGTATAATACCCATACTGACCAGGTAATTGGCCCATATCAGCTTGAAATATAACATTATTGATAGCATGTTTTACTAGTGTAAATGTTCGCGAGTCGTATTTTTTCAATTCATACGCAATGTGGGTCCCAAAAGAAGTGTAACAGTCTTCTTCCTTGGATAGATATTGTACACTGTGCTTGAGTAATCCCACTGCTTCTGTTAATGTGGCAGTGTCATCGTTATTACGGCGCTTTTTATTTCTGAATGATGTGTTGTGTTGTTGTTGTGTGGATGAGGCAGAATTCCTGGGTGTTTGTTGTATGGACGATGAAGAATTACTAGGTGCTTGTTGTGTGGATGAAGTCAAATCACTAGGTACTTGTTGCGTGGTTGAGGCAGAATCACTGGCTAATTGTTCATCATTTGATATAGATTCATGCACATTCTGTGTGTTGTTGCTGGTAGTTATCTGAAAAATAAAATAAGAAAAACTTTAACTTAGATGAAATAATTTGTTACAGCTACCCGAGACTGAAAATCAATGGATGGCCGTTGCAAAAGAATTTGAAGAAAAGTGGAACTTTCCTCATGCAATAGGCGCAATGGACGGCAAACATGTTTGCCTTCAAGCACCATTAAATAGTGGAACGGAATTTTACAATTATAAACAATATTCTAGCATTGTATTGTTAGCGTTAGTTGACGCTGATTACAATTTTATGTACGTAAATGTTGGATGTCAAGGGCGCATATCAGATGGAGGTGTTTTTAAAAACACTTCCTTGTACCGGAACCTTGAAAACAAAAGCTTAAATTTACCGAATCCTGAAATACTACAAACTCCTTACAATGTGAAGGTACCGTATATAATTCTGTGTGATAAAGCATTTGCCCTCAGTGAATATACCATGAAACCCTTTTCGGGTAATCCAGAAAGAGGATCTATTGAAAGAATATTCAATTATCGTCTATCAAGAGCAAGGAGGGTAGTTGAGAATGCATTTGGGATACTGAGTTCGGTGTTTCGAGTACTACGAAAACCAATGCTTTTGGAACCGGAAAAAGCTACAAAAATTGTATTGGCAACTGTTTATTTACACAATTTTTTACGAAAAAGCAGACTATCAAATATTTACGCACATACGAATGCATTTGACTCTGAACAGCGAGGAGAGCTTGTTCCAGGTGCATGGCGACAAGACCAACAGCAATTAACTTCTTTTTTTCCTTTAGACAGTGTACCTAGGAGATCGCCCAATACTCCTACTCATATACGTTTACATCTGGCGGAACACTTTGTTAATAATGCCCCCCTTGAGTGGCAAAATAATCACTAAGTTTTAATGTGACATTTATATTATATAAAACGTGTACTAACTACACGGATTAACGTAGGCTAAAATAATATGTATGATGGTGGTGGCGTGGGTTTGTACTCAGTGAAAGACACTACGCTTAGAGCACATAAACAGTTTATTAGCGCACAGTGACTTGTACAACTATTGGAACTATAACTATATTCTAACATACATAAAAAACAAAACTTTTGGCGGGAGCGAGCAAGAGCCGCGGAATCGATTGAAACGTTACTTGCGTGCGGAGCGGGCGCGCGCGACTCACTGGCCTCGGGAGTCGGGCGCGGGATCGGAGCGCGAGGGACGCCGCCGGCGGCGTGTGTGCGGAGCGCATGCGCGGCGCTTGCGCGGGTTCTGGCCGATTGTGTGACCGCGCACCGTACCGAGTTTCAAACACTATTTAACGCGCGTAATATATGTATAATAAAATTGAAAAAGCCTCATAAAGCAGCTGGTAAGTATAAATATAATAACGTTAATAACTAATCGTAATTACTTACAGTAGTCTCCGTTGTTGGCATTGGTTTGTCCTTATCATTTAGAAAATTAAAATATTCAGATGCAAACCACTTCGATATATATACATCATTAGCTCCTGTAAAAAAAAATATATATAAAAGTATATAGGCTATTATAAATATATCAATTTCCAATGCGAAAATACAATGCGTAAATAAACAATTTAAAAACTTACCTGATCCTGTAACTAAACTTTTTTTGATTTTGCTCCTTTCTTTTCTATTAGTTGCTAATAAAGTTGTCATCTTTTTTTTTAATTCACCTATTGGAATGTTCAGTTCATTTGAAATTGCCTTCCATGCATCTTGGCGTAAATCGTTATTTCGATAATCAGTTAGTGTGCTATCCCACAAGACCCGGTGAAATTCATAAAGTTGAATCAATCTAATAATATTTTCATTATTGAAACTCGAAGAACACGCGTGTTTATTCATTTTGCCGTCCAAATATAGCGTAGCCGGCCGCGTGCGTCCTCTTTGACGCGCGACCAAAAACCGACTGACGGTGGCTCGCGCTGCGAGTTGGCTCGCGCGGTACGCGTACCCCAAGAGTGAACGCGTAGCTGCAGGTATGGACTAGGCGTTCCGGATACGCGTAAACTGAGTACGCGTACCAGGGTACGCGCAATCCGTACGCACCTTAAGACTGCGAACCTTTACATCGAGTCTATTGCCATTGCCACTCCCAGTACTATTATTTCTTGATTGCACTAAATATTATTTACGTAGTTTGTTTTGTTTAAGATTTCTGTTTGTACCCACTCAATCCTTTCCTATATCCAAATGTTAGTCTATATATGAGCACAACATTATGTTATTGATCTTGTAATATTATAATATCTATCTCATTAAATTATAATTAGAAGCGGCGGTAGCCTAATGGCTAGGGCGCCGGACTTGCAATCATGTGGTTGCCGGTTCGAAACCCACCCATTGCACTACCGACGTAAACCCACTCGTAACACAAGCATTTTAGCTTAGCACGAGGAGTAATACACAACTATAAATTATAATTAAATTATTTATAATTATTAGAAATAATTTATTAAATTTACATTACTTCTAATTATTTAAATTAAATTATAGTTATTACTGAAGTCCACAACATATTCTAGGATCAAAATAATATAAATAAGTCATGATGTATGTATTTGTACACAACTATAAATTATAATTAAATTATTTATAATTATTAGAAATAATTTATTAAATTTACATTACTTCTAATTATTTAAATTAAATTATAGTTATTACTGAAGTCCACAACATATTCTAGGATCAAAATAATATAAATAAGTCATGATGTATGTATTTGATTATTGTTATTAATGTCATGTCATTTTAGTTAATTATTGAATTATATAATTCTGTCTTCATTCTTTTACACTATAGTATGCCTTATTAACAAGATATTTCTTCAATTGTGATTTAAACTGATCTATGTTAGAGCATCTCAATATGCATAATGGTAAGTGGTCATACAAAATTCTCGTCATGAATTTGTTTCTGACGTAATATGTCCATTATTTCCTTCCTCATTTGTATTTTCTCTTTGTGCTAGAGCACTTTTCTTAAGTCGATTTGTAGATTGTCTGGAATCCTGCATCTGTGGTATATTGTCCTCGACCGACTGAATTTCCGAATTCGCACATTCTTCAATAGATTTGATGTTGCCTGTAGTGTCTCTAGGAGTAGTAGTCGGTATTAAGAATGATAGTTGATCAAAGTACATAAATGTATTTACGTTTTTGCTTACTTGATTGACCAGATTCTCATTTTTTCTGCGAGCTTAACTCTCTAGAAAAACAGTCCTTCAAGTTCTTCCACTTTCTCTGCATAACAGCACCTGTAAAATAAATATCATACTTAAGTGTTCTTATGAGGGAGAATCGACCAATATGACAACAACGATGTACTTGTACAACCCGGCTCATGGCGGAGAGAAATTGAAAGAGCATGTGCAGTTCGTAATGTACGACTTATACCACGCCGTTCACCTGCCACTGCCACGGAGATAAGGAGCGAATTTTGTAACTATTTTAGTCGCTAAAATGTATTGTAGGTACAAATAACTGTCTCACTACTTTAAATGCTCATAATTCTATTTTTATATTACTTATTATCTTAAAATGGATTTCTATGAATAAAACAAGGTTTAATAAGTAAGTTTAATAAATAAGTGTTTTATTTAAAACTATGAAACATAAATGTGGGATTTCATCTTAATATTTTTTTTTGTTATTTATGAACGCATCGCAGGTGAGCGAATGCATATAAAACCATTATTAAAGTATGAATGCGACTTATGAGCGAATGAGACAGTATGTGTGTGAGAGAGAGGAAGGATTCAAGGAGAACATTCGGGGACGGCAAGACGCTCGGTTGTTGTAAGACGTTATAATTTTTTTGCAGTTCATAAATTGTTTAATGGCAATAAAAGAAGTGTTCAGAATCATCCAGACGTTTTATTTCGGTCTCAAAATCCACATAAATGCATCTTCTAAAGCAAATAACAAATGAACTTATTTTTATTTTCTAATTTGGTCAGTCTTCATATAAATCACAATAAAAAATCTTACATAACAAAATCTTTAAAAAAATATTCTTCTATGAGATCTCGACGAGTGTTCCTCTCGTTTGATGGGAACGGAACGTCAGTTGAATGAAAGAGAGGGAAGATATATGAGTGAGAGGGAATGATAGGAAACGTCAAATTCAATTAGGGTTGCCAACTTTTTTTACAAGAAATAAAGTATATTCAGGTCATTGAAGAATATTAAACAGTATTTTAGAAAAATGAACAGTATTTTATTTATTTATTGTTTTAAATACATATTTTTTAGAGCTTCTTCCACAACTTACTAATTTACAATCTTTTTTAAAAACTTCATACGCCTCATTACAATTATAACTGAAATTAAAATAAATGAGGAGCTCATTTTTTATTAAATTAATAGATGCTTTATTTCTATCCTCCCGCCACTTAGCATTCATGACTGAAAAAACTCCTTCAGTAAATGCTGAGGTGGCGGGAACGGAATGTAGATATGAGACAATTTTAGTTATTTTTTTAAATTCTTCTGAAGTGTTTACTAATAAATGGCTCCACTTTTGGCCAGTACTCATTTCAAGAAAATCTTTGTCTTCTGATATTTTTTCATAAATTACTTTGAAATTTGTTAATTCTGAATATAAATCATCCATACCAATATTGAGTCTATACAAATTTAGATTATCTATAATTTTCTCAAAATGATCAAATGTGACCACAGACTTCAATGACAAACAGCTAATTAAAGAAAGCCAGTTAGTCTGATTTCAATCAGATGGTTCGATTGAAATCGAAATGGTTCGATTTCAATCGAACCATTTCGATTTTATTTTCTACATTATTTTCTACATTATTATCCAACATTAATAAATTTTATATAACCATTGGACAGTCAACATCTAAACTAACAAAGTAGTTTACGTATCAATTGCTGGTAGAAGAGATAGCCAACGAGTTCCTATGTGTCGTTTTCATGTTTCATGAAACTCTCCTTTAGCAAGCTCTACAAATCTTTTCAATTCTTCTCTTCTGCATGCAGAAACAGAAAAATGGCTATAGATTTTCAATATAATGTTCTCAATGTCATAATATAAACAATTCATAGCATGTTTCACTGAATTATGCACAATATGGGCATGACAATTTCCTTTTATTAAGTCTGGCGCAACCTCTAACATGTTTGTGTATAATGAATGATTATGTCCAAAATTTGCATTTGTATTGTCAGCGCTAAGACCAGATAATTGACTGAAAGGGAGTTGATAAGACTCTAAGGAGTTTTTAACCGATTCCGTGCGGAGGTCTTTTTAGCCGTCTTTAGTGCCTGGCGTCAAACATAAATTCCGTGATGCCTCTGGGGCATCAAGCGCCAGAGACTTTGATGATTCCCCTGGGGAATCATCCGCCAAGAATAGTAACTTTTAGCTTGTTTTCGTGTTTCCACTTGTTAAAGAGTCATTTGCCATTGTGTATCGAACGTAAGCGGTCAGTAAATTCGTTCAGAGCATTTGCAGCAGCAAAAGTGACGATCTGTGTGTTATTATGGAAATGGAAGGTAAGTGATTAATTTCTGTCAGGTGTTGTAAACCTTTTTGCATTATTTTATGGATTTATTTATTCAAGAGTGTTCTAAAGAATTGGTTCACCTACCATTTGAGTTTGCAGCGAGGTGATATTTATTTATTATACAGTGTTTTGTAGAGAAACAATTTTAAATCCGCTATTTTGTTGTAGAGTTACCCAGAAAAAAAATTAAATATATTCCTCAATCAGAAGTCGAAACTCAATGCGACGACGACGACGTGTTTTATGAGAATTCACAAACCTATGACGATTGGGAACCAGAAGTGAATAAGGATAGTGGAACTATAAAAAAAACAACGAAGGATTGTGCAACATGCACAGAAAAATTAACAAAAGATAATTTCACGGCAACGAAAAGACCCGGGAAGAAATAGATGAGCGGCGAATTCCAACAACTATTGATTTGCATGGTTGCAAATTTTTTGGAGAATTCGTCTCCAACGAATTGCTACGATTTAGTATAAATGAGAGATATGCAATTATGCAAAATATTATAGAAATTCTGAAATAATCATTTACCAACATTATAGTAATGTGTGGGGATAGAGCTGATGAATAAGAGTAAAATGAAACCAAGTTTAGTGTTTATATAGATTTATTAAGATTTTAGTTACGTATAACGTGATACGTATAAGGTGAATCATTATAAGTATGTAAGAGACTGATTTGTCATACAAATCAGTCTCTTACATAATGATGTAAGAGACTGATTTTTCATTATGTAAGAGACTGATGTTTCATTACAAAAATAACTTAATTATTGTTAATTGTTCTAATTTCTAAATAATAAAAAGTAATCAATTTAATGTGTTTCCATTTTTCATTGAACCTCGACACTTATAGCTACACATGTCTACAGCGAAACATTACTCACAAACCCATATAACATTTTTAATATTTATGGTATTCCCGGAAACATGGGGTGAGACACAATCCTGGGAATCCTGGGCAATCAGGACACCCATACAGAACTTGGTTGCTTTTCTTTGTTTTTTGGTAGCATAATCTACACCGCTTTCTACTAATCCTTCCGCCGACTTATTCGTCAACTCGGACGCGAGAAACTCGCCCGCGCGGCCGAGTTGGGAAAATAAAATATTAATTATTCTTTTATTATGCGACTCGGCCGCGCCACGCGGTCGAGTTGCCGAAGTAATTTTTTCGTATATTGTATTCGTCAACTCGGCCGTCAATGAAAATAAAAAGCATTATTGTACAGTCAAGTACAAAAGTGTTTCGATTTTAAATATATTTTTCTATAGGTAAAATAAAACAAGCTTAAAAATATAAAAACATGAATATATTTAAAAAATCAACATAGATGTATAAAAAAATAAGCTTAGTCTAATAGGATTCAACAATCGGTATGGACAATTATTAAAGTACATGTTTGACAGACACACTAATGTTTTTATTATCACATAAATCATTTAACTTACACACTAATATTTATACTATCATATAAATCACTTAAAAAATCACAGATCATTTTAAACATCACAGATTAATTAAAAACTTACTTTTTTGAAAAATCACTACAATCAACTGACTAGTATTATTTGTCATAATTATGCAATAGATGAATAACAAAATTATAAAACAAGTCGTTCGATACAGAGATCTATATTTATTTTCCCTTGTTTATATTCATTAATGGTAGTATATATATTTTCATCAATTTCTTGTGTTTCTTTAAGTTTTTTTGTTATGTTAGACCCTTTTTGGTATAATACATTAAAATAATCATCTTCTTTTTGTAATATTGTTAAAAATTGTGCTATACTTTTGGGTTTGGCTGGTATTTTTTTGTTAATAGTAGAATGCCAACTTTCAATCATATTGGTTGTACGATGTTGTTTATTGTAGCAGTTCCATTTATTAAAAAAAAATGATTCTTCACTTAACCACGTTTCTACAAAATAATCATTGAATGAGACTATATTTGGAGTTCTTGGACATTGTGACATTATATACAACCAACCACTTTCTACATTTTCTTTAGGTAGATGCGCCAAAACAGAGCAACGTTTTATATGTTTTCTGGCTAATTTAAATTTGGTTAGGCCTAAATTGTCAGCTCTTTGCCACAAACTTTTCGAAAAATGAAAATGACAACCACTTATTTGTGTTTCAGGGAATGTTTCTGTAATTGCGGACATTGCTGCTTGCTCAAAGTCTAGTACAAATAATTTTGGATTAAATTGAGGGATTTGGCTTTTGATAAGGTTAAACAAAGTGTTATAGATATTTTTTGTTTTACTTGGCAGCAAGGCATATACCACTGGCATAATATTGTTATACATCTCATTGCTTCCTAAATCAACATGCACGGTGTACAATTGTTGAAAAGGCCTTAAACAACATTTGAAGGTTCCATCACATAAAATAGTCAAATTTGAGCGAGATAATATTGTTCTACAATTTTCATTAGCAAAAACTAGAATTCTGTTTGATTTATAATTATAATCAGCTAATACAAAATTTTTAAATTTTTCAGGAACAATAATTTCACTTGGGGATTTAAAACAGACTTTTGGGACGTCCAATGATTTATTTCTCTTTTTATAAAGCTTATTTTTAACATTCACAAAGTCAGGTATTTTTTTAATCAAATTAATTCCACTGTCTTTAAGTTTTGATACAGTTTCTCTATAAGCACTCGGCACTGGAATAGTATAGTCCGATGTAATTTTATCAATACACTTTCCAAGTTGTATTTCTAATTCGTTGGATGCGAAATCAGGCTCACAATTGTGTATATCCTCTCTTTTAATTGAGTTGTCAGTAGAAGTAACTAGTGCCGCCTTGCACGTGGTCCTTTTTATACAGTACCAAGTGGTAGTACCATCTTTATTATTTATTTTTTCGTTGTATTTATGCCCCGCGCGAAGAAGCAATCGCTTACCCCTTTGTGATGTCAATATTTGTAATTGGGGTTGATTTTGTAAGCCAGATGGCCCTGGTTGTGATTCATCGCCTGTAATACAAAAGTAATTATAGAAATTTCTTAAGCAAAATAGCATTATTTTCAATTACAATGAAAAGTAATTACATTACATGAGATTTTAGCATGATATTTAATTTTTGCCACAGATTATTATACGCAAACTATCACTGCATGAACAAAATAAAGCACATTCTTTTATATTTTAATCATAAGCAAGCATTTAAGGGACCGTCATGGTTTGAACCGCTCAAATTTCGAGTTAATATGAAAATATATATATATCTATGTACTAAAGTCATACGTGATTGCTTAAAATACATTTTTCTTTTCCTCACACAAAAAAGCACAAACTTGTTGCTAATATGAGATTTTTTAGGACGGAGCCTTAAATAGCAAACAAAAAGTGTTAGAGACAAATGCAACGTGGATGGTTAATAAACCCTAGCGTAAATTCGCTAAACTTAATTTTTTATTGTTCTCACCTGCATTCATTGTGTTTATAATATTTGCTACCCAATAAAAATCAGAAGACTGGTTGCATTAGCTGTAAAAAAAATTGGATACACTATACATTTTGTTTTAGATAAGTTGTATAGAAATCAAGAGAGTATTTTAGTTTAAATTAAAACAGACGCCGTTACAACAAAGCAGTCAAAATGGCGGCCATCTGCTATTCAAAATTACTGTTTATTAGTTAGGATTACCAAAAAATACGATCGTGGTTAACAGGAGTATGAAAAAAAATAGATACTTAGCTATAATGGAATATTGCTATAAAATTAATATTATAAAATAGTATGATTTGGCTTACTTACTAAAAACTTCACAATTTTCACTTAACACAACACAAGCTCTGTGGCAGCCTTTAAGATGGCGGCCTGATGAGTAAAAGTGACATGGATCATTGACGCGGGCGCAATATATAAAATATACCACATGCGAATATGTACTGAATCTTAAGGCACGAAGGTTTAATTTCCGTTATTCACTTTGATGTTGGGTGTGGTGACTAAGTTGCCAGCTAGGAAAATTAAATACTTGCCTATTAAAAATAATTATATATGAGGGAATAAATTAATACTTTTCAAGACAAATGGGGATAAAAGTAATAAATTTCGACAAATATTAGGCGTAGATCGGTTTTATGGTAGTAGATTATTGGTTTTAAAAAAGAAAAGCTAACCAAGTGTACGAGTATATTGAAAGAATGAAAATTTGATGTCTCGTTCAAGAAAAATTAAAGGCGAATGACGAAGACCTCAGTTTTGTCAATTTTAGAAATTACAATGTAGTAATTTCATATGATATGAAAACAGTTTCTGCAGGTAGGAGTTTCTCTCAATATTTTTTGTAAATAATTAATTAAACTGAATTTTTAATTTAAGCCTTACAACATTGCACACCAAACCTCTCGTCTTCCTTATCACAATAATAATACAGATTATTAACGCCCTTATAGAAACCGGTTACTTTGGCGCAGCGTCGGCATACATACATTTTGTGACGCGTGATCTTGATAGGTTAATTACAGTAACCCTGTCTGTTTGACATTGGTTTGACGTTTTTCATCGATACGCTGTATTACACACTCAGAGCATGAGCATTTTATTGCGGTACATTTGAAGAAAAACGTACTAAACACTTTACTCAATCAGCGTTCAACTTATTCTGGCTAAAAAAATAATTGTTTGTTTTAAATATTTTATAACGTGAATGTACTTCTTGTATTCGGCCGAGATGACGAATAAACAAATTCACAAAAATGAATTGTATTGACTCGCCCGCATAGTAATTAAGCCTACGGCCGAGATGTATAATAAAATAATAGGTATAATTAAATCTTCCCGACTCGGCCGCGCGGCCGAGTTTCTCGCGTCCGAGTTGATGAATAACTCCTTCCGCCATGCCTTGGGAGTTGTATTGGCAAATGTATTCTTTCATTCGATGATCGAGCAAGCCCTGGGACATTTGGCAATAAATTTTCTAATAAACCCTTTCTAAAATCATACAGTTCTATAGTTGAATTGTTAATTTTTCGGTACAACAAAAAAGCGTTCACTAAGGATATTTGGATGATATGTATAATATTTTTTTTATACCAGCGCATCGTTTTGTGTTCGCATGAGTAATAACTTAACCCTTTAACCGCTTGGCTAAATATCAATTGTCGTGCCCCTAGCGCGAGGCTACAAATCGACAAAATAATACCTACAATAAATAAGGAGGGGCAATCGTTGTATCGATAAAAAAAAGTCAAAGAATTTTTTATGTTTTTATTTTAAATCAGCCTTATGGCTTCTACAAACAGGCGCGACACAAAGAAACCGCTCATGTTTTTGTGTCGCGTGTCGCGCCTGTTTGTAGGACCTTTAAATTAACCACCCTAATCACTTTCTTCGTATCACAATCGTTCATCTTTAAGCTAATAAGTAAATGTTTTTAACAGTTACTAATTGTTTAACCTTACTAAATTCGAATTGTTTACATCACAATAATCTCTTATTAATCGACTAGGTACTTTTTTTCTTTTCTTATAAATCTACCTACAACAGCAATGGCTAAATCTTTGTATCACAATTGTTTAATCTTACTATCTAAATTTTAATTACTTACATCAAAATAATCTCTTATTATTCGACTTTTTCCTTTTCAAATCAAACTAAGTATAATAAATCTTTGAATCACAATTGTTTTTTTTGTTTTTGCTTACCAGTTACTATACTCCATTTGTTTAGGTAATTAAATAAAGGTAAACAAAAAAACCACGTGACTTAGTTAGCCGACTAAACGTAATATCACTCACTTCACTTGTCATGCTATGTCACAGTTGTACTCTTCAATTTAGCAACATTATTAACGAATTATAACGTTGCTAAATTGAAGAGTACAACTGTGACGTAGCATGACAACTGAATAGACTGGTATTACGTTTAGTTGGATAACCACGGCACGTGGTTTTTTTGTTTACCTTTATTTAATTACCTAAACAAATGGAGTATAATACTTTACATCACATTCATTTACACATATTCCTCAGTATACTATAAAATACCTAATAAGTTTTGATTACCTATTAGATCAAATGCAATGATTTACGCATTTATAATAAGTAGGTTATAGTTGTTACAATTCACGAGCGCACTTTTCATTTAGATGTGTGTTGAACTGTTACCTATTTGTAACTACCTATGAATGACGTCCGCGCGCAACTGTTCGCTTCGTCGGGCACACACACAAGTGCAATGTGTACCTACGTGACGTGTACGTACACGAAACCTACACGCAAAGGCTTGAGTGCGCTCGTGAATTGCAACAACTATAATTAGAATTACGCAGTCATAAGCTAAAAACAAAAAAAAGGACAATTAATCAGTCAAACAGTAGGTAACAAGTAGTAGGTACATGATTCATAAAATTATTCGTTGTCTGTTTTTATCAGACGTATTATAATATAATAATAATAATCTCTTTATTTTCAGACATATAGTCCATATCATATTTGTACATAGGTAGTGTTAGTAAGGTTGTTAGTATTACACATAATAATTTAAAAAGGTGTTAGTAGTTTGTTAGTAAACAAGTTAAACATTATCATTTTTATTTCTTATTACTTTGCAGATGTACACCTGCCCAGTATACAATAAAAGGACTATCAATTTTGTTCACTAACGTCCTGAGGATAGTGTTCGTACTTTCCCGTACCCTGCTCATCATAGACGCTGATCTTTTCCGTATGATGGCAAAGAAGTCGTTAATGCCCGCATCCGCGAACATTACTGAAGCACTGCAGTACCGGGGTTTCCTCAACACTGCCCTCAGGGCGTCATTATATTGAACTCGAAGGGCGCTGAAAGCCCTCCGCGTAAAGTTGATCCACAGACTGCATGTGTAAAAAGACTGACAGAAGGTTCTGAACAATAACAATTTCACCTCTGTGCTACAGCGTGCGAATCTGCGGGCCAACATATTGCAGCGGACTGCCAACGCCCTTCTTTCCCTCTCTAAGTCTTCGTCATCCCGTAGCCGATCCGTCAGCATATGACCCAAATATTTAAAATTAAACACCCTTACAAGTGCAGATCCACACAATCTAATTGGCGGCACGTTAAATGGTGCCCTACTCCCCGCTGCGCACACCATGAAGACACTCTTACTGGCGTTATATTTGAGTCCATGCGACTGCGCATACCCTTCACAAATACCAAGAAGTATCCTGAGCGCGTTGACCGACGGGCTCAATAGAACCATGTCGTCCGCATAACTAATATTGTTGACCATTTTACCGTCTATTGAACAGCCGACCATGGCTCCACTGAGCTCGCCGATCAGCTGGTTTACAAAAAGGTTGAACAGACTCGGAGAGGTCAGTCCCCCCTGCCTTACTCCACACTTTAATCTATATTCGTGACTAAACCCGGTTACCCATCTGACAGTGTTCTTTTGGTTACTATACCAGTACTTGAGGAGGCATACCAGCTCCCTGGGCACATTGGTCTCCCTTAATAGCTTGTGCCAAAGAATATCATAGGATACCAGGTCGAAAGCCCTTGACAGATCAAGAAAACACGCATATACTGGTGTCTTCCTGTCAGTATAATACCTAACTGTTTGTTTCAGACACATGACCGCCATCTCCGTTGACAGATTAGGTCTGAAGCCAAACTGCGCGTCATGTATCTGAAGATGTTTGCCCAGTTGCGCATTCACGAGACTATCAAGAACCTTCGCCATAGTTGTGGCCAGAGATATCGGCCGGTAGTTAAGTTTATCAGATGGGTCACCGGTTTTAACCTTGACTATAGGAACCACCACGGTTTTTAGCATATCATCCGGCAGGAAGGAGTGTCCGATACAAAGATTAAACATCATACACAAGACTCTGGGCAGGTGTACACCCGCATAATGCAGGTGTTCTATACTCAGACTGTCGTGTCCTGGTGACTTTCCACGCTTCATATTTTGTATGGCCTTTCTCACCTCTCCTACCATAAATTGCGTATACCGCTCACCAGAACAGACGCTCGGCTTATCTAAGTTGCTAGTATCACATGGCATTGGTTCTACTGTAAACAGCTCTTTAAACAGATTGGCAATGTTCTGGTCCCCAGCTATATTGTCAACACTCACGGGAATACTCGGCTTCGGATTCATGTGACTTGTTTGTTTCCAAAAACCACTAAAGTTTTTACTCTTATGTTTTTCCGCGAGAATATCCATTTTTATTTGGTCAGAGTGATCCTGACACCATTTTAATTTCTTCTTAAACTCCCTTCTGGTTTCACACATATTCAGATAATGGGGCCCCGTGTACGGTTTCCCATGCAAAACCCATGAACTAAAACCAAGCCGAGCCTTCCTATGAGATTCCCTCACATGTTTATTCCACCCTACTATATACTTCTTTTTATATACTGTGTTGACACTTCGAGTCCGCACCGAGGCACCAGTCAATATAGACTTAATTTTTGTGTACATAGTATTTATTATAGTTCTATGTTCTACATTGTTACAGATATAGTCACCACAATTCCGCAATTCCACTGGAAAGTCCATATCACGTAGTGCCCCGTTGCAGAGCTCCGTATATTTATTTATTTGTTCCTGGTCTCTAACCCCCCAGAGTATTTTGTTACCTATTTCTCTGCTCACAGTAGTTTTCTTTGGTATACTATTGAGTTTACATGTTATTTCTAACGGAAAATGGTCTGACCATGACACATCATACAGTACTTTAACATTTACAATTGTTTGAAATGCCATTGACGTAACCAAACAATGATCTAACCATCTTACCGTTCCGTGTGCTTCACTCAAATATGTATATGTGTTCAGGCAACTAGGTAACAATTCTAAGTCGGCACATGACCAACTTTGTTCAGAACAGAACAGATTATAGATGTCACAAAATGTGTGTACGTTTCTATAAATTTATTCGTGCGAGTCACATTAGTACCGAAATGTTTTTCGGCTAATATTTTTGCCGTTTTTGAAATTAGGTCAGTGCTGATCGCTTCGTATTGTGTGCCTACACTTGATATTTTTGTTAGAGTTTGTGTTCCTCTTGATACAAATAAATCAGGCGTACTATCTGTACTTCGTAAGTCACCGTCATGTGGTACATAGTAACATAACTGGGATTGTGCTACCGACGAAGGCAAACATACATCTTCTACATCTTCAAGATTCATTTCGTCTTGACTATCGCTAGTTGGATCCAAAATTGATTGACTACATTCCTGAGACTCGTCATACTTTCCTTAAAAGCAATTAAATATAAATAAGTACCTATAAAAATGGCTACAGGATGTGTATAATCAAAGGCTACAAGTATCAATTTGGCACAATTTACTTACTTTTCGATGTCATTTCGTTTTCTATCAAATTTAAATTTAATGCTCAACAAAACTGTGACGTTCAAGGTGTATAATATAACTAGGGTTCAATTCGCATAACACTTGCACTGAACCGTAAAAAAAGACGTGGGCTCGGTGTGTTTGACATGGACAAAGTGAAGTTGAACACAGACTAAATAGAGCAACGCAAGAAAAGAAATTAGTGACAGGATGATCTACCTACTTACTTAAACTATCGATATTTAGTCGATAGCTTCTATCTATGGTATTCCGCAGCACGACTTAATCGTCAACTGGCGAGCGCGAATCTCGAGAGCGCGCGCGAGTTGGCACTTTTCGATTTTGCCTACTTTTTTTGTCGTCAACTCGCGCGTCTATATAATTTGATGTTTTAATGTATAGTCAGCTACAAAAACGTTATAACAAATTTAATTTAGTTAGGTACTTACCTACTATAAATGTATAAGAAACTTTATGAAATTTGATTTTTAAAATAAAACAAAATATACATCGTTTTGAAATCAGTTTATTATAAATCAACAGGACAAAATATAAATTATTAGTAGTATTTCCCTTACTAATTATCAACAATATCACATTGATTTGAGAATTTGGCTTATTATCTTATTATCTAGTATGTAAATTGTAAAAAACTAAGTAAATAAAATAGAAACAACGAAAACACTCCCCTCACATACTCGTATACTGAATATTGGTAAGTATAAAATAGTAAAGCTAAACATAGTAATTGACAACAAACTGACTTATTATTGCTCCCTAATAAAATCAATCTTAGGAACCATAGAAAGAGTCTTAGAAACTATAAAATCACAGATCACATATGGTTGTAAATGATTTTTACAAAAAACGCTAAACACTATCAATAAGTAGATTCATCAATTGGCTAAGTTATTACTGACGACCTACTAATAAAACTAATCACAGACTATACAATCACAGATCATGGTTTGTTATAAATGATTTTTATAGCAAACGTTAAAATAAACAGACTATGCTAAATTAAATCAAAAATCACAAGATCAAAAGTTCGATACATAAGTCAATATTTATAACCCCATGGATAAATTCGTTAACAGTGTTGGTAATGTGCTCGTCAATAGCACAAGTTTCTTTACATTTTGCAGTTATATTAGACTTCTTTAAGTATAAAGTCTGATAATAATTATCTTCTTCTTTTAAGATGGTCAAAAAATGTGCAATACTTTTGGGTTTGCTATTAATTTTTTTATTTACCGTAGAATGCCAGCTCTCAACCATGTTCGTAGTGCGGTGTTGGCTAAAATTACAAGACCATTTGTCTGCAAAAATGGAAGTCTCATTCAACCAAGTTCTTACAAAATAATCATTAAATTTTACAATATTTTTATCATTCGGACATTGAGACATAATATACAACCAACCATTCTCAACAGCTTCTTTGGGCAAATGTGCCAAAACAACGCACCTCTTTATATGTTTTCTAAATAGTACAGATTTTGTTATGCCTATTTCGTCAGCTTTCCGCCACAAACTTCGCGAAAAATGAAAGAAACACCCTCTAACGCTTGTTTCAGGGAATATGTCTTTGACTGCTAACATTGCAGCCTTCTCGAAGTCTAGTAGAATGGTTTTGGGATTAAACTGAGGAATTTGGCTCTTGATAAGGCGAAACAAAATTTTGTAAGTTGCTCTTGTTTTGTTACCCAACAACGCATAAATAACGTATAATATTATTATGAGTTTTACTACTTCCTAAATCAACATGTAAAGTGTACAACTGCTGGAAAGGTTTTAAACAAAATTTAAAAGTACCATCGCATAAAATGGTCAAATTTGGTTTTGCTAAAATTGTTTTACAATTTTCACTAGCGAATATTAAAATTCTATTGATTGTTTGGTAGTCGGCTAGTAAAAAGTTTGCAAATATTTCGGGCACAGTAACATTCTTAATCGACTTAAAACATACCTTTCTTACCCCCAATGACTTATTCCGTTTTCGGTAAAATTTGTTTTTAATATTTTTATATGTAGGTATTTTTTTTATGAGGTCAATTCCTTTATCTTTAAGGGTTGAGACCGTATGTCGAAATGCATTTGGTATGGGTATAGTACAGTCACTTTTTACTTTTTCCATGCACTTGTCGAAGTTAAGCTCCAGTTCATTTGATACAAAATCAGGCTCACAGTCGTGCTTGTCATCTCGTTTGATGCAGTTATTGCTATCAATAATTAATCTTGCCTTGCAAACAGTCCTCTTCGAACACCTCCAGATACAGGAACCATCTTTATTTTCTCGGTCTTTATTATATTTGTGTCCTGCACGAAGTAGTATCGAACTTCCTCGCTGAGATGTAATGATGTCGTGTCCAGTTACATTTCTGGACGAACCTGCCTGTGGTCCACTTCCTAAAAATATTGTTTTTAATGACAAACATTTTCTAAAAAGCTAAATCACAAAAAAATATAAATTATCTATATAAAAAATGGAAAATCAACGTATATTTTTTACTATGGAATAAATATACTGTGTAAAATTGCCACGTGGTATTTATTTTAAAGTGCAATCGCACTATAAGAAAGTAAACGACAATCAAGTTAAAGTGAACAAAACAATTAAGTAACCGATAAACTGCTTAAGGAAACAATTTTTTCCAAAATTGAACACCCTTGACTGCTTCTGGCAACAATCGTTTCCAACAACCAATTTTTACTAATCGACTTTAAACTTTATGTTGTAGTTCATAAAGTCCTCGTGAAACGTTTCTAAACCATAGACTGATATATCATCCGACCTTCAAATACAAGTTGACAACATTATAAATCTAATTCTTAGTACACGATACGAAATAAAGTTGACGTCGCCATTTTTTTTTTTCAAGTTGTAGTTCCCTTAATGTTTTAAATATTTTATTCCACATGAAATATATCCATGTGTTATTAAATGTATCTAGTAATTAATCTAGTTTATAAATAAAATAAGAAACAATACTCTTGTCGATCTTAGTTTTTAGTAAAACGCATTTTTCCATACAAGTAGCTAATATTTGGGTAGTTAAAGTTTCAAGGTACATAGGAAAATACGGAAACAAGATCTATTAAAAAACAGACACAATGTTTAGGCTTATTTTAATGGCTATTCAGAGCAGTTAAAACATTTGAAGTGCGCTTCTGGAGCGAGTCACAGTCAAATTTTTATTACGGCGCGTCGTACGCTCAGATGCGGTCAAAAATCACTGGCAAGCGACCCTCTTTGCATTTTTTTGCGAAGCAACCGAGCGGGTAAAGCCATATGTTAATTCAAAAAAGTAAAATAGTAAGAACAACGAGTTAATCTAAGGTTTAACTAATCAAGATGCCTGATAAAAGTAACAGAACACTTTGAGAGTATTACCCGAAAAGTTTAATTGTTATAAACTTACCCCCACAGTACATCAAAATCACTAAAAACTTCCACATTTTCACACCAAATGGCATTCTTATAGACTTAATAAAAACATTTATACTCTGTAAGTATGTTTACTCCGTAAGTGCACTGTAAACGTCAGCTTAGCTTACGTAACACTAACGTCACTAAAATAATAACTAGGGTGCTTACTCCTGATGAACTTCGAACGGCTAAACGATGTACCCGTCCCTGTCACACACACACATCACTTCCGCCATGTTAGACGTGACAGGTACATCGTTTGTAACTAAGTGCATAAGGAGTAGGCACTCAGTTTGCAAAATGAATTAGAAAGAGATAGCGCTATGACAGCTATACTGTTGTGCGCATGCGCGTTAGACGAGATAGTATGTGTCATTGGATGCGTTCCCCAGGCCTTCTCATTTCGGCCCTCTAAATCGTAATCTAAGTCAGTACTTCACAGAATCAGCTAACGCGGTCAATAAATAATTATTAATAGTTTTTGTTTTCAATCTCTTTTTATTTGACTGTACTTTACATAGACGCGCGAGTTGACGACAAAAAAAGTAGGTAAAATCGAAAAGTGCCAACTCGCGCGCGCTCGCGAGATTCGCGCTCGCCAGTTGACGATTAAGTCAACGCAAAGATAAACATTACACGTTTTACACATATACCGTGTGTGTGATCTTTTATTCTTAGTCGCGCATACTTTACAACGCTGACTTTTGCCACTGGGAATTCGTACAGGAAAATGTGCCAAAGCATCGATATGTAGACTGCGAGGAGGATTGGACTGAGTACCAGAAGTGAACGCTGGGCTAGTATTTGCAATTAATCTTTTATTTTTTTCTAAAAGTTGCCGTATCACATTTAATTGAAAATCTGCAAAACTATGTTTTTTGTTATTTTTTAAGACTCTGAACAAATAAAAAGCATTAAGCATAAACAAATCGATGATGTGGAAGCCTAATTTTTTATACCACTTCCTAGTTTTCCTTATACAACCTATGCTACTCATCATCATGTCGGTGATGTCCACCGAACCCATATTTTTATTGTAATCTATTACACATTGCGGCTTTAATTTAGGCAGACCAGAAAAATGATCCAAATTGTCTGACGGAACAATTTTGTCATCATGTATGGTAGACAGCATGGTAACAGCTTTTTTGTCTTGCCATTTTAACGCTAAAAGAGGAGGAGATGAAAATGCTTCTATTTCTCCACGCTTAAGTTTTTTGAATTTTGGCATATGTTTCCTATTACTTTTGACCGTACCGCATGCATAAATGCCTCTTTGTTTTAAATAAAGAAAAAGTCGCGGACTAGAATACCAATTGTCGACATATAGCTCTCGATTACTATGATAATAACCTTGTACCAGTTCAGTGACTACTGATCCTGTAATACCTAAATTTGGTACATGCTCTATTTGTGTTTGTGAACCACAGTAAACAATGAAATCAATTATAAACCCTGATTCGACATCACACAAAACAAAAAGTTTTATTCCAAATCTGTTTCGCTTTTTTGGCAAATATTGTTTGATTACCAGACGACCTTTGAAAGGCACAATGCTTTCATCAATGCATAGTTTGCCTCCGGGGACCAATGTGTGTCGAAATTTTTGTCGTGCGTGGTCAATCATCATTTCAATTTTATATAATCTTGATAAATTACTTACATCGTGTACTTCAGAAAATGAAAGCATTGCCAGTATTGCGCAATATCTATCTCTACACATAATACTATGAAATATGGGACTATTTAAAAGGGGGTCTACAGACCAATGTTCTTCAATAGTGAGCCTTTTATTCCTTGTAAAGAGCATCGTAAGGGCTAAAAAGATATAAATGTCATGAACAGTCACATCTTGCCACCTTTTTAAACGAGCGTACACCCTTAGATCCGTATGCCTGACATAGAATTGGTGATATTTGTTAGTAAAATAACATATTTTTTCTACTAAATCATTGCCACAAAAATGTTCAAAAATATCCAGTTCCGAGGAGTCGCTGCTCAAAGGTACTGAAGGTGATACCCCCGAAATAAATTCGTCAAAGTTTTCTTTATCAGGTACAGTTATGTCTAACGTCCAATTAATGCCTTCATTGTCGTCATGATCCTGAAATGACAAATTAAAATTTATTACGTAAGTATATTATTTTTTATATTCATTAGGTAGGTATATAACTTTAACAAAAAGGAACCTAGTTAGCGTTCCTGCACACGATGCCGTCACCGCGCCGTCGCCGCGCCGACGCCCGCCGCACAGTTACACTGTAGAATACGAGTCGCGCGAAGCCCGCCACCGCGCCGCCACCGCGCGCGTTCCCGTCCCTGTCTCGTTTGATTCATTCCATTGATTCCATTACCGACCGCGTACGAACGTGCACGCCGCGAGATCGCACGCAGCCGGTACCTAATGGAATGAATCAAACAGACAGGGACGGGAACGCGCGCGGTGGCGGCGCGGTGGCGGGCTTCGCGCGACTCGTATTCTACAGTGTAACTGTGCGGCGGGCGTCGGCGCGGCGACGGCGCGGTGACGGCATCGTGTGCAGAACGCTTATTAAAGTTAACTTTTTTTAAAAGATAACTCATGCACTAGGAATAATTCCTGTGTAGCTTGGGACTTCACAAACACACAAGTCACGGACACAAAACAGCTACACCCAAACTCGAATAATGATTTATGAAAGAGAGAGAGAGAGAGAGAGAGAGAGAGAGAGAAAGAGACAAACGCGAGTGCGAGTGCCTGTCCGGCTTGGTAGGTACTGTCACAGTACCTTAATAATGGTAAGGACAACATACAACACGGTTCCAAATTTGAACAATCAATAGGATATGTAGGTAGTTAAGTAGGTAATATAGGTAATAACAGAATTACATCACAATATTTAAAATACTATTTCGATTCATCAAGGAGTTACCTAAACCCAACGAAAGTCTTATTTATACCTATACCTACTGAATAATGTGCAAATAACCTAAGAAGAAATTGAAATAGGTACTTACCTCTCCATCACTTCTAAATTCTATCGAATCGGATAATTCCAATTCGTCGTCACACTCGTCGTCGTCACCTTCTAATATTCTTAATAATTCCTCAGTAGTCGTCATTATTGAAAATTGAAATGTGACTATTTTATCGACAATGCACAAATACCAACGAACAACATTAATGGAACTTTCCATTCGTTTGATCCGCTTGTGACGTAGGCAGTGGTCGTATTAATGTGACAGCCGCGCTAGACTAACTAGAGAAATATGTTGCAAGCATAGGAGTCAAGGGATGGGAACTAACGTCAAATGTTGGCATTATACAAAGATCGTGAGGGATATTTTTCTTATGAATAATAAGGAAAAGAATTAATAACACAAGGCAATATGTTAAATTTAACTTTATTTGGTATGACACCGTTTATTTTATGCTGAATGATGCATTATACCTGATTATTTAACTGTTTGTTATTTCGTTTTTAAAATGCGCATTGCATTGTATCCCATCCCTATGGTCATATTTATGCGACGCGCGCGATAGACGCCGAAGAAAATTTCAAGCTGCCAATTACTTATTTTTGTTTAAGTTTTTTGAATGCTTAGAGTTATGACACATAATTTTAAGTAATTGTTGTAAATAATAGCTCTATTTAATAATAGTTTTAGTTGTACCACGCAATTAATAGGACGAAAATAGAACGAAAAAATCATGCATGTTCTCTGTCGCAGAAATACGACACGCGCGGTAGGGACACGGAAATATTTGTCGCATATATGCGACACGCGCGGTTAAAGGGTTAAGAGTTGATCGTGCCTGTCAATTGCTCGCATATATTTGTTATACTCTACTTGCGGCGCAGGCTTATATTTTACACTGCGTATGCGGCGACTAGTAGTTTTTTTATAATTACTGTCATGCTCAGAGCTCAAAAACAAGATTTCTCGTTTATCTAACCATTTGGTAACAACAATATTTTTTCTGTTGTGCATTATACAAGATTCCCCGGCTTTTAATTTATTATGTATTAAATTAGGATTGCCAGCGCGTTTTGCCCGAAGAGTCCCTGTTACATAAGTGTTTTTATTTAATAAATCCTCTGCTAATCCCACACTCGTATAAAAGTTATCAACATATAGCGAATGTCCCTTATTAAGATATTTTTCCAACAATAACATTACCACTTTATTCACGTGGTTTCTGCCACCGACCAATTGATCCCCAGAACCAGCATATAGGTGTATTTTTTGTATAATACCATGCATGTCAGCTAATATATATAATTTAATGCCATAACGATGTCTTTTCCCTTTTAGATATTGGCGGAAGGACAGACGACCTTTCCATAATATTAAAGATTCATCAATCGCGATGTTTTTTGCCGGGTAATAAATGGAACACATTGATTGGTTAAATGAGTCTTGGGGCGTTTCGCACCACGAGTTATTCGAACCGCGGTCCGAATCGCCCAAGTACTATTTTTGAATAGGGCGATTCACACCACAGTGGTTGCAGCGGTGCGAATAACCCAAGGTATCTTTTGGAATGGGTCGATTCGGACCACTGAGCGAAAGTACTTAATAATCATATCGTGTATCTTGATTTCAACTCATAGAAATAATTAAAGATTTCTAATCATTTGGACAGACGATTAGAAAAGTGGTAAGTGTAAAAAAATATGCGATTTAGAAATCATGTTTAATATACAGTCAGTTTCATCAACATTTAACAGTTTCATGATTTACATTGTAATTTACTTATAACTACTTAGTTAAATATGTACAATCAAATGGTATAACAAGTGTATATTAATATTAGCTATATTTTTTTTTTGTTAGACGGTAATGGTTTAAAATCACAGTTTGATCAACATCATACATTTAACTTAAAACTAACTCTCATTAATCAGAGATTTACATTACAATTTACTTATAATTAGTTAAATAAGGGCAATCACAGGTGTAACAAGTGCTAATTCACAAAAAAAGAATCGGCCAAAACTGACCTAATCCGTATGTATTAATACTGGTTACATTTTTGTAGTAAGACGGTAATGGTTTAAAATCACAGTTTAATCAACATTATAACTTAATTCTAACTCTTGCTAATCACAGATTATGATATTCATTATAATTTACTTATCAAAAATCAACAAAGATAAAGAAACTTGTAAAATCAATAAAAAGAAAAAAAAAGTATAACTACTTAAACTAAAATCTTAATTTTTCTAAGCAATGGCCCACAGTTATACTACCAGATAACAACTGTTGTATGATATTATGAATTCTTTGGTTCATTTCTATGGTGTCTATTTTTCTTTTTGAAATTTGTATGTCACCTGGTCTGTTTGATTTACTAAAGTAAAAGTTGGCGTCTTTTTTTATTCCATTAAGGAATTGTGCAATATTGGGTTTTTCTGGAATGATTTTCTTTATTTTTGCATTCCATGACTCCACCATATTATTGGTTCTGTCACATTGTTTATATATATTCCATGTCTTTGAGAGTACCTCATGTTCAAGCCATGTTTGAACAAAATAATCATTGAACTTAGTGACTTCCATATTGTTTGGACTTTCACTCATCACATATAGCCACCCTTCATCCAAAAAGTCTGGGGGTAGATGTGCCAATTGTGTGCATAGTTTCACATGGATTACCCCCAGTTTTGATTTGACTACTCCCAACTGCTTAGCTTTACGCCATAAACAGCGGTTAAAGTGAAAATAACAACCAAGTATTTTCACTTCTGGAAATAAATCTTTTATTGCCAATATCGCAGTCACTTCAAAGTCCATTGAAATTTCTGTAGGCTGCCATTCTTTAACTTGGCTTTTTATCATTTGAAATAAAATTTCATATGTAGCCCTTGTTTTGTCGGGAAGCAACGCATATAGCACGGGAACAACATTGGCATATTCTTGGTTGCTGCCGATATCTGCATGAATAGTGTATACCTGACAGAAACACTTTGGACAAATTTTGAATGTACCATCAATGAGATATTTTGTCGATTTTTTCAAATATTTGACCATTTCTTTCTTTGCGAAAATAAGGATTCGCTTCTGTTTTTCTTTATATTCCGCAAACAATAAATCTTCGTACCGTTTTGGCACCTCGAGTTCACAGGCTTTATGGAAGTTAAGTTTCTTAGCACCTTGCGATTCATTTCTGAGTTTGTAAAGTTTTTTCTTGATATTATCAAACTGAGGTAAAGGATTTAATAAATCTATTCCTTTATTGATAAGATTTTGTACAGCGTCCCCGTAAATTTGCGTTACTGGTTTATTAATGTTCTTTTGCAATGTTTCAGTACATAAATACATCTCTCGATCTATTTCCATGTCTGTTTCTCCTCTAGGTGGATGGTTATGGGAAGTCTCATGTAGTATTATAAATGGATTTGGTTTCACTTTGAGTGTTGCATTGCACTTACTAGAGTCTTTATTAGTACACCTCCATAAGTCAGACCCATCCTTGTTTGTTCTCTTCAACACATAGTTATATCCAGCGCGACAGAGCATTTGCCTCCCTCTCTTTGTTTTTTGAAAGACGACAGTGCTAGGCTCACCATGTGAAGCTGAAGGGTGACCAGACATTTTTACAGAACTGAAACAGCGACCTAAAAAAAAAATAATAGTTTTGATGTACTTAACAATTATTTTACAATACAACTATTATTTCTTATTTTACAACTATTATTTCTTATGTTACAACTATTATTTCTTATTTATTTATTATCTTTACAATTATTATTTACAATTTAACGGTGAAATGTGCATGTCATCATCATCATGCATTAAATAAAAGAAACAAATTATAGTTTATACATTTTAAAGATAAATTTAAAGAAACGGAACAATAGCCTTAATGTATATCAATTGATTTAGCAATTGATCAATACTTGGTAGGCTTTGGGAAGTAATATCAAGTTCAGGCAGCTTTTTGGTTATTTCATTATACAAACTTCGATAGATTATAATCTAAGAAAAAAACGTGTTTAAATTTTACTTTATAGCGATCACTTGTTTCATATATACATCCAAAAGATACATCCAAAAGATCTATTAAAAACAAAACATTTTATTTATTTCTAGTTATTTTTTAAATAAAAAATTGCTATTTAAACACATTTTTTCTTCCAATACCATGTCTTTTAAATGAATTTGTTTTACATTGTACTATATAGGTGCAAATTTGATATTAAATAAAAAACATAGAAAAATGGAAATGCTATATTGTTATGTATATAAATTATCATGGTTTCTATTACCTACTTAATAATGAATTTGCAATAAATGTAGTTGTACTTACCATATAAAATCAACACATCACAACATTTGAATAACAAATTATTCAGTCACATCACCACTCTCAAAGTTGATAAGACACTGTGACGTCTTCAATGACCAAAGTGCAAGCAAAATGACACTAGAAGCATCTACCAATCAGAAACAAGTGTTCCTGCTGTAGGGTTGTTCTATTGTTTATGTGACCGGTAAGTCAACTTTTTACCAAAGGGATAATAAATTTTACCTGAGATTCTTGGAATGTACTTGCGTGTGCACACCATCACCTTTTTTCATGTATTTGATGTATGTTTACTACATTTTAAGCCAATCAATATATTTAGTAAGTAAAAAAAATGTAAAATGCAATTGCATCAATACTTAATATGTAGCGGGCCTACGATATCTTTTATCATTTTGTGCCTGGTTGTACTGTACGAAATGTACAATAAAAACTACATCTCTTCTGTCAGACTTCACCTATCCAAAATTAGAAATGTTTTTTCCCTATATTGTGGTCCGAATCAACCCATTACCAAAAGTTCTTGGGCGATTCGAACCGCGGTGCGAAAGGACACATTCAAAAAGAGCTCTTGGGCGATTCATACCGCGGTTCGAACCGGTCACGGTGCGAAACGACTATACACCCGGTTAAATAAATCAATCAAAGGTTTTATTTTAAAAATGCTTTCGGGTCTATCGTCAGTTTGGACGTTTAGTGCCCTTAAAATTAAATAAAATCTGTCTCTTGACATAAATAAATGTGGGCTAAGCCGCATTAAGTAATTAGTTGACCAATAATCAGCCATTCTGTTTAATTTAACGGTACCCATAAACAATATTACGCCGATAAACACTTTTAATTCAGGTATTGTTAAATCTTTCCATTTAGCAAATCTAGCGCGAGAGGTATTTACTTCGGCTTTTAATTTGTTGCCACGCGTATTTGTACTTTCTACAATTAAATTACATAAATGTACATTAAGAAAGAGAAAGAAATAATCGATATAATTTTTACCATGCATGTTATGAGGCGGTAAAAGGCCTGGTGTACCGGTAAAAGGAATCTTAATCATACTGGTAGGATTACCAGGATACCAGGTATTCGGTGCTTCAGGCGTGTTCTCGTGCGTCTGTGTTATCAATCCTTCGTCATAGTCGCCTGTTTCGGCTTCTGGGTTTTCATTGACCCATTCGTCAATGATGTTGTCCATATCATCTGCTAAAATCCCGTAGAGATCAGCGTCACTTAATTCATCATTTAAACCTGACATATCTTGTAAATCAATATTTTGGGGAGACATTATGCCAGACAACTCCGCAGACAAGACATCCCAGTTTGACGGCCCAGGTTGAGGAGATGGTGGACTCGCAGCCATTTCCGTTAGGAACTGAAAAATAATATTTCTAATGTAATAAATAATTTTCCGACTCATTTAACTTCATAATACCGCAGTAAACGACTATTATACCATGGGCGACAGTGGCGGCTGTACCTTAAGTGCACTTGTGCGCTGAACCACTAATTCAAAAGATTAAAAAAATACTGAATATTACTTCGTCTTTATTTTTAAATAACCATGACGGCGCGATTGGTGCAGCGGTATAATGCTGCCTTTTGTGGTGAAGGGGGAAGTTCAAATCCCGGTAGGAGAAAATGTTTGTGTGATGAGTTAGAGTTTGTTTGAGGATGTTTCTATGTATATTATGTGTGTATTTACAAAATAAATGTTTACATGTAGTATATCAACCATCCAGTATCCGTAACACAAGCCTCGTTGCTTAGTTCGGAACTAGATGGCGCTGTGTAATAATGTCCAGAAATATTTATAATAATAATATACATTTGTAAACATACAAATACAAAATATTTACATATCACGAAATTTGCCGGCCGGGGCTAGCTCATGGGCGATGCGTTCAACGTTAACACTATGACTATCACTAATAGCGTTTCGCTAGGTACTGTTTGTTTATTGAACTTATTGCTTTTTTTTTTTTATTCTATACCTACTGTTTGTAGTGTGTGGTGTGAGTGAAAATGGGCATAAATCTTGATTATAAACATTTCAAAAGAAAGTTAATAAAAAAAAACGTTTTATGTAAAACGTCTTTTTGCGTTTTCTTACGATAAATAGGTAAAATGTATAAATTATGGGTTTCTGGGGAATATAACGTCAATTATTATAAATATATGTCCGGAGATATGTTATTTATATTATTATAAATATATGTATGTATATAACCAAAAACTTACCTTTTATGCACGGCACGTAGCGAAATTAGTGAAAGGCAATTTCAAATCTCAGAGTTCAGGTAAACAGAACACAGTCGTCACAAATGTAAAATCAAAGAGTCCAATAACACAAGCCAATTTCGTCACAAATGTAAAATCAAAGAGTCCAATAACACAAGCCAATGTCGTCACAAATGTAAATCACGGAGTCCAAGTGCACAAGCAAACGTCGTCGATAAATATAAGCAGAAGATCACGTCTGTTTACTAAGGGTAGCAAGACAGAAGTGCGGGATGAAAAAAATATGCGCCGACGCAAACAATTATGACCGTTGCGAAGTTTTAAACAATAATCAACCCGTATTCGCAAGGGCATACGGAACTTCATAGGCGAAGAGCCGACAAACAGCGCAAAAAATGGGTAAATCCCATTGTGTCCCCGCACTCTTTATAACCCCATTGTTTTGAGGCAAAAATGAACCTTATGACAAAAGCATTTGATTTTCTGAGAAACATTCCAGAAAGTTGGTTGTTAGAATTATATTCAATAATAAAATGTGACTCGACAACATGGTTTACAACCCCTGAAGTCTCTAATTAACGAAATTACTTCAAACGAACACTGTGGGCATGTTATGGGTGACAAATAAAGACACTTTTATTTACGGGACTCTTTTGATACATGTCGTTTTAGCAGAGTTTTTTTATGTTTTAGTTTTGTATCCTCTCGGGCACCATACGCCATACGCAATAGATTTTACATGATGCCTGTGCGGCATCATCCGCACGGAAACGGTTAATGGCTGAAAACATCCCATTGGCAGATTCGTTTGGATTTTCATAAAAATCTATTAATTTTTGTTGTATTCCATCTTTAGGGGTAAAATATTGAACTACCAGAGGAAATAATTTAATATTTTTTTTATTGGAGGCATCTGTTTGTAGACAGTAAAATACATTGTCTTTATTTAACTGGTCAATAACAGACTGCAAGGAGTGTGGGCCAAGAACTTTTGTCACTAATGCCACCATTTTTGTTAGGACAAAAATGGACTTTTGATACATGTCGTTTTAGCAGAGTTTTTTTATGTTTTAGTTTTGTATCCTCTCGGGCACCATACGCCATACGCAATAGATTTTACATGATGCCTGTGCGGCATCATCCGCACGGAAACGGTTAATGGCTGAAAACATCCCATTGGCAGATTCGTTTGGATTTTCATAAAAATCTATTAATTTTTGTTGTATTCCATCTTTAGGGGTAAAATATTGAACTACCAGAGGAAATAATTTAATATTTTTTTTATTGGAGGCATCTGTTTGTAGACAGTAAAATACATTGTCTTTATTTAACTGGTCAATAACAGACTGCAAGGAGTGTGGGCCAAGAACTTTTGTCACTAATGCCACCATTTTTGTTAGGACAAAAATGGACTTTTGATACATGTCGTTTTAGCAGAGTTTTTTTATGTTTTAGTTTTGTATCCTCTCGGGCACCATACGCCATACGCAATAGATTTTACATGATGCCTGTGCGGCATCATCCGCACGGAAACGGTTAATGGCTGAAAACATCCCATTGGCAGATTCGTTTGGATTTTCATAAAAATCTATTAATTTTTGTTGTATTCCATCTTTAGGGGTAAAATATTGAACTACCAGAGGAAATAATTTAATATTTTTTTTATTGGAGGCATCTGTTTGTAGACAGTAAAATACATTGTCTTTATTTAACTGGTCAATAACAGACTGCAAGGAGTGTGGGCCAAGAACTTTTGTCACTAATGCCACCATTTTTGTTAGGACAAAAATGGTGGCATTAGTGACAGAAGTTCTTGGCCTTTCTAGTTGGTGTTTTGGAATCAACATAGATAATCTTATTTAATTTGATACTACAGTCCTGGCTATTGTATGATAAATTATGCTTGACAGTATGGTATGTCATTGCTAACTCGGCCGCTGTTAACTTGGTATCTTCATTAGAAGGGGAAGACAAGCGTGATGTAGAAGCAGACGTTTTAGGAAAATACTTTTGTAACAATCCTAGATTAGACTATACTAGATTTTCTTATTTCCGTTTTTGCTATGTGTTTTTTGCTGGTCAAGTGCTGTTTAACCTAAAAACACGGAAACAAAATATATATTTTATGAAAAATAGTTACCTAAATATCTAATAATTTATGCATATCAGAAAAGAGACAAGAGGAGATCAAGCAAGGAAGACGCAAAAGTAACAAACCTGCCCAATACCTGCGTGAGAAATAGCAAATGTTAAAGCGCAAATTTTGCATTTTGCATTAAATTCGCATAGAGGATCACTCGTTAACCAGTCATATTATGGTCATCATATTAGGAGGTTTATTTTTAAACTAAATACTATATTTTGACACGGTTTTCAGCGTTATTACTGCATTATTTTATTACACCTGTCATCCAGGCACCGACCCACGTTTCCTGGACACCAAAATTTTTGATTTTCGCAAATTTTTAATTTTCGACTTAGAAAAAATACAAATTTTTTTCAGTTTTCCAAATTTACATTCAATATTATTTCTATTCGATTATACCTTGTCTGGAACCACTGCCGGCGTGCGTCCCGGTGACCGCGACCTGCGAACAAAAAGTCAGGTTAGTATTTTGTTGAAAAAATTTACCAAAAATACAGTTTTTTCCAATTTTCTTCCAAATTTTCTACTCCACCCACTCCATATTCCTGTTTAGTCTTGTAGCGCTCGGCGCCCCGCACCCGCTGGTACCCCTCAAGTGGGGGTAACTCGCAGGAAAAACTTAAAAAAATTGCCCGCCCACCCACCCTCTAGGGGCTTGGCTAGGTGGACGAGAAGTAGGTACAAAACTTATTACCGTTTTTTTGAAAGTACAAATAGCCTGCTTCGCAAACTTCAAGTAGTGGCACAGAGTGAACGCTTGTTTTGGGAGGTGGGAGCAATAAATCCCATTTTACGATAGGTCCTATTGACCTCAAATATTTACTGACTATTCTGCTACTTAGACGACTGCATTACTTTTCTTTGCAGTCACAGACTAATTCTATTCGGACACCTGACAAATAGCTGTACTATTTACACCTGTTAGTGTCTCTTTACACTTCTCTATTTCTGAACTTCTATACATTCTTCTATACATTTTATTTTTACTGACTTAGCATACCACAGTCAACATGTTCGGCATTGGCATCAGAACCCCGGCAAAAAAGAGCGACCCTACCTCTCAGTCCCCAACTAGTGCCACTGAAGAACAGGCACAAAACTCCCAAGTGAGATGCAGTATTGGGGAGTGGGAGTCTGGTCAAAAGGCGCCCTTAAAACACACTCCACCCAAGACAAGGGAGACCGCGGCAGCGGCCCCTAAACCGAAACCGAAGTCATTATCCCAGGACACAAAAGCATCAAGAGACCCCGATGTAACCTCACCCAAGATTGCGCCCACCTACAAAAATAGAGTGGAAGAGGCCAAAGCCTGTCACAATAAGGCAAAACTCCACCTAGCCAACTCCAGGAACTTAAGAACTGACATAAAACTGGAAGTGACATCGGCAGTCGAACGCCTATACAGGATTGTGAAGGAAGCGGAGGAGGAAATGATGGAGCTGAGGAAAGGAAAGGGAAATAAAAATCAGGACCAGGAGTCCGAGAAACGGGTGACGGAATTAGAAAAACGGGAACAGCAGGAAAAAATTCTGACTCATATACAGGAAAATACAAGGCTCCTAGAAGAAAATAATAGGAAGGTGGAGGAATTAAAGGACCTTGTTCAGCGCCAAAGTGACACCATTGGGAGGGAAACTTACGCGGGTGTCGTCGCGGCCGGCCAGACCAGGCAACCAGACCTGGACCGGACCGGGCTGCACTCCGTAGTCGTCTCCTCCACGAATGAAGAAGAGACCGGGGAGGAAGTGCTGGAGAGGATAAGAAGGGTGGTGGACGCAAAGGACGGCTGGGTAAGAGTGGAAAGAGTGAGAAAGGCAAAGGATAGGAAGATTATTATGGGCTGCAAAACGCAAGATGATAGGCGTAAGATAAAAGAAAAAATTGAAGCTGCCGGCAACCACCTCGTCGTCGAGGAAATGAAGAATAAGGACCCGCTTCTGGTCCTGAGGGATGTCCTAAAAGTCCACAGCGATGAGGACATCCTTGGGGCCCTCAGGAACCAGAATCCGGAGGTTTTTCGCGGCCTCGACGACGAGGAAAATAGGGTCACAGTGAGATACCGCAGGAGAGCACGTAACCCCCACAACAACAACATCGTGTTGAGCGTCTCTCCCATCATATGGAAGAGATCCACAGAAACGGGGACATTGCGGATAGACTTGCAGAGAGTTCGTGTCGAGGACCAATCGCCCCTAGTGCAGTGCACTCGATGCCTAGGGTACGGGCATGGAAGGCGGTTGTGTACGGAACCGGCCGATCTGTGCAGTCACTGTGGCGGCCCGCATTTAAGAAAGGATTGCCCAGATGTGATAACAGGTGAGACACCCGTGTGCAAAAACTGCGTCCGGGCCAAACTGGTGAAATTAGACCACAACGCGTTCAGCGGTGAGTGCCCAATCCGCAGAAAATGGGACGATTTAGCACGGGCATCGGTAGCATATTGCTAAAGTCGTCCCAAAGAGCACCCACCAACACCATTCCATGCAAGCGAACCTCAAAAGACCCCGTTTAGCCACGGACCGTAGCGGCATCACCAAATTAAGGACACGGAAAGCTAATTGGAGCCAGTTTCATGCGAAACTGTCTCAAATTATACAGGGAAACGACTTAAAAGTGATACTCACCATGCCGTGGCGGTCCGATGAGCTCACTGTGATGGAAAAGCGGGTTGCCATCAGGGAACGCAGCATCGGGAACGCAGCCCCAGTCCGACGATGCACAGAAGAAAGGCAGTATCTGGAAGAAAAAGAAAAGTATGTCAGAAGAATAAATAAAGTAACAGAATATTGCAAAATAAATAATAATTTTAAATCTAGTTGTAGAAAGAAACAAAACAAAGATATATATTAAATATATACGCTTATGTTTAAATCAGAAGCTGAAAAGTAACATAAAGACTATCTATCTCAAATAATAAAACATAATTACTGTAGAAAATATCATAATATAAAAATATAATGCCTATCTATTATTAAAATCATTTACATCTATGCAAACAACTTTCAAAACATAAAAATACTAAGCCTATCTTCTTTAAAATCATACCCACATTGTTATTGCATAGAATTTACACAACATGAAAAACAATTACGCCTATCTATTGTAAAATCATTAACACCATCGCAGAAAACTTTCATAACATAAAAAATATTATTCCTATCTATTGAAAAATCACTAACATCACTGCAGAAAAACTTCATACTTAATATAAAAACAATTATGCCTATCCATTTTAAATCATTTACTATTATTCGGAAAGTTCATAACATGAAAATCAAATTTGCCTATCTATTTTAAACCATTTAAAACACCATTCCAGAAAATTATATAAAATAAAAATATTAAACCTATTAATCATAAACCATATTCATAATATCATTGTAGAAAACTTAACACTAAAAATTATCATGACTTTTCTAAAATTGCCTATCTATTTTAAACCATTTAAAACAACATTGCAGAAAATTATATAACATAAAAATATTAAACCTATTAATCTTAAATCATATTCACATTACCATTGTAGAAAACTAAATACTTAAAATTATCATGACTTTTCTAAAATTATGCTCATTCATCACTGCAAAATTTTATGACTGTTTTAAAATTATACTCATCACCCTATCATTCTTAAACTCTCACATCATAGTAAATATAATAAACTGCAG
The DNA here is from genome assembly GCA_947256265.1 of Acronicta leporina. Classification (NCBI taxonomy): domain Eukaryota; kingdom Metazoa; phylum Arthropoda; class Insecta; order Lepidoptera; family Noctuidae; genus Acronicta; species Acronicta leporina. Next base: position 11,400,955 of record OX366532.1, on the reverse strand, counting down.
AACAAAGGCTCTGGTAATGCTAGAGGGATACATGAAAGGGCAGGAGGGGGTTTTAGCCGGTAGGAGTCCGGCACTGTTCAGGTTGGCTTATGCCAGCCTGTTCGTCCATGAGGATTTCCCACTCCTGCCCATAAAAAAAAAACCATTCATATTGGCATTCCCATTCGTGCTTATATTTTTGTTTTACCTTCGATAGTTTGGCTTTCTTTCTTGGCGTTGTTGGAGGAGAAGGTAATTCGTTATCACTTTCCATCTTTTGTACTTATCACTGTTATACAACCTAGTTACCTTAATTTGTAAAACAAAAACAAGGTCCACGCGAAAAGTTCTGTTAAAAAGTTAAAAAAAAATATGTTCTGAGAACGCACACACTCGCATGTCTGTCAGTGAGCGACAGTGACAGTCTTGAATATTTGACATTGACAGTTTTGATCAGAAACTCACGGTGCGTTCCGTATCAAGCCGACAACGCTGTGAGCGCGATAAATGTCGTTCCGAATTGACGTGAGCGCGTCTACCATCGAACATTTTGTGGCTGCGCTGCACTGAGCAGTAATCGCCCTCTGACTAAATAAAAACAAATTTGTGTGAGCGTCTAAGTATAACACAAAATAATATTTTCTCATTTTGATGCTGAAAACAGTATTTTGTATACTTTATTTTTGTTCAACAGTAAAAAGTATAATTCAGTGAAAAACAGTATAATACTGTTTAAAACAGTATAGTTGGCAACCCTAAATTCAATTGACATTGGGATTTTTAGCAAAGAATGGAAGAGATAAAAATGTGCAGTGATATAATAAAATATTTACAGTTTAAAATAAAACAAAAAGTCTGAGTTTCCAGTGGGTTTTAATTTCTTGCCTTCATCCCATATATATGTGATATACTCGGTGCAGAGTAATTGCTTGCACAAAATACAAGCTTTTTTGACCGTCTATTCTTACGTCTAGGACATATTGAACAGAATCCGCTTGGTGTCGGCTCTGCAATAGGTCTAGAAGCCAGCACAAATCGCTTCATTAGGAACTTAAGATCTGACGATATGTTCTCCCTGCGTATCCGGCGTGAAATATGTGGTTTTACCAGCTCGAGCGCCACTTCTTTTAGGAACGTACGTCTTTCAATCAAAGTTTTTGTGATACTTTTATATATTATTTAGGCATTGATCCCAGTTATGTTCAAAATGGAGAAAAATAAGCCCATTGGCCATCTTGAAGTGATTCTGGCACGGAATAATCCTCTTTCTTTTGGTCTACTACACATATATACTACATTCCATTATATCCTCTGTGATCCCCAGTATCACAGAGGATATAATGGAATGTAAATATAATAACAAATTAGCTCTGGCGTTCCATAATCTTTGCACTAGTATATCCCTAGAGTTGTCTGGAATTTCCTCAATTCTTGTCACCTCGCTAAAGACTTGGCTCTGTTGGTCATTGTCAACATCACCACTGTGAGCTTCAGGCATTGGAACATTCTGTGTGTTGGCTATGTTGTGTAGGACTACACATGAATTCACTATTTTGGCTGCTTTTACTAGGTCTAAGTGAAGTACTCTATGTGCCAATAAACACCGCCAACGTGCTTTCAGAACACCAATGCAACGCTCAACAGTTTCTGACTTTACAGTGTAGTTCAGTATAGTGTTCTTCTGGTGAACCCGGAGCTGCGTCTAAGATAGGTGTTATCATTCAAGGACACTGTGCATATCCAGAATCACCTAAAATATAAATAATAATATAAATATTTGTTTGGTCACATTACAACTCCATATTCACAATATACTCATTCACTTTAGTTTGATAGTGTAACTTTAGAAATGAAATGAAATAGAAATGTTTCATGTTTTTAAGATTAAAAAGCCTAAGGTAGCTTCTATTATGTTAAAACTATCTGCATTAGCAAACCAAATGACATCTTTGTGGGAGACTAAACCCATGAGTAACCGAATAAAAGATTTGTTTATTTCTTTATTGATGGAGGGCACAAAATATTGATTAACACATTTACATTAAGTGAGAATTCCAGTATCAACAACCAGCCAAAACAATGTGTCCTACCTACCTAATAACTAACAGCGCTCTCTATTCTTCTCCAATCTTTCCTAGAGAATCTCTCTTAAGGGGCATTGATTCCAGACATAAGAGTCATGTGAAGCACCACCAAATGATGCATCAACATGCTGTATATATAGATTGGCATAAAAATCTGAAACAAATTCTTTATTTTACTCGCCTTTTAAATATACATAATTTTTTTGGTTCTCTTTTATTGTTTAAATACTTGTGATGTAGTGACATTCTATTATAATATTACTTATTAGGTACTTACTATTAAAACATTCAAAGAATGATAGTTTTTCCTGTTAAAATATGCCTCCTCACGATCTGTGGGTCGGATTAAGGCCACATGTGTACCATCGATACACGCAATAATGCCTGGGAATGCAATTTTTTACATAAACCTGAAAACAACCATACAATGGGTTTTAATATAAACTATTTATTTAAATACAATATTATAATTATAACAGAATATAATAAACTTACCCTGTCATAATAAATTCCCTTTCTTGCCGAGATGAAGGGAACTTTATATAATTATTAAGGAGTATTTCCCGTGCATTGAGAGCACCTGTTACTTCACGCAGATATTTGCTAAATGTGGGCTGGGAAATGTTACATAGAAACAAGGCACTTACATTGCGTTGATATGACCCATTGGCCAAACAGTTCAATGGCGCCAAGATCTGCAATAGACAATGAAAACCATCAATAACAAGTTGGTAGGTACTGCTATTTTCAAATATATTCACACAATGAACAGACATTAATATATTAGAATATAATTGCACTTTAAGTTCTGTACGAACGGCCGTTTTTTGTCGAGCTTCTGTTAGGTATGGCCGGAGTTTTACCAAAACCTGTTGAAATCCAGCTTTACTCAGACGAAAATGCGCAATAAACTCGGTCTTAGGCAACTCTAATGGATTACAAGCGTCGCGCAGGCGGCGTCTTTCAATTCTTAAAAGATTTTGCTTTCGCGGTTCTTCAGCAAAACCCAACAAAATTAGACGTGCCATACTTTCCAAATCACAACCAAACAAAAAGGGCACAAATGTCTTATCTTTACACACTTAAATAAATACCGGATTCAGTGTTAATCACTAGAATTTATAAAACACTGCGTATGAGTACGTAGTCGATCGAACAGTATCGATTGTTTTTCGAATCAGTGAAACACAACTTTGTATACTTTTGTATTGAAAATTGAATACATTTAATTAATTTTAAAACATATTTAAACTTTGATTGATAAAAATCAATGTATTCAAATTCTTTTCCTTCAACCGCCTTCTTTTTTCATTCATAATGAACCCTGCTTTGGAAAATATTCATTCTGAAGGAACAGATGTCGCTGCACAGCACAAATATTTTTTTGCCATCATACAACAACACATTCGTTGATTTTTCACAATATTTTTGAATGATTTTTCAATAGACATTGTAAGGCTTGTTGCGTATTACATGACTTTGTACTTAACCGTCATGGATTAGAAACCCCTGTTGATATGGTAATAGATGATTCCGAATTACTACCACTCTAACAACGGTTGAATGTAGGTAGTCAGGTCTTCTTTAATTTTAATTTAAGAGCTCAGCTCTTGTCCGTGGAGCAAACGCCACTGTTCTCTACCTTCTGCTTTCCGTTTTACCCCTTGATACGTAGAAAGGATTGCGATCGAGTCGTATCAAGAGGTAGTCAGGTAGTAAGTGCAAATATAATAAGAAACTAATATTGGGAATATATATATATATATATACAATGTGGAGATGACAATATGACTTTAAATGAAAACACTGGCAATACTGGTTTATAGAAACATTTGTAAACTATCAAATAAATCCGAATCGAATCCGAATCGAATTTTAAAAAATACTTTTTTCTAACAAACTAAATAGCTTAAAACTGCAAACAAAATAAAACACCATTTATAAAATTGGTACACTGACCTGCGATAAGAATGGCAACGCAGCTTGGTTTCATTCATGATAAAGCTGTGGCCGACGCAGCGACGTAATGTTTGGCGCTATTATTCTTATTATTATTAATGCTCAATTACACAAATCAAATCACAGAATATTAACCAAATAGTCGGGCATCATTCACCCGCGAGTTATTCACTAATCAATTTATTATTCACAATCACTTTTCGATCACATAATCATGTCGCCAGTCATTACTTTTTTCTATTTTCAATATGTCCGCCGTGTTCTTGAATACACAAACTACACCGACGTATAATGTTATTTCTCACTCTTGATAATAGGTCACCATTAGCAGCCATTTGTTTCAATTTATTAAAAGATATTATTATTCTATTTTTTAATTCCTCAACGGTAGTAACTTCTGTTGAGTATACCTCATTCTTTATGTGACCCCACAGAAAGAAATCCAGGGGCGTGAGATATGGTGACCTCGCTGGCCACCGCACTGGTCCAAAACGGCCAATCCACTGCTGTCCGAACATTTGAGTCAAACGCTCTCTTGCAGACACCACTGACTGAGCTGGTGCTCCATCTAACTGGTACCACATCTGCCTGTACACGTCCAGCGAAAGTTCGTCCGTGTACTCGGAAACGGATCCGTCGAGGAGTTCAATGAACTTTACAGCATTTAAATTGCCATCAATAAATACCGAACCAATAATGGTATTTCTGTGTATGCCAGCCCACACATTGACCGCAAATCTGTACTGGTGCGAAGACTCCCGTACTAGATGCGGATTCACGCGGCTCCAGTACCGAAGGTTCTGTCGGTTCCATAAACCATTCCTTGTGAATGTACTCTCGTCAGTCCACAGCACATTGTACAGGAAGTCAGGATTCTCGAGATGTTTGGTTTCCAACCAGCGACAGAAAGTTTCTCTTATTGGCTTATCTCTCGGTAACAATGCTTGTACTTTCTTGTTTTTATAAGGTCTGCGTTTGTCACGTTTCAAAACTTTGAATAGTTTTGTGATTTACACGAAAATGTCGACCTGCATTACGCAGACTGGGCCCCAAGTCTGCTATTTTTTATAAACTCGTCATTCCAATACGACCCCATATCATTTTGCCAAAAATTCGTAATCTGCTAATTCATAATGGTCGATCATTGGTCGGTCAGTGGTCTCGTAATAGAATTGTAGTAGAATGACATTGTCGTGTTGCCATTATTATAAAACACGCTAGTAGAAATGATTTTCGAAAAACTACTACGAAACTTGAACATTTATTCATGCCAGATTTTAATAAGATATCTTTTTACATATGATTTATTAGTGTTTTAGGCAATCTGAAGTAGTAAGAAGTCCGTAAATAGCAATAAACATTTATGAAAAACAACTCAATAAATTTTATTAGCTGTCAAAGTCAAATGTGACATTACTATGTCACATTTGACTCAACTGTGTGAACTACTGCCGCCGTTTGACTGTTTATTTTAAATTCTTTTGTGGTATTTTTAAAAACAACAAATATGGTTTTAATTGAGCAAATCTCGGCGCTCATTGATTTCTTGGAAAACCACCAAGACCTGGCGCTTGGCTACTGCAGCCGTACAATCGAAGGGCGAAGTTTGTCGAAGAGATACTGGGTGGAGTGCGCACAAATTTTAAATAGTGTTGCAGTGGACTGCCCGTATAAAACCCCGACAGAGTGGCGCACAGTAAGTACCTGAGTCTGAATACAGCATAATTTGGTTCGCATCATAAAATGTATCATTATTGTAATTTTTGCACTTTTTTTAGTTTTGTAATGAGTACAAGAGCAAAACTTTAAAGAAAATAAAATCACTAAAAAGTGAAATGAGTGCAACAGGTGAGCAATACTTTTCCTTTGGAAGCCTTTCAGAATTATTGTGGGAAGCATATACTTACTTAGTAATTATTTTATATCCTGCATTTAAAGTGGTGGTCCTGCCAAAAAAATAATATTAACCCCACTCCAAGAGCGCTTATATTTAATATTAGGAAGAGATGTAGGAGACCCAAGTTCACCTAGTTTCATTTATCTCTTTGATGGTGTGCGTTTTTACCACATAGTTTATTTATTAGCTAGAAATGATATCGGGTTCTCAAATTACGTGAATCTTCGTATAATATAGTCGACCTCGGTCAAACTTGAACATTCTTCAACGTCCACACATCTTGTTATCGCAATATTGTAGCTGTGACCATTGTAACATAATTTATTTTAAAAGAGTGTCCATGGAGTTTCTTGCTGGATTCTTCTCCATAGGATCGACTATTTGGAACCGTGCAACTAGAATTACCGTTTCATAAACGCTTGTAAAAGCTTATTTGAAATAAAAACATTTGAACTTGAACTAGTAATGTAAGAGGTTATTTCAATACTCAATACATTTTGTCAGATTATTAAAAATGAAAAATGTTTTAAGAGGAGTCTATGTCCAGCAATGAATTCCAAATAGCTTGAATGATAAATGGTTAATGAAACAGTGTTTATAATAAAAAGTATATATGTAAAAAGTATTATGCATTTCTCCAAAGTCTGTCAACAAGAGCCTGCTGCAGTGCCCGACCTTCAAGGAGATCCCGGTTCACCCTTCGATGTTCTTGATAATTAGGTGCTGCATAATTATTTTCCTCCTAAATTAAAAGACTGATTAGTAATTAATATGATTGTTATTGTTATTTTCTTAGTTTATATATTATATAAGTAATATATTGTTTTGAGAAATAAAGAGTGATTTAAATGGTAATTTTTTAACATAGTAGTATTATTTCAAATTCCAACTTTATTATATTCCAAAATAGTGGAATAGAAATCACCAAGCGAAGTGCTTCTGCATAAACTTCATCAGTTGGCAACGGTGCTCTTGCCATTTTTGCAATATTGTGCAATATGCAACATGCATTAACAATCTTGCATGCAGTTATTGGGCTATAATGTATACACGTGCTACAAGCAAACACCTACAAAAAATTAATTTACTTTTATACAACCCCATTGAACTAATGTCTTAATAGATTAACTTTATATGTACCTACTTATGTTCTTGTCATATACAAGAACAATTAAATCTTAATCTCTAAAATAAAAAATCAGTCAATACAAAAAAGTCACTGTTATGTAAAACAATTGCCTAGACATGCTTTTCACCTGAAACGAGCTTTTAATACGCCTATGCAACGCTCCACTGTATTGCGTGCAGTTACATGTTTCAAATAGTGATGTTGTGGTGTCCCATCTACAGTATTGAGGATTGGGGTCATCATTTTCTTTCTTAGTGGATACCCACTGTCACCTGAAAATTATAATATTTTTTCAAACAAACACTAACACATGAACATAATAAAGTTCTTAGGATTTTTATCCAACAAAAATATTGTATTACCTAATAAAAATACTTGTTCATTCGTATTTTCCGATATTTGTCTAAGTGGTGACTGAGTGGATGACCCTGCCATACTGCAGAATCATGTGCAGAACCTGGGTTGCTTGCGTCCACACAAAATATTTAAATCAGCATCGCAAATCTGTAAATAAATTAAATATTACCTACATTATATTAATTGGGCAATAGGAAGGTAGACATTTCTACTTTCTACCCAATACTTACTATCATAACATTAAGGGAATGGAAGCCGTTTCTGTTATAATATCGCTCCTCATGTATGTGCGGCCTTAGAATAGCTATATGGGTGCCATCAATGCAACCCAAGATGCCAGGAAACTCAAATTTCTGATAGAACCTGCAAAGTTTTAGAAACAAAATAATTCTGTTTAGGTACAACAGGAAATATATATACAACACAATCTGGGTATATTTCATTTCTCACTTAGCCTTTATGATATTCCTTTCATCAGATTGTGTAGGCCATTTAATGTATTTGTGATACAGTTTATTTAATGCCTCCGTTATTTGGGAAACATTATGGAGGGCACTCTGTCCAATCAAAGTTTGGTAAGACCCTGATGCATAAAATGCAAGTGCAATTAGAATCTGCAATATAAAATATAGGTAACATTAATTAAATCAACATTTCGTGTTTAGGTAAGCATGGCTAAAGCTTTATACTTAATAATATGGAATAATTAACAATGTCAAGTTCAGTTTACTCACCTTCAATTTTGTCGATACGCAATCGTTTCGACGCGGTCTGGCCATAAGGGGGATGAGCTCTTCAACTAACCCCTTTACTGAGTTCTTACCAAGACGAAACGTTTTCACAAATTCCGCCTCGGGAATATCAATAAAGGGGTTCGTATTAATTCTCGACAAGCGACGGGCTCGACGACGTCTTTTGCGTTCCTCCGTCCTGGTTTCTCTAGCATCCACTGCGTTAGCTAGCTCGAGAATATTAAGTGGTAGTGAATACATGACCGTATTTCCACAAACACGATAAATAAACACTTTTTACAAACCGCGAATATTTTTTTTTTCCGCGTAATGAATTAAATGCAATGACTGCACAATGATGTCGTAATGGTAGATCACTGATCAAAGGAACTGTCAAAATTTTAGCAGATTACCGCTTGTGTCAGTCATTCATTTGTCATTATTTACAAGATTACGATTCTATGCCATTTCTTTCAATGGAGTGTCAGTGTTCGACCATTGGAAAGTCATTATGACGCCATTATATTAGTAGATTACGAAACTTGTCAAAATCAACAATTATGGAATCAATGATAGACCATTCTGACACTATTGTAATAGCAGACTTGAGGCCCTGGACGTCGGATTGCCATCATAATAATTAATAACTCTTTCGTCTGAAATCACATTTGCACGTGGAGGAGCACCATCTACGTGCGGGATCAGATTGATTTTCCCGTATCCTCTGGACAGCTTGTACAATAGTGCGCTCGTGGGTCGGACACATACGCGTGTTCCCATACCTCTCACGGTATGTCCGTACAGCTAAAGCGGCATTTCCGTGACACTCCCCATAAATTACAATCATATCAGTGTACTCCGAAGCGGTATAATTGTAACGAGGCATGATTATTTAATAATAAAACCTTGAAACACCAAGTATTAAGCGTCTAATTTCGCAGTTTACTTAGCTATTTCACTAAGTACCTATAATACGTTTATGTGTCCTGTCACTATTAAAACAAAGCGTCAAATTTCGCACAACACAACAAAGATACGAAAACACTCGCGCGGCGACTTCAAACGGGCGCGGGCGCATCCGAAATTCCAGAGAAAAACAAAACGCGTCACAGGCAGGAAGGACGTCCGGTGACACACTGACCGCGTAACCTAGACACGTCGACAAGTAAGCAAAGAGAAAGCAAGCAAACTTACCTATCTCTTTCGCACATACATATTTTGCGATTGACATGAGTGCGTAACAGGAAAGTAATAACTTTCGCATGCATTTTTTCTTATCTAGCTGTGATGACACGCTTTATGACTCTTATGGCTCGGGCATAAAGTATAATTTGCATTGAGAAAATAAATTTGAAAGAAAAGGCGTAGGTTTTTAAAGTAGCGAGCTGGAAACGTGTGTCGTTAACCTGTCGCGTGCTCTCCTGTTTACAATACATCATGTAGAAAATACTTAAAATGAAAAATAATGTCCTGTGGCTAAACTACTGGATAGGGTAAAACACCCAATTATTGGCACTTTAAGCAGCTACTCGTTTTTTTTTAAATAACACATAATAGTAATTTAAACAAAAAAAAAATGTATACTGTTCTAATACCATAAGAGAACGATTTTCAATAGATTTCATTTTAAATTATACAGTTTGAATTAACATTTTTGTAATCTAAATGAAGTTAACTGTAAACACCAGTCTTTGGCATAAAAATCCTTTTATTGGCAGTGAATAATTTGAAGCGGCGGTAGCCTAATGGCTAGGGCGTCGGACTTGCGATCATGTGGTTGTCGGTTCGAACCCCACCCATTGCACTACCGACGTGAACCCACTCGTAACACAAGCATTTAGCTTAGCACGAGGGGTTAACCAGAATACTAGTAATGTGTGTCCCACATTGCTAGTAAGCTTTAAAAAAAAAAAAGAATATAACCTATTATTGGCTCACCTTGTAAAAAAATAACATAGATGATATTTACTGATGATATTTATTAAATGTAAGGGATTTTTTTAATTTAGGCATTTAGGTAGGTCTGTACAAGTTACAAAAATAAAATCATGGAACATTGCTTAGGAACTTCGTTCAAAAAAGTAACCTACTTTAATTTTTACAATATATTATAAAAAATCAGGTAAACAGTAACAACATAAAAACTTAACTTAAACTTGTACTTATAATCTTTAATAATCTGAGAATCTTCTTTACTTAATCAAATTGAGATCGGTATAATATCTATGTAGGTACCTATTAGTCATATAAATCAGTCAATATTTTTTCTATCTCTGCAGTGGTGTAAATTCTATTACTTCTACTCTTTGCTATTTACGTTTGATCGAAATCAATTAACTCCTGCTCATTTTCTTTATTTTCAACAACAGTATCCTCACTATCAAATTTATAAAACAGTTTAGACTACTGCAGTTCGTGAGCATCGGTGTAGGTGACGGGCATCTGTATGGTGAATTGTTTGCTGTTACGCTGCAAAACTCTGAACGGGCCGTCATATGGTGGGGTCAACGGACTTCGCACAGTGTCGTTACGCACGAACACATGAGTACACGTCGCTAGGTCTTTATATACGACGTATCCCGGGAGGATAGCAGCTTAAAGATGCATATTTCGTGACGTGCCAAAGGCAAAGCACAGGAGGGCCACCGGTGTGTTCATTAGAGATCTCGGAGCCCCCTCCAAAATGTGCTGTGGACGGCCGTGTGTTTTTAGTCGGTAGGAGTCCGACATAACCCTCCGCCTTCTCTTTCGAGGAGCGGAGGACATCCATGAGGATTTTCACACGGAATAAAAAAAAAAAAGGTCTTTATATACGAACGTGCTCGTGTTGTTGTTGTGCGATTTGCTGCTTGGCGACAGAGTTGACATGGTTTCAGTTAGCTGGCGGACGAAGTCTGCGTCTTCAATTTTCGGCTGTGTAGACGTTTCGACGAAGAAATCCGACGGTATGCTAGTGTCAGGGCCGGACTGACTTGTGTGTCTTCACGTAGGGCGGTGCGTAGTAACACGGTGGATAGTTCCTCGCTCCAGTGTGTACCGGCGCTTCTTGCCATGAGTGCTGATTTCAGAGTTCGATGCCAGCGTTCGATTTGACCGTTTGCTTGCGGGTGAAATGCGGTGGTTCGAATCCGTGTGATACCGAATTTTTTTCATTAATGCGTTGAATAATGACGATTCGAATTGTCTTCCTTGATCCGTCGTCACACGTAACAGACAACCAAATCGTGATATCCAGCCGTTGTAGATCGCCTTAGCAACGGTGTCGGCGGTGATGTCACGCGTGGGAATTGCTTCGGGCCATTTTGTGCAACGGTCAATCATAGTCACAAGGTATCTGTAGTCGTTCGACGGTGGCAGTGGTCCCACGATGTCAATATGTAGATGTTCGAAACGCGCAGACTTTTGAAATGTTCCGAGCGGACTGATAACGTGCCTTTGAACTTCCCCGCGCTGGTAGCCGATGCACGATTTTGCCCAGGAACTGACTTCTTTGTTCATGATCGGCCAGAAGAAAGACATCAATCTTCTTGTTGTTCTAACACCTGGGTGACTCAGTTTGTGTTGCGCTTTGAAAGCTACAAAACGATAAGTCGCTGGGAGGTACGGACGAATGTTGCCGGTTGATCTTTCGCATATGACAGGTCGCTGACCTCCGGGAAATGTGATGCGTAAAAACTTGAGGTTTGGGTTGGATATGCAGGTCTTCAGCTCTTCATCGTCTTCTTGGTCTTGAGCAAGTTGGTCGTAGTCGATCATAGAGTGTGATAAGTTGATTTCCTCGATGCGTGATAAGGCGTCAGCTGCTTCATTTTTATCGCCGTGAATATATTGTAATCTTCGTACAAAATTGACTTATTGTAAGGCCTGAAACTGCGTTAAGCGGGCGCCCGCGACGGGCAACCGTCGCGTGTTTTCGCGCGTGGACACGCGGGTGGGCTCTGTGGGCGTCGCGGTCACCGGATTATTCTTTTTAACGCAGTGTCGCTAGTTCAATTTTAACAGTGTGCATGTACAGTCGTGTCGATGGAGAACTTAATATATTACTTCACAGCAAAACGACGACTAGCAAAAAAAAAACGACAGCCAGTGAGCCCGTTTATTGAATCTAGGTTGCTGTGCGGGGAATTTGTTGTAAAGTTCAGTAAACTAAGGGAAAATACTAACTCATTTTACAAATATTTTAAAGTTTCGGTACAGGTCTATGACGAATTATTTTCAAAACTGGAACCATATTTGAAGATCCAAAATTTAAACGTAAAATCTGTATCAGTCATATCACCAATGGAAAGGCTAGCTAGCAATAACATTGCCGTAAGTAAAGAATTATAATTTGTGCTTTCATCATCTTTATTTTTGCTTATACTAATCAACATTATTTCTTTGCTCTTACTTAAATCACTTTTATAATCACAGTTTTTTACTCCTACATTCTCAGTATTATTATTACTAATTAACATTATTTATTTACTTATGAATCAAAATAACATATTTTTTTAGTATAATATTAATTATTACTAACATTATCATCATTTTTTTCTATACAGATAGTGTATACCCAATCACAATATAATGACAAAGTACGTTGTTTTTACTTATTCAGGGTGTCGTATTGAAAGAGGATAACTTTCTTGAGATTAAGTCAATACTTACTGCGGCAAACACATTTTCTAAAGTAGGTATCATAAAATTTAAACAAATAAAATGTGAGTCATATAGAAGCAAAAGCAGCAACATTCACTTTTACTGAAAAGGCGGTAGACGTATTTTTTTGTTTACGTAGCATGTACCAATGTTTAGTTACATTATGTTACAAGAATAGATAACTAATGATGATAGAATCAGATATTGTAAAACAGAATTCCCTAAGAAACACTACATTTACCAAAATAAAGTAATATATTTAGGATGTTGCTGTATTTGCATCCAATGTGTGGATAATGCTGCATTTACGCCATTCTTAATTGGATGTTGCTGGTTTTGCACCAGTCAATCATGGATATTGCTGCATTTGTAATGACTGTTTTTGTTGATGTTTTACTGTAATAATCTTGATACTTACATATTTTTTAAAAAAAATGTACAGGTTTTCCTTTTTACTAGGAAATATTATTAAGCGAATTTATTAGAAATAGAAAAGTGGAATGCTATGATTATTAATTTTAATACTTCGGTTTTATTTTCACATTATGGTAATAAATAAATTTAAACTTTTTTATCGTACACTTTATTGTTCTAATCATCAATTATTAATATTTCTTATTATTTACACATGCATGTCATCAATTTCTTCATTTTGCTCACACAATTCTTCGTAATTGTCACCGTCTTCACCCTGTTGGTTACTATCCTCAGTTTGGTCATCATTATATTCTTGTAATAATTCTTTAAAAAATTGCAAATTTTCGTTGTGTATCTTTTTTTTTTAGCGGCAGTTAATTTGTTCGAAGGACGTATTTTATCTGGATTTATCATAGCGCTTTTTTTTCGTGGTTTACAAACATTTTTGCTACCTCCATCATCGGATTTATAATGTAAATGCCCTTGAATCAAAATATTTCCGGGTCTCTTCGAACGTTTTAAAATGAAACGTTTACACTGTTTAAATTTGAAATGCCAGTTGCTCACGGGTTTAAAAACTTCCTGTGAAGCTGTTTTCCAGTCAAGGACTTCGCAATCAGTAGCTCCCAAGGTAGTGACAGTACTAAAGTTTGAAATAATGTCCAAGTATTTTTGGGGGCTATTTATTTCTTCGTGGAGCCGGACTTCCTTTTCGATCTTAGCGAATACCCTGTCAGGTGGTATGTAAGAATGTCCAACTACTGGAAACACTAGTTCAATTTGTTTAACATTTTGAGGAGCTTCTGTCATCCATTTAGATAACATACCCAGCATAATAGTGTTTTTGTTCTGGCCTGCACAGCCATCAGCGACAAGTCGAACTATTTGACAAGAAGAGAAGTCTGTGTTTTTCAGTCGGTGATACAAGGCTGACGCAATTTCGTTAGCAGCTTTGGGAAAAACATTTTCGGTCCAACAGTAGGCAAACACGTTTGTAGGAGTTAACTTGCTTTTTGAAGAGCCCTCCACTATTGTGAAGTTAAACAAATAAATATTTCTCAGGTAGTATGCGACTTGGTCAGGAAGTTTAAGCAAATTTAATTTTTTTTCACAATCAAATGAAAACGTCTTTAGGTTAGGGTTTTCTTCTCTGACTTTTTCAAAAAATGCTTTAGCTCTCAATTTGTGTAATCTTTGAGAGATCATTAGATCGTTTCGTGCTTGAGCATCATTTTGGTGACCGATTTCTGATGAAAATCTCAAACAAGTGGCACAAACATCTGTTCTTGGAGTACCGAAGCCGAGATTGTAGTTACTATTGAATATATGTCGAAAGTAGGATTTTTTTACTTTTAAGTCATGACTAGCTTCTATATTGTATTGCTTCCATAATTTATTAATGGACAATTCCGATGACAAATAATACCTCTTAGTATTCCCTCTACAGTAATGAGGTTCTTGGCATGGAATTTTATTGATAAATCTTTTAATAGCTTCGCGTTTGTGCAGATATTTATTAGAAATACGGTCACCTCCTCTTTTTTCTGTTAAAAGTTGTCCGGTCTCAAAGTATGTCTTCATAATACTTTGCACTCTATATTTTGTGATTTGTAAAACTATCAAAAAGAATTTTTGGCATACTAGTACTTTCTTCTTTGCAGATTTACAGTAAATGTAATATTTGGTTTGAAATTTTTGCATCGAATATTTTGAATTAGCAGAACGGCGATGACGCATTACTTTTTTTGGTTGGCAATGCTTTAATATAAAAGCATCCTGCTTCAATTTATTGGGTTCTGCATAAAAATTGTCAAAAAATTGCTTAACGTCGGTCATTGCTATAGACATGCAATTAAACGTTTTTTTGTGACGACACAGCAATCTTTTTGGGAGAGTTACAGCAGAATACCTAAAACAAACATAAAGTAAGTTACTGTCTAAATATCACAAAAATACATACCTATAAACTTGTCTATGGTGTGGTGTGGTGGCAACGAAAACACGATAGTGAACACGACCATGACCGAATTTATAAAAACCTAAATGATCAAAATTGTCTGAACGTACTGTAACTCCAACTATCGGTTTAGTAAATTAACAGTATTATTTAGATAAAATTAATGAAACGAGATTATTTTGCTAGCAAAAATAATTGAAATGATCAAGATTATCTAACTGTACTACAACTTACCGCTTTAGCTTCGCCTGGTACCTCTTCCATTTTTCGGGTTCTGCCTTTCTCTTTCGACTGTTTTTATTATCACAGGGTCTAGGAAAACATTCCATTTTCAAGTTTTTTAACGTTTTTGACAATATTAACACTATTTAGGGCCAGGCCACAACAGTGCGTTGCGGCGTCGCATCGCAAAAACAACATTGCACAGCTATGCGATGCGATGTCGCAACGCAAAAATTTCATCGGATACGACATCGTACGACAAGACGCTAACCGTCAGTTCAGTTTCTAGTGAGACATGGACCGCACTGCGCGTGTTCTACTTCTGCTTGCGTTAAGGCGTATTAAGAAAAAGAAACAGAAAAGAAAGTACTGGGTGTGCACCCATTACTGACAATTATGAATAAAGATGGAAACCACTTCAAAAGGAAATATGAGGCGCTAAAAGCGGACGAGGTTAAATTTTTCGATTACTTTAGGATGAGTGTAGTTTTGAAGAACTTCTCAGTTTGATAAAGCCTCATTTACAAAAGAAATACATATTTAGAAAACCCATCGAACCTCAGGAGATGCTGGGATTAACTGTAAGGTAAGAAAAAAATAAACTATTTTTACTATAATCATACTGTTTAATCATTTTCATAATTTAGTGTTATTCAAAACTCGTATTCCGATTGTGTGTCATTCGTCAAATTTGTTAGTTCCTCATCGAAATGAATTTGTTCTGGCTCATTTACATCATCATTCCTTGACGTTTGTGGAGACGATTGCATAGGTGCCGCTGATGTTTCGCATCCGCTTTGGAAGGCACTGCGTTGAATGGATGTTTGATAGCCACTCTGCATAGGCATTTGAGCTGATTGGTAGCCACTCTGCATAGACATTTGAGCTGTTTGATAGCCAGTCTGAACAGTTGTTTGAGATGTTTGATAGTTTGCTTGGACGGATGTTTGTGAAGTTTGATAGTGGCTGGGATAGTATGATGGTTGGTGTAAATCACTTAATATCTGTAGGACACGACTTTGGAAAATTATTGTTTGATTATCATTCAATTTTTCCAATGATGGCAAAATTCCTTTAAAAAAAGATAAATGTCTACTTTCAGGTGTTTTTAAAGCAGCTATAATATTCTTCTCAAATTCGTCTTCGTCAATTTTTCTTTTACGCGATGCAGGCTGGTAACGTGGCATGACAGGTTGCTGGCTTTGTTGGGTTGAGGTGCTTGGTCTTATTTCTTCATCGTCAAGACTTTATGTTGTTTTATTTTGAGAATTCTTTTTCAGAAATAGGAGCTGGTCGTATAGATGATATTGTTTAATTTTTTTGGCCCCAGCTCCGGATTTACATTGCTCGTTTAATTTTTTTTCGTATTTTGTAAAATTATCCTTGATTCCTCTCCATTTCTTTATGACATCGTTACCTAAAAAAATATGACGAATAATGATTTATTTTGTTTTCTTTCAGGTACCTGGCGACGGGAAATACTTTTAAAGATATGCATTTCACATATTATCGTGGAAAATCTACAATAACAGGAATAATAAAATTTGTTTGTCGTATTGTATGGAACATTCTTAAAAGGTTGGAATTACCAAAAATTACAACAGAGCTGATGGAACAAATTGCTCAAGAGTATGAAAAAAATACCAACTTTCCTAATTGTATAGGAGCGCTAGATGGAAAACACATTCGTATATTGAGCCCGGATCACAGTGGATCCCTATTTTTCAATTATAAAAATTATAATTCCATTGTTCTATTAGCACTTGTTGATACGAATTACAAATTTATATATGTCGATATAGGTGCATATGGTAAGGAATGTGACTCCACTGTTTTTCAGAACTCAAATCTATACGACTTATTAAAAAAAGGTCAATTATCTATACCTCCGCCAAAACCGTTACCTGGCTTTCAAAAAGAAATTCCTTTTGTCTTCGTGGCGGATGAAGGATTACCACTGACAAATAATATAATGCGCCCATATTCTGGGAAGTTTTTATCGATAGAAAAACGAGTTTTTAATTATCGTTTGAGCCGAGCCAGACGATATGTTGAGAGCGCTTTTGGCATACTCGCAAATAAATGGCGCATATTTCATCGACCCATTAATGTTTCTTACGATTTCACAATAGACATTATAAAAGCATGCTGTGTATTACACAACTTTGTATTGAATCGAGATGGCGCACAAACGTTTGAAGAAATGATTATTGACGATTCTTTGCAAATTTTACACGAAACAACACATGAAAGTAGAACAGGAGCTAACATAATCAGAAACGAATTTTGTAATTATTTTAATAGTAACATTGGAGGTCTTAGTTGGCAGTTAACAAAAATATAAATGTTTATAAGTACTTACCGAGTTTTGTTTTTTCAACACTATTTAACTCCTCAAAATTTGAATATAAACTTGTACACACTTCCCTCCATGCTTCTGTTTTTAAAAATTTGTCTTTGAATTGTGATATAGTTTTGTCCCAAAGGACGGGACGTTCGTAAATTAAAGATATCAGGTGGTCGACATCGTACTGCGCCATATCGCTTAAAAAACACGTGCAGGTCGTTCAAAGTATGGACACCGACTAAACGGCAAAGCGTTGTCGCATCGCAGATTTGTACGCTGCGGCAGCGCATCGGAAATTTCCACGATGCGTTGTGCGGCGTCGTTGATTTTTGCGATGCGACGCCGCAACGCACTGTTGTGGCCTGGCCCTTACGCTTTAATTTCACTGATTTACGAGAGCAAAATACACTCAACGACCGTTGCACCGTTGGGTCGAATAGTGACACCTGATTGGTCAAAAAAGGATGTTGCTGTCTATGCCGCAACTACGTAGGTATGTTGCTGGTTTTGCTACCAATCTCAATTTAGAACCTCTATTTTGTATAGGATGATGATGGTTTTGAAACGATTTTAATGCTGCATTAAAAGTTGCCAAAATGAAAAAATGGGATGTTGCTGCCTTTGCATTTATATGACTCATGTGTTTGTCTCAAAAAGTATCCAGTTTCGACTAATATTACCCACCATCAATGCGACATTCTTTAAAGGTATTATTTATTATTAATACCAGTACTTATATCAGTCTAGAGCAGTCTTAATAGTGTTCTCGAAGTCTTCATTCTCATATTGACGACCTCTGTGGTTTAGTGGTTCAAGTACCGGACTGCCGACCATGAGGTCGTGGGTTCGATTCCCACAGAACACAAAAATTTATGTGATGAATATAAGTGTTTGTGTTCGTCTGGGTGTTTCTTATGTATTATAAGTATGTATTTACAAAAAAAAAAAAGTATATAAGTATTATATCAATTGTCTAGTACCCATAGTACAAGCTCAGCTTAGTTTGGGACTAGATGGTGCTGTGTAAAAATGTCCCAGAATATTAAAAAAAAAAAATATAATTCTAATTAATCTTCTATTGTATCTGTGTTTTCCGTTCTGATATTAAGTGATCTTAAATCAATCGTGCTAATTGTATTTTGCGTTTCTGTTAAACCCATATTAATTGATGGTAAATCATCCAGAGTAATAACTGTTTCTTTTTCGATGTCAATCATAGCTTCCAACACTTTGGTTCGAAATAATATTTTTTTAAATGTATAAAATTTTTTGACTGTTAGAATTAAAGATTTAAAAAATTGAAGTCTTCGTCATCAGCATCAACATTGTTTTTTTTTACACACTGCAACAATTCTTTTTCAAAAGGAGTTGGTGATGATTTGCGTTTACGTTTTCGTGATGATTCTGGCTCTGTATTATTATTTGTACGTTCAAGATTTGAATTTCCGGTACTGGTGCTGGGTACGTTATTATTTGCATTTGTTGATGAGTCTTGATCTTCACTCTGATTTTCTATAGATTCATCTGCTTCATTACTTGAGTTCGAATCTAAAAAGGTTAACATTTCAAAATAAACATATTTCTTGCCGGTTTTAGCACCTGAACCTGATTTCAGTATTCTTTTATTTGCTTTCACTTTCACTTGCAGTTTTCCACCGTGATTGCACTTTTGTGACTAAACAATGAAAAAAAATTACAGGTACGTGACAAGCGGACATACTTTCGTGGACCTACATCTGGCGTATCAGGCAGGAATAACCACAATCAGAAAAATAGTGAAACAAGTCTGTCAAATTATAAATGAAAGGTTGAAAGAAGACTGCATACCATTGCTTTCCCGTGCGCGATGGGAAGACATAGCAGATGATTTTTTGACGCAAGCTAATTTTCCCAACTGTATTAGTGCTATAGACGGGAAACATATACGTATTATAAGACCTCCTCACAGCGGTTCACTCTACTACAATTATAAGCATTATTATTCCATTGTTCTACTTGTAATGTGTAACGCAAATTATGAGTTTACCTACATAAATGTGGGGGTACAGGGTAAAGAATCTGATTCTGCAATTTTCACCCAAAGCCGCTTTTTTCAACAAATGAATGATAACTTATTGGATATACCTCCTGCTAAAGCGTTACCCGTGCTACACAATAATAAATCAACCAACACTGCAGCAATCGTACCAATACCCTACGTTGTTGTAGGAGATGAAGCATTCGGGTTGTCTAGCTATGTCATGCGGCCATATGCTCGAGCTCTCAATTTGGACCATAAGAAAAAAATATTTAACTATAGGTTAACAAGAGCGCGACGTTATATTGAATCAACTTTTGGTATCATGGCTAATAAATTTCGAATACTTCATCGTCCTTTAAACGTTTCAAAAGAGAACGCCATTTGTTTTGTTAAAGCGATATGTATTCTGCATATTTTTATTAGATCTAAACAAGATGACAATAATGTCAACGATGTTGTCATTACACCACGCCATATTTGGGACGTCGACTATGAGTTTGGGAACACCCAAAGAGATGCGTATACAATACGCGATAAATTCGCTGATTATTTCGTCACAGATGGTAAGGTGTCGTGGCAAGATCGTAGTATTTTTTGAGACGTCCTCGAGCCTCACTGTATGAAGTAAACGCACACTTGTTCATCCATCCTTTACTTTAGGTATATTAGTGGACAAAACTAAACGGGGATGATAGGTATCGAGACACGACACAATAATAATATAATTCTAGCCTTGTCTAAAGCAACCTTGTATAATAGGTATTGATAAATACCTACCTATAGATTTATTATAATTACACATTGAGAACAGTATGTAAGAACTTAAGTACGTAATAGAATAGTATGTAAGTACGTAGGTACTTACATACTATTTGTGTTCTTTGTTACCTAAAATATATTAGTAAAAAATGTGTTGTTATAATATCTAAAATAATCATCTAGTGTCTTTAGTTCTTACATCTATGACATCTATGGTTGGTTTGATGTTATTAGAGTTTATGGTTATGAATAAAAAAAGTAAGTTGTCTATGGTAACGGAACACGGTTGTTTCATTTAATTAGAGATTATGTGCCCAGTAATTAAATAAAGTGTTTTTCTCGCGATATTCTTGCATATTTATGCTGTAAAAGATTACGCAGACTAGAAATACACTGTGCTAGTGAAAATGACTACGAACTATGTTGTGAGTGTGCCTAAACTCAAGGGACGTGAGAATTACAATGAGTGGTGTTTCGCGGCGGAGAATTTTCTCGTGTTGGAAGGAATGTTAGCTTGTATTAAACAAAATCCTGAAGATAAACCTGTAGAAGCCGCCGATGATGCGAAAACCAAGGCGAAATTGATTCTGACTATAGACTCGTCGCTTTACGTGCATATCAGAGAAGTAAAAACTACTAAAGAATTGTGGGACAAATTAAAACAACTCTTTGATGACTCAGGATTTTCGAGAAGAATCAGCTTATTGAGATCTCTGATATCGATTCGCCTAGAAAGTTCCATTTCTATGACTTCATACGTAACCCAAGTCATAGAAACTAGTCAAAAATTAACTGGAACGGGCTTCCAAATAAACGACGAGTGGATCGGTTCGCTCCTATTAGCCGGATTGCCTGAAAAATACTAAATAAGATGCAGGATGCTGTACAAGGTTTAACTTTAGACAGTAAGACAGATATGTCAAAGTCGTCATGTGCAGTATGTTGTGAGGGCAAGCAGCATCGTTTGTTTGCCTTTTCCACAGAGCACACGGAGTGAAGAACTGCTACATATAGTGCATACAGATATTTGTGCCCAATGGAAAAGTTTTCTATAGGGGGATCACGTTACTTCATTCTGTTTATAGATGACCATAGTCGTATGACTTATGTGTATTTTTTAAAGCATAAGAGTGAAGCGTTTAGGTGCTTTCAGAATTACAAAGCAAATGTTGAGAACCAGTTAAACAGAAAGATTAAAATCCTGCGAAGTGACAATGGGAAAGAATTCTGTAACAAAGAATTTGATGGTTACTTACTCAAAGAATGGATAATTCATCAACGATCTAATCCATACACTCCCGAACAAAATGGCTTAGCGGAACGCTTCAACAGGACTATAATTGAAAAAGCCAAGTGCTTGTTATATGATGCTGGCCTTGAGAAGCAATTTTGGGCAGAAGCCACTCATACAGCCGTCTATTTGCATAATAGAACAGTGGCTACATCTCTTAATGGGAAAACACCATTTGAAGTCTGGACAGGCACCAAACCGGACATTAGCTATTTGAGAATATTTGGTAGTGTGGTGAGGGTGCATGTGCCAAAAGAAAAAAAGCTCAAGTGGGATAAAAAATCTTAAGAAGGTGTTATGGTTGGCTATGCCGAAGATGTGAAAGGATATCGAATCTACTATCCGCATACCAAAACAATAATAACCAGTAGAGATGTAATAGTTGTTGAGCGGAGCCTTGATGCTGAAGTCATCGCCCAGGTGGAACCACAGTAAAAAGAAGCGAATGGGGCAGATAAAATCCAACCAGTTCCAGTGAGGGATGATAGTGTAGAGGAAGATTTGTCGGTCTTAACAAATATTGTAGTGACATCAGATAGTGATGAAACATTTCTGCCATGTGATGAAGAATCGGACAGTTCAAGTGACAGTGTCATCACCCAACAAGGTGATATAGTTCATCACTCTACAAGGGTGAGAAAAATTCCAGACAGGTATGGTTTCTCTCATACTTGTGTTGTTGATGATAATTTGGGAAATACTGATGAACTGACACTTAGTGAGGCTCTCAATGGCCCTGAAAGGGACCAGTGGTTAGAGGCAGTGAGGGACGAATTGCAGTGCTTTCAAGACATTAATGCATGGGAACTTGTAGACATTCCCAATGGTGGTACTGTTGTTCAGTGCAGGTGGGTGTTGAGTAAGAAATTAGACAGTGAAAATAAAGTGTGCTATCGTGCTAGACTTGTAGCCAAGGGCTTTTCTCAAAGATATGGTGTAGACTACACAGAAACTTTTTCGCCTGTAATAAGACATACCACGCTACGTCTACTGTTTGCATTGTCTGTACAGTTAGGATTGGAAGTAACACATTTAGATGTTAAAACTGCATTTCTCAATGGAGATTTGGAAGAAACTATCTTCATGCAAAAACCAGAAGGTTTTAACTTGTGTGACAGTAATGACAAAGTTCTGAAACTCAATAAAGCAATTTATGGGCTGAAACAGGCCACCAGAGCCTGGAATAAAAAGGTTCATAAATATTTGGTTTATAATAATTATGTACAGTCAAAACTAGAGCCGTGCATGTACACAAAAACTATTGGTAAATTCAAAACAATTGTCACAGTCTATGTGGATGATGTTTTCATTTTTTCTAATGATGTGAATGAAAGAAACTCAATTAAAAATGTACTGGCAAGTCAGTTTAGGATAAAGGACCTAGGAGAGGTAAAAATGTGCTTGGGAATGAATGTTCATTTTAATAAAAAGGAGGGTTCTGTCACTCTTAGTCAACAAAATTATATTGATTCATTGTTGCACAGATTCCATATGACAGATTGTCAAACCGCTGAAACTCCAATGGAAAATAAATTATATGTAAGTGCAGATAAAAATGTAAAATGTCAAACACCCTATCAACAGTTGATTGGTTGCTTAATTTACTTGTCGGTCTTGACTAGACCTGATATATAACTTACTCAGTCAGTTATTTGAGTCAATTCAATAATTGTCATTCTGAAGAACACTGGAAATATGCTAAACGTATTTTGAAATACCTTAAAAAAACAAAAAACGTTGGTATTAAATACTTTAAAATAGTAACTCTGAAATTAAAGGTTTTGTAGATGCTGACTGGGCTAATAATATAATAGATAGACGATCATATCATACGGAACACGGTTGTTTCATTTAATCAGAAAATGTTTACCTGTTGTTTTTGTTTCCGCCTCGCCGAAAATTTCAAAATTTTCAAACAATTCTTTGTAAATTTCTACCCATGCTGCTGTTCGTGCATCTCGGTCTTTATACATTTCATTCGCCTGGTCCCATATGGCAGGGTGACACTGCACTTCCACAATTACCCTTTCTGTATCGAAAGACATTGTCCTTGATTTTCTCCGAGCGTGCGTGCGACCCGTAGCACCTAGCGTTATTAACTGAACAAGCCCGTGCGTGTTACTGCTAGCGGGCACCGCGCGTGGCTCAGCGACGGGTTCCGTCGCACGGAGGCGGGCCCCGTTGCGTGGGTGCGGGGCGCGCCTCTCCGTGACGTGCGCCCGCACAGGTCCCCGCGACGGAGCAATTTTGTATGAAACCGCGCGGGTGCCCGCTTAACGCAGTTTTAGGCCTAAGTGAAAAAAATATTATGGGCCCAAGGCTTCAAAGTTTGGAGACCCCTGACTATAAAATTAAATTAAACGCGGCCAGTAAAAAATCTTTTTACCGTTGGTCACAGAATCGGCAATTTTAAACAACGCAATAAACTCTATAGGTCCAAACTTTGAGTAATCGTATGCGTCGAAAGACGGAACGTTTCATTGCAACAACGAAGGGTTCGAAGACAGCGACCACATGTTGAGTAATACTCAATACATGCAATCGCTGGACGTCGGCAACGAGCAAATGTCTTTCGTTAGATATTCAAAGGGTATGACGAAAAATTATGAAAATGCGACAGTAGATAATTTAAATATAGGCGGCATAGCGACAAACTCACTGAAAGGTTTCATGGGAAGCGAAGGTATAGGTATCATTCCGCTAATCAATCAAGACGGGACATTCGAAGATTCGTTATTAAACATTTTGGTAGAAACTTCGATCAATTTAGAAGGCATTTCGCACGGCAGAAACTTGCTTATGAGTAGCTACGACAAGGCACAACCGAATACTAATTACGTGGGCTTATCGGTAAACAAGTGGGCGAACAAATACAACGTGAAAGGAGCACCAGCGATGGAGGCGTAGGTATGATATTAAATAAAAAGGGTTATATTGTTGAACACACACAACACATAGTCTACGTCTACGTGTTTTGTAGCAGGTGGATTGGTTGCTGTTTTAATGATACTACTTCTTCAAGTAATGAACTAAAAATTATAATCTGAATGGTATTGTACAATTTATCAAAAATTAGAGATAAATTAGAGTCAGATGATTAGGATGAGAGAACACCTTTTCAAAAATTGTACAGAATTGTATTTTCAAATGTTTACAAAAATATTTTTTTAAATTAGGTATCTAACCGCTCCGTATTTTCCTTACTGCACCAGTGTTCAAGCCATGTTTGCGCAATGTCTGCAAGCGAGCGTAATACTAATATTACGCTGATGATGACTATCTTGGTGGTGATGATGACAACATTGATGTTAATAATAACTATGATGATGATGACTATGTTGATGATGATGATGACTATGTTGATGATGATGATGACTATGTTGATGATGATAAACGACATTGATGAGGGCTATGACGATGATGACTATATTGTTGTTGATGATGATGATGATGACTATGTTATCCTCATAATTATATTACGTTCATGGTCGACCTCTATCCTTCGAGGTTCATGAAGCTGCTTCTCGCATTTTTCCTTTAACCAAAGACGTTGTTGTTCAATGGCAACGAACTTGCTCGTCGCTCTGTCGAATGGTGTGAGTGTACGTCTTCGGCGCAATGCCATGCGTACAGGGGAAACCCCCGTTACCCCAGAAGGACGACTTATAAATTAATCACTATTTCATACAATTTAACACGACAGAAAGAACAAAAATAATCTTCTTTAAAAGAGTCTCTATGAAAAGACACAAATTCATAATACACAAACACATTATAAGTATGGACAAAATCGATACAACAGTGTCCGCACAGATGATACTGTTGAGTCGTACAACTCAATAGCAATGCCGAGGCGGGCTACGAGAGGAGCGGGGCGGACGCGACGGGTCGACATTCCACCGTTCTGCGCGGCCTCACCTAACGAGTCAGCTGTTACTTGCGTTAACGCACAGCCGCGTACTCGCCTTATATCAATTACTGTCATAATACCGTAACATCTTGCATTTCAAATTAATTTTAATTAGTATTGTTAATTGTTGTTCAAGTGCATATTATATACATCATTTATATACAGTCCACTAGTGTTATTACCTCATCCGAGGGCTTCACAACCCCAACATTGGTCCTTCTACCGTCAAAATAAAAAATTGAACCGAAGAAAGAAAAATTTCAAGACAAAGAATTTGAAGCCAGAGAGTCTACGTTCCGAGTTCAATCCAGTGGTTTACGGATTCAAGTGGTCTTTAAAGTTACTATTTATTGTCTTCATTGTGTCTGCATTTGGACGTCGTAAGATCGGCACGGCTTGAAAATTCAACCGTCTTAGCGGACTTTGACCCAACGGACACAAAAAGAATAAAAACAAGGAAAATTCATATCATCTGTCTGACTGTCATCGTGCATTGAGAAATACACAAAGAATCTCCTCGTTGCAGTTATCGTCAGTGGATTGCCAAGGGAAACAGTGAGCTCGTTCCAATTCCTTATTTTTAATAACATATATTCACATCATATTTAACATATTCATAATAATCATCATCCTCTTCCTACAGCTTAATAATATTTTCATTTCATTTTACTTAAAGGTACCTTACGGTATTGCATATTGCAAGTCATTACACTCATTATCATCTTCGCCCATAATCTTCGAATTTAAGCTGTTTCATCTCTTATTCCATTCATTAAGTAGTTTGAATAATCATTATCATCACAATAAGTGCCAATAATTCATATTTCATTTATTTACCTACCTACTGCGTGACCGTTAAAAATCATAGGTAAAAATAATATTATCATTACACATCAAGCTTGGTTCAGCAAAGCGCCTTACGTTTTTTGAATAGCAATACGCATTCTGCAAAATTTTTGCCTTTTTCTTCCAGGACTTATTGCTATTTACTTATCGCCAGTAATTTGAGTTCTTCCTTTTTTTTTGCGTTAGTTGTTTTTTCATAAGATTATATCTTATTAAATTATATTAAAATGGCTGACATCAAAAGCCTTATTAAAAAACGTGCCTCAATCAAAGCAAAGCTTACGCAATTTTCATCATACTTAAGCATTTCTCAATCATGTGAAAAGTTGAGCGAGGTACAAGTTGTTGAAGTGGAGTATCGACTTAATATTTTCGAGAACTTATACGAAAAATATGATAATTTACAGACTGATTTGGAGGAGTTGGTGGATGACCCGAGCGAGCAATATGCGGAACGTGAAGAGTTGGAAAAGCAATATTACACCTTGGTGGCTGCAGCGCGTCAACTGATCTGCAGCGCTCGCAAACAACTAGCTGGGGACTCCATATCAGAGGTGGATTCTTGTATTAAGCACACACACAAACATAATTCGATACGTTTACCTAAAATTGATCTTCCTACATTTTCCGGAAGCTATCATGATTGGCTGGAGTTTAGAGATACATTCCTTTCAATTATACACAATAATGGCAGCATTGATAACATAACCAAATTGCATTATCTTCGTGCTTCTTTGAAAGGTAGTGCTTCTCTTGTTATTGATAATCTCGACTTTAGATCAGATAATTATGACGCTGCCTGGAAGTTGCTCTGCGATAGGTATGACAACAAAAGATTGCTTGTCAATAACCACGTTCAAGCTCTCTTCAGCGTGCAACCTATCAGCAAGGAATCTAGTAAGTCATTACGTCACGTGATTGATATAACTAATAAAAATTTGAGAGCTTTGTCTACTCTAGGGCAACCTGTTGAACATTGGGACACACTGATAATTTATATTATGACTAGCAAACTTGATCAAGTGACCAATCGCGAGTGGGAGGAGCATAGAAATTCCCTTTCAGAGCCTCCAACATTAGCTGTTTTTATTGAATTTATAAGTAACAGAGCTGACTTGTTGGAGACGCTTGAGGAATCTAGGTCGTTAACATCTAAAAGCGAAAGCGTTTACACACAACATAATAAAACTAAATTACATTTTGGAACAGAAAATACTGTAAGTAAACCTCTGTCATGTCCTATGTGCCAAGGGGATCATTTTATATTTCAATGCGAAAAGTTTAGAAACCTGCCCGTTCAAGCCCGTATTAAGAAGGCGCAAAGTTCCAACGTATGCCTAAATTGTCTTAGACCAGGTCATAATATTTACAAATGCAAACTAGGAAACTGTAAATATTGTCGTGAAAAACACAATACCTTATTACATATTGATCGTGACGCTGTTCCTAATCATCAAAATAATGTTCTTGCTACTGTTAATCACCTTTCTACATCACGAGTTGTCTTCCTTTCCACAGCGCTTGTCAACGTGTCGGACGCTGATGGCAACCTTCATACTGCACGAATCTTGTTGGATAATGGAAGTACGGCTAACCTAATTTCAGAAGAATTTGCTCGTAAAATTAACATCTCCACCTACACAGTTGAGTCTAAGGTAAGAGGCATTAATGATCAATCCTCTTATTGTGCAAAGGGTTGCTTAGTTTCAATCAAATCGGTAGATTGTAATTATGAAGTCGATATTGAATGCTACGTCTTATCCAAAATTTCTTCGTCGGTACCAAATACATATATTGATGTGGACAATATATTATGTATACCGACCAACATAGTTCTAGCTGACCCACAGTTCTATATTCCGTCTTCGATCGACATTCTAGTTGGCGCGGAAGTCTTTTGGAACATCATAGGCACCAACCGTATAACCTTAGGCAAATCAATGCCCGTATTATTTGAGTCCAAGTTAGGTTGGCTTATATCAGGCGCAATTAACCTGCCTAACCAGTCAAACTCCTCATCCCATCTATGTATGCTTGCAGATAACTTACTGACAGACTTAGATCGTTTCTGGGAGTTAGATTCAGTTTCTTCAAAACATAAACTGAGTTGTGAGGAGCGTTCCTGTGAACAACTATTCGTAGAGTCCACTTATCGCGATGCGGATGGACGGTTTGTGGTAAGCATTCCACTTAAAGAGTCACCTGACGTGCTGGGTGACTCATATCTAATGGCTAAACGCCGTTTTTTATGCCTTGAACGTCGTTTAGCTAAAGATCCTCATTTTAAAAGGCTTTATGTCAACTTCATGAGGGAGTACATTAATTTAGGGCACATGTCTAAACATAATTGTCAAGCATCTATTTCAGCCTTTTCAAATTATTTACCACATCATGGTGTACTGAAGGAATCGAGCTCTACTACCAAATTAAGAGTCGTCTTCGATGCTTCTGCCATTACATCATCGGGTAAATCCTTTAATCAAATCCAGATGGTGGGTTCTTCTCTACAAGATGATTTACTTACAATATTACTCAGATTCCGTCAACACAAAATCGCGGTAAGTGCGGACATCGAGAAGATGTACCGCCAAACACTTGTTCATGACATCTACCGACCGTTGCAAAAAATTCTTTGGAGGGAGGAACCCACATATCCATTAGAAACATATGCCCTGAACACCGTGACGTACGGCACCGCATCAGCGCCTTTTTTAGCTACTAGGTGTTTGGTTAGACTGGCAGAGGAATGTGATGATTTGTCAACGCGATTCACAATAGCACATGACTTTTATGTAGATGATTACCTGTCTGGAGCATCATCTGTTACAGAAACGATAAATAAGTGTCGTCAAGTCATCGCTGTTCTTCAATCAGCCAAGTATAATCTTCGGAAATGGCAGTCTAACTCAATTGAAGTGCTACAAGGTCTTTCAAAGGGTGATGTGACTTCTGATATAGTTAATCTTAGCGATAACGAGGTGTCCAAAACTCTAGGGCTTAATTGGATGTGCTCATCGGATACATTTTCATTTTCAATAAATTTAATTTATAGTGACATCGCTACAAAACGTAAAATTCTGTCAGTCATAGCACAGATATTTGACCCCATTGGCTTGGTCGTTCCATGTATTGTAGAAGCCAAGATAATCATACAGCAATTGTGGCTTGCAAAGTGTTCTTGGGATGAGCCTGTTCCCGAACAGATTCAGCATGCATGGAATAATTTTCAAATGAGTTTACCTCTTTTAAATGATTTCAGAATACCACGGTGGATAACGTGTGATTCAACGTCTTCTGTGCAATTGCATGTTTTCACTGATGCATCTGAAAGGGCTTATGGGGCATGCATGTACGTCCGCAGCGTATCGCAGAGTGGTAAGGTTCATGTCCATTTGCTTACCGCTAAAAGTAAGATAGCTCCGGTCAAGTCAATGACCATACCCCGACTCGAACTGTGTGCTGCTCTATTGGGTTCAAGGCTGTATACAAAGGCACGTCAATCACTTACTTTACATATTGATGATTCTTATTTTTGGTGTGATTCCACCATCGTTTTGGGTTGGTTGTCAGCATCGCCGACGCAGCTAAAGACTTTTGTTCGACATCGAGTGTCTGAAATTCAGGAAACTTCGGGGGGCAGGGTTTGGCGATATGTTCCGACACATGAAAACCCCGCAGACCTCGTTTCGCGTGGACTCAGAGCTGACAAGCTATTATCTACCTCTCTGTGGTGGTCAGGACCACAATTCCTTCACAAAGATATATCTTCATGGCCTCAATTTCCTGAATCACATCATCAAGAACTCGAAAACCTACCGGAAACAGTTACGTCTTATCATGTTCATATTTCAAACCATACTGATAATCTAATTTCTAAATTATGGTCAAAATTTTCTGATTTTAACAAAATTCAACGGTTTACAGGATATTTAATACGATTTAT
Source organism: Acronicta leporina (assembly GCA_947256265.1). Lineage (NCBI taxonomy): Eukaryota > Metazoa > Arthropoda > Insecta > Lepidoptera > Noctuidae > Acronicta > Acronicta leporina. The sequence goes on along the minus strand of OX366532.1, from coordinate 11,370,466 downwards.
AGACATCAAACTCAAGAAACTACCATCTTCTTTCGGTCCACTTACATCTGAAGAATTAAACAAGTCATTATACCTCTTGATAAGATTATGTCAACAGGAGTCGTTTCCTGAAGAGTATAAACTTCTTTCATCAGGAAAGGACTTACCAGCAAAAAATAAGTTATTATCGCTTTCTCCATTTTTTGACAAAACATCTTGTCTAATTCGTGTTGGAGGCAGGTTAAATAATTCGTTTTATGATTTTAACACTAAGCATCCTATTCTTTTATCGAATTCACATATTGTTTGCAAATTATTATTTGACATGTTCCACCTACGACTCTTACATCCTGGACCTCAGCTATTACTGGCCACGATTCGTCACCACTATTATCCGATTGGCGGTAGAGTATTAGCTAAAAAGGTTACACATCAGTGCGTTAAATGCTGTAGAATCAAAGCTAATACCATGCAACCTATTATGGGTAACCTTCCCGAGCAGCGACTACACTTAGAATTCCCTTTTTTGGATTCAGGTGTCGATTACGCGGGACCAATCATGATAGCTGACCGGAAGGGCAGGGGATGTAGACTCGTCAAATGCTTTATATGTGTGTTTGTGTGTTTAGCTACGAGAGCCGTCCACCTTGAACTTGTGTCGGACCTAACGAAGGAGGCTTTTCTTGCTGCCATGAACCGCTTTATTGCTCGACGGGGAAAGCCACGTAACATTTTTTCAGACAACGGGAGCACGTTCGTTGGTGCTTTCAACGAATTGGCCAGCCTTCTTTCACAAGATTTAAACTTCAGTGAGATAGATTCTGGTATTAACTTTTCTTTCATACCAGCCTATACTCCCCACTTTGGTGGATTATGGGAGTCTGCGGTAAAGTCTACCAAACATCATCTGAGACGTATTTTAGGATTAACAAATTTAACTTTTGAAGAGATGGTAACATGTTTGATTCAAGTGGAGGCTATCTTAAATTCAAGGCCCATAACTCCACTTTCCAATGATCCTTCAGACCTTATTCCCCTAACCCCGGCCCACTTCCTTATTGGACGGTCGCTCATTATGTTGCCTCATCCACAGATTGAGAACACCAACATCAATAACTTGCAACGGTTCCGTCGCATCGAATATTTGAAGCAGCACTTTTGGACTCGCTTTTCCAATGAATATATTATTTGGCTTCAAGAAAGAACCAAATGGCGCCGATCGTCAGGGGAGCTCAAGGAAGGATCTCTTGTCGTCATTAAGGATAAAAATTCACCTCCTTTATTATGGCTTTTAGGACGCATAGTCAAGGTGCTTCCTGGCAGAGACGGCATCGCGAGAGTCGCCGACATCCACACACGCAAGGGAGTCATTCGGCGAGCATTCAACACCATCTGCCCGCTACCAGTCTCCACTGCTGTTGAAGATACTTCAACCCGGGGAGTATGTTGAGTCGTACAACTCAATAGCAATGCCGAGGCGGGCTACGAGAGGAGCGGGGCGGACGCGACGGGTCGACATTCCACCGTTCTGCGCGGCCTCACCTAACGAGTCAGCTGTTACTTGCGTTAACGCACAGCCGCGTACTCGCCTTATATCAATTACTGTCATAATACCGTAACATCTTGCATTTCAAATTAATTTTAATTAGTATTGTTAATTGTTGTTCAAGTGCATATTATATACATCATTTATATACAGTCCACTAGTGTTATTACCTCATCCGAGGGCTTCACAACCCCAACAGATACAAAGTAGTACGTGGAGAATAAAAAGTCACAATAATTCGCACTGCGTAAATCTTCATAAAAAGGGAGCAACAGTTTGGAGACAAGGTCAGCGTCCACGGGGTCTTCCGAGTCTTCAGAGACCGTTAACATACCATCACACCTGTATTTCCCGTCAGTAGTAGTAGTTAGTATACGTCTAGGTGTACTAGACGTATACTAACTTAGGTCCCATGTAATAGGCGGCGAGCCTTTTACCTTTAATCGGGCACAAATTCGGAACTCCGAGCTGCTACTGGGAATTTAATAGAAACACCCAATATCACTTTGCTCGACCTGGGAATCGAACGCAGGACTCTAGTGTAGCAGTCGCGCTCAGGACCTAGACTAAACTAATGAGGCAGTTTTCTGTCACTTGTCAATTCAACAAAATTCTGGAGCATACTGAACCCGCCAGAAGGACTGCTCAATGGTGTACGGTATCTACCTTGTGTTTGGGCTCATACGATGCGTTTTGATGAGCATAAGGTAATACAAGCTGGGTGGTTAGGGTCGTAATTTGCAGGTTACTCAAAATTGTAAACCTAACCTAACATGTTTTTGTACCACCTAATTGATTTGTGTTTGCTATTATAATATGCTCATGTTTGTCAACATTCCGCATATATTTATTATATTCTACTATAGATCGCGGTTTTAAAGAAGTGCTATTCCTACTACGGTTTCTTACCTGTATAAAATCGCAATTATGCTCGCTTGATAGGAACAGCACTTCGCGTTTGTCCATCCATTTGGATAAAGTTACCTTATGATTATCATGGACTATGATACTCTCGCCCCTTTTTATTTTAGTTTTTAATGTTTTCGGATTTCCTTCCCTATTAATTTTGAGGGTACATATTTTTTTTTTTTAAAAAAAGCTTACTAGCAATGTGGATCGCACATTACTAGTATTCTTGTTAACCCCTCGTGCTAAGCTAAAATGCTTGTGTTACGAGTGGGTTTACGTCGGTAGTGCAATGGGTGGGTTTTGAACCGGCAACCACATGATTGCAAGTCCGGCGCCCTAGCCATTAGGCTACCGCCGCTTTAATAATGTACCATTATTTAACAATTCTCTTGCGAGAGGTACACTGCTGTAAATATAGCGAGTGGCCAGTGTTTTTAAGGCCTTCCATTAATAAATATACAACTTTATTAGTGTGCCCACGACCAGAAACCAAAGGATCGTTGGACCCAGCATATAAGTGCATTCTATAAATTATGCCTAAATTGTCCGCAAAATTATAAAATTTGAGGCCATATCTGCTTGCTTTTGACTTCATAATTATAGTGACGGGAGCTTAGCCTACCTCGCCATAACATCAAAGAATCGTCGATGGCAATTTCTCTCGTGGGATAATAAATATCTTTGATATTTTTATTTATTTTATCAATTAGGGTTTTAATTTTATTCAAGCTCGCATTCCCCTGTAAATTCCCCTGTGCACGTTTAAGGCTCTCATTTTTGCAAAAATAATGTGTTTTCCAATATTCAACAATCCTGTTATATTTAATTGTGCCCATGGGAATTATCAATGCTATAAAAGTCTTTACTGTACCCATGTCTATTGGTCGCCACTCTTTCATCATTCGACAATATTACCAGAAGCCATGTTTTTTAACTCCTCGCCACATTGATTAGTGCAAGTTAACATTAAATTCATTATTGAGGGACATAAAATCAACCAAAGAAAGTCGACAGGTTCTTCTCCCACGTCTACTTTAAGCCCCGGATTGCCAGAAAAATCCTTGTACAACTTCCCCATTTGCGATGTAGGCACCCTCCGACATCGCCAACGTTTCATATAACTCATCGCGAGAGGTAGATAGATGGCTGAGGTTCCATTATTGATCTGAAATAACATTTTCATTTATGATATGATTTAGCATCCTTTAGACTTCAGATTAAGTCCAAGTCGTCATAAAAGTAAGCATCAAACATTAGGCCGTTTAAAATTTTCCTTCATTCCTTTCACCACAAAACTAGGGCATGGTCTACAAATTTTTATTTGTTGCAAATCCTTTAAATACGTACTTTTGAGCGTTATAACTGCCTCATTAGCCAAGTGGTCCTGAGCGCGACTGCTACGCTAGAGGTCCTGGGTTCGATTCCCAGGTCGAGCAAAGTGTTATTGGGTTTTTCTATGAAATTCCCAGTAGCAGCTCGGAGTTAGGAATTTGTGCCCGGTTAATGGCAATAGGCTCGCCCCCTATTACATGGGACCTAAACATACCGGGGAACTGTGGGTGTACATTAGTACGCCTCTGCCTAACCCTTCGGGGAATACAGGCGTGATGGTATGTTATGTTAACATTCTTATTCTTTCGAATGCTATGGGATTCGTTCCTGGAATTATTTTTATTGTGCCCAAAAGATGCTTCACTGCTTTTTTCGATAGCAGCGAAATATGTTAACGTTTCGGACTTTTGCTAATTAATAACAATGAAAGCACGTTTCTCTTTCTTTGGAACTTGTAAAGACTCCGAAAGAGTATCAAAATCTGAAGGTAAGGTCATTGTCTTCGTTGATTATGTTGTCTTTCGTTACTTTTGTGTGAGCCGATAAATTTGTTTTCTCATACTTGCTTGCTTTTTGACCGATAATTTTAATGCTTCTTTACATTTTTTAAATTCAATCCGCGGTACGAGTGCTTTAGATTTTCATTGATTATTTTTCTCATTTACTTTTGTTGTCTTTACACATGCACTAGATTTACCAATAGACGTACTTCTGATTTTATCATAATGTTGAGCAGAATACTCTCCACTTTTTCCTTGTAATTTCTTTGTTTTTATTTTGATCCTTAATGCTTATTTTATTTGCTTTAACCCTTTCCAAATGTTTTTTCCGTAAAATCTCATCTGGATTATGTTTCAATCGTTCTCTATATCTTTTTTGACTTTCGGCATTTGTGATACAAGCCATGTGTTACAGCAAGAGGAAAAGTTCTTTAAAGATCATCACTTACACTCAGCGGCGCAGAATGTGGCCCAAGCGCGCTATGGAATATATTATAAAACTAAAAAACCAAACAGGTTTAAGCCAAAAATGTTTATTCTAATCTTAAATGCGAATGATTAATGATGAAAATGGTTAATCTCTAATTTAATTAAGCTCTAATAAAAAAAAACATTGAAAGAAAATTATAAAATAAAGCTATGATGGTACTTAAATAAAATTAATGGCACGAGATGAAAACTTTGTTCACTCCACGTTAGGGATCAAAACAGTTCATTAATTGCTTTTCATGAATCATCGAAGTGCATTTTCTTTTACAAGTTTCATCACATCCAGGTTTTAAGGCATAATTCTTAGAAATCTTCTCTTCCTTTCTAGTCTTCTTTCTTTCTGCAATGCAGGTTTCATGTATTTTTCTCTTGCGTATAGTTGTTCCTCTTTTAGTCAACTGATTCTGTTTTGGAGATGGCTATTCTGGTATGATGATGTTTTGTGAGTTCGGAATAATACAATCAGATCCAGAATCACTGTCATTTTGACCAACTGAACTTAAATTGTGATTGTGTCGGTGATTTCGTAAGAACGACGTGATTTGAATTTGGTATTATATCTGAATCTGAATCATTGTCACTGTATTCAACGGGATATGCGTTTGTGGTATATATGTTTTATCTTGCACAGAATCATCTGAATCAAAGTCCAAGTCATCGCTGCTGCTATGGGTACGGATGTAAAACAGAACTTGTCGACGCTTGTTGCATTAGATGACCATCGTTGTTACCGTTGTTGGTTTTTAATAATTCTATCATTTGATAACCCCTCGCACTCTTTTTCATGGTCCTAAAAATAATAGATAATTAATTATTTGCATTTAAAATACTCCATCTCATCAATCTTAATAATCTAATCGATTTAATCAAAAATATGTATAACCGATAACACCGAGATTCAGACGAACGACACCTAGCTTTACACACTGTACTATCAGGAAAATCCATATCTGACATATTACCAGGCGCGTGCGCTGCATATGATGCAAAAAGCACTGCATACCCTAGCAGTCACGGATAATTTCGCTGATCAAAGAGTATACAATAAGTACCTAAAGTATAATTAATAAATCCGTAAATCGTGGAATTACTAGAAAACTCCTAAACGCTCCAAAATAGCAACGAATCGCAAGTACACCTAATCATCTCACAAGTCACAACGCGCTTTACTGATAGGCGCTTTACACAAATTAATGTACCTAATGTCAACTACTGCGGCTGGCAGCGGCAGGAAACGGCGAATAAAAAACGTTCGCATGTAGTGATAGTTCGATTAGATTTTTGTGTCTGTGAACTGCACACATACATGAATTGCACGGGCGGTACGTGACCAACTCCAGCCGCATGGCCCGCGGTATTTGTTCCGACTAGGCTCGGGAGTCGTCGGGAGACACTCGTAAATAAATCGGAAGTCTTCGTCTTCTTAATGCGGCCAAGTATTATTGATGGATTTCCTACCTAATCACGTAGAGAAAATGATGCATTTTGTTTAAAAAGGTTTTATTTGTTCAAATATTAGAAATTATTTTTTCTTCTTATGACTCCATATTGTTTTTTTCATGTGACGAGCGGTGTTTACTATTTTGTGTACACGAGTAATTGTTATGGTTTTCTTGCAAGTTTTTTCATTTTGAAACGTAATTGTAGTGTAAATATCGTTGTTTATTTGTTTGTTTCTATAATAACTGTAGTTCTTGCATTTACGAGTCTATTCGTTGGTTTTTAAAATGTTATTTGATTGTGATGTTTTTGTTGACAATGTGTGTTTATTAAAAATTAAAAATAGGAAGTTTTCTCAACTAAAATTTTGTGAAAGGGCCCAAATTGTGTCTAAAGGTAGGTGTGTACCCGAGTTACAACAATTAAACCAACAAAAAGGAAATGTAGGTACCTACTTACCTAACTCGTAAGTTTCATGTTAAAAGTTATGAAACCTATGCCTGGCTGTGTGGTTGTGTACACACACGTAAATTATTTTGTTTCCCTTGCATTTTGTTAAGTAATTACCATACAGTGTGGACGGATTCGGGATATTCAGATTTAAATCATTTCTATTCCGCGGCAAAGAAGCATGACAACTCAGAAAAACATCTGAAGGCTTGCTTAAAATTAAATACTTTTAGTAGATCTCGTATTGAGACAAGTATTAACAGCCAGTTTCGATTAGATATTGAAAGGCATAATGCTAAAGTAGATCGCAATAGAAACATTTTTCAAAGGCTGATCGATGTTGTTCTCATATAATTTGTTTCTTTAGGTATCGTTAGCATTCCCCCCGGGGAGCGTAGTTTCATTCAGTTGACTAGCATTCTGACCGGAATTTCGATCTTTCGCTATGACGTCACGTGGTGTGGATATTCGAAAAATCAATAAAAAAAAACTGCCTTACCTAAGATCAGACCCAGTGCACGCCACTGCATATTACTATTTCTGCTTGCAGCCCTCGGCTACTATACTAGCGCTTACCTGCGCTCATCAACCAACAGAATGACAGCGTTGGGGTATTTGCTGAACCCCTTGTTTTTATTGTTGAAAAAAAAATGAAAACGAAGGAAATTGCTTAAGTCGTATACTGGCGTCGTCGTCGTATACTCTTATATCTTTATAAAGTATTTATATACAACATTTATTTACATACAGCCGCCTGTAGCTATAATGAGTTCTATTGTTTTGACAATATTATTACTTAGAGCTATAGGAGGTTTATTAGACATTTTATAATAATTATTATGAATAAGATCGACTAAGCTCTCTTAGGACGCTCACTGGCTTAATGATCTTCAAACGCGCAGTCAATTAACGGCGGCCGCGCGGCTGCATGTTTTTCACGTTTTTATACTTTATGGCCTAAGTAATAATAAGTAGTATGGCCTAAGATGTGTTCGCGCGGTCGCGGTTTCACTCACGTTGCCCCGTCCCTAAGAGTCGTAGCGTGATGTTAAATAAAAACCTTCCTTTTGAATCAGGCAGCCTAATGGCGTAGTGGCATAGGGCTTCGGACTTGCGATCATGTGGTTGCTGGTTCGAAGCCTACCCATTGCGCTACCGATGACCCACTCGTAACACAAGCATTTAGTTTGGCATGAGGAGCTTTTTAAATAATAAAAAAAAATTGAGCTAATGATAGTGACTGCACCCGTTAAGTGGTGATTCTACCTGTCGTACTCAGCAACATTCTCTATAAAACCCGTACTTACCTGATATATGAACTATTCTCTAAATCGACACTCAGTATGAGCGGTATCATATAGAAAGAATTACCTAATTTTACATTATGGCTGACCATTCACATGAACCCGCCATATTCAAATCTCAAGTGGTTTTTCACAATTTGTATATCTGCTATACTTCACACACACACATTCTAGATTCATGGCAGTAGTAATTGCAACTAAGTATACAATATATAAAACTGAGAATTAAAACCTTTGTTTAAAAATTAGTTATTGTAGCTAAAAGTAGTGTAATTCGACAATTTCGGCCGTTGGCACAGTTATAGGCAAGGCTGGATAAGGATTTTTGAGCAAAGGTTTTAGTTTATAGTTGTATAGTATTAATGTCGCTACTGCTATGGATCTAAAATGTGTTGTAGACCTGAAAAACTGATTGAAATTTGGATTTGGTGGGCTCAGGTGTACGATCCGCTTTAGTTATGAGTTAGTTATCATAATATAATATACTTATGCGAGGTTTACTTAGGACTTAATATTTTCCATATCTAATCATGTAAAATCCCTGGTGTGCGGGTCTAACTCGCACTTAACTGATTGTTTATGTTGATTGATACTTAGTTAAAGTAAGTTGATCTCATGATGTAAACAATGTGTGCTTTAAGAAATGTGTTAAGCAAAGCCCAGAATGCCTTCGTGTGGATCGGAACGGTAAGTGTAATCTTACATATAATAAGAATGTAAGTGAGCCGTGTCTGTACATTGCTTATATTTACAAAAAAAAACGAATTTGGGGGACTCAGAATCGGTAACACAATCCATTTCTATTATTTTTGGAACTTTTGTCTGTCTGTTTGTCTGTCGGTTTGTCTATCGGTTTGTCTGTATGTTTGACCGCGCATCAAATGATAACTACTGAAGAGATTTGGAGGAAGTGGGCAGGAATTCATAGCCTGTTTCTTGGATTAACATTTAGGCTATTTTAAATTCAAATCGGTTCTCTCTATCAAAAGTTATTAACATTTTAATTATTGAAAACGTTGAATTTTAAAAATAAGCATTGAATTCAATTTCTTTTTCAAGTATTTCTGTACTAGACTAGCACGGATCAAATATTATAACAGAATCAAGTAATAAAATTAAAAAATACACTTATTCGGACTAAATAAGATAAAACAAGAAAATAAAGCAGATCAGTCAGAAACCATTATTGTGACCAGGAATTGATTATTAGTACAGTTATTCTAACTCTACTTACACAAGGCATCACGGGACATACATAGGACTTATCCAGCGAGCATCAGCCGGTGTAAAAACTAAATATATAACTATAACTTGAGTAGGGTAAAGAAGTAAACAAAGAATGACAATTTATTCTCTAGAAGACTAACACGACATCGTTATTACCTCAATGAAATTTGATTCCATAACAGGTGTCATTTTGAGTTGACAATTTTGACAATTATTCTGTTCTTCTTTATAGCATCCAGCTTTAAAGTAACTGATTTTATAATGTGAAACCTCCATAGTGTAGATTCTAAACAGTTTCCATCTAATCAAATCATAAAATAATATACCACGTATGTAACTTTGTATAATAAATAAAAAAATGGGTCATTTAATAATAATAGTAGTAGTAAGTAAAATAAGTCAATGGCGCTAAGTGTATTCAAAAAATGGAAAACCAGAATCCTTTTTTCTATGAGATTTTTCGAGGTAGTTAGTTGAAACTTGGAGAGGACAACGTCTCTCAGGTCAGCTAGTGTTATAATAAAATTATGAATTTATTAATTCTAATTAAGTATATAATTTGATAAAAACTTTTATTTGAAAACAATAACACTTATTTTACTATGCACAGCGCATTGCGATGGCCTTGGTGGTGCTGCTGCAGCAGCCTGGCGACGGCTGAGATGCCGGCCGCTCCTCCGCCGTCAGTTACCAACTCTTGGAGCAGTGTGGCGACGGCTGAGGTGCCAGCCGCTCCTCCGCCATCAGTCACCAGCTCTTGGAGCAGTGTGGTGCCGGCCGCTCCACCAGCCGCTCCGCCGCCGTCACTCGCCAGCTCGTGGAGCAGTGTGGCGACGGCTGTTTATTATTATTATTAGTAGTAGGTAGTTTTAAAAACAAACAAACTTATTTACTAAATGTATAACTATAAACCAAGATTTAGTAATAAAAAAATATTGTTATACCACTGTTTCATTTATCTCACAATAATGTATGCAAATAGCGATCCAGGAATTGAACCCGTGACCAACAGCCGCACTCGCAACAATTTTTTTTATGTCATAGGGGGGCAAAAAAGCAGTCGGATCACCTGATGGTAAGCAATAACCGCCGCCCATGGACACCCGGGGGTGGGCAACGTACTTGCGACTCATCTGGTGTTGCAGAGGAGTCGCAAGGGCGTTGCGCGCCTTTTAAAAGGGTTTGGGCCTCCGGTAACCTCACTCACTCGGCGAAACACGTTTCACGGCGGTTTTCTGTGAGGCCGTGGTATCACTCCGGTCGAGCCAGCCCATTCGTGCCGAAGCATGGCTCTCCCACGTGACAAAACTACTAGAACAATGCGGCAGTGAAGTAATCTTAATGCAGATGATTTTGCATTGCGTCTGTAATTTGTAACTTGATGGGTCTATGCACTATTAAAATTAAGGTATAATAATAAATTAGAAGGTATATTTTGAGTATTACCTGAGGCTACTAGTAATTATCCAGGCAAAACTCGCACTCGTCCGGTAAATAATGTTCGTATTTACACATTTCATAGATTGGACACCAAAAATAATTACTATTTATCATATAGTCTATATTTAAGCCAAAACTTAAGTCTACAATAAAATGTTCCGGCTGACCCGGCACTATAATAAACTCTATGTCACAATTGAGGCACCTATTGGATAGGATAAAATGGGTTGACACCCACGGCCAAATTAAAAAATGTTCGATCATGTGGATATAATCGTCTCTAAACAGATACCTGTCCACATCCATAAAAATAACCATTTTGAATTACACTTTAAAAAAAACTAAATTTCGTACTAACTGTTAACGGAATACTGGTGGAGGTTTACTGAGCTGCGTTAAGTTTATTAACAGGCTTATATTACACATTGAAACAAAGCCACTATTATACTAATTTCGTAATAATTATAATACGTAAGAAAGCTTATGTTCCTAGTCATGAACTATTTTAAAGAGACGCCGACAGTCGCAACTCTGGATATTTAATCTGTGCCTATAACAATAAATTAATTTAAAATAAACACTAAAATAATCTAACGCAGCACTGTGCCAAATATAAATAAACAAACCTTACAAAATTATTGTTTACAAAACCACATAATTAATCGATCACCTTTGTTCACAAATAATAACAAGAGAGCACTGTTGTCGGTCATTAAGTGCATTTCAACACTGGGAATGTAACAAAAACATTCAATAACTCTAAAATATAAACGTGTTAGTTGCGGCTCAAAAGAATGCATAATAAGAAGTAAGTAATCGCATTGCGGCCATTTTACGGCCACGGTACTGATCGTATACTTGGCTGCTGCTGGATCCAATTTTGCACTAAGCGCGAGCGGTGTATAGGACAATTGTCCTGGATAAAAACAATTTCGGGCATTTCGTCCTCTGGATACACCACTCGTACTGTAGGCGAAAAGGTATCTTGCAGCAAGCTCAAATAACTTTCACCATTTGCCCTCTCTGGGATATAGGCTAGTTCCCCAGGACCTGCCGCACTCATCCAAGCCCACATGTTGACCACAACTCTTCCCGACTCATTATTTGGGATAACATTTTTCGGCTCGTACCGAGTATTATTCACACGCCATAGATGCCGACGACCTACCTGGCTTGACCTAAAACGTTTTTCGTCGGAAAATATCGCGTGTGAAAAATCGAAGTCTCGATAATCTCGCGCGAAGCGAACTCGGGCCTGTTTATGGGCTTCACTTAATATAATTTTGCGAGCCGGTTTCCTATTATGAATGCCCGCACGATGCAACGCATTTCGGACCGTTTGCAAAGAGCAATTAAATGCTCCTGCAAATACTCTGGTTGACACAAACGGTTCTTCGTTATATGTTTCAACCATCGTCTGAAGCCGCTCAGGAGTAATTATATGAGGTGTTGTTGGTGGAGGCTGGCTTCGCACAAGTCCTTCGCTGTCGTACCGTCGGAGCCATAAGGTCTCAGCACACATATGGGATCGGAAAGGGATCGTAACCGTAACGCCTTTCGCCTCGCTGTCAACCAGGCGTCAACCTACCGTATGCACGTAACGAAAGCGTATCAGCAGCGCCTGTACGTCAACTCGGCTACGGCTAGGCGACACCGCGCTTACGCCTCGCCGCCCCCTGGCTGACCTGGTTGGCACCAGATCAGTTTGAATCCAAACGTTAAGTGTAGCGCACGGTTATGTCTTGGTTTACAATACGTGAGTTGGCTATCATAGCCATAGCACTTGATGAAGAGGAAAAAGAAAATAGCAAGAAAAAAAGAAAAAGATATTGGGTACACAGTATGAATAAAGCAAGGAAGTACTCCTTGAAGGGGAATTTCGGACTATAAAAAAACATTTGATGGATGATGAAGAGAAATTTTATATTTATTTTCATATGCCGAAATATCTCTTTTATAACATATTGCAGTCTATAGATGAATGTACATATAAGGAAGAAGAATACAACATTCAGAGAAACAATATCGCCCGAAGAAAAACTAGCTGTAACGTTAAGGTGAGAAATTGCATTTGTTTTTGGAATTTTTAATCTGGTCTACATAAATATTTGTACTATAATTTTAATGTTTGTATTATCTCTATTGTTCTTTTTTTTAAGTGTACAAAAAAAAGACTCGGTTCCGAAACTACAAGATAGATTAATTTTTATCCTCTGTCGATAACCCTCATTTGCGATCAGGTGTGCACAGGGGATGTACGTTTTATGTCTGGTGTATGTGTGTATATATTTTGTGTGATTGCGTAAGGTATTTTAGTAAATGCAACTTTTTGTAGTTTAGGTAAAAAAAAAATACCCATAAATCACATATTTTTTTATTATACAAAACTATATTATTAAATCCAAAAATTATGGCAATTAAACAAAAATAGCGCCACAACAAAAATACAATCATTGTATAAATTAAAGATTGTTTGAAGTATCAAGATCGTCAGCATTTGACGCGCCATTTTCTTCTAAGTTTGAAATATTAAAATCATGAATGTTTGAAGCGCCAGATGTTGATTGTATCTCGTGGCTAATGTTATTTAGAGTGGTATAACCTCGAGGCATGTCATCTTCTCTTTGGGGAATGTAAGGGTTGCGATAACTATAATAGCTTTGTTTCTCTGCGATTTCTTTTAACTCCATTTCCGAAACTGCGTTATATATTTTACTTTTCATAACAGCTTGGTTATATTCTGAAAATTTTTTAACCGTTGCCGCAATGCTCTTAAAAAATGTATCTATCTCATCTTCTTTTTTGGTTTCGTTGTGATTTAATAAATATTTCATTAAAGTTTGTGACGCTGAATTTTTTTCAATATTAAGATTTTTTTTTTTTGAAATTTTGGATGCAACTGAAGATGCAGAAGACTCAGGACGCGGCGAAAGTGGAGTAGTTTCCGCTTGTAAGTTTTCTGGAGACTGAATTATGTTTATTGAGTTCTGTGAATCATCATTACCCAAGAAACTGCTAACATCTGAACCGTCATCATCATCAACCGAAGAGATCGTATTTCTTTCTTTGTAATGAGGTACTAAAAAACTCATTTCATCTTCAAAGGTCCACTTTTTCGTCGTCGGGGCTGCCTGACCACTTTTAGTTTTACGCTTCTTCATAGCTCGTCGGTGAGACTCTCTAAGATTTAACCAAGTTTTCTTGCACTCAGATTCTGAAATAAAATAAATCATGGTTAACTATATCAAGCGCATGTAGTTACACATGTATGTGTGAAAGGGAGTACGTACACACACATTCACATAAACATATACACGTATTATAAAACGTATATTAAATATACATTTATTGTTGCAGGTACTTCATAACTGGATCTACATTTACTAATTTATCATCGAGCTTCCGTTTAGGAGAATCAACTATTCGTTTGATAGTAATAGATGTGTGCAATGCAATAATAAATAAATTAATGCCAATTCATATACCTCAACCAACTACAGCCACATGGCAAGGAATCGAAGAAGGATTTAAAAATAAATGGAACTTTCCGAATTGCATAGGCGCCATTGACGGCAAACATGTAAATATAATTGCACCTCCCAATAGTGGATCGTTGTTTTTTAACTATAAAAAAACATTTTCTATTGTTTTGTTAGCTATAGTTGATCCTGAATACAGATTCATAGCGGTTGATGTAGGAGCCTATGGAAAAAACAGCGATGGCGGAATCTATTCATCATCTACATTTGGAAAGGCACTTGAAAGAAACACATTCAGACCCAGTTTCACCAATTTCTATGTAACAAGGCATTAACTAATCAGCATTTAAAATTAACAAAGCTGTTAAAATAGGATGTGTCCCACGACGAAAATGTAACAGTGCGTTACTAAATCAAGCATTTATTGAATGATACACAAAGCATTCACTCACATTCTAATACGACCAAAACAGTAAGTCATAGCAACGTATATCAATGTTACTGATATGTCAAATATTGTAACTAGTCGTATAATAATGTAATACGGCCGAATTTATTACATCGTTCTTTTTCTCTAATTCAAAAGCAACCGGAGTATTTTTATTTTTGATAGATAAAACGTCAACAATAAATTGTCAATAATCATTTTTGTGTTCTGTTGTGCGGATTTTTTTCATATTTTTAAATTATAATCTCTGTGAAAAGTACCTTCACCCATAGCCCTCACCAGAAGAAATATCTAAAAAACATTCGCGCTGAATTTTTCTTCGAACGAGAACTAAATTTTGGTATAGCTCATCATTGAAGACAAAGATGTTATGAAGAATAAAATATGATGCCACTGCTAATAAAAACGAAGATTGGAGCAAACCACAATCACTTCTTCGAGCTTTTTCAATGCCATGGTACTCAGTGTCATGGAACAATTCAATCATGTGGGGATAATATACAATATAATATTCTCAACAGGTAGGAACAAATTTTGAGTTATCTATATGAACTAAATGTTTGTTACTATTTTATTTCAGTGTTTATTACTTAGGTGAAATGTTTAAAGTATTGCACGTTTTTCAGATACGATTTCAAACTTCGATAAATGACGAATTGGTGCAAAGCAAAACTGAATTACTTATTGATGACAAATCACTAAAAAACATGGTGAGGCTGAGGCAGCGATGACACAGTATAGCTATAAGAAAAATCAAGACAACGGAAAATGAAGAAGGAAATATCTACTCCAAATTAATTCGAAATAAAGTCGAAAATGGCTGGTTAATAACATAATTATGCAGTTTTATTTATTTTATATAGTAATTATATCTTTACCAAACTATGAAAATAATAAGTTCAGTATGTATAGTATTTAAAACTAGTATCCTACACACCAATAGGCCTTAGGCAAAACTTCCTGTTTAGGCTAAGTGTTGAGCTAAGTTAGTAGGTCCTAAGCACGATCGCTATGCTACAGGCTATGACTTCGATTCCCAGGTCAAATAAAATGTTATTGCCTTATTGGTTTTTTCTATAAAATTCGCAGAAGCAGCTCAGAGTTTGGATTTGTGCCCGGTTAATGGCAAAAAGCTAGCTCTCTATTCATCCAAATTTTCTAAAACAATCCAATATAAAATGATTCGCCTTAATTAGACCTTCATGAAAGGATCTCCTTTGTTCTTTCAAAACGATTTTGACAGTACACAAGTCATAGTAACAGTTTGTTAAAAATTTAACAGACCCGCAGAGCAGTGATTAGATTTAACAGCTGATTAAGCAATTTAACAAGCTATTAGCATGTGGTGGGACACTCACAAACCTTAACAGTGTGTTAAAATATTAACAGGCTGTTAAATTAACAAACATAGTATGGTGAAACTGGGTCTTAATATTCCATGTGACAAACCATTACCAGGAACTAATCATGCAATGCCACATGTATTTGTGGGAGACGAGGCATTTCCATTGAAGACATATTTATTAAGACCATATCCTCGCTCAAATACACGGAGACTATCAGATCCTGAACGGCAATATAATTACCGCTTATCACGAGCTAGAAGGGTTGTTGAAAACGCTTTTGGAATTTTATATCAAAAATTTGCGATTTACAACAAAAATATTAAATTGCATCCAAAGTTTGTAGATAAAGTGGTATTAACAACTTGCATTTTACACAATATGATGAGGACATATAACATTGAGATGAATTTACAGGAACCGAACAGAACAGAACAGGAAATTACAGTTGAATTCGGCGAAGACCGATTGTTAAGTCAATTACCAAGTATTAGTGGTGCCCATATGGCTACCGCTTTTAATGTACGTGAAAAGTTCAAAACATATTTTCAAACTTCTACCGGACGAGTTCCATGGCAGTAGCTTTTAGCTTTAAATATTAATGTTAATTCTTAATGGATATTCCAGTTAAATTTTTCATTATAATTATATTAATCACAACTGTTTTATTTCCCATACATACCTACATACGCGAAAAACATTAAATAAATAATTAAATAGGAGTAGGTACTTACCAGATTGCTTTAAAGTAATACTTATTTGTTTCCAAGCCTCGTCCTTTTTTATAGTATTGCTGTATTTAGCATCACTTAAGTCATATAAATATGGATATTTTCTCACTTCTTCAATAAGTTTCTCCCTTTGCATCGTTATTTTGTGTTTGAATCGAACTTAAAATTTTAAATAAAACATACGCGCAACACGAATGAAATACTCCTTGCGAATGGCGGCGTCTTTAGCAGGCAAGTCGCGGGAGGGGAAAGGGGAAAGGGTGGACGAAGAGATGTGAGCTCGGGTACGGAGAGACGTAAGCGCGGGGACGGAGAAACGTAAGCGCGGGGACGATGAGCCGTAAGCGCGGGAATTCAAGTTCGGAGCCTGTTCCGAGGCGAGGCGATTACGTTATTATTCCGATTAGTGTGCGTTGCAGTAGGGAGTTTAATACAAACCATTCTGAACGGCTCGAGGCGATACGGTGACGATCCCTTTCCGATCCCATATGTGTGCTGAGACCTATAGACGGACAGTCGTTCTCTGTAGAAAGTAAATTAACTTTACTAAAAAATATTTTTTACTACAATGACTGCTTAATGACCGCCTATTAACTTATACAATAACGCAACAGTCAACAAAAATGCGTTAACAAAAGAAAAGGCCTAAGTAATTACTTTTAGTTTGACATCTGGAGAGTGAAAAAAAACTTGTTCATTGCGAATGTGTGGTAATTTCCGCCTTCAAAAAGAACACAGAAATGTGTTTTGTAAAGCAGTTTCGAAACTTGATGCTCGTTATTTAATTGGGCGTCAACTTTAATGAAGTCGAAATCGTGTAGATATCTAATCGATCAAACAAAAAAAAATTGAATTATACCTACTTTTTATGGATTTTATCGCGTTATAAGTATTTATATTATTTAATTTTTAAAAGCCAACGCCGCCGTTCCCGACATCAGTTTGTGAAAAAACTCTTGACTAAGCCCAGCACTGCATATTTGATAAACCAGCAGTCATCGTGCGAACTTTGTTCTAAGCGCAGTGTGTATTTGCCGTTCCTACAAATAAATTCTAAAAGTGATAAAAAATCTACTTATTGAGGGAAATTTCTAGTGTATAATGTTGGAAAGTACATAAAAAAAAACAATGCGATTGCGATTCTGACCAGCACAGTTGTCTGACCAGAATCTAAAATCTTTCACGCCATCCTTAACCTTGTCGTTAACAAAAGAAAACAAACAACTAGCCACTTCATTGGCGCCACGTCTAGCAATTATCTCATCCCACATGTAACATGTAGCTTCCTTTAACCCAGCATCAAACACTGTAAAATTATATACTGATAATTTCCTCTTGTAATACAGTACACTAATTTCAGCGTGTGGAGTGTTATTTATTTTTTGGAAATCAAACATCGCTGTGCAAATTTCAGAAGGATTCGATTGAGCTTCAATTTTATCGGCGTTTTTAAAAGTCCTGGCAAGATTTTTATTTTCCATGTGTGCCTTATGCTTCAGTTTATCATCATTGGTAGGCGTGGTGTTATTTTTCATTGCGTGGCATAGGTCACATTGGTCTTTTTTAGGTATATAAAAAGCTATATTTAATTCCTTATTAATAATATCTTTGTACTGTCTTACAGAAGTAGCTATATTTTCAGTTATATTCAGATCTTTACACCATATAATATACAGGTCGTACATCTTCTTAAAGTTCAATTCACAGTCTAAGTACTGTTTATTTGAGTCTTTGCGCGTATAATGACTTTCTATGGGTGCAAAAGATTTTACATGTTGAATTACATTTTCTTTCATTGCCGCAGTTATTATAGTTGGATGATTTTGATGAAAGCCTCTCATATCTTTAGTACAAATACCGATATTTTTATCATGCTTATCGATGGCAGATTGTATAAAAGTGTTACTTATAGAAAACGTATTTTTAAACATAGTTTTGCAAACCATTACCTTCTTGTGGCCAATATTAGACAAAAGAGGCAAAAAAAACTTGTAAACATTTAACCTCTTAGAATCTTGTGTCCATTGTTTTTTTCTTATTTCTTTTACGTGTGACGCTATAAAAGACCACTACTGACAATGGTCACCTAGATTCCAAAAGGTTTCGAATATTTTTTGGCGAGCTACCACACCAAACTTCTCAAAACATTTTAATCGACAATTAGATGCACATGGACCCTTCATTTGTTTTGCCATTTGTTGTTTTCCGGATCGAGATGTATGAGCTTCACCTATGTTGCCTTCCTTTTTTCATCTAGCCAGTTAGATTTATTAGTAATTCTGTTCTTTGTAATTGTTTTTTTCACATACTGACGCTTTCTTTTACGTTGACGCGGTGTTGATGAACCGGACATTTCGCTGGATCCTAGGGGGCTTGATCTTAAGGTTGCATCAGATAGGATAACCGTACTTTCGCTTAAGTAGTTACATTCATCAAGTCCATGCATGTCGTTTGGAGACAATCCAAACGACATGCATGGACTTGGCATTGGTGTTGAAACCAAAGATTCGGAAGCTGTTGAAATAACATCATGGGCAGTTCTTTCATTGATATCATTTTGAAGTGTTGGTTGTGGTTAGTGATGGGCAATGCTAATAATCAGTTAATAGCACTTGAATATTAATCGATTAAAATCAAGCTTAATAGCTATTAATAGCCAATATGGATGATAACCCTGCTGTTAATGCTATTTAGTGATTGAAAATTTTCCTTCATGGTTTTCAGGCTTAGGACTGTCAGATTAGATTAACTTTTCTCTTTCGTTGTGAGTAAATTTATGTGTAATATAAATAATATAAAACTAATCTGGCCCATTTAAAAATTTTCAATCAGCTACATATTTACAGTGATGTGTTTTTAGTTGTTTTTTTATAATTATTAATCTGTCACGATTGCATTTTTTTTACTTTTTTATATATTTGTTTTTTTTATTCTTCGAATCAATTTCAAACCTATCAAACACTGGATTCTTCAAAATCTTGTAGGTTTGGCACATCTAATGAATCAAGCTCTAATGGATCCATTTCTGGTGTATGTATTTGCGAAGGTTCAGTGTCACAGGATATTTCATCTCTTTCTGGTGTTGGAGAGCAGGGTTCCGAATAGCAATCCATGTTAAAATCACTTTCCATATTACTGCTACTACTATTAGCTGTCAGTCTGTTTTCCAAATTCCAGTTGTGTGATATATAAGTTATTTTTCCTGCTCTTTCAGTAGTCAGTTTATTTCGTTTATTAGTGTGTATATCACCTTGAGTACTAAAAGTCCTTTCAGTGGCTGCTGAGGTGCAAGGTGCTGATAGAATAGCAACTGCAATTTTATGTAGCTTAGTAGAGCTGCAAATCCCTTTCCACCAGTTAAGGGCTTCGGTTTCTTCGACTTGAGACCAAATAAAGCGATTCTTCCAAAAGCAATCTTTTGCTTTATAATCAGATAAATCTTTCATGATGCTGATTTTGAAGTGTTGGCCCAGTTCATAAATACATATATTGCATTGCCTTTATATCTTCTTCTGAATTTAACTCTATTCCATGTGAAGCAGGGTTGAGTAAATAAGCAGCCAAGTGTATTGGTTCAATAGCCATTGCAGTCCGATTATCAATAAATTTCATAATGTTTTCTTTATCATCGTTGCTAAGAACTGTAACTTCTGGCAGAACAAAGTCGATTTGTGATCTTAAATTTTTGAATATAAGAAATACTTTGTGTATTTTAGGCTTATCACCTTCTAATTTTTTTATAGCATCTGCAATAGGCTCTAAGATACATGAAATTTGCTTCAAAAGGTCCCAAAACGATTCTTCTAGCAAATTGCTTTTAACATCTGATGGAAGTTGTGTGGCTTTCTCGTCTATAGCTAGTGTTTTCAATGCTATTTTTGTGTTCAATAAACTTTTTAACAAGGTCAAATGACTACTCCATCGGGTTTTTACAGCCAGTTTAAGTGTTTCTCCGGAACCTTTCTTTTTAACTATGTCTTGAAGTAACCAACTCAAAACTTGATGGTTTTTGATCGAGTTCACGACTTTAGTTGCCATGCTTATAACTTTTTCTATTATATCAATTTTAATGAAATCATGGCAAAGTAAATTCAGGATATGAGCGCAGCAGCCCAGTCTGGTGATGTGTGGATATTGCAATTTAACTAGCTGAAAAGCTTTCTGCATGTTCTTAGCATTGTCTCCAATTAGAACAATGAATTTTTTATCATCAAATTGTTTCATGATTCTAATGATTTGATCAGAAATATATTCAGCTGTATGACGTGACTGTTCAGTAGGTAACGATTCCACAAAAACAGGTTCCGGTGTTGATAAAATAAAATTTATAATTCCTTCGTGACGAATATTACTCCACCCATCGCATTGTAAGTGCAAATACTGGCTAAGATTGACCTTCTCTGTTATAGACTGCTTAGTTTCAGTGTAACAGTTATCAAGAAGAGTCGTTGAAAGAGTTTTTCTTGCCGGTATTCTATACGATGGGTTTAACTCACTGAAAAAACTCTGCCAAAGAGGATGGTCATGTAAAGATAAAGGACAGCGAGTCACAAATACAGCCTTTGCAAATTTCATGTTTAATGTTGATTTTTTTTCAGTCGTCATGCTCATGTCCATATCACATGTATAATCAGTGATTAGTGTTGTAGATGTCTGCTGATTTTCACTTAAAGTTCTTGTTAGGCTTGAATTATGTTCTTGTTCTCGGTTTGTTATCGGGATACAATTTATGGTACCCTGCGATAAATTATTTTTTATATCAACTGGACACCTAAAGCATTTAGTTAAATGTTGAGACATTATTTTTAAATTAGCTTGTTTGTATATCATATCGCAATATTTACATTTCACAGATTTATCTGCTAAACGCTCATAATTATTCCACACGAGATCGTTCCTTGGTCTAACCATTATAAGATTATACGCACAAGTACGACACACGATACAATGCTTGTCGGTCAACGCCTGCGCAGTTACTGCGGCCACTTGTATGATCTTACGCTGTGCCCCGCCCGCGCGCCCGCGCACCCCCGTCTTCACTCCTGCGCCATTTTAACTTGCACATTATGACACTATCTACAAAATTTCAAATAATCTTAACCGTTGAAATTTGTTTTAGCGGGTAGCTCAGCTCGCTGAATGAAGTGTAATAATAATAATAATAGAGTAATACCGCGATTTTTCGTGATAGTATTGCGTAAATTACAATAAAATAATACAAACTCTTATTTTTCCTACAATACGTTAATAGCAGGGTTATCATCCATTGGATGGCTATTAATGGACACAAATTGATTATAATCGTTAATAATCCAAACCATCCGGCTATTTACCCATCTCTGGTTGTGGTGTTTCATTTTCACAGATAGAATTGTTAAGATAGTAATCTTGAATTTCATCATTCGAAATTTCCCCTACCGTATCAATTATATAATTTAAATCAGTTTGAGATAATATTATATTAGCTGATGTATGATTTTGTTCTTCATCGCTAGGTACTTCGGTAATCTGTGTTTCGTCGTTACAAACGTCCAAAGGCCGATCCTCAAGATCCAATGAAATATCTTTTCCGGAACATACTGGTGTCTCTAAAAAACAAAAGAAAGAGAAATATATTTATTTATTTATATTTTTATATTTATTTATTTATTTAAATAGATATATTTAGTTATTAAACTATAATAAAACATAAAACGCCGAAACGTAAATGAAAACAAATCCACGAATAAATTAATAGTTACACGTATAAACAAACATGTAGGACATGACTTCATATACCGCGATAATAATAAAAACGTTGTTTTTATTCATGTTTCACAGTACCTACTATTGTAGATGTATTATGAATATTTATAACTAAAAAACACACCACTTAATCTGATATTGTATCAAAACGCTAATTATTTCACTACGCGAACAAGAATCGACACGACTTATTGGGGAGTTCCCGTGAATGAAGTTATGTCAGACAAGACCGAACTCGCACCGAGTGGCGCGCATTTTTAAACACCGTACAAAAGGATAACTATAGATATCCGCATCTACGACACTTATTTGTTGTAATTATGATAGTTATTCTCTTATACGACTTGTATTTTAAGTAAAATACATAATATTAAAGAAAAAATCTTATATAGGTATGTGTATATGGACAATCTAAAGCCATAAATGCAATAAAAAAAAATTGCCACTTTTGACATGTCTTTATGTACGAAGGGGCCGTCGATTTATTGAAAAAAAAAATTCAATGGCAGAGAACATGCCTTCCCAATAATACTATGACAAGCTAAATATATTTTGTAAACTAGGTACTTCAATTGAAACATGATATGAATTATTATGGAGGTACCTCATAGGCTTATAAACTCCTGCCTCGGGCAGGAGCAGGGGATGGATCCTATCTTCGACGCTCCTCACATGAAGTGAGAGCGTCGCCAGCATCTGCTTCATCTGTTCAAGATTTAGGATTTAGGTTAGCAGGTATAAGTCGATTTCGATAGTCAAGTCGAGCTGATGTAATATTGATACATCATGATTTTACGCATACCTCATCTACAGACTCCCCCACGCGAAGCATGAGGCTCGCCGCTTGCAGGCCGGGATCAATCTGTTCATAACGTGGTCTGAAACAAAGAAAATGTTAAATACACTAATGGTCATGACATGGATACAGCGAAGGTTTACATACAGTTGGCGCAATATAACTTGAACCAAAATGGTGGTTGCAATAGTCGTTTTTAGTACATTTTGCTCGCAAATGTACTGCGCAAACTTTCCCTCTATCCGTTAGTTTTGGGTCAACTCATTTTGCGCGAACCATAACCTATTATCATAAATACTTACTCTCTTTCCCTTGGCCCGCAGCACCACAAGCGGCGAAGCCAGCCCCAGGAACGGTGGTTTTCGTTAATTTGACTCCTAAAACAATAGATTACTGTCATAAATACATGATATAATACTTATGAGTACAAGTATATACATTCTATAAACATTTCATATGAGTACTTACATTTTTCTTGAAAAAAAAAGTATTCGTTTGTAAAGACGTGCAGTGGACGAACCAAATTTTTTTAAAAGTGTTGTGTTCGTCCGGCGTCTGGTGAATTCCACAGGTATTTTTATTTTATTTTAAATTGGTTTTGGCTCGGATACAAAGTACTCTACGCCAATCCACAGGTTATTTATTATATTTGAGCACAGACTAACAAACCAAATCAAAAACTACAAATTGAATGAATGAATGGATTATGTTAGTATACAATTTAAAAGTAATTCAAAAATAAAAATGTATTTTATCGTGATGGAAATCTGAACCGTATGGTTCCCGAATTATAATTTGCACAGATTCGACTTATCGGCTTATAATTGGAGAACAATAGTGAATCGACTTGGTAATGGTAATTAAAAAAAAAATATAAACAGAAGGATCATCTAAAACTGGCCTATTGTTTTATATTCTATTATACCAGATTTACAGATCCTACCTTTTTACGAACTCATATTATGACACCTCTGTCGCAAACATATAGATAAGTAGGTACTTTATTATTGGCATAAATAGTAGGAGACAAAACAGCCTATTGTTTTATTTCCCATAATCTGCCAGGTGTGTCCACTAATGCGCTTAGCTTTGTTTGCGAATTCCTAAGATATCTTTGTTTTAAAAGAGTAGTAGGATCATAATGAAAGCGCCCAATTGTTTTATATCCCACAATCTACCTTTCTGGTAGATTCTTATTGTCAGTAAAAACGTCGCATTCTCACAAATTCCAAGATTTATGACGCTTTATAAATTATTCTTTTCCAAATTCAAATATTTAAGAACAACTTAAATATTTGAATTTGGAAAAGAATAATTAAGAATAGCAAACAATATTGTGAGAAAGAATTGTATTAATAGAAAGAAGCATAAATATTTTTGGAAGATTTTTTAATGAATTATGGTAGCACCAATATTGAACTTCCGCCACACGTAAAAATGTAAAGAACAAATTATTGGACGCGAAACCGTATCACCCCTTTTTGTTAATTTGTATTTTAATATTTCAATACAATTTTATATAATAATATATCAAAATTCCAAAACATTAGATTTTTTAATACACTATTGTCTTGGATTGGATGGATTAGTAATGTTAAGCCCTTATTTTTTTTTATCGAAGTAGATTATCTACATAAATTCTTATTATATTCATTGAATATTTAGAAGAATTTTAGCTTTATTTGTGTGTTAAAACTGTCACCTAAAAAAGCTATTTTATATAGTTATAGTTCAAGATTTAGTACCGCCCGCATCATTGGTCCGATTCGATTTGACCGGATGGGTCAAATCGCATGCAAAATCAACCAATCAGATTCCTTTTCAGATCTAAACAAATCTTTCATTGAATTAATATTACTAAAAACTACCTCGTTTTCTATCTCTTTCTATTAGTGAAAACCGGAAACTGTAGGTAATCAAATCGTATTCGGAAGCTCACCACAGGTATATTATCTAGTTCTATATAAGTTCAAAATATGGAAATGGACGCTAAAAGACAGTGAGTACTTTGATTTTATACGCGTGTTGTTTTACTGAGTATGAAAAAATAGTTAATAAATTGATAAGTACCTACCAACTTATCACCTATTAACTTAAGACTAATCTTTATTATTTAATTTTATTATTGGGATGGCGGAATTTCGTTTTTTTGCATGGTTGTAGGTAATTAAGACCAAATCGTCTATCCTTAGATGTTGCAACTTCTTAACCCTTCTAGACAAAGTTATAGGTGTAGGTGTAGGTATTAAATAATACTAACAGCATGTAATTGAAAAGGGCTGCGGGAAAAAACGGGAAGCGGAATCTGCGGCGGGGGTGTCGCCGGCCGCGCCCCGAATTCGAGGAATCTCCCGTACTGACCCCGAAGTTCGGGGTCTTTTGTTGGGATTGTGGCGCGGCCAGGTGTCCGCTACATCGAAAGCAGCACCCCAAATGCCGCAAACAGGTCGATTTTTAATTTTTTGGTAGGTACTCTATTGCATTTTAATTTTTTTACTGTTTTGTTTGTAGTTAACATAGTAGGTAGTACATTATGATATATGTAAGTGCGGTAAGTTGAAAATTACAGCCGAGGCGGTAATTATCAAAGCGCACGTATGTCATACGACTTTTTATAACATATTAGCGAGGAAATAAATCAAAATTGGACTTTCATAAAGGAATAGGTACCTAAATCTTTGAAATCACTTGCTAAAGAAGTTATAATAATTTTTACTTGTTCACAAATTAGCGATGTGCGCGCATCAGCTCTTTTTTTTAAAAGCAAAGGCACAAAAAACAGCCAGTATTACTAATACCTACAGTAAATTTATATTTTTGTGTTTTTGTTACAGATAAATGGTTGTAATAAGTATATATAATAATAATTATGCCGAATTAATTCAATTAAAGAATTAAATGTTTATTTTTTATATTTTTATCTCCCCAAGTAAATTTTATTCATAAAATGTTGACCACTTTTCTGACATAAAAACTCTGCTAAGATTTAAAAAAAGTACCGTTAGTTTTAGACGGAGCATCTTGATAAACCGTGCTTTTTACATTACAATAACGCACAAGTACGTAATGAGATACAATACGATACTGAAATTGGTGAAATAATTACTCTCGTATGGATTTTAAATATTTGTGACTAGGTACCTATTTTAAATATTTGTGACACTTAATCAACGAATTTATCTACGTAATTTTATATTATTTCACAGTTAGTTACTATTCACGAATTATAATGTAAAGTAAACAAACATTACTTACCAAGATATCAATAATATTTCAAAAGAAAAAACGGCTGCCGCGTCGCCCCCACACCGCACACACACACTGCACCTCGCGTTGCCTCTTAGCTAGCAACTAAGCGACGTGCGGATTCCAAAAGAAAATACTCTCACCGCGCCCACTTCCGCACGCGTGTCCCTTCAAAAAACTTATATGAAAGGCCTTATTGCGAAGTTAGGGCTTTTTACTGTAGTAAATTTAGAGGTTTTGCTTATTTAAAAAGCCCTAATTGGTAATTGTGGCCTTCCAGACTAGAAATACGAATACGAGCCGAGCGCTTCCGTCGCGGGCGTGTAGCCGAAGTAAGCGTCACATTATAGGCAAGCAGGGCAACTTACTTAAATTTTTTTTTTAAAATAATATACGAGATTTTTTTAATTATAAGTTTGTTTTATTATAATTCGTAGTAATCGCGAAAACCTAAGACTTCCAACGTAATAAATTAATTTGAATAGATATTTTAAATGCACTAAGCTCTAAACGTAGCGTATTGCCTTAGTTCGCTGTTGCACTGCGACATTTAGTAATTAACGGTAACATAATGACGCACGGATTTGGGTTATAGACTTAATATAAAATACAATGTAATGCTTTATTAAGTGTCATTACTATGGAGAGCCTCGAAATATAAACTTATTATATCCACTGTTGTGGGTTTCTTTTCCCATTTACACCTACCAACTATCAAGATATCACAAGTGGCGGCTCGTGAAAATTTTTTATGGGTGTTTTCATAAAATACAACTGATTCGATTTTCAGGTCGAGGCCACTCCTCGACCTGAGAATCGAATCAGTTTGTCAGTGTCAGTATTGGGTTTTCCTATGAAATTCTAAGCAGCAGCTCGGAGTTTAGGATTTGTGCCCGGTTAATGGCAATATGCTCGCCCCCTATTACATGGGACCTAAACATACCGGCGAACTGTGGGTGCATCAGTACGCCTCTGCCTAACCCTTCCACGAATACAGGCGTGATGTACCTACCTATTTTATGTTAAAAAAGAAGCAATGCTGTATTACGTAGTTATCATTTAGGTATCTAAGTAGATAACTGTATAACTGCTTCGCTGGACTGGCGTTCGTTGAACATGACAGCTCATTAGTTAATTAATAATCGAGCAAATTATTTAGTTGGGCATCGAACTCGGGACATGAAAATAATTAACTTTAATTTACCGATTTTAAACTGAATAACTCTTTAAAAAAATATTTTCTTCATCAAATTACCAATAACATAAATTAGTATGAAAAATGCAAAAAGTTCACAAGAATATAAATACCTACTTATATTTATATTCAATCAACAAGAAATAATTTAGGCTTAGGGCTATATTCGCGCGCGTCTAAACTCCAACTGACGTTTATTTGTTTACATCAAAGCGTTTTAGTTTAAATAATTACCTAAATGATAAAGAGTTCTTCATAAATCAACAATATGGCTTTAGGAAGCAATCAAATACCTTATCGGCAACTGTAGACCTAGTAACGAACATAAAAACAAATATTGATCAAAAAAATATGTGCTTGGGAATATTTATAGATTTAAAAAAAGCGTTCGATACGGTTTCTCATTCAAAACTATTACAAAAACTAGAAAACTTGGGTATTACAGGAACAGCATACAATTTATTAAAATCTTATTTAATGAACAGGTATCAAATTGTTAAACTTGATAAATATGAGAGTATTCCCCAAAAAATCACATGTGGCGTTCCGCAGGGCTCGATTTTAGGGCCTGCTTTGTTCATCATTTATATAAATAACATTAATCAAATATGACTTACAGGATATTTAACTCAAGTTTATTTTACTTCGGTCCATCGATACACGATATCATTAAAGAGGCACAAAAATTCAATTAAATATAATAAATGAATGGTTTCTGCATAACTTGCTTAGTATTAATACGACTAAAACATCGTACATGATTTTTGCTGGTAAAAACAAAACGATACCGCCTTACGCTTCCTTAAAAGTCCTTTCCTTTAGTCCTTCCTATCAAACAATCTAGTACAGAAAAGTATCTTGGTTTGCTGTTGGATGACAAGCTGACTTGGAAGCCCCACATTGATCATGTAAGAACCAAGCTCGTATCGCTTTCTGGAGCTCTACGAAAGATAGGGAATTGCTTACCACCCAAAATAAAATACACTATCTATAATTCGCTGGTAAAACCTCACCTGGAATACCTTATTGAGATCTGGGGATCAACATCTAAAAGTAACATCAAAGACCTACAAATAACACAAAATAAAATTATAAAACGTCTCTATTGCTATGACTTTTTAACACCAACCAAACAGCTATATATGAAAACTAAGTTTCTCGACCTGACACAACTGTACACCTACAACATGTGTATATTAATAAAAAAGATACTAGATAATAGGTACTATAAATACAAATATTCAACTTTCTTAAAAAAACATATGCACACAACTTAAGAAATAAAAACAAGTTGGTTCTGCGTCCCCCGAGGACAGAAAAATATGGAAAAAAGAATATTTTATACGAGGGCATACAATTATATAACAAACTTCCGAATGAAATAAAAGAGTGCAAAAGTATTGATAAATACAAAAGTAAACTGTGAGAACATATTCAGAAGAAACAGTGTTCTTAATAAATATGTTATTTGTCAAAATAAAAAAATATTAATGATACCTAAATTTAGATGTCATAAATATAATAATATGGAAAGCTATAATTACCAGGTTCCAAAACTACGAACAGGTTAAAAATATTAATGTTATAATATGTATAGTAGAATATTTAAATAAATACTTAGTTAATAAACACAAATAGTCAATAATGCAAAAAAAAACTACATAGGTACAAATAAATATACTTAACATATTATGTATATATACACAATATATATATGTATGTTAATAGAATAACACAGTACTTATTACATATTATGTAATTTAATACATACTTAAATAAACGGGTAGGCAATCAATAATACACGTACACGTTATATAATAAAAATACAAAAGAAATGAAATATATATTATTTACATTAGTCATTATTAAATAAACTTGAATAAACAAAATGGTAATCGGTTTCCCTGACTACACTCGAGTATCGCACAGTAACTAAACGTGACACGCTTGCATAATTCTTTAGTCCTACCTCCATTAGGAAAAAAATACTTTGACAAAGATTATTAAGGGTACCTACCCTTAGTGATAAAAAATTGGCCAGTCCTGCAACAAGATGTATTGGTGATGCAATTAACTAAGTGTTTTACAGTTAGTCATCAATAATCACAAATCTTATTCAACCTTGTATCATCCTTACCTATCTATATATCTCCGTTATAACTTGTCATTATCGCCGACATGTAACTTAATTTAAATTGTTAATTTCTCATTTAAGTGAACTGTAATGTTCTTTTGAGAATAAAGATTCTTAAACCTAAAGCGGCAACACTGCACAATAACGCGCGTGGCGCGCCGAGAGATTTGGCAACGACGCGCAGGAGCGCCGCTCCAGATTAGCCTAATTTCTCATACAAATCTTGCGTTTCACGCGCCGAGCACGCTCTCTCTTTCGCACTCATTGAATTTCGTTCGTACTTAGTCGTTGTACTGAACTTTGTTTCATATGCGCGCCAGCTACTGGCGCTCCGCGCGCTCCGATCGGTAATAGTCGGCAAATTTGACGCTTGCTGCGTGATGCACCCAGTTCAAAGCGGTAGGTAGGTAATATAATAATAGGTCTTTACCTATGAAATTGCCGTTCTGCAGTACTGGCCATTTCAAATCAAAATAATTTTTGTTTGGCTAAGAATTCTAATTTCAAATTAATTTTATTTTAAAAACATGGAATTCTTTTTCCAAAAGTAGTCATTTGTTTATTGATTAGTGTTACATTTTCATCGCATTTCAATCTTTTTCGTCATCATGGATACGTTAAAATTTCGAGTAATTATGGAATATGAGTACCGTCGTGGCAGCAACGCGGCACAAGCGGCACGCAAAATCAACGACGTTTACGGAGCTAACACTACAAACCAACGCACCACCTGTTATTGGTTTGCTCGCTTCCGTTCTGGGAATTTCGACCTGAAAAATGAACCTCGCGGTCGTCCGAAGACTTTGGTCGACAATGACGAATTAAAGGCGATTGGGGAAGCTGATGATACACAATCAACGGCTGAATTAGCAGCAGCTTTCGCTGTTAGCGTCAAAACAATATTGGTCCATTTGCGTCAAATTGACAAGCTAAAAAAGCTTGACAAATGGGTGCCCCACGAACGCAATGATCGCCAGCGCGAAGTACGCGTCGAAACGTGCCTTGCACTGCTCAACAGACACACAAATGAAGGAATTTTGAACCGCATTGTTACCTGCGATGAAAAATGGATTCTGTTTGATAACCGCAAGCGCTCAGCAAGTTGGTTGGATCCTGGTTCAGCACCTAAACAATGCCCTAAACGAAAACATACCCCTAGAAAAGTAATGGTCACTGTTTGGTGGTCTAGCGCCGGTGTGATTCATCACAGCTTCTTACCAAACGGGGTGAGCATTACTGCAGATGTGTACTGTGAAGAACTGAACACAATGATGGAGAAGCTGGCTCCAACCAGCATTGGTCAATCGCTCGTCTCCGCTGCTCCTGCACGATAACGCGCGACCTCATACTGCACAGCAGACGGTCTCCAAGTTGCAAGAACTGGGGTTGGAAGTTCTCCGTCATCCGCCCTACTCACCAGACCTTGCGCCTACAGACTACTACTTTTTCCAGAATTTGGATAACTTCTTGACGGGAAAAAAATTCAATACCCGAGAGGCAGTACAAAATGCCTTTGAAGAATTTGTTGCCTCCCGTCCAGCTGATTTCTTTAAGAAGGGCATCAATAAACTGCCACTGCGTTTGCAAAGATGCATTGATTGCATGGGTGATTACTTCGATGAATACAAATAAAAAATACATGAAAAAAAAAACGTTTAAATTTTTTCATACAAAACGGCAATTTCATAGGTAAAGACCTAATATATTTGTAAATATTAGAATAATTAATAATAGTATTAGTAAATCGATGCGTAATTTCTTACGTAAAATATAAACTTAATAATAAAACACATTTTGTTGAGTAATTTTTGGTTTAGGCGCATCAGGGCTAATTCTCATTTTGGCGACCGACTCGCTAATGGACTACTTCTCATTATGGCCACTTCTCATTTTGGCTACTTCTCACTTGGGCTACTTCTCATACTTCTCTAAATTTGAGAATGTTTATTGAAATAAGTACTGTCTTTATGTAAATAAACGTGTTTATTCATTCAGAGGAGATCAATTACATTATTTTAAGAATAAATCAACATTAATTGAACCAATGTAATAGGTAAGTATACAATATTATAAGTATTACTTTTTGTAATAATTACTTTAGTCTGGTTTGAAAATAATATTTATTTATTTATAACACACAAATCAATATTTAAAGGATAGGTAAACATTACTACTACTTCTTTTAATTACTATAATTTCAATAAAATCAACATAAATCCACACAATAATCAACAAACAATATTAATTAGGTCTATCTTTATATAAACATAAATGAATACAATCAGTATTAATTAGATTCCTTTATGTAAGAAGCTGGTAATAAGTCATTTTCTTTAAAAATGTAATAACTGTTATTTGACCATTTTTTAGTTTCGTAAGTACTTTTTTATACTTTTTGTCGAAATGAATGTACTTGTTATGCCGTTTTTTTTTGTTTGAATATGGCTGTTCTTGAGTTTGGAGTCAAAATGCTTGGCTTCTTTTCGGAGCTTCTGTAAGAATAAAAATAAACTTGGATGCTTGGGAATTTTCACTTTTATCCGATGGTGCCACCCCTGAAGAGCGTTGTTAGTGCGGTGGCGTTGGCGGCCAGAGCAACTAAGAAGCGCAGGGTTCATTCTTGGATACCACTGTTTTGCAAAGTATTTTAAAAACGTTTCAAACAATGGTAACAACGATCCATTTTCAATGATCTCTGTTAGTTTTTGGCAACCCTCTGGAATATTTTCTGCGGGTAAAAGTGGTAAAATAGCTATTTTTCTTATAATCTGTCTTGTTTCTTTTCTTTTAGTCAAATTTAATTCTTTCGCCTTCTTCCAGATAGCTTTTTGATAGTGAAAATAACACCCGGTTATTTGCGCATCAGGGTACACGGTTTTTACCGCGTTCATTATACCTAATTCATAGTAACATTTAAAGTTGGTAATATTTATTTTCAATACACTTTTCATTATTGAAATAAAACTATTTTTACGGATTTTATCGCGTTTTATTAAATTTTATTATTTCCCGACGTTTCGGATCCTTTACAGCATCCATGGTCACGGGTAGACTGAGGTGTTGGACGTCTTAATGTTAAAATTACTAACAGCTACCTTACATTTTTGTTAATTATTAGTGATCCGATTCACGCAGAACGAGCTCACCGTATCCTTTGGTCTTGCAGTTTTGGGCTTGGATTTAGATTTAATAGATTCTATAATGGGGTTCCAATAATAAAATTTAATACAACGCGATAAAATCCGTAAAAATAGTTTTATTTCAATGTCTAATATTCGCGTAAGTGTCAGAAACCAGTACACTTTTCATTATGTTGAAAAGCCTTATATACGTCTCTTGATTTTTATTTGGAAGTAACGCATAAACTACAGGTAAAATTTGTGTGCTTTTGGAATCAAAACATAAATCCACATGTAAGGTAAAAAGTTGGTAGAATGGCTTAGGTACAGATTAAAAAGTTCCATCTACAAAATATCGGCGGTTATGTTTACGTCGAGAGCGCCACAAAAAATTTTTGGAAATATTTGATGCGAAAACCAATATTTTGTCGCTTTCTCCATCATCTGCCACTATAAAATCATCGCTTAAAGCTTCAGATATGGACACTTGAGCCAAATCTTGAAAAATCAGATGATCTGTATGTAACATTTTTTTTCTCGCTCGGTACAAACAATCTTTTTTTTCATGAAAAGTCGGAATTGATGCTTTGGATGTACTCGGTTCAAAGGTCAAATTATCTAATTTATTTTCAAAAATTCTAAATTTGTACAAACCAATTCCTTAAGCGTACACATTTCTAAATATACAGTATTTTTATCATAATCTGCCTGACAAGTATGTTGGGACTGCCTCATGATTTGGTTTTCAGTTTCATTCAAAGTAACAGATGCACTGCATTCCCTTTTGTTTGTACAACGCCACAAAACACTTTTATCTTGGTTAACTTATTTAGTTTTATTGTATCTATATCCATTGTGCAACAGAGCGTCGTTACCTCTTTGATTTTTCACAAACACAAGTTCTTCTTCCATCTTTTCGAATAATTAACAACAATAATTGAGACAATTCACCGTTTTACGACAATCAAAAAATAAAATTAAGGCACCCACATTTTCACATTTTCGATAACATAAATTACTTAGTACCCACATTTTAATCCTAGTCAAGAATGTTTTTTTAATTTTTATTAATGCATTCATAATGACAATTATTACTCTCGTGTATTTAGAACTAATGAATTATTAAATACAATGATTTCCTGGTGCATATACTTTATTATCTATAGCTTATATTTATTGTGGACGTATAAGATGGATGGCAGTATTGTGCCTTTACTAGAAGATCGGGTAGGAAATAACAGATAGCGCTGTTATAAATAAATGTTATTTTCAAACCTTAATTATTAAGACTAAAGTAATTATTACAAGAAGTAATACTTATAATATTGTATACTTACCTATCGAGTCGGTTGCCAAAATGAGAATTAGCCCTAATGCGCCTAAACCGCGGCTCGCTCTAAGGAGCGCTGGGGCGGTGAACTTCCAGAACTTCCACTGGCTCTAAACCATTTATTTATTCTTATAATTCAATGTGTAGGTAGGCACCATCACGATTCACCAACATTCCGCACAACAGCACTAACACAATTGCACACCTAACCCCCATTACGATAGTCTATAGCTTGGCAGAAGCCCCATCTTGCTACCTTGCGACCTTGTAAGTCAAAGTCAAAGTCAAGTCAAATGTTTTATTTCAATTAGACCAGTAATACAGGTACTTTTGAAATGTCAAAAGCTAGGTGCGTGGTTCTAAATAGTGGGTCTTATGGAGAAGAACCGGCAAGAAACTCCATAGATACTCCTTTCAACAAAGATAACATTGATTTATTTTATAATTTAGTTGTTATAATGTGAGAATCATGCAGCTTGATGTGCTGATAACAATTGAATTTAATAAACTACGACCAATTGCCTTCCAAAGAAAAGAAAAGTGATTACCATAGCATGTCAAGAGCCGACCAGTCCCGACAGACGGCGCCCGTTCACGAGCATGACGTGTGTGTCAGCGTCGTCTGACTCAACCATGTTGTAGGGATTAAAACGACCCGACACACAACGCCACCATCAGCAAGACTTCTTAGTGAGCATGACATGCTCTGACTACTATGCATCAGATATATGTAGGTACTGTCATCAGATTTTCATGATTTATGGTAACATTGCATCCGTATTCCGCGGCGTAGAACTGCCATAATCCTTCAACCGTTGCTGCGCTGTGCCGCACGCATAAGTACCTACTCTGCCGCTCGAAGGCACACGTTCCTCATTACGATGTCCGTAAAAATCTAGGCACATACGCAAGGCTTCAAGACAATTACCAGCAGCAATTCCATACGCCAAAACCATGTCGGTGTATTGTACTTTACTGGTTGTGGTGGTACCGTTATGATTAATTTAATGAAAACTGAAATAAATCAACTACTAACATACTACTTACACACGTTAAAAACGAATACACGATATGCACAAGATAATTGTAATTCTAAATAATACAATATTGTGAAAAAAAGAGCTGCTTAGCGGTAGGTGATCATTGTCATTAATTATTTAAAAATCGTTTACATTTAATTGGCGTGTGCTTTGTCCCGGTTGTGAATCATTAGGGTCAATATGTATGTATGTATATATATATATCGGAGCGTAACGGACGGATAGGAACTAGCGAGTCGCTCTCGTACGAAATCAGAAGTGATTTTATTTATTGGGCGTGGTAACGCGACTATAATTAATAAAAGGGTTATGGTAAATATGCCACAACTATCAAACGATACTAGCGCACAACTTTAAGCAATAACATAGAGATTTCTCAGAGCGGAACGTTTTTGCAGGTCGCGCCTATACTTCACGATGTCTCAAAACAGAATGCCCTTGGAATGACCTTTTCACCATAGGCCGACCTGCGACTACGTTGGGTAAAAAGTGCATCTGTAGTGCACATGTTACCGCCACTCTTCGAACCCATACTTAACTTTCTCAGAAGGACTAAACATAATTCTTTACAATTTATTAGGCAACCCAAATCTGACCCTCACAGCGGGTTTATTACTTTGCCAAAGTGTAAATGCAGATGTCTTAATTACACAGTCCTAAATTTCAAAACAATTGAAACTTCATAAAACGAGTGTTCTATTATCTACCATTGGGGTATCCACTACGCCATAATGTAAACGCAGATGTGTTAGTTATGCAGTGCTACAAAATTGTCCGGCTCCGGGGTTTACATGCCAGAACTGAACATAAATAGCTCTTTCCCACTAGGCAGATGTGCGAGTGTATTCCAGACAGAGGTGCATGCCATTATGGAATGCACTAGAATAGTCAAAGAAGCCCACAGACTGGAGGGCTCCAAGATAGTCATATACAGTGATAGTCAAGCGACACTCAAAGCACTGGACAAAGTGGAGGTCACCTCT
Source organism: Acronicta leporina (assembly GCA_947256265.1). Lineage (NCBI taxonomy): Eukaryota > Metazoa > Arthropoda > Insecta > Lepidoptera > Noctuidae > Acronicta > Acronicta leporina. Next base: position 11,334,261 of record OX366532.1, on the reverse strand, counting down.
GCACTAGTGAAAGAGTGCAGAGAAGCACTCAATGAACTAGCAGAAACGGCAGAGGTGACAGTCCCATGGGTCCCAGGTCACCAAGGACACAAAGGGAACGAAAAAGCAGATGAACTGGCTAGGAAGGGAGCTGATGAACCCTTCGTGGGACCAGAACCTAGGTTACCGATCCCATACAATATCGTCAAAAGAATCATCCATAGAATAATGGTAAAAGAGTCGAACCAAAGATGGCAATCAATGGAAGGTTGCCGACAATCAAAAATCTTCCTAAAGTCATATGACGAAGGGAAATCCCAAAAATTACTGACGATGAGCAGAGAAAATATAAAGATAGCAGTAGGGATCGCAACGGGACACTGTGGACTTAACAGACACCTGGCGATCATGAAAATAAAGGAGGACCCTATATGCCCAGCATGCGGGGAAGAAGAAGAAACAAGCTTCCATCTAATAGCAAAATGCACAATGTATGCGCTACTTAGGTGGGAAATACTAGGAACCGATGAGATAAATGAAGAACAGCTAGCAGAACTCTCCATCGGACAACTGGTGGACTTCTGCAAGGCTACGGGAAGATTTGCGACGCCGAGCGCCAGTAACCCATGACGGGATCCACCAAAATGGGGAACTGGGCGAAATAATCCCAACATGAGGACTGATCGCCCGCCTGGTGCCTGCCGGCGTCCCCAAAAGATAAATAGAATAGTTATGCAGTGCTAACAATGGTAAGTTACAAACCATTGAAACTACATAAAATGAGTATTCTTTGATTTACCATAATAAAGGCTATTACGTTAATCAAATAAATCGTGCATCGCGCGCTGATTTTCCCGCGCGTCGTCATATATATATATATATATGTATTTCATAGTTTATGTATGGTTTTAACTTCTATCAACATACCTGGTTAATGCATCTGCCACATTTTATCTCTGTATCACCCTATGGTAGACTGGTACAGAATGCTTTTAGAATTAAGTCCGCCTTTGTACTAAATATGTGCATAAAGTATTAAATAAATATTTGATATATGATGAGGGGGAACATTTTCGTCAGTTCCTTGGATGGATAGGTTTCTGATGGGCATACCACGTGCATTTCTACTGTCTATAATTTCGGGTAGCAAGCAATTCATATAATTTTTTATCAATTTCAGTTTTATTTTAGTTTCCCAAAATATGTCATATTTTTCTATAAATTTTGTGTAAACATTTTCATTCTCGCCTGCCCATATAGCCAAAAGAAACTTGTCGTTCTGACACTAATGTAGCTGGCGTTGTATCTGGTAGTACCAGTTGAGTTTTTGTTTATCGTTGTAGTTTTAGTGTTATTATTATATTTTAAAATTTGTATTTTGTTTTCTTCTATAAAATTAGAAAGTCCTTTTTTGTGTGCTGTAATTGGACACTTGACTTCGACTATTGTATCGTCTCCAATTAAATCGTCAGGCGTTGCCCCTATAAAAGGGTATTCTTTATGTATATGTCGGAGCGAGACAAGGTTACGGATGGTCTGTTGACTAATCGTGACGTCAGCGCCACCTGGTGGTACTATATGGTATCAGTCACGATACAGTTGGAAGTGGTAATCGCTGTAGCGGTGACGCGAGCTGCGGCGGCGCACATTCGGGGCCTGACCAGTGTTGCCAGATGGTTACATTTCTTTCATTTTTCGTAACTTTTGACCCCCTCGCGTAACATGTAAGTAATTTTTATATTTAATTTTTCGTAACTTTTGAGGACAACGAGATTAGTAATACTAGATTTTTATATTATTGCAAACAGTATACGAACGCATCCAAATTGAACTCACATTTGTAACAAATGAAAAAAATCAGGAGCTAAAAAAAGAAAAGCTCATTCGTCATCATAGATCCCAAAATGTAACTTTTGCACCAAAAATGTTACTTTTCAGGAAACGAAACGTAACTTTCTACTCAGGGGCCCTGGCAACACTGGGCCTGACTCCGGTCAGAGACGCACTTTACATCCTGGGTTCGATTTGTGCGCACGTCGTCATAATACTCTCATGAGTTTCTTTAGAACTCGCTTTACATTCGCGAGAGTAAACGGACGTGCCATTTATAATAATGTATCAATAATTAATTACGAGTGTTAATTATCTGCGGCGTCATTGAAAATAAAGAAAGTGTGTCACTAGTGATTGACGCCTACTGACTCGTATTCTCTTTGTGCAATAATGTACTGAATAATTTTATAGACTATCAAATAGTGTTCCTGTGTTGGTGATGGCTGACTCAGGGTCTAGCCCGTTTGGCCGTAGCCAGTTATTGCGGCGCAGTCCTCCGCCAACGCCGACGCAACAATTTCATCCAAGAGACCCAACTCCACCAGCACCCACGGATAATGAATTACCTAGCGAAGTCATCCCTACGCCAGAAATTCAGAAATGGATAGGATCGATCGATACAATCCTAAATGAAGTTTGCTCTATAGTCGCGGAGGGTAAAATGAACGCTGACCAAAAGCTGCGCGTCACAAATCTTTGCCGTAAGGTGTCAAGTGGGACATCTCAGATGGCAGTGCTGTACCAATCTTTGAAGCAGAAAACCATCCAGGCGCACGGTACCATTCAGCATCTACATGAAAAACAGAACATTGTGAGCTCTCTCAACCAGTTCAAAGAGGTTGTTGAACATAAAATAATGAGACCAACAGAAAACACTTCGTACGCCAATATGGTTAAGAAAGGTGTTGATAACTATGTCCGCCCAGAAAACCTGAGTTCTATCGCTATCTATCCCAGCGATAAGTCAAAATCAAGTGACGATACTAAGACCCTGGTACAAACAATCATTTCACCAGAGGAACTAAAACTGCATGTTCGAGGCCTGAGGAAAGTTAGAAATGGTGGGGTTCTTATAAGTACCGATAGTAAAGGTGATATTGAAAAACTTAGAAATTCGGAGAAATTGGTCTCTTCCGGCCTTACTGTAGAGGAACCCTCTAAACGCCGTCCTAGGATCACTGTTATTGGTGTCCCTACAGCCCTTAGTGAAAAAGAGGTCTTTGATTGTATTTACGAACAAAACCTCTCTGACAAAATGCCGAATATTACTCGTGAGTCTTTCTCTGGAACAATCAAACTTAGCCACAAATCGGGTAAAAAAGGCCTTCCTACCTGTAACTATATACTGGAAGTACCCGCTACCGTCAGAAAAGCTCTTATAAATCAAGGACGAATTTTCATAAACTGGTCGTCGTACCCGGTGAGAGACTTCACTATTGTTACCAGGTGTTTCAATTGCCAGCAGTACGGACATGCAGCTAAGTCCTGCCGAGAATCAAGCCCTACTTGTTACCATTGCGGACAGACTGGACACTCGTCTAAGGAATGTACGACCAAAACTACCCCTTCTCAATGTGCAACGTGCAGACGTTTCAAGAAGAAGTGTGACCATCAAACTGGAGACGTAAGTTGCCCGGCACGTAAATACGCAGAGGACAAATATATTAATTCTATAGACTATGAAGGCGCCTAAGAGCGCCATCTATTATTTTCACAGTTAGGTCTAGTAACTTATTCTTATCTTATCTTATTGTTAGTTTGTTTGTTGTTATGATCGATAAGTTAATCTGTGACATAGATAGTTTTTCTGTGTCTGAAACTAAAATATGTAACGTTGAAGAGTGTAAACGTCTTCTTCCTACCGGGAAAAAGACGTTGACACTGCTCACACAAAACATTCGCAGCATAAACCGCAACATGAAAGCTTTTGAAGTACTATTACATAATCTTGATATAAGCTGTGATATTATAGTCCTAACCGAATGTTGGTTATCACCACAGTCAGTCAATTTGCCTCCTCTAGACGGTTATTATTCACACAAAACTGGACAAAATCTTAATCAAAATGATGGTCTAGTAGTTTATATTAAAAATAACTTCAACACTAGCATAGAAGAACCAGTATTTCAGGATTGTAACTGCTTGGTAATTAAAATTAAGCCTGACACAGTAGTTATGGCTATTTATAGACCACCCTCCCAAAATATGGACCGGTTTTTAGACTCACTGGACACAAATCTAAAAACTATATCTTCTTTCAAAAATATTATTCTTGTGGGTGATATAAATATTAATATTGCTTCTGGGAGAACTGATATGCATGCTAAAAACTACCTAAACATTTGCTCATTTCATGGACTTCTACCAGCTCATTATCACCCCACGCATCAAAGTGGATCATGCTTAGACCATTTTATCATAAAAACTAAAAACCCTACAGTAACATTGGTCACTAATTCCTCGCTAACCGATCATCAAGCCATTTTACTAACATTACAATTATCTCTACCTAGAAAAAACTGCAATCTCAGTTTTACTAAAGTAAATATGACCAACCTTGAAGCTGACATTAGCAGTATTGATTTTGACCCCGTTTACAATTCAATCGACGCAAATACTTCTTTAAATTATTTCATATGTTCATTACAATATGCAATAAGTAAAAACACATACAATAAGACAATTCCTAGAAAGTATAATAACATTAAGCCATGGATCACTCCCGGGCTCGTTCGTTGTATAAGACATAGAGACAAACTTCACCTAAAGTCTAAACTTGCACCTAATAATGATAATCTGACCCTCACATACAAGCGATACAGAAACTTTTGTAATAAACTTTTGAAAAAAACAAAAAATCAATACGATAAAAACGAACTGCAAAAGGCGGGTAAAAATAGTAAGCTTATTTGGAAATTTATTAAAACAAATACATTTAGGTCAATGAAAACAGAACCTCCACTTGAATTATTATCAGTGGGTTTAAACCCGCACCAAGCATTATTTACTGCCAACCACTATTTTGCTAATGTAGGCAAAAATTTGGCGGAAAAGACCCTAAATTCTAAAAGCAGTCCCTTTCAAAGTGTGACTACAACCTCTCCATTAAATTAATTTGTTTTATTAGATACCGATGTAAATGAAGTTTTGAGAATAATAACCGAATTAAAGGACGTGTGTGCGGTCGGGTGGGACGGAATACCTAACAATATTCTCAAAAAATTTAAACTAATACTTGCCCCTCCATTAACTCACATTTTTCAGTTATGTCTAACAAATGGTATATTCCCAAAACTACTTAAAAAGGCAGTGGTCACCCCTGCGTACAAATCTGGAGACAAGACCTCTATTAACAATTATCGACCTATTTCAGTCTTAACAGGCATTTCAAAGATTCTGGAAAAAATTATAAACTGTAGATTAATCAAATATCTCGAAGACAAAAAAATACTATCCGATAATCAATTTGGTTTTAGGCCCAAAAGATCAACCAGCCAAGCGGTACTTCAATTGACAAATTATATAAGTACTAACCTAGATAATGGGATGCACACAATTGGGATCTTTTTGGACCTCGCCAAGGCTTTCGATACTATTTCTTGTTCTGTACTATTACACAAGCTTGAATCAATCGGGATAAGAGGAACTCAACTTTCATTACTCTCTGATTATTTAAAAGATCGTTGTCAATGTGTGAAAATTGGTCAATATTCAAGTACTGACATTAAAAATAGCGGTTACGGTATCCAACAGGGCAGTATCCTCGGTCCTACTCTATTTTTAATCTATGTAAACGACATGTGTAGTTTAACACTTCAAAATGGTCTCATAACAACATATGCTGATGACACGGCTCTCTTGTTTTCTGCAAAGACTCGTGTTGAGGCATATGAATGCGCGCAAAATGGCTTTAACATTGTATCTAACTGGCTTCATAATAATCTTCTAACATTAAATCCAGATAAAACCCAATACATTTTATTTACAATGAGAAACACTAATATGCCGCTTACTAACATAAACATTTACGCACATAGCTGTAGAAGTAATGCTGACATTGCATGCACTTGTCCCACTTTAGCTAAAGCCGACCAACTGAAATATCTAGGTGTCACGATTGACACACATTTTAATTTCCGTCATCATATTGACTTACTTTGCACTCGTGTGCGCAAATTAATATATATTTTTAAGTATTTACGTAACATAGCTGACTATAAATTAATTAAACAGGTATACCTAGCGTTGTGTCAATCTATTCTTACCTATTGCATTATTTCCTGGGGAGGTGCAGCAAAAACAATCTTACAACCTCTAGAACGCGCCCAAAGAGCTATTCTAAAGGTAGCGACATTTCGCCCTTTTAGATTTCCCACACACCAACTTTACATGGCATGCGAGGTCCTAACAGTACGACAATTATTCATCTTAGCCGTCAGTACGTATAAACACTCAGACTTGCCTTTTGACTCGGAACCTTTGGACAAACGTAGGAAAGATTTGGTTTGCAGTACCTCCCAGACTAAACATGCTTTTGCTCGGAGATTTTATGTGTTCTTGGGTCCATTCTTGTATAATAAGCTTAACAAACTACTTAATATTTATAGCCTTAATTATAAGCAATGTAGCATCGTGTTATCGGAGTATCTTGCGAAACTCAACTATTCAGACACAGAAAAACTTATTGAAATTGTAAAATGAAATAGTTACTTATAGTTGATTTTTTCGTTATTATCCTGTATTCATAAGTTTAGTGCCACCATTATTTGCTTTCTCTCTTATTGGGGAGAAATACCTGTAGGTATACATGTATTAGTATAATTGATAATTTCCTTTTGACCTTATTATAAAATTAGGTAAAGCGACAGCCTGAACCACAGGTTTGAAAAAACCTAGATCAGGCAGGACGCATTAATTGTTTTAGATTTAATTCGTAGTCAGTAATTTTATCTTGTACAGTTAAAATTAATGTATTATAGATACGTATTATTATGTATAATTTAATTTAATATAGGCCTTATTTGTTGTATTACTAACTACTATAAATATGTACCACATTTATTTTTGTAAAAACTGTTTTTAATAATTTTTATTTTTTTATTTTTTTTTATAAATCTATGTGCTTAGTTGTTGCTAACGATATAGTTTGTCACTTTAGTAATCGTAATACTCTCATGAGTTCCTTTATAAGTCTACCTGCATAGTTATTGCTAACGATACTGTTTGAAAGTCATTTTAATAATCGTAACAGACCATTAACGTTGATTGGGAGTTTCTTGTGGCTTCTTTTCCCAATGACAATAGCGAAGCCACGAAGGGTGGGCGTTTTGGGGGTTGTCTGTATTGTAATATTGACGTACAAAAGTACTAAGAAGTCTGATTAAATGAAATACCTACAAAGACTTCCGAATGTGTGTTTTAATGTTTGAACCAGCATGATCCACAGTAGCCCCAGGCCAATGTCACTAAGTATCACTTCTGAAGGCGAGACTGGTATAAACCCCACCCTACACGAGAGAGGCTCTCCGTCATATAAATAAACCGCAGGGCTTAAAGCTGCTGCAACTGCTGCAAAGCTTGCTGCTCATGCTCAACTCCATGTGCAATAGATGTGACGTGAGTCAATTTTTTTTTGTATAATAGGTTTTTAACGACGTCTGTAGCTATCTAATCTGACTTTTCTTTTACATATTGGCCCAAAGTTGGAAGCAGTAAGTTTTTTCTTATTTCGAACCACTCGCTACTGTCTCTTTGTAGTATTGTAGATCTCTCTACCTTGTGTCTATCAGATGTATTATCAAATTTATGAGAAATTCTTGTTTTGATTTATCAAATTCTTTTTGAGACATATCGGGCGATGGACGAACCATAGTCGTGTTGCTCTATATTTACGTCTTTTAGAACTCTTAGTTTTTTTACCGGGTGTAACATATTTAATTTTCGTTTTATCGCACGTTTTTACTCAATTTCTTCAGCTTTACCTCAGGGACTGTTACTTGTTAGAGCTTTTTGGATGGTTGATACTACAGATTTTGTGTTAAAAGAAACAACAGCTGCCGCGCATCTTCCTTGATAGCCCCCTTTTAGGGCAAAATTAATTCTTTGCAAGTTTTGCTATTACGCTGTTGGAGCACTCTACCGTATTTGTGTTCACGTCTTTAATTAAACTACGTGATTTTGAAGCCACTTTGGACACAATAGCATTTTTCTGAAAATAAACGTTGAATTTTCAATCTTGTTCGCTACCACTATTTTTTTCTTTATCGCAGAATTAGTTTTGACAGATCAGAGGGCTTAGACAAGTGCCAAACGCTCCGTATATATTCTATGTTGAAAAACGCTAACGCCTTAACGATATCGCTCACAGTATGGTAGCCAAGGGTCCAAGGACTTGCCGAACGCTCAGTCCAAAGAGTATAATAATATAGTTGTATGCTCAGTCTATTCCATTATACGCTAAAATTCGAACGTAGTCTATGATTTCGATATTTTGATAGTGTGAAAAGTGCGCTAAAATTCAAATAATTTTGAAAGTAAGAAATAGTTTGTTTACCTAGTTTTCTGTTATGACTATATTACAATATTACATAACATACCATCACGCCTGTATTCCCCGAAGGGTTAGGCAGAGGCGTACTAACGTATCCATTATACGCTAAAATTCGAACGTAGTCTATGATTTCGATATTTTGATAGTGTGAAAAGTGCGCTAAAATTCAAATAATTTTGAAAGTAAGAAATAGTTTGTTTACCTAGTTTTCTGTTATGACTATATTACAATATTACATAACATACCATCACGCCTGTATTCCCCGAAGGGTTAGGCAGAGGCGTACTAACGTACACCCACAGTTCGCCGGTATGTTTAGGTCCCATGTAATAGGAGGCGAGCCTATTGCCATTAACCGGGCACAAATTCCTAACTCCGAGCTGCTACTGTGAATGTCATAGAAAAACCCAATAACACTTGGCTCGACCTGGGAATCGAACCCAGGACCTCTAGCGTAGTAGTCGCGCTCAGGACCACTTGGCTAATGAGGCAGTTTTATTACAATATTATAAGATCACTAATTAAATACTTATATTTAATATTTATTTGACAACAAACACAGGTACATTAAAAGTGTTAGAGAATGTATTAAAACCTGGATTGAATCTAAACTGATTCTGTTGCGGTGGCTGCATACGTGGTTCCATATAAGCGGGCGTGACTGGTTTAGGTACTAGGTACTAGGTATGCATGTACATGCATAGCGTTAAAGCTACGTGAAGCAGGGGAACTTGCATGCATAGGTGAAAGGGTAGGCAGAGTTAAGGACTTGGAATGAGTGTTAGTAAGTTTGGGTAAATTATCATTTCTCTGTTGCAGATACATTACATTTAACTCCTCTTTCACAAAGTGATACCACGGCCTCACAGAAAACCGGCGTAAAACAACGCTTGCGTTGTGTTTCGCCGAGTGAAGGAGGTTACCGGAGGCCCAAACCCTTTTAAAAGGCGGGCAACGCACTTGCGACTCCTCTGGTGTTGCGGGTGCCCATGGGCGGCGGTTATCGCCTACCATCAGGTGATCCGCTTGCTAGTTTGCCCCCCTATCTCATAAAAAAAATTGAAAAAGAAATGTTGGCGATAGTCCTTGGATGTGTGCGTTTTGATCAATACATATATGGAATGACTGTAGAAATAGAGAGTGACCATAAGCCATTAGAAGTAATATTCAAAAAACCCCTAAATGAAATACCATTAAGACTACAGAGAATGAGACTGCAAATACAAAAATATGATTTAAATGTTAGGTATGTACCTGGTAAAATGTTATTATTAGCTGATTCACTATCCAGAGATGTAAAAAATTACAAAAATGATAACAATATTATAGAGGAGTTATATAAAGCACAGGTGTGTGTTAGTAAAATGTAATTTATCAATTTCAGAACATAAGTATAAAACATTTAAAGAGGAAACTTCTAAAGATGAAGAATTAATAATACTAAAACAGTATATACACCATGGTTGGCCAGAAAATTTATATAAAATACAAGATAACTTGAGGTCTTACTACACATGCAGAGAATTATATTTGTATGATGGGTTAATTTTTAAAAATAATTGATTTGTGGTACCAAATAGTCTTATATAGAATACATTATAACCATGCAGGGATTGAAAAATGTAAAAATAGAGCTAGACAATGTCTTTATTGGCCTAATATGTCAAATAATATCGAACACAAAGTTTCATCATGTACATGTGATAGATTCAGGAAAAATAATTGTAAGGAACCCATAACTATTAGAGAAATGCCTGATAAACCATGGTCTATTCTGGGTACTGATGTTTTCCATTACAAGGATAAAAATTACTTAATTGTTGTTGATTATTTTAGTAAGTATTTTGAGGTACTACACCTCAACAATTTAACATCAGAATGTACCATTGAGGCATTAAAATCTTTGTTCAGTAGACATGGAATACCTGATAAGTTGTTTTCTGATAATGGAACAAATTATACTAGCTACAAATTTAAAGATTTTTGTAAAAATTGGAATTTTGTACAAATAACCAGTAGCCCATTACATGCTCAGTCAAATGGTCTCGCTGAGAGGTATATTCAGACTATAAAAAACATATTCAAAAAAGCAGATTACGAGGGCAAAGATAAATATTTAGCACTATTGGAATATAGGGCTACACCTATTTCAAATTTAGACTCTAAGACTCCAGCGGAACTATTAATGGGAAGAAGAATTCAAGGTTTACTGCCTAATGTGAATAAGAGTTTTGATAAGAATATAAATTTACAGAATAAATTATATGAAAGTTCTAACAACCAAAAATAATACTATGATAAAATGTAAAGAAATTAAAAGATTTAGACAATGGTCAGAAAGTAATTGTGACTACAGGGTATTAATAAGCCATTAACATATGCTGAAGTACTAAATAGGTGTGAAAGGCCTAATTCTTATAAGTTATTAACTGAAAATGGAACTACTATAGATAGAAATAGAAAACATTTGATTGAAAGTAAAAATGATAAGAAAACGGTTGTTAAAAAAGAAATTGAAGTAGATATAGATGAAAATGTTGGAATGTATAATGATAACAAGTTAGATATTAATAATGGGAATAATACAGAGGTAAATGAAAATTTAAGAATGTTTAATGATAACATGGTCACTAATGATAATAATAATACAGATGTAAGATGTAATGTAATACAGATTAGTCAGCAGGAAACTGTCCAAACTACTGACAATACTAGTTGTTATAGCAGATCAGGCAGGCCAATAAAGAAACCAAATTATTTGAAAGATTATGTTTAACTAGTTTTCTTTTAAAGGAAGGGAGATGTAATAGAGTTATAGATTATTGTAATGACAACACTTGAAAAAAAACGACACCGTAATAATAACTTTGCCGAAGGGTGGCATTTTAAATTAAATAGTGCCATAGGCAAAAAAAAACCTAATATTTTAAAATTGCTTACGGTGTTACATCAAGACTAACTGAAACAGCGTGAAAGCAAAACAAAATCCAAAACGGCGTAAGCTACATTCAATCTTGACAGACCAATATATTATGGATTGCCAAATGCAACTTCTTAATTCAGAAATATCTGTAGGACATTTTAAAAAAATCTTACGTAGGTATTAATCATAATAAGTAAAGTGCTCGATGGTTGTGTACGTTGATTTAATCTCTAGGCTTTGTGTGCAATAATTATTACTGTTAATAATTATTATGTTATGACCTCGACTACTTTCTTCAATACTTGTGATTTTTTTATTGTTGTTACCCTTTATGATGTTTTGTGTTCATGTTTTTCACTTTGATTTTGTATGTTTTTTATTTTGATTTTGAAATTGTGCAATTTATTGACGCTATTTATGTGTAAAATTAATGTGTAACCTGTTCTGATTCCTTAAACAATATATAACACAAAAATGTGACACCGTATACCTATACATATAAGCAAACGTGACTTTTAAAAAATTAGGACGATAAGTTTTTTTTTGTTATTTTTACATTGATTTCATGATATTTTGGGTATTTTATTTAATTTTGCTTTTGAAAGTGTGATAATTTACTGACCCTATTTATGTGTTAAAATAATAAGTAAACTTTTCTAATCACTTACATAATGTTAAACGTAAAATAATGCCACCATACACATAAGCAACTGTGACTACAAAAAATAGTGACTTATATTTCAAAAGGAAACAACCTGAATGGTAAAAAGTCTGTAGTGTTTAATTGTAATATAATACAGACTTTTTTATTATAAGCTTTTTAATCATAATTTTTAGTTATAAGGAAAATTTTATTCTTAATTAAAAAAAATATTATGTTAAAAATATTGCGAGTTATCGCAAAGTTGATTCTGTGATTTTTACTGTCATTTTTATTCCTTAACAAATGACTGATTTTTATTTCAAATTTCTTTTTTTTACCAATTAAAACCAGTCTTATATTATTTGGTGGGAGCAATAGACCTAAAAAAAAGAATTAATAAATTATTCCCATTCGTCCCCCCATAAAATTTAGAGGGACCATCGGGAAAATAAATAATGAATTCCCGTTCGTTCCCCTCGGGGACGAAGTCGAGGGGAAGAACGGGAATACACGGTTATTTTTTAATATACATTTTTTTACTTCAACTCCAGTTTTTTTTTCATAGTCGATACTTTTTACTATAAATCGACACCTCCTACGAATAATATCGTAAGTGCATTTGAACAACTTTACAGTACAGCTGTTCAAAGATCCGATCAATGTTTATTGATGATTGTTCAGTGAGATGATAACTAATATTTTTAAGAATTTGCAAGTGAATTACGGTACAGGTAAGTAATAATCCTGTGTAGTAGTTTAATTCATATTTTTTCTTGTTTTTAAGAAAACTCACTTAAGATATTTTACGTCGACCATCATAACAAGTAAATAGTAGTATGTCATACTTACTTGGATTTACGTTGGACAGTATACAAAACTATTTGACGTATGTCATACATACTATATTCTACTTTGTAAAAATGAGTAAATAATTATTGTAAATATTAGATAGTACATTCTACTTCGTTAAAATTGTATATAATAATATAGTAAATTGTGTAACCTTATTGTAATAAAAAATAATCAGGAATATTTTTTTAGGAAAGCAATAAAAAAAATGGATTTAAACATTTTTATTGAGAGAAACATCATTAATATTCATACGAATTACTAAAAAACCATAATCATAATTATCTTAAGGTACCTTAATAATATAATCTTTATAATTTTTTTAAATCTCTAATTTTGAGATCCATCAATATAACATAAACTTTGACTAAACATAAAAATCTCCTAGTAACATTAATAAACTTAAAAATATCAATCCTTCTTGTTTTAATAAACGTAATACTTTTTAGTTAGGCAAGTAATATGACTAATCATTTTCAAGATGTAAGAAAACTATAATGCAGTCGGTAACTATTCTTAAACTATGTTAATTTTGTTACACCTTGTATGTATTAATTTACTAATAATCTTAATTTTAAAATAACACTATCAGACTCATTTGAATGGTAAAAAAATAATACTCAATACGTAATAATCCTGTAAAATAAAATTAATATTAAATAATAAGTAAAATCTCACCTTCGTGTACATCAAGAATAAGTCCTAAACTAAGTGAGATCAAGATCAGAATCGCAATCGCTTACATTCACTGATGGGAGATTTGTAAAGAAATCGTGATAACTACTTGGAATAATTCCAGAGTTACACATATTAATTATATCGTCTTTTTTAGCTTTAGGAATTGGAAGGTTCCTTTGGTATAATGGTTCAATTGACACAGTAGAATCTGTTGAACATTGCCGCCTCGTATTTTTTTTTACCGATAGAACATAATAATCATTACTAGCCATATCATATTTATAGTACAATTTATGGGGATTTTCAGATTTTACAAAAACTTCTTTAATTTTGTTCCATTGTACCTTATCTCCACTGTCACTCTTGATCCAATTCCCTTGTAACAATGACTTAAAATTTAAAAAATGCGTGTACTGCATTTCTTCCACTATATAAGGTTTACCGTCCTGTTTAGCCCAACGTACCAAACAGTACCACTCCTGTGGAGTGTAAATAAGTTTGTTTTTGGCGGATCTTTCTATTAAAGCATGAACACTATCGCCTTCGTTTTGGGTGTGTCCAACTTCTAAAAAACAATGACGAATAGAAACCTGACAAGAAGCGGCAGCATACATATACATCGCATAAACAATGCGATTGCGATTTTGGCCTACACAATTATCTGACCAAAATCTAAATTCGACTGTCCCTAACTCCTTGTGTTTTGAAATAAATTTCATCAAACAGCTGGAAACCTCATTAGCCCCTCTTTTACCTTGTCCTTCGTGCCACATAAAGCAAGTACCTTCTTTATCCATTAGATTAAAAATAGTGAAGTTGAATATTGATAATTTACGTTTATAATAAAGAATACACAAATTACCGTGTGGAGCATTAAGTACTTTCTGGAAATCGAATGTAGCTGTTAATATTTTCCCGTCCGAGGTTTTGGCTGCTTCTTTATCCAACAACTTTTTTTTACGCGCCAGATCTTTATTGCGCAGATGTGATTCATAAAGCTGTGTTTCAACTAATGTCGGTGTAGATTTGTTTTTATAAATGTGGCATTTGTCGCACTGGTCCTTTTTAGGAACGTAAAAACTCAGCTTAAAATGTTCGTTAACAATCTCACGATATTGTCTTTCAGTACTCGCTATAGAGGACCTGTATACTTGTTCGTCAAACCATTCTTTGTATAAATCAAATAAGCGGTGAAAATTCAAATCCCCGTCTAAATATAGCTTACCACTTCTACTTCGCGTATAATGAGATTCCACGGGTTGAATGGATTTGATGTGATCACACACACTTCTAATAACGTCTTCGGTTATCACCTTACGATGATTATCATGACGTCCTCGCTGGTCCATTTCTATCAAACCACTAGTAACATCTAGTTTTTCCAAAGCAGTGTAGACAAATTGTTCACTAATAGAGAAAGTATTTAAAAAGGTCTTCTTACAAACAACCATAAATTCGTCTTCATCACCTCTGTTTACTTTCAGTCTATAAATTAAAGTAAAATTACGCCTTGATGCTGTATCAGTAAAGACCCTACGTTTTTTTTGTTTCAGCACCAAGTAAGCCACAAAAGCCCATTGCTTTTCCCTGTTACCTAAATTCCAAAATTGATTAAAAATGGATATTCTTTCATCGACACTAATTTTCGAAGAACATTTTTGTCTGCAATTCTCCAGACACATCGGTTTTAATGATTTCGCAAGCCTAGTGGTACCATCGCGACTCTTATATTCTTTGCCTAAATTTCTTAGTTTCTTCCTCTTATTATCAATCCAATCTGCAACATGTCGACGTCTAATATTACCTACATCCTTTCGAGAAATCTTTTTTCGTTTTCTAGAACAACTCGGCGTTGATTCGGAAAATGAAGAAAACGGGCTGTTCGCTTGGGGTGTTGATAGTAGATCGGTAGTGGATGAAATGACTGAATACGGTTCTTGTATAGCATTCTCAATATACCAAGGACAGAAATAGTTACTACAATCGTAGTCTAAATGGTTTGTAGCACACTCTGGAGATGGAATGGGTGTGCTATTTTCATCGGACCGATTACTATTATCCTCGAATGATTCTAAAAATAATAAATTGTTAAGTTACTATTGTGTACCTATAAATTATATAATTTATTAATGTTATATTTATATACCTACCAGGAAATTGCCATGGTTCTCCTTCTTTTGTCCCGTTCGCTTCTATATTAGTAACTTTGAGTGCATCTTCGGAATCTATATCAACATTTTTATTGACATCCGATAACTGACCTAAAAAAATAGAACATTTTATCTGTATACGGGTGCCAAGATTATTTACTTATTTATTTGATTACATAAAATATTAATAAATAATAATTGTAAATATTTCATTTTTTATTTCAGATATTTATTACAATATACAGTACTTAAATAGGTACCAAAACCCTGTTTTTTTTTGTTAAAAAACATACTTGTTGGCGTTTTTGTGGTACCTACCATGACGGACGTTATTGTCATTTACATCTGAATCAGACAAAAAATCCATCATTTGGTCAATAACATTCATGTCTGCATCCGGTGGCATTGGTGATTCTGGAAAAAGAAAATGTAATTTGTTAAATTTGAAGATTTATTGACATGTATAATGTAGTAAGTTAAATAACTTAACGATGTAATCTATAGGAAGTAGTACATACGATAAAAAAACAACATAAAACGCCGACGTAAAATATCGTATGTACATGTTACGACATAATTTTTAATTCTGTTCCGGCGTAAAATATCGTATGTAATACATACGATATTTTTTTACAAGTGAAAGCAACGTAAAGTATAGTAAATATAACATACGATATTTTACATCGGTAAGGATAAAAATTATTACGATTATTTAAAAAAACATAAATTTTACTACAAATAACAATACAAAATAATACATACCTTCATTTCTCTCAGGTTCTTCAATTACAAGCGTTGTTTTAACTTCAATATTGTTTTCATAGTTTAAATTTTCAACGGTCCCTTTTTTTCGTATTGTATCCTTTTTTTTGTCTTTTGTTATGAGATCAAGAATAATTTGTGCTCTAGATGACATTTTAATTCTTTTTTACGTATAACTTAGGAATTAACGTAAAAACAACAAAAATATAGAAATACATTCGCCGCGCGGTGTGCGTGCGTCTCCTCCCGCGTATTCTGTCGCTACTGATAGATACGAGGCGTCCGCGCGGTCCGAGCGTCCCCCCGCCCCCGCGCATTGTATCGGTAGTACAGTATACGGTTTTATACTTGGACTAAAGTGAATATACGACATTTTGCAGCCTAATTAAGGAGGCGTTCTATTAGAAATACTGAAATTTTAATAATTGCAGACGTTAGTCTACATATTTAAAAGCTTGAAATTAATGAAAAGTGAAAAATCGAAATTTGTTGATTACGATACTCTACGTAGGAGGTGTCGAAATGTTGATTAATCTGATAAAATAACTCATAAGCTTTTAGAAATAATTAAAAGAATCCAAATCGACCCATAAACTTCTGAGATGTGTCAAAAATGGAGGGCAAATCTACAAACTCTACTTAAAAAATGAAAGATTATTTACGATATTTTTTCATGAATATTCAGAAAATTACGGGCGGTTACATACCCATGGGCGACATCTATCTATACTAATATATAAAGCTGAAGAGTTTGTTTGTTTACTTGAACGCGCTAATCTCAGGAACTACTGGTCCGATTTGAAAAATTCTTTCAGTGTTAGATAGCCCATTTATTGAGGAAAGCTATAGGCTATATGTATATCATTACGTTACGCGGACGAAGTCGTGGGCAGAAGCTAGTTGTATATATATATAAAACCTTCAACTTATAAAATGTAAGTAAGTAGTACTACTGAGTTTACTGAATTTGCTAATGCATTTAATCGCTACCCAGCTACGGACCTGCCGGCTGGTGTATCGGTAGTCTTAATTAAGTCACAGTTATTAGTTCCAAAATTAATCTTTATGTATTCCATTTCAGGTCTGACTCCGATTCAGAATTCCAGACACGACCCGCAGCTGTAGCCGAGGTTGCGAAGGTGCAACCCAAAAAGAAGGTGTCGAAACGCAAATCTTCCGAGAGCACCACGCCATCAGAATCGAAATCAAGGTAATTTTGTGTTAGTGCTTGTACCTTTAGGTGCTTGTTGTGTGTGTTATGTCAATTAAAATGTTATACACAGTTATACGTTGGTTAGTGGATTTAGAACTGTAACGCAGAGAGCGCTGAAATTAATTTCCATTTATATTCCTTGCAGGAATGTTTACAGTTAGTTCATGAGGTATTGTTATTGAAATTGTTATAACATAACATCATGCTTTCTATCCTCGTAGGGTTCGACGGAAGAGTATATAATACACCCTCATTTTGCCAATTAAAAACTAATGCAATTTTAAGTGTTGTGTAAATTATTATAAAGAATATGTTACATTGTTTACAGTAAAAGACACAGTTCGGGCTCGGACCTCTTTGGCTTGGAGGACTACATGCCGTCGTCGACCTCAATTGGAGACTTCGGTTCGTCCCTCACCAGCCGTGTCGCCAACGGTAAAGTGCGGCGAACGAAGGACTTAACCGGGGACTTCTATGTGGAGGTAAAGATCTATAACAAGGCCGAAGTTAGTAGTTAGTAAAGAGGTTCGGTGGAAGAAAGCCTCGGTGGCCCTAAAAGTCCAGCTGAACCGTAACACGCCGCAGTGGGACAGTCTACAAGTTTTTATGAGACGGACTCATGATTTATTCGATGATTCTGAGCCCGTCTTTTATAGCGATAATATACATATAAAATAAATATTTAAGTTGTTGGGCACCAGGTACCTATTTATTATATATTCTATTATTGTATTTTTGCGATCGTACATAATCGTAATAATAATATATTGCAACATCTAATAGTAAGTTTAAAACTATTTTAATCTAAAATGCCTTTCTGTACTGTTTGTAACACATCTGTTGAGCGCAGTCACTGGACAGGTCACCTACGTAGTACTAATCATAAAAACAAAACATTCTGCATTTCGTAATCGTATAGCTTCTTATAGAATTGTCGATCGAATTGTTCTGTAGAACCATTTTTTAATAATAATTGGGACAAAATAAAACCCGGATGTTTGTCGACAATACGTCCCATCATCCATTTGCCAGGAGGCAAATTATCTGATTTTATTAGGACAATGTGTCCTATGTTGAGTCCTTTGTCACGATGGCAGCATCAGCAGAAGTTACTGTCTGACTTCTGGCGCAGGTGGCAACAAGAGTACCTAGCCAGTATGCAACAACGTTCGAAATGGCAGAATCGAGTTAAAGAACTGGACATAGGACACATTGTCCTAATAAAATCAGATAATTTGCCTCCTGGCAAATGGATGATGGGACGTATTGTCGACAAACATCCGGGTGCTGACGGTGTGACGCGTGTGTATAGCGTAAAAAGTGGAGATAGTATTGTTCAGAGACCATTCAATAAACTATGCTACTTGCCTATAGATGTTGAACAATGATTGTTACGTTACTTATTCACATAACTTATTGTAAATCATTTATTTGAGTATTAAGGATCATTGTAAGGGCTCTTTAATAAATAATCAGTATGATAAAATAAATTTGTTAAAGGGCTAATAGGCCCTTTGGTGGGCGGTATGTTCGTGTAGAATCATTTTGAATGTGTGAATGAGTTTATGTATGTAGCTATGCCTGTGTGAGTGCTTGCATGTAACTCAACGTATTCATTAAATTAGTCGCAAATAAACCATCAATAGATAAACACCTCGTTTCTGTGTATCAAAATTCCCACAAGCCAAAAGCAACCTTAAACCCCTTACAGGTTTAAAAAATAATACCGTCATAGGACCGATTTACAAACCAAAACCCTTGAACGGAAAGGTGATTCATTTACTTTATTTAGAAACAGATGATTCGTCACATTACTGTCTCATCAAAGACTTACTGCGACTTGTTAAAAATCAAATAACAAAACGCCACAGTAAACTGTACTTTTGTGACGTTTGTTTAATGTTTTTTTAATTCATGCGATGACCTTAGTTCGCATAGTTGTGGAGTTGTCGCCACTGAACTACCTCCAAGGGGTTCTTTCATTCAGTTTAAAAATTATAATAGAAAGCAAATTGTACCATTTGTTATACAGGTTGTCCCAAAAGTCGACGTCAAGCCGAAGTCGCATAATAGGTAAGGTCATAACAGATACCATAAAAATATTTAAAAAAAAATCTTTTATTTTTAAAATTATTGCAAAATAAAATATTCGGGAAAATGTACCATCCTGTAACAGCTTTTACTTTCCTGTTGCTACAAATCTTTACTTTTTGCCCTTTTTTTTACTGATTTCATCCTGAATAGTGCTTCTGTAATTTGATCTGATCGTTATCCAGATCACAGAGTATTTACCAATGTACATCGTCTACTTTTCTCCGAGGGCCGACTTCAAAACCAAGTGCATGGTGAAGGAAGAATGTCATTACCTTACGAGGACGTTGTCCTTCAAGCAGTGGAAGAAGACCCAAGTACTTCGGTACGTACAATTGAGGCCAGCGCAGGAGTTCCTAAAAGTACAGCTCATCGAATATTGCAAAAAAATGAGTTCCACCCATATCATGTGCAGCGAGTACAAACTCTTTTACCTCGGGATTATGAGCCTCGGGTTGCGTTTTGTCAAACTATGATTCAAAAACAACTACAACAACAACAACAAAATCTTAGAAAAAAATGTATGGTCGGACGAATCGACGTTTAAAACAGATGGATTTCGCGGTCTTGCCTTTGACGGAGATTTTGTTGGGCGAAATCAAGCAGGGTTAGTTTCTTGAAGGCAACCTTGCAGATATATGTTTTGATTGGTATGCGAAGACAAACTAATAAATTTGTTGAAAATACTATTGGTCTCTTTTTCTGATAATTTTTCTTTACACTTACACCTACATTTTGGTATTTCGCGCCGAACATGGTTCTTGACGTTTTTATTTTTAGCGAGATTTTTCTTCCAGTTTTGTGGCTTACGCGTTCTTTTCTTCCCTCGCTTTTTCACTACTTCTTCAACTTCTACATTAATTTCTTCTACCTCATAAAACTCGCCAGTATCTCATTTAAAATATTTCTCGTTTTAGTTATTTCAACAGCTCGACAATCATTTCCACTATTTACTACATCATTAATTTCTATTTCTTCTACACTATCAAAATTGAAGTTGACAGTTTTACAGAGGGCGTTGTTAGAAGAAAAATAACTCAATTTTATACGGTTTTTAAGAAGGTTCCTACGTTAAAAATATTGAATGCGAAACTCAAAGGAGGAATTTTAAATTGTGGCCGAGAATATTTGAGAACATTGATTCATAAACTTGGCTTTCGATTTAAGAAATGTCAATCAAAAAGAAAATTACTGATTGAACAACCAAACATCGTATCGTGGCGGTGGCACTATCTTAATGCGATAAAGAAGCACAGAAGAGATCCAAGAAACATTGTTTACTTCGATGAAACATATGTCAATTCGTCATTAAATGTACCAGCGTGTTGGCAATCCAATGAAGAACGAGGGGTGCTGTCGCATATTGGCAAAGGGCCACGTTTAATTATTGTACATGCTGGTGGACAAGCCGGATTTATCGATGGAGCTCTTTTAATTTTTAAATCCAAAAGCAAAACCGGAGATTATCATAGCTATATGAATTTTGTAAACTTCAGCAAATGGACCAGTGAAAAGCTATTGCCAAATTTACCGCCAAGCTCAGTTATTATTATGGATAATGCCGCATACCACTCGGTACAAGAGGACAAAAAGCCTACAATGACATCCACAAAAGCCACCATGCAGACCTGGTGCAAAGACACAATGTTGAATTTTATACGTCTTTAAGAAAATGTGATTTATTGAATTTAATTATCAACACGCGATTCTATCCATTGTCTAGTACCCATAGTACAAGCTTTGCTTAGTTTGGGACTAGATGGTGCTGTGTGAAAATAAATGTCCCAGAATATTTATTATATAGCTTCACTTGAGCGAAGCCGCAGGGCAGAGGCTAGTTAATAATCTCTACTATTATAAAATTGTAAAAAAGCTATGTTTGTGACGGGTTGGAGCTAAAACTACTGAATAGATTTTAATTTTGTTATCGCTGTTAGTAATTATAAGCTTCAACTTAAAAACTGGTGAACTTTTTATCACAATTAATTAATCGGATCCTGTGATACAGCTTGACCTCTCCGATGTATAGAGGCCCATACAAACAAGAGATCATCACTGTTGGTTTGTATTAAATTATTTTTGGAATCCATTTCTAATCCTACTATAACTTCAGGTGAGCGAAGCGAAAGGCTAGTAATTAATAAAAACCTCCTTACAATAACAAACTCAACAAAAAAGAATTACCCAAATTGGTCCAGCCGTTTACGCGTGTTGATGCCGTGTCCAAGGAAATTCGCTTACCATCAGGCGATCCGCATATTATACTTTATTTTCTGCTCCCTAGCGGATAAATGAGTAGAAAAAAAACCGAAAATAAAAAAATAGGGATTCATTTTTATATATATGTATAGATAATACCTAGATGTAGGCAACTCGTACAAAACTTTTATCTGCAAGAACAAAATGTCATACATCAGTCTCCCAGAGAACAAGTGAAATAGGCAAATACGATGACAATACTGCGACACATCTGTATTCTTGCCTAATCTTCTATTGTGTACGATCAAATGTCGATAGGCGGCGCCGTACTAACAAATACTAGCACAAAGACCAAATCTTCAAGGTCATTGGGCAATGTAATACCCTTAATCAAGCAAAGAAGTACTTCATGCCCCACATCGCGCCCCATGCATACGCTGACCCACAGCTATCGTTATTCGCGTATCCAGTTTATATTCACCCACCCCGATTTGTGTCGGAATTCGAGCGAGATAGTAACTATTTGGAATATCTTATCCACCATCAACGCACGCCTATCGATAAAGGACCTCCTGCGTACTCTATGCCGCGGTATGAACTATTTCCAACTAATCATAAAGCCCAGTCTGGCGGTTCTGTTACTAAAACTGCCACCACTGAAACGACTAGGGCGACCAGTAGGCCCTTTACTAAGTCCGCAGCTTCTCCGATGACATCAAAACCAAGCACCGCATCATCAGGTCCATCATCGATAAGCAAGGAAACTAACATCCCGGAGGTGTCCGCTTTAGGTGGCGTGCCAACCTGATATTATGTCATCAGACCGCATTCTGAAATGCAGTCTGCATTCCGTGTCCCGCCAGGAAGTCGTATTCACAAATTCGGTGCCGTGGGAGACGGCAGACCTTCAAAAAAATGCTATCTTTGTGAGCTCGAGAAAATCTACCCTCGAAACACACAACCAACTCAACCTGTTAGATATTAAAGTGAAATTCAGATTTATAGTACTGACAAAATATGATTCATTGCGTGTCTGAAGTTTCGAGTGAAAAAGTGGTTTCGCAGTGATAAATTTTAAAATAAAAACTCAGTGTAAAGACAATCGCCGTCTAATGTTCCGTAATCGTGATTATTGTCTGTTCGTATTGATTGTTGTATTTCTTAATGATATTTCGCATAAAAATTACAAATCTAGATGGAATTATAATGAACCGTATGAAAGTTTCACAACTTAACGACTGGAGTGCAGTCGTGAAACGGTCGACTTCCCAGTGTAAACTGAGCTAAAAGGATATATCATAAATGGTCAGTAAAGTGGCCGATGTCCTTGGCTACCACCAGCTGGCGCTGCCATGCCGTGCTTGATTAAACAGACCGTCCGTTATAACTCATTCCGTCTCATATTTGAACATAAAATAACATACTATATCCATTGTCCAAAAAAAAAAACATTTTCTGTATTTTTTTATCAGGCAATTTTTTAATTTTTATCTCTGTAAGAACCATCATCGTACTTCAAGGAATATTATAAAAAAGAATTAGCGAAATCGGTTCAGCTACTCTCGAGATTTCCGCTTAGCAACACATTCAGCGATTCATTTTTATATATATAGATAATATACGAGGGCAGCGCCGTGAGCATTTTTGACATTGGCGGCGTAATTTGAAATTTTTATATAATTTTTGCGCCACAAAACCGGCTAAGTACCTGTTGGACCGTGCATAGTATAGGTTTCTTAGCGAGATGAATATGCACAGAATTGATTTCGCCGACTGCAAACTTAGTATTTTATAATATTTATTAAAAAAAACTATGAAGTACAAAGTTATTCCTGCGGTTGTAAACTTAGAGCCGCGTATCTCACCATACACTAAAACCATTAGATACTATTTATTTTGTTTCAGTATTCGTTTAAATGATAGAAAATAATCCCCAGTAAAAACTTAAAATATACAATTATTACAAATATCCCGCCTTTCCCTTTTGAGATCGTAGGTATAAAGGCCGACCTAGGCGCGCATCTCTGTGCCCCTGCATAGTCTTTGGTCATCGATCGCGTGGTCATGTGGCGCGCTACGTATGATATTAGGAACGGGGGTGCGCGGGTATAGTGCGTTAGCTCCGCCTATACGTGCAAGGTCATTGGTGACTGTAAGCGCCTTAAACGAAGTTAATTATTGTTTTATGATTTTGTACCTATGAAGCTATTATAAAATATTTGTAAAACTTAACAATAAATACTTAAAAAAGATACTTATTATTTTATTATTTACCAACAATGTCTATCTCTAACACATAAATCTTTGGATTATTGACTCTGTGTGTTAGAGATAGACATTGTTGTAGCGTTACCCGCCCCCGCTCCCTTCTTACCGCGCAGGCGATACGCGAGTTAAACGGTCGGCCTATAGCCATACATGGCATTAAAAGAGAAAGGCTTCAGCGCAAAGTGCAACAAAAAGATAAAGACATTACCGACTTAAGGGGAAAGCAAAGTCATTATACTTATAGCCAAGATGTTATTAACAAAGTACACGATTTTATTGAAGGTATTCCAGCAAGAGAATCACACTACTCCAGGGAATCTAGTAGACATAAAAAATACGTCGATTCAAATTTATCTGTTGCTGAAATACATAGAAAATTTAAACATGATAACCCTGAAACAAACATTAAGGCCCACTTGCACCAACTTTTAAATGTATTTAAATTGTATTTAAACACAAAATTTGTATGAAAAATTGTGTTTGAATATAATTTAAACATATTTAAGAAGTTGGTGCAAGTGGCCCTAAGTACAGTAAGTTCAATGAAATTTTCAATAAAGATTTTAATATTGCTTTCGGACACCCTAGAAAAGACATTTGTGCGACCTGCAAAAAGATAAAGTTCAGATTGATTTTGCGACAGTAAACAAAGACTTCCAAACCGTTCATTCTTTGAAAATAGAAAAAGAACTCCATTTGCGAAAGGCTGAAGCTTTTTTGAAAGCAATCACAAAAACTGAAACTGAGACTCAAAACAATAAACTATCGCTTTGTTTTGATTACCAGAAGAATCTGCCATTACCTGTTACCAATGTCTCTATACAGGATGTTTGGCGCATGGACTGACAAAAATTTTTGGGGGTTTGGTGAGGCCATGTACTAGTTTTCACCCATAGACCCAAAGTCCTGTAAGTCACGGTATTCGAGATACAATTTTTTTGTTTGTTTTTAAAAATTACCGGAATCGAAACCTATCAAACGTTATAACTTTTTAGTCTGTAGTCGTATTTACGCCAAATTACTTTTATTGCGTTCTCTGATGTATTACTATCACTACATAGTATAAAACAAAGTCGCTTGCGCTGTCTGTCCCTATGTATGCTTAAATCTTTAAAACTACGCAACGGATTTTGATGCGGTTTTTTTTAATAGATAGAGTGATTCTTAAGGAAGGTTTATATGTATAATACATGCATAATATAGTAGCGAAACACAGATAAATTTAGAGGTTTCTAATCTGATGTCGTAATTAAGCATTTTTTTGCGCTTATATTGCAAACGCAGGCTGAACCCTACGAGATAGACCAAAATAATGTACTACAGTATTGTCCACCTTAAAAAGTTCAACAAAAAAGTCCGCGATGGTATATGTCTATCTTTTAGGGATAACCCACCATAACCATTTTTTATCCTTTACTAAAAAGTGATTATTTACGAAGTGGTTTTAAACATGTGGAGGAGCGAGGAGTGTTGCCCCTCCAACCAAAGGGAGGATCCTCCGACCAGGCGGGTGTTTTGCCTGGCGGGCCGCGGCCCGACGGTTGATGTCGGGCGGTTGTATATATGCAGCTTTGCGTCGCAAACTTCACTTGCGCGATTCAGGATTTGTCCGTCGTGTCTATGTAGCGCGATAGATGTCGCTACATCACTCCCCTCCGAGACTGGAAGTCGATGAGTCAGCGGTCAGTGCGTCTGGAGAGCTTGCCAGTGCCAGTAGAGTGAGTGTTCCAGTGAGTCGGAACAGGTTGCCGCGTAGTCCGCAGTGAGTCGGGACTGTGTAGCGGTGGGTGCGTTGGATGCCCCAGTGAGTCGGGGTGATGTTGCGTAGTCCTCAGTGAGTCGAGGTGGTGCAGTGCTTGAGTAGTGGCTGGCTGCTGCGTCGACCAGGAGAGACTGCCTCTGCTTGTTGACCGGCCGAAGTGCAGTGTGCTGTGCCAAGTTGCTTGACGTCGGCCGAGGGTGCTGACCAGGCATGCGCGTTCGCTGCAGGCGTGTGGTCAGGATGCCCGTTGAAGCCGGAATAGTGCTGGCTGGCTGTGTGACTCGCTGCTCGTGCTGTGCTGGAGGGAAGACGACGGTGATGACTGCTGCTGGTCTTCGAAGGGTGCTCGGAGGTCACCAGTGTGGGTACACTGATGATCACGTCGGGGTCACCACTGTGGAGGAGCGAGGAGTGTTGCCCCTCCAACCAAAGGGAGGATCCTCCGACCAGGCGGGTGTTTTGCCTGGCGGGCCGCGGCCCGACGGTTGATGTCGGGCGGTTGTATATATGCAGCTTTGCGTCGCAAACTTCACTTGCGCGATTCAGGATTTGTCCGTCGTGTCTATGTAGCGCGATAGATGTCGCTACAAACAATACAATATTTATCCTTATCCAATTAAGTACCTCTAATAAATTGTACATTTATTATAGATCGATATGATTTTTACAGCATGTTATTTAAGTGAATATTTCCGAAGATATTACAAATTTAAAATGCAGGGACGTAGTTGTTGCGGCGCCGCGGCGGTACCGACCCGCGGCGGGCGGCCGGGGATCGGGCAGCGCGTGCCTATAAATAGCGCGTCGATGGCCGCGCTTCGCCTTATAGCACTTCATGATTTGCAGCGATCGCACGCGTCTATCGTAGCTCTCTAGCGAGGAAAATATCAATAATTAATAATTAATAAAAACGTATAGCGCGTAATGTACAGACGCATCCCGCGTCCCGCACCCCTCGCCCCTCAACCCCGCAGCCGTATCGCCGCTCCGCGCGTATCGCTGCGCGCGCCCGTTCTTTACCTACCGACGCTCCCGCGCACGCGCCTGCGTCTCCTTCTTACTAGTTTTTAGTAGAGGTGGGTAACTCATCAAAAATACGCGAGCTGCAGATCAGCTCATGACTCAGGTGAGTGAGCCGGCTCAGTGACTCAGCTCGCATATCAGCTCAATTTGTACCTATACAGGTTTATGGTTCGCGCGAGCCGTCTGATTTATTGAATTTATCATATTTTAGTTTTAGTTTCCACACTAGTGACTCTCTGACCAAAAACTTATTGATTGAACCTCAAGTGTAGATCAGAATCACTCACTGACTCGCTCACTATTCACGACTCATATCTGTGGAGCGATTCACAAGTTCAGATCAGTTCAATGAGCTGATTTGAGCCGTGAGCCGGTCGTTTTATTGCTGAGCTGTGACTCAACTAGGGTTGCCAACTTTTTGTCGGTCAAAAATAGTAGTTCTAAAATTATTACCCATAAAAATATAGTAGATAAAAAAAAATGAAAAAAAAAAATAGTAGGTCCCAGTACGTAGGTAGGTACTGAATATTTCGTTTTGTTTTACGCTCACACATTTTGAATTGATATTATTGTTTTGAGTTTGATGCCTTTAAAATATAGTAGTTTCGCCTACTATATTTTTTTTTCAGAAAAATAGTAGTCGGGCCTCTGATATAGTAGGATACTATATTATATAGTAGGGTTGGCAACCCTAGACTCAACGGCTCAGACCCGTGCGATCTGACTCTTTGAGCTGACTCAGAGCTGAGTTACACACCTCTAGTTTTTAGTGTGCCGAGAATCCCCGACCGAGTGAGTCACGCGCCCACTACCCACGTACGGGTAGTCTAGACTTCTAGTGTTTGTAACCGACTGATGTGAATATCAATAAATTACATAGATACTTTCTCACTATAAAAACTGTTTTATCATTGCACACTCCCCTATAAGTGTGGCAGCCTAACGTGGAGCAGAATAATTGTTGTGTAATGTTTGAACTGTGTTGCGTAATAATAATCACGAACTCACTCGGTGAAAATAGTTATAATTTTCGGGATTTAGTGACTCAACTCAAAAACTAACGAACTGTGTCATTGTGTGTCGGTTTGCGAACTGTTGTTTAGGTATTAGTCGCTTGGGTGAAACCTAAAGTACCTAAACGTGTGTTACAGTTTTGTATCGCGAACTGTGAGCAGTTTCGTCTTTGTATTTAGTGGTACCTATCGTAAATAGACAGTGGCAGTGGTGTTACGTGCCTATTCTTTGTTGTTATAGGTATATGACTGTCGATTGTGTACGTGGACTGTCTATGTTAATTGTTTACGATTATAGTGTAAATTAATGTTTTATAGTGACTGTCTTCTAACCGTTAGACAGTTAGACTCTAAAGTAAAGTGACTATCTAGTGTGATAATGGTGCTAACGAGATCGCGTGCCGCGAGTCCGGCTTCTACCGGCGCTCCGTCTGGGGACGCGGCGCCGCCGCCCATTACGGCGCCCGCGCCTGCGGCTGACATTATACCGCGCGGTGCTCGCGCCGATGCCGTGCTGACGGCCGAGGCGGAACCGCAGTCAGCGGCTGGGGCTGCAGCAGCTCCGGTCACGATGACGACCGATCAACTATTGTTGTTGATTAACAGGCTAAGTCGCAGCGATCCTGTAAGTACACCAATACCTACTTCTTCGGGCCATTTTGCCAAATGTACGGCCCGTTTTGATGGAGAGAAGTCGAGTGACGTCCTGGCCTTTCTTGATGCTGTTGAGACCTATAAGGAGTGTGTCTGTGTTGATGACCACAATGCGCTTCGTGGGCTTCCCATGTTATTGACGGGTTTGGCCGCGACTTGGTGGCAGGGAGTAAAGGACGCCACCCTTACATGGCCTTCCGCTGTAGAGGCGTTAAAGCAAACGTTTGGACCACGATTACCTCCGTCTAAACTGTATAGAAAAATATTCGAACGAGAACAACGCGGAGATGAGCCTACAGATTTGTTTGTTTGCCACGTCAGAGCTCTTCTCGCCCAGCTTCCGCAATTTACTTTATCTGAAGTGGTACAATTAGATATGACCTATGGGTTGCTGCATCGGCGTATTCGCGAGAAGGTTCCGCGCTCTAGTTTTACTTCTTTTATGGAACTTCTTACGCAAGCGCGACGCGTCGAAGACATTTTAGATGAAAATAACCCACGGGCCAAACCGGATGTTAAACCGTCGTCGTCTTCTTCTGTAGCAATTCCGCGGGCGCCGACTGCGCCTAGCAATAAGAATCGACCTCAACGTTATTACTGTAAACAGTATGGTCATACAAAGGAGACCTGTCAGCGACTTGCAAAACAAAATAATATGGCCAAGGAGAGGCCTACCGAGGGTGAACCACGGTCGCCTTCAATCACGTGTTTCGGGTGCGGTACACCCGGGGTTATCCGCTCAAACTGTCATTCGTGCAAGGAGAAGAAACCGGTCGCGCCGATCGTGAATTCGTTCCAATCCGTGTCCGCTAGTTGTGACAGTATTGATATGTTTCCGCTTGGAAAACCGTAGCTAATTTGCCCATGCTTTGACTGACCTTATGGTCCCTTGCATATATGCCCGCCCCTGTACCCGACTCGGTTTTCGAACCGTCAGTGTACCATATCAGACTGCCCTCCTCTAGTGGGTCGAGTCCCTTCATCCATTCTTCCCTTGACGGTAGATGAACCTTGTAAGACCTCTTGAACCATAACATGGGCTGCATTTTGTCGCAGTGATAACCATACCTAAATAAAATGTAATAAAACCTAGCTATGTAATTTCATAATTAGTTACAAATTTTAATTATAATAATATTTTGTAATTTCAGAGTTTCGTGAGGGCTAACACAATACTGGAAGTATTAACACATTGATACAGTTCAACAGAGCAAGAACTTCCGGAGCTGATTGTAATCACGCAAAAAACTGTGACAGTTACTTACATACATCATTTTGAAGGTACTTATTATTATTATTTATATTATTGATACCTTAACCGTAGTATTTTACTATGTTACGTAAATTATTTAGATATGTAATGAATTTGTATTATTTTCTGAAAGTCTGTAAGGACAAACTAAACATACGAAACTGTCGTCAAGGTGATCTACGAGTAGATGATTATTATTATTTTTTATTCAACATAGACTGACCAAAACGAACTGAAAGAAGCTGTAGTTGAAAAAAAATATCTACTTCACATACTTCAACTATTTAAGGTATAGTTTAAATCTGTGTATATTTAGCAAATACGCTTTAACTTTTACCAAGTTATTTTACTAAATTGAAAATGCCTCATTGTTCGGTTTGCAATATTCATATAGATAGACGTTCCTGGACTGGTCATTTACGGACTAACAAACATAAAAATAATAATGCAGTAACTATTAATGAAAATGTTCAAATTCTTAAATCTGCGTTTAAAGGTCGTATTGTTAGTTATCGTATTATTGCGTCAAACAACGAATCAGTTAATTTGCCTGAAATATTCTTAAATGATATTCGTGATCAAGTAAAATGTTTAATTGATGATTCTCTAAAAAAAGATACAGCGTTAAAAATTAAATTTGAACTTTTTTCTTTATTTCTAATGTACAAAAATTAATTACAAGAGTTAAAATCTTTTGCGACAAAAAACTAGTGATGCTACGGAACTGGCATAACGGAAGCAGAAACGGAAACAGATGTCAAAAGTAAATCTTAACGGAAGCGGAAACGGAAACGGAAGCGTTAACTAACACTATGAAAAAAAAAGCACAATTTTACATATTTTTTTTTATTAAATTTGCACTTTAGTAGTAGTCAAAATTAAACAGCGGCAAGTTATATTTAATAAAGAGTAACTTGGCCGCTTTTTCACCTTTCAGCCTTGTTAACGACTAACGCCATCTCGTGACAATCGAAGCGAACTAGGGCACAGAATGGTGGAAGGGCGTGCGTTGCGCTGTGTCATTCCACTGATTACCTTTTTACGACGACCGAGTGTCACCTTCTAATTACTATAATTTGTTCTGTACCTGTACTGTTCATATACGCAATATATATTTAAATCTCAAATAATACACGAGTCATTTGTCTATCGCCCATTTGTTCATCCTAAGAACACGGAAAGAAATCGCACTCAACAAGCCAGCCTGACAAAATCACCTAACATATTTTGGACCTACGAACCGGATCTTCATCGAGAAGCAGCACCACCAGGAGTTAACGGTCAGGCCATTCAATCTTTCCTTCCCAAATCCTGTGCTCAATTTGTGCTTACGTTGTCGCTTTATGCAAAATTGCAGTGTTCTCGACCGGTGAACAAGTGCGCCTACCTACATCGCGTGCTAGTGAAATCATCTACAAATCTACGAAACTGTAAGTGCTTGATTCCTGTTTCTCACAAACGCCAAAATGACAAAAAAGAGGCATTCGCTTGTAGATATTGAAAGTACTGATGATATTATGCGGGATTTAGTTAAGAAACGGGGTTCAGTTAAAGGGAAATTTACGTTATTTGTTAAATTTGTTGAGTCATTAGATGAGTCGAATATAACTGAAACTCAAAAAGCCGAGTTACAAGAGCGTTTTCAAAGGGCAAAATTGTTATTTGATCAATTTTCGAATTTTCAAGACGAATTAGACTTGATAGTTTTGGGGAGTCAAGTAGACAAAGAATTACAAGAGAGAGAAAGTTTTGAAAATCAGTTCTATTCTATTGTGGCCAAATGTAAGTGTATTTTAAAAGAAAAACCGCAATCTGAAAACATTCAAAATCGTAACTCACACGGGATCAAACTACCTACAATATCTTTGCCGAACTTCGACGGTAGCTACGATCAATGGCTCGAGTTTCGCGACACATTTTTATCTATTATTCACAATAGTAATAATCTCGATAATACTGATTTCTGACACTTACGCGAATATTAGACATTGAAATGAAACTACTTTTTACGGATTTTATCGCGGTATATTGATATTATTTAATGTTTCACTAATAATTAACAAAAATGTAAGGTAGTTGTTAGTAATTTTAACATCAAGACGTCCAACACCTCAGTCTGCCCGTGACCATGGATGCTGTAAAGGATCCGAAACGTCGGGAACTAAATAATATCAATATACCGCGATAAAATCCGTAAAAAGTAGTTTCATTTCAATCTCGATAATGTTCAAAAATTTCATTACTTGCGATCAGTTCTCACAGGTAATGCACTACAAAGCGCTAGAATTCTCATCAGATAATTATTTAATTGCTTGGGATTTGTTAGAGAATAGATATAATAATAACCGTTTGCTAGTTCACAACCATGTTAAGGCTTTATTTTCTGCGCAGTCATTAAGTAAGGAATCAGCTTCGCAAATTCGCAAACTAATTGACACCATAATGAGAAACATTCGTGCATTAAAATCCTTAGGTGAACCTACTGACTCATGGGATACATTAATTATCCACATAACAGTCTCAAAATTAGATTCATCGACGGAGCGCGAATGGGAACTTCATAAAAGTACCGTCATAAATACATCCTCAGATAAAAAATTGTCGCTGTCGGATTTAATGACTATTCTCAAGGATCGAGCAGATTTTCTAGAAACTGTTAAGCTTTCTCAATGCAAACAAACAGGGGACACACACACTCAAAACTCACACATTAAAAAACCGTCGTCTTTAAAATCACATAGTCATGTAGTCACACATAAAAATTATAAGTCTTCAAACTCATCACATTCGCAACGTTACAAATGCAATATGTGCGAGTCGAACCATCCTTTATATTCGGCATCACACACATCTCACACGCTTTATAAAGAAGATAATATTACTTACAATCATTTCCACAATCAAGTATTATTATCAACTGCCCTAGTCGAGATAGCTGATAAATACAACAAATATCACACAACTCGAGCGCTCTTAGACAACGGGAGCCAACATTGTTTCATATCGGAAACATTATGTAATACCCTTAACATTCCATTGATACAGTCCACTGTTCAGGTAATAGGAGTAGGGAACTCCGTCACCCAATCCACACAATCATGCAACATTAAAATGCGGTCAAAAATAAACTCGTATACCACACGCTTAAATTGTTTACTTTTGTCCCGTATTACATCACAATTGCCATCACTGGGTGTCAATCATAAGATTGAAATACCAGATAACCTGCAACTTGCTGATCCCGACTTTTATTTGACAAATGAAATACATTTATTAATTGGTGCAGACAAGTTTTGGAAACTGCTAAATGAGGGTTTAATTCGTTTACCAGAACACAAAACTTGGCTGGATTATATCAGGATCAGTTCAAAGACATACTTCACACTAATCGAACTCAATGTAATCTCACACAAACATTGGATACTGAACTTAAACGTTTTTGGGAATTAGAAGAAATAACTTCAAGTTCCAAGAAATATACAAAAAATTAAATAGCATGCCAAAATTTATTTGAGAATACTACGTTACGCGACGATAAGGGCCGTTTCTCTATGCGCATTCCGTTACGTGAATCAGCTGATGCACTACACGATACTTTTTCTACGGCAGAGAACCGGTTTCTTGCACTCGAACGCAAATTACTTCGAAGCTCACCTCATTATAGACAAATGTATAATGATTTCATGAATGAATATTTACGTTTAGGTCACATGAATCGCACTTATGATTATTCGTCGCCTTGTTTTTTCTTACCGCACCATGGCATCTATAGGGAACACAGTTCTACTACCAAACTGAGGGTAGTATTTGACGCGAGTGCAAAATCAACGTCCGGCAAGTCGTTAAACGACATACAACATATTGGGCCATCGTTACAGAATGACATTTTCTCAATACTACTTAGATTTCGGCAGCATAAATATGTTGCATGTGCCGACACTGAGAAAATGTACCGCCAAATCTTAATCCAACCTGATCAGAGAAATCTGCAGCTAATCATTTGGAGGGATAATCCATCTGAGCCCCTCGGTATATACCAACTCAATACCGTCACATACGGGACGGCATCCGCGCCTTACCTAAGTATAAGATGCTTAAAACAACTCGCGTTCTAATGACCCGTCGAATGACGTCATCATTGCATTCTAATGCAATGATGCCGTCATTCGACGGGTCATTAATGAGGATTTTTATGTCGATGACCTGATTACGGGACATCAAGATCAACAAAAGTTATTAGAAGTATGTTGTAACATTTCTAAAGTACTAGATTCCGGTTGTTTCCCATTAAGAAAATGGATATTTAATTTTGATAATACACAGATACAATCATCCTTTACGTCCAAGGAATTGTCATTAGGCGACAACTGTCACACAAAAACCTTGGGTATGGGTTGGGTTTGTTCCCCGGACGAACTGTATTTTAGCACAAAAATCGATTATGAGTTAGGGACTAGTACTACTAAGCGCAGTATCGCTTCAACTATTGCACAAATATACGACCCTTTAGGTCTTCTTACTCCTACAATTATTATTGCTAAGATCATGTTGCAAAGATTATGGTTATCGAAAATAGGTTGGGATGATCCGGTCCCCACGCTTATTTTATCAGATTGGAATAAATTCATAAATAAATTACAGTATTTACAAGATATAAGAATTCCGCGCTATGTGCTACAAGGTATTTTAACACACAACACACAAACAAAATAGAATTGCACATTTTCTGTGACGCATCACAAGACGCATATGGTGCCTGTGCGTACTTACGTAGCTATACAGGCACATTGATAACAGTTAATTTATTATGTGCGAAGAGCAAGGTAGCTCCCGTAAAACCGGTTAGCATACCGCGCTTAGAATTGTGTGGCGCTGTGATAGGTGCAAAATTATACGCAAAAATAATAAGTTCATTAAGATTAACATTCGACAACGTGTACTTTTGGTCAGACTCGACAATTGTTTTAGGATGGCTTAAAATGTCACCTAATTTATTAAAGCAATTCGTAAAAAACCGTATTATAGAAATTAATGAAATAACAGGTGATATGCCGTGGCTTCATGTCGCCGGTAAAGAAAACCCGGCTGATTTATTATCGCGTGGAGTGCATTTAGATACACTTAAGTCATCTGATATGTGGTGGAGCGGACCTCCATTCTTACATGTTCCACACATGGACTGGGCACAAGATATTCACAATTATAATATAAATCCTGATGAATTGCCCGAACTAAAACCAACTAAAATTTCATTATTGTGTCAAACAACACCAATGTTTCCATTTGAACTTTTTTCTTGTTTTAATCGTATGAGACGTGTAGTGTCATACATACTGCGCTTCATTAATAACTGTCGCAACAAAAGTAAGACACATCGCGTCACAGGTTGCCTTTTAGTAGACGAAATAAATAATTCAACCAGTATTCTAACACGTATTGCGCAGCAACAATCATTTTCAGATATTTATGACGGATTAAAAAGTAATCGATTGATAAAATATCCTCGATATTTATCTAGTTTAAATATATTTTTAGATGATCATAATTTAATTAGAGTAGGAGGCAGACTCATGCATTAAACATCCATTGTTGTTATGTTCGAAGCATATATTTACACAACTCCTCTTTCAGTACCAGCATAAAGTCTTATTACACGCAGGGCCTCAATTGTTATTAGCGTCAATACGAGAAACTTGGTGGCCTATCAGAGGGCGCAACTTAGCAAAACGAGTGGTGCATACCTGTGTGAAATGCGTACGTATGAAAGCTAAACCTTTAACTATTCAGATGGGTAACTTACCTTCTGAAAGACTGGAACCAGGATATCCATTTATGCGATGCGGTGTCGATTATGCTGGGCCAATTTTTATGTTAAACCGTGCAGGAAGGGGAGCAAGGTTAATTAAATGTTATATTTGTCTCTTTGTATGCTTTACAACACGCGCTATACACTTAGAATTGGTCACAAATCTCACTAGTGAAGCATACATATTAGCATTTAAGCGTTTTATCTCTCGGCGTGGTAAGCCGATGCAAGTGTATTCCGACAATGGTAAAACCTTTGTAGGAGCTTTAAAAGAATTTTCAAAATTTTTAGAAGACACTGAAAATGATATTATTAACTTTCCTACTAATCATTTAATTAAATTCACATTTATACCGCCATATTCGCCTCATTTCGGTGGTTTGTGGGAGGCAGGGGTTAGGTCCTGCAAATTTCATTTGTGTCGTGTAGTGGGCAATGCACACCTAACTTATGAAGAATTAAGTACGGCGTTGGCACAAATTGAAGCCGTCCTAAATTCCAGACCTATGTTTCCAATGTCCACAGACCCTAACGATTTGCTCCCTCTCACCCCTGCTCATTTCCTGATTGGCCGACCGCTCACAGCACCTGCCAGCCAGGACCTCACTACGGCAACTACGCAAAGTCTTTCTCGATATGATCGTGTGGAGCAAATGCGGCAGAATTTTTGGACACGATGGTCTAAAGAATATGTATCCGAGCTTCAGAAAAGAACAAAATGGCAAATGAACCAAGACAGCATCACTCCTAACACACTGGTTTTGGTGAAAGAGGACAATCTCCATCCCCTGAAGTGGCGTCTCGGACGGGTGCTCCACACATTCGCTGGCAAGGACAACATTGCACGAGTTGCAAGCATCAAAACCGCTACGGGCATCGTTCGACGATCATTTTCGAAGATATGCCCGCTGCTGTACCCGCATGAAAATCAAACGCTGGTGACGTCTACCTCGTTGGAACCTGGCACGTCCAAGGCCGGGGGCATGTTAACGACTAACGCCATCTCGTGACAATCGAAGCGAACTAGCGCACAGAACGGTGGAAGGGCGTGCGTTGCGCTGTGTCATTCCACTGACTACCTTTTTACGACGACCGAGTGTCACCTTCTAATTAATATCATTTGTTCTGTACCTGTACTGTTCATATACGCAATATATATTTAAATCTCAAGTAATACACGAGTCATTTGTCTATCGCCCATTTGTTCATCCTAAGAACACGGAAAGATATCGCACTCAACAAGCCAGCCTGACAAAATCACCTAACAAGCCTATTTCGATGTTCTTCATATATTAAACCAGCTCCGCTAAATAATTGCTCGCTGGCTACACTGCTGATAAGTATTGGCGATATTGGCAAAATATGGGGGTATTTGTGCGCATTTCCATTCCACCACATAAGAGGATCCTCATGAAGAGGTAGTCTTTTTTCTTTCTTGTACTCCCGAAGGTGTGACTGTATCTTTAAAAGTAAATTGTCACCATCGTCAGCTGTAGAAGAGTCCTCCTCATGGTCTTCATTTACATTTAACATCGATTCCAATATTTGCAATGATGCTGATGATTTGGAAGTAGAAGGCTGCACTTCAATGTCTTCAATTGCAATTTGAATTCGCAGTCATCACCTTGGATGGAATTGGATTGTCTGGTTCTAATAGTGTTAATCGTCATATTAAGTAATTTAGATTCAACCTGCTCTGCAATGACGCTGGTGAAAAATGCGATTTGTATCGCGGATCCAAATACGTCGCAATAGTGTATTTGTCGTCTTCGACCAGGTTTCCAAATCTTACACTTGAATTCAATTCATCGCGTAATTTTGTTATAAAATTTATGAATTGTTCTGAAGTATTAGGTTTCGTCTCTTCTTGTTGTAACGTGGTCTTAAGAACTTGAATTAATGGTATGATTGATGAAATACTGATTTGAGAACTACTTAGATTTCTTGTTATTTCTTCAAATGGCTGCATCAATTGCACAAATTTTTGAATATTCATCCAGTCTTCGGGGGATATCATCGCGATTGGATTTGCGCTTAGGTACAAGACAAGCGAATCTTTGAGTTTCGAAATTCCATCTGAAATTAAATCAAATCAAATCAATTTTATTTGCTAGAAATATGATCAATAAATAGATGTCGGTCTTAATAGAGGTCACAGAAAATAAAATGTTACATATTTCACCTAATGATGGCTTGCAAAAATTTATACAAAATTAAATGTCAAAATATTAGTTCTTTTCAAAATATGTATAAATACAAATTCAATTACCTAGTCTTAAAAATATATTTATTTATAAGTACAATCAAAAACTCCTTTTTCGCATAAAAACATTTGCTTACAAGCCAATTATATAATTTACTAGCTGACCCCGCGCGTTTAGCGTCGCTTTACCTAATAACACGGTACGAAGTTCGCGTAATATATACCCTATAACCTTCCTCGATAAATGGGTTAAGAATTAACTGACAGTGAAAGATTTTTTCAAATCGGACCAGTAGTTCCTAAAATTAGCGATAACGATTCATCGTTTAGTAATTTAATAGGTATTTATATTTACCTTGTAGGACAATCCTGAATGACAGAAAGAGGAGACTGATTAAGGCGTTCCTTTTGAATTTTTGTAAGCTCTGCCTGTGCGACCAAGGAATGATTGAAATGGGTGGCAATTTTTTTCAATTTAGCAATAAGTTGTAGGAGCCACTCTTGAGATTCAATACCTGCTCGTATGCACAGCTGAATCTGGTGTATTGCGCAACTGATATCCTCAAAGCCTGACAACTGCATTGCTCTAACCATGTTGGATCCACGATCACGAACCATGCAGTAAACTTTTTGGCGATCAATGCCCGATTCTTCAAGAATCGTTTGAAACTTTGTTGATATTATGGTGCCCGTATAACGTTCATCCATGACTTCAGATTTCAAAATTATAGTCTTTTTGCGAAAGTCCTTTGAGATCCCATGAGCAGTTAAACTAAGCAATGAAACAGCAGAATGAAGTTCCGACCATATTATTATGTCTATCTTTTAAAGTTAACTCACTATAACCTTTTTTATGGTAGTAAAATTTGTTCTAAAATAATGCAGTATTTGTGAAGGTGTTTTTATAAACATTACATTAATTCTTTTACAAATAAATACGCTATTCATCACAAGTATTTAATTTTGAATGAAATTGCCCTTGACGCTATTTGATTTTAATTAATATCTTAGGATATTTTATATCATAGTTTTAAAATAACTCGGCAACAAAAGTACACGTGTAATAAAAGTACCACGCGCGCTGGC
Source organism: Acronicta leporina (assembly GCA_947256265.1). Taxonomy (NCBI): domain Eukaryota; kingdom Metazoa; phylum Arthropoda; class Insecta; order Lepidoptera; family Noctuidae; genus Acronicta; species Acronicta leporina. Next base: position 11,295,324 of record OX366532.1, on the reverse strand, counting down.
CGGCCGTTTAGAGCGAGGCATGGATGTGGTTTATTCAAATGGAGGTTGAAAAAAAAGAGTTTCAACATGAGCCCGGTATTCGCACGCCTCTAATGGAGAGAACTAACTGTCAGTCAGTCAGTGTCAAGAAGTATATATACGTAAAAAGTTAAACATTACATAAAATACACGCTACTACTTAATAATTTATACTAACCCAGTTCAAAACATAAAGATCTTTGAACCGAAACATCGCTCACAAGTAGTGATATAAGTAAGTATGACGTGGCCAAATGGTAACGTATTCAATGCAGTGTAGACTGAGGAAAAAGGAAGGGTAAGTATGTGTTTATGTGTGGTGTTTAATGTAACAGGACGGGGTGTTGGCAGGTGAGTTGACACATAGCGCCACATTACATGCACGGCACACGTAATGTGTACGCTTTTTGCACACATGGCACTGTCGGCGTTGTTTGCCAAATTTTTCACCTCCGGGAAGGGTGGGCAGTTCAGCAGGAAGGTGCGAGACGACCTCGGGCGAAAATTTAGGGACCCCACGAACCATCGCCATTGCGATATCGGGTCGAGATAGTTGGTGATTTCGCAATATCTCCGTCACAAGCCCCATGCGGAACTGCCTGTGTTGTATGTTATGATTGTGTTTGTAAAGTATGTAAGCATTGAATATGCTCACATTTAACAGACGCCTGAAAAATTTTTTGTACCAGACTTGTGTCCGCTTTCGCTCCATGGGGTACGCAGACACCATCTGGTCTTTCTTGTCGACGCCACCCATACAGACATTGTAGTCCTTGATGAGTATGGGTTTGTTTTCGGACACAGCGATCCCATGGTACGTTGAGATCATTGCCACACGGTTTTGGTCTCGCCATACCATCAGATCGACGTCTCCGGATGTGCACCCACAAACTTGACCCACACTCATCTCGGTCTTTTTTAAATTAGTAATCTGTTCTGGTACAAATTGACGGTTGGTACGGAGGGTCCCAACGCAGTCATACCCTATGGACTTAAGAGCGCGCATAAAGCCAGCAAAATTTTAGATTTCACCCGCGCGCCCTTCCCCTCCCCTCACATCGAACGCGATGTCAGCGCTGTTTGGCGCCAAAAGACAAGCAGCTGCACTCGCTCAACGCGTATAGTATACGCAAAATAATCAGATGAATCAATGAAACAATTTTATTTCTGTTATTATGAAATGTTATTTTGTGTAGTAGTACCGGTGAAATGTGAGTGTACATTAGTAAGTACGCCTCTGACTAACCGGGGAATATAGGCGTGGTGGTATGTTATGTTATAGTAAGTACGTGCATATATGACTTACTAGTATGACTTATAAGTATTTTGGGGAACAATATTTTTTTTACCGTTTATTGTTGCTTAAATGATAATAATTTTACTGTTTGTAAGTTTGTCAAATTATGACAAGTTTGTCTATTTATATGATACCTACGTTTTATTAGACTTATTAATATATTTGTTACTACAATAGGAAATAATTCTTTATTGTAGGTACTAGGTACACCATAATAAGAAGCAAAATTATAGAAAAATATATACGTAATTACATACGTTCATCATTCGTATGTATTATCTATATATACTTACATCTCTATTATTATAAAATAGGGTATTACACCTATTTTTGAAAACTGTTATGAATTAATCCTTAGATCGTAATGAACCAGTAGATTTTTTATTTCAATTTTATAAAACCGAAAAATTCCTTAAAAATGTTTTTTTTTTTATTTTCGCGTGGAAACGCTAGCCGCCATGCTACTTCGGGTCGTGACGTCACTTCGTTAGTCAACAATACAACTGCAAAAGACCAAGTAACACGATTTGTGAAAATAATGAGTTATAATATTTATCATTGGTGTCTTGTGCCTGAATGCCACACAACTTGTGGATTCAAGTGCCAAGTGATATTAAAATGGTTGAAACTGGCAAGAAGAGATCCAAAATCATTGTCCACAAAGACTAAACTGTATTTCTGTGAAGGGAGTGTAGGAAGGGGAAGGCCTAGGTGAACGTTCAGAAATCAGATTGAGGACGTTCTGCCTCATTAGCCAAGTGGTCCTGAGCGCTCCTGCTACCCTAGAGGTCCTGGGTTCGATTCCCAGGTCGAGCAGTGTTATTGGCTTTTTCTATGAAGTTCCCAGTAGCAGCTCGGACTCGGAGTTAGGAATTTGTGCTCGGTAAATGGCAATAGGCTTGCCCCCTATTACATGGGACATACTAGCGAACTGTGGGTGTACATTAGTATGCATCTGCCTAACCCTTCGGGGCATACAGGCGTGATGGTATGTTATGAAGTTGTGAAAAATGGCTCGGTCAAGAGTACCCTAAACCGACGCTCATGTATGAAAAGATTGATGAGTGTGGATGAAGCTAGAGGTATGTAAGAATCGTAGCAAGTGGAAGTCTGTAGTCTGTGCTGCCTACCCCTACGGGAAAGAGCCGTGACTTTATGTATGTATGTATTTCTGTGAAGACCACTTTGATGTAAGTATGTGTTATAAATAGTATGTTAACTATTAAATAAATAAAAAAAAACTTCATGTTAATATTACAAAACTGATGTCATATTTTGTAATGTATTTATAGGTTATATTATGTACCTATCATATATAGTGAGTTGAATTTATTGTTATATTATACTTATTGTTAGACAAAACTTGTTACGATAGTTACTTACATTACTATTTTAATATTTCTCAACTCGGCAGAACAGAAATCGGGATTGGATGCAAAAAATTTAGACATTTAAAAATCAGATTGAAAAAGACGATTTTTGAAATTGAATTATAAAATTATTTTACAATTACAAATTGACTGCCCAGATGGGAAGGTAGTATCACCGTGCTTCATAGAACCAGGTATAGTATTGCATTTTGATCGATGTTTAACGAAGCTCCAAAATCGCTTAGGGTTTTCCTCAATAGCCTCTTCAGTACTGGCTACGTATGTATTATAGCATTCGGTTTCAAGATTTTTTATCCTATCCCGCAAATGCATAAAAGTGGCTTTATCCGATAACCTACCATAGCATTTATACTTACGGTGATATTTAAAATTTTCTTTTATTAATCTTTTTAAGGAAGGGGAATACCAAATTGGGTAGGAGTTATGAGAAACCGGTCTAGTAGGAATAAATTTATTTTGAAGATCCAACATAGTGTTGTAGAAGTAACTGATCGCGTCGGTGAGCGACTTATTATTTAATTCATTCGCCCAGTCAATGGACGCTATCTCCTTGTTAATAGAAGTAAAGTCACCTCTGTTAAAAATTTATTGAGTACATGGAGCAGGTGTCAAATAGGTACAATTAGCGAAGTCCACAAAAATACTTAGGGCCGGGTGATAGCTGTCAATAGGTGCCAAGGCATCCAAACAATCATAAACGGATACTGCCGTATTGCATAATACAAGATCTAAAAGTTTACCATATTTATTCAGAACTGCGTTATATTGATTCAGGTCTAAAACACGCATTTCGTCAGTCAACGTATACTCATCACTACTACAAATATTGTTCGGGGAATATGACTCATTCATTAAGTGCCATGTTACGCCCCTCATATTAAAATCGCCAATAATTAGAAAAATATCAGATGGATTACTTAGAACGGTATCACTTAGTTTACGGATAAAATTAGACAACTGAATAGAGAACGAATTACCACGGTTCTGTTTGCATAAATAAATAACACATAGATTCAAATTTATATGAGTTTTAGTGGCCTGATGGCGTAGATTCAAAGTTATCCACAGATCCTCAGCCGACGAATGAAAAAGTGGTTGAATGAAATAATGTCTTTTGTAGGCAAAACAATTTTGATACCTTGGGTTGTAAGGTATCAAAATTGTTTTGCCTACAAGTCTGTATTTTAAAAAATTAAAGTTCCCTTTAATTTAAATTTAATAAATACAGACTATGTTATTCGCTGATACTGTAGCTTTCTATTGGGAAGTTTTAAAAATCAGTTTAGTTGTTTAGGCGTAAAAGTGTAACAAACAAACAAACTCACTTTCGCATTTCAATATCAATACATAATGGACTTATAATACTTTGAAATCGACATAATAATTTGCAACGAACAAACACAAAGATATCAACTAAAAGCATCTGTTTATTTTGCATATACTATACACTACACGCGTAGTTGTTATAGTTGCCTACCAGTCGAGTATCGAATGAAGCGCGGCAATAGATAATATTATTTTGGGATTTATTTTTATCCATAATATTGTTCCGTAACTTATCAAGACTTTTGAAAGATCTCATCTCATCACTACAGTGTAAGTGACCACAAAATTGTGTACGGTGGGAGAAACTAATTTAGATCCTATGCGTCTTGTAATAAAATCTAAAATAGCAGATACTAACTTTCGCAAATGAATGAAGTTACGTATTTTACCTTTTACACGTAAAACATAGGTTTATGTAAGTATATCACAAACTTACCTTCTACAATTATTCATCCTTTCTTTTTTTAACTTTTTTAGTTCTTGTTTAGGGTCTTTTCAATTTTTTTTCTTATTTCCCTAAGTAGGTACCTATCTACCTACTTTTTTTAGTAATTTATTTATTTAATTCAGGCTACAAGGCCCATATTATAATACAAAATACTATAATACAATACAATATAAAATTTAGATAACTATTAAAATACCTACCATACACATACATAAACATCTCATTTTTATTTCCCTCAACGTGATCGATAAAGAGCCGATAAAATTTGAGCGCAGTCCACTCGTCTCAACAGAGCGTGAGCAACTGAACTGTGAAATAGAAATATGCTTGAAGCTCCCGCAACATGCGACGGAAAATGAATTCTTCCGCGTAATAACAACGTAGTAAGTGCCAAAAGTGTTTTATCGTCATAAATCCAAAATTAAAAGGAATTCTATAAAATGCTTAGACACAACCCTGGGCCATATATAGATACAATTAATAGTATTTTTTTTATCTTAATAGTATTTGCCATATTGAATATAAATCGAAAAAATGAGATAATTAGAGGTTACTTCGTGATTTTTTTCTATCGAATAAAATTAATTAGTTTATGTTTTTGTTTAGGTGCAACCCTCGAAAATATAATGTAGTTACTCATGCTGATTTTTTAATTAACTATAGTCCAGAGTTTTTCATGTAAAATCAAATATAAAGTAGGCATTTTAGCTTTATGCGCCCTCTTAAGGTTCCGGGCGAGGGCTGGAGAGTTATAAAAGTTGTCCATCCATACGGTATGGCCACGATGTTCAAGCCCCCGCAACAACCGTAATACAAGATTTGGTATACTTCCCGATATCACTACCTGTGGGACTTCAATTTGACTCCCAACGTGACACTCGAAACGCCACAAATATCCCGTTTTAGACTCGCAGACTTCGTAGGTTTTTATACCTACTGCTGCGGCCTTATTCGGGATATATTGCTTAATGTCGAGCCATCCCTTCCACTGAGTCAAAGATTCATCCAATGCTATGTTTTGGCCTAAGCTGTATAAAGTAGAAAGTTTTGAATTTAAATGATCGACAATAGGCTCAATTTTGTAAATTTTGGCATGGGAACGGGATAGGTTATGTGAAGCAACATTAGAATTGGCTATTTGACAGTTTTCGGAAATATATTATATTATTTACGTAGGCTTATTTTATACCTATTAAAATTGTTTTCTTTTCGAAAATAAGTTATTTATTAGGAAAAAGCAATATTTTATATCCATTCATTTTAAATTCCCGCGAAAACAGCCGGTCAAGTGACATTTTCCTTCTGTGACGTCATAACTCAATAAACAAAAAGCTAACCTAACCACGAGTGACCACAAAGCTTTTTATAAGCGTATTTTGAATGAAAAGTTTAAAGATTTTTTACTAGAATGGTAAATACCGAGTACATTTTGTGAAAATGACAAGTTATAAGACGTGTGCCGTACCTGTGTAGAAGTACTACAATTAAATTTCCTGACAAATTGTTTATACACGTACCTAAATGTCCTAAACGTCGAAAGCAATTGTTAAAGTTAGCACGCCGAGACCCAGAGTTAACGTCTGACAAATCTACAATATTCTTTTGTGAGGACCACTTTGATGTAAGTATTTCGAAAAACCAAAAATAAATTTAACCTATAAGCCTAATAAGTTGTCCATAAAACGACAAAAGTAAAAGTAATTAAATACATATTATATCACTTTGCATTTGCCTAATGATATGGAAAATTATATAGAATACAGTGTGATGGGTTTTGTTGGCAAAATAAAAATGAAGCCGGACTGTTTGCCATCGAAATTTCTATGTCAACCAGATAGAATAAAACGCACTGCGCCGTTACAGCCTCGATCAGCCGTAAGCAAAAGACAACGTATGGACATAATGCAAGAAATGTTTTTTGAGGGAACTGAAATTCCAGCAACATCAGGCATGTCCAGCTACAATGGTGAGTAATGAAGGTATCAGTTCAAAGGTTTAAATTAAAAATAAGTAGGTACTTAGGTCAATTCTCGAAGTTCCAACTGTTGCAAAGTTTTTTAGTAGTAGAGGAGTATTTATGCCATGTTTCATATAACATAGGTATTATTTATTTTTTCTCTGTGCAAGACAATGTAGGAATCCCTAATGTCTTCTGTTTTAGAATCAACTTTAAATGTATTGTTCTGTGTGCCAAAATTAAACGTCTGACACCCCAGAGGTTAGATCCCAACAGTATAATATAAATATGTTTTGATTTTTCAGATTTTTTGTCCACTTCTGAAAAAGATGACTGTTCGAAGTTGCAAGATCAAGCGACACAAGTATACACTGAAAGAATTAATAAATCGATTCAAGTATGTTTGTCTGCAAAGATTAGAAGCAGATCTGTACAAGCTTCTAGTCAAGTTAAGGATAAAAATACTTCTCCTATGAAGACCTATGGGACGACCACTGCAACATCACCTTTTAAAATAAAATCTGGTCGTAAATCAGCAAGGAATACAGAAATAAGAAAACAACTACTATTCGGTGACAAACTAGAAGTGTCATCTTCAAATAGTTCATCCCCGTCAAAACATTCACAGTTAAATATTGACACTTCACCATCTGTTCACTCTTTAATTACAATGACATCAACTAGCAGTGATCAAGAAATTCAGTCTGAATTATCTGAAATAAAAAGGAAATATGAAGCAGAAAATTTACAACGAATGTCAATTGATAATACTATACAATTAATCAAGAATAATCCAAGATATTATTTAGGTATTCCGAAGGATTGTTATTTTTTAATTGACATTATAAAAAAACATACAAAAATACCTGAAGAACACTTATTATTATGTTTAAAAAAAATCTGATTAAATACACCATTTTCTGAGCTTGGAGATCAATTTGGCATGTCACTGTCTTATGCTAGTAAAATTTTGAAGAAATGTGTGACTCTTATTGCAAATGTGTTACATCCATTTATAATTAAATCAAATGAAAGATTAATAAAACGAAACTTACCTATGGCATTCAGATATAAGTACCTACCATAGTATATATTGTATCATTGATTGTCTTGAAATACAAATACAAAAACCATCAAAATCAGTCGAGCAGGCTTTAACGTGGTCAGAATATAAAAAAGCTAACACTGCTAAATACTTAATCAGTAGCACTCCTGATGGTATAATTAATTATATTTCACCTGGATACAGTGGCAGAACCACTGATGCCTTGTTAGTGCAGAATTGCAGCTTTTTAGATTCTTTAGAACAAGGTGTGTCTATACTTGCAGATAGAGGATTTAAACATATAGAAGAACTCACACTGCAAAAAGGAATTAATTTAGTAAGACCCCCAAGTGTTGCATCTAACTCAAAATTATCAAAACAGGATGTAATCAAAACAAAACAAATTGCAAGTTTAAGGATTCACATTGAGAGAGTAATTAGACGGTTGCGAGAATTCTCTTTGTTAAAACCTCATTCTGTAGTGCATAAGAAACTTTTAAAATATTTGGATGAATGTGTTATTATTGCATGTGCACTGATTAACCTACAGGATGCTATAATTAAAAATACATGATTTTCTAAAAATAAATTCTTTTATTTAGTACTATTATAAATTAATGGATAAATATTACTTTTCCAAAATGATTCTACTTTACAAAGTAATTCTTTTACATATTCAGAATCATATTCTACAGGCACAATATTGACTTTCTTAGTTTCTTCAAAATCACATGATGCCACACAAAACAAGCCCTTTCTTAATTTAGTAAAGTGCATCTGCAGTTGGACTTGTGTTAAGTACTTATCAGTAACTTTATTGTCTGACACATATTGTTTTGTTGTTCTTTCATTAATTGGGCATTTGATTTCTATTATAGTATCCCCATTTAAAATCCCATCGGGTGATGCTGCTACCATAGGATATTCTTGACAAATAAACAGGCCACACTGTGAAATTTTACCAAGTTGCTTCTCTAATTCTTTTTTTACAGGGTCTTCTAATTTTTGTCCCCTTTTAATAGGGAAAGTATCAGGCACTTTTGCACCCAATAATATTGCGATTAATGAGCCATCTGGTGTTTTACAGCGAGACACTTCAAAAGCTTTTGATGCTGTTATTCTTGCATATCGAAGCTCGTACCATGCTGGACTTTTATGCTGTCCACGTGTTAGCCTTTCCACTTCACTGATATTTCTTTCTGTGAACACTGGATGAATGTTTAAAAATTTATTACAATCATTTTCTGAATTAAATTTAAAACTCAAATAATGCACTGATAGCAATTGAATGATGTCATATTCATAATTATCTTGGTGTTTCAAAATCTGACAATGTTGCAGTTTCTTTTCTTTACTTTCTTTTAAAAAATCACACAATACTCTATCATCTGGTTGGATACATATGGAACTTTTATAATTTCTCATTTCCTTAATTTTCATATATTTTAGAGTGTTGCCTACTTTGGACAGCTTTGATTTTTTCCAGTAACATTCGGTGGCTGTACAAGATGGCTCCTCACTTCTTCTGTGAGCCCACATTAAGAAAGCCACCGCGTGTTTGCAACACCCTTCGGAGGCCGAGCAGTCAGCACATTGTACACTTTGTACCGACCCTTCCTTTTCATCAATGACCATAGAAACGGAGTATGGTATTCGACGAACCTTATGTTCAGGACAAATTTTGCATTTTACCATACACAAATTTCCCTCCCTCTTTAACTGGACATATCCAATAGCGTCGTCACCATAAGACTGTCGCGAAGATCTAAAATTATAAACATAACCTTTTAGTAATTTCAAATCATTTCATAAAATTTTCACTATTTGACCTAATTTAAATTATATATCAATCTCTAATCAAATCAAATCAAAACCTTGTTCATTTCGGTACTTACAATGAAGTTTTCACATTCCGAAACTCAGCAGAGTAAAAGTTAGGATTACAAAAGAAATTTGCGACCATAAATGAATCTATTTTAGGCAGATTTGCACTATCGGCTTTAATATATCCTGATTCCATTTCGCCTGAAACCTCTCACAAGAACAAATCGAAATATTTCTGTGTTAATTTTAAAAAAAGACACGGCGCTATCAAAAATTATTTTGTTTTGTGTGGTATGACGTCATACGAAATTCAATCATGGCCGCCCGCGTTTCGCATCTTGTAATCCATAGATAATCAAACTCATTTTATTTTTCAAAAATAAAAATATTTAAAATTTATTTTCATGCCAAATATGTATTGTATAATTATTTTTAACCTTTAAACTACCTTATCAAACATATTTCATTTATTATCGTACCAACTGTCAAATAGCCAATTGTTGTTGAAGTGAAGGCATCTGGAGAGTAGCTGAAAACGCTTTAGAGACATATGGATAGGAAAACCAGGGGAGGAAAAGATAGTCTGGTCAATGGACCAGTAGTCTTCCAATTTGGCTTTAACTAATATGCCCATTGCCATCAACAACGCAAAATATACGTATAATTCGTCAGCGTTAGTATCTCTCCACAGAGTGATACGACTTGACGGCCCGATTTCCCCTCGCTCGAGGACAGTTCTTGCGTACTCCTGCGCATATACGTTTGTTTGGAGCGCGATGTGCTCCATAATTGGCCTATCCCAAATCAATACGAAAGCTTCGTACGGACTTGAGATAGGACCAATCATGGGGCCGCAGCTTCCAACAATAGTTTCTCTCCTCAAGTGAGGGGAAATCGGGGGAGTTGGAAACGCCTGCCAGTCAAATTTGAAGAGCGAAGTGGGCTCATGCACCACTCCGTCATCTTGGGCAGATTCCGTAGACCCCAAAATCGAAGTTTCCACTCGGCCCGCATCTTCAGCCTCTTGCGGCGTGTCCTCATCCGCCGCAAATAGGACACGGACACTGCGAGGGACTGAGAGATGGGGCTCAAGCTCTTCATCGGAACCTGCCCCCAGGTCCTCTTCTTCTTCACTTCCTATGATAAGTAAAAATAAAAACGCCTGTAATTGACTAACTAGACACAAAAACAATAATTCAAATGATTAGTGCAATAAAAAAATACCAACCGTAATTCAGAAGGCTGCCGATTACATCGTCCCCTAAGGGACGTCGGCAGGGCTGTGAAATACGAGCCGCTCTTGGAGTCGTGGTCATTTCACATTCCACGTGCCTGAAGCAATTTATTTGATTTTAACACCAGTGCTAGTTAGCCAGAAATATACTTGACAGCCTTGGCCAGTCGATAATACTAATGATAATACTTACGCAGCAGGAGAAGGCGGGACCGCAAAAAGATGTGCGGTCGATGTAGAAGGCTGGTCGTACCTAAACAAGAAAAACCTTAGATGACGAAATTGTATGAACACACACACACACTTAATAGTTCAATCACTTACGGCTCAAGCTGTCCACTTGGTGATTGGAGGGCCTCTGTCGACGAAGACTCCAAAAATGTGGTCCAAGAGCTAAAAAAAAAACACAAGTATATATACGAATAGTGTGGGGTGTGTGTGGAGTCTGACATTACAAATATTTCACTTACTCCGGATGGTTAACAGTGTCCCAATCCTGGGCCAGAGTTCTTCGCCTTTTGGCATGTAGAGGACTTTCCAGAGGACTTCCAATTGGTAAATCCCCTATCATGCCAATGTTAATGCTGCAATGGAAATACCCATAATTATTATAGTTAAATAGTATTAAATTTATAATTTATAATAAAAGTAAAATTTTGAAATAAATATAATTACTCGTCCTGAGCCAATGGACGTCTTTGGGCTCCGCCACCTCTGCCGCATCCCTCACCAGCCTGCACACCTCTACCACGGCCACGACTTGCCCTCCCACGACCACCTCCACCACGACTTGTCCCCCCACGACCACCTTCACCACGCCTTGCCCTCCCACGACCCCCTTGACCACGACTCCCGCGACTCGAATCGACGCTTGTGGCCGCATCACCACCAGCGGGTAAAGTGCGCAGTGTACGCACCCTGCCAGCATTGCGGCCACCTCGCGTATGCGGACCACGGTGCAAATTTTCTTCACTTGTTTTATATAAAAGCAAGCAGGAAGCAAGTTAAAATCATGCAAACAAAATCAAATTAAATTCACACATTCCTAATAATTTCCCCTTTTTGGGCTTCGACGCAGTCGGGTAAAAATATATTTTTTTTCTTATCACGTCTACTCTTACACGTCTATAATTATTTTACAGATTGTAAAATAATTATTGGATTAACACTACCAACAAACAAAGTTTCTGACTTTTGACTCCGAAATAAAGTAACTTTTATGAAAAGGTAATACCGCCGTTAAATAAAAAAAAAACAAATCGGTTCAGGCATCTTAGAGTAATCGGTAAACACACATAAAAAAAATATTCCGACGAATTGCAAACCTCCTCCATTTTTTTTGTCGGTTAAATATTTTAGAACGCGTATCCATAACAAAACATCATAGTAAATTATATTTCTATGAATGTTGTTTATTATTTTTTCCTACTCTTGACCAAATTGATAAACATCTGTGTGGTGGGGTCGTTACTATTTTACCCGAAAAAGGTAGTGTTATTAAATTTAAAAATTACGACAGAAAAGAAAATGTTCCATTTGCTATCTATGCCGATTTCGAAACATTGTTGGAACCAATTTCCGTTCTTGAATCTGATACCTCTAATACGTCATTTTTACAGCGACACGTACCTGCAGCATTCGCATATAACATTGTTTCTTCATTAAATTATACTTTTGATGACGATTGCTTTAAAAGTTATCGCGGTGAGGACTGTGTTTCAAAATTTATTGAATTTCTTACTTCAGATGTTAAAAAAAAATATAGAATTATAAATAAATACCATGATATGATATTTACAGAAGAAAACGCGCATGATTTTAAACGAGCTTCTATATGTCACATATGGGAAAATCTGTTATGGACAAATAAAGTTAGAGATCACTCCCATATAACAGGTCAATACCGCGGTGCTGCCCATAGACATTGTAATTTACAATATAACATACCTAAATTTATACCTATATTTTTCACAACTTATCAGGGTACGACTGTCATTTATTTATAAAGAAATTAGGCGAAATGCCAGGAAAATTGAGAATTATACCCAAAACCAAAGAAAAATATATTTCATTTTCTAAATTTATGCAGGTAGCTGATGACGATTATGTTCAACTACGTTTCTTAGATTCATTTCATTTTTAGGAGCTAGTTTAGATAAACTTGCTAAAACTATGCAAATTGATGATTTTATAAGTCTTCGCTCTCACTTTCCGGACAATGATCGATTTAAATTGCTTACGCGAAAAGGTGTATACCCGTATGATTATATGACTAGTTGGAAATGTTATGAAGAAACCATGTTACCGGCTAAGCAATATTTTTTTAGTTGTTTATCGAATGAGGAGATTTCAGACAAAGATTACGAACACGCTAATTTAGTGTGGGACGTGTTTAATATACAAAATTTAGGTAAATATACTGATTTATATTTAAAAACCGACTTACTTTTACTAACTGATACCTATATTCCAAAATTTCAAAAAGAACAAAGAAAGTTTCGTAAAATTTTATCGACTTTTTCCAAAAGATGTGGGTGTGTCCACAAATGTGAACAGCGGAGTAAGTAAGTAAATTTTGGTCCAAAACAGCAGAATCGAATAATGGTAAAAGCTGAATGTGTATTAATTTTGAACAGTCTTTCCGAAATATCATTAAAATTTTGTATTTTTTCTTCGATAAAAATCGGAAAGGATTCTTCAAAGATTGGGGACCCTAAGAGGTGAAGACAGCCTTTTTCTACAATTTTAATATGAGGAGCAATTGCATTGAATTTTTGTATAGTCAGGTGTCTGTTAGTAGTGTCTGGGACAAATATTTCGCATTTGGAGGGATTGAGGTCAAGGCCAATAGAACTAAATTTACGTTTTAAAAATTTTAAATCTTCCAAAACTGTTTCTGCATCACCCCCTAAGGTCCCATCATCTAAATACCATACGTTGAATTTTGAATTTAGTTCTTTAATAATGGGATTTATTGCCAAACTAAAAATGACTGGCCCCAGAGGGTCGCCTTGTTGACATCCGACGGCTGATTCCAAAAGGTCATCCTTATACAATAATTTAGAGGGGTGCCTATAGCATTGCCAAAGGAAACTGTAAATTTGGGGCATTTCTTTTTTTACTTCGGTCAACAAAGCGTCCCTATTTACCGAATTGAAGGCATTCTTTATGTCAACCTTAAGGATGACCTCATCTTTCTTATATTTTAAAAAAGTTGATAGGGAATGTACGGCAGCCTCACAGCCCCCTTTGGACCCGAAACCCAGTTGTAGGGGCTGGAATTTGTGTTTAAGTTCTTCACTGTAAAAAGCACAGCAAATTTTGGCTGCCGTACGCCGATAAGTGCACCCTACTGCGATAGGACGAATGCCGCCATCCCTCTTGCGCAGGGCACATAGATTCGCCCCGTACAAGACGTCGATGACGGCTTCGTGCACATCGCCGGAGAGCATTAAGTTAATCAGAGCCGTAAGCTCCTTTAAAAGCGACTCACCAGCTTCCCCGGCGCTTGAACCCGTCAGGTCCTTTAGGTGCTGGGGTGTCAAGCCGTCGAGGCCACCGGCAGATCCATTTCGAAAAGAGCTGACGGCTGTGACCATTTGTCGGGCTGTAATTTTTAATGAATTTGTATCGGGGTCGGGGGGATCAGGGAAAGTTAGGTCATCCACTGGAAACGGGTGTTTACTCTCCAGAGCTGAAAGAGTCTCTGGAGAGTAAGGTGCAACCACGTCACTACTAAAAATTATTCTGGCAGCTCCACTTATGTCACCTTCACTTAATTTGGATTCCACATGGTGTAGTAAACCTTTATATTGTCTTTGCGCAGGTAATTTTGGGTCGAAAGTTGTGGAAGTATTGCAATTTTCTTTGATTTGGGATGTTAATGATTTTTTAGTAGCCAAATTTTTTTTTACATGCAAAATCCTGTAAGGGAAGGTGAGTAATTGTTCCCAAGCATTCGGCGAGTTCTCCTTGGTGGCAAGGCGAACACATCGAGCTAAGCTCAGTGCAACCAATGGCCTCGCCCCGCGGGGAACTCTTTTTAAAACTGGAGTTGAATTTTTGAATTTTGATAATTTTTGCCAAAGTGGTTGACCAAAGGGAGTATTTAGAGTGGGTGAAGTTGGGACAGTCGTGAGGTTAGAAGGTACATTATGTCGTTTATGGACCTTGCCAAAATGTACTTTCAAACCTCGTTCACCTTTAAAGAAACGGGCTTGGGAACAATGAGGACATCTTACCAGGTTATCCAGCGCGGTCAAAGGTTGACTGGCACTGCTTTCGGCATCACCACTGCCATCACAACTTAACATATGTAATTTAACACTTAATAACAACAAACATATAAAAAATACTAAAATTATACACTAAAAATCAAAATTTATGTGTGACTTTGACGGGACTGTCACTCCGTCGTCGTTGGAGACGCGCAGCCGCGTCGCGGAGCCCTGCCATCTTCACGCCAAGATTCTAGAGGCCCGCAGGACTCTAATTAAAATTTTCTTCGGCGACACTGCACAAAAACCCTGAGTTCACGCTTCTGGTAGTGGCAGTGCCGCGATGCGAGTTGTTGCTTTGTAGCTTGCGGAAAAAGCGCCACAACTTCTGTGTTGCTTTTACGCAATAAATTCATTCAACCTCCGCCACTGCTACATTGTAATGTCTCTCGGTAGCTCTATTTAATGTTTTATGACAATATAATTTATTTTATTATAAATTTTAGATTGCTTTAAATTGGTTCAATGGTTTTTTTTTTCAAATTTATAAGAAATTTCAAATTTATATCGAAAATGTCTTTATATTCCTATTCCGCCATTTTTCTTGAATTCCGGTGAAAAGAAAAAGCCTAGTTGTTGTTATGTTGTCTTAAATATGATTGAACCTAACATCTGAGATAATTTGCATTAAAATTCATAACTAAGATATTTTTCTTACAACATTACTTAGTGGTTTATATTCAATTAGTAGCGACCCGCCCGCGGTTTCACCCACGCTGCCCCGTTCCTAAGTGTCATAGGGTTATGTTAAATAGCTTAAAACCTTCCTCTTAAATTACTCTATCTATTAAAATAAACCGCATCAAAATCCGTTGCGTAGTTTAAAAGATCTAAGCATACATAGGGACAGACAGCGGGAAACGACTTTGTTTTATAATAATATATATATATTCAATTATACAATCGTTCAGTATAAGACAGTAGGTAGAAGTTTGGTCAGGTATTTCAACATTACTTTCTAGCTCTACTCGCACATCAACTACCGGACCTGATATGAGGTTGTCAATTTGTCTAGAACAGTCTATAACAAAGAGAGGAGTTATCTCCTTAAAATCCCTAGTGTTCAACAATGGTTCAGGTCGACGACCATAATACGATTGTTGAAAACGAGCGTATTGCTCGTATACCTAATAATGCAAATTTATCATCGGTGAAATCTACGTTTAGATTTTCATATGGATAATAAGTTGATTACGCGAATCTCGCTCGCGCGATTTGACGACGGGAGCGAGCGTGACCGTGGACTAGGGCAGTGACACGGTAGATACCAACAACCATGGACGTCAGACACGCAAAATTTTTGCTGTCGGGAAATATTTGAATTCGTGGTAAATTTTACAATCAATATTTTGACTTATGAGAAGATGAGTCTGCATTTTATGATTATGTGTCTATGTCACCAGAAGCATTTGACTACCTATGCAATATGATCAGAGACGATTGCAATCATGTTGTTACCAACTACAGAAGACCTATAAGTGTGGAGGAAAGATTGGTGCTGACGATTAGGTGAGTGTAATTTCTATAATAATTTACTAGGTACTTGTTCAAATATACAGGGTGTTAAAGTAATTGCTTGCCATAGCTTAGGGGTAGACTCAGTATCGATAAAGGAACCCAGGAAAAAGAAATCCAAGAAAAAAAATTGAAATCAAAACAAAAAAAAAAACGAGTGTTTGTATGTGAATCAATCCTCTTTATTTGATGAAGTTGATAAAACTTGAACAGTTAACACTACATCATACGTATAAAAGTCACACAATGTGTTACGCTTGGTGTGCTGTTGACTATGTACCTTTTCGATTTGATTGTTATTTTTTTTTATTAAATCAGTCAGACAATTTTTGCAGAACAGTTGGGAATTACGCACTTTGTATAAATTATATTTGAGATTTCAAGTCTTTTGGATTTGAATTTCGCTGACTAATTTAATTTATTGAAGGAAAGGAAAACAAATTACGTAGGTATAAATTAATTTGAAGGTTTATTTAACTTCAAAGTAAAAAAAACAAACAAACTGCAAAGTTAGTAATCATTTACGATAGCTCAGTATCGTACTCGTGTAGACCTAGGGGATCATTTTCGTAGTAGTTCCGCACCGACGACATTGAATGATATGACGCGTTTATCGGAGAGGGTAATAGAGATTGCGATATTGGCGTAGATTATGTTGAAGAGGTAGTGAGACTAATTTCATCAGCAATAAAATTTTGAATTTTACTTTACAGTCTTAGTTTTTGTACAGGCGTTAAATACTTGAAATATGGCGCCAATGATTTTAAGAACAACATGTCTTCATCGTCTTGTTCTTTGTTTTTCTCATTAAAAGCTTGTATTTTTTGTTTTTCCACTTCAATCATTTTTAGTTGAAAAAGCGTCAGTTCTGGTTTTTTGCCTGTCTTTGCCTTTGCCTGAACTCGCTTGCTCTAGATGAACCAGACTCGCTGTCGTCTGTCGTCGTAGGGAATCTATTTCGGGGGATCAAATTACCACCAGCTGCTAGAGAACTTGCGTTAACAGATTCCGAAACAGGTTCTTGATTTTCCACCACTTTTTCAATTTGATCCATTTCTGGAGTCTCAACTTTATTTTATTTTATTTTATTTTATTTTGATCTAATAAATAACTTGATCCATTTCTGGAGTTTCAACTTGATCTATTTCTGGAATCTCAACTGTGTCTGAATTTTTAGTTTCATTGTTATCAGATCCGGCATTTAAATCCTGAACGTTGCTTTGGGTGTGCCTAGGTTTCACTATCTTTTAAAAAAGATAGTTCCTTAAAAAAACACCACTTGCCTATATAAGTCTCATCGCTATTAGGACTGCCTGGGTCACCCGATCGAGGACGACTTACTTTCTTGGCTTCCTTCATAAAGACGTCTCTCAAATTTATTATATTATAAGCAACCTAGGTTGAATACAAAATATTTAGTTTTTTTAAATATTACATTATAATAAAATAAAAATATTTCTCTTTTTACAGGTACCTAACAACAGGAACATCTTTCCGGAAATTATCAGTACCATTCCGTATTTCAAAAACAGCCATAGCAAGCATTGTGTTGGAAGTTTGTACTGCTATTTGGAAAAGTATGCATAACAAACACATGAAATTTCCCAGTACTGAAGAATTTAAAACTATAGCAGAATCTTTTTCAATGAAAAATAAATTCCCACATTGTTGTGGCAATTTGGACGGCAAACACATTCGTGTCAAAAAGCCGGCGAAGTGTGGCAGCATGTATTACAATTATAAAATGTACAACTCCATTGTACTGTTAGCTGTCACAGATTCAAAAAATAAGTTTATAATTATTGACGTAGGTGCATATGGAAAAGACAGTGATGGCGGTGTGCTCAGTAATTCAAGTTTCTATCAAAAGCTTGAAAACGGAGATATTCAACTTCCTCCCGCAGAACCATTACCGAACTCTAACATTATGGCACCTTATGTGTTTTTAGGAGACGAGGCATTCCCACTAAAAACATTTATAATGCGACCTTATCCAAGAAGGCAAGCGACAGATGTCACAAAAATAAGATTCAATAAAAGATTATCTGCTACGAGAGTTGGTGTAGAATGCACATTTGGAATGATGGCCTCGAAATTTCGAATACTTTATAAACCTATAGAGACCTCGGTTGAAAACGCTATTAAAATTGTAATGTCAATCTGTCTCCTGCACAATATTTTAATAGATATGGACAAAACATATTATATACAACAACTTATAAATCGTCGACGGCACAACACATTGACGACATTAAACAGAACCAGGCGTAATAATAACACTTCCAGAGCTGCGATTATTGCAAGACAGAATTTTACTAATTATTTCTCAAATTCGTCGTAAATAATGTAGTAAAGAAAATAAGTAATAAATAAAAAATATACTCACTTGTTTTATTTAGACTTCTCGCAACCAAACTCCACTCTCTGTCACTCTTTAGACCGTTTTTGTAGTCATCAAAGAATTGGTCGATTACGCACCTCAATTATCAATTTATTTTCATCTATGCAATCAATCGTGCAACAGATTGGACGTGTTCATTCGAGCATGAATTATACTTAAAATCTCAGGAGCATGTGTATTCTCAGCAGCGACACGAAAATGGACATTTATTATTACCTATATGTATATACCTATCTGCCTAAAAAGACCTTTGGAATGAGATATCTCTGAAATCTTTTGGAGGATGGGGCAGTTTCTAGATAGCATGTTATACAAATTTCATCATTCGACGTTATCTGAAACAAACTAAGTAAGGGGTAGTCAAAATTACCAACATAGATTACTAAATATTAAGAAATTCATATTTAGTTTATACATTCAGATGGCTCTGATAGATAAGACACACATTGTTTCCAATACCAAGCTGGCGGGGTTTGATTCATTCCGAGTGTTTCCTTATTTGTGTGTGAAAGTTAAAATCAGCAGGTACATTACTATTATTAAAAGCAAATGTACACTCTATATCACTTTAAAAAAATATTCGGTCTTATTATTCGTTTGTCATTTTTTTGGTATGAGACAATAATTTCTGTTTCGTGGTACAATGTTTTTGTATACTTCAAGTCAAGACTTATTTGAAATGTTACAATATAGGGATCAGTTTCTTCTTTTTCTTCTCATGGGCTTAATATAATCTTAAGCTTTTTCGTACGAAAAAGAAATAATACATATGTAATATATTTGTAAAAAGCTTTGTTGGTCATATTGCAATTAAATTTTTCACGTAATTTCTGCTGTAAGTAAACATAATTGTTTACAGGAAAAATTGCTCCTTGGAACATGTCTTTATATTTACAAATCACAGTCTTTAGATTTTCTTTAGGAATACTTCCTTTTCAACCTGCCATTAAATAGCAAAACTTTTCTTAACATAACATACCATCACGCCTGTATTCCCAGAAGGGTTAGGCAGAGGTGTATTAAGGTACACCCACAGTTCGCCGGTATGTTTAGGTCCCATGTAATAGGGGGCGAGCCTATTGCCATTAACCGGGCACAAATTCCAAACTCCGAGCTGCTACTGAGTATTTCATAGAAAAACCCAATAACACTTTGCTCGACCTGGGAATCGAACCCAAGACCTCTAGCGTAGCGGCCGCACTTAACCACTAGCCTAACGAGGCAGTTTTCTTTAACAACTTTTCTTAATAAGTATTGAATTGAATTATATTAGCAGAAGTATCCAGATCTTGCCAAGTCTTGTTAGTTCTATCGTAGTTTTGGTGACCTATGTGCTGGGTAATAGTCTTTTTAAACGACATCAACAAAATAGGCCTAACTAATAAGGAATAGTTAGGGATTAATTATTGACCCCTGCGGACCGCCAAAAGATAGCTTACGGGCCGAGCTGGTGTAGGCTTGAATCTTAACAATTTGACGTCCGTTTACCAAAAAAGGTTTAAACATACTAAAAAAAGCTATCCCTGTCACTCCTATTTTTTTGTTTCTTTAGTAGTTTTGAGTGGCTCAAATCAAATCAAATCTAAAAAAGTATCGTATATAATAATAAACCTTGGATAAGTTTCTTTATGATTAAATTCAGTCTTCATCAGAGTTACAGTTTATACAAATAAAAGAAATTGTGTCACCTGTGACACACCCTACATGCGCCCACATTTTAACCTTTTTTTTAACTCTGTCAACTCCGGTTTTACTTTTTGTTGATTTACCTTTCCCTTTCCTCTTCCCCTTTCCATTGCCTTCACTCTTATCTTTTTCGTCTTTTTCTGTTTTTCTTTCATAAAAAAAAAAGATTCATTATGTTCCATTCGTAAAGCTTCCTTTTCAGGAGTATCCGTCTAAACCGTAGATTTTCTTTTACGTCTGCTAATTGTATTAGTTTTCCTCGGTGTGATGCCTTTGGCAAAGGTCTAATCTTTGATGGTAAAAAAATTGTACACCTGAGCAATTTGGAACTGGTTCGTTCGCAGTTTCAATGTGACGTAAAATTTCCGTAGTGCTGATGTTTAATTCAGCAGCAGAATCTAGTAGTTCTGGATTTTCAAGATCTAATGATAAATTTTCAGTTGGGTTAACAACGTTTTCGGGTGAATCAGAAGGATCTGGACGGTCATTAACATAAGACGGCGCAAAGTCACTGTCTTTAAAAATATCAACGTCTAAAGGCCATATACCAGAAGCGGTAAAGACTCATTCACTATACCAGGGATGTCATATATTGTCATCGTTTTGCCTGGATTATTATGCATCCATGCTGTTTGTGACCTGTTTACATAGTTTTTAAAAGGGCCGTAGACTCCTACGTCTAAAGGTTGCAAATTATGGGAGCAATGAGGGGGAAACGATAACATAATAACATTGTTTTCTTTCACTTTTTCAACGACTCCAACGACGTTCTTGTTTCAATAATACAAAAACGTTTTGTCCGCCTGTTGGCCTATTAATGCCACCAAAATTGACGTTGGCATTATCAGCAGTAAAAGAAACTAATTTTTGTTCAATCCCGTGTTTTTTCAAGGTGTTGACAATATATTGCGTGATTGTTTCGGCAGTTTCGTTTGGAAATACATCGAGTTCTAAAATTTTTGTCTTTATCCCGCCATCGCGATAAACAAAAAAAATATTGTATTACTATTGGAAACATTTTTTGAGCTCCGTGATTGCTGGCATCAGTTGATAGACCAAAATATAATACTGAATCAGATTTTAATGTTTCCACAAGACCTTCCATTACATGGGGGGAAATAACATTGTTAACAATTGCTTCGGTTTTTGTCCGGGCGCAGGTTATTGTCTTTCCCACCTCTGAGTCAGAAAATAATTTCCTCAATAATCCTCCTGTGCAATCCATAGACCTATACGACCGGTGATGTCTTACAGTATGGTAAGCCAACGTAGCTTCTACAGCGGCTTTTCTTTCCGAAATAATATTTAGGGTTGGTTTGAAAAATTTATTCATCTTACTATTGGAAGATACTGCTTTAGACATTTTCTTATGTTTTTCAGATTCCATGTGTCTTTGCACATCCTTGATGCCTCTAGAACCAAAACTAAAATAACAGTCGCATACCTTACACTTAGCTTCCGACACATTGCGTCCTTCCACGAGACAAAGAAATTTACTTGCTAAAATCTCTGAAAACTTACAAAGCTTTCTCTTTATATTATCCTTTGTAAAACAATAAAACAACTTGAAAATCACAACAATCTAACACACCTTAGCTTAGAAGCGTACTGATTGAACTAATCATGCAGACTAAATATTGTTTTTGGTTCATGAAGTAAAAAAATCATAGATAGAACGCTCTCATTGGTGAAGTGATAGAAAACACCGACGCCCGTCCCGCTCCCGCCCGCACCGTAGCTTATCCTCCCTCTCATTCTTGCGCCGCCTACACTACTACTGCGCATGCGCTACCCGCGCTGCTCATCGCCGCCGCCCGCTGGTGCCATTTAAATTTTGCGCGCGGGCGCGAAATTTAAGAATGCCTGTCTCAGACCAATGCCGGCCGCACGCCTGTCTAAACCATAAAATGCCTGTCAAATGCGGCAAACGCCTGTCATATGGTAACCCTACTTGTGAGTTGCCCACATGTGACGATTTTTTGCCTCGAATATTAGCTTGATTCAAGTTGATGAAGAATGTAGTTGATGAAAAAAAAATGTAATTGGAAGCTGATGAAGAATTCTCACCAAGTGGAAGATCATCGCAAAGTGGCGTTCCTTTTTCCTCTTCTATGTCTAAACGAGTACTTACTTGTGAGTACTTTACTTCAGTGTCCGAGGGTTCGTCGTGCAAATCACTTTCCACGTCTTCAATCAATAAACCGTCCTCATTCTCACTAACAGAAAAAACATCATTTGTGCTCACATTATCTTCATCATCTGACGCACGAACTATGTATATCGTCATCTGTGATAATAGACCTCGCAGCCATTCTGCACCATTAACGTAATAACCAAAAAAAAAGTTATATTCAACACAAAGTACGCATAAGCTAACCATTCGTCAATGTGCTAACCAGGTTTTATAATTAAAATAAAAATGCACTTTCCACTCATAGAGGCCATGACACACTGTTTTAATTTTTAAAACTTAACCTAAACCTTACAATGGCTGAAGGCTACACAGCCTAGTAGTCTCATATGACACATCCCCCCCTTTAACATTCATAATCAACCAAATAGGAACATATGAACTGCCTGCTTCACCAGCATCTCTAAACACTCTGTGCTGACTAGGCATAGAGCTATCTGTACTCACAGTCCCCCCATTATTTGAATCATTCACCGGTCTGACATTAATTGGGGAATCAAACTCAACCTCTGGTCTCTCATTAAACTTATTTCTACTTAGTAACATATGCTTTTCATTTCTCCTAACACAATTACCTATCCTTCCTTACTACCCTTCCTGGCTGCCAATCCTTATCATCCCCATTCTGTATTAAGACTTTAAGACATTCTGACCATTACTATATGAAGCTCTATTTTTGGCTGTTTTATTATAATTAATTACTTTTAGATTTTTCTTTCATTATTTGCATTTTTTCTTTGATATTGATTGGCAGTCTGGGTTGGAGATCTGTGTAAGTACAAGGTAAGTTAGTTCTTAATAGCCTGCACATCAGAAGTTCAGATGGGGTATAATCTAAACCAGCAAGCGGTGTTGTTCTATAGTGTAGCAAAGCCATATTCAAGTTCTCATCATTTGCCCTGCATTTCTTCATTAAATTCTTTACAATACCTACAGCTTTTTCTGCTAGGCCATTAGACTGATGATGATGAGGGCTTGAAAACAACAACTGCATATTAACATCTTTAGAAAACTGTTTAAATTCAAAGCTATTAAATGGATTATTATCACAAACTGCATACTTAGGTATACCATGTGTAGCAAAGATTATTTTTAATTTCAATATAACATTTTTGGCTGTTTTTTGTTGTAATTGTTTCAACTCAATCCACTTTGAATAATAATCAACAACGACTAGATAATCTTTGCCAGCAAAGGAACAAATATCCATACCTACTTTATAAAAGGGAATATCTGGCACAATGACTCATGAGTAATTCTTTGCAGTTACTTGACCTATATTTCTCACATTCCTTACATGAAAAAACAAAATTTTCAATGTCCTTGGACATTCCTGGCCAAAATAAAGACCTACGGCCCCTTTTCTTGGACTTGACCACACCTGCATGAGCAGTATGTAAAATAGTAAGTATTTCTTTTCTCATACAATAAGGTAGGTACCACTACCCGGTTATTATAATATAAAACATCATCTTTAAAGTTTAAAAAATCTTTCAGTTTGTAAAATATTTTCAACTCTTTATTCAAAATATTTTTATCATTAGATGGCCACTCATTATAATACCATGTCTTAATTTGCATTAAATTGTTGTCACACCTAGTTTCAAATTGTAATTTTTTAAGTTTTTCATCAGTAATTGCTAAATCAGATTCAATTCCATACACAACTTCAGTATCAAAAGAACGAACCAACTCTTGTAAGTCTGAGTCATTTTTCCCATTATTCAACAAGTAATTTCTTGACAAATAATAAGCAATAAACATTTTAGGACCTGGTACATAGCTAATTTCAAAATCATATTTTAGCAATTTTAATACCATTCTTTGAAGTCTGGCTGATATTTTGTTAATATCCTTTGACATTATTGCCACTAATGGCTTGTGGTCTGTCTCAACAACAATCCTTCTACCATATACAAATTGATGATACTTTTCCATAGCAGCACAAATAGCAAATAATTCTTTTTCTATAGGTGCCCACCTACTTTGGTTTTCCGTGTAAACTCTGGAATAAAATGACACTGGTTTCCCATCTTGCAACAAGCATGCACCCATACCAGATTTAGAGCTGTCAGTCTGTAGTACAACTGTACCCTTATCACTCAGAATTGCCAAAGTAGGTGTGCAACTCAATTTTCTTTTCAGTTCTAAAAATGCTTCCTGCTGAGAAGAATCCCATTCCCATATAGTATCTTTTTTAAGTAACTGTCTCAAGGGCATTGTAGTTTTTGTATAGTGAGGTATAAACTTACTTAAGTAATTACACATACCAAGGAATTTCTGAAGCTGTTTGACATTTTTTGGTGAATCTAATTGAAGAATGGCTGATACATGTTCAGAGTCTATTTGTATTCCATTTTTTGATATAATGAGCCCTATATATTTTACATGATCAAGTCTATACTGTAACTTTTTACTGTTAAATTTTACATTATACTCCCTTGATCTCTGAACAACTTTATTAAGTATTGTATCATGTTCTAACTGATCTTTACCTGCAATAATTATGTCATCGAAATATACATAAACTCCTTGAATATCCCCAAAAATTGAACAATTTATGCGCTGCATCACTTCAGGTGCTGATGATATGCCAAATGGCATTCTTTTAAATGCATATCTTCCAAATGGAGTGCCAAACGTGCATAATTTCTGAGGATCATCAAGTTCAATCTGAAAAAACCCATCCTTCATATCAAGAACTGTAAAAACTTCTTTACCTGACAAACTATTGTAAATTTCTTCTGGACTAGGGAAAAGATAATTTTCGCGTAGAATATTTTTATTAAGATCTTGTGGATCTAAACAAAGTCTAAGTGATTTGTCAGGTTTCTCTACTATCACTAAATTATTACACCAGTCAGTCGGGGAAGTTACTTTTTCAAAATAATTTTCATAGTTATTTAAAGTTTCTTTCAGTCTACCTTTTAATGCCTGTGGGATCCTCCTGATGGGCTTGGTTACTGGTTCAGCGTTTTCTTTTACTTTTATCTTGTATTTCCCTATATTTCCCAATCCTGTAAATACCTCTTTATTTTTTCTGAGAAAGTTTTCTTTTTCTGAACTTGATTGTGCAACATCCACTCTCTTAACTAATTCAAGCCTGTTACAATCAGGCAGTCCTAATACTGGCTGAACTGGTAAGTCTATGACTAAACTTTAGTTTTTGTTTTTTGTTTTTTATGATACAATCTAGTTCAGCTGTCCCAGCTGTTTCCACTTGTTGGCCATTGTACACTAATATAATTGTCCCAGTATTTAAAAGACTTTCAACTTTTCTCAGTTTTTTGAACAATTCCAATGACAGAGTATTGCAATCAGCACCAGTGTCTAATTTAAATTCTACTTCATATCCATTCACTATTATTTTTTCTTTCCACTGCAATTTAATTCCATCTACTGTGAAAATGCTTCCAACTATAAAGTCTTCTTCACTGTCATCTGTGTTTTCTTGAATTACATTAACTCGACTTTTTCTACTATCACTGAGTTTTTCACTTCTGTTATTTTTATTCTTATTTTTGCACATATTAACAAAATGTCCGTAAAATCCACATCCCATACATTTTCTGCCATAAGTTGGGCAGTTCCTGAGCTCATGATTTTTTCCACATCGGCTACAGTCTATTAATTTTTCTTTGGGCCTTGCCCCCCTGTTGTATGGTATCACTTTCTGACTTATGGTGCTCACTTGATCTTCCATTTTATTTCCTTGCAATGTCTGAACTTTTTCTTTGCCTAATTCTGCTGCTCTGCAAATATCAATTGCTGCAGTGAGCTTCAACTCCGATTCTCTTAGAAGCCTTTCTTTGACATTTACGTCCCTGATTCCAATTACAATAACCATAGTGATCAATCGATCCTCAAGCTCTCCGAGATCACATTTTTTAGCTTGAGCGAGAACTTTGGTATAAAAGTGATCAAATACTTCGCCATTTGTTGTTTCATAGTAAACAGGTTATATGACAACCACAATAATTTTTTTCGTGGCTCGGCGTATTCCTTGAATTGATCGATCAGAGCTTGTAAATTGTTAACTTTGTCTTTGCTAAACGTATTGTACACTTCCAATGCATCTTCCCCAGCACAATTCAAAATCAATGCAATTTTTCTTGATTCAGCCGCATCATCAAGGTTCACCGCTTGTAAGTACAAGTTAAACTGCTGCACAAAGCATTTAAAGTTTGCTCCATCTCCCGATAGTTGGAGGCCTCATGGAGGTTTTATTCCATCCATCCTAGACACACCTGACACCATGTGCTAACCAGGTTTTATAATTAAAATAAAAATGCACTTTCCACTCATATACAGCCTAGTCTCATATGACACAGTCAAAATGACGAGTATGCAGTAGGTATCTCGAAAACAAAATTACTTACCAGCTAGACGCGAGCACCACGCGACGCAGTCCTGCGGTCACTAAGTTGGCACGAAACCGCGAGTGTGTAGGTAAAACAATTAGAAAGGGAGAGGGAGATATTTATTGGGTGCTCGTTATTTTGATGAACGTTAGCTTTCTTATATCATGATTAAAAATATAAGTGTAATAAATACCATCAATCTTAAATAAAACTGATTCGTTCTTACTGATTCACAGTATCCAGTATATATAATATAAAATTCAGCGTCGGTCTTGTTATTTGCAGCAGTTGTGCAGTTGTGATCGCAATTCCTTTTTTCTAGGTTCAAGTGATGCATGTAAGTTGCAGCAGAATTGATTTTTTGATTGCATTCCAAGATATACTGGTTCGTTGCGCCAATTGTGCGAAGGCAACTGCATTCTTCTGAGTTTAAGTAATACGTGTTATATGCAGGAATATTGTTGATCGGAATGCATTTCATGTAATACGTGTTAGTTCCGGCAGCGCTGATTGTCTCGTTGCATCTGCATTCCAAATAATGTTTATTTGGACCAAATGGTAAATGCAAGGGCGCCGTGTCTACCTCTGGCTTCTTAAGTAAAACGATGATGAAGATTGGCAAAAATTTTGTTGAGATCATCGGCATTTTCGCCGCTTTATGGTGTGTTTGTTTGTTTGTTTCAAGTCTTAAATACTGAACCGATCATCATTAAATTTTGCATACACGTTGTCTAGTGTACAGAGAAGGACATATGGTACCTTTCATCAAGAAAAAATGGTCTGTTTCCCAGTGATAGAAGAGTCTACATTAACGCGAGCGAAGCCGTGGGCAGAAGTCTAGAGTACAAATAAAATACAGGCTATTTCATATTAAATAAAGATTGAAAGGGTTCTATGTACTTATGTTTACCTACGAACAACTTTTACTATCCAACTTCGAAATCGCGAAAAAAAAACAGCTGTTATGCAGCATGCAGCATACTTTTCGGGTGATTGGTCTTGAATTTTGAATATTCCTATGAAACAGCTGTTTTTTATTCGCGATATCGAAGTTGGTATAATGAATTGAATAGAATTTACCACCTCATCTTCGAGGCTCTCTAGTGTTATGCGACACGGTTCACTCCAAGAAAGTTTAAGGCTTCGTAATACCATAAAGTTGGTACATACACTTCATCTGTCCCTGCGCCAGTTTGTTTGAAAGAATTTACCTGTAATAAACACAATTATGCATTGAAATGAAACTACTTTTTACGGATTTATCGCGGTATATTGATATTATTTAGTTCTCGACGTTTCGGATCCTTTACAGCATCCATGGTCACGGGCAGACTGAGGTGTTGGACGTCTTGATGTTAAAATTACTAACAGCTACCTTACATTTTTGTTAATTATTAGCGATCCGATTCACGCAGAACGAGCTCACCGTATCCTTTGGTCTTGCAGTTTTGGGCTTGGATTTAGATTTTATAGATTCTATAATGGGATTCCAAGCAGCTGGTAAGACCCAACCATCTTCTCTATTGAAATTTGGGTGTTTTTTTATTTCAATAGCCTCACGAATCATCCTGGGTAGGAATCGGTTTTCTTTTGCGAGGACTTGTGGTTTATCAAATCTGATGTAGTGCTGGGTCTTGTCTAGGGTATGTTCACAAACTGCTGACTTTCTGGAACGGCGGTGTTTGACATCGGCAATGTGTTCTTTTACGCGGGTCCCTATGCTTCTTTTAGTTTGGCCTATGTATGAGAGTCCGCAATCACAATCAAGCTTGTATACTCCTGCATCTTGAAGAGGTATGTGGCACTTGACAGGTGGTAAGAACTGACTAATCTTCAGCGGCTTGAAGTATGTTTTGATAGAAGCTCGCTTCAAGATATAGCCAATCTTGTCTGTGACTCCTCTAACATATGGCAATACAGCAGGTAGACGCTCAACTGTGGCACGTTTCACGCGGTTTCTGAAACGAGGGCGCGGTATTCGGAGCTTGTTGTCATGTAGCACTTGCTTGACATGTTGAAGCTCTGCAGCCAGGTGTTGCTCATCACAGATCCCACGCGCTCTCTGAAACAAAGATTTACCGACGGTAGATAACTGTGTTGGGTGGTGGTGTGATTCACCATTTAAGTATTTGTCTGTATGGGTTTTCTTTCGATACACAGTGTGACTCAAGGTATTATTGGGGGAACGAATTACCAAAACATCTAAGAACGCTAAAGAGTTGTTTGCCTCTGCCTCCATAGTAAATTGAATTTTAGAATTTAAGGAGTTAAGGTGGTTCAAAAATGCTGTTACTTTATTAGATGGTAATATGGTGAAAGTATCATCTACGTACCGCTTGTAGAATTTTGGTGTTACAGGTGCAGATTGCAGGGCAGTCTCCTCAAAATCTTCCATGAAGATATCAGCGACAATGGGAGATACTGGAGAGCCCATTGCTACACCATCCACTTGCGTGTAGAATTGATTATTCCACAACATATAGCCAGATGTTAGGCAATGTTTTAGTAGTTCAGCATATTCAATAGGCATGTTATTCTCTAATAGTTTCTTAGATACAATTCTGATGCAATCTTCAACTGGTAAGCATGTAAATAATGACTGAACATCAAAACTGACCATAGTTTCATTGTCGGTGAGATGTAGATCTTTTATTTCACTGACAAAATGGTATGAGTCCTTCACATATGCTGCAGTGTTTCCTCTTAGTGATGAAAGTACTGTAGCAAGGTGTTGAGCCAATCTATAGGTTGGTGAGTCGATTTGGCTGACTATTGGTCTTAGCGGAGCATTGGGTTTGTGTATCTTGGGCAGCCCATACAGCTTTGGTGGTTTTGCACAACTAGGAATTATGTATTTTACGTCTAACTTCAATGTATCGGAGTGCTTTTTTATAAGATCACTAGTTAATTTTAATGTTTTAGTCGTAGGATCTGTTTTCACTTGTTTGTAGGTGTTTACATCCGATAAAAGGTCTTGTATTTTATTATTGTAGTCCGACGTATCCATTACCACCGTGGCATTGCCTTTATCTGCACGTAGAATAGTTAATTCGGGCCTTTCGCGAAGGTTTTTAAACGCTATAAATTCGTTTTTTGTAAGATTCAGTTTGGGCGGTTTGCATCAGAATTGTATCTAAGAAACTATTAGAGAATAACATGCCTATTGAATATGCTGAACTACTAAAACATTGCCTAACATCCGGCTATATGTTGTGGGATAATCAATTCTACACGCAAGTGGATGGTGTAGCAATGGGCTCTCCAGTATCTCCCATTGTCGCTGATATCTTCATGGAAGATTTTGAGGAGACTGCCCTGCAATCTGCACCTGTAACACCAAAATTCTACAAGCGGTACGTAGATGATACTTTCACCATATTACCATCTAATAAAGTAACAGCATTTTTGAACCACCTTAACTCCTTAAATTCTAAAATTCAATTTACTATGGAGGCAGAGGCAAACAACTCTTTAGCGTTCTTAGATGTTTTGGTAATTCGTTCCCCCAATAATACCTTGAGTCACACTGTGTATCGAAAGAAAACCCATACAGACAAATACTTAAATGGTGAATCACACCACCACCCAACACAGTTATCTACCGTCGGTAAATCTTTGTTTCAGAGAGCGCGTGGGATCTGTGATGAGCAACACCTGGCTGCAGAGCTTCAACATGTCAAGCAAGTGCTACATGACAACAAGCTCCGAATACCGCGCCCTCGTTTCAGAAACCGCGTGAAACGTGCCACAGTTGAGCGTCTACCTGCTGTATTGCCATATGTTAGAGGAGTCACAGACAAGATTGGCTATATCTTGAAGCGAGCTTCTATCAAAACATACTTCAAGCCGCTGAAGAAGATTAGTCAGTTCTTACCACCTGTCAAGTGCCACATACCTCTTCAAGATGCAGGAGTATACAAGCTTGATTGTGATTGCGGACTCTCATACATAGGCCAAACTAAAAGAAGCATAGGGACCCGCGTAAAAGAACACATTGCCGATGTCAAACACCGCCGTTCCAGAAAGTCAGCAGTTTGTGAACATACCCTAGACAAGACCCAGCACTACATCAGATTTGATAAACCACAAGTCCTCGCAAAAGAAAACCGATTCCTACCCAGGATGATTCGTGAGGCTATTGAAATCAAAAAACACCCAAATTTCAATAGAGAAGATGGTTGGGTCTTACCAGCTGCTTGGAATCCCATTATAGAATCTATAAAATCTAAATCCAAGCCCAAAACTGCAAGACCAAAGGATACGGTGAGCTCGTTCTGCGTGAATCGGATCGCTAATAATTAACAAAAATGTAAGGTAGCTGTTAGTAATTTTAACATCAAGACGTCCAACACCTCAGTCTGCCCGTGACCATGGATGCTGTAAAGGATCCGAAACGTCGGGAACTAAATAATATCAATATACCGCGATAAAATCCGTAAAAAGTAGTTTCATTTCAATGTCTAATATTCGCGTAAGTGTCAGAAAACAATTATGCATTTCGAAGCTTGAGACGATTTAGGTGAAAATGCCGATGAAAATGTTATAGGTCCGGGAGTATAACTTATTCGAATTGACAGTACCAACGGTTTTAAAAGTACACGCATCAGTGTATACTTACCTACTTTACTCGTCAACATATCCCGGCGTTATATAAGGAAATATGTATTATTGGTATTGTAATTAAAAATTAAATTATATTTTTTTAATTACCACGGAGAATTAAACAATACTTAAAAACTAACACACACTTTACATATCTCTAAAACGATGTGTCTCGTATTTTTGCTATTAAAATTCATGGCAAATACTTTACACATTATAATCATGATTACAAATATAACTGTAATAAATACCATCAATCTTAAATAAAACTGATTCGTTCTTACTGATTCACAGTATCCAGTATATATAATATAAAATTCAGCGTCGGTCTTGCTATTTGCAGCAGTTGTGCAGTTGTGATCGCAATTCCTTTTTTCTGGGTTCAAGTGATGCATGTAAGTTGCAGCAGAATTGATTTTTTGATTGCATTCCAAGATATACTGGTTCGTTGCGCCAATTGTGCGAAGGCAACTGCATTCTTCTGAGTTTAAGTAATACGTGTTATATGCAGGAATATTGTTGATCGGAATGCATTTCATGTAATACGTGTCAGTTCCGGCAGCGCTGATTGTCTCGTTGCATCTGCATTCCAAACAATGTTTATTTGGACCAAATGGTAAATGCAAGGGCGCCGCGTCTACCTCTGGCTTCTTAAGTAAAACGATGATGAAGATTGACAAAAATTTTGTTGAGATCATCGGCATTTTCGCCGCTTTATGGTGTGTTTGTTTGTTTGTTTCAAGTCTTAAATACTGAACCGATCATCATTAAATTTTGCATACACGTTGTCTAGTGTACAGAGAAGGACATATGGTACCTTTCATCAAGAAAAAAAATACCTGTAAAAAATACAAATATGCATTTCGAAGCTTGAGACAATTTAGGGTCAGTTCAATTCAAAATGCCTGATTTAAGGCTGGTTCCCACAGCGTTC
The DNA here is from genome assembly GCA_947256265.1 of Acronicta leporina. Lineage (NCBI taxonomy): Eukaryota > Metazoa > Arthropoda > Insecta > Lepidoptera > Noctuidae > Acronicta > Acronicta leporina. The sequence goes on along the minus strand of OX366532.1, from coordinate 11,262,817 downwards.
ATTTTATAGGTCCAGTGACGTCATGTACGGAGTTGGTTTGGCTGCGTGTAATAAATCATCTATTCAAGGAATAGGATAAGTGTCTGGTACCGTTATCGCATTTAAACGTCGATAGTCAATGCATACTCGAATCTCCCCATTAGGTTTAGGCACCATTACCACAGGAGAAGCCCAAGGCGATAAGCAAGGTTCTATAATACCATTACTTATCATTTTATCTATTTCAACCTTAAGGACTTCCTTTTTTGGTTGAGATAATCTACAAGGAGGTACTGATATAGGAATATCACTAGTTGTAACAATACAATGTTCCCCGAGTGAGGACGGTTTACCATTACCAACCAAAACATCCTCGTACTCTAACAAAATTTTATTCTCTTTGCTGTGAATCGCTAATTTCTATACTACATAGACCAGAAGAATTTGAACTCGTGGGAAGCTCCGACACAGTTGCACTAGGAAAAGCATTTCTTCGCCTGGCAATAAATTTACTTCAGCTTCTCTTATGTTTTGTTGGGCATCTTCCATTATAAATTCGGCAAAACGGGGCGAGTACCCATCGAAAAGAGTTTTGGGTTTCTTAGCCGGTGATATATCTATCGGAATTAATCGATATCCGGAAACAGCAGTCTTCTGAGGCAGTGCGGCCTCCTTAGAAGGCACTTTAGATGCGAGAAGCATATCGCCTTGCACAGGTTTTATCTCTATAGAACTGCTTGCAGTGGCGGGGAAGGTGATGAAATCCTCTTGGTATAACTCATATGTAGAGGACGTGCCAAGGAACTCCCAGGTAAATTGAGGTAGATTTAATACCATCCCTGCATCTTGAATAAACCCGATTCCCAGCAAGGTGCGGTTATCCCGAGCCTCGGGCAGAACCATAAACGAAGTACGGATAATACGTTTCACAGGTACTTCCGTTCTTAGGACGCGTTGGTATTTGGGTATGCCATCAGCTAGTGTAATCCTGGCATCTTCGTCAACGAATTTGCATCCCTTCGCCATGAGTTGCCTGTATAACTGATACGAGGCAACACTAGTTTTGGCGCAAGTATCAATATACGCTGACCCTTTTACACCATGTATCTCTATAAACACCTCCGGTCTTGCTCTTACATCAGAACGGATATTGAGGGAAAAGAACTTCAGGTCAGTCGGTGCCTTTTTCGCGGACAATTGCTGCGAACTACGCCAGGTACACCGCATCCGTAACATTTTACTAACGGCGCTGAAGGAGAAGGAGCTTGGGTGGTTTGTTCCAACTTGGGGTGCAAAACTTCAAGGTTTTGGTTGGAAACTCCTAACTCTTTTTGTTTCTTTTTGAGCTTCCTGCATTCTTCAGAACCCACATTTTCTTTTTGCCTGACCTGGATGTGTTTGTTTACCTTTACTATTGTCATACTGATATCCAGGTGTATCTGACCGATCTGTCCATAATTGGTCAACAGACTGTGCAGCTTCCAACAACTCGTCGAATGTGTTAATTGAGTTACGAGGTACTTTCTCCTTTATCCTAATTTTCAGCGATCCGTAAACCAGATCCAGCTGGTGGGACTCTGGCAAGTCAGGGGTCGGAAGCTGGGATAACAGCATTCGCTTATAGGCTATGAATCTTTCGGTAGGCGTAGTAAAGTCCTGCTCGACGATTTCTTCGATGATGACAAGCAGGCTTCTTGGGGGCAAAGGCAAAGCGTAGGCGCTCCTTAAAATTTTGCCTTGTAGAAACATGGTTTCTAATGCCTTTCAATTCAATTCAATTTATTCAATGATACAAATATTTAGTACATAGAAGTTCCAAAAAGAAAATCCTTACAAAACAGATTAAATAATACTTAATAATATCTAAATCTAAAAGTAATCCTAAGATATAACAAAGGCAAATACAATTTTTCATTTGTCAGCTCGAATAAAATACATCACAGCCTGCCTGAACTAGGTTAAACCTGTGTTTCAGGCTACCGCTTTAAGTGTTTTTTTTTTTTTCAAATTTGAATAAACTAAATTAAATTAATAGAACTAAAGTATACATTATACAAGTAATTTTAACTTATTTTATAATTTCGAACAACTTCTCTGTGTCTGCGTAATTGAGATTCTCTAAATATTCCGAAACTATAATACTGCATTTTTTATAACTTACACTGTGTATGTTTAGTATCTTATTAAGTTTATTATATATAAATGGTCCTAAGAATATGTAGAATCTGTTAGAAAATGCATGGTTAAATTTAGTTTTAGTACTGACCAAATCTTTCCTTCTCTTGTCTAAGGGTACGGGGTTAAATGGGAGTTCCGTGTGCTGTTTTAGTAAGATGTGCTGAATGAATAATTGACGAACCGTTAATACTTTACATGCCGTGTAAAGCTGATGCGTAGGAATTCACTTAGAATATTAACCTTTAGAATAGCTCTTTGGGCACATTCCAGGGGAAGTAAAATTGTTTTCCAAGCACCACCCCAGGCAGTTATGCAATAGGTAAGTATCGGTCGACACAGCGCTAGATACACCTATTTGATTAATTTATAGTCAGCAATATTACGTTACCTTGCCACCATATTGCAGCCTCCCCTTTCAGCAATAATGGGATACCAGTAAGCGCATCAGCATCTGAGATATTTTCGATATCCTTGAACACTGAAGCTGCTGCTAGTAATGCTTCCAGAACTTCAGAATCTTTGATCCCGTCGGATTGGGTCGTAAATGAAGCAAAAGATCCGTGTCTGGGTGGTGAGATCTTTGCCAGGAGAGCCTGGAACTGGGCGTCGGACAGGTTGATAGACATTTTTGGTGAACTTGACACAGCTGTACTTGTAACTCTGCCTGAACGCGTGATATATCTCTGCTTATCCTCGTCGAGCCCACCGTTGGTCGCCAGATTGTAAAGGGTGTTATGTCCGTCTCAAAGTCCCAGTTGCTTTGTTAGTTTATTATAATACAATCAACGGATACAAAACTCTACAATATATATATATATATATATGACCGTCCTTGATTACCCTTTTCCCAGATTAGGACGCAACGCACCGGTATCGGCTTAGAACTAACTTTACAATAATGTTCATGCGGAGGTCATTAAGTCGCGGATACTCTTCACCGCGATTTCGATAACAACGTTCTGCACAACGCCATCTAGCGCCGAAGAGCGGTAGCTTTCTACTACATCTATTAGCGGATAGGTGTCGGTGGTGGTATGTTAACAAGTTATTTAGGGAAAAAGGTTTGTTACATAACATAACATACCATCACGCCTGTATTCCCCGAAGGGTTAGGCAAAGGCGTACTAATGTACACCCACAGTTCGCCGGTATGTTTAGCTCCCATGTAATAGGGGCGAGCCTATTGCCATTAACACCCAGTTGCAGAAACAATATTTAAATTTTAAAGACGACATTAAACTCTAATCTTTCATTAAACCATTGCAGGAAAACAAAAAATGACAATTTTTAATCTTTCATTAAACTTAACTAATGAAATGTTAAAGTAGTCATTAGAGGAGTTTTACGTTACACGAAACGCCATTAAGGCCAAATAACCAGAGATGTGAATTATTTGAAATACATATATTTGAAATGCAAATACAAAATGCAAAATACCTATTTTTATTTTATATTTGAAATACTTTTTTTCTAAATGTATTTTGTATTTTATTTGAAATACGTTATATAAATATTTATTATTTATAAAATACAAAATAGTTTTGTTACATTTTTAATTAATTTTTCCTATTTCTTATTCTTAAATCCATGATTATCTTATTTATGAACGCATCGATCGTAGTGTTGACATTGACAACAATCGTGCGAGACTTTGTTTCTTTATTCTGAGTGCGAGACAGAAAAAAAAACATTGCGCGTCAGTCAACTGTCAAACCATCGTCAAACAAACAAACTTGAGGTCAAAGGCGTGTTCGTGTGTTTTCTTTGTGATTTTGCTCAGTTTTCTTCGATTGCTGGATATAAATAATAAAATGTAAGTAATACATTACTTTTATAAATATTTTTTAACTGCCTCAAGTAGTTAAGTACCTAGTTATTGTTATTTTTACTAGCTTAACCTAAAATAAAATTAAACCGATATCGACCAACGCATTATTCGTACCCATTCAATGTCATTGTTTAATTCATGATTTTACGTTTTTATTGAAACAACACTTTAAATTTAACAACCCTTAATCTGCACGATAAGCTATTACTTATTATACTATACACTAGCTTCCTACGACAGACGTTGTCCTGTCGTAAAAAAAGTTAATGTAGTCGTTCTCGTTGAGTACTCAATTTCTTTATTTTATCAAGCACCATTCTTAATTTTTACCGTACCTCAAAAGAAAATAAAAACGGAACCCTTATAGGATCACTTTGTCTGTCTGTCAGCCTGTGTCTGTCTGTGCCAGCCGTTTACGCGTGATGATGCCGTTTCCAAGGGATTAATTTTTATATGTTATTGTAGGTACAGTACATCATAAGTAAGTGATATAAAACCTCTTATTTTTTCAGGGACAAGAACATTCCATTCATATTAAAACACTTCTTCAAAGACATTACAAATGATCCTGGAAGTGACATAAATATATCTGGAACTTGCAAAAAGTGTTCGAAAACACTAAAAGGAAGTTTGAATTCTACATCCAACTTTTTGAACCATTTAAAAGTAAGTAAAATTAAAAATTCTAATTGTTAAACTATTATAAATAGGATTTTATTTAATATGAAATAATATATAATCGCAGATATTCTATACTTTAAACTATTAATTATACTTTTGCAGAGAAAAGGACATGCTGATATATTAGCAGAGTATGAGAAACTAAAAATTCAACGTAACAGGAAGAGAAAAGATGTTGGTGAAGCTGGTGAGGGATGCTGTTCATCTAAAATATTGAAACAATCTACTCTTCCAGCCATCTTACCAAAGTCAATTAATTTCGACAAGTTACTTGTGAATTTTTTAGTGGATACCATGTCACCTATATCAATTGTAGAAAATGAATCCTTTAAGGCTCTAATTGAAGGTGCACAGTAATTAAGTGTTCCACCGAAAATAATGTGCTGGCAAACATGTAATAAAAAAATTGCAGAACAATACACAGAATATATAGAAAATACTAAAGAACAATTGAGAAAGGTTGATTTTATATGCACCACAGCTGATATATGGTCATCATCTAAGAGAAGCTATCTGGGTGTAACTGCTCATTGGATTGATCGTGATAAATTTAATCGGAAAAGTGTAACTTTGGCTTGCAGAAGATTTAAGGGAACACATAGTTAAGATAAAGTAGCTGAGCTGGTTGCAGAGATTCATTCTGAATTTGATTTGAAACTGTCAAAAATAATAAAGACTATTCCGGACAATGGATCAAATATGGTCAAAGCTTTTAGAATATATGGACAAGATTCAGATACAGGAATAAGTGAAGGAACTCTTATCCAAAATATTGATGTAATGCATGATAATATTGACGATGAAGATGATGATAATGTGTTAACCCTAAGACAATTTCCGGAGTCATTTGAAGAATTAGAAAAGTTGCAACTACCTAATCATGAAAGGTGTGCCACACACACATTACATTTAATAGCTTCACAAGATATGGATAAGGCTAGATCCCAAAGTAATTCATACAAAAAAAATTATGATACAGCTATGGCAAAATGTCGAGCAGTTTGGAATCTATGTTCGAGGTCTCCTAAGGCCTGTGAAATATATCTAGAATCAACTGGAAAATCCCCTACTTCTCCATGTCCAACAAGATGGAATTCATACTATAATTGCATTCAAGATCTATTGGCAGTAAAGGGTACCCTAAATGAAACTTTAAAGAAACTAGGATTGGCCATTTTTAAAGAAATTGAAATTCAATTTCTTCATGAATATGTAAGATGTTCAAAGCCTATTGCTGATGGCATCAGAAGTTTAGAAGGGGACAAAGATACTTACTATGGATGTCTTATACCAGAACTGATGAGAATGCAAAGAATTCTAAGCGGTTTGAAAATGGATAACCTTACATATTGTGATGTATTGATAGATGTTATTAAAGAAAGTCTTAATAGGCGTTTTGAGAGATTTTATAAATTAGAAGAGCCAAAAGCAAAAGATAGCATAATAGCATCAGTATCTTATCCCTTTTTCAAAATGAAATGGGTGCCAAAAGCCAACAGAGAATACATCAAAGAAGTATTTGTTTCAGAAGTGAGAAAGATAAAACAAGAAGACGAAAAGAGTTCCCAAGCCCAACATACTGACTCTGATAAAAAGAAGGAAAGGAAAAGGACAGAATCTTATTATATGTTTGTTGAGGACTCTGATTCTTCAGCAGCCAGTGATAATGTTAATACTACTACAATAGATCTGGAAACACTGCAATATTTAAAAGATGAAGACAATACCTTAGAATCCTTGAACAGGTATCCAAATGTAAAAAAACTCTTTTTGAGATATAATACCTGCTTACCGAGTTCTGCCCCTGTTGAAAGACTATTTTCTTTTGGTGGAATGATTATGAGGCCCCATAGGCGGAACATGAAAGATGATCTCTTTGAACAAATACTAGTTTTAAAATCAGTTAAATAAAAATAAGTGCTTATGCTTAACAAGGTATTTTATTTTCAAAACCTATTTTGAAAATTCGTATTTTGCATTTTGTATTTAAATACTTTTATTTAAAACTATCTTGTATTTCTATTTAAAATAGTGCTAACAACTATGCATTTGCATTTTGTATTTAAATACTTTTACTAAACTATTTTTCACATCTCTGCAAATAACATGTGGTGAATTTTAGATTTGACAGTTAACATTTTAAAATTTTAATAGGACAGCGGTCCATTAGTAGTGTCATTAGTTGAGTGTTTGGTTTGTTTGGTTTAGCGTTAGTGTTTCAATATTATTTCAATTGCGTTTTTCGTGATATTTTATCATGTCTTTGACCAGTCTGTCGTCCTTATCTGATGCAGAAGAAGATTTTGTCCGCCGTCGAATTCCAGACAGAGTGGATTTATTCTCAAAACATGATGGAGAAGAATTTCGTGTGAGATATAGAATTTCAAAGGAGGCTTAATTTACAACCAAAAAAAGGAATAAAGCCATTGATGGCCTAACTCAGCTATTAATTTGTTTGCGGTTCTTTGCTACGGGATCCTTTCAGCAAGTATTAGGTGATTTAGATTTAGTAAACATTCACAAATCAACAGTATGTCGGATTGTCCAAAAAGTTACAAGTGAACTTGCTAAATTAAGCCGTTTGTATATTAAAATGCCTAGTAGAGAAGAGCTACGTCAGGTTGCAGAAAGTTTTTATGAAATCGATGGATTTCCACGTGTGGCCGGAGCTCTAGATTGCACACATGTTAAAATTATTAGCAGAGGTGTACTATCTGAACTGTATCGCTGTAGGAAAGGTTTTTTTTTCATAAACGTGCAAGTAGTTTGTGATGCATCTCTGAAAATAAGAGATATCATTGCTCGCTGGCCGGGGTCAGTCCATGACTGCACAATATTTAATAACTCGCACCTATGTGCTGATTTTGAAATGGGCAGATATAGTAACTACCATTTATTGGGTGACAGTGGTTATTACAACGAGAATTTTTTGCTTACCCCATTTTTAAACCCTCGAACGCCTGCAGAAGAAGCTTACAACAGAAGCCATATAACAACTCGGATCACAGTAGAAAGATGCTTTGGAGTTTGGAAACGACGGTGCCCTTGTTTGCAGAAAGGTATTACGTTAAATAAAACGTCAACTGGTCTTCAAGTGATAGTAGCATGTGCAGTGCTGCACAATATATCCATTGAGATGGATGAAGTGGAACCACCCAATGATTTTTATGTTTCTACTGAATCAGATGATGGCTTGCTCTATTCAGTTATACCTAGCGCTGAAACTTCTGTAAGAATTGCCATAGTAAATACAGTATTTTCATAAAAATTACAATTGTTTTACTGTGATGTCAAAATCAAATACTGTACTTATATAAATACTATACAGTCTACCTACTTTAAAATCCATTATCCTCAAAATGATATTAATATGTAGTTCAGTCATATTGAGAATGTTTACTTCCCTAAAATAACAGACATATCTACCTACAAGAAACATGTGAGTGCCCGAAGATAGGTACTGAACGCGACGATAGCTCTATTGAGATGATGTGAAATAAGGCTAGTGGACTGTATATGTAAGAAATATAATAATATGCAAATAGGCTGATACAACGGTGACGGTAACGGGGTATATAAAATAAGAAAAACGCGAGCGCGGCCGTGCGTGGTCGTGAGCTACAGCTGAATGCCCGGAAAAGATGTTACGAGGTTTTCCCCTTCGAGCAATAAAGCGGTTCAAAGCAGCCAAGAAGGCCTCCTTAGTAAGGTCAGACAAAAGCTCAAGGTGGACAGCTCTCGTAGCTAAACACACAAATACACAAATGAAACACTTGATGAGTTTACATCCTCTACTTTTCCGGTCGGCTATCATGATGGGCCCGGCGTAATCCACCCCTGTATCTAAAAACGGAAACTCTAAGTGTAAGCGCTGTGGTGGGAGATTTCCCATAATAGGTTGTACTGTATCAGCCTTGATTCTACAACATTTCACACATTGATGTGTGACTTTCTTAGCCAAATTTCTACCTCCAATAGGATAGTAATGGTGACAAATTGTAGCAAGTAAGAGCTGAGGTCCAGCATGCATAAGTCGAAGATGATACATTTGAAATATAAGATTGCAAATTATATGAGAACTTGATAAGAGAATAGGATGTTTAATATTATAATCATAAAATGAATTATTAAGCCTACCACCTACACGAATTAGATTCGAATTAGTATCAAAAAAAGGGGATAAAGACATAAGTTTATTCTTTGCTGGTAACTGTTTACCTGATTTTAATATATTGTATTCTTCAGGAAATGATTCCATCTGACTGAGCCTTGATAATAAGTTTAATGAATAATTGAGTTCAGTAGATGTAAGCGGACCAGATTCAGATTATTGTTTTTTACATTTATGTATGAATCGAATGAGGTATGCGGTCACACGATGCAATGTATTAAACTTTGAAAATGTTGAAAATAGCGCAGAAACTGGATCTTCAATAACATGATTAGCAACAAGATGTTTATAACTATATAAATATATTATATATATCTTTATGATAGTTTTATAACAATTATTTATTTTTCAACATTTACATTGTGGTTAAATAATAAACTTATTTATAATAAAACATATTATTTATCTTTGCCCAAATTCTTTTTCAAAATCATCATTTTTAAATTATATACACATTATTTCTTTCATAATTTTTTTTCGCTCCAGCATGCCATTTTCACATTTCTTCTTAAAATAAATTCTTTTTAATGCTTCCGCTGAAGTCGGTTTTTTTAACTTCTTTGTAGCCACTGAAAATGTATAAACTTATTAATGTATTGCTCTTCAATAAACTTAATTACCATCTTATGTTGATGACAATACTTTGGTTATGTATGAATCAAGACTTATTTAAATGTATCTAACATACCAATTTTAGTTTTTCCACTCCTCACAGCTGGAGTTGTTACTCGTTTTGGTGTATTTGTTATGCTTTGTTTAATATGTATTTTGTCTTGAGCTGAAATATTAATTCATCTACTTTCAAATGACTTGACACAAATTATGTACAAATTTAAGTGGCAATAGCCTAGTGGTTAAGTTGTCAGACATGATCGAGAGGCCGCAGGTTCGAACCCCACCCATTGTACTATTGATGTGAACCCACTGCAGACAAGCATTCTTAGCTTAGTTGGAGGAGTTAACAGGACTACCAGTAATGTGAATTGGCACATTGCATCAGTTATCTTAATTTTAAATTAAAAAATAGGATAATTTTCAGACTAAATTACCTTTTGACTTGTTTTCAAATCCATTAAAATTTAATGATGGTGATGCAGCTTGTCTTGGAAGATCCAATATTGTGTTCCGTTCTGAAATTAAACATAATAAGAAGGAAGTTTAAACACATTTTTATAAAATTCCAACTGCACACACACAGTTGCAGTTTTTATTAGGATTATTTGAATATTCTACTTTTACAAAGTAAACCCACCTAATCCATCAGTCACAACTTGTTCCTGTACCAGATTATCAGGAGCCGCTTCTATGTCCATTTCCATTATACTATAAGTCTCGTCCTGGTGACTGATGTCTAAAAAATAGAGACAGAACATTATACCAACAGCAGAATCTTAACTGTTTTTGTCGAAACCATACTAGTTTCTATATACTTCTTGCTACATACAATTTCAAACAGAACCAGTATGATAACAGGGTTCAACCTGACAGTAGCAACTTGTACTGCAAATTATAATAAAATCAATTTAACACAAAAATGGCTAAATAAACAACTCTTACATGTAATTTTAGCGAAGCAATAAGAATTATTTTTTTACAAAAAGTAAAAGTATGTACCCTTAAAATATAATGCTCCGCTATCATATGGATTTGAAAGTGGTTCCACTTGTGCTTGAATAAGTGATAGTACTTTTGCATCACTATCGGTCATCTTGGGCTTCCAAAACCCACCCCCAGTTTTGTGCATTTCCACCTAGAAAGCAAAGAATATGAAGTAAACATACACTTACAGATTTTTTGAAATACATATCATTAGTTTTGAAATGTAAAGTTACCTTGTCATCTTTCACATTTTTTAAGGCTATTGCAAGGTCATCTTCAGTAATTGTTCTATCTTCATTTAAACAGTTAGTATTGAGAATCCTCTGGTTCTTTATATATTCTATTTTCTGAAAAAATAAGGTTGAAAATTAAGAACATGTGGTATTTTTACTGGATGCTTATGTTGAAAATTAAGAACATGTGGTATTTTTACTGGATGCTTAGAACAATGGTTTTGTAGTTACTCACATTATTTTCTCCGACATTCTTGCGAGATTTCTGCTTCATATTATCATACAGAGCTTTAAGTTGCTCTGTTTGTCTAGGCCCTGTCGTGCAATTACTATTTTATTTCATAGTTATTTCTTTCCAAGTCTCTTTCTTCTTAATTAATATTGCACCCCCTGTACTTTTATCTTCGATAATATTCCTACACCTGAACCGATAAATTATGATATCAATAATATAAATGTTTCTCAAAAATTCGAAGATAGAAATTAGTACTTACTTCATTATTAATTCGATCAGCAGAGCTTTTTCCTCCGTAGTGTAATTGGCTCCACGTTCACGTTTTTTATTCACTCTTTCATCAGACATAATTATTTTGTTTTTATTTACTTAAACCACGAGACAAATGCTACCTATCTTTCGACAACAAACACCACGAACTCGGCAAGAGAAAGCTAGGTACACAAACCGAATTTGAAAGTGACAGTTGACAACGACCATAGATTAAAAAACTCCGAAAAGTTCACTCATTTCATTCAGTAGCGTCATTTTTTATGGGCAACATGGCCTAATGACGACTTTAGTTAATGGACCTTTAAGTAGGCCTAATGCAACGTCATTAAAATAATGCATTAATTAACGTTAATGCTACGTTACGTAATGAACTTTTAATGTTAAGCTTTCTGCAACTGGGTGTAAGACGCTGACAACAGCTAAATGAAATTCGATGTTTCGGTATTTTAGCCACGCCCATTATTGCTCCGATAACTTAGCGCTTTTTTAAAACAGCGGTGATACAGCGAACTACCTAATAAGAAACAGTGACGCGATCAATAATGAACAATCAATAGAGGGCGCTGTTGTGTATTTACTGCTCTGTATGAAGAACTAGGAACAAATTAGGCAGGAAGATTGAAAAAACAAGTAGGTTATTATATCTTTATATTTTTAAATATTTTATGAAATTGTATTTACAATGAATTAACAACAATATACCTAAACTTAAGGAAAATAAAATCTCAAACTACTTAGATAAGCAAAATTTTCATTATTTTTACATGATGTACTATTTATTTGCTGTTTTATATAAATTATTAATTATATATAAATTAATAATAAGACAACAATAAATATATAAACATTTTCGACTCCACATTCCACGTGCTGGGGACCTCCTGAGGTAGACCAATATATTTTTAACCGACTTTAAAATAAGGAAGTTTACCCCTTTATATTCTTTAAAATAAATTAATATTCTGGGACATTTTTACACAGCACCATCTAGTCCCAAACTAAGCAGAGCTTGTACTATGGGTACTGGACAATGGATATAATACTAATATGCTTTTTATTTGTAAATACTTACATAATACACTAGCTTCTGCCCGCGGCTTCGCTCACGTGAAGCTATAATATATCAGGAGTAAAAATAGAAAATCAACATTGATGACCTCTTTTTTGTATGGGCTTCTATACATTAGGGAGGTCAAGCTGTATCTCAAGATTCATTTAATTAATTCAGATAAAAAGTTCACCAGTTTTTAAGTTGGAGTATACTTTCTAACAGTGATAATAAAATTAAAATATATTCAGTAGTTTTTGCTCCAACCCGTAACAAACAGACAAGAATTTCAAAAATCACATTTTTGGATTCGGAGACGTTTTATACCATAACCCACGTGTAACGTAACCCACTTTTTTACAATTTTATAATAGTAATGAGAGAGATAAGAAACACCCAGACGAACACAAACACTTATACAGGGTGTTTGGTAGAACGTTGAACATACGAAAATGGTGGTTAGTTGGGGTCATCTGCTACCCACTTCGCCCAAATTATTTGACCTTGGCCGCACCGTTTTTTTTTACATTTTTACTAACTATAATAGTAGGGGTAACTATAATAATAGGGGTAACTATAATATCACTTTCTGATGTAACTGCAACTGGCACGTTTTATAATCTGCAAAAAAAAAATTCAGACTTGGAATACCTTTTTTCAGCACTAAACGTACCTCTCATGTCTAATAAAAAATAACAAAGCCTACACGGTGATTTGTAAATTGGCTCAACATAAATTAAGTAGGTACAGTATCTCCGCAGACGTTATGGGTATCGATATATCTAAATAAGTACGCCAAAATAATAACTTTGTTTTTTTGGGGGGTCAGTAACCGCTGGTGTTGTTACTTCAAATATTAGCTGAGAAAATTATGTTATGTACCTTGTTGTTTAGATATCGATATTCATTACGAACTGTGAAGTTTAAACAAAAAAAATACATTTTTTTAAAAAAGACGCACCTGGATGTGTCTTTTTGATCATGTATAGACCCATCACGACTGCGGAGTTTCGCTAGCTAATTTTGACCTGGCTCAGTAGGCAAAAAACAATAGACAAAGCTGCTGCAATAATTTTCCTATATCATAGGTCTATGCAAATGTTTTAGTTAAGTAAAGGGGATGCTATTTTTTTGTCGTTATCCCCGCTAAATAATAAAATTATTATACCTACGCTACATATCTTACTATTATAAAATTATAAAATTGTAAAATAGCTGTGTCTGTACATTGAAGATATTTAAAAAAAGCAAGTGGGTTAGGGTATACAACGAACCCAAAAATGTGATTTTTAAATTTCTTGTCTGTTTGTCTGTTTGTTACGGGTTGGCGCAAAAACTACTGAATAGATTTTGATTTTGTTAGAAACTGTTAGAAAGTACTTATGTGCTCCAACTTAAAAACTGGTATACTTCTTATCTAATATAATTAAACGGAACATGAGATACAGCTTGACCTCTCTAATGTATAGACACTATTAGACACCCATACAAAGAAGAGTTCATCATTGTTGGTTTTTGAGCTTCAAGTGAGTGAAGCCACGGGCAGAGGCTAGTCTCTACTATTATAAAATTGTAAAAAAGCTGTGTCTGTACATTGATGATATTAAAAAAAAAACAAGTGGGTTAGGGTATATCAACGTCTACGAACCCAAAAATGTGATTTTTTAAATTCTTGTAATAGGTAAGTATATAAAATTACAAACTTACTGGTGAATTACAATTTCCGACGCTTCACCGGTTTCTAAATTGTTCTCCAAACGTCTCTTTTTACTGTTAAGAAAATTAAATAATTCAAGGAAATAAATTATTAATTAGTCTAAAAAAGTAAGATCTTAAAATAAAATAAAAAGTTATTTAGTAAAGGAAAAAATCGACTCGCAGGCAGGATTCGAACCTGCGTCTTCTGGCTAGTCGATGTCTGCGAGTCGAATTTTTCCTTCTTTGCAGTTACCACTAGACCAATCGAGCACTGCTTATAGTAATGAATTTACGCTATCGGTTGTAGTGAATAATGTATAGTTTTCATACCTAGTTATTTGGTTATAATTTCATTTCTGTTCGTGTACTGTTTTGTCAATATGAAATTATAAAAACTGTACTTACTTTACTACTTCCATGAGATGTTTTTGTTTGTTAGTATAAAAACGCTTTTTAGCTGGCTTCCGGGTTTTTTTTTGTTTACCATTGTCCACCGCAAATATTTTCACTACTTACCTAGAACTTTATTATATAAAATTTACTCTAAATGTTTATATACAGCTTAGAACTATTTATAGTACAATCATATCGTTTACCTATTGTCAATTTTATAGGGAACAAAATAAAATAATGTAGGTATGTTTATGTTCGAAATTGTCATACAGCAAAATACGTAGGTAATGAACGGATAGCGCGCGGGGTGAAGCGACACAGGTCCGTCTAGCAGCGCGTCTATGCGATCACTGTCGGACTGCATAGAACAGAAAGAGAAGCGCGATGACGCGACGCTCGCAACTTTTAACAAAACCTTAAAACATTTAATTACTTATAAAAAAGTTAAGTCGAAAATATAAGACAACGAAATTATGAATTTAAATATGATACGTTATTGTTATTAGTTTTACCAACTAACATTGACTAGTAGTACAGATATTTTATTTGGAAGGTCGTTTTAAGAGGTCAGTTTACCATTTTTTTGTATCGAGAAAACTTTTCAAAAACGTCTTTTAAATTCAACGAAATTTTCCGGAATACGTTCAAGATTAACATACATTTTTTTCGCTGTCACAAACTGTATGGATTTGGCTAAAACTTGTTCGAGATATGGCCTATTTCACTAACTTCAGTAACTTTCTTAAAATTATACTGAAATGAGTTTCGGGAATTGAATATGTCAAACATATTATTAATTGCCTCATTAGCCAAGTGGTCCTGAGAGCGACTGCTACGCTAGAGGTCCTGGGTTTGATTCTCAGGTCGAGCAAAGTGTTATTGGGTTTTTCTTTGAAATTCCCAGTAGCAGTTCGGAGTTAGGAATTTGTACCCGGTTAATGGCAATAGGCTCGCCTCCTATTACATGGGACCTAAACATACCGGCGAACTGTGGGTGTACATTAGTACGCCTCTGCCTAACCCTTCGGGGAATACAGGCGTGATGGTGTTATTAATTATCCTCAAAAATCTCGTTGTTGACAAATTATTATCGTTGTTGCTTTACTGTTATCAAATGCAGGTAGTTTTAGTTCATCACGACAAAACTCTTTAGCATCCGCGATACTAAAAGTGTCTGAGGCTATTGTGAGTCTGCGAAGCGACTTTATACAATTTCCAGGCACTCAAGAAGATCAACAAACTTTTCGATTTCTATGTTTTATTTAGTAGTTTGAACTAGAAACTTAGGTAAACATTAAACTTCAAATTTTAGGAGGATATGATGCTCAACTATTTCGAAACAGGAAAGCCTTTTCTGTCCGTTAATATTAATAATTATATGCAAACAATAAGTACTGCAAAATTGTTAATAACGTTGTGGCAAGTGCGTTGCCCGCCTTTTAAAAGGGTTTGGGCCTCCGGTAACCTCACTCAATCAGCGAAACCCAACACAAGCGTTGTTTCACGCCAGTTTTCTGTGAGGCCGTGATACCACTCCGGTCGAGCCGGCCCATTCGTGCCGAAGCATGGCTCTCCCACGGTAACTTTAACTTTCATTTAATTAAGAAAGTCAAATTTATTACTTGCATTAATCCTTTTTTCATTTAATGAAATATATTTAATGAAAAGCCTCCACCTTAAACAAATAACGGATTTATTAATAAAATTTCTGCGATACTTCAAAGCAACTGATAAATTTACATGTTGACATGGGCATGGGCATGGGCATGGGAACCTCTTAGCCAAACGGCCAGTGAAATAATACATTTATGAAGTCATGATTTATATTTTCAGAGCCATCTTCTGACTCCATATCTAAATCCTGTAATCCACGGTCAGCAAAAATATAATGATGCTCACATCAAAACAAGAAATGTAGTTGAACGGCAATAATGGAGTCCGGAAAAGACGTTTTTCAGTGCTAGCAGTGGGTATCAGACTGCGATTGGAAACATATATATATCCATGTCATGTTGGCATGCTGTGTTTTACATAACATATGTATAATTCGTAAAGAATGTGAACCTATAAATGACGGCTCTATTCCACATTTAGAAAAACTAACAATGGTCAAATTCCCCGTCCACCGATTACCATAAGTGATCCTGTCTATGGATGGATATGGACTTCCAAAGAAGTCAAATGACTTAATACTTTGGTAGTCTATAATTTTAAGTTTAATAAATATGTAAAATAAAGTAAATAAACACTTACCTCTTATTTGATCTAAAATTGCAGTTTTAATTTCAACTTCTTCGGCTGCTGCTTGCAATTGTAAATCATACAATTTTCTTTTAAATGCCAACTCCCTCATTATCTGTTCTTTTAAGTCCTCAACAGTTTCCTTCCTTTTATACACATTTTGTATGCTGCAGGAGGCTGAAAAAGTTGCATCAGTCCGCTCATTGATACTTGATATCTGTAGCCGTCTGAGTGACCACAGTGGTGTTTTATTAATAGGCAACTTTTGAAGTTCTTGTATGTTCTTAGAAATAAAATAATAATAATTATGATTTTATGATTGTATGTACCTACCTATAAATCAATTTCAGGAAAAAAGTTATTTATTTAGGAAAAACGGTATTTTCCACTTACATCCAGCTTTAGGTTCTTCGGCTAAGTTGTCAACAATATTGATAGACTCATATATTTGCGGCTGGGTCTTGTCTGATATTTCTTCTCTCTGGGTCTGAAAAATATTTTTTTTTTCATAAAATGTAGGCAATAAACTCAACCATTTTAATATGATGAACAAGTTCATGAGAGCAACATAATACTTTCAAGTTCATCGGTGCTGCACTTATTTGCACATTTTCTTCTTCTGCAGTTTGCCACAAATCATTTTGAGTGCAATTGACTTTTACATGCACCTTTCTGTCTCCGGTCCAGACTTAGCGTCAGAATCTGGTGTAACCCCTAATATTCCTGTGCACCCTATGCCAATAATAGAACACTGTTCCTGTACAGGGTCAATTTTTAAAATTAATGGACTACGTCCTCCAGTTTCTCCATTTTTCATTTGAGCATAATATTTTTTGCTCTCGCTTTTTAATTTCTCCCACCATTTTCATCAGACTCCTTCTTTCTAAAAAAACAGATTTAGTAGTTAGTTAAGTACTATCTACTAATACTGTTTTTTTAAGGTTAAATGGTGTATGTATGTAACTTTATCAAATAAATCGTTAAGAGTAATATACATAGGGAACGTATATTTCTCATAGCTGTGTGTGTTTGATGTAGAATTAAAAGAATTTGTGATGGCTCTCCACGCACTGTTTTTCGCCTAATTTGTGGTCCCATCTGTCAGTTTATTTAGAATAGTTTCTTTGTGATGGAGCAGATAAAGTTAATCAACTTATCTTTATCTTCGAGTGAAAAATGTTGTCCATGTTTCGTATTTTCTGCCATTATTCATTGTAAGTAACAAACTACTATAAACACCTAAGAGACTTCAAACTTTCCAGAAAAGAGAGTACTCCCTTGTAAAAGGCCGGCAGGGCACTTGTGAATCCTCTGGTGTTGCGGGAGTCCATGGGCGGCAGTGTTAAGGCGGAACGAAACCATTGCATTTTTGTGTTGTACCTTAGCGCGATAGATGGCGTTGGGATCGATTTAGATCGCGCTATGGTTTCGTTCCGTCGAAAAGTATAAGTATTTTTTTGTGTTTTTATTAAATTGTATATCTTGATGGTATTCCAGTGTTTTATTTGAGGCTCCAGATAACACTATTGGAAATACCTTAAAGTCAAATTCGTACATGGTCCTTCGAAACCGGATTTATAAAATTTGTCTGGTAAGAAGTTTCCGTGGTAGCCCGGAAGAGGGCGTTGCGCGTCGACACAGTAGTGGATTGCTGCTGATGGCGTGGAGGTGCTTACCAAGCACACAGTGAATGCGGTGCGTTCACATGCCCAAGAGAAGCATAAGCGGAAGCGGATTCACAAGCGGGAGCAGATTACAAGCAGAAGCGGATTGTGTGTAAAGTGGAAGAACAATATTGTGTTGTGTTAGTGCGTGAGTGCCAAAGTGGACATTGGACGAACTGTGAGTACATTGATTGTTATTATTAGACTAGGGACTTAGAAAAAATTAAAGTGAATTATAGAACTTGTAAAATTTCAATATCAGATTAGGACTTAGAATAGTTTGCAATAAAGTGAACCAACGGGGAACCTATGCCCGATTTGCATAGATATTTGAAGCATTAAAACACTTTTCAATTTTTTTTCAACAATTTTCAATAAAATATTTCTTATTGTGGTCAACACCGAAGTTTCGTAATCATGGAACTTGTCAAAGTTCAAGATGATATTCGCCTTCAACTACAAAAGGCTAGAATCAATTTTAAGAAATGCTCAAAGGAACGTTTAACCAAAGCCTACATAAGCAATAGGATTGACAACATTAACAATAAATGGATAGAGTTTTCAAAAAATCATTCTGAAATAGTAAAGAATAAAGAAACCGAGTGTTCACAATACTTGCAAAAGGATGTACACAGCGAAGTGGAAGAATTTTATTTAGACTTCAAATCTGAATTGGAGGAAATGTTAGAAGAACAAACTCAGTCAGCACCAAATAGAAAGTCTTCCAAAGAACATAAAGTTTCAAACGCTCCGGTTAAATTGCCAAAAATAACAATACCAACATTTTCAGGACGTTACACAGAATGGATTGGGTTTAGAGATTTGTTTGTGTCTCTGATTCATAATAACAAAGATCTAGACAACGTTCAGAAGCTGCACTACCTCAAGGGGCACCTGATCGGAGAGGCCGAGCAATTATTGAGACACATTGCCATAACAAATGATAATTATGAGCAATGTTGGGACTTATTGGAGAAAAGATTCAATAACAAACAATTTTTAGCTACCAATATACTTACAAGGTTTTTCTCACAACGCAATGTTATCACCGAATCTGCCACAGGTATTAAACAACTACTGGATAATACTACTGATATGTTACAAGGGCTGCAAAATTTGGGTATTGATACCACTTCATGGGACACTATTGTAATATTTATTGTATCACAAAAATTGGACAATGAAACTAGAAAACAATGGGAAGCTAAAGTTAGCGAAATAACATTTAATTGTAATACATTACCAGAATTTAAGCAGTTTCAGAATTTTTTGCAAAATAGGTTTCACTCATTAGAATTTTTAGAGACAAAATCTGTAACAAATCTTAAAACCCGAAATTATAAAGAGAATTCGCACTTCAACAACACCTTTCATCTGTCACAAATAACTTGCGCTTTTTGTAAAGGCGAACACCTAATATGCTTATGTAAAGAATTTCAAACATTAGATCATGATGCTCGACGAACATTTGTCCAGGAAAATAGATTATGTTTTAATTGTCTAGCAAATAATCACTCAGTAAAATTTTGTCGTAACACAACTTCTTGCCAAATATGTAAAAGACGACATCACTCATTACTGCATTCCAATAGTGTACAGTCAGAATTACCACTGGAGCCTCCATCAACATCATCACATCAGGTATCAGATCAACCAACAACCGGTAGTACACATTTTGCGAACGGGTTTAAACAAATTTCATTATTACCAACAGCTGTAGTATATGCTGTGGGCAATAATCGCATCATACCACTGCGTGCTTTAGTGGATCAAGGGTCACACATTTCATTCATCACTGAAGCTGCAGTTCAGCTACTTGGCCTAAAGGGTACGGCAGTAACGGGTAATTTCTCAGGAATTGGTGGTGATACTAAGGTGGTTTCTAAATCAAGAGCACGGGTCGCTCTTCAATCACCACTCATTCCAGGCTACGAAGTCCAAGTGACGGCTTACGTGTTAGATAAATTGACCGGGTTGCTACCTCCTCGAGAAGTTTTAATTGAGCCATGGCCCTTCTTAGAACAAATCAAGTTAGCTGATCCTGATTTCTGCTCACCCAGCAGAATTGATATTTTGCTTGGTTCAGATGTTTACGGTAATATTTTAAGGGAAGGTTTTGAGAAATGCACATCAGGGTCACTGCTAGCTCAGGAAACAATTTTTGGATGGGTTTTGTCTGGATCCAACAGACCGCAATCTATTTCGGCAAATTTAGTCAGCATGCACGTGCTTGCCGATGATTTACTAAAATCATTCTGGGAGATAGAAAATGAGCCGAAATTGAATCAAAGGGTTATGTCTGAGGAAGAGCAGCGCTGTGAGGAAATTTATGCATCGACCACTACACGCGATGAGAGTGGTCGTTATATTGTCAAATTACCGTTTAGAGATGAGCGTCCAGCTTGTTTAGGACAATCGCGAGAAATTGCGTTGAAGAGATTTTTAGCACTTGAGCGGAAACTGGAAAACAATGACACTTTAAAGAAGGAATTTAAAAGAACCTTTGATGAATATTTAGACCTTAATCATATGCGTCCAGTTAATAGCACTGATCCTATGGTGGGAGTACACTTACCTTATCACGCGGTAATAAGAGAGGATAAAACGACAACTAAGGTGCGTATAGTCTTCGACGCATCCTGTAAGGGTTCTAATGGAATCTCATTGAATAATGACTTGATGGTTGGACCTACCTTACAATCAGAGCTGCGTCATATAATAATGCGTTGGAGAAAACATCCAATTTGCCTTTCTGCGGATATTACTAAAATGTATCGTCAAGTTCGTGTTGACGAAGATGACGCTGACTTCCAACGCATTCTCTGGCGAGAATCTCCTGAAAAGGATATCACTGAATACAAATTACTACGGGTTACTTTTGGCACGGCTTCAGCTCCATATTTGGCAGTAAGAACATTAATACAACTAGCTAAAGATGAAGGAAGCAAATTCCCACTGGCAGCCGATAAGGTTATAAGGGATTTTTACGTGGATGATTTTATGTCTGGGTGTCAAAATGTTAAGGAAGCAATGATTATTTACGAGCAATTGAATGGTTTATTAAATAAAGGCGGGTTTGAGTTACAAAAATGGAATAGCAATGATGAAACAGTAATGAAAATGATAGAAGAAAATAATATAGAAGTAGGAAAAATAAAGGAATCTAAAGGGTTAGAAGAAAAGCTTGAGAGTAAAAATAAAATATTAGGACTTACGTGGAACCGGATTCAGGATGAGTTTGAATACGCAGTGAAGCTGCCGGCGATATCTGTACCTGTAACAAAAAGAAAGGTTATTTCAGACATATCTCGTCTATATGATCCTATGGGATGGATTGCACCAAGCATAATAACTGCTAAAATACTAATTCAAAAATTATGGTTGTCAGGTATAGGTTGGGATGAAGAGTTACCACAGATTTTATCAGAAGAATGGGTGGGTTATCGTGAAAAATTGATACAACTTACCAATTTCCGTCTCCCTCGATGGATGAAAGGCAAAGGTGATGATCGTATAGCAGAACTTCATGGTTTTTGCGATGCCTCTAATGCTGCTTATGGTGCCGTGGTGTACCTAAGAGTAGTAAGTAGTGAAGGTGATATAAGTGTCACTCTGATATCAGCTAAAACAAGAGTGGCACCAATTAAACAAGTTTCCATTCCGCGATTGGAGTTGTGCGGCGCAGTTCTCTTGGCAAAATTACTTGTCGAAGTTGGCACAGTGTTAGAAATTGCAAAGCAGTGTTGGCATGCGTGGACCGATTCTGAGGTGGTTCTAGCGTGGTTGAGCCACCATCCGTGCAAATGGAAAACATTCATTGGTAACAGAGTGGCGGAGATTGCATCACGGTTAGATCGAAATCAGTGGTCATATGTAAAATCTGAATATAATCCAGCTGATGCTGCGTCACGGGGAATTAAACCATCAGATATCAGTACTCACCAGTTATGGATTAATGGGCCATATTGGTTGAAGAACCTGGAAATAACTTATGTAAACCCTAAGAATTTAAACACGAACCTGGAGGAAAAGGTGAAATTAGTACATGTCGCAATTGAAGATGAAGAAGATATATGGGAAAAATTTTCATCATTGACAAAGCTGCTGCGAGTAGTGGCACATTGCAGAAGATTCCTGAAAAAGAAAAATGATAATAAACCAAACCATACTTACCTTCTGAAAGAGGAAATACATGAAGCGTTAGATATAATGATAAAAAGGTGTCAAGACAAACATTTTACTCAGGAAATACAAGATATAAGTAACGGAAAGAATATAAAGAAAAAATCAAAACTTACCTCATTGAATCCATATTTAGATGCCCTCGGAATACTTCGTGTCGGTGGTCGAATTCACCAGGCTCATATAGAAGAGGATCGGAGACATCCCATAATAGTTCCCCATGGTTCAACATTCGCAAGGCTACTCGTTGCAGATGCACATAACAAAACATTACATGGAGGTCCACAACTTATGTTGAACTATATACGCTCCAAATATTGGCTAATAGGAGCTAAAAATTTAGTAAAATTTCATTACAGAAAATGTGTTACGTGCGCTCGTTATCGTATCCAGCAGAAAAATCAATTAATGGGGCAATTGCCTGAGGAAAGAGTTACCCCAACGCGAGCTTTTTTGTTCAGTGGAGTAGATTATGCTGGGCCTATCACAATTAGAGTTTCTAAAGGTCGTGGCAATAGGTCATATAAAGGCTACATATGTTTGTTCATATGTATGTCGACAAGAGCAATTCATTTGGAGGCAGTGAGCGATTTATCGTCCCAAGGATTCTTAGCAGCTTTCAAGAGATTTGTTGCACGCCGAGGTCATTGTAGCAACTTGTATAGCGACAATGGTGGTAACTTTGTAGGAGCAGCACGTGAGCTCAAAGAATTGTTTAATGAGGAAAGATCCAACTTTGTACCAGAAATTTCGGACTGGTTAGCTACAAACGGAACTCAGTGGCATTTTATACCCCCACTCGCACCAAACTTTGGAGGTCTATGGGAGGCGGGGGTGAAATCAACCAAGCACCACTTAAGACGAATAATTGGCAATTCTACTCTGACTTTCGAAGAGATCACTACTTTACTGGCTCAAATTGAGGCTTGTCTGAATTCCAGACCAATGTCATATACCGAAACGCAGGAGGACATTGAACCGCTGACGCCAGGTCATTTTTTAGTAGGGGAACCTTTAATTCTGCCTCCTGAGCGTAGTTATGAGCAAACTCCTATCAGCTCATTGAGGCGATGGCAACTATGTCAACGTATGTTGCAACATTTCTGGAGACGATGGTCTTCAGAATACATATCAGGATTAATGCAGAGACTCAAGTGGAAAGAGTTGAATTCGGAGCCAGTGGTTGGTGATGTCGTCTTGGTTAGGGAACCAGATCTACCACCTGCGAGATGGTTGATGGGTAGAATTATAAAAAAACATCCGGGAGTCGATAATGTAACTCGTGTAGTAACATTACGTTATAAAAATTCTGATATTAAGCGACCTTTATCCAAATTGTGCATATTACCTACTAGAGATATTTAATCTCCACTTACCTCAATGTTAATAATATTTTAGTTATCAACATTCTGTTTAAGCCAATGGTTGTTTTATGATTTACCTAAGTTTATGTACATGTTTATTTCTGTGTTTTCTTTATGTATCAAGGACTGTCGTCCTTAGTGGGTGTGTATGTTAAGGCGGAACGAAACCATTGCATTTTTGTGTTGTACCTTAGCGCGATAGATGGCGTTGGGATCGATTTAGATCGCGCTATGGTTTCGTTCCGTCGAAAAGTATAAGTATTTTTTTGTGTTTTTATTAAATTGTATATCTTGATGGTATTCCAGTGTTTTATTTGAGGCTCCAGATAACACTATTGGAAATACCTTAAAGTCAAATTCGTACAGGCAGTGAACATCCGTACTCTCATCCAACTGTATTGCAAAAAAACTTGATTCTCTCACGGCTTCCACTACCTGATTTTTTATATCTTCAGCCATATCATCAATGCGACGTTTCACACTGTTATCAGAAAGAGGTATTTGTGAAAATTTTTGTTTACTTTCTGGTCCAAGAACGATATCAGCTGCTTTCAATAAGCAGGGTTTGACGAGAGTTTCACCGATAGTATGGCTTTTTTTGACTTTTGCAATGAGTAGTGACAATTCATATGAAGCTTCGAGTACTTTCTCAGATGACTGAGCGAAGGATCCAGTACTATCCAATTTCATGCGCTTCAAACTTGCAGATTTTGAAGCAAAGAACTCCTTCGGCTTGTCTTTTAAAGCACTGTGTTTTGTTGACAAATGTCGTTCCAGACGGGATGGTCTCATGGCATCATTGCTCAATACTTCATAACAAATGACACACTGCGGCTGGTCGATACCACTTTTATTTATAGAAACTAAACCGTATTTAATATAATCATCATTATATTTGCGTTTTTTCGCCGAACTCATGACGAAACAACAGAAATAACCGTTCACTGTCACTACTCTAATACACAATAATAGCAGGTCGCTTGTTTGTTTTTGTAACAAAAGTTCACGTGTTCGCTTGGCGCGTGCGACGCGGGGAGTGAGGTGCGTGCGGTAGGTATGCCCGGGCGATCGGAGTGATAACCGCCGCCGCCCGCGCCCGCGCCCCCCTGTACATGTCTTCGCGCCTCCCTAGTGGGGCGCGCCCCCTAGTTTAAAAATCAATTATCTAGTAGGTAATTTCAAGTAACATTTATTTATATTATTTATTATTATAAGCCCGGTTTGTCCCACTGCAGGGCAAAGGCCTCCCTTCCCTCCTTCCACTCCTCTCGGTGCATTGATTTTTCGGCCCAATTTCCCAAAAAGGAGTCCAGTTCGTCTCGCCATCTCCGCCTGGGCCTCCCACGTCGTCTTACGCCTTGTGGACTCCACCTTGTTGTTTGTTTAGCCCACAATTCGTCAGACATGCGGCACACATGTCCGACCCAGTTCCACTTTAGAGTAGCGGCCCTATGACCAACGTCAGCGATTTGAGTTTTGGAGCGCAGTATGCTATTACGGATGCGGTCTGCTAACTTGACTCCTAAGATACTACGTTCCATGGCGGGTCGTGGGGCTCTAGGGACCGGGACCGCGGTCCAATATTCCACCTCTATAGGTGGAATATTGGACCAATAGATATGTAGCGACATCTATCGCGCTACATAGATACGACGGACAAATCCTGAATCGCGCAAGTGAAGTTTGCGACGCAAAGCTGTATATATACAACCGCCCGACATCAACCGTCGGGCCGCGGCCCGCCAGGCAAAACACCCGCCTGGTCGGAGGATCCTCCCTTTGGTTGGAGGGGCAACAAACCTCGCTCCTCCACAGTGGTGACCCCGACGTGATCACCAGTGTACCCACACTGGTGACCTCCGAGCAGCCTTCGAAGACCAGCAGCAGTCATCACCGTCGTCTTCCCTCCAGCACAGCACGAGCAGCGAGTCACACAGCCAGCCAGCACTATTCCGGCTTCAACGGGCATCCTGACCACACGCCTGCAGCGAACGCGCATGCCTGGTCAGCACCCTCGGCCGACGTCAAGCAACTTGGCACAGCACACTGCACTTCGGCCGGTCAACAAGCAGAGACAGTCTCTCCTGGTCGACGCAGCAGCCAGCCACTACTCAAGCACTGCACCACCTCGACTCACTGAGGACTACGCAACATCACCCCGACTCACTGGGGCATCCAACGCACCCACCGCTACACAGTCCCGACTCACTGCGGACTACGCGGCAACCTGTTCCGACTCACTGGAACACTCACTCTACTGGCACTGGCAAGCTCTCCAGACGCACTGACCGCTGACTCATCGACTTCCAGTCTCGGAGGGGAGTGATGTAGCGACATCTATCGCGCTACATAGATACGACGGACAAATCCTGAATCGCGCAAGTGAAGTTTGCGACGCAAAGCTGCATATATACAACCGCCCGACATCAACCGTCGGGCCGCGGCCCGCCAGGCAAAACACCCGCCTGGTCGGAGGATCCTCCCTTTGGTTGGAGGGGCAACAAACCTCGCTCCTCCACAGATACAATAATTATTTTAGAGTAGTATCTTGGGACCACAAATAATAAAGTAAAGTAAGTCTTACGAAAAAGTACGGTCAACCAAATAATTTTGAATTAGTATAAATAAAACTATTTTTATTTAATGATAAATTGTCTTTTATTTCTAAAATCACAGCTTTCTATTCGAATAAAAAAATATGTAGGTACTCATTAAGAACTGTAATTATATAACTATAGAAATATAATATGTTTTAAAATTAAATACATACAACTGCCTCATTAGCCAAGTGGTCATGAGCGCGACTGCTACGCTAGAGGTCCTGGGTTCGATTCCCAGGTCGAGCAAAGTGTTATTGGGTTTTTCTATGAAATTCCCAGTAGCAGCTTGGAGTTAGGAATTTGTGCCCGGTTAATGGCAATAGGCTCGCCCCCTATTACATGGGACCTAAACATACCGGCGAACTGTGGGTGTACATTAGTACGCGTCTGCCTAACCCTTCGGGGAATACAGGCGTGATGGTATGTTAAAATTAAATACAAGAATTTAATTTAAAAACATTTATGTTTTTATCCCTTACATCTACGCAATTGCACGTCACAACCTCTTACCTAAATTTAACGTTCAAAATAAACAGTATCTTAGTAAGCACATGGCAGCAGTAATAAAAATCTCTACACTTACATATTAAAAACAATTACTATTAAAAGCCAAAAGACAGACAAAAATATGAAAGCTCTTATACACTTAATAATAAATAAAATCAGTCTCACAACAATTTTTATAACATTATAAAATATGTCCTCTATTTTTAAAATCACATCCTTCTTATTAGAAAAATCTCTCTAAATAAAATATTAAAAAATAATCAACTTACAGCCTTAGTTAGCACACGGAAGCAGTCTTTTAAAACTTTGCTCTAATAAAATTATGATAATTGTCTTAACTTAAAAATAATCAACAGCATAATAAACAACAACATAAAACCGCTACCTATTAATATGTATAAAATCAGTCTCGCAAACATGCTAATAATTATTTGAATATAATCAAGAGCCTCGAACTTAATAATAAACATTTCGACAGTATAAAATAATTTTGCATCAGTCTCATTACTCATAAGTATTGACAATTGTGTTACTTATTAGCTTTAAAATCTTAATTTTTCAAGACAATGACCAACACTTATCTGGTGATTTAACAATTCCTGTAATGTCAGTATGATCTTTTCTTTAATCATTTTACTTTCCGGAGATCTTTTGGAAATATTTGTAGAAGTTTGAAGTTTTTTCCAGTAAAAGATACTGTCTTTTCTAATACCCTCCAAAAATAGCACAATATTTGGTTTTAAAAATTTTTTTACGTGGTTATTCCAAGCTTCGACAATATTATTAGTTATGTGATCTTCGCCATAACTACACCATAAAGTTGAAAAAATATCGTTTTCTAGCCACGTGTTGACGAAATAGTCATTAAATTATGTTATTTCACTGGTTCTCGGACAATCTTCCATGATGTAAAGCCATCCTTCACTGATTAAATGTTGCGGGAGATGTGCAAGTGCTGAACACAATTTTACATGTACTTTTCCAAGTTTAGATGTGGTTACACCCAACTGCTTCGCTTTTCGCCATAAACATCGTGTGAAATGGAAAAAACAACCTAGTATCTTCACACCTGGGATAATGCTTTGCAGTGCTAATATAGCGGATACTTCAAAATCCATACTTATTTTCGATGGGTTCCACTGAGGTACACGAGCCTTGATCAATGAAAAAAGAATCTCGTAAGTTGCTCGGGTTTTGTCCGGTAAAAGTATGTATAGTATTGGAACCACATTGACAAAAGAATTGTTACTTCCAACATTTGAGGAGGTCTCTGCTAAAATGGCAGGCGCTAAAATATTTTCTAAGTTAGATGCTACTGCATTTTTTCACATAAAATTGTCTGAGGACAGAGCAAAATTAACTAGATTTGCTACACCATTTGGTAGATTTTGTTTTAAAAGGCTACCATATGGTTTGTCATCTGCACTAGAAGTGTTTCACAGGCAATATAGGCATGAAATATTTGAAAATATTATGGGGTGTGAAGTCTTTGTCGACGATATAGTTATTCATGCTAAGGATCAGACTGAACATGATAAAATATTAGATAAGGTTTAAGACATGGCTGAACAAAATGGCATACAATTTAATCTAAATAAATGTGAGTTTGGAATAGGGTAGTTCTCGCGTTTCGTGCAAATTGAAAGAATTTGGGAGAAAAAAATAGAATTTCATTTTTTCAGTGCCAATGCATAGCTATTTGCAAAATATATTATCTGTGTGAGTATCACTGAATTATACGTAAAATTGGCAAAGATATGGGCTTTATATTTTTTTTCGTAGCGATGGTAATGAGGAAACAAATTTGGCAATGATATTAGGGACAATGGTAATCAGAAAATGTTATTGATAGTGAGAATTTAAATAAAAAATGCAATTAAACGTTCTTTTTTATGACAATTAAATAAGTATTTAAATTGAGTGTTACTCACATAATTATTTTAATCAATGGTGTGACAAAACAACTTTCAAAATATATTTTTTATTAAGGAAACCTGCGTGCTAGAAATAATCAAACTACATTATTAATTACTGTCAAACTAGTAGAACTGTCAGTAAAAACTTTGTTAGACCAGTGTAGTTTTATATCTGAAAGCGCTGTAATAGCTTTATTTGGATTAAAATTACTTGACGAAACCCTGTTTTACATTGACATCCAAGCACAACAGGGTTCTAAACATCTAACATAAACACTGCTATATCTCTAAAAAAGCTTCCTGTAGTATTTAATCACGTGGGAGAGCCATGCTTCGGCACGAATGGGCCGGCTCGACCGGAGTGATACCACGGCCTCACAGAAAACCGGCGTGAAACAACGCTTGCGTTGTGTTTCGCCCAGTGAGTTGAGGTTACCGGAGGCCCAAACCCTTTTAAAGGCGGGCAGCGCACTTGCGACTCCTCTGGTGTTGCGGGTGTCCATGGGCGGCGGTTATCACTTACCATCAGGTGATCCGTTTGCTTGTTTGCCCCCCTATCCCATAAAAAAAAATTAATTCTATAATGTCGTCTTCTACTTGAATAGTACTATTGCCCCAACTCCATCTGATGCTCCTTTGCCGTGTCCCTCTTCTAAATAATTTCAAGTAATAGATAGACACCAAAATTTTCCAGAGCTCAACTCTGGAAAATCTTGGTGTAGTTTACTAATGACATAAAACATGCATCGATTCCTATATTGGCTTGATGGGCTATTTGATATAAAATTTATTGTGTCAATCAGCGGCGGATGCAGATGAAGATATAGCAGATGAGCCCATTTCTATAATATTTTCAGGATAATCCGTTACTTTTTTCACTGTGTTTACAATCTTAACTTTTCTTGTCCTTTTGTTACATAATTTTCTTTATTTGCGAGCCACTCGTAATAGTGTATCTTGTCTTCATTGTTAAACTCTTCAAAGTTTATAGCTCTTCTTTAGCAACTCTTTCGTAGTTTTGCTTCAACTAACTTTCCCTCACGAGTTTTTTTCGAGTTCGTTCTAGTCATATTCTTATCTGTAAATAATAATTTCGATATCATAATAGGTCTTTACCTATGAAATTGCCGTTCTGCAGTTCTGGCCATTTCAAATCAAAATGTTTTTGTTTGGCTGAGAATACTAATTTCAAATTAATTTTATTTTAAAAACATGGAATTCTTTTTCCATAAGTAGTCATTTGTTTATTGATTAGTTACATTTTCATCGCATTTCAATCTTTTTCGTCATCATGGATACGTTAAAATTTCGAGTAATTATGGAATATGAGTACCGTCGTGGCTGCAACGCGGCACAAGCGGCACGCAAAATCAACGACGTTTACGGAGCTAACACTACAAACCAACGCACCACCTGTTATTGGTTTGCTCGCTTCCGTTCTGGAAATTTCGACCTGAAAAATTAACCTCGCGGTCGTCCGAAGACTTTTGTCGACAATGACGAATTAAAGGCGATTGTGGAAGCTGATGATACACAATCGACGGCTGAATTAGCAGCAGCTTTCGCCGTTAGCGTCAAAACAATATTGGTCCATTTGCGTCAAATTGGCCCTTGCCAATT
Organism: Acronicta leporina; assembly: GCA_947256265.1. NCBI lineage: Eukaryota > Metazoa > Arthropoda > Insecta > Lepidoptera > Noctuidae > Acronicta > Acronicta leporina. Next base: position 11,232,407 of record OX366532.1, on the reverse strand, counting down.
TGTCAAGCTGTCTTCAAGTCTGGGCACCCATTTGTCAAGTTTTTTTACCTTTAAAAAAACTTGACAAATGGGTGCCCCACGAACTCAATGATCGCCAGCGCGAAGTACGCGTCGAAACGTGCCTTGCACTGCTCAGCAGACACACAAATGAAGGAATTTTGAACCGCATTGTTATCTGCGATGAAAAATGGATTCTGTTTGATAACCGCAAGCGCTCAGCAAGTTGGTTGAATCCTGGTTCAGCACCTAAACAATGCCCTAAACGAAAACTTACCCCTAGAAAAGTAATGGTCACTGTTTGGTGGTCTAGCGCCGGTGTGATTCATCACAGCTTCTTACCAAACGGGGTGAGCATTACTACAGATGTGTACTGTGAAGAACTGAACACAATGATGAAGAAGACCAGCATTGGTCAATCGCTCGTCTCCGCTGCTCCTGCACGATAACGCGCGACCTCATACTGCACAGAAGACGGTCTCCAAGCCACCAGAATTAAAACACTTTTTAAATGGCTCCATATGAATTATTTAAAAGGGCCAAGTAAAATCTTTGTTATACTAATGTTCATTACCACCATTTTGTGATCATTACCATTATCAAAAAAGCTGATGGTAATGAATGAAATGGTAATGGTATACTAGCACTTTTTTTAGAAATGCTTCTTAAATAATTGTAAAATATTAAGAATTAAGATAAAAAACGACTTAAATTCAAAGGTTATCATGTTAAAATACACCATACAAAAAAAAACAAATACTCTTAATGTCTCAAAATATCACTAATCGTAATGAAAAAACAACTTACCACGCCTAAAAATCTCGTCTTTGTCGATGTTTTGTCAACAAACCGTAAGACGTACGCCCTGTTCTCTGTTCACTGGTTGATAGGACTAGGATCACGCAGAAGGGAAAGGGGGTAGGGCACCACAAGCGCGTCCGTACAGGATTATATTTTTACTTCAAGTTTAGTTGACGGTAATGAATATTTTTTTTGGTCAAACTTATTTTATCCCAGCAAATGTAAGTTACAATCGTTAACAATTTTTTATTTTCATTTTTGTATTGCTGGGTAGCTAATTTATACATACCAAAACAATAATACACACTATTTCATCAATTTTTTGTGTTATTTGCTTACAACTACGAAAAATCGATTTCTGACCAGTGGAGGTAATGATATGGCATATATACTGGTTTCTGACACCTACGCGAATATTAGACATTGAAATAAAACTATTTTTACGGATTTTATCACGTTGTATTAATTTTTTTAATTCCCGACATTTCGGATCCTTTACAGCATCCATGGTCACGGGTAGACTGAGGTGTTGGACGTCTTAATGTTAAAATTACTAACAGCTAGTGATCCGATTCACGCAGAACGAGCTTACCGTATCCTTTGGTCTTGCAGTTTTGGGCTTGGATTTAGATTTAATAGATTCTATAATGGGGTTCCAAGCAGCTGGTAAGACCCAAACATCTTCTCTATTGAAATTTGGGTGTTTTTTAATTTCAATAGCCTCACAAATCATCCTAGGTAGGAATCGGTTTTCTTTTGCGAGGACTTGTGGTTTATCAAATCTGATGTAGTGCTGAGTCTTGTCTAGGTATGTTCACAAACTGCAGACTTTCTGGAACGGCGGTGTTTGACATCGGCAATGTGTTCTTTTACGCGGGTCCCTATGCTTCTTTTAGTTTGGCCTATGTATGAGAGACCGCAATCACAATCAGGTAGCTGTTAGTAATTTTAACATTAAGACGTCCAACACGCAGAATTTATACCTGCCATGTCGTATGTAATCCATTAAGAGAATTAATAAAAAAAGGCAATGAATGGCAGTGGTCTTCTGAGCATGACAATTCATTTAATGAGTTAAAAACTATTTTAATGTCAAAACCAGTTTTGCAATTCTATGACCCAAAAAAAAATTTTATAATCTCAGTAGATTCCTCCGAGAAGATTCACTTGGAGCTGTTTTATTACAAAATTACCAGTAGCATATACATCGAAAGCCTTAACAATTACACAGAAAGCTTATGCACAAATTGAAAAAGAAATATTAGCGATAGTCTTTGGATGTGTGCGTTTTCATCAATACATATATGGAATGACTGTGAAATAGAGAGTGACCATAAGCTATTACAAGTAATATTCAAAAAACCCCTAAATGAAATACCATTAAGACTACAGAGAATGAGACTGCAAATACAAAAATATGATTTAAATGTTAGGTATGTACCTGGTAAAATGTTATTCTTAGCTGATTCACTATCCAGAGATGTAAAAAATGACAAAAATGATAACAATATTATAGAGGAGTTATATGAAGCACAGGTGTGTTTAGTAAAATGTAATTTATCAATTTTAGAACAAGTATAAAACATTAAAAGAGGAAACTTCTAAGGATGAAGAATTAATAATGCTAAAACAGTATATACAGCATGGATGGTGTACTAATGTACACCCACAGTTCGCCGGTATGTTTAGGTCCCATGTAATAGGGGGTGAGCCTATTGCCATGGCCAGAATTTTTTTATAAAATACCAGATAACTTGAGGTCTTACTACACATGTAGAGAAGAATTATATTTGTATGATGGGTTAATTTTTAAAAATAATTGTATTGTGGTACCAAATAGTCTTAGACAGGATATGTTATATAGAATACATTATAACCATGCAGGGATTGAAAAATGTAAAAATAGAGCTAGACAATGTCTTTATTGGCCTAATATGTCAAAAGATATCGAGCCCTATCAAGGTAGCAGCGTCAAATCAGCAAAATTCAATAAAAAAATATGCACAATTTGTAGCTTTTTTGTTGCTATTTAGTTGCTAAAATCGCGATTTTGTTCCTTAACCCGTACGCGAAAAATCGCAATTACTGCTAAATTCATATAAAGCTAGCATAAAATTTTGACAAATCATAAATATCAAATCAAATATTGAACCAAAATTTGTTGCAAATTTGTTGCTGCAAGTTGCTACTGCCTAAAATAAAAAAAAAAGACCGGACGAATTTTTTATATTAGCAATGATTTTCTTAACATATGCTAACTTGAACTCGACACGTTGAACAATGTTCTAATGAGCCTAAAGAATCAGCAAAAAAATAGAAACTAAAAATCCGCCGAGTTTTACGATCAGCAACATTTTTTTTAGTACATGCTATCTTGAACTTGACTTGTTGAACAAAAAATGCCAAAAAAATTTAGTTGCTACATTGAGCAATGTTCAGATGAGCATAAAGAATCAGCAATAAAATAGAAACTAAAAATTGGCCGATTCTTTCGATCAGCAACATTTTTTTGTTGCTACATTGAACAATAATCAAATGAGTTTAAAGAATCAGCAACAAAATAGAAACTAAAAATCGGCTGATTCTTTTGATCAGCAACAATTTTTTTTAGTACATGCTAGCTTGAACTTGACTTGTTGAACAAAAAATGCTTACAAAATTTAGTTGCTATATTGAACAATGTTCAGATAAGCCTAAAGAATCAGCAACAAAATAGAAACTAAAAATCGGCTGATTCTTTTGATCAGCAACAATTTTTTTTAGTACATGCTAGCTTGAACTTGACTTGTTGAACAAAAAATGCTTACAAATTTTTTTGCATCTGGTCTTCATAGTAACAATAGGCAATTTTGTTAGATCAAGATTGCCTTTTTCAATTTCTGAAATATACAAAACTGGAGCAATAACAACTTTTCAATCTTCCAGGTGGCACTTATTACATTTCATCAAGATTTGACAACTTGGTGTATTTTCAAACATTTTCAAAACGATTTGCATAATACTGGTTGTGCAGTTTATCAAAAGTGAACCATCCGGCTGTTCGATAGATTTCATAAATTCGTAATGAAATTTGGCTCGAAGATTGTATAATTTAGAAAATCATATTGTTCCATCATGTATTCCTAGGGCTAATTCATACATACGGTTGTCAAGTTCTTGAATCTGTTGATAACAAAATAATGTTTAACTTTTCTTCAATAAAAAAGTCATTAAAAATAATTAAATTCTAGTTACTATGTGGCTTTTCTGAGAGATACACATCAAACAGAGAGATAGACATCTTCTTTCACAAGTTCAATATACTTAAATGTATCTATATGTAAGATATTATCAAGTTATTGCAGTATCCACAGGACTTTCTAATGATTTGATTTTTCAAATTCTAATCTTTTTCTGCTACATAAGAGAAGAAATCAACTAATTGATTTCATAAATTTCTAATGATCATGGCTAATAAAAAATGTTTGTTATTTTTTTTAAAGTCTAGAATAAACAATTAAGTTTATATGGAACTTTCTTATGAGAAATTATTAGCAAAAAATGTATTATACTTGTTGAATTTTTTTTTCTTTCTTTCTCAAATTTATGCTTTTAAGAGTAATTGAAAAATTTATGAAAAAGTATTGTTTTAGATATTGTATTAATATTTACCTTAGAACGAAAATTTGGCCAATCACAAACAGCCGCGGCAATTATCTGGTAAAGACTGTCAAATGCGCATGTTAATATTGCATTTACTGGTTTACCGTCAATTTTAGTGGATGCCAAATCACCATTGCTGCCGTTCTTTATTATTGCTATTTGTTTACGATTAGTTTTAAATTGTAGCTGTTCCTTGATTATGACAGGTTGATCCCCTAGATACCTAGCCGGCTTTTTATTTACATTTTGTATTTTTTTTGTTGATTTATTATTCGTCTTAATCACTTTTTTCTTAGAAGATGATGAAGCTTTCGCTGTTTCGCCACCCCAATTTTCTATAACTAAATTTCTCAAAAATACCCAACTCCTCTAAAAAATAACTATTTCAATGTTATCTTGCTTTTTACAGCTTAAACAAATTCTTCTCTGACCAAAACCTTCTTCTAGATCTAAAGGAGTAGAACAAGAATCTAAATTGTGAACCGGTTTGTGGCATATAAAACATTTATGATTTCCGGAAGGGGTTTTGTCTCGTCTACATGCAGGACACATATTAACATCTGCATTAGGTGAATTTTCTAAATTATCAAGAGTTTCATCATCTTTATTAGCAAGATCAACATCTTCATTACTTTCTTCACTATTATCACAGTCAATTCTTGCACTTACTATTTTTAATTTCCCGTTAAGAAAATTCAAATACTTCTGTAAATATTCATCTGCTCTCATCGGAGCAACTTCGTTTTTCAAAAATTATTTTATTATTACATTGAAATCACTTTCTACACAAGCGCTGGATGCAGGGATACGACCAAAACCAAAGTCTTCTCTAACGACACACGACCATAATGGTAGATTCGGCAAATCTTTCATAAGTTTTTGGGCAACCGCTGGATTAAAAAGGGCATTTATTCGATCACCAACTTCTATCAAATTTTTTACTTCCGCATTAGTCTCGTCTCCCCACTCCAGCCACTGATTTGAATTTTTTTTCTCTTACTTTTGACGTTTTCATCTCGTTTATCACTGTTATAGTCATTGTTATCGCCTTTATCATCATCATCATCACCATCATCTTCACTAGCATCTTCTTCATTAGCGTAAATATTTTCTTCTACTTCATTGCCTAAATCTTTTTCGTCCAGGTTACTTAACTTTTCTTGAGTAATTAACGCTGTTAAGTATTTGTTTGCTTTTTCTGCTGCTGTTTCAGTACCGTTTTCTAACATTCCATCCGTTTCGCATTGTGATACTATTAATACTGCCCTAATTAATTTTCTTGCTTCCTCTCTGTCTGTAGTTATCACAGCTTTATAATAAACACTTATTTTTGTAGGTACATTTTTTAATAATCGGACCCAAATATGAATGTAATGCGCACTATCCATTCTCACGTAACACGATGGAAGAGTTGGGCCGTAGTAAGCATCTGCATAATCATTTATGGTTGCATAATTTGTAAACGCCCTTATGGCAGCAGTCAGTAAAGCACGACTCCCATCAATTACAATTTCGTTCGGTGACGGAGCTCCTGACCGAATCCACTCTCCTAACCAAAAATGTATAATATTTGAGTTCTGGCTCTCACTTATCATTTGTAAGACCGTAAATTGCCCTTGTTTTAATCTTATCACGACGTGATATAGATATATAGATTTGAATTTGATATCGCCATTTTAAGTCATTTTTTAATTATTTTTCCAGTTGCGTCGATAGAGAGACAACTTGATTCTTTGTTATGATAATCTCGAAAAATATTCAATTGAATGCGACTCCAGTAGTGCACATAAAAAGGATCTAGACCAATGTTTCTAATAATGAAGTTTCCATCCCTATATTTTAATATCTGTATGTCTAAGATTGGATCAGAATGTAAGAATTATTTTTTCCTTTGTTGATACCTGGCATTTCGAAGCACTGGTGATGATGGTAAATTCGGTGGCTCAATTTCTCCATATTCCATCTTTTCATCCGCTTTTTCTGCACGATAAACTTTGACAGTTTTTTTGCCAATGTCTGCTACTGTATCTTCTCTTTTTTACCCTTGAGCCACCGCTTACCACACTTTCCATCCCCTTTCTTAATAGTACATGTAATTTCTACAAATTGTTTATCCGATTCATTTTTTATAATTCCAGTGAGAATACTTCCACAATTGCAGTAACCTGTTATGAAATTAAAATGATTAATACAATCAGAGATGTGAATTATTTGAAATACGTATATTTGAAATGCAAATACAAAATGCAAAATACCTATTTTTATTTTATATTTGAAATACTTTTTTTCTAAATGTATTTTGTATTTTATTTGAAATACGTTATATAAATATTTATTATTTATAAAATACAAAATAGTTTTGTTACATTTTTAATTAATTTTTCCTATTTCTTATTCTTAAATCCATGATTATCTTATTTATGAACGCATCGATCGTAGTGTTGACATTGACAACAATCGTGCGAGACTTTGTTTCTTTATTCTGAGTGCGAGACAGAAAAAAAAACATTGCGCGTCAGTCAACTGTCAAACCATCGTCAAACAAACAAACTTGAGGTCAAAGGCGTGTTCGTGTGTTTTCTTTGTGATTTTGCTCAGTTTTCTTCGATTGCTGGATATAAATAATAAAATGTAAGTAATACATTACTTTTATAAATATTTTTTAACTGCTTCAAGTAGTTAAGTACCTAGTTATTGTTATTTTTACTAGCTTAACCTAAAATAAAATTAAACCGATATCGACCAACGCATTATTCGTACCCATTCAATGTCATTGTTTAATTCATGATTTTACGTTTTTATTGAAACAACACTTTAAATTTAACAACCCTTAATCTGCACGATAAGCTATTACTTATTATACTATACACTAGCTTCCTACGACAGACGTTGTCCTGTCGTAAAAAAAGTTAATGTAGTCGTTCTCGTTGAGTACTCAATTTCTTTATTTTATCAAGCACCATTCTTAATTTTTACCGTACCTCAAAAGAAAATAAAAACGGAACCCTTATAGGATCACTTTGTCTGTCTGTCAGCCTGTGTCTGTCTGTGCCAGCCGTTTACGCGTGATGATGCCGTTTCCAAGGGATTAATTTTTATATGTTATTGTAGGTACAGTACATCATAAGTAAGTGATATAAAACCTCTTATTTTTTCAGGGACAAGAACATTCCATTCATATTAAAACACTTCTTCAAAGACATTACAAATGATCCTGGAAGTGACATAAATATATCTGGAACTTGCAAAAAGTGTTCGAAAACACTAAAAGGAAGTTTGAATTCTACATCCAACTTTTTGAACCATTTAAAAGTAAGTAAAATTAAAAATTCTAATTGTTAAACTATTATAAATAGGATTTTATTTAATATGAAATAATATATAATCGCAGATATTCTATACTTTAAACTATTAATTATACTTTTGCAGAGAAAAGGACATGCTGATATATTAGCAGAGTATGAGAAACTAAAAATTCAACGTAACAGGAAGAGAAAAGATGTTGGTGAAGCTGGTGAGGGATGCTGTTCATCTAAAATATTGAAACAATCTACTCTTCCAGCCATCTTACCAAAGTCAGTTAATTTCGACAAGTTACTTGTGAATTTTTTAGTGGATACCATGTCACCTATATCAATTGTAGAAAATGAATCCTTTAAGGCTCTAATTGAAGGTGCACAGCAATTAAGTGTTCCACCGAAAATAATGTGCAGGCAAACATGTAATAAAAAAATTGCAGAACAATACACAGAATATATAGAAAATACTAAAGAACAATTGAGAAAGGTTGATTTTATATGCACCACAGCTGATATATGGTCATCATCTAAGAGAAGCTATCTGGGTGTAACTGCTCATTGGATTGATCGTGATAAATTTAATCGGAAAAGTGTAACTTTGGCTTGCAGAAGATTTAAGGGAACACATAGTTATGATAAAGTAGCTGAGCTGGTTGCAGAGATTCATTCTGAATTTGATTTGAAACTGTCAAAAATAATAAAGACTATTACGGACAATGGATCAAATATGGTCAAAGCTTTTAGAATATATGGACAAGATTCAGATACAGGAATAAGTGAAGGAACTCTTATCCAAAATATTGATGTAATGCATGATAATATTGACGATGAAGATGATGATAATGTGTTAACCCTAAGACAATTTCCGGAGTCATTTGAAGAATTAGAAAAGTTGCAACTACCTAATCATGAAAGGTGTGCCACACACACATTACATTTAATAGCTTCACAAGATATGGATAAGGCTAGATCCCAAAGTAATTCATACAAAAAAATTTATGATACAGCTATGGCAAAATGTCGAGCAGTTTGGAATCTATGTTCGAGGTCTCCTAAGGCCTGTGAAATATATCTAGAATCAACTGGAAAATCCCCTACTTCTCCATGTCCAACAAGATGGAATTCATACTATAATTGCATTCAAGATCTATTGGCAGTAAAGGGTACCCTAAATGAAACTTTAAAGAAACTAGGATTGGCCATTTTTAAAGAAATTGAAATTCAATTTCTTCATGAATATGTAAGATGTTCAAAGCCTATTGCTGATGGCATCAGAAGTTTAGAAGGGGACAAAGATACTTACTATGGATGTCTTATACCAGAACTGATGAGAATGCAAAGAATTCTAAGCGGTTTGAAAATGGATAACCTTACATATTGTGATGTATTGATAGATGTTATTAAAGAAAGTCTTAATAGGCGTTTTGAGAGATTTTATAAATTAGAAGAAAGCAAAAGATGGCATAATAGCATCAGTATCTTATCCCTTTTTCAAAATGAAATGGGTGCCAAAAGCCAACAGAGAATACATCAAAGAAGTATTTGTTTCAGAAGTGAGAAAGATAAAACAAGAAGACGAAAAGAGTTCCCAAGCCCAACATACTGACTCTGATAAAAAGAAGGAAAGGAAAAGGACAGAATCTTATTATATGTTTGTTGAGGACTCTGATTCTTCAGCAGCCAGTGATAATGTTAATACTACTACAATAGATCTGGAAACACTGCAATATTTAAAAGATGAAGACAATACCTTAGAATCCTTGAACAGGTATCCAAATGTAAAAAAACTCTTTTTGAGATATAATACCTGCTTACCGAGTTCTGCCCCTGTTGAAAGACTATTTTCTTTTGGTGGAATGATTATGAGGCCCCATAGGCGGAACATGAAAGATGATCTCTTTGAACAAATACTAGTTTTAAAATCAGTTAAATAAAAATAAGTGCTTATGCTTAACAAGGTATTTTATTTTCAAAACCTATTTTGAAAATTCGTATTTTGCATTTTGTATTTAAATACTTTTATTTAAAACTATCTTGTATTTCTATTTAAAATAGTGCTAACAACTATGCATTTGCATTTTGTATTTAAATACTTTTACTAAACTATTTTTCACATCTCTGAATACAATGTTGTATCACAGCTATGTGATAACTTAATTGATTATTTAATTAAGTTTTAAGAATTGTAAATGCAAAGAATTTTATAACATGAAATTTTTTGTAAGATTAGCTTAGGATAAACTTTTTTCTTGCTAAATGGCTATGACAATTTTTGATGAAAATTAGCATTACAAGTAAAATGATTTTTGTTAAGATTGTTAAGAAAATATATATGAAAATATTACTATATAGGTAGATAAAGTAGTCAAAATTATTTTTAAATCTATTTTTGAGAAATAATAAAAAACGATATCTTAACTAATCGATATAACAAGAGTTCTCTCCGTTTATATGGAAATGACTGATCAATGTTCATGAATCAAATGTTTTTCGACAATTCCTGAATTAGGTATTTATTCTTCATATAAATAACTAGCGACCCGCCCGCGGTTTCACCCGCGCTGCCTCGTCCCTAAGAGTCGTAGCGTGATAAATTATTAAATAGCTTAAAACGTTCCTCTTGAATCAATCTATCTATTAAAAAAAACCACATCAAAATCCGTTGCGTAGTTTTAAAGATCTAAGCATACATAGGGACAGACAGCGGGAAGCGGCTTTGTTTTATAATATGTAGTATTGTATATAATATGTAATATGTAGTTTCTCGAAAATAGTAGCATGAATATAAAATCCATACTATTCAGTAATCCTTCATAAAACTGCACTTAATAACACTAGTAAAATCTCTATTTAAAAAAATATTCGAATAATTGGTCAAAAGCAAAATATTTATAATAACACTCAACGAATTCTCTAATTCCTCGTTTTTATCAACTAATCATCATTATGGATAATGGAATATCAGTACTACCTACTTTCATTTAACTTTAGATAAAAAGAAATTCATTAAGGAAGAAAGAATAAAAGTCAACACCAAACAAACCTAGAAACCTTTTTCGTCCAATGTTATACTGTGATTTTTGAAACTCAATCCACAATTTTCAATTTTCAAACAAATTATTTTTGCAGAATCAATTAATTAATCAGAGATTAAGTCTTCCCAGATTCCAGGGATAGTTTTGTACTGCTGAACATTTTTTTGCATTCCTTGTTCTATGATGGCAAGTTTTAGTTATAATCAAAGCCTTAAATTCTTTTTTTGTCAAGTAAATTACATAAGATCTTTCAATATTTTTATGTGGACTAAAACCGCTGTCATTAATGGTATTTAAAGATTCATTTATTGTAGTATGAGCAATACTACTTGATGATTGATCCTGGATACATAATCCTTCGCGTTCAAATAGTTGACTCTTTAATTGAAACCTATTAGTAGTCACGTAAGCGTATAAGGAATATGGTTTAAGAGAATTATCAAGCTTTTTTGATAATGTTATCCATATTAGGTTATTTTTGTGTGCTACCATTCCACTTTTTGAAATTATAATTTCTTTGGAATTATCAATAATAGCTTTCACAATCCTTTCGGATTCAATAGCTGAAGGTCTTCCACGTTTTGGCATTATTGAAGTATTTTATCTAAAAACAACCAAAAAGTATTATTTTATTTTTCACGTGGGAGGGCCATCCTTTGGCACGAATGGGCCGGCTGGACCGGAGTGATACCCAGTGGCGGCTCGTGAACATTTTTCATGGGTGTTCACAAAAAAATACAACTGAATTGTGAACCCTGAGCGCGACTGCTGCGCTAGAGGTTCGATTCTCAGGTCGAGGAGTGGTACCTATTGGGTTTTCCTTTGAAATTCTCAGTAGCATTCTCGGGGTTTGGGATTTGTGCCCGGTTAATGGCAATAGGCTCGCCCCCTATTACATGGGACCTAAACATACCGGCGAACTGTGGGTGTAGGTACATCAGTACGCCTCTGCCTAACCCCTTCGACGAATACAGGCGCGATGTGTCTATTTTATGTTAAAAAAAGAAGCAATGCTGTATTACGTAGTTACCATTTAGGTACCTACCTAAGTAGATCTGTAGATATACCACTGCCTCGCTGGACTAGCGTTCGTTGAATGTGATTAGGTAGGTAGGTATATAAATTAATAATCGAGCATATTATTTCGTTAGGTATCGAACTCGGGACATGAAGATAATTAACTTTAATTTAACGATTTTAAACTGAACAATTCTTAAAAATATATTTTCTTCATTAAATTACCTACCTTAAAATCTTAGCATGAAAAATGCAAAAAAAAAATCACTAAAAGATAAATAGGTACCTACTTATAATCAATCAACAAAAAATTGTATAGGCGTATGGCAATATCGCGCGCGCCTAAACTCCAACTAACGTTTATTTGTTTCTCAGTATATAAATTTGTTTACATCAGAGCGGCAACACCGCACGATAAAGCGCGTGGCGCGTCGAGAGATTTGGCAACGACGCGCAGAAGCGCCGCTCCAGATTAGCCTAATTTCTCATACAAATCTTCCGTTTCACGCGCCGCGCTCGCTCTCTCTTTCGCACTCATTGAATTTCGTACTTAGTCGTTGTACTGAACTTCGTTTTATATGCGCGCCAGCTACTGGGGCTCCACGCGCTCAGCTCGGTAATAGTCGGTAAACTTGACGCTTGCTGCGTTCAGTTCAGAGCGGTAGGTAATATAAATATTAGTAAATGTTATAATAATTAGTAATGTGTATTAGATGGTGTTAGTAAATCGATGCGTAATTTCTTACGTAAAATAAATATACTTATAACACATTTCGTAGAGTAATTTCTTTGGGAGTTCACCGCTCCAGCGCTCCTTAGAGCGAGCCGCCACTGAAAACAGGCGTGAAACAACGCTTGCATTGTGTTGCGCCGAGTGAGTGAGATTACCGGAGACCCAAATAATGCAAACCCTTTTAAAAGGCGGGCAACGCACTTACGACTCCTCTGGTGTTGCGGGTGCCATGGGCGGCGGTTATCGCTTACCATCAGGTGATTCGTCTGCTCGTGAGCCCATATAAAAATATAAATTCGCAAAGATCATGTTAACAATGATAATACTATAGATACGTTATGTCCATAGGAAATGTCAATTAAAATTGAGTCGCGCTAAAATGTCCATACCTATAACCGTTGATAACTGAAAATTTTTGGCTTTACTAATGAGCGCGAGTATATAATACATAAATAAATAAATAAATCTTTATTATCATCACACGTTTCATCATCAGTTTCATCAATGATGATGAAACTGATGATGAAACAACTAAATGATGTAACAACAATGATGACACACACCATAATTATGATAAAAAGAAATAGCACTAAGCATTTGTTTTAATGATAATGCATTCCGTATGCTGTAATCCCTCAACCGTTGCACCGCTTGCATAAGGTATCTACTCTGCCGCTCGAAGGCACACGTTCATCATTACCATGTCCGTAATACTACTTCAGAATGCATAGAACGAATACAGGAAAGTATACGGAACCGATATATCTATACGTTTAGATGGGTGCAGCAAAATCCATGAAATGTATGGATCACATACATAAATATACAATGTTTCATATGATTTCCATTACTAAAGGATCCCAAAAACCAGCGAAAACTATTTTCAATTGAATATTTTTATTTCGTATTTAAACAAAATTTCTCGTCGACAGTAGAAATGGACTTGTACACTAAGTTGGCAGCCAACATGGAAGAGATGTCTTCAAATTTTTCCAGTCGCATGGACCAATATGATGAGGACTTGAAGAATGCCAGTGCAAATGAGGCCACCCACAAAACAATTGCTGCTATTTCCCGGGACTTCACAGAGTTCAAAAGCCTTGTTTGGAAGACAATGAGCGCACTCAAGGCTCAGATGGAGCTATTGGTCTTGGGGTTAGATCGGCATGAAATGGAATCCCGTAAGCCGGTTCTTCTGTTACATGGTCTTCCGGAGCGGGCAGATGAAGATTTCACATCTGTGGCCGCTCAAACACTAACAGACAAGATGAAGATAAAGGTCTCCTCATTGGATATTGTTGCCTGCCATCGACTCGGTGCCAAGACAAATAAGACGCGTCCGCTTCTTATTCGATTCCAGAGCACTGGCTTGCGACGTGAAGTGTGGCTTAATAAAACTACTCTGAAGGGCACAGGATTGGTGCTCTCAGAGTTTTTAACCAAGCCGAGGCATGACACCTTCCTCGAGGCGCGCAAGCACTTCGGTGTCAAGGACTGCTGGACCTCCGAGGGTAAGATTGTGATCCAACTGCCGAATAAGACGCGCAAGAAGATTGAATCTGGAGCGGAACTACGGCAGCTCGCATCGCAGTACCCGAAAGTGGATGTTCCAGCCGAGGCCAGGGCGGACGCATCACGGCGGGTGGATAAAGCATCTTTTGAGAAGAAGTCGAAGAGAACCAATTGATGTCGGTACCCGCTCTTGTACTATTATTTTTTGTTGCGATTTTATTTTACAAGTCGACCGACTTAAAATTTATGTTTAAATTGTCACTTTTATTGTTTTGATGTCCATATGACAGTGACACAATTTTGTTGTGACAGCTATACGTTAAATTATTCGTTCAGAAACTATAATGGATATTTTAAATAGCAACACTAGCGAGTGCATCGAGGATTGATAAAGAAAAATATTTAGTTTTTTTTTTTAGTATATGGTTTTATATTATATTGTAATATTTCTTATCTTTTATATAAGTATTTTATATTATCTTTTATTTAATGTTTGATAATGACGACAGTTTTGTTTCTTGTTCTTCTTCTTGTGCATCTGATGGGAGCTATGCCAGCGCTTTTGATGAGGATGACTTAGACCTGCGCGATCAACTTTCTGCTACTTTTTCTAACTACCCTAAGTTTTTCAACGTAGTCCACATAAATGCTCAAAGTATTCCCGCTCATCATTCTGATTTACTATCTTCTTTCGATTCTAATCTCATTCACGCTATCCTTGTTTCTGAAAGTTTTCTCAAACCTACACTTCCCTCTATTCAGTACTCCTTACCGGGCTACAAGCTTGTCCGTAATGACAGGACGGGCAAGGGAGGTGGAGGGGTTGCCATTTATCTTCGTGGAGATATTGTCTTTAAAGTAATTGACCAGTCTCCGAGTGATTACTCAAAATTTGCAGAACACCTATTTATTGAAGTGAACATCAATCATACTAAAGTACTATTAGGTGTATACTATAGTCCCTCAAGTCAAATAGACTACTTTTCTTCTTTTGAAAGCAAACTAGAAAATCTCTCTCCTCTCTACAACCATACTATTATTCTCGGAGACTTCAATACTTGCCTGCTCAAGGACAATGTGCGCAGCCGTAAACTCCAAACGCTTGTCCGTTCTGTCAATATGCACATTCTTCAGCTTAATGCCACTCATAATGCTCCTCACTGTACGCCATCACTCCTTGATCTTATTCTTGTATCTGACATACGAAAAGTAGCCAGTCACGGACAACTATCTGCTCCATTTTCATACCATGACCTCATATTTCTCTCGTACAAAATACGCACTCCTAAAAGAAAATCAAAATTTCTCTTCCTTCGCAGTTTTAAGAACATTGATTTGGAGCGATTGAGGACGGATGCGGACAATATTGACTGGTCTCCTGTTTACAATGGCAATGATTTGGACGGAAAAGTGTCAGCTTTTAATAAAATAGTGTTAGATCTCTTTGATGTGCATGCTCCTGTCAAAAAAGTGCGGGTTAAACACCTACCCGCCCCATGGTTATCTGACACAATTAAAAAAGCCATGTCCATGCGAGATCGGGCTAAAAGACGACACAAAAAGTTTCCGACGGATGAAAACTGGGCCCTGTACAAGAAACTGCGTAACCGCTGCAGTCGTTTGTGTAGGGATGCTAAAAGACGCCACATCCACCACTCCGTGGAAAATGTCAACACAGCTCAAGTATGGCAATTCCTCAAATCTTTGGGCATTGGTAAATCGTCTAATGATGATGGCACTGAATTGGACCTGAACACAATTAATGTGCACTTCTCCAATCCTCCAGTTATACTAGATGATAACACAAAATCATCTACTCTCTACAATCTCTCTAATCTTTCTCTTCCTAATTGTACTTCTTTCTCGTTTCATCAGATTACAGAAGGGGATGTCAAGAAAGCTATCTCCTCAATATCCACAAAGGCGGTGGGCAATGATGGACTCCATCTCCAAATGCTTACTCTTATCCTGAATTACATTTCTCCTGCTATTACCCATGTAATAAATTACTCCTTTGAGACTAGTTCCTTTCCTAAAGCTTGGAAGATGGCTCATGTCCTACCGCTTCCTAAAGTCCCTAATCCCACCTCAGTTTCCCAGTTCCGTCCTATATCCATTCTTCCAATCCTATCCAAGGTACTTGAGAGTATTGCTCAGAAACAACTGTCTTTTTTCCTCTCTTCCAACAGCCTCTTGAGTCCATACCAATCCGGTTTTCGCCCAGGCCATAGCACAGTAACAGCACTAGTAAAAATCACAGATGATATCCGCCTAGCTATGGAAAACAAACAACTTACGATCTTCGTTTTACTGGACTTTAGCAGTGCCTTTAATTCGGTTGATTTCGACATACTCTTAGGAATCCTAGCCTCTCTTAATATATCCCCTTCTGTTCTTAACTGGTTTAACTCATATCTTCGGGGCCGCTCGCAATCGGTCCACTCCAATGAGGTCTCCTCAGAGTGGCGTGATCTTGTTGCGGGCGTCCCACAAGGTGGCGTTCTATCCCCTCTTCTCTTTTCGGTTTTTATTAATGCCATTACTCAGGTTCTATCCTCACACTTCCATCTCTATGCAGACGACTTGCAGCTTTATCGCCACTTTAAAATCGAAGAGCTGTCGGACACAATCGAGGCTGTAAATAATGACCTGAAAAATATCAGCGAATGGGCTCAATCATTTGGTCTTTTGGTAAACCCCGATAAATCAAAAGCGCTGATAGTGGGTAGCAGATACTTTTATAATCTCCTGAGCCAGCACTCTCTCCCACCTATCATATTTAACAGTGTGCCTATAAGTTACTCCAAAAGCGTTAAAAACTTAGGTGTCTATTTGGATAATAATCTCTCATGGAATGCTCACATCGCGGAAGTAAGCAGGAGGGTCTATTGCTCCTTCCAGTCCTTAAAGCGTCTCCAAAAGTTCCTGCCGTTTCAAACTAAAATAACTCTTGCTCAATCTCTTCTTCTTCCTCTCATCGACTATGCTGATATCTGTTTTCTTGATGCCACCGAAGAACTCCTTAACAAACTGGAACGTTTGCAGAATTTGTGCATTCGCTTCGTTTTCGGCCTCCGGAAATATGATCATGTTTCAGAATTCCGGGCGAGATTGCGGTGGCTTCCTATTCGTCAACGACGGGATTGTCATATCCTTTCCTTTCTGTACTTCATTCTTCACAATCCTGACTCTCCTCTATACCTGCGGGAACGCTTTGAGTACCTTGTCCCTAGGGGTAAGCCCTGTCGCACTAGCTCTTCTCTCCTGCTTCGTACCGCCCAACACACTACAGCCTGTTACCACGGCTCGTTCACTATTCGGGCAGCGACACTATGGAATTCTCTCCCACATTCCTTGCGTGATAGCACTTCCTTGGATGTCTTCAGGAGAAGAATTAAGGAATATTTTCTTTCAACATCTTTATAATTTTAGAATATATATTATGATATATATAATATATGTATGTATGTATATATAAATATATGTATGTATGTATATATGTGTGTATATAAACTTATATGTGTAGGTATATTTATGTAATATATATATTTCTATCTAAGTAATTATAGAATTTACATTGAATTATATTTAAC
This sequence comes from Acronicta leporina, assembly GCA_947256265.1. NCBI lineage: Eukaryota > Metazoa > Arthropoda > Insecta > Lepidoptera > Noctuidae > Acronicta > Acronicta leporina. Next base: position 11,214,778 of record OX366532.1, on the reverse strand, counting down.
TGTATGTAATTTTCAAAATTTGTATTAATTTACTTGACTCTATCTTGTGCACTTCACTTTATCCTCATTTTACACACATCTCTCTATCACTCAAAGGGTTTGCTGGAAGAAAACTCTATATGGAGTTAAGCTCGCCTTTGTACATCCAATTTGAAATGTATTTACCTTATTAAATGTGTACAATAAAGATATAATAATAATAATAGAATTCATACGACAGCAATGTTACTATATTCGCGCGATTTACGGTTGAAATCCCTTTGAAAGTGGTAGACGTCATAGGGTTCGACTATGAAAAAACGCATAAAGTCTTCAGCGATTTAAATATATATATATATATATATCTTGTTTAGACACAAGACTGATTGGTTTTTGTATTGAAACGATGTATTTTGCTGCTTACATTTATTTAGTACAGTATTACATTATTTCGAATGAGAAAGAATTTTGTTATAAACCGGCCATTTTGTCTATTGTTGAGAGAAGAAAGTTTTATGAGCCACAGACTATATAGAATTTAATACAAAGACTGTATAACCCAGTGATGGGCAAAAAGTATTTAGATTAATAATTACAAATTACAGTTACATTGTAATTAGTAATTGAAATACTCTGTAACAGATTACTTAAGTAACTAATTACAATGAGTACATACTGTAATTAAATACAAAGTAATTGAATTGCGAGTTAATCTAATTACATTATAATAGATTACATAAGTAATCTGATAAAATGTAATTACACATTTATATAAGTATTGGGACACTTCTCACAAAAATGCCCTATTTAATACAATTTTGACAAATACGAAAATAAAACACATGATTATATAAAAAAAATGTAATCATCTGTCAAACATTGTTTAGTTTTAAATCTTTTACTTATTAATGTTCTTATCTTATCTTATCTTGTGTAGGGCCGAGGCAGCAAGGCCTCAGTGCACTTCGACCCAATGGGATCTTTTGTGCTTCCCCTAGATAATCTATTCCTCATCCCCTCCCAGTTCTACAAACAGCTCTTCCATGAGCTTTATAATGAGGCCTGGGGGTATGAGTCTGTAGTCCTCCGGGCTTGGATAACCCTGACCCAAAAGGCACATTCGCTTTCCAGCCATTGCATCGCATGTACACAGAAGGTGTTCCATGCTCTCAATTTCCCTTTTGCAGGCCCTGCAGGCTGATGTATCCGTCAGACCCATCTTTTGTAGGAGAGCGTTAGTCCCGAAGTGTCCGGTCAGCGCCCCCATCAAAAGACGGGCCTGCCGCCTGCTTGAGTTCCAAATGGCATTTTGCCATTTCGATGAGGAACCTATGAATTTCTTGGAGTGAGCAAGTCCCGTGAGGCTCAACCACTCATCCATGTGCCTCGTCCTTGCGTACTCCCGAAATGCCGTTTTGACTGTGCTTGGAGCCAGTCCTACAAATGGTTCCGGTCCAATTAGTGAGGTTCCAGAACCTTCCCTAGCCAGCTCGTCAGCATGCTCGTTGCCCACAATACCCCTATCACCAGGGACCCAAACAAGCCTGACCTTGTTTCGCTTTCCCAGCTCATTAAGAGTTCGGGCAGCGTCCATGGTCAGCCTTGAATCGATCCTGTAGGAGGTCAGGGCCATGAGTGCCGCTTGGCTGTCACTAAGAATGTAGATGGACCTACCTGTGGTACCGCTACTTTCCATCTGTTGTGCACAGGCAAGAATAGCATATGTTTCCGCTTGGAAAACTGTAGCTAATTTGCCCATGCTTTGACTGACCTTATGGTCCCTTGCATATATGCCCGCCCCTGTACCCGACTCGGTTTTCGAACCGTCAGTGTACCATATCAGACTGCCCTCCTCTGGTGGATCTAGTCCCTTCATCCATTCTTCCCTTGACGGTAGATGAACCTTGTAAGACCTCTTGAACCAAAACATGGGCTGCATTTTGTCGCAGTGCATGTTCGTTAGTTCGTCAAGGCCTTCCTGTATTTTAAGCTTTGTGTGTCTAGTTCTAGGCTTAGAACTATCCCACAGGCCATTTATTGCCAGTCTGTGTAGTGCAAGACGGGCCTCAGTCTCTATGACAATATGTAGCGGTGCAAGGTTGAGTACCTTTTCCATCGCCGCTGTTGGTGTGGTTTTGAACGCCCCTGTGATAGCTAGGCATGCCGTTCGCTGTAGTTTAGCGAGGGCTTCCCTGCATATCCCTAGTTGCGTCCTAGGCCACCAAACAATGCTGCCATATGTGATTATTGGTCTAACCATCATGGTGTACAGCCACTGCACAACCTTTGGTCTAAGTCCCCAGGTTTTGCCATACGCTGAGCGACACATACCCAAGACTCTTAGAGCCTTGGCTATGGTATTGTCCAGATGTGTTCGCCACGTCAGTTCTTTATCCAGGGTTACCCCTAAATATTTTACCTCTGAGGCCCAGTTTAGTTGTTTGCCATAAAGCCGAAGTTGGCCAAGGCCTGATAGCAGTCTCTTCCTAGTAAATGGAATGACAACTGCCTTGCTTGGATTGATAGAGAGGTGATTCTCTTCGCACCACCTCTCTACTTTACAGAGAGCCCTTTGGATCAGATTTGAAACCGTGTTCGGGAATTTGCCATTGACAAGTATGACTATGTCATCGGCATATCCCACGGTTAGCAAAGGGCCCTCATTGAGATTGCTTAGTAGTGAGTCTACTACTAAGCACCACAGTAACGGTGACAACACTCCCCCTTGTGGACAGCCTTTGGTCGTCCTAACGTGGAGTGTGTCCCCTCTAAGAGTGGAATGAATGATCCTACTCCTTAGCATGCAAGTCACCCATCTGATGATGGTTTGGTTGATGCCATGTTTTTCTGCAGCTCGCTGTATCGATTCAAAGGTTGTGCGGTCGAAGGCTCCCTCGATATCAAGAAAGGCTCCGACACAAACCTCCCGCGATTCCAGTGCCGCCTCTGCGCGGCTTACGACGTAATGTAATGCCGCCTCTGTTGACTTCCCTGCCTGATAGGCGAACTGAAGCCCATGGAGAGGGTATCTCTTTAGAGGCCACTCTCTAATATACCTATCAAGCATTTTCTCAAGTGTTTTGAGTAAAAACGATGAGAGGCTGATAGGCCTGAAAGCTTTGGCATCCTCATAATCTCCCTTGCCAGGCTTAGGTATGTAGGTTACTTTGACTTTCCTCCACCGCGCAGGTATGTACCCAAACGCTACGCACGCCTTATACAGCCTGCATAAGTGCGGTATCAGAGTCTCAGCCCCCTCCTGTAATAAAATAGGGTAGATCCCATCCGGTCCAGGGGCCTTGAATGGTTGGAAACCCATCACTGCCCACCTGAGCCTATGTTCATCTACCACCTTTTTAGCAGTATCCCAGTCAGCCCTGGTGGTGCGAATAGATAGCTCCTCCAGGGTCACTGAGTCCTCCTTATCATCATCCAGTTTTACTGATCCCGGGAAATGAGTTTTGAACATTACATTCAAGACCTCCTCCCCAGTCTCAGCCAGTTTACCATTCCCATCTTTAATAGATGCTAGTGGAATGGCCTTAGTTGTAGAAATTGCTTTACTAAGCCTCATGCCTTCAGAAACACTCTCGATCGCCTGACAGTGTCCCCTCCAGCTCCTACGCTTGGCTCTTCGTACAGCCGAGTTAAACTTTGTGAGGCTAGCACTGTAGCCCGAAAAGTCGTTAATGGCCTTGGCGGCATTAAAAGCCTGTCGTGTATCTCGACGAAGTTGTACTATCTCCGGAGTCCACCACGGCTCCTTCTTACCAAGAGCCTTCTTTTCAGGACAGTTATCTGTCCACGCTGCATGTAGGCCCTTAGTAACTCTGTCAGCTTCAAATTCAATATCTAATACGGAATTGAGCTTACCTATAGGTTTCCCTAGATTCACCTCCAGGTCTCTGCGAAAGGCATCCCAGTCGGTATGTCTAGGGTTCCTCCTTCGTACAGTCACATAAACATTATGGGTCCTATACCTAAAATATATGTACCTATGATCGGATCCAGAGATCTCATTCGGTACATGCCAATTTTCAATGTGAGCGCCTGCCCTGCTAGTGGCTAGCGTGACATCAATAACTTCAGCCCTTCTCCTGTTTACAAAAGTAGGTCTGCTGCCTTTATTGAGAATCTGAAGGTTTGCGCTTACCACGTAATCCAAAAGATCCTCCCCTCGTCTGTTCACATCTGTGCTGCCCCAGACTACATGATGTGCATTTGCATCACAGCCAATTACCAGTTCAGTGTTCCCTTGGCTGCCATATTCGACCAGTTTTTTGATGAGCGGTGATACTGGCTCCTTGTTTTCATAGGGAAGGTATGCTGAGGAGAGCAAGATCTTGTGTGCCCTCTTCCCTGTCCCTAGGTGGATCCAGGTTGTTGTTAGATCCCTAGAACATAAATCACGTACGATGGAAGCATCTATACCATTTCTGACATAGATGCAGGCTCGCACGTCGTTAGCGGAATGTTGATAAATTATACCCCCTGTCCCGCCGAAACCCTTAATCTCGCCCTTATAAACATAAGGTTCTTGAATGAGGGCAATATCAAATTTATTCATTTTCAACTGCCTTGCCAGAAGGGCAGAGGCAGCCTTGGAATGTTGCAGGTTGATTTGTACGCACCTTAGTCCCTCCATCTTGTCATCTGTAGATGGGTGTTAAGTGGTTCCTATATTAGGCCCCTCCAGCCCCCGCCGGTGAGTTAAGACCGAGTCCGTCCAGTTCTCCGAGTAGGTCATCCGTCTTCACCGATACTGGTGACGCCGGATTCCCCACCGAAGCACCCGAACTACCCTGTCCTCCCCCACCGGTGGTTGCTGCGTGCAATAAATCCTTTTGCGTTTGCCCTGAGGTTCCTGCCCCGTTCGCGGATGCATCACTTTGGCAGAGTTTCGGCCCTCCAGTTCCCATATGGGCCCCAGAAATTAAGCCTCCTCTCCCGCCTCGATGAGCACCACGACCTGAGACGGTCCCTCTGGCATCCCTAATTGACTCAGAGAGTCCTTTTGTAGCACCGTTAGACGGCGTCCACATTGAGCTGGCCTCGCCAGCCATCGGTTGCGATCCCTTGACCCCCCCAGAATACACGGGTCTGCCCGAGACATGCCCGGGGCCGGATTCTCCAACGCATGCATTGGTACCGGCCTGGGGTAGTTCCTCTTTAAGTCTCGCTTCCATTGTTGTACTTGGGTGTCCACTACTTGCCACATCGGCGCTACCCACCCACCCAACAGTGATCGCGCCAGAAGGCCTCCGAACCCATCTATTGGGTTACATACAAGGATAGGATGAGACGGGAGTTGGGAGAGTCGGGATAGGATTAGATAGGAAGCAGGTGATAGGATTGCGTGACTAGGCAAGGGTGCTATATGGAATACAAAGGCGCCCGGTGTTTTTTGTTATGTCTAATTCTTAAGGAATTAGACCAAGAACAGGGCGGCAACCTCGAGAAGGCTAGACCACCGGACTTGCCTTGGGGATCTACACGACTGTAGCGCTCTCCCCCAAGACCTCACCCCCTTACCACTTCAGAAGGAGGCGGTAAGGTAGGCCTGCACCTATACTACCACGCAAAGCAAAGCAAAGCATGTCATTGTGCAAAAGCAAAAGCATAGCGGCAGACCCGCCCCAAAATTATTATTAATTAATTTTCATTTTAAACAAAAATTAACATTAATGTTAATTTTCACCATTGGCTGATAAAAAAATTAGTTTTCCGATTTATAATTTAAATTAACCTTTAATATCACTCGTTTTTCAAACATTTCGTCTGACAAACGGTTTGCTTTCGGACAATTGATCATTGTCGCGTACGAAAACATACGCATATGCAGTAGCTATATCGCAACTGTGCGATGCAAGCATGCGACATTTCATATTCAAAGCAATTTTAATTATAATATAATTAAATACTATGTAATTAGGTTACATTGTAATCAAATTATTTCGTAATTAAATACATTGTAATTAATTTCATAGCATATCCAAAGTAATCTAATTACAATGTAATTGAATTATATGTAATTAAATTTCATTTTAATCAAATTATTATGTAATTCAATTATTAATTAGATTACATATATAACTAGTTATGCCCATCACTGATATAACCACAGGGGCAGACCATGGCGATGCACAGGGTTCAATTATTCCCTCTTCCAGCAATTGGTTAATTTCACTTTTCAGTAATTCGCGGCGAGGCGGCGAGAGATACAGATATAGGGCCGTGGTCCCTAGTATCAATGCAGTGTTCAGCCAAGGTTGTTGGTTCCCTAATAGGCTGGAACACTTCCTGGTTACTATTCAGCATTTCTTCCAGACGCTGCCTTTGTTCACCTTCTACTGTTCCAGAATCTATGGCATCTATGCATAATGAATTTAAGCCTATGTCTTCGCAGGTATATCCCGGGAAAAGAGCCTTTGAACGTGGTGAAAGATCTATTTGTGCGGTAGCAACAGCCTGCTCCGCATCTGCAAGCATATACATGGGTCACACTAAAAGTTTTGCACTTCTAGCTAATCGGAACTATTTGAATTTCGAATGTTATATTTTTTTAAACGTTGCAACCTTCTTAGTAATAAAAAACACAATTGGCGGGAAATCATTTGTCAATTGTTTTTTATCACACATCAAGGTTCTACGTACGCAACGAAAATGGAATTAAGTCGAAAAGATTTTAGAGCGATGATTTTTTATGATTTTAAAAGTTCTCTCACTCCGTAAGACTGTGCCGCTCGTCTTCAAAATGTTTTTGGGAGAGAAGCACTTTGTTTGAGTACCGTAAGGCGATGGTTTGCTGAATTTGAGAGAGGTCGAGTTTCTTTACATGACGAATTTCGTGAAGGGCGGCCGTCAACTGCCGTCCACGAAAATAATGTGGCTACAGTTAAGCGGCTAATTGAAGAAAACCCGCGGATTACCTATGAGACACTATTCGAGCACTATTGGGGATTGGTATGAGCCAAATTCAGAAAATTTTACACGATGAATTGAAATTTCGGAAACTTTGTTGTCGTTGGATCCCTCATGAACTGACAGCGGAGCAGAAGCGGGCTCGCGTGGAATGGTGCTCACAGATGCTACTGAAGTACGACCACGGACATTCTAATGCTGTTTATGACATTGACACAAGAGACGAAACGTGGATTTATTGTTTTGAACCCGAAAAAAAACAGCAATCTTGTGAATGGGTGTTTGAAAATTAGAACAGGCCAACAAAAGTAAGCCAGGCGAGAAACGTTGGTAAAAATATGATCGCTTTTTTTTTCTCAGATACGGGTCCCATCTGTACAATTCCACTTGAAGATCAAAAGAGTGTTAATGCCTAGTGGTATTCTACCATTTGTTTACCCAGGGTGTTAGAAAAAATTCGCGAAAGACGACCCAAAAGCCGCGTTCTCCTACATCATGACAACGCTTCTTCACACACGGCCAACAAAACAAAGTCATTTTTAGCTTCCGAATAAGTACAACTCGTCACCCATCCTGCGCATAGCCCCGACCTAGTACCCTGTGATTTCTTTATTTTCCCCAAAATCAAAGATTTGATGAGAGGTTTTACTTAAACCAACTCCGAAGAGGCAGTGATAGCGTTCAATCAACACGTAGAAAACATGCCTTCAGATCTGTGGTCCTCCTGTTTTAAAAAATGGTTCGATCGCATGAAAAATTAATAGGGTATAACGTATTACGGGTAAAATTACCCAATTTCGCTTAAGAAATAATGAAAATCAAACTCAAAATTCTTGAACAAATTGTTTATTAATAAGGTGTATTCCCTCCCCTAGCCTTAATTACAGCTCTTAATCGGTTTTTCATGGACCGTATTAATTTTACCATGAAATCTTGTGGTATAGCGTTCCACTCCTCTTCAATGGCAAGTTGAAGCTCTCGGAGGCACGTAGGAGCAGGGCTTCTTGCTCGAACTCTTCTTTTCAGCTCATCCCAGACATGCTCAATCGGATTGAGATCAGGACTACGAGCTGGCCACTCCATCGCGGTGATTCCAACGTCTTCCATGTAGTTGCAAACTGTTCTGGCGACATGCGGTCTGGCGTTGTCGTGCATTAGGATAAAATCTTCTCCCATAAGCCACGCAAGCGGCCTCACATGTCCTTCGAGCACTTCTTTGACGTATCGTGCAGCCGTCAAACCTCTCGGTCTCGGGCCGGTATTCGCCCCAGTGATGAATACAATGTCAGTTTTAGTGTCCAACATTATACCACCCCAAAACATACACGATCCACCGCCAAAAGCCACACGTTCGCTTATGCAGCATTGTGAAAATCGCTCTGATGACCTTCTTTAGACCCTAGAGCGTCCATCGTGACCATGTAATGTCATTCTGCACTTATCAGAGAACATAACAGACCGCCATTGTTCATACGTCCAATTTAAATGTTCCCTGGCAAATTGTAGTCGGGCTTGTCGGTGAGCTGTGGTCAATTTGGGACCATTTGCTGGGCGATGTGAAGTCAGTCCTGCTTCACCAAGTCTTCTTCTGACAGTCCACCGACTTATACTGACATTGCGAACTTCTTGAAGCTCTTGTCCCAGTTGAACCGCATTCAGTTGCCGATTTCTTAAAGACCTCTACACAAGAAAGCGGTCATCACGCTCTGATGTTCTGCGTCGCCGGCCAGATCCTGGTCGTCGAATGTAGCCACCGGTCTCTTGAAACCTCTGGTACACACGACGAACAGAGTAGCGGCTCAAATTTAGTCGTCGAGCAACGTCACTTTGATTATGGCCTGCTTCGAGCAAGGCAATAACTTGAGCTGGGGGCCTAGACAAGTGGCTATCGTTTCATTTCGATTCCATCTCGAAGATCGTTATCGCTTGTGCGATATCGATCGCCAACTGGTAGACAAAGTAACATCAGCAAACCGAACGATAAGTCGAAGCGTTCCTTCGTTAAAAATGTACTTCTTGTCGTTGGTTTCGTTATGAAACGTCAAATTCAAGACGTGCCGTCTTGAATTTGACGTTTGGGTCTTGAATTTGGGTCAATTATTCTGTCAACCGGCTCGCGCCATTGTCTTGAATACAGTTAAGTTTACTTGGTGAAAGTGTAATTGATGAACATTGGTGTAAAAATAAGCTTAATATTAATAAGTAAACTCCGGAACATCGTTAGATATTAAATTTTAAGTTCTAAAAATTATACAAGTGTTAATAATATAATTTATTAAATGACTTAGATAAGTTTATAAAACGATAAACAGGAACTGAGGTTTTTTTGTCATTTCCAAGGATAAAAACATAATAAAAATGAAATCAAGAGTGTTTCAGAGGTGAACAGTTTTCGACCCTTTTGGAACTCATGGAAAGGTAAAGAAGTACCTATATATTCACGTAGACCTTGAACTTGATTATTAAATTCATATCACTTGAGAATGCTTTATGTAAACAATGACGTGAACGTGATCCTACAATGCGTTGCTTGTTGTGCTATTCTTTGTTCAATTACAGTTACGGTGATGTTTCAAGTAAAGTTAACTTAATGTCCGAAGGGATTTCTTTAGATCCCCTTTATGTATGTAATGCTAATATGCAATTATGACGAAAAACTAAAAAATCTGTAAATAGCACCTACAGATAACTAACAATAAGCCATATTATTTTGCTTATCTACAGGGTCTAAGCGTTCGCTAAGTTATCGATCGAACGATTCGCTATCTCAGCGATGTCGATTGTCAAGACGCCACTTGTCTACGCATTTGTATGAAAATATTGATCAAGTCATTTGATTTCGTCATCGTTTCGTTACGCAATTTAACATTGTCTAGCACTTAGCGATCGAAAACGATTGATCACGTGACATTACGAAAGCTTATGCCAATCCCATACATTTCGGACTTGTCGAATTTCGTTATTGTTAATGAAAATGTGACTTTGTCTAGGCCTCCTGAACCGATTTGGCTGTAAATTGGTGGAGAGGTAGTTTAAAACCAGGAAACGGACATAGGATACTTTTTATCCCGTTCCAGTGGGATGTGATGACAGACCGAATTCCACGGGGGCGAAGCCGCGGGCAGAAGCTAGTACATTATAGATGAATGAAATTCGATTATATTTCGGGCAAATTTAAAGTGTTATTACAAAAGTCGATGGCTATTGCAACGGATCTAGAGAGCAATTGGGTGGCTAACCGTACTTTCATTTTCTGTTTTAAATAATTAATATGCCTGTTCCTTATTTTATTGCCTAACCTCAACCCTTGTTGAAAAAATTATTTAATTATAACCGTTGTCGAACAGTTTTCTCGAACACTTTCAGCTGTTAGTAGTAGGTTCAGTTTTTGTTAATCATTTTTATTTATTGATATGCCTTCTAACTAGATACATCAAAAAACGGGCCCAAAAAGCACAAGTCCCAAAAAATCCGATATAAGAGCCAAAAATAAAGGTTTTTTATACAAAATATTTAAAGTTCAATATCTCCATATCAGTTAAGTTTCGGATACCATATTACTGAATCAAATTCATCAGAAATGACCTAAATAATAACATCCTTTAATATTCCGTACGACTTCCCCTACAACCCTGTATAATCACATTTAATTTGCCTACCATTGCTATCAATCAATACTTTATTGTCCCCAATCATGTTTCTAATTAGTTTAAGTAAGTGACAAGCATCAAATAATATGAAGTATCTCTTTGATTTATAATTAAAATATGGTACAAATGGTTCTGCATTTAAATTTGCGCCTAGTAAATTGCACATTGTTAAATTTCATGAAATCCCATAAAAAGTTATGCTTATAACGTCGCATCCTGCAGCAAGTAACAAATCAAGACATTTTTTTAGTAAATTAGCTTTTTGAGTAACCTCTTCCAGAAAAATAACCTACTGGCAACTTCCAGAAACTGTTAATGGCCAAGACCAAAAAAACTAACAACTGATTTGCAATAGCCGAAGCGTCACTCGCCAAATCATTGCCGATATTTACACAGCCGTAATGTTTTCCGCCAATGAATACTGAATGTTCTCTTAAACTCATTTCGTCAAAAGTCACACTTACAATCAATTTTCTTCCTTAGTAATTTCTTTTATTGTATTTAACGCCTCTGCGGTGAAACCAGGTTCACAGTTTACTTGCTTGTACCTACTATGTACGTAAAGTGTTTACGTGTGGTAGACACAAACCAAATTTTTCTCTAATATAATTATAACATCTAGGACTATAAAAATGAAGAGTAAGTGCAAATCGTTTCAATTCCTCATTGTATTCCTTTGAGTGGTTAATTTTGCCTGTATTTTTTTCATTGATACGGTCAACTAAATTTTGCAGCATTACATTGCTATGAATGATGATGATAATGAAATTTCATTCAAATTATTTTTTAATCCTGGTGGTTTTTTACATTCATCTAATACTAACTGCAATGTGACAACTTTTACCTTCATTCTTTTATTTTTTGCTTATAAGTTTCGAATGTTTCGCTGTTTTTCTGCCAGCAGAAAAAAAACTAATAAAAAATGTGCGAAGTTGAAGAACAATTCAACTTCGCACATTTTTTTATTAGTTTTTTCTTCCTGGGAGTTATTGTGGTGCTTGAGATGTAGATGGCTGAGGTGAAATGTGTCTAAAGACATTGGTTGAGTTGGGCCTTTTGGGCTTCAAAGTGACCTGAAAAGGATAATGGTTTAATTATACATTAACTGACTGATCTTAATCAGGAAAAGAAAATTGCATGTAGGCAGGTGGCAAGACAAAACGACTCTCATGCATCCTGCCAGATCTCGATGGAGACGATAACACGGATACAGAGTCGACTACCATCCACACTGGTGTCTACACGGACAATATAATGCAACAAATATTACGAGACCTACGCAAAGAAGTAAGGCAAGTGATCAAAGAAGAACTTCAACGAATTCTGGAATTCTACTCTGAAAAAATTGATGAGTATGAGATTAAGATCGACCGGATATCCGTTTCATCTCTAGAATTAATTATATTGTACATATGTATATGTTTACCATAAATAAAAGCATACACACCGGTACAAACTTTGGGACTGAGTCCTGTTTCAGCAGACAACGAAGTCTCCGCCGTATTTTTCAAAATGTTTGTAGAGTATTTATGAGGTGTCCAGTTTGGTTTATCTAGAACTCTTACCCATTTTTCCTTTACGACAGCATTTGATGGAAATCTGAAAAAAGTACCTTTACCTATATATGTTATCATATTATTATCACTATCTGGCTACGTTTCAAAATACTCGACATCTTTTAGAAAAAACTTAAAAATATCGATAAAAAGTATCGATACCCTTATTAAATCACTACCCCAATTATGGAAATTTTCACGGACACATAATCTTGTTTTTTTTATTGTACAATGTGAATGTATTGAATTCATATAAGACAATTACATTAAAAAGTTATTAGTAATTACTATCTAAAACTTATATAACTTAAAATAACTACCTAAATATCTAAATAAAACAAAAACTAACTAAATTAAAACTAGAAAAATAAGTTTTTAAGTTTTTTTATTTATAATAATGAAAAATATGTATTTAACACAAAACTACACGATATCTTATATTAATTACACAATTTATCATATTCCTTGCACGGAGTTGAACGAAAATAACGCTGACTTTATACATTAGTGGCACAAGTCGAATTTGTGGCAGTTTGAGTAAGTAATGAATTCTTGTTCTAGTAATGAGTTGTTCAGAACATTCAAATATATTAAATATAATCATATAATAACTATAATAAAGTTACACCTACATTGTCAGTTAAATTAAGTTTCTAAAGTGGCAATGCCAATATTAATGTAAATTGTTTTTATGTTATGGCAACACTGTTTGTCTTTTGTCTCTTCCTTCTTCGATCTTGTAACAGAATGTGGTCAGCCGGCGCTAATTAATAAATTTTGTTGTGTTCTGAAATCATGCAGTTTCTATAGTGTGATTCCAATACTAACATAAGTGGTCCTTCGAGCAGTGAGTTTTAGAATCAGTGCCGTGTTTTTCGCGAGTTATCGTCGATTAAAGGCGTTGGTGTTGAGTGGCTTGCAATACAAGTCGCGCTCACAAGGCTGCTGTACTGTTTCGCAACTTAAGAAGATCGACAAGGAAAGCGGTCGAATTCATCTATTAACGACCGTTTGGAGCATATTTTTCTTTCACCCACATTTGAAATTGTGCGGAGTGAAGTTGCTTCGCATAGTCCGCATTGCGGCGGTGTCGAGTTTCGACCTGTTCGCTGTCTATGCTAACTTCCGTCCGTCAGCCATATTGCGGACAACCTGAACGAGGTTCAAGTGAGTGAACTGGTGAGCTGTGAGCGTCATCTGTCATTGTCAAAGTTCTGGCGGGGGTCAACTATCAATGTCAACCGTGTTTTGTTCACAATCATAAACTTTGTTGTGATATTTGGAAAAATCTGTGCGAAGTGCAAAAGTACGGTGTCCGTCTATCTACGTGTTTATTGTTAAATTTCGCGTGTCTTTCACCATGGCAGAAATCAAGGAAGCACTCCGTAAACAAAAACTTTTGCGTGCACAATGTAAGGCAACAATCACACGTATAGAAACTTGTGAATGACCCCATCGGGTTTTCTTCGGCAACTGTTGAAATCCTGGAGGCTCGAAAAGAAAAACTAATAAGCACACTGAAATGCTACGAAGCTGTGCAACTCGACATTCTCGCTCTGGATGAGAGTAACTCCGAGGCGGTTGTTTTAACAGAAGAAAAATATTATTCTATTTTAGCGAAATTAAATGCGTCTCTCAAATTAACAAATAAAAAAAATGTATCAGAGTGTCAATGTCTCAACATGTAAGTTACCAAATATTGATATATCTCCTTATGATGGAAAGGATTATACTAAGTTTAAGCCAGTCTGACTTATTTATAGCAGTTATTGACAATAACAAGTCTTTGTCAGATGTACAAAAATTATTTTATTTGAGAAAATATGTAACTGGTGATGCTTTGGCAGTCATTGTAAACTTACCATTGGTGAACCAATCATATAAGGAAGCATTAGAATTGTTGAAAAAGCGTTTCGATAATAAAGCGCGTTTAATAGCCAATCATATTAACATACTATTAGATGTGCCTTCAATGCAAAAGGGCACAGTGTCTCTATAAGGTCGTTTGTGTCTGAGGTGCAGCAACAATTGCATGCATTGAAGAATTTTGATCAGCCCATTGATAAATGGGATATGTTATTAATTTCTATTTTGACTAGAAAGTTAGATCCTATTACTAACAGAGCTTATCAATTAGATAGGTACTCCGAAAAAATGCCTACGATGGCTGATTTTTTACAATTTTTAGAAAGGCGTGCTATAGCGCTGGAGGACAGTTTGCCCTCAAAAAGTACTTCCTATTAAAGTACAAGTAATAAATTAATTACATCAAGCAGCTTACAGCTTACTTATGTAGCTACTCAAGCTATGAAAATGTGTAATTTTTGTAATAAAAAGGTGCATGTGCTTTTCAGCTGTCCAGAATTCAAAACTGCAGCCATAGAACGCCGCCAGTCATTTGTACTGGAACATAAGCTTTGTTCACTGTGTCTAAGGTCCCATAGTGGTAAGTGTAAGTTTAATTTTAAATGCAAAACATGTAGGCAAGCTCATAACACCCTTCTGCATCAAGATCAGGATACTAGCAAAGAAAACACTGTGGTCTTATTGTCAAACCCAGTTTCTAACAATATTTTGCTTCCTACTGTAAAGGTAAATTTGCTAAATAAATGTGGTAAACAATTTCCTGTTCGGGCACTACTTGACACGGGCAGCCAGGCATCCTTTGTTACATCTAATGTAGTTAAAAATCTTTGTTTTATTCCTATAAATCAACATACAAATATTATAGGAATTAGAAATAATCCAACAAATATTGATAAGTAAATATACATTAATGTGTTTTCAAGCCACCAAAATGTAAAATTTAAAGTAAAATGTCATGTGCTTGACTCAATTACAACCAGATTACCCCGACAATATATAGATATTATATCTAAGTGGAATATACCTACCCATGTAAAACTTTCAGATTCTGAATTTAATATTCCAGCGGACTTCTCACTATTATTAGGTGCTGATGTCTATTTTAAAATTGTATTGGATGGTTGCATAAAACTCCAAGATGGACCTGTATTACAAAATACCCTGTTTGGTTATGTTTTAGGTGGCAATATTTCGCAAAAGGTTTTTTCTAGTTTCAGTAATGAAAATTGTGAAATTGTGACTAATTTTGCTGACACTGCACGCGTACGCGTACCCTTAGACAAGAGAAGGAAAGATTTGGTCTGTACTAAAACTAAATTTAACCATGCATTTTCTAACAGATTCTACATATTCTTAGGACCATTTATATATAATAAACTTAATAAGATACTAAACATACACAGTGTAAGTTATAAAAAATGCAGTATTATAGTTTCGGAATATTTAGAGAATCTCAATTACGCAGACACAGAGAAGTTGTTAGAAATTATAAAATAAGTTAAAATTACTTGTAGGTATAATGTATAGATACTTTAGTTCTATTATCCTTTGTTTTTTCAATTAATTTAATTAAAATAAAAATAAACACGTAAAGCGGTAGCCTGAAACACAGGTTTAACCTAGTTCCGGCAGGCTGTTATGTATTTTATTCGAGCTGACAAATGAAAAATTGTATTTGCCTTTGTTGTATCTTAGGATTACTTTTAGATTTAGATATTATTAAGTATTATTTATTCCGTTTTGTAAGGATTTTCTTTTGGAACTTCTATGTACTAAATTATTGTATCATTGAATAAATTGAAATTGAAATTAAGCTAATGCGTAACTTATTTATTTTATTTTGTTTTGTGTAAAAATGTAAGACTCATCTGCGTGCGTCATACATTTTTTTTTATTCGGGGGTGTAACCTGTATCTTTTCGGGGGAGATGTAGCG
Source organism: Acronicta leporina (assembly GCA_947256265.1). Lineage (NCBI taxonomy): Eukaryota > Metazoa > Arthropoda > Insecta > Lepidoptera > Noctuidae > Acronicta > Acronicta leporina. The sequence goes on along the minus strand of OX366532.1, from coordinate 11,198,871 downwards.
TATTGCCTTAGTTCGCTGTTGCACTACGACATTTAGTAATTAACGGTAACATAATGACGCACGGATTTGGGTTATTGACTTATTATAAAATACAATGTAATGCTTTATTAAGTGTCATTAATATGGAGAGCCTCGAAATATATACTTATTATATCCACCGTTGTGGGTTTCTTTTCCCATCTACATCTACCAACTATCAAGATATCACACTATCGAAGCGTATACAGTAGTCCTTCGAGCCGGATATAAACATATGGCATGAGGAACATATGGCACAGCGGCGGCGCCTTACCTAGCTACCAAGTGTTTAGTATCCCTCGCAGAACATTGCTCGAATGCTGTGGCCAAACAGGCTATCACTAGGGACTTCTACGTAGATGACTTCCTAAGTGGAGGAGACACAGTTTCTTCAGTCATAAAACTTTATAAAGATTTTATCAAGACATTACAGACTGCCAATGTCAACCTAAGAAAATGGCAATCTAATAGTTCAGAAATTTTACAGTGTGCATGTCCCGACATGGACTCGCAAACAATAAGAAAATAGACTTAAATCAATCAATACCAAATAAAACATTAGGATTACGTTGGGACTCTAATTCAGATAGTTTACTATTTCATATAAACATCGATTCTAACAAAAAGAAAGTTACTAAACGAGTAATTTTATCATGAATTAGCCAAGTCTTTGATCCTTTAGGACTCATAGGTCCCTTACAGTTGAGGCAAAAATACTTATGCAAAAATTGTGGCTCGACAAATGCAGTTGGGACGACGAAGTGTCGCTTGACATTAAAACAAAATATTGATTTCTGAAGCTTACGCGAATATTAGACATATTGAAATAAAACAACCTTACGGATTATATCGCGTTATATTAGTATATACAATACAATACAATACAAATCCCGACGTTTCGGACCCTTACAGCGTCCATGGTCAGCCTTTACAGCGTGCATGAGTCTGCTCGTGACCACACACACACATGCTCGATATGCACATGAACGTGCATATGGAGCATGTGTTTATGTACGAACCATCGACAAGCAAGGCAAAGTATGTTAGATTGCTAGCTTCAAAAAACAAAGAAGCGCCTTTAAAACCTGTGACAATCCCTAGGTTAGAGTTATGCGGGACATTGTTAGGTACAAGACTTTGCACTAAAGTTTTAAAATCACTCACAATTAAATTCGATAATTGTTATTACTGGACCGATTCAATGATCGTCCTCGGTTGGCTTAACACTTCGACCAACCGTTTAAAAACCTGTGTACGTCATAGAATAGGTGAAATACAAGATTGTACTTCCACCAGCAGATGGAGTTACGTGCCGTCAAACGACAACCCTGCAGACCTAGTTTCTCGCGGGGTGAGGGCTGACCACATCAGTGAGTCAGCGCTGTGGTGGCACGGGCCAAGCTTCCTTCTTCAGACACACATCAACCTTCCAAAAACGCCAGACACAGACATACAGACATCACCTCCAGAAAAATCAGTACATACAGTCATTACAGAATTTACAGACAAAGACATTGATAACATCATTTTAAAACTTATTCACAAAACAAGTACATACTTACAACAAATTAATCAGAATAGTAGCTTATGTTAACAGATATATTTAGAACAGCAAAAATCCTGGCAACAAAAGCACAGGTATTTTGTCTTTTTCAGAAATTCAGACCGCAGAAAATATTGTCTTACATATTGCAAAACTTGAAATGTTTTCCGTTGAATACGGCATTATCAAATCAGGCCAACCCTTGCACAAAAAACATGCACTTGTCAGAATAGGGGGGGAGTGTGTGTGTATATAGAGTAGATTTAATATTAAGGTATCAAACAAATGCATCACTTTAAATCAAATCTAATATATTTCTCAAACGCACGGTTCCAAATAGATTCTATGGAGAAGAACCGGCAAGAAACTCCATAGTCATATTCATAGTTCAACAAGCTAATATCAACACCATCACATCATTTATATTAAATCAGGAGAAGATGTGGGTAGATACAATAAATTATGTTACTCAATTACTTTACTATTAATTATTTCGTTACGGGTACTTTAGCTATTAGAAGTTCGTTTAATACAATAAACGATTTAGCATCCAAGGCACAACGGTAATAGAAACAGTAGCATAATAACACAATAAAGTAACAGTATCATTATTGTTATAATGATACTGTATACACAGCATAGTAACAATATCATAAGAACAGCATAGTAACAATCCGAGTACTTAACTTTCACACACAGCAGTAGATCCTTGACTAACTGATTTTGTGGAATACCTCCCTTTTTATACGTTTTCTAAACAATAGAACAATATTAGTAATACCGCGCCATTTTAGACCAATCAGAGATAACCAATATATATTATCCAAATAACAATAAACATTAGCAATATTATTTAGATCCAATTCATTAAAATTCTTTTCAAACATGGTAGTTTAATTAAGCAACTTAAATTAAGAAATAAAACCTGAGGATCATTCTATAAATCATTAATTAATTTATATTCATTAAACACAAGTCTGAGAGCAATTATTTATATACTTCTTAGCTAGTAAATAAATTGTACCATAGATCATAACTTTCGTTCCGAAATCATGATCTATGATATAGAACAACTAAGAATAAAACAATAATCAAGGGTTATATACAATATTCTCACACACTCAATTCACTATCACCTTTCATCGACTCTAACAACATATTACGAGTTGGGGGCGCCTGTAGGGTCTCTGACCTTACAGCTTTTAATGATAGTGTTTTGAGTGATTGATTGATACGCATAACGTTTGATAATAATATTTATTGAATTGACTGATAATGAGTGCACGCGACTTGAATGATATTGGTGTACTGAAATGTAGGCCGCGCGTCGCAGGTAGTGCTGACAATATGAAAGACTTATTTGTGCATGCTTGCATTGTACATGCTCCGGGGCCCTAGAAAATGTGAATGAGATGCGTGTTAATGATTTACAAGGTGACAGTAACAGTTTTGCTTATAAACTAAAACTAGACTTAAGATATTTCATTGAAATGAGTTCCAACGGTCGGCGATGACGCTCTGTCAATGATAGCGATGGTAGGAGACCCTGCAGCGGCGGTGCTAGCGGAGGTCACATAGCTCACGCTGGCTTCTACTTGTTCTGCAACTGGATGTGGTCTTGGACGCGGCAGGCGATACCATTAAGTACTACCAGGTAGCACCGTCGTCACGATTAATCAACAGACCATCCGCAACCATGTCTCGCTCCGACACGGCCATCCCCGACCAGAGCCCGCGGGTGCAGCGTCTGAGGACGAGACATGCCCAGAGAGTAAACAAGCTCGGGCATTCTGCTAAGGAAATATACAGGGTAGATTCTCATCGGTAATTTCAACTTTCATAGCTTACAATATCCTGATATTAGGACTTCCTGTGCAATACTCCCCGCACAACACCATTCAACAGAAAAGTCCTGGCTAACAAGGCAATCAAAACACTGTAACAAATCTGCTACTATATATTTACCAAAATAAATTTCATGAGCATCTCATACCCAACACATGAAACTCTCGTTTTGATCTGTGCACCAACACAGATCAGAATCGCACCAACGATTCCCCACAGAGATGTGGTCGCGTGTGCCACAACACACGTGACGCTTTGTGCACTAACAGTAACAGAATCGCACCAACGACTTTCATATATCTAGCCCAACATGTGCTACAACACATGAAGTGCTCTGTGCACCAACACAGACAAAAATCGCACCAACGACTCCCTTAGACCCATCGCCCCATGTTACTCATGAGGCGAGGCGCGGTCAAGATTTCGAGCATGAGTATACAAGCCATTCAACCAGATTTGGATTCACCAGCACTGTCATCAGCTATGACATCTAATTCTCAAGACACTTGGTGATCGGGTTCTTCCTTACGCGATCAAGGACCTAGCCCAGCTGTAGACAACGTAGATCGAAATGTAAATGTCAGATGTCATATGTTAAATGTTATGTGTCAAATTCTTGTTACTATAACCTATAATATTATTCTGCTCTTCCGGCTTCACCCCTTTTACAATTTTGCTGTATTATTTTTCAAATAAAGGTTACTTATCCATTTTGCGTGCCACGGCGTACTGTTTTAGTCTCTCAGTCGAGCCTCCATTCCCTACAAATGGTCATTCCAGCCGGATATCTGTGAATCAGTGAGACTTAGCAATGTTCAACACGCCGCCTGCACCGCTACGCACGCGCCGCCATATTGATACCACGGTGCGCACTCGTAGCGCCTGGAAGAAGGAACAATTATTTGAGACCAATATGAAGGAGGATCCAGCACACGAGATACAATCCGAAATAATAAAGAACACTAACAAAACCACTCTCGCAAAACGGCCACAGACGGAAGGTGATAGTGTCCAAAAGAGCGGCCATAGTTTGAAACTCGTCACCAAGAAAAGTAACACTCAAAATTCTGCAAAAAGTTTCCTTTCCATTGAGGCGCGTAAAGAGCAGTTAAAATATGAAGCAGCTAAAGAAAAAGCGGATATAGAGAAAAAGCTGATTGAACAAAAGTTAGCTGCTGACTTAGCTGCTCTAGAAGACCAGTCAAAAAGTCATAGAAGCACTATAAGAGATCAGAAAAGCGAAATAGACTCTGTTGAAAAGGTGCAACAGTGGCTCGAGCACAGCCGCCTATCTGAAAAACAGAATGTTTCCGAACAAGAGCCGGACTGTGATGGCAGTGAAATGAAAAATCTTGTCAGTGCAATTTACCAAGCCAACAACCAAAACAAACAGATAATGGCTAGATTTGCAACATCAAAAGACTTACCACAGTTTCATGGTGATCCTCTTGAGTGGCTCGCTTTCAAACAATGCTATCATGAATCTACAAGGATTTGCAAATACAATGATGCAGAAAACATGTGGAGATTACGTAAATCACTCCGAGGAGAAGCTAAAGAAACAGTTTCTTCACTCCTTATTGGGAACACAGCACCACATACTGTCATCGAAGCACTTGAACTCCGATATGGCAGACCTGAAACAATAATAAACAAAATTACATATCAGATAAGAAAAATACCACCACTGTCACAAAACTACCACCATGAAATTGTGGCCTTTTCAATAAAAATAAAAAATTTTGTGGCAGCAACTCAATCGGTAAAGCAAACAGATTACCTGAGAAGCCCGGAATTAGTTTCTTCAGTTCTAAGTAAGTGCCCCAGTGTTCTCATCAACAAATGGGCTGACTACTACAGCACAGTCTGTAACACAGAAAGAGCCAAGCTGGAGGTTCTTGCAGAATTTTTATATACTGAAGCAAATAAAATATCTGCTGCGGGGTTGACTCATCTACAAAGTCAATCTGACTACAAAAAGAAGCCTGAAGATCGCAAACTACATTCTGTACATCTGACTGAAAAACAAGATCGTAACACCCCTAGCAGCTGCAAATTTTGTCACATCAGTGATCACAAAATAACTGAATGTGCTCGATTTAAACGTGCAATGACAAAAGATCGCTGGTGGTTTGTGCGAGTGAATAAGTTGTGTCATAAATGTCTGCTGGTATCTCATAATCGTGATACTTGCTCTGCAGCTGCCTGTGGTTTTAATGACTGCGCCCTGCCACACCACCGCCTACTACATTGGAAGTCTAAGGCTAGTGATACACAAAAACAATCTGAAAATGACATCATAAAACCCAGTGACAATAATGTGCCAGTGACAGAGAACATAACACACAGTGGCTGTTCAGGAAATAATGAGACAGTGGCTTATGCAAGTGAAAGTTCCAAAACATCTGTGTTTCTAAAGGTAGTGCCTATAAACCTCCATGGACCAAATGGTGTGATTAGTACATATGCCTTGCTTGACGATGGTGCAACTGTGTCATTAATATCAGCTGATCTCGCTAACCTTGTTGACCTCAATGGATGTAAACAAACTCTGCATGTGCGTGGGGCATGGGATTCAGAACTGATATGCACCAGTGAAATAGTAGACTGTAAAATAAGTAATATGAACAATAAAATGTTTGAACTAAGAGCAAGAAAAATTAGTGAATTAAATTTACCATTACAAAAACTATCTAACATTAATGTTAAAAATTATAACCATTTAAAACAACTTAGTGATTTTATAGCATGCAGTGAAGATATAAAACCAAAGTTATTGATTGGACAGGACAATTATCACCTGATTGCGCCCTTAAAAACTATTATAAAAAATAAAAATGAACCCTGTGCGACACTAACACCATTAGGATGGTGTGTGCATGGCGTGTATACTGAACGTCGAGGAAAGTCAGAGTATGGTATGATAACAGTAGCAGAGTGCTATCAACCTGCCGCTAGCCCCACTAATGTCAACCTGCAAACCTGCACTAGTATGGCTGCCAACAACTTCTCACTGGTAGCCACACACACAAGCAGCACATGCGGAGCTACAGCTGACTCTTTATATGGCAGCAACATACTCTCAAGCAACAGTACAAAGGAATGTGATTGTTTACATTGTCCAAGCTCAGTGATACATACAGATGTCAAGAATGATGCGCATGTTGATGAACTTGTTCGTAAATCTTTTATGTTTGAAAGCATTGGAGTTAACAATAAACCTAGACAGAATATAGATGAAACTAAAGCAATCAACATAGTGGAAGGTTCTGCCGAGTTAATAGATGGACGATGGGAAGTTAACTTACCATGGAAAGATGCAAGTTCCAGAATGGTAGATTCATACTGTAATGCTTACCGAAGGTTAAACTCTATGGAACGGAAAATGACAGCTGATGAAGGATTTTCGTCACGATATAGAGAGAGAGTCAACCACTTGTTCACCAACGACTATGCTCGTAAACTAACTACTGATGAAAGTAAAACTCAATTTAATAAAACTTGGTATCTTCCTCACTTTGGGGTCGACAACCCCAACAAAAAGAAGCTAAGATTGGTATATGACGCTGCTGCAACCTCTGCGGGACAGTCATTAAACGATTATTTATTGCCTGGACCTAACTTACTCGAGTCACTTCTGGGCATTATTTAAATCTCCGGGCCACGATGCTCTCAGCATTGAGCACCTGCAGCACGCTGGGCCTCATATATCTCGGGTGCTGGCAATGTTCTATTCGCTATGCGTGAGCCACTCTTACCTGCCATCCGATTTCATGAGAACTGTGGTAGTGCCTATAGTGAAAAATAAAACCGGCGACCTTGCAGATAAAAGTAACTATAGGCCTATTTCACTGGCCACAATCATGGCGAAAGTGTTTGACGGTCTGCTTAATACACAGTTAAATAAGTTCGTAGCGCTCCATGCCAATCAGTTTGGATTTAGACCCCAACTGTCTACAGAGAGTGCAGTACTGTGTCTTAAGCATACCGTCAGATACTACGTGGATCGTAAAACACCCGTGTATGCGTGTTTCCTCGACTTGTCCAAAGCCTTTGACCTGGTCGCATACGATATCCTGTGGAAAAAACTAGAGGACATTAACTTACCACAGGAACTTGTGAGAATCTTCAAGTATTGGTATGCGCAACAAGTCAACAGCGTAAGATGGGCGGGGACTATGTCAGAGCCTTATAGGTTGGAGTGTGGAGTGAGGCAAGGTGGATTGACCTCGCCAACCCTGTTCAACCTCTACATGAACGCATTGATCGTCGCGCTCAGTAGCCGCCATGTCGGCTGCCATATTGATAATGTTTGCGTCAATAACCTTAGTTATGCTGACGACGTGGTGCTGCTGAGCGCTTCGGTCTGTGGCTTGAGGAGGTTGATGCAAATCTGTGAGGAGTACGCGAGTGGACACGGTCTTAAATATAATGTGACAAAAAGTCAATGCATGGTCTTTGAGACGAGTAGTGTAAAATGCCCGCCAACTATTCCATCTGTGTTCCTAAACGGTGTTTCCTTAAACTGGGTGAAACAATTTAAATACTTAGGGCATCTGGTCACTACTGACCTCAAGGATCACGCAGACATCGAACGGGAGCGGAGGGCTTTGTCAAAAAGAGCGAATATGTTGGCGCGCAGGTTCGCACGCTGTTCTGATCAAGTTAAGATCACCCTTTTTAAAGCATACTGCACGTCTTTGTACACGTGCAGCTTGTGGGCTAGCTATACACAAGCGAGTTACAATGCCCTCCGCGTCCAGTATAACAACGCGTTTAGGGCCATTTTGGGGCTGCCCCGCTACTGCAGTGCCTCGGGCATGTTTGCGGTAGCGCGCACCGACTGTTTTCACACCACCATGCGCAAGCGGTGCGCGTCCCTGGTGCGCAGGGTGCGGGCCAGCTCCAATGTTGTCCTAGCGATGATCGCTGGGCGATTGGACTGCCCTTATGTCAGGCAGTGTTGCAGCAGGCATATAGCCAGTGCACAATAATGACCTATTCTGTGTGACTATTTATATTATGATTATTTTTATTTGGATTGTTTTATTTTATTGTGATTGTGACTTATATTTATTTTATTTTTAATTGTAAAACTATGGGGAAACCTGAAATAAATGGATTTTGATTATGTTTCGATTCCGGGAACGACCCATTGGGCTCACAGGTGATATAAAAGATATGTTTCTTCGTGTAAAAATTAAGTCAGAAGATCAACATGCATTGAGGTTCTTGTGGCGGGAGAATCCTAACGAAGTCATAGAAAAATATGTGATGACATCACTCATATTTGGTGCCAACTGTTCTCCTTTCATCGCGCAACACATTAAAAATAAGAACGCGCAGCGATTTGTGACAGAGATGCCAGAAGCTGTTGAAGTTATCATCAAAAATCATTTTATGGATGATTACATAGACTGTTTTGATAGTGCTGACATAGCCTTGAAAACAATGAAAGAAGTTGCTTACATCCACCAACAAGGCGGTTTCGAAATGAGAAACTGGACGTCAAACAGTCAGACCGTGTGTAGCGGGATACCAAAAGAAACCTTAAGTGCTGCTGCCGTAGGGTTCAAAATCGAAGAAGACAGTCGAAGCGAACGAGTCTTAGGCTTGCTATGGTATCCAGACTCCGACACATTCGGTTTTAGTCTATCCCTTAACCGAATTCCTGAGAAAATATTGTCAGGTGAGAAAAGACCAACCAAACGAGAATTATTACGCATCGTCATGTCAATATTCGACGTATATGGTTTGCTTGCACCCTTTACTATTCAAGCAAAAATAATAATGCAGCATTCATGGAAAACTGATTTGCACTGGGATGACGAAATTGGATTAGTGCAATTCGAGTTGTTCAAGAATTGGATTGAACAATTGTGTACACTGAAAAGTCTACGAATACCAAGATGGTATTTTCGGTTGGCTGATGAAAGCGAAAAGGTTCGCGAGAAATTGGAACTGCATGTGTTTTGTGATGCGTCGCCAGCTGCATACGCTGCGGTTGCGTATTGGCGCGCACATACAAGCAACAAAGTATGTGTGTCGTTCATCGCCAGTAAATCCCGCGTTGCACCTATAAAGCCGGTGACGATACCGCGCATGGAATTGCAAGCTGCAGTACTTGCCTGCCGCCTCGTCGACACAATACAGAAAGAACATAGATTGCAACCTGTGAAAAGAAAATTCTGGAGTGATTCGACGACTGTACTACACTGGATTAAAAATAAGTCACGAAACTATAAGCAGTTCGTTGCGAATAGACTTGGAGAAATCGACGAATTATGCCAACCACATGAATGGCAGTACATACCTACGGAAAAAAACATTGCTGACGCAGCTACAAAAAGTAATTCTTATATACTACATGATGAATGTGAATGGTTTAGAGGACCTGAGTTTTTATACGAGAGAGACGACAGTTTGTTTACATTTACACCTGAAAAAGAAAAAAGGGAAATTAATGAAGACACTTTAGAAATTATAAATAACATTTGTATAACTGAAAATGATAACTTACCTGTGCCGAATCCCGAGAGGTTTTCATCGTGGCTTCGCATACTGAGATGCACCGCTAATGTGTTATTATTTATAGAAAAATGTAGAAGGACCGGTAAGAAGGATGTTGATCCAGATATGCTCAAGCGAGCTGAAATATTATTATTACTGTACTCGCAAAATAAATCATTCGCCACGGAGATACACCTTTTGAAAAATAACAAACCCATCCAGAGTGATAGCAGGTTGCGAACGTTGACCCCGTACCTAGACGAAGAGGGACTGCTGCGAGTTGGTGGTCGTGTGGACGCAACATCGGACGTTACGTCAGAAATTAAACATCCAATAATACTGGACGGACGCCACCATATAGCACAAATGATAACTAGAACTTATCACGAAAAATTTGCCCATGGCAATAACGAAACAGTAGTGAATGAACTACGACAAAGGTACTGGCTGTTGAATCTAAGACCTACAGTACGTAATGTTGCTTCCAAGTGTTTATACTGCAAAATTAGAAGAGCTACGCCTAGCGTTCCTCGCATGGCTGATTTGCCTGAAGCGAGGCTGGCGCACCGTACCCGTGCGTTTACACACTGTGGGGTGGATTTATTTGGCCCAATGGACGTGACGATAGGCCGCCGCAGAGAACGCCGCTACGGAGTATTGTTTACCTGTATGACTGTGCGAGCAATACATATTGAGATGGTGCCATCATTGACCACCGATTCATTCATAATGGCGTTAAGGCGAATGGCATCGAGACGTGGCTGGCCGCACTACATGTATTCAGATAACGGTACGAAACTACGTGGAGCTGAAGCCGAATTAAAAAGGTCCTTTCAGGAATTTACAAACGCCGCAAAGGAGGAGATGACAAATCGAGGTGTAACCTGGAATTTTAATTCGCCGATTAGCCCTCATAAGGGCGGAGCTTGGGAGCGGCTCATACGAAGCGTGAAGACAGCGTTAAAGGTGACGCTCAAAGAGCGAGCGCCCCGAGAAGAGACCCTGGCAACCTTACTTACTGAAATAGAAAATATGGTAAATAGCAGACCGCTAACACATGTATCTGTTGATCCTACATATATGGAAGCTCTGACGCCAAATCGCTTTTTGATTGGTTGCTCTTCAAATATGCCAGTACCAGGAGTATTCGAAGACAGTGATTTATATCTTAGAAAGATGTGGAGGATAGCCCAAAGATTAGCAGATATGTTCTGGCAGCGCTGGTTAAAAGAAGCCTTGCCCATCCTTATACCAAGACAAAAGTGGTATCAGGAAAATGAGAATTTGAAACCTGGGAACATGGTGATAGTGATAGACCCGAATTCACCCCGCAACACTTGGCCGAAAGGTTTAGTTGAACGGGTTTACCCTGGCAAGGATGGACGAGTGCGCACAGTAGACGTGAAAACCAGAACAGGGATACTTACTCGACCTGTTACTCGACTGGCACTACTTCCCATAGCTGATTAGTGTCCCAGAAGCGACACTGGGCGGAGATTGTAGACAACGTAGATCGAAATGTAAATGTCAGATGTCATATGTTAAATGTTATGTGTCAAATTCTTGTTACTATAACCTATAATATTATTCTGCTCTTCCGGCTTCACCCCTTTTACAATTTTGCTGTATTATTTTTCAAATAAAGGTTACTTATCCATTTTGCGTGCCACGGCGTACTGTTTTAGTCTCTCAGTCGAGCCTCCATTCCCTACACCAGCTATTACTCTTTAACTAAGTCAAAATGGGGAAATCGAGATAACCGAAACTACAATCATCACTAGCCCAGGTCATGTACCATTCGAATTAACTTTCCAAACTCTACAGCAATAGAAACCGCACAAGCCCACAGAAATCTTCGAGTAAAACCTCCAACGCCACGGCTCTCCAGCCAACCCGCCATCGTACCGGCCCCACACAACCAGCGCATGCATCAAAACTACGCATATCCATTTAGTGGATCGCCCGTGTGCATCACCGAGTGACTTAAAACACCACGGTCTCTGTAGACACCTTTACTCGATTTCAATTTCATAAAATCTGTTGTGTTGAATACGCTTGTCTGACCAAAACCCGTCGTTATTGCAATGACAATCAATAACACGATTAATAAAAGAGTATTCAGATTCAGATCTGCAAAATAAAACAATACAGCTCACCATTATGCTCCTATGCTTCTGCATTAATACATAAACAACATCGTCATATTTCATAATTACACGTTCTTTATTTAGATTGCAACGTGATAACATTATAACAAAGTTACACAACCTACACAAACCATTCCCTAACATGCGTCAGTAGCGCAGTGGTTCAAGTTATGCTTTCGATCAAAAGTTCCGTGGTTCAATATTTTATCCCTGTGCCTCTTGCAAGAGAGGTATATAATGTTACTTAAACACAATAATTATCAAGACATAAAATATAAGAATTCAAATGAAAGAACAAAATAAAACAAAAAAATATATCACAATAACACGTCTCATAGCCTAAACCTTATCGGGCGCTTGACTGCCCTGCCACTGTGTGTGGTATAAGTTGTGAGCTTATCGCTCGCTGCGCAATTGTTTGTCTTACTGTCAACATTATTACTAATCTCACTCCTATCCGGTAATACTCTATAATTTGTTTGTTGAGTGGTGGGAGTGGTGGGACCCTCGTTCAACATATACGCGGGTTTCAATCTGTCTATACTAACGTTTACCTACCTGTTTGGCATTTGTATACGAAAGTATTTTTCACTCCTATCTACGACCTTATACGGTCCGTCGTATGGTGGTTGTAAAGATTGTTTTACTAAATCCACCCGTACGAGTCACGCGCGACAACTTGCCGCGAGCGAACGTTGTACAGTTACTCCGTACCGCTTGTTGTGTTTTGTTTTCGAAGTACCCACTTATAGTTATAATGGATGAAATTATAAGTGACGAGGATATTTTACCGGATAAAAGTAATAGTGAGAACAATGAGTGCAATACGGAGAGTAGTGAAATAGGTAGTAGGAAGATTGTGGATAAAAGGCCTAGAGAACACAGTGAAGGAAGTAGCGAGGAGGGGTTTATTACCGTTATACGGAGGCGACCAAAACGTCTTTTGCGAAGCGATTCTATGAATGGAAATGAATCCGGTAACGGAATCAGCAATGAAAGTCAGGTTGATAATAATATGGATGAGATATATAAATTATGTCTGACATCTTTACAAGTGCTCCCGAAGCAAATGGCATTGGCAAGATTGTTAAAAAGTAAAAACATTAGCAATGTAGTAAAGATTAACTATAAAAGCCCTTACAAGATTTTTATCAATTTCTCCAATAAAGAACAAGCCGAGAAATTAGTCAAACTCCAGGAACTGCTAGATCTAGGAATAAGAGTTCAATTTACCAATCAGATTAACCTTTCATACGGAATTATTAGAGGTATTGAATTGGAACTAAGCGAGTCAGAAATATTAGAAACTCTGGAGAGCTCATGTAAAATAATCTCTGTTAGACGACTCCAACGTATGAACCAAGATGGTAAATGGGTAGGAAGTGAAACTATCCGTGTTTGTTTTGAAAGCTCCTCTTCTCCATCTGTTATTTATGCCTATGGATGTCCAGTCAGAGTGGAACGTTACGTATTTCCAGTCACTCAATGCTCATCTTGTTGGAGGTATGGCCACATAAAAAAGTTTTGCCCAGTAAATAAAATTCTTTGTCCAAAATGTGGCAAAGAACATGAAAATTGTGAAACAGACAAATTTGTATGCCTGAATTGTAAGGGCCCACATATGGCATTGGACAAGTCTTGCCCCTCGTACCTTAAAGAAAAAAAGATTCGCGATCTGATGAGTGAAGAGAATATTCCATACAGAAAAGCTCTAGAACTATTTTTGAAAAATCATTGCGAATCTATGGCGCACCCGGACGTAGAAACATTCGATTTTGATAAAACAAGCCAAAATAAATCCCAGCCAATCTTAGGCAAAACATATAGCAGCGTCGTCTCTTCTAATAACACGGAACCCAAAAAGTCACCAGTTATTACAACTAACCGGGAAGAACAGGACACCTTAGATAATAGGAATAGACCAAAATCAAACTGCAATAAAATCAAAATTGATTTTAAAAATCAAAGACGTCGCAGCTTACCCTCGGACCAAGGTATATCAGATTTGTTAATGGAAGTTGAAAATTCAAGTGAGAAATCATTAGAATTTGAAGACAAACAAGATGAAGAAATTGAGAAAAAGAGAGAAAGAAGACTTAAAATTAGGGAAATTATTCTAAAACTTAAAGAAATTGTATGGTCTAATAATTCATTTAAGGAAAAATTTTTGTTGATATTTAATGTAATTTATGAGGAATGTAAGCTGTTTATAGTGCAATTTTTGACTAAAGGCGACTTCTTAAATTCATTATTTAACTTATTTAATGGATAATAATTATTCTAAAACCCGTTTGATTAACATATTGCAGTGGAATTGCCAAAGTTTGAAACATAAATTATCTAGTTTTGATGCGTTACTTAACCAAGAAAAAATTCATATAGCAATAGTCTGTGAAACTTGGTTGAACCCAGACATAGGTTTAAGTTTAAGTGGATATAATATTTTTCGAAAAGACAGAAGTGACTCATATGGTGGAGTAGCAGTTATTGTTCATAAGTCTATAAAAGCACAGGTAATACCTTTTATTAACTATAATCCAGGTTTAGAAGTCATTTGTGTCAAATTGTATAATTGTTTGAGCTTAGAAAATATTATATCGGTTTACTGCCCCTCTTCAGTACGTACGTCTTCATCAGATTGGGACAATATTTTTTCGTTTGCGTCTAGGAAATCAGTGGTAGCTGGTGATTTCAACGGTCATCATACAAACTGGTCATACAAAACAGATCAACGCGGTATTCAAATATTGGATTCTGCTTTAGAGGGCGGATTTACGGTTTTGAACAATGGGGAACCAACCAGAGTTAAATTAGTTAATAGTATCTTACAGAGATCGTCACCCGATATCACATTTGCCTCATCTGATATTGCTATTAAATTTAATTGGCTGATAACCAATGAAAATTTGGGAAGCGATCATCTAGTAATTAAACTTTCGATAAATTATCATGATCACATACAGTTCACAAAGAAACGGAATTTTAAAAAAGCAAATTGGCTAGCTTTTCGAGAAGACATTCTTAATAAATTTACTGGTTTAGAGAATTTAAATACTGATATCCAAACTATGTATGACTATTTACAGGAAAACATTGAAGCATCAGCTGAAAAATGTATACCAGTGGTTAGAATTTGTAATATTCCTACAACTAAATTTAAACCAAAGGAATATTGGAATCCGTCGATATCCGAAGCGGTTGCGGAACGTAGGTTGGCTTTAAGTAACTTTAGGAGAAATCCTACACCTGATAACCTAACCAAGCTAGAAGAGAAAGTAGAGAAAGCACAATCTTTAATAATAAGAGCTAAATCTCATAGCTGGAAAACATTTTGTACCAGCATCGATGAAACGACGTCTGTTTCTGACATGTGGCGCAGGATGCGGTGGATTAAAGGGTATCGTCAATCTAAATCTCATGTGTCAGATGACCAACTAAAAGATTTATTATACTCTCTCACACCGGACTCAGTTGTCGGAACTCCTCCAAATTTTGAATCACGTAATGATCTAATTGAATCAATATTTACTATGGAAGAATTAATTAACTGTTTTAAAAAGAAAGATACCGCTCCGGGTAACGATGGAATTACATATTCTTTGATATATAATCTCCCTTACGTTGCTAAAAAATTCCTTTTAAATTTATACAATTCTATTTTTAGAACTGGTATTGTTCCTAAGCAGTGGAAAACGATTACTGTTATTGGTATCCCTAAAACTATGAGTGATTCCGAATTTAAACTTAGACCTATTTCGCTCATGTCCTGTCTATGTAAAATATTTCACAGTATGCTGGGAAAAAGAATAGAGTGGTATATAGAAAAACATTCAATATTATCACCTCACACTGTGGGATTTAGAAGGGCTCAATCGTGCTTGGACTGTGTTACTAGACTAGTTACATACATTCAATTGGGCTTTACAAAGAATATTCCTACAGCAGCTTGTTTTTTAGATATACAAAACGCCTATAATAATGTGGTAATAGATAAGCTAGTTCAAATATTGGATGAATTGGGCATTGGATCGATTGTGTGTAACTATCTATGGTCGTTTTTAAGTGAACGGTATTTAGTGATAAAAAATAATAGTGATGGGCAAATTATTGAAATCAGGAGATCAAGTAGAGGTTTGGCTCAGGGTGACCCTATAAGTCCGCTACTTTTTAATATTGTCACTTTTAAAATTTGTCAGCAGATTCAAAACATAACAGTGTCTCAATATGCAGATGACTTTGTTTTTTATATTAGTCATAAGGATCTCACTCGTTGTGAGTTCGAATTACAAGTAGGCCTTAACATCTTAATAGAATTGTTAGATAACATTGGTCTTGAACTATCAGCAAATAAATCCAAGGTTTGCCTTTTTAGCCGAGGTATAAGAAGAAAACAAATTAATCTTAAAATCAATAATATTTCAATTTCGTCGGTAGACTGTGTTAAACATTTGGGTATATGGTTAGACAGGTCGCTTTTGTGGCGAAAACATATAAATGAAATTTCTGAAAAAACATCTAAATTTCTAAACTTACTTAAAGTTCTAGCAGGGCCAGCTTGGGGAATACATCCCAAACACTTAAGATCACTATATATTTCTGTAGTAAGAAGCAGGATTGACTTCGGATGTTTTCTGTATGATAATGGTGCTAAGAGTCATTTATATAAATTGGATAAAATCCAAAATCAATCATTGAGAATAATAGGTGGATTCATTAAAAGCTCACCAATCCATGTAATGGAAAGTGAATTGTGTATACCTCCATTGTCAGTTAGAAGATTATACCTAGCATATAAATATTGTATCAGGAATTTGTCTTGGGCGAATAATATTACAATCAGTTTAGTAGAAGATCTAAATACCTTGTCATGCACCAGATATTGGAACAATAAGAAAAAACCTGCTCTCATTACTGTGTATAATGAATGTAAGAATTGTCAAGTAAGTTCTTCAAACCCCCTAGAAATGTTTTCCTTAAATACATGGGTCACTTATATTAAGTTAAATGACATTATAATGTGTAACTTAGATTGCGTCAAAGGATCAAAAAAAAATCATGAACCCACATCACTAAAATGTAACATTATGAATGAGTTAAATGATAAATACGCTGGTTGGTTAATAATTTTTACTGATGGATCTAAAAGTGAGAATGGATGCGGCGCCGCATATTATAGTATAAATGAAGGCACTTCGGAAGGTTTTAAATCTAATGTAAATGTGTCCATAATGACGGTGGAACTCATTGCAATCTCAAAAGCTCTTGAAAAAATTTGCTATAATTCAGCTAACATTTTCTGCCAAAATGTTGTTATATGCACAGATAGCAAAAGTGCGTTATTACATTTGGCTCGATGCGCCTCTGGTTGCAGAGGTGTACCGATTGCCTACGAAATTTTAAAACAAATTAATGAATTGAGTAACATTAATTTGAGACTGCAATGGGTTCCATCTCATATTGGCATAAGGGGAAACGAGGAGGCTGACAGGTTGGCCAAACTAGCTATTATGGAGGGTACTGAAGTAAATATTGTCCCGTTCTATACAGAAGTACTTACACGATTTAAAATAATATGTTATAATAAATTTAAAGAATATTTCGATAAGAGATCTAAAGAAAAAGGCATTTGGTACAAGAGTATACAATGTGAACCTCCTCGGATCCCCTGGTTTGCCAATATCAAACTAAACCGGTCACAAGTTGTAATGGCACATAGGTTGCGTTCTGGTCACTATCCATCCAGGAAATTTGGATATCTTATGAAAAAAGTTAACAGTCCCAACTGTGAGGTATGTGGTACACTGGAAGATGTCCAACACTTGCTCATGGAATGCAAAAAGAACGAGAGACAGAGAGAGTCACTGATACGTGAATTTAAAATTAATAAACATGATATTGGGATTTTTATAAATATGTTGGCCGAGCCGAGTTCAAAATTAGCACAATCTGTTTACAGAATGGTTGTTGCGTCAGTGACTCCCTCTTCCTCACAATAGTTAATAATTTTGTTATATTTAAGATTAAGGTACGATGAGGCTGTCATACCTTTGTAAGGTAAAAGCCTCTAAATAAAAGGAGATTTAAAAAAAAAAAAAAAAAAAATCCACCCGTACAAAGACATGTGAACAGGATTGCAAATCCGTATGAACAAAAATAGTACGAGAATCTCTTTGGTTTGTGGGTTTTGGCCTGAGATTATTTATAGCCTCTCTGATTTTATTAACATATTCATTAGTATCGCTTATAATGCATATTTTTGTGCCGTCGTAAAAATCGCCAGGCAACCTCAGCGTTTTACCGAACGCTAACTCGGCTGCGCTAACACCCGTATCGCTCCGCGGTGTTGCTCGCAATCCAAATAAAACCGTGTTTAACTCCTCAACCCATGTACCGTTCTCTCTTTTGGCCATAAGTACACGATGAAACCTTTCCACAGTACCATTCGCCTGTGGATGATAAGGCGTAGTTCTCAATCTGTATATCACCAGATATTTAGTAAGCTCCCCAAATAATCTACTTTCGAACTGTCTACCCTGGGGGCCTAGACAAGTGGCAATCGTTCCATGTCGATTCCATCTCGAAGATCGTTATCGCTTGTGCGATATCGATCGCCAACTGGTAGACAAAGTAACATCAGTAAACCGAACGATAAGTCGAAGCGTTCCTTCGATAAAAATGTACTTCTTGTCGTTGGTTTCGTTATGAAACGTCAAATTCAAGACGTCATGGGTCAATTATTCTGTCATTCAATTATTCAGTCTCGCGCCATTGTTTTGAATACAGTTAAGTTTACTCGGTGAAAGTGTAATTGATGAACATTGGTGTAAAAATAAGCTAAATATTAATAAGTAAACTTGGAACATCGTTAAATATTAAATTTTAAGTTCTAAAAATTATACAAGTGTTAATAAAAGAATATAATTAAGTGTGTGGATATGACTTAGATAAGTTTATGAAACGATAAACAGGAACTGAAGTTCTTTGGCATTTCCAAGGATAAAAACATAATAATAATGAAATCAAGAGTGTGTGTCAGTGGTGAACAGTTTTGAGTTTTCGACCCTTTTGGAACTCATGGAAAGGTAAAGAAGTACCTTTATATTCACGTAGACCTTGAACTTGCTTATTAAATTCATATGACTTGAGAATGTTTTATGTAAACAATGACGTGAACGTGATCCTACAATGCGTTGCTTGTTGTGCTATTCTTTGTTCAATTAGAATCACAGTGATGTTTCAAGTAAAGTTAACTTAATGTCATTTCATTTCATTTATTTATCCAATAACAATTTACATTGTGTCTGAATTACAATATTTGATACATTTAAAATTATTAAGTAAATACAATTAAATTCAAATTAATTAATAATACAGATAATAAAAGCCAACCAAATATACATTATCATGTGAGTATTAATCATATCATAATATCAAATTAAAAACTAAGTAAGTATTTTTAAATAATTACAACATGGACTCATATTTGCTTATAATTTTTTTCAATAATTTCAATTTACAATTCATCAACAGAATAGATACACTTATTCAACAAGAACAGCCTAAGTTTAGCGAGAAAACCTCTTGTATAAACCAAGCTTTTCATTTCTATAGGCAATTTATTAAAGAAAAATACCGATTTGTAGTGGGCATTATGCTTTACAATATCCAGATGAGGCAAATGTTCCGTTTGGAGGTCTTTCCTTCTCGTGCTTTCCCGCTTTTGTCTTTCTTCTTCAGTCTCATAGTTATAGATGTATTTTGATAGATGAGAAAGGAGGACCATAATGTACAAACTAGGCAATGTCAATATTCTCATTTCCTTAAAGTGTGGTCTGCACGATTCCTCTTGCTGTATCCTAACTATGGTTCTTATAGCTCTTTTCTGAAGTACGAAAGCTTTTTGCGTATTGTATCCAAAGCTACCTCCCCAAAAAAGAATGCTGTATCTTAGTTTCGATTCGATTAAGGCGTGATAGACCATTTTTAAGTGTTTTATGCCAACCTCGTTTCTAAGACTTCTCAACACGTAGCAGGCTGAGCTGATTGTCTTTTCTAAATGTATCAGCTCTTGTTTCCAATTCAGTTGGTTGTCTATGTAAACTCCTAAGAACTTAACCACTGGCACTACATTCACTTTTTCACCATTCATGACACTGTGAATTGTATCTTTGTTCTTAGAAGTTGAGCGAAAAAGTAAGGGATTCGTTTTACAAGCATTTACTTCAAGGTTATTTATTGTGAACCAATTGTTAAATTTGTCTAAAGTAAGATTAACCACACTATTTAAGACGTTTATGTTTTCCGCCGATACGACTGCGTTAGTGTCGTCAGCAAAAACTACCAGCTGAACAGATCCCGCCACTGTTTCACTCATATATGGTATAAGGTCGTTGATAAAAATAATAAACAATATTGGACCCAATATGGACCCTTGCGGAACACCAGTGTGTACAGAAGATAGTTTAGATTTAAACACTTCTTCGATTAAACAATCTTTGTTGGTAGAGTTATTCTTTTTTATTAATTCTTTGATCTCCACAAACATACTCCTGGTTTTTAAATATGATGTGAATAGTTCTAGAGCTTTGCCTCTCACGCCGTAGTGTTCCAGTTTTTTTAAGAGAATTTGGTGATCCACTGTGTCAAAGGCAGAACTTAAATCTAGAAATAGTCCTGCTACTTTTTGCTTATCATTTAATCTACTTGTAACATCCTTTAATAATGTTGATATTGCATCTTGTGTCCCGACATTCTTCTGATAACCATATTGCCTTCTACTTATCACTTCATTTAAGTTTAAATGTCTAAGTAATCTAACTTTAATCAATTTTTCAAAAATCTTTGAGTGAATCGGCAACAGAGAAATAGGTCTATACATTTTTGGATCATTTTTTGGCCCTTTCTTGTGTATGGGTATTATTTTAGCAATTTTCAGCTGATCCGGAAAGATACCTTCATCAAAGCATTTATTATAAAAAACACATAACGGAACTGCTAGAATGTCAATGTTATCCTTCATTACAGATATTGGTATGTCATCGTACCCACACGATTTTTTGTCTTAATTATATTTGCTTATAATTTTTTTCAATAATTTCAATTTACAATTCATCAACAGAATAGATACACTTATTCAACAAGAACAGCCTAAGTTTAGCGAGAAAACCTCTTGTATAAACCAAGCTTTTCATTTCTATAGGCAATTTATTAAAGAAAAATACCGACTTGTAGTGGGCATTATGCTTTACAATATCCAGATGAGGCAAATGTTCCGTTTGGAGGTCTTTCCTTCTCGTGCTTTCCCGCTTTTGTCTTTCTTCTTCAGTCTCATAGTTATAGATGTATTTTGATAGATGAGAAAGGAGGACCATAATGTACAAACTAGGCAATGTCAATATTCTCATTTCCTTAAAGTGTGGTCTGCACGATTCCTCTTGCTGTATCCTAACTATGGTTCTTATAGCTCTTTTCTGAAGTACGAAAGCTTTTTGCGTATTGTATCCAAAGCTACCTCCCCAAAAAAGAATGCTGTATCTTAGTTTCGATTCGATTAAGGCGTGATAGACCATTTTTAAGTGTTTTATGCCAACCTCGTTTCTAAGACTTCTCAACACGTAGCAGGCTGAGCTGATTGTCTTTTCTAAATGTATCAGCTCTTGTTTCCAATTCAGTTGGTTGTCTATGTAAACTCCTAAGAACTTAACCACTGGCACTACATTCACTTTTTCACCATTCATGACACTGTGAATTGTATCTTTGTTCTTAGAAGTTGAGCGAAAAAGTAAGGGATTCGTTTTACAAGCATTTACTTCAAGGTTATTTATTGTGAACCAATTGTTAAATTTGTCTAAAGTAAGATTAACCACACTATTTAAGACGTTTATGTTTTCCGCCGATACGACTGCGTTAGTGTCGTCAGCAAAAACTACCAGCTGAACAGATCCCGCCACTGTTTCACTCATATATGGTATAAGGTCGTTGATAAAAATAATAAACAATATTGGACCCAATATGGACCCTTGCGGAACACCAGTGTGTACAGAAGATAGTTTAGATTTAAACACTTCTTCGATTAAACAATCTTTGTTGGTAGAGTTATTCTTTTTTATTAATTCTTTGATCTCCACAAACATACTCCTGGTTTTTAAATATGATGTGAATAGTTCTAGAGCTTTGCCTCTCACGCCGTAGTGTTCCAGTTTTTTTAAGAGAATTTGGTGATCCACTGTGTCAAAGGCAGAACTTAAATCTAGAAATAGTCCTGCTACTTTTTGCTTATCATTTAATCTACTTGTAACATCCTTTAATAATGTTGATATTGCATCTTGTGTCCCGACATTCTTCTGATAACCATATTGCCTTCTACTTATCACTTCATTTAAGTTTAAATGTCTAAGTAATCTAACTTTAATCAATTTTTCAAAAATCTTTGAGTGAATCGGCAACAGAGAAATAGGTCTATACATTTTTGGATAATTTTTTGGCCCTTTCTTGTGTATGGGTATTATTTTAGCAATTTTCAGCTGATCCGGAAAGATACCTTCATCAAAGCATTTATTATAAAAAACACATAACGGAACTGCTAGAATGTCAATGTTATCCTTCATTACAGATATTGGTATGTCATCGTACCCACACGATTTTTTGTCTTAATTATATTTGCTTATAATTTTTTTCAATAATTTCAATTTACAATTCATCAACAGAATAGATACACTTATTCAACAAGAACAGCCTAAGTTTAGCGAGAAAACCTCTTGTATAAACCAAGCTTTTCATTTCTATAGGCAATTTATTAAAGAAAAATACCGACTTGTAGTGGGCATTATGCTTTACAATATCCAGATGAGGCAAATGTTCCGTTTGGAGGTCTTTCCTTCTCGTGCTTTCCCGCTTTTGTCTTTCTTCTTCAGTCTCATAGTTATAGATGTATTTTGATAGATGAGAAAGGAGGACCATAATGTACAAACTAGGCAATGTCAATATTCTCATTTCCTTAAAGTGTGGTCTGCACGATTCCTCTTGCTGTATCCTAACTATGGTTCTTATAGCTCTTTTCTGAAGTACGAAAGCTTTTTGCGTATTGTATCCAAAGCTACCTCCCCAAAAAAGAATGCTGTATCTTAGTTTCGATTCGATTAAGGCGTGATAGACCATTTTTAAGTGTTTTATGCCAACCTCGTTTCTAAGACTTCTCAACACGTAGCAGGCTGAGCTGATTGTCTTTTCTAAATGTATCAGCTCTTGTTTCCAATTCAGTTGGTTGTCTATGTAAACTCCTAAGAACTTAACCACTGGCACTACATTCACTTTTTCACCATTCATGACACTGTGAATTGTATCTTTGTTCTTAGAAGTTGAGCGAAAAAGTAAGGGATTCGTTTTACAAGCATTTACTTCAAGGTTATTTATTGTGAACCAATTGTTAAATTTGTCTAAAGTAAGATTAACCACACTATTTAAGACGTTTATGTTTTCCGCCGATACGACTGCGTTAGTGTCGTCAGCAAAAACTACCAGCTGAACAGATCCCGCCACTGTTTCACTCATATATGGTATAAGGTCGTTGATAAAAATAATAAACAATATTGGACCCAATATGGACCCTTGCGGAACACCAGTGTGTACAGAAGATAGTTTAGATTTAAACACTTCTTCGATTAAACAATCTTTGTTGGTAGAGTTATTCTTTTTTATTAATTCTTTGATCTCCACAAACATACTCCTGGTTTTTAAATATGATGTGAATAGTTCTAGAGCTTTGCCTCTCACGCCGTAGTGTTCCAGTTTTTTTAAGAGAATTTGGTGATCCACTGTGTCAAAGGCAGAACTTAAATCTAGAAATAGTCCTGCTACTTTTTGCTTATCATTTAATCTACTTGTAACATCCTTTAATAATGTTGATATTGCATCTTGTGTCCCGACATTCTTCTGATAACCATATTGCCTTCTACTTATCACTTCATTTAAGTTTAAATGTCTAAGTAATCTAACTTTAATCAATTTTTCAAAAATCTTTGAGTGAATCGGCAACAGAGAAATAGGTCTATACATTTTTGGATCATTTTTTGGCCCTTTCTTGTGTATGGGTATTATTTTAGCAATTTTCAGCTGATCCGGAAAGATACCTTCATCAAAGCATTTATTATAAAAAACACATAACGGAACTGCTAGAATGTCAATGTTATCCTTCATTACAGATATTGGTATGTCATCGTACCCACACGATTTTTTGTCGTCCATTGATTTGACTATTTTGTGCATCTCGTAGGGGGTAGTTGTCCGAAGGGATTTCTTTAGATCCCCTTTATGTATGTAATTCTAATATGCAATTAACGAAAAACTAAAAATTCTGTAAATAACACCTACAGATAACTAACAATAAGCCATATTATTTTGCTTTCTACAGGGTCTAAGTGTTCGCTAAGTTATCGATCGAACGATTCGCTATCTCAGCGATGTCGATTGTCAAGACGCCACTTGTCTACGCATTTGTATGAAAATATTGATCAAGTCATTCGATTTCGTCATCGTTTCGTTACGCAATTTTACATTGTCTAGCACTTAGCGATCGAAAACGATTGATCACGTGACATTACGAAAGCTTATGCCAATCCCATACATTTCGGACTTGTCGAATTTCGTTATCGTTAATAAAAATGTGACTTTGTCTAGGCCCCCTGATCTGTCGTGATTCGAACAGGACAGCCGTAACGCGTAACCCATCCCTCGTAGAGTATCTTAGCTACCGAACTAGCGTACATAACTTTTAGTGCAAAAGCTTCCGGCCAACCTGTTGCCCTATCCACCACTGTAAGGCAATACCTATATTCCTCAGTTGATGTAGGTAAAGGTCCCACTAAATCTACATGGATATTTTCAAATCGACCGCTAGCTTCGAACTGTCCTAACCCCGAAACCGTATGCCGAATAACCTTTGATTTTTGGCATTGTATGCAGGTTTTAGCCCAATTTCTTACATCTGCATTCATGCCTGGCCAAAAGTACTTGCTTGCTACTAATTTTCTAGTGGTTCGATTACCAGGATGTGCTAAATTATGAACTGCATGGAATGCTTTTTTTCTGAAGCTTACCGGTAGGTATGGCCTAGCAACGTTAGTTGATACCTCGCATGTAATTTCATCCTGCTCACCGGGCAAAACAATTCCTTTGAATTGCAGTCGCGCGGTAGGTTCTGCTATCAGCTTACTCAGCTCTCCGTCCGTCTGTTGCGCTATCGCTAATTCCGCGAAATCAAGTTCGGACAAGTAATCGTATTTACTCGCGATAATGCGTCTGCCACAATATTATGGGACCCACTAATATGGCGGATATCAGTCGAAAATTCACTAATAAAATGGAGTTGCCTAACCCGTCTAGGCGTCTCTTTATCGCTGGGTTTTTTCGAAAACGCGTGAACCAATGGTTTATGGTCAGTGTAAATTACGAAAGGTCTGCCCTCTACCAAATACCTAAAATGTTCTACCGATAAATATATTCCTAACAATTCCCTATCATAGGTGCTATACTTTAATTGGACATTGTAATATATGGCCTCTTTGATAGATGCCATAAAATATGGATATGTCATGTGACTTGTCAGTGCAGAATTAGATAAAACAATAAACGGTGGTTTCTCAGGACTCCTGAGGAGTCTTCAGGAACATTACATTGGCGACGAGGATAAATCGGATTGCGTGTGTGAAGGGAATATCCAGCAATCATATTTATTACCCATATTAAAAAAATGTCTATCGGAAAAGTGAAGGAGTTTCATGTAACGTCGGGGGTGTGGTCGTCCTACGTTGACCGTTTGAATATGTATTTTACGGTGAACAATGTGAGCGATAACCATAAGTTACCTACCTTGATAGCCGTGATGGGAGATGCTGCCTATGAGCTATTGGTCAATTTAGCCAGTCCCAAGAAACCATCGGATTTAATGTATGAAGACGCGGTCGCCATGCTACGGAACCACCTACAAACGGTACCGTCGGCATTGGCGGAAAGATTTCGTTTCAGGCAGAGGTGACAGGCAGTGGATGAAAACATTGCCAGTTATGTAGCGGAGCTAAAAAAGTTGACTCGTCATTGCAAGATTGACGACAGACAAGTCAAAGACAAAGACAAGTCATTTCGGGTAAAGAACTTTGGGTGAGCCAATATGGACCCCGCTGGCTTACTACTATTGTGACGTATGCAAGGCTAAAGAACGATTTGGTCATCAGTAATTCTATGTCCGGGGCTACCCTCCAAAAATTATTTTAACAAATATTGAAGACTACTTTTGAGACCTTATTTAAGCTAAGATAATAAAACTATCAGTTTGTAAATTAATTAATATTATAATATATATGTTCAGTTGAAGTTAGAGTTTAAAAATAAATGTTAACACGTTCACTGCGAATCGGCCCGCCACGGTGCTTACCGCCTGTGCGTACGGTAAAAACTACATCTTGCTCGCTGGTGCGGAACGATTATCTTAGGTATTTGTAGGAGTTAGACAGAGACAAATATAGATTTCGGCTCGTGGTGTCAAATGTAGATATTTGGCATTAAAACATCGTGGCGGGCTCTTTTCGACCACCATCGCACTGACGGTAAAAAACATCGCTCCTTGCGGCGGCGGGCCTATTGTGGTATATGACCGGTGCCGACCTGTTGCCGCAAGGAGCGCGCGCGCAAGCGTCGAGTCACCAGTCAGTGTTGTGCTCTCTAGATGACCGTACGCGTGCGTATCGTTATTTTATCGACAGGTATTTAAGTATGGCGCAACGCAAATGTAAAAGAAAAATAACCCTGTACAGTGATAGTGAAGATAGTTTAGATGAAAATGCACAAATATGTCCACCTGTAAAAAAAACAAACACCGTCAACCAGCAAGATTTGTATTCTAGAAAACAAGTTGATTTACCCCGCAAATAATGTACAAAAATATGACAGTGACAGTGACAGTGAAGAAATTTTTCCAAGGATAAAAAACAAAGATTGCAAAACCCTATTAGGCACAAAACATCATGCTCCAGAATCAAATACAGTTGGTAAGTTTTAGTAATTACACACATCAATATATTTGAAAATGTACGATAAAAAAGTATACCTACTTGACTTATCCTAACCTAAACTTGGCAATAGTTTTCCTCGAAGAAACTTACCTTTAGAAGAAAGTTGTTTTATACAGGATGTCATTTGGGTCGTAGTATTCATAAAGGCTGTGATTGTACTTATAAAACGCAAAAACTTTTACCATGGGACCAACCCTGAATATGCGATACAAAAATTTGCTATTCGATATAAAAGACAATATTTAATCCAACCAAAATATATGGGACACCAGATTTTTTTTTCACGAATTCACTGTTGATCCCATGGTAGGTACTTCATACTTGTAAAGTTTCGTTGAGTATATTCACATCCTGAAGGGCATACATCGACCCAAATATCACCCTGAATATACTAGGTGAATATTGCCAGTAAGTATAAGTACTTTATTGAATAGCGTGTACTTATTCATATAAGTGTTCCTTTTCCTTTAAACGTTATTATTATTTTTGGTATTTTAAGTTATTTCTCAGATTTTCATTACTTATTTGTATTAAAGCCTCGTTATGATTTCCAAAGTGGTATCGAACGACAAAACAGTTTTATCTCTTCTTCTACAAGGATATTGCTAAAGCGTTTTTTTGTCAACAGCGGACATTCACGAAAGCCCCAGTGGAAAAAAAAATCATGTTTTGAAACCTGTCTCGCATTTACATCAAACTAAAAACGGTATGTTTTAATTAACCTAATTCTTTATTTACACGAAATAATTTATTCATAACAACTTAATATGGACTTGACTAATTGAAACTTTTTACAGACTTGACGAATAACAACTTATTATGGACTTAACCAATCGGACCTGTTTACAGACTTGACATATAACAACTTAACATAGACTTGACAAGCCGGAACTTTTACAAGACTCGATCATTCGAAACACAAACAATATTTGACGAACTGAAAATAAAACGGGCGGTCATAAAACGCTTGACCAATTAAAATTTGTATCTGACTTGACGAATTGTATAATAAATCAATCAGGAGCAACCTTATTTATAAAGGATTCACTCCACTTACTTTATTTGTTTTGCATTCCAGTGTTAAAAAAAATAAAAGGCATACCTCAGATTTCAAAAGATTGTTCACCTCGCTCATCGTCACCGGACAGATTAAGTATGTATAGCTCAAGAGGATGCAGTCCTTCTCTGAACAATCTATCAGTTTCTAAGCTGATGCAAGGCCTGAATGTAAATGAAAGCCAGTATCATGACTTAATAAATCTACCGAACAATAATCGAACAATCGAAAATGAGAAACAAAAAACATGTGAAAGAAAAAATACAAAATTTTTATTCACATATTCTTTTGAAGACAGTATGTCACAACAGTTAACAGAAAATAATGAAAATGATGGTATGTGTAAGGAAAAACAAGTGTGTGAAAAAACAGCAAATTAGAAGAAAATGAGAAACAGGAAGAAACTCTAAATAAGGAAGAAGCAGACAGAGAGACAGAAGCAGAGAGGGTGAAACAAGCAGATGTAGAGGAAGAAGCCGAGAGAGTAGAACAAGTAGAAATAGAGGAAGAAGCAGAGGGAGAGGAAGAAACAGAAAATAAGGAGGAGGAAGATGTAGAAGAGAGTAATGAAGAGGAGGAAAGTAGTGACGCAATCGGTGACGATGCACTTGACGATAACGACAGTGATGAATACTCTCCTAGTGAAGTTGTATCGGATATAAACGATGTTTTAGTGGAAAGTGAGGAAAATGCACTGGACACGAGTGAAGACAGTGAATGGGAAGATATCACAGATTTGACTCCTGATTTGGAAGCGTGCACTGTAAATGAAAGCACTATTAATATTCCTATTGAAGATATATCTCCTAAAGTCATTTTTTCCTTATTTCTAACAGATGAAATAATAGATAAAATGGTTACTGAAACTAATAAATATGCGTTAAAATACACCTCAGAAAAGCAAAATAAAAACGAATTAAGAAGAAAATCTAGGTTACTGTCCTGGAAACCTACAAATGATATAGAAATGCTAAAATTTCTGGGTATAGTACTGGTGTTTAGGAGAATAAGGTCTTGATCTGTTTGCTGAGTGAAATAAAACTGATTTGCGTCTTTACTCGTAGAATATTTATTTTGAACTAACTTAATAACTAGATGAGTGGACTGTATGAATATAGTTTGAATGTATGTGTGCAGTATGCCTGTGTGTGTGATTGGTTTGCTACTAATGACTATGCAGTAATCTATTATTTATATATCTAATTAGACAACTGGTAATGGGTTTGATCAGAGTGCCTCATCTAAATGACTATTGGTCAAAACGATCATTGTATCGAAATGAATATATTGCGTCTATAATGAAAAGGGATCGATTTTTGCTATTATTAAAATTCTGGCATTTTAGTGATGATTCGTCAAACGATACAAATAAGTTAAGGAAAATTTATGATTTAACTAACATGCTCAACAGAAGATTCCAAGAAGTGTTAACACCCGGAAAATACTTGGTGATAGATGAATCAATGATACCATGGCGTGGCAGGCTTTCCTTCAAGCAATATATTAAAAACAAGACATAAGTACGGTGTTAAAATATATAAGTTATGCACTCCAGAAGGCTATACATATAATTCAATAATTTATTCCGGAAAGGGTGAAAATGGCCCTGAACGAAATCATGGTCAAGTTACGGTACTGAAACTCATTCAAGGGCTGGAGAACAAATCTCGTGAACTAATTGCAGACAATTTTTATTCTTCAATTGAATTGGCGGAAGAACTTCTATCTCGCAAAACCCGTTATTGTGGTACACTCAGAGCAAACCGAAGAGGGTTACCTAAGAAAATAGTGTCGCTAAAGTTGAAAAAGGGCGAAATCAAAGGAGCTATGAACAAAAATGGTGTTAAAGTTATTAAATGGGTTGACAAAAGGCCACTTTTGATGCTATCTTCTCGCAAAGAAGACACAGATGTGCTTGTCAACTCTGGGAGAAAAAATAGAAAAACAAATGAAGATATACAGAAGCCGACATGTGTCTTAACGTATAATAGCAACAAAAAAGGAGTAGATTTTAGCGATCAAATGTCCTCATATTATTCGCCTTTAAAAAGAGGGCTCAAATGGTTTAGAAAAGTGGGTATGGAATATTTGTTTGGCATGGCATTGGTCAACGCTTGGATCATTTACAACATGAAACATGATCAGATAGTGTCAAAGAAAGTGTTTACAGAGACATTAATAGAATCATTAACTGGAAAAAAAAACTTCCCTGGTAGTAAGTATGATGACGTGTAACATAATTATAGGTCATCGCTGAAGGCAACTGCTACATTCCTGTGTTGACGACGTTGTACACCTACAACAGAACAGGTAACTCATTGTCATATTTTGAGTTCGTTATCAGTTTTCGGTGGCTGCATGATGGTCTTCGTGTATGCGCTTTGATCTGACTTGGTTCATATTTATACTGCGATGGCCGCTTAAAGCTCTCCTGCTTGATAATCTCTGGCTCGTTTTGCACAACTAATCTCATGGTATGTAATGGAATTCTGTTTACTTACTCCTTAACCCAGAATGTGGTTATTTATTTCGGCTCGGTCCCCTGCATTTATCATGAAAATTCGCTTTTCCTGGTGCATATACGTAGCTCAAAACATACATTCATCATAACAACCCATATACGTTCCACTGCTGGGCACGGGTCTCCCCAATAAAACCCATTACAGGCTTTGGGGGAATCGGCACAATCACCACGCTTGCCAGGCGGATTTGAGCTCGCAGTAAGTAGTTGGCAAAGTACTCAGAAGTCAGACTCAGAGTCAGAGTCCCTTAGTCGCCTTGATGACACCCACGGGAAGACATAGGGTGGTGCTTTTCTAGGCCGATACCACATGGCCTACAAAACATACATAACAGTTACTAAATTGTGCTATTCATCATTACCCTTTGGCCGTGTGGTCTTGCCCTAGAATAGCACGACCCCATTTCTTCCCGCTGGGTTTCGTCAAGGCGACTAAGAGACTTTTGTACCAGAGGATGGGCAGCAGTGTCATTCCGTGTACTTTACCAACTTAATACGATCACCAATCCGCCTGGCAAGCTTGGTGATTATGCCGATTCCCCCAAGATCTGTAATGGATTTTACTGGGGAGACCCGTGCCCAGCAATGGGGCATAATATGAGTTGTTGTGATGTTTCATCATTAATTATATTAGTTGTTAACTGTAAATTACCCATATTCACATACTTTACTGCTGAGTGGGGCATGAAACCATGAACTCATACGGGAAATCACACGCAATTAACAAAAGCTTTACATTTCAGAAAATCAGGGACAAAGAGAAGAAATTGTGCGCGGTGTTATGAAAAGCTGCGTCTAACTTTAGATTGCAAGGAAGCGAAAAAGAAAGTTAAGAAAATTAAAACATATTGCAACAAATGCAATCAATCTCTTTGCGTGCAGTGCTATAAAGAAAGACACATATAAGTTCACTGTTCTTGTCTGGCTCATGTGATTCGCTTAATACATACTTTTTATTTCTTTTACAATAATTCTGTTTTATTTTCGATAACCCAAATTTTTTTGTCTGTCCCATCACTATGAAAAATACTTTCTAGTGCGATATCGGTCGTTTCCGACCTGAAATTTTCCTTGGTTGATTTCTCATTTCCTGGTATTCAGATTCAGGGGCGAAGCGAATGTAAACAAATGGGGTTAATGATCATTTTAGCAGTTTAAAAAAATATATTATACACCACATATTCGCAAAGTTATAGCTCTTTAATCTTTTCTCTCGGTGTCAGGTCAAAAAGGATTGATACGCACTGTAGAAAAGGTCGATGGATGCATATTTGGACCGCCACCGCACCAGATGAAAGTTTTAAGGATTTTTGCCGCAGTGAGCGTGTTAATTTCCGATGATTTTCAAGATATCATGGGTTTTATTTATGTTGCCGAGGCTACCCGACTCTTCCCTACCAGAAATTACTGATGAAGTCTTCGATAACATTAAAAAATACATTTTCTGATAAATCAATTAAGGAGAGGGCTGTGAAATGGGTATCATGGTTGATTTAGGGTATACTAATAAATATGATTTAATACAAGGATTTACAGATTTTTGGTGGTGGTAATCGGACACAATAAGAAGCGAAATACGCTTTAGTATTTCTTGTCAGGGGTTATATGAATTAGACTCGGCCTCACAGGGGCCATGCCTCGCCTACCGGGGTTCGTACCCTATAGACTTGGCATGTCTCCTAGTGGGGAAGCTCTCTTCCCGAGCTACCGAGCGGGTGGGCAGGTTGCTGATAGCCCACCCTGCCCCTGTACCGTGTATAGGAGCAGGGAGCGTTCGCAAAGTGAACCCCGGACAAGGGAAGGGTGGCCGGCACCAAATCCCACTGCTGGCCATCGAACCTTACCCTAAGATCCCGTCTTCCCAAAATCACCCATCCAATCCTATGAAACACTCCTTTTATGGGGCCACCAAAGCGCTGTCGGCCGGAATGTCCCACTGTCCCAGACATGTGGAGCAGAATGGCTACAGTACGGCGGTTAGCCCTCTCCCACTGCTGGCTCCTCTCAATCCCAGCCCAACTCATACCTAGACCATCCTGTGCCAAGCGCTGTCGGCCGGGTTTGCTCTGCTGTCCCAGACATGCGGAGCGGGCCTGCCACAGTACTGCGGCCAGCCCCTTCCCTTCCCTTCCCATCCTAGCCTACCCTATATAGAAACCCACATGCCAGGCGCTGTTGGCCGCAATGCACCGCTGTCCCAGACATGCGGAGCAGACCTGCTACAGTACCGAGCATAGCCCTTTCTCCATCCCGGCCCAACTCCACCATCCTTTGCCAGGCGCTGTTGGCAGGAATGCACTGCTGTCCCAGATATGCGGGGCAGACCTGCTACAGTACCAAGGCAAAGACCCTCACCCTAGGCCAGCCTACCCTGGTTACCTGCCAGTCCCCCCTTCTTTTTCGACCCTACCTACCCCCATAATTACAACCACCTGTGACCAAGTGGTTGTAGGCCCTGTCATCACACAACAAGTAGATGGCGGGTTGGGGAATGGTCACCTGCGCTAGGACCTGCGCAGTTGAGCGCCGTACGCGGGGATGAAGGAATCCTGGGGGGTTGAGCAGATCGGCGCTGG
This sequence comes from Acronicta leporina, assembly GCA_947256265.1. NCBI lineage: Eukaryota > Metazoa > Arthropoda > Insecta > Lepidoptera > Noctuidae > Acronicta > Acronicta leporina. The sequence goes on along the minus strand of OX366532.1, from coordinate 11,165,589 downwards.
CGGTAATGTGTCCGTGATGCAACACGCCCCTTTTGGTCCGGATTTCAAGCAAAACGGTAGCCTTATCTTAGAGCCACAGGTAAGGAAATGGCCAAGGTGTCCCGTCAGAGGGCCACAGGCTAGGTTCGTGGGGTCTGTATGGCCCTCCTTCAGAGGATCATGCAGTGGTGAAGGTCATGCTGACGGCGCAAGGGAGGGTTGATCAGATCGGTTGGAGCAGGCCTGTTTCAGCTCCGATCGCCAACCCAAACGAGTGCCCGATGTCGCGCTGTAAGCCAGCCCCGCGTGCCTATATCCCTTCGGTAGTCCTAACGTCTTATAAGGCGTTCCCAACGTTGCAGGCTCCATGGAGGGTGGGAGCCGAAGGGATGAATTTTATCTTATATTTAACATGGACTTCAACAGGCCAAATATTACCGGTGCAAGTGGAAACTTGGCGAAAGCCGAGGATACACCTGCACAACGCGCTACAAGCGCATCTTCAGCCAAAGCTGACAGCTCCGCGGCTAACACTGCGAGCGTCAGTGCAGGCTCTACAGGCAAAGGCCCAGACACGGGGAAACCTGGGTCCGGGGCCAAATACGCCACCAAACGCGGCACTCTGGCGCTGGGTAAAACCAGTACCAGACCACGCAAAAATACCACGAGGACTTTGGCGCTGGGTAAAACCAGTACCGGTCCCCGTCCATCCACGAAGATTTCGGCGCTGGATAAAACCAGTACCGGTCCTCATGCGCAGCAGGAGGCTAAGGCGCTGGACAAACCAAGTGCCTGCAATAAGGCGCTTGGGGAAGCCAGTACCGGCCCCCAGCACACAGGTAAGGCGTCCCAGGACGACAAACAACAGGTGGCCGGATCGGAACACAGTGAGAAGCTCCGCCGCATTGAAGACGCCTTTTCTGCCGACTGGCAGATAGTAAGCCGCAAAAAGAAGGGTTCAGGCCCCAAAACTCCCCAGCAAAATGAAAAACCTGCAGGGGTGGCGGCTACTGCCAGTGGCAAGAAGAGGAGGAAAAACAGGAAGCAGCGGAACAAAGCTCGGGAAGCTAGCACCGCTGCAACCAGCACACAGGCTACACCCACCGCCCCAGTAAACCAGAACTGTGGGAAGCCTGTCTTCGGTACCGGTAAGCAAACGCAGACGCACGAAGGTGCAAACCGGCCGAAGCCGAGCGAACCACTAACCGGAGCTGGGGCGGGGTCATCAGCCCCAAACGAACAGGCGGCAAAGCAATCCGGTTGGAGGGCAGAAGCCGCGGCCAAACGAACTCTCAATGAGTCGGTCTCACCTCGTGGGGACAACAAGAGGCCGCGTCTTGACCCCTCCAAAAGGAGTGCTAACAAAAGCTATGCCCATGCCGCCAAGACACCCCTATGCGTTGCAATTACTTGTGAACGCACGGGGCAACTCACAAAGGATATAGCAGAGAGGGTACTGGCTGAGTTGCAGAAGAAGATAATCTGCGAAGCCCGGACCCTCAAAGACAATCAGCCCGGGCCAGTTTTCAATGCAAAACCAATGTACAATGGGTTATAGCTGTTACCTGACCCACCTTAAAAATTTACGAATTTGAAACCTCTGCTTGTGATATTACGGGTTATTCAATTTGTATGAGGTAATCAGACTAGCGCTACTCGATGACAAATAAAATAATAATACAGACTACCTACTAAGCAATTTTGATCTTTCGACTTGTTCAAGATAGGCAAATATTATAAACTACAGTTGTGCCAATTTGATCTTTAACACGTAACGTTAGGGTAGGTAATCTTTGAATATTGTTTTGTCACATGATTGAGCAGTTTTTAATTTCAAAAATACTTGTTAAGGTGATTTGGTCTGGTGGTTGCAACAGTGTATCTATGTTAGCGTGGTTATGAGTTCAAAACTAGCCCTGCGCTTCTTTTAGCTTTTTATGTTTACAATATTCAAATATATTGTTTTTTGAATTCCAAATGTTTTTATATGATATTTAAATACTATTTAAATAAAAATAACAACAGAAATGAAAAACATTAATTATTATGATAACGATTTTATTAAATATAGAATACACAATTACTTGTCATAGTTATATAATTATATATGTATATTATATTATATATACTTATATTAAAAAGCAAAAACGTAAAAAGAAGTTTTAATACTTATGAAAGCTTGATTTTTTTGATTAAAGTTGTTACTTACTAAATATTTTCTTTGTTTTAAAGTTGCCTATAAAATACCCATTTTTATTTTTAAAGTAGGTAATTAATCTAATACATACCTACTTTAAACAGTAGTCAATGTAGTGAATCAACATGTTAAATGTTTAGAAATATAATATAATATTTCTATTTTTATAACAATAGCATCACCACATAAACTATCATACCTACTTTAAAACTTATGTGACAATAGCACTATACTTTGACCTACTTTATAGGTTTCTAAATATTTATATAATAATAGTTATGATCGCAAAAGGACATGCTTAATCACTGTAAGAAACACTTCCTTAGAAATTGTGATAACAACTATTGATTTAACACACTGACACATAAGTAAGTATTGTTAACTCCAGTGGAGCACCATCTCTTTCTATAATTTGTTGCAAGGGGCTTCGCATGCCGCACATCATGTTTCAGCAAGCATTACTTCCTCTCATAGGTTCCCATGTTGAAGTCACAAGTTGTGCCAAATTTTCTTTTGTCCTGACTTCTAATGAATCCCAATTTAAAATCATTTGACCCCACAAATTTTCTATTGGGTTTAGGTCAGGCAGGGCTTTTAGATGGCCAATTTATTGTCTTGACACCTTCTTGACTGGCCAGCCAATTTTGCACCACAGCAGCTCGGTGTATGGCGCAATTATCTTTCATGAAGAAAATATCCGTGTTGTCACGTAATATTTCCAAATATTAGTGACTACATTTCCCGTTTCTTCAAAACGTCACCACACCACAATCTGACGGTATTTCTCTGAAACAAAGAAGGCATATAAAAATAGGTTTGATTAAAGCAATAGCTAGGTATAATAATGAAATTTAAAATTATAAAAATACACTTACTGCTATATAAGTCTCCTAGCAATTTCTCTGATGCCAACATTCTCATCATGTAAATAGTTTATTTTGTATTTTAAATAATCACAGACAATGACATGATAATAAAACTACTACAAAACATAAATAAAAAAATTGGAAAAATACGTTGTTTTTCACAATTTAGTAAGGCAAGGTAAAAAGTGTTCGCGCGTAGTCACTGCAATTGTGCGTAGACTGGCTTTAGCTTTGTTGTCACGGTTTATTTTTATTTTCCTACCCTAAAACTTAGTAACATTTGAATACCAGTTTTATAATGAACGCGTATTTGTCTTTCATCTACCCACTTATTACAAGTTAAGTGAAAATATAACCAAGTTAGAAACTTTATATTTGGAGAATGTGTCCGTCTATAGTTCTTTACAATAATGTAAGAAATACTTCTTGAATAAATTCTAAATTGAAAACAAAATAATATACGCCATGCAGGATTTGAACTCGCATCTTGCTCGTCTCAGTCTTACACACGAACCACAAGACCAGATCTACTTGTGTGTATTAATTAAAATAAGCTATTAGTAGCAATGACACTAATTATATTATCGAAGATAAACCTTTAGTCTTACAGCATAAAAATCTAAATTGAATAACAAGTAGTTATAAATATCCTAACGCAAACGTTTTGCGTATCTGTATTATTATTATATTCGTTCATTGAATAACTCTTAATGTAACAAGCAGAGGGTTAAAATTCGTCCGTTTTTAGGGTGGGTCAGGTAACAGCTATAACCCATTGTACATGGAGTGGAACGCTGGTGCAGGGAATTTGACTTATCAGTGAACCCAACCAAAACTGAATTAGTAATGTTCACCCAAAAACGATCACTAGGGCCATATCGTTTACCCAAGTTGTTCAATACGGAACTCCGACTGTCCACCGAGGTCAAGTACCTTGGTGTCATTCTTGACAGTAAGCTTAAATGGAGCAACCATATCGACAGCAAAATAAACAAAGCATGCATCACGTTCTGGCAGTGCAAAATAATGATAGGGAAAAGGTGGGGGTTATATCCAAAAATTATCCAGTGGCTCTACAGAACAGTGATCAGACCACTTCTGACATATGGCGCCATAGTATGGTGGCCCAGGACAAAGACCGTCTCTGCAACAAACAAAATACAGAGATTCCAAAGACTGGCGTGTCTAGCCACCACTGGCTGCATGCGAACCACTCCAACTGCAGCACTCGAGGTGATGTTAGACTTACCGCCGCTACACCTGTACATACAACAGGAAGCAGTAATGGCGGCGGTGCGTTTAAAAGCAATATCGCTCTGGAAAAACAGCGGCACGCGACATACAACAATTTTAGAAGAACTCTTCGATGAACACCCAATTTTGAGAGCGATCAACGATCGCAAACCGAAGGAAATCATTTTCGACTAGAAATACAAGATTCAGCTTCATGAAGACCATCGTTGTGAGGGTCTAAACCCTACAGAACTTAACATCTTCACAGACGGATCTAAAACTAGTAAAGGCACCGGATGCGGGATCTTCTCAGAAGATCTAAACGTGCGGATGTCCATACCACTAGGGACCTATAACACAGTTTTCCAAGCTGAATGTATGGGCATCCTATTAGCAGCATCAGCCATTGCAGCAAGGGAGGTGAAGGACCATTCCATCCGTATACTCTCGGACAGCATGGCAGTACTACTAGCTCTCGACAGTCACACAGCAAACTCGGGGCTAATAATCGAATGCCACCAAAGACTAAATCAAGTAGGTGTGCAAAACGAAATAACTATCCAATGGATCAAAGGACATAGCAACTCTCGAGGCAATGATGCAGCAGACGAGCTTGCTAGAAGGGGGTCGAGCATGGATGCCGTGGGTCCCGAACCCATTATACCCCTCCCCTTCGTCCAGATACGTACTATTGTAAGACAACGCACCAGGAACTGGCACAGCAGGTACTGGTTGAATCATGGGGAGTGCAGGCAGGCAAAGGAGGCACTCCCTGACATAGACGGACGCGTTACTAAACAGTTACTGCGACTGTCAAAGCAACAATTAAGAACAGTCACGGCAGCCCTCACCGGCCATGGTTGTTTTAATAAACATCTTTCTGTTGTAGGTGTTACAGACAGCCCCCTGTGCAGAGCCTGCCTGGGGGAAGACGATACAGCGGCCCACGTGCTCCTACATTGTCCAGGGGTCGCCGCATACAGGGCAAAGTACCTCGGTAAACCGAGTACTCTCCGAGAGATCGTCAGCAACATGAACCGCTTGCTGGCCTTTCTTGAGGAGTTAGGGTCGCTCGAGTAGATAATTCTTCCCACCCGCACGCAAAATACGCGCTTTGTCGTGGAGTTGCGGAAAACAGCCCGCTATACCATACCATACCATATATGAATTAGAAAATCCCCATAGCACATTTTTTATCATCGAAGACTCAGATAAATTAAGATCAATTGTTGATTCTGTGATTAATACATTATTTGAAGATGGCAACAGTTTGTGTAACAACTGTTACACATCAACACCATTCAGATAATTAATATTCAATTGATCAAGCCACGACAAATGTAAAGTTGATTAAAAATTTGGGAGCAAATCTATCCTTGTCTTTTTAAATAGACGTAAGATTTATGCGATTTTTAACACACCCCATTTGATTTAAATTGTTAGAAATAATTTAGTAAATAGTGGTTTTGAATTAGACGGCAATCTGATTTCATTCAATGATATAATCAATGTCTATTATTATAGATATTTATTGCTTGTATGTATATTTAGATACAAGCAATAAAAGTAAATATTTAAATAAACTGAGGGCAGTGAACAATTTCAAAGTATGAAAGTAAAACCAGCTAGACAACTTTTAAGTAATTAGGTGGCTTGAGCAAATAAAACTGCCATTGAGACAAACTGCGATTGCGTAGAGTTAAAAAGTAGTACTGCAAAACACAGCTGATTTTTTTCAATTGTGTAATTATTTATTTTTTTAAATTAAAAAAATAATAATCAATTGTACATGTGGTAGAATTGTACAGGTGTGCAATCACAAATAATCAGCCTACTGCTACAAATCAAACTTTGATCAGAAGTTTAGTAAATTAATCAAAATTACATAATCAGCAACGAATTACTCGTCCTCCGCACTGTGATCGTATAATTCAAACTAACCATGCTGTACTTCAACTCTCGGACGAAGAATTCACAGCAGGCAATAGCGTTAAATTTATAATCACATCGATTAAATCAAAATGTTATTGAAAATGTATTTGGTATTCGATCAAATTTGTTAAATAATTCAATGAAATTTGAAACCACATGTTCTGATCCAATCATAATCACCTGTTATAGAAAAAGGCGAGACAGCAGTTACGTCCGCTAATCTACTTTAGTACAGGTATAAAGTATAGGTACTATTATCAGATAGCACTAAGGAATTTAGGTTACACAGTTGCATTCAAAATGGAGACATGCTCGTACTTAGAAATTATTAAGCAGCAAATGATTGTATTTTACGAACAGAACGAATTGAAATTAAAAGGCATAAGAGTGACGGAAGGAAAATAACGTGGAAAATAAGTTGTGCCCGAAAAATATAAATGCGATGCAAAGGGCATTAGTGGAAAGTAGTCTGGATATCGGCTTTCCAGGTATTGCAATTGCGATACGAAGGGAAAGTGCTGTGGATTCGACAAAAACTATTTTGAAAGATGGAATGACCTTTGGAAATTGTGGCTGGGAGCTGGGTACATCAAACGCCTTGTCTTGTGCGCTGATACAATATGGATTTATCCCCTTGGCTATACCAAGCCATAAGAAAAATTGTCGCTTGCCTGTGCGGTAATTTTTCTTATATGATCATCAGTCTGTGTCAGTCCGCGGCCACGAACGCCTCGAATTCGTAAAGCTCCGTACAAACTTTTTAACAAAAGTGGTATTTTTATGTTATGGTCTCGTGCAATATACCAAAAGTTGCGGCTTTGCGCGGCACGTGTGATGGTGAATTTGCGTTGTGAGTGGAAACTCCCAGTGAAAATTTATTGAAGAAAAACTGGCAAAGTTGGTGCGGTATTTCAGAACATTTTATCGTTTTTCCAACATCACTTGGCGGACACGGAGGCAATTCTTTTGACACTACGCGACCGAAGATCCACCCTTGCACTCACGAGATATTGACCGAAATAGAAAATGTATAACCTAAATTACCACCACGTGGTCAGCGATCTGAAGGTCTCAGAGGATCCATATTTTGACGATGATTGTACCCAGATAGGACGAGCTCATTCAAATTAGAAGACTTGAACTTGACTTGACCTGCTTTACCCGAAAATCTTCAGGCAGGACCATATTTTTTAGTGTGTCATTTCGGCGAGTTCAAGTATATATTTGGTTGGTTTCATCTAAGGTGTCTTTGAATTCATAGGTAAATTACGTCTAAAGTAGACAGGAAAAAACCATTCTCTAGTCTAGAAAAGGACTTATTCCTAAATATTATTTTAAAATATGATGCTATTTTGGTTTTATCTAAATTATAGGTATTTACCGCTCCCCTTCCTTTGTAAATTTAAGCAAATTTCTTGCATCTCTGGATTTAAATTTATGTAAGATGAACTACTCAAGAATAGTATTGTTAGGAGATTTAAACATAGACCTACTATCGACTTCCCCTATTTCAGATAATTTAGCATACTAATGTTTGATGGCGCAACACGGTTTACTTCCTGCAATCACAAAACCTACAAGAGGTGCCACTTGTTTAGACCATATATTTATCAAAAGCAGGGAGTCAGTTCTAGGAGTAGTGGCAAAATGCGCGATAACAGATCATGATGTTGCTATGATAGGTTTAAACACACAAAAGATTAAACCAAATAGGAGTAAGAGAATAATTATGAAGACTGATTTTGAGAGCGTGTACGCTGAGCTACAGAAGACAGACTGGACGACTGTAACCAGTAAAACAGACGTCAATGAAGCACTAACCCTTTTCAACCATCGAATCAGTTCGGCGATAAACGCTCACACAGGTTTAATTAACACCTCATATAATTACTCCTCAGCGGCTTCACTACGATGGTTGAAACATATAACGAAGAATCGTTTGCGTCAACCAGAGTATTTGCAGGAGCATTTAATTGCACTTTGCAAACGGTCCGAAATGCGTTGCATCGTGCGGGCATTCATAATAGGAAACCGGCTCGCAAAATTATATTAAGCGAAGCCCATAAACAGGCCCGAGTTCGCTTCGCGCGAGATTATCGAGACTTCGATTTTTCACACGCGATATTTTATATATATTTTTTAGTTTTTTTTTAAAAGTGTAATTCAAAATAGTTATTTTTATGGATGTGGACAGGTATTTATTTAGAGACGATTATATCCACATGATCGAACATTTTTTAATTTGGCCGTGGGTGTCAACCCATTTTATACTATCCAATAGGTGCCTTAATTGTGACATAGAGTTTATTATAGTGCCGGGTCAGCCGGAACATTTTATTGTGGACCTAAGTTTTGGCTTAAATATAGACTATATGATAAATAGTAATTATTGTTGGTGTCCAATCTGTGAAATGTGTAAATACGAACATTATTTACCGGACGAGTGTGAATTTTGCCTAGATAATTACTAGTTGCCTCAGGTAATACTCAAAATATACCTTCTAATTTATTATTTTTAAACAAAGGTTTTAATTCTCAGTTGTATATATTGTATACTTAGTTGCAATTACTACTGCCATGAATCTAGAATGTGTGTGTGTGAATTATAGCAGATATACAAATTGTGAAAAACCACTTGAGATTTGAATTTGGCGGGTTCATGTGAATGGTCAGCCATAATGTAAAATTAGGTAATTCTTTCTATATGATACCGCTCATAGTGTCGATTTAGAGAATAGTTCACATATCAGGTTAGTACGGGTTTTATAGGGAATGTTGCTGAGTACGACAGGTAGAATCACCACTTATTATTTAAAAAGCTCCTCATGCCAAACAAAATGCTTGTGTTACGAGTGGGTCATCGGTAGCGTAATGGGTAGGCTTCGAACCAGCAACCACATGATCGCAAGTCCGAAGCCCAATGCCACTACGCCATTAGGCTGCCTGATTCAAAAGGAAGGTTTTTATTTAACATCACGCTACGACTCTTAGGGACGGGGCAACGTGAGTGAAACCGCGACCGCGCGAACACATCTTTATTACTTAGGCCATAAAGTATAAAAACGTGAAAAACATGCAGCCGCGCAGCCGCCGTGAATTGACTGCGCGTTTGAAGATCATTAAGCCAGTGAGCGTCCTAAGAGAGCTTAGTCGATCTTATTCATAATAATTATTATAAAATGTCTGTCTTCTTATCCAAGATCCAGGAAATGCAAAATCTGCTAAAACAGATGGGAGAGGATATCTCTGACAAGTTTGTTATTACAAAGGTGCTAATGTCACTGCCTGATGAGTATCGATATTGTGTGTCAGCGTTGGAGTCTGCACCTGACGATAAGAAGACCATTGACAACTTGGTGGCCAGATTGCTGATTGAAGAGGAGAGGGTGAAAGAAAAGAACGAGTATTCCCAGCAAACTTCATCCAGTGCGTCCGTGGCGAATAATGTAAAGTGTTATAAGTGTGGTAAAACGGGACATTATCAGAGTGAGTGCAGAAACAATAAAAATAACAGTAAACCAATCGTGGATAGTGATAATAACTGATATTATTGTGGCAAGTTCGGTCATTATATGGCGCAGTATAGGTTTCGAAAACAAAAGGCTATTAAGACTGAAAACAAAACGAAACAAAAAGAGTAATGCATTTGTAGTGTCTAAGCTCGTCAAATGAACTGCATAAATCAAAGTGGCAAGTGGACTCGGGTCCTAGTAAGCACATGTGTCGAGATCGCGCGATGTTTTTATCATTCTCAAATAGCTCTGAACAATCAGTGATCATCGGTAATGGCGCGAGAATTAGTGCTTTGGACAGGTGGCGGTACAAGTTCTGATCGAGACCGAATGGATTGATACGGTCATAGACAATGTGTTGTACGTCCCGGAATTAAAGTCAAACTTATTTTCGGTCAATCGTGCCACAGACAAAGGGTACGTCATAATGACAGATGTCAGTTCATGCAAAATTTACAAAAATAACAAGATTTGTGCAGTGGCAATCAGAATTGGAAATTCGTATTATTTGGAATTACGAAATAAACATTATAAACGTGAGTACGAGATGGCAAGCACTGCTACACTAGTGCAAAGTGATTTAAATCAGTGGCACAAAAGGCTTGCGCATCAAAACTTTGTTTACGTGAAAGATATTCTTCAATAATACAATGTTGATGCGAAACAAACAACTAAACCTGAATGTGAAAGTTGTTTAGTTGGAAAGATACACAGATTACCATTCAACAAAAGTGAGTATGTGAGTACAAGGACATGTGAGCTAATCCATACTGATACTTGTGGTCCAATGAAAGAAGCATCTATTGGTAGGTCGAGATATTTCGTGTTAATGAAGGATGACTATTCTAACTTCAGAAGTGTGTACTTTGTGAAAATAAAATATGAGATCAAACATTGCATTGAGAATTTCATTAATAAGGCCGAGAACTTAACTGAAACAGAGTACAGAACTGGAAACAGAGTGAAGTTGTTTAAAAGCGACAATGGTCTGGAATTTGTAAACAAAGACGTGAAGGAAATGTTTGCACAACGTGGAATAACACAACAGTTTTAAAAAAGTATGTATTGTCGCTAAATCAAAATTGATTAGTAGACAACTAATCAAATCTGATAATAAAATTAAAACGGTTTGGAAAATAATTCGGAAACGGGAAATAAACAAAAACAGGACACAGAATTTAATTTGGAAATAAACAACAATGCAATTACAGACAAAGCAGAAGTTGCTAACGCTTTTGAACAATACTTCACTAATATTTCGATCGAGGTCACGAAATCTTTACATTCGTCCTGGTTAGTAGCTGAGTCTTTAGCAAAGACTTTCTTCAACAGAGACATTCCAAATTTTGAATTTAGTCAAGTATCTCCTCCTTTGGTTATAAAAGCGTTTAAAAGTTTAAATGCTGGTTTGAATGCTGGAAACAGGGTGAACGGAGCGTTGCATGCTTTTATGAGGAGTCAGAAAGTGTCCAAGTCCACGTTTGGCTGTTCATGGAAGCGTGTTAGTACCGACACTAATGTATGGTAGTGAAAGTTGGGTGTGGCAGAAGAAGCATAAAAGTAGAATAAATGCAGTTGAGATAAGAGCTTTGAGAAGTATGATTGGAGTGAAATTGAGTGACAGGATAAGAAATAGTGTGATAAGGGAACGTTGTGGTGTGAATGAAGATGTAGTGACTAAAATCGAGAAAGGTATGTTGAGATGGTTTGGTTATGTTGAAAGAATGAATGAAAGGAGACTGACTAAACAGATATACGAGAGTCAAGTGAATAGGGATGTAGGAAGGGGAAGGCCTAGGCGAACGTTCCGAAATCAGATTGAGGACGTTTTGAAAAATGGCTTGGTCAAGAGTACCCTAAACCGACGTTAATGTATGAAAAGATTGATGAGTGTGGATGAAGCTAAAGAGGTATGTCAGAATCGTAGCAAGTGGAAGTATGTGGTCTCTGCCTACCCCTACGGGAAAGAGGCTTGACTTTATGTATGTATGTATGTATGTAATTTTGGCGGGACCAGGTGTACAAATGATAAACTTATTATGGTTGATGAGAAATCTTTTTATATTTCAGTCGACGTGTAAAATTGTGATCTTTTGTTTTTTAGTTTTTTCGTTGCGATGACGACTTGTCACAGACAATGAAATGTCTGTGGATGGTACCACAGATTAGGATGCCACATTACTCCCCCTCAAGCGAAGCGTACGTTTGGCTTCACCAAGCGGCCGGATCTTGTCACGTAGGCATCACGCTGATAAGATGGTGCTGATGACGTTGAGGGTGGTGCGGTTGCTGTTGTTGAAGTTGTTTTAGTGGTAGTGACTAGTGTGTCTTCATCGTTGTATAGGTGGGCAGGCTTCAATCTGTCCATTGACACGACGGCAGTGCGAAGAGGTAGTTGTAGTGTGAAGTGTTTGCCGTCATTACTGCGTTTCAACACTTTGTACGGGCCATCATATGGTGGTGTGAGTGGCCTGCGCACAGAGTCATTGCGCACAAACACATGTGTACAAGTTGAGAGGTCTTTGTACACGAATATGTTTTTGTTCGATGTATGGGCTCTTCCTGTCGGTCATAGCAGGGACATTGTTTCAGTCAGCTGCCGTACGAATTCTGCATCTTCAATGTTCGGCGTTGTAGGCACGAAGAAATCCGACGGGATTCGTAATGTTGTTCCATATGTCATTAGGGCCGGGCTGACTGAAGTATCTTCACGCATAGCAGTACGTAGTCCAAGCAGAACTGTAGGTAATTCTTCACTCCATTGCGTGCCGACGGCTCTAGCCATCAGTGCTGACTTTAGTGACCGGTGCCAGCGTTCGATCTGTCCATTCGCCTGTGGGTGGAATGCAGTGGTACGTATGCGAGTGATACCGAATTTCTTCATCAGCGAGTTGAATAATGTTGACTCAAACTGTCTGCCTTGGTCTGTAGTGAGTCGTAGTGGGCAACCAAATCGTGAGATCCACCCTTCGTACACGGCTCTCGCAACTGTTTCGGCTGTGACGTCAGAAGTGGGTATAGCTTCTGGCCATTTAGTGCAGCGGTCAATGATAGTCACTAGGTATCTATAGTCTTTAGATGGTAGTAGCGGTCCGACTATGTCTACGTGAATGTGTTCGAACCGCGCTGCTTCTTGGAATTCGCCGAGCGGGGTGACGACGTGTCGATGAACTTTGGCGCGCTGACATCCGACGCATGCCTTTGCCCATACACCCACATCTCTGTTCATTGACGGCCAGAAGAACTTCGATGCCATGATTTTTCTTGTTGTTCGTACTCCAGGGTGACTTAATTCACGTTGAGCTTGAAATGCGGCAAAACGATAAGTTCGTGGTAGGTACGGTCGTAAGTTAGATAAAGATGTTTCACATAGTATCGGGCGTTGCACTCCGGGTATGTTGATGCGAGTGAATTTGAGATTAGGGTTTTTCATGCATGATTCCAGTTCAGTGTCAGTCTCTTGGTCTTCAGAAAGTTGTTGATAATTGATAGATGAGTTGAGTGGTTGAACTTCCGCGATTTTTGATAATGCATCAGCCGCTTCATTCCGGTCGCCGAGAATATATTCAATCCTCGTGCAGAATTGACTAAGGTAGTGTAGCTGTCGCTCTCGTCTAGGCGGGTCACTGCTACTTGGCGTTCTAGTCAGCGCGTATGTCAGCGGTTTGTGGTCCGTGCAAATCGTGAGTTCATTGCCCTCTACCAATCGACGTAAATTCTTAACAGCTGTGTACATTGCTAGTAGTTCGCGATCGTACACACTGTATCTTCTCTGTGTATCACTCATTGTTTTCGAGAAGAAAGCGAGTGGTCTCCAAATGTTATTTATTTTCTGTTGTAGCACGGCGCCCATGCTCGTGTCGGATGCGTCGGTAAGTAGGCATAGCGGCGCGTTTGGTACTGGGTGCGTCAGTGTAGTTGCCTCGAGAATGCTTTTACGGCATTTTTCGAAGGCTTCTTCTGATTCAGGCGTCCATTGTATAGGTGATTTGTCGTTCTTCTTACTATTGTGTAGGTACTTATTAAGTAGATTTTGATGTTCGGCTTGATGTGGTAGGCAGCTGCGGTAGAAATTAATCATGCCCAAAAATCTTCTTAATTCTTGTATGTTTGTTGGTTTTGGGTATTTTACTATGGCTTGTATGCGTTCTTCAGCAGGTTTGATTCCGTCGGGTGTAACTTCATAGCCGAGAAATTGAATCTTGTTCTTGCCAAACTCGCACTTATCAATGTTAAGTGTGACACCGTATTTGTCGAGTCGTTCCAGTACTTGCCGTAGATGGCGCTTGTGTTCCTCTTCATTATTCGAATGTACAAGCAAATCGTCGACGAAGCAAAATACCATGTCATCTAAACCGCGTAGTACCTCGTGCATGAATCGTTGAAATGTCTGGCCAGCGTTTCGTAGGCCGAACGTCATACAATTAAAATCGAAGAGCCCGAACGGAGTTATAATGGCTGTCTTCGCAGCGTCTTCTTTGTTCATGGGAATCCCATAGTATGCCATTTTCATATCAAATTTTGAAAAGATTTTCTTCCCGTGTAATTGGTACGTAAAATCTTGAATTCGTGGAATGGGGTATCGGTCAGGTACAGTCACGGCGTTAAGTCGCCGGTAATCGCCGCATACACGTAGTGAGCCATCCTTTTTCTTAACAACGTGCAGCGGACTGGCCCAAGGACTATTTGACGGCTTGCATATACCCATGTCCATCATCTTCTCGAATTCTAATTTTGCAGCTTTATATTTATCTGGAGGTAGGGGGCGTGGCCGTGAGTATATAGGTTGGCCAGTGGTTTCAATGCGGTGGGTTACTTCGTGTTTTGCTGGAGTCTTGAGGGACATGGGTCGTAGAACATCCGGGAATATCTTGAGGATGTCGTGGTATTCATGTTGACGGTTGATCATGTAGACGGCTTGCTCGATATTTCTAATCTGAATGGCATTTACGCTGATGTCGGTTACACGGTCGACGAGTTTACGACGATGAAGATCGACCAGTAGTTTGTGGTTGACGAGGAAATCGGCGCCCAGTAGAGATGTCTTCACGTCAGCCACGACGAATGTCCACTTAAAACTTCTACGTAAACCTAAGTTGAGCTCGATAGTGCGCTCTCCATAGGTACGTATCTCCGTGCCGTTTGCGGCGAATAATTTGTATGTATTTTCTGTTCAAATTTTTCTTATTCCTTGCCGCCAAAACTGATATATCGGCTCCGGTGTCGACTAAGAATCTCTCCCTGCTGTTGATGTCAATGATGCATAGACGGTGGCTTTTCTGGTTTACATCGATTCCCGCCGGGTAGTTGGTTGAGCCACATTACCTTGAGAGCCTCGTCGGTCAGGAGCTTCCCACTCAGATCTCGCATCTTGCGAAGAAGCTGACTGGGTTTTTGGTCGCCGAGTTCTAAGCCGCTTAGTAATTTTTGTAACTGGCGATGGTCGGATTCTTGATAGGTTGATATTAGTCTGTCTTTGAGCGTCTGGTACTTTCCGGTAAGTGGCGGGTTCAGTATGATGTCGGCAATCTGTTCTAAATCGCTGCAGCCGAGTAATGGTACCACAAGGTTGAATTTCTGTTCCTCTCCGATCTTGCTAGCAGCGACGGCGGCATCAAATTGTGCAAACCATATGCGGGGGTTTTGGCGCCAAAATGCTGGTAGACGAGCAGGCAGTGAAATTGTTGCCACGTCGCTCTTGACCGTGGTAGTTCCTTGGGCATCGCAGAAATTTTCAGCTTGATCCTTCGACATGATGATCTTGACGGTTCTTCTATATGGAGATAGTAGGTATGGGTCTTGATCACGTCGGTTCTTTGGATTACTTCGGTTCTTCAGATCACGTCGGGGTCACCAATTTGGCGGGACCAGGTGTACAAATGATAAACTTATTATGGTTGATGAGAAATCTTTTTATATTTCAGTCGACGTGTAAAATTGTGATCTTTTGTTTTTTAGTTTTTTCGTTGCGATGACGACTTGTCACAGACAATGAAATGTCTGTGGATGGTACCACAGATTAGGATGCCACATAATAATAAAAAAAAAACAAGATTGATAGGGCACATCTGTACTGAAAGTACTGAATTCAATAATTAACAATATCGCTCCGATCCTTGCTAATATATTTAATCGTTGCATTAAGACAGGAACCTTTCCAGAGTAAATGAAACAATGTAAAATCATACCAATTTTCAAATCGGGCTGTAAAGCGAATCGCTCTAATTATAGGCCCATTTCTGTTGTTCCCGCTTTAAGCAAAATATTTGTAAAACTGATGCTTAATCAAATGATAGCACATTTTCATGTAAATAAGATCTTGCATGATCAACAGTTTGGCTTCACGAAAGGTAGGTCAACGTCTGATGCTATGATATTTTAGAAGCTTGGGAGGGGTCATAGGATGCCATAGGACATTGCCATCTTCTGTGATCTTGCGAAGGCTTTTGATTTTATAAACAGGACTTGTAAATGTGAGTACATTGTAGCATGTCTAAGTGGACACCTAGTTATATATACTTTGACGATGTGTGTGTTTTCCACATAGTTTATTATTTATTTTTTATATCGACGTCACTTAGACATTAATGTTCACACAAGCTGCTATCGCAATATTGTGCCTGCGTGAAGATTGATACCTTATTTATTTTAAAAGAGTGTCCATGGAGTTCCTTGCCGGATTCTTCTCCATAGGATCAACCTTTTGGAACCGTGCAACTAGAAGCATAACGTTTCATAAATGCTTGTAATATGTAATATGCTTATTTGAAATAAAAACATTTGAACTTGAACTTGAACATTATTATGAACAATTTATCAAACCTGAAGTCGTGAAATGAAGGGAACAGCTGTTTTTCTCCGCAATTTCGGGCTGGTCATCCCACAGTAAAATTTGTTCATAATTATGAGTGCAATGACCCTTTAGAGGTTATCCAAGGGACACCTACTAGAGTATACATATACATACATATAGGTATAGCTATATATGGTCTTTATTAGTTCCGGGGCCAAAATCCAAGTGGCGCTAGTTGTCGATCAGGTCGCCTCAAAATTCCCGAAGAGGGCGAAGAGGGCCTCTTTTCCCTATATATTATTATACTCTTTGGTTACTTATGTAGGTGACTTAGTGCACATGAATCTGTGTGGTCCTATTGAGGAAACATTTTTAGGAGCTAGTAAATATATTTTATTAATAAAGGATGACAGGTCTATCTACAGAACAGTTTATTTTATTAATAGCAAAGATGAGGTTAATCATAATATTAAAAATTACATACGAGAGGTTCAAACGCGAAAAGGTAAAATTATTAAATGTTTCAAGAGTGATTACGGTAAAGAATTTATTAATAACAAGTTAACAGATTTATTTAAAGAATTAGGGATTAGACACCAGGTCACAGTGCCGTACACGCCTCAGCAAAATAGTAGGGCTGAGAGAGAGTTCAGGACCTCTATGGAAGCCACCAGAACAATGGTAGCAGAGATTAAGTTAGGGAAACGCTTCTGGGCAGAGGCCGCTAATACTGCTGTCTACGTTTTGAATCGGACTGGACCAAGTCCAGTAGAAGGTAAGACCCCATATGACATGTATTATGATAAGAATGGTTTTGATATTAGTTACTTGAAAGGAAGTTTTGGTAGTGAAGTATGGGCTTATGTACCTAAGGAAAAGAGAGTGAAGTTAGATATGAAAAGTAGATGTGGTTTATTAATGGGATACTCAGAGGAGACTAAAGGGTTATAGAGTTTACTATGAAGAAGATGATAAAGTATATGTAGAGAGAGAGATTAAAGTTGCACCATATAGGAAGGAGGAGGAGAAAGAGAGGGTTGAGTCTGGACATATAAACTAATGAGGTAGAAGAACAAGATGTAGTGTCAGATACCGAGTGTGAGTTGAATAAAAGAGTGGGAGAAAGAAGAGTTATGGGAACTAATAGGCAACATGAGAATATTAACCAATTTAGCAATAACAGTGGTGCAACGTCTGAAAGAGAAGGTTGTTTTGAAGAGAGTGTATCTGATGGAAGTAGAGATGAGGAAGAACAGGTAGGCGATATGACTGAAGTTAGGAGAGTTGATAGTGTAGAAAGGCGTAAGAGAGTGATCAATCAACCTAAAAGGTTTGAAGATTATGAGACTTTGTATTTGAGTTTGTTAGAGGAACCCACCACTTATGAAGAGGCCATTCCTGTAGCCCTAAATACAAACGATTGAAAAATGGTTGGCGTTTAGAAGTCGTTCGGTTACCGTTCTATCCAAGTTTGCTATTTACCTCAATAGGATCGAAGCTTAATGATTTCTCAACGACTTGATGGACTTCAATGCCAGTTACATATTTATGTTTTCTACCAAGTTATCAAAACACGATTTATACTGAAATTACTGTTATTTTATTTTATAATTAAAATAAATTTGCTTCAAAACATACAAATCACGCAAATATCAGTAGAAATGATGTCTTTTTTTTATTTTGTAAAAAGGTTCTGGTCCAAGGCAAAGAAAAAAACAAAAAAGAGAACTGTCGAATATTTGCCAAATGAAGTGTCAAACGTTTTCGCGGCTTTAGTTTGAAATAGATTTGTGTGATTAAATAATAGTGCCTACCTATTCCTATACTGCTATACTAATAATTTTGAGAGAAAAGATTTGTATTTTTGTTTGTAATGAATAAACTGTGATATAAAAAAATCACTGTGTAATTTATGCTACCAATACTATAGTATGAATGAATATACTAGCTTTAAGTTAAGGTATAAAAAGGTTCTGGTCCAAGGTCCAAGGCAAAGAAAAAAACAAAAAAGAGAACTGTCGAATATTTGCCAAATGAAGTGTCAAACGTTTTCGCGGCTTTAGTTTGAAATAGATTTGTGTGATTAAATAATAGTGCCTACCTATTCCTATACTGCTATACTAATAATTTTGAGAGAAAAGATTTGTATTTTTGTTTGTAATGAATAAACTGTGATATAAAAAATTCACTGTGTAATTTATGCTACCAATACTATAGTATGAATGAATATACTAGCTTTAAGTTAAGGTAGTTGTTTACTACAAATATAAATGTGGGATTAAAAGATGATTTTCGTCTATCAATTACCTACCTTTATTAGTATTATACCTACATGATGACAAAGCAATGTGATCAAATATAACTTACTTTTGATTGCACTGTTAATACATCCTGTCTTTGTTCTCTGTAGCAGCCACCCCAGCGCCTACTACCGGATGACAGTGATGATTTACCTAGCTACTGTCAGTTCGAGAAGATAAAAAGGCTGGACACTGACGGCTCACTCTCTTTCTTACTTCGTATTTTGTATGAAATCTCAAAAGCGTCCCACCGTGCACACCTCAATCTATTTCTCCTTATCCGCTCCCTTCGCTCTTCTCTCTCGGCTGCGTCTAACAATAAATATGCAAGCTCGAGACTCATTTCGAACTTTTAACCAGCACAAAGCACACAAACCTCCCGTCGCACAGTGGTCCGGTTTCGCAATTTAGTGGACATTCAAAAGTGACATTTTTAAGTCGGAAAAAAATTCATTCGACCGATTTTTACATAAGTAACAACAAAATAATGATTTACGACTTTTCATAGAAAGTAGTTTTTATAGACGAAAAAAAATATTACAGAAAAAAATGTATGGGGAAAAACCTATACTATTTTTTTTCACGAAAGTTTTAAAAGCTGTAGCTGTCTGTGTGATGATATAGCCTATATGATGAATATAGCCTATAGCCTTCCTCAATAAATGGGCTATCTAACACTGAAAGAATTTTTCAAATCGGACCAGTAGTTCCTGAGATTAGCGCGTTCAAGTAAACAAACACTCTTCAGCTTTATATATTAGTATAGATATACGGCGTGCGGTCAACTGCGGCCCTGCCCGCTAGGGAGGTTTAAAGTTTCAACTTTCATAGAGTACATTCTACCGCCCATTGTGCATTAATTGATGCTTTACGTTATTTTTATAACTGTAAACGTTGTGTTATTGGTGTGCAATAAAGTATATATACTATACTATACTTCTCACCCTGCTTACTCCACTTAGTACGTTTTTGTAGCTCTGAAATGAATTCTTTATAATATCTTTTCCAAAATAGAGTCTTGATATATTCTATTCTCTTGTATCTTGTCAGAGTGTGAATACTCGGCGCCTTTGTATGTACCTGGGGGGTGGAAAGCATCATTAGATTTTGCCCGATAAGAAAGTGCGCAGGAGTGAGTGCGACTAGGTCTGATGGATCGATGGACATTGGAGTGAGTGCTCTAGAGTTCAATATCGCCTCTATCTGTACGTCGTCATTTGCTCGTATTTGCTCATTTGGAGCGACAGTGTCACAACTGCGAAAAAAAATGCGGTATTGACCTAATTACATCACAATGATCCTGATAGTAATCTACGTTAGGAGTGAAAACGTCATATTTATTAGTTCAAAAATAACCCGCTAAGAAACGAAAAGACGTTGTTGAAATATTCCATTTTCGCGCAAAAATTCTGGGCGACAACGGCCAAACAGTCAGTTGCGCGGGGCGCCCCGCATAGTGTGTACGTGTCAACGAGCATCGCCGCTAAGGTAAATATGACATTTTTTCTATTAAATGTAGGAGCTAAAAAGACGCAATTGTACATTATGACATTATTAACTTGCAATGAAAATAGTTTTGTGGTTACAATGACGTATCATACAATTGTGCCGTTGTTCCATTCAGTAATTTCCGAACATTTAGTAATTTTTTTAGATGTAAATGTAATTACGCCATTATTGTTCTGAAATGCTTTACGAATTATAACAATTATGACTAATTACAAAAATTTTATATCAAACATAACACACACTAATATTATTTTTATTTGTTATAAAATCTTAGCCGTTAAAATGGGAAGCCGAGCACGAATGTTAGTCAAACTTTGTGAGCAAGAATGTGAATGAATGGGTAACTGTAAAATAAAAAACAACTACAGTAGAGCCTCGATAATCCGTACCCAGGCTTATCCGAACGCGCCGCTGTAATCCGAACTGCCCAAAAACTGTCGCTGTCTCTTTCTGTCTCTTACCGTGACCGCTGATCTTTTGTTTTTAGTTGCTATTGACTCGTTACTCAGTGCTAAACTCGCGCGTCACGTGTTTTTGAGGTTATTAAAAAATGGTTCCTACACCGAAACGCAAACATAAAACTTTAACTATAGCTGAAAAGTGTGCCATACTGGATAGTTTGAAAGATGGGGTGTCTGGAACTTCCCTTAAGTTGAAAGTTTCCCTTAAGTATGGTGTTGGAAAATCGACAATTACCGATTTAAAGAAAAAAGAACAGAAGATACGGTCGTTTGTAGCTCAAACCGAGAAAGGTCCAGGTTTAAGAAAAACGTTAAAACTGCCAGAAAATCCAGTTCTCGAAGAGGCACTTTTCACTAGGTTTTTAGAGCAAAGATGAAGGCATGTTCCTTTATCAGGCGAAATTGTAATGGAAAAAGCCAGATTTTTTCATAAAAACTAACAGGGTCTGATTTTAGTGCAAGTAGAGGATGGTTAGATAATTTCAAGAAGCGCAGCTGAAAGTGTCAGGTGAGAAAGTCTAGTAATGCGGAAGCTGTTCAACCATTCCAAGAAAAGTTTTTGAAAGAAATAAGAGAAATAGACCTTTGTCCTGTATAAATCTACAACGCGGACGAATCAGGATTGTTTTGGAAGGTTCTCCCAGATAAAACTTTAGCCTCTTCTGCTGAAAGTAGTGCTCCTGGATCCAAGGTGTCTAAAGGAAGAATCACTTTTATGCCTTGTGCAAACTCAACAGGAAATCATAAATTACAGTTACTAGTCGTGGGGAAGGCCAAAAAGCCAAGATCTTTTGGATCCGCAAAGTTGCCGGTGCAAGGACAAAGGCGTGCTTGACTAACTACTAAGACTAACTAGAGATATTTTTCTGGAGTGGTTTAGAGGACATTTCGTTCCGGAAGTTAATCGTCATTTGAAGAAGTTAGGTCTACCACAATGAGCATTGTTACTCATAGATAATGCACCCGGGCATCCAGACGTTGAAGATTTGACTACAGAAGATGGCAATTTTTCCTTAATTTACATGCCACCAAACTGCACACCCCTGATTCAGCCGATGGATCAAAACGTAATTCAAAATAAGATTAATTACAAGAAGAAACTTTTGATTCAAGTTTTCGCGCAGCAAGAAGATGATGAAAGCTTAACACTGTATGATGTTATTAAAAAAATCACAATTAATGACGCAATTTTTTCACTAGCGCAATGTTGGGATCACGTGTCACCGTCTCTCATCAAAAAATCTTGGAAGCCTCTGTGGCCTGCAAAATTCAATGAAACAGAAGGTGGATCAGATGAAAACGATGGCTTTGATGTGGAAGACGATCTCCCACTCAGTCCCCTACGCAACCGTGGATACACAAAAGAAACGATTTCTACTTTCTTGACAATCAACAAAGAGGAGAATTGCACAGAACCCATAACGAGATCATAGCCCAACTTACGCAAGAGACTGACGAGACTGAGAATGATGAGTCTCTTATGGATAATATTTCTGCTTTGAATGTCAAGAAAGTTTCTCATTCACAAGCTATATCAGCACTGAATACTTGTTTGGATTGGGCTGATGAAAACGACTTGTCCTTACCCGAAAAGATGTTGCTGCGTAATTTGAGGGACAAAGCCTTTGTTTGGTCAATAATAAATAGAATCCGCCAAACTAAAATTGACGGCTTTATTATTAAGTAACTTGTGTAAAAAATAGTTTAAATATGTACCTTAGTAAACCTCAATACATATATTCTATCAAAATATATCTGCATCTTTTTTCGTACTATAATCCGAACGCTCCGTGAGTCCAAACAGGGGTTATTTTTTGGTAGTTCGGATTATCGAGGCTCTACTGTATTAATACGCGTAAAACGCGATCAGATAATAATTTAAATATTACTGAAATACGTTTTAAAGCAGCTTATGATTCCAAATAACGATTTCTGATCAAAAAAAGCATGATTTGCGGACTTTGTTGGAAAAAACATTATTCCCAGATGCTATTCTGGGTTTTACGAAAGCTTGTTTTAATTTTTTTTTGTTGTCATTAAGTTTTTTTAATTTTATATACTTTTTATTTTGTTGTCTTTTTTGAGTACTTTATAGCGATAAACAGTCTGAAATGTTTAATAAATGTTCTAACATTCCATTAAACATTAAGTTATTAATATAGAGTAAACTACCTCAATAGCCAAGTGGTCCTGACCGCGACTGCTACGCTAAAGGTCCTGGGTTCGATTCCCAGGTCGAGCAGTGTTATTGGGTTTTTCTATGAAATTCCCAGTAGCAGCTCGGAGTTAGGAATTTGTGCCCGGTTAATGGCAATAGGCTCGCCCCCTATTACATGGGACCTAAACATACGCCTCTGCCTAACCCTTCGGGGAATACAGGCGTGATGGTATGTTATAGAGTAAGTCTAACTTTTATGAGTAACTTTTTGGATGTTCAGGGTTATAGAATTTAAGAACTATCAATAATATATTGCCTGAATCGGAAGTCAACCCAGGTCTACAGAATACTGAAAGAATAACCTTGCCAAATTATTCTAGAGCATCAGACACACATAACAGATGCATATTTCTGAATTGTAACAGTACCTCACAGGTAGTAGTTCCTTTTGTATTAAGGGTGAGGCTCTTTAGAGACCAAAAATATTATATACCACCAAAGTGTCGTATATATGTGAATTGCATTTGGTAAGGCAGTCATGGCCAGAACTTTTGAATATTGAAAATGTTAACCGAAGTTTTACGGCAGCTCATATAGAAGACTTCTGTGAATTATTGAAAGAAGAAATCAGAATCATTGACTTTGAAAATATTGATCAAATGGATGATGATCTAGTGTGGTATTGGCTGGGACGCACTAAAAAACAATTTAGAGAACTTGAGACAGAACTCCCTGAATTCCACAAACGGGCTACATCGCTTGGTGTTTATTTACTGAAACTCAGAACTGACGATTCTGATGAAAGAATTTCTACATTATTAAATATGGGAAGAAGTACGCTTACTAAGCTTGTAAGTAAAGCAAGAGAAATGATGGTTGAATGTTTTGTACCATCACATTTAGGGTTACAACACATAAGTATAGAAGAAGTCGCAGCAAGAAACCTATACATTCCAGAATCTTTATTTGGAAACCCTGTAAGTAATGTGGAGGACAGAAAAGCAATCATTATAATGGATGGAACATATATTTACGTTCAGAAGAGTAGCAAGTATTCTTACCAAAAAAAACATATTCTCTTCATAAATATAGGAACCTAGTCAAACCGTTCATAGTAGTATGTTGTGATGGCTATATAATCGATGTACTGGGCCCATATGCAGCCACAAAATCTGATGCTGACATATTAAATGATGAGTTTTGTGACATTTCAAAACCTATGCGACAATATTTTAGCGAAGGTGACGTTATGATTTTAGATAAAGTGATAGCATTGCATAGCTAGCCGTGCATAGCCGTGATAGCATTTCCCTTTTACAAGTTTAAACTACTCAATTCATTATCCTCTCTCAATAGAACCGGGGGAACATCAATTGAGCACAGTAAATGCTAACGAATCCAGAAAAGTGACCCTGTGTCGATGGGTAGTAGAAACAATAAATGGACGTTTTAAGCGGGATTTTAAGCTGCTGCGCCAAAAATAATTTAATAGAGCGTCCAAGCATTTGATGCAAGATTTTAATCAATCCCAAACGGAATCTTACAAAAAACGAATTTATAGCGCCTTCGCGAAAGGCCCGAATTAACTATTCTACGTGCAGATAAAGGCAATGCCACGGTGGTAATGGATACGTCGGACTACAATAATAAAATACAAGACCTTTTATCGGATGTAAACACCTACCTCAAACAAGTGAAAACAGATCATACGACTAAAACATTAAAATTAACTAGTGATCTAATAAAAAAGCACTCCGATACATTGAAGTTAGACGTAAAATAAATAATTCCTAGTTGTGCAAAACCACCAAAGCTGTATGGGCTGCCCAAGATACACAAACCCAATGAATGCTCCGCTAAGACCAATAGTCAGCCAAATCGACTCACCAACCTACAGATTGGCTCAACACCTTGCTACAGTACTTTCATCACTGAGAGGAAACACTGCAGCATATGTGAAGGACTCATACCATTTTGTCAGTGAAATAAAAGATCTACATCTCACAGACAATGAAACTATGGTCAGTTTTGATGTTCAGTCATTATTTACATGCTTACCAGTTGAAGATTGCATCAGAATTGTATCTAGGAAACTATTAGAGAATAACATGCCTATTGAATATGCTGAACTACTAAAACATTGCCTAACATCCGGCGATATGTTGTGGAATAATCAATTCTACACGCAAGTGGATGGTGTAGCAATGGGCTCTCCAGTATCTCCCATTGTCGGTGATATCTTCATGGAAGATTTTGAGGAGACTGCCCTGCAATCTGCACCTGTAACACCAAAATTCTACAAGCGGTACGTAGATGATACTTTCACCATATTACCATCTAATAAAGTAACAGCATTTTTGAACCACCTTAACTCCTTAAATTCTAAAATTCAATTTACTTTGGAGGCAGAGGTAAACAACTCTTTAGCGTTCTTCGATGTTTTGGTAATTCGTTCCCCCAATAATACATTGAGTTACACTGTGTATCGAAAGAAAACCCATACGGACAAATACTTAAATGGTGAATCACACCACCACCCAACACAGTTATCTACCGTCGGAAAATCTTTGTTTCAGAGAGCGCGTGGGATCTGTGATGAGCAACACCTGGCTGCAGAGCTTCAGCATGTCAAGCAAGTGCTGCATGACAACAAGCTCCGAATACCGCGCCCTTGTCACAGAAACCGCGTGAAACGTGCCACAGTTGAGCGTCTACCTGCTGTATTGCCATATGTTAGAGGAGTCACAGACAAGATTGGCTATATCTTGAAGCGAGCTTCAATCAAAACATACTTCAAGCCGCTGAAGAAGATTAGTCAGTTCTTACCTGTCAAGTGCCACATACCTCTTCAAGATGCAGGAGTATACAAGCTTGATTGTGATTGCGGACTCTCATACATAGGCCACACTAAAAGAAACATAGGGACCCGCGTAAAAGAACACATTGCCGATGTCAAACACCGCCGTTCCAGAAAGTCAGCAGTTTGTGAACATACCCTAGACAAGACCCAGCACTCATTTATCAGATTTGATAAACCGCAAGTCCTCGCAAAAGAAAACCGATTCCTACCCAGGATGATTCGTGAGGCTATTGAAATAAAAAAACACCCAAATTTCAATAGAGAAGATGGTTGGGTCTTACCAGCTGCTTGGAATCCTATTATAGAATCTATAAAATCTAAATCCAAGCCCAAAACTGCAAGACCAAAGGATACGGTGAGCTCGTTCTGCGTGAATCGGATCGCTAATAATTAACAAAAATGTAAGGTAGCTGTTAGTAATTTTAACATCAAGACGTCCAACACCTCAGTCTGCCCGTGACCATGGATGCTGTAAAGGATCCGAAACGTCGAGAACTAAATAATATCAATATACCGCGATAAAATCCGTAAAAAGTAGTTTCATTTCAATGTCATAAGGAATATGATTGCCCACCAGTTTTTGATTTATGTAAGTGTGGTGCAGTGGTGTGCTGGTGGTGTTATTGAAACTTATTTTTACTCTAGTTTGCATATCAACCCAAAAAGTAATTTAATTTTTCACATCTGCACACACCTTTTTTATTTTATTTTGCTCACTAGGTCTACATTTTTGTTTTTATTATTGTTTCAGCTACCATTATGTGTCCCATAATTGCTGGCAAAGGACTGATAGAGAAGCATAGCGTTCAACTGCAGAACGGGAACCATTAACATTCACAATATTTAACAGGGCTTCTACACAATTGATGATAGACTTCACTTGGCTGCTGCACTAATTAATAAATTCCACACAAAAATAAAAGACAGGGATGATACGGCTCAAATACTAGAAATAGTTCATCAAAATATAGAAACAAATAATGATTTGTCTGAGTATGTTAGGGAACGCAATCTAAATAGATCTAGGACAGACTGGAAATATAAATGTAGACACTGAAAATGTTAGAGAATTTCCTGTTTTAACATCCAGAGACTTAATATTAACTGGGTTGGGCACGGAATCAGACTAATATTTTCCCTCCTGCTCAATTTCTGGATGATGTACTGATTGTATATGATACAAATTATTTATTTATTTAATACTTTATGCACATTGTACAAAGGCGGACTTAATGCTATAAGCATTCTCTACCAGTCGACCATAGGGTGATAGAGAGACAGATTGTGGCAGATGCATTAACCGGGTGTGGTGATAGATGTTAAATCAATACATAAACTATGATAATACATATCTATATATAAATATATATATACCTTCACAAAACTAAATAAATACATTTATATACATACAATACACAATATATTAATAAACATAAATACATTAAATACTATAAATATATCAATGCTGAAATGATTCTGCCAATTTCTTTATGAGAGATTCTCGGACTTTTATTTTAAAGGTGTAACGTGTTGTTGCCATCCTGATTTCTAAAGGGAGAGCATTCCACAGAAGAATAGACTGTACGAAAAAAGAAGAATGTAGAAAGTCAGAATGATGAGGGGGACATTGTAAGAGACGATTAAATGAAGAGCGAAGATTTTTATCGTGGTTAGAGCATAAGTAATGGAAATGTGAAGTTAGATATGAAGGAGAAACGGGAGAATCGAGCAAACCGTATAGCGTAGTCAGTGCTCTCTGCACTCTACGCTCGCGAATAGGCAACCACTTTAATCTTGTACGATATTCGGACACGTGGTCATATTAAGGGGATTGAAAACGAATCGAATGCAGTTATTCAGAAGACGGTCAAGTTTATTGAGGAGATCTGCATTCAGGTCGTAATAGCACACATCACCATAATCGATTATGTATAAGATAATAAAATACATAACAGATTTCATTAAGTCTAAGGGCCACTTGCACCGAATTCTATTTAAATCATTATTTTATGCATTTAGTTAAATATGTTTAACTCCATAAACATAACACATCTATGATCGTCTTGCACCAAGTCTGTCTTATGTCAATTTAGTTAAATGAATTGAACATGTCGATTAAACAGTTCTCTACGGTCCGTTTTTACATGACATCTACATTAAATCATAGTAATGTGAAAAATCTATTAAAAAAATATGTTATGAATAATAGATATAAAATTAAATCAAATTTAATAATTATTATAACTAATTAATTTTAATTAATGATATATCGATGATTTTTATTGAAAATAGTCTGCATGTAACGAAACTTACGCCATTATTTTGACTTTTCACTACCATGACAACCAATCCAAACAGTCATATTTATTTGTTATGTTTTTTATTTGATAAAATGAAAAAATAATCTTAAATAGGTGAATAATCTCTCATAGAAATTATTACAAGGCTTCTAGTAGTATTTTATCTCAAAATAAACTCCATTCGTCAGATGACAGTTCAATAAACGGCAATTCGTATTTAAGTATGATTTAAATAGGGTCTTCAGCGTATTTAACTTTGACAGGTCTTTCAACGTATTTAACACGGAAATTATTTAGGTGCAAGACGAATGTTTGACTTAAATAAAAAATCGTGTTTAAATACAATTTAAAGGTATTTAAGAAGTTGGTGCAAGTGGCCCTAAATGTATACCGCTACATAACTTCGTTCATACTGTATCTAAATGCGAGACGCCGCTTGCGCCTTACCGGTATCACATCTGCTGGCGACGTGGCGGGGGGCGAGGAGCGGCATGCCTGCGCCGTCCGCTTACCGCCCTCAGTTACGAACAGTGCGTTTTCTCATTTTGGCGTCAATACACTGTACAAAATTTTGCGATATTAAAATGGAGTGGGGTGAAGAAGAGAACCGAATCGCTGTGATTGCATTACACAAAGTAGGTATGGAGCCAAATGCAATTTTTAAATGTCTCCATACGCTTGGTATTAGTCAAATGTTTGTGTGCCGGGCTATTAAGAGGTACAATGAGACCTCTTCTGTTTGTGACAGAAAAAGATCTGGCCGTCCACGTAGTGTTCGTACGAAAAAGGTGGTCAAAGCATTAAGGGAAAGAATTCGAATTATCTCGGGAGATGAAGATAACACTAGAACCATGTCGCGTATTTTAAAAGATCACTTTGGACTTGCAGCCTATAAGAGACGCACTGGTCATTTTCTAACTGATAATTTGAAAAAGAATAGGGTGGTAAAATCGAAACAACTACTGAAGCGGTACGGAAAGGGAGGTCACAGAAAAATTTTGTTTACGGATGAGAAAGTTTTTACAAATAAGCAACATTTGAACAAACAAAATGACCGTATTTATGCTCAAAGCTCTAAGGAAGCTTCCCAATTAGTCAACAGTGCAACGTGGGCATTATCCGACTTCAGTGACGGTTTGGTGGGGTGTTAGCTATGAAGGAGTGACAGCCATATTTTTGTGAAAAAGGAATCAAATCATCAGCACAAGTGTATTAAGAAACCATTCTGGAGAAGGTAGTTAAGCCCCTTAACAACACCATGTTCAATAACCAAGAATGGTCCTTCCAGCAAGACTCCAGCCAGGCGCCAGGTCATAAAGCTCGGTCCACGCAGTCTTGGTTGGAAACGAACGTTTCGGATTTCATCAGAGCTGAAGACTGGCCGTCGTCTAGTCCCGATCTTAATCCGCTGAATTATGATTTATGGTCAGTTTTAGATAATACGGCTTGCTTTAAACGCCATGATAATTTGGAGTTCCTAAAACAATCCATACGATTGGCAGTGAAGAATTTTCCCATGGAAAGTGTGCGTGTTTCTATTGATAACTGGCCTCAACGTTTAATGGACTTTATAGCAGCCCATGGAGACCACTTCGAATAAGCTTTTTATAATTTAAATTGTTTTATTATATGTACTAGCTTCTGCCCGCGACTTCGTCCGCGTAGCGTGATGATATATAGCCTTCCTCAATAAATGGGCTATCTAACACTGAAATATGTTTTCAAATCGGACCAGTAGTTCCTGAGATTAGCGCGTTCAAGCAAACAAACAAACAAACTCTTCAGCTTTATATATTTGTATAGATTAAACTAACACACTGTAAGTTATAAATGTTATTTGCAATAGAATTTTTTTTTCTTTGTTACTATGTTTATGGCAAGGCTAGGTAGATGTCATGCCGCTGCCGTAGACAACCGTTTTACAAAGTGAATGCAGCGAGTGGGTAGAGTTGCATAGGGCACGGCGTAATGACACAAGTTGTCATAATTTTGTACGAGACTTGTTGTACAAAACTAACATTGACCATGTATCGTCAATAAAACATAGCAAGGACAATGAAAAAATTGCAATCAAGCAATTAGACAAATCACTACATATTATAAAACAAAGTCGCTTCCCGCTGTCTGTCCCTATGTATGCTTAGATCTTTAAAACTACGCAACGGATTTTGATGCGGTTTTTTTTAATAGATAGATTGATTCAAGAGGAAGGTTTAAAGCTATTTAACATCACGCTACGACTCTTAGGGACGGGGCAGCGCGGGTGAAACCGCGAGCGGGTCGCTAGTTAATATTAAAATTGAACCCTGTGGTTTATTTATTGACGAAGAGTGGCCATTTTTAGGAGCTACCCCGGATGGTTTATACATAATGATAATAAATTAAGATGACTATAAGATATGTATGTATAGCGATGACACAATCATAGAAGTTAAATGCCCACTAACCGCATTTAAATTGGGTTCAGAAGCTATAAAAAAAAGAAAAGTGACGTTTCGGAAAACAACAAAAAAACGGCTGGAAATAAATGCAAACCACCAATGGTACGCACGTTACCAAAAGATGAAAGTGCTTATTTGCAGTTTGGTCATGAGAAATCAAGAGAACATCTAGAGATGATTAATTCTGGAAGGAGAAAATGAAAGAAAAGCTTACATAATTTTATGTAAATTATTTGTTGCCAGAATTATTGGGTCCCCATTATCCTCGAGGTATGACTCAAAGAAAACCTTGACTGAGGCACTGATAAGCAAAAAAAGTAAGCAAAGTAAAGAAAGTATGGAACCTCAATTAAATGAAGAGATATAGTTAACAGCAGATATAGGAGATGAACCTTCTGCGGGGCTAGCATGGCCGGAGACATTTTATCCACGGGAGAGGACAAAATGATATTTCCCTCTCTCAGTTTTGTCCACCCTCCGAGCATGGCGACATGGGTGGATAATCTATCCACGGTGGATAAAACAGGGGAAACGCTTATCCCCGAAATTGTTGCCATTATAAGAAAACTTTAATTCAATTACAAAATCGTCGAGAATATCGTCGTAAACCAGAGTATTTTTTCGTTTTTAAACATCTGTGCTGCATATTGTCATAAAGTTGTCATTTTTTTGCTGTCAATTCAATGTCAGTAAGTAAACAGTAAACACGCCGGGCATCAAGCAAGCCATATAAAATTAATAATAAACTAAAAGTATTATTCCTTATATATAATAATGAGTGCTAAAAAGTAAGTACATAGTTATTTACTTTTGTGATTTTGCTATTAAATATTCCTTAAGATCGACAAATAGTTATAATTTCTTTGTTATTTTAGATCTAGAAGTAACAAAAAGCAGATTAGTGTGTTGGTCGACTTCATGTCGACGCACAATCACCTAGCCACTGGAGAATTTACAGGGCGCTTAGGAGCCAAAAGAGCGGAATCCCAGTGGCTAGCCTTAAAGGAAATTTTAAGCGAACATGGTCCAGATAGATCTGTCGAACAGTGGAAGCAAGTAAGTCCTTATATGAATAAAATTTAGTTGTAAGGTTACAGGTATAAAAGAAGTAGATACTAACGTAAATACAAATTTGCTTGCAGACATGGAAGGACATAAAAAAGGGTGCTCGCGCTGAAAATGCTGATTCATCACGGGGGCTCAGTGCCACTGGCAATGCTCATCCTGTGCCGAGTGTGTCAGATACAAGCACTAAAGTGCTCAATATAATTGGGCATGACTGCTCCACCGGCATTGGGCCTGAGGAGTCGGCAATTGGCATGGCTGATGTGTATACTAATTGAGTTATAATAAGTGTGTGTGTGCATCTAGTGTACTTTGCCTATAAGCATGTTAAGCTAATGTTTGTTTTTATATTACAGGAAGTTATTGAGATAGAAGTGGTGGATCACCTGCCTAGTTTAAGCCTCCCTCCTCCCACTTTCTTTGCTGATGAGGTGGAAAATATTCCACCAGTAACATCAACCAGCAAGAAGAAGGGCAAAGAACGCGCTGATGAGTGTTTTCAGCGGTTACAAGCTGAAAACAACTCTATCTTACAAGTAACATAGCTTTCTCATCTTTCAATACTAATTGCATGGTCATTATAATATAATAACTTAGTAGTGATTTTTATTATTATCAATATCTTTCAGTGCATTGATAAGAGACTAGAAGAGCGCAACAAACTGCTGCGCGAGCAAAATGTATTGCTGCGTGAGCAAAATGCGATCCTTACTCGTACAAATAAATTAAAGAGACTTCAAAGGTAATAATTGTAGAAATATATTTCAATTAAAATAGCAATTTATAATGGTTTCTCGTATCTGTCTTGCAACGGTTAAAAGCCTAGTGTGATGAGGCACAGATTGTTCATGGCTTTCTTCAGTGGTCACCTCAGAATTCTCCATGGGTTCCATAGGAATTTTGAAATACACAAATTAAATTACCTCTTAAACACAGATTCTATGTGTGGTAGATATACATTTTCAAGTAACTAAGTATATAACTCACCGATAGTGAAGCATGATATTATATAGTGTTGCACAAGCATATATGAGCTGAGAAGCATTCTCCGGGCTGTAATGCAACACCCTATCAATGCCCAGACATCGGAATGTGCCCTTGAGGTATCCATTTGTTCTCTCCACACAGTTCCGCACTTGACAATGCCAGTTTGTGTATCTTTCTACAGAACTGTGTGGAGTGGCATCTAAATCTGGAGTCATGAGCCAAGGTTCTAATGCATAGCCGGAATCCCCTGTAAAATAAAGTTATATGTTAGTAATAAAGTTTCTAGTTATGTGTTCAATATATATCAAGTAATTCTTATCTTAACTTTTCAGATTTACTCGAAGATAATTTACGATTAAGTACCTATTCAATAAATATTATTTTTAAATTACATAGTTTTATTTATTTTAGATACTTGTTTACTAAACATACTACTATTGTAAAAAACATACATACCTAAAAGATAGTAATGCCCAATTCCATTGTCATAAAGGCGCTTCATTTCGGCTTTTAAGTTGGAGTTATTGAAAATGAACTGGTCATGGAATCGCCCTGGGTATCTCGCATTTATGTTAACTCCCAGAACATCAGGCAAACCATGCTTCTCACGGAATCCCTTGGACACCCTTTGCCTGGCTTGTTCAGTTGCTGGGAAAGCAATCCATTCAGGCATTAGTCTAAAAATAAAAAAGCATTGAGTATCTGTTCTTTTTTACATAAGGTTAATTAATGTAGGTAGGTATGTATCCTGCTGCTCACATTCTGATGATAGCCTCAGTAACTTGGGTCAGATATTTGCTGACAGTTGTTTGAGCAACTGCTAGCCCATGGTCTTGACCCGTACCTCTTTGGTAGCCACCATCAGCCAGTATTCTTATGGTTGTGAGTACCTAAAATTTGTGTTTTAGGTAGATAGAAATAATTTATTGACTAGAGACTTGTTGTATAAAACAAAAAATACTGAAAAAAATGTAAAGTGGGAATATTACCAGCAAGTTTATGCTACTGATAAAGCATACGGTGAACTTAATTTGCTCCGTAAGCTGACTGAAGAGCATATCAATCCTGACAAAATTAATAAAATGCGTGTTAAGTCTGCAACACAAGTTTTTAGTCATAGTGTTGCAGTCGTCACTGAGCACTTGACTGCAAGGGGAGATCTACCAGAGGAATGTCGGCAATTAATTGACTTAACCGTCTTATTAAATAATTTATTTGATTCTTTGAATGTAAGCTGCCTGAAGGTGCCAGATGGCAAAATCTTCAAAGGAGCTGTAAAAAGAAACTCTCATCATGCCCTATGGAAGGAGAGCAAACAAATTTTTAAGAGCGCAAAGTTTTTGCAAAAATAAGTTACCGGCAACAAAACTCGATTAATTGAGACAACTGTTCCATCCCTTACTAATCTCATTAAAACAATTGAAGGCATGGAAGCAATTTGGCAAATCTTTTCTAATAAATATGACCTGGACGCAATGCTGACTAGAAATTTTAACCAAGACCCCGTAGAAATTTTCTTTGGGAATATCAGACGTTATGGAGCGAGAAACAATGCCCCTAACACTGTGTCTTTTGAGGGGGCATTTAAAGCACTCTTACTAAATAATTATAATGTGCCACATTCAAGAAGAGCAAATTGTGAAGATGACAGCAATGAGTGTCTACAAAATCTCGATTTATATTTAAGAGAAAGTTCTGTATCTGTCACGGCACAATCAACTTCTGATATTTCTGAAAAAAAAATTGTATTTAATAACGAAATCATTGATATGAGCATAAGTCAAGAAGATGTTGGACAAGGAAATTATGTTTGTGGATGGGTCCTAACAAAATGTTTAAAAAATATATGTAAATCTTGTCAACATTGCCGGCAGACTTAACACAGCCACAGAAAGAAATCTATACTAATATATAAAGCTGAAGAGTTTGTTTGTTTGTTTGTTTACTTGAACGCGCTAATCTCAGGAACTACTGGTCCGATTTGAAAAATTCTTTCACTGTTAGATAGCCCATTTATTGAAGAAGGCTATAGGCTATATGTCATCACGCTACGCGGACGAAGTCGCGGGCAGAAGCTAGTAAATATATAAAATTAAAAGAATTCAATAATAAAAATTGGCTGTGTTATCCTAGTGATGAAGTTGCAGATTGCTTTCGTGACATTCAAAATATTACAAATTCATTTTTGAGAACAAATGTACAAATAAAACATACAAAGAAATGCATAATTGATTTTTGTGATATGTTAATAAATTACTCTTTTGATTGTGAGATTCACAGGGAGCATTCACAGGACGCAAATCACAGATGGCGCTTCAAAACGTATTTGCATGAATGGGTGCGAGAGGGCTCTCTTTTCCTTATACAGGAATATTTTTTAAGCAGTGCGCAAAAAAATGTTGGTAGTTCAGTATCAGTAATAGAACACATTCCCATGATTAGTTCAAAACTTTTTTTTAAATTTTTATCCGGCTTGAAATCAGCAAAATATGGGCACATAATATCTATTCGCAATAATAACAATATGCACGTGTGCCAGCCGACTCACGCGCCGGTGTACAGCTGATGTAGGTACTAAGGTGCGCGCGCTTTGCCGTGCGCTAGCGAGTAACCATAAAATCAGTTTCAAAGTAAACATCTTTCGTTAACGATAACTTCGATATTTTGTACTAAGACATATCAAAATAACAAATTGGTGTTTAATAAAAGTCGTTTAAGTATCAATTGTCAAAGTTTGCGCACTGAATAAAAAATATTCCGGTATATTATTATACTCTTTGATGTCGTCAGTCGTTGTCAATCATGTAACGGAGTGAGCACGCGTTCCGCGCTATCTTATTTTTTAGGTTAAGGACGCCGAAATTTGTATGTGAGTTTTGAAGCGATATTTATTTAAAAAAATATTTTTACTCATTTGTCGACGTATCAATGATAAGCTGGGATAGTGATAAACGTGCTTTTCTTGTGTTTGCTAATATTTTTCTGACAAATTATGATATGTCTACTATTAGTTCCAAAAATAATGAATATCTAATAGATGACAGGCATGTCATCCATTGGTGTATCAAGATATTAAACTCTTATGTTAGGTTCGGTAAGATTTTGAACTATTCCCAATGAAAAGATTACTGTAGAGATATCAACAATTTTGGATCACTTTAACTAAAGGCAGACATGGTGTCTATTGTTGGGGTATACATGATGTCAATTACTAAGAATAAGAATAAGAAAAATGTATTGCCAAAAATTAATTTTACATTTCCATACAGAGGTATGTGTTACATTTTATTGAGCATGACAATCATGTTGTATGGCGAAATAATGTTTCCTATGACCTCCAAACTAGGTCAAGCCTGTCTCGTGGATGTCAATTACTGGTTCTATTGTTCCAGACCGATAATTATGCCGCCAATAAAAGGACAGATGTTTCGTTACTCTGAGGCTGATATGGAAGCCGCTATTCAAGAATGTAGACGAGGAGTTCCGACGTCAACTGCGGCAAAAAAAATTGGGGTACCTAAGGTAACTCTACTAAATAAAGTAAAGGGTAAGAGACCAATGAAACGAAAAATGGGTAGAACATGCTATATTTCAGATGATACTGAAGCTTTGCTTGTTAAGTGGGCTAAAGCAATGATTCCCAATAGGCAAAGATAATTTACAAGACAGGGTGAAATTTTTTTTTGATTATTTGAGTTTAGAAACTCCTTTTAAAGATGGGAGGCTTGGTAAAAGGTGGTACAGCAGTTTTATAAAACGGATATTTTAAAAATCTGCTGTACCATCACTGTACCACCAGAAAAAATAGATTTTTGATAATATTACGTTTTTTACATTTGTCGATAACTACAATATTGATAGGGATATACGAGGAACTGACCCAAAGATAATTAAAATTGCGCCGATCGTGCAACATTGTTGCCAGAAATTCCAAGAATTTTACAAGCCTCGTCGACATATTAGCCTCGATGAGTCTCTGCTGCTTTGGAAAGGTAGATTGAACTGGGTCCAATGTATTCGTTCCAAAGCAGCGAAATTCGGCATCAAGTCGTACGATTTATGTGAAGCCGAGACGGGTTACCTTTTTAAAATGTAATATAAACAGGAAAGGGTACAAGTTCGTCAGAACCTATTCATGGATTCAGTAGCGCAACAGCAAAAATTTTCCTTACTCTTATTGAGGGTTATCTTAATAAAGGTCATTGTCTCGTTATGGACAACTTTTAAAATAGCGTATCACTTGCACAATATTTGAAGCGAAATGGCACCAATTTGATGGGAACTTTAAACAGAAAAAGAGTGGAATAAAATTACCAAGAAGCAATGAAGACATACAAAAAACTCAGGAAGAGTTTTACAAAAAAGCGAAGTTTCCTAGAGTGATGTCAGCTATAGATGGGACACATAGGTATCACAATTCAGTCACCTGGTGGAAACACAGCAGAAGAATTCCGAAACAGGAAAAACTTTTATTCATTAATTTACTTGGAGATAGTGGTAATGAACTAAATAATTACCTATTGACACTGTTTCTAGAAACAAATACACAAGCACAGATGTTATATAATGAATCACACGGTAGAACAAGAAATGTAATTGAGAGGTGTTTTGGTATGTGGAAAAGAAGATTTCTAGTTTTAAGCATTGGTTTAAGGTATAAGCTGCCACTAGCACAAGACATAATTGTTCCCTGTGCTCATGTGCTGCACTCCACAATTTGGCTATAATGAGAAAATAAGAAGAACCACCAGAAGATCTAGGAGTACAAATTCCACAACAACCCGTCTTTCCTGACATGATAGCCAATTCCATTGGTAATGAGAGTCACACTCTTAACTAGGGATACTATAGTAGAATACTGTAATTTTAAATTTAGAATAGTTCAAAATAAATTGGTTAACTGTAACTGGTCTTTGATTTTATATACCAAATTATTTTCTACAAAATCTACAAAAAATTGGCTATGATTCTGATTTTGTGACTGTATCAGCTATATTAGAGAACAAAGAATACACAGAAGTAGTAAGTGGGCGTAACTTTGTATTCCACTTATATGCGCTAAGCTCTCACATGCCGTATAAAGTGCTCTCAGTCGCGGTCACAGGAATTCAGCGCGCACACTTGCGTCGACAACATTAAAAATTAAAAAAATATGAGTGCTCTTTTGTTCCATTTTAGTCATCATAGCCGCAGTAAAATTCTATCACATGGAGGGTTTTTTTATCATTGGGATGTATTATTTTCAGTTTTATTACAATAAATTCACCATTTCGTGGAGGCGGCCATCTTGGATTTGAAATTTTTCATAGTGTATAGTATTCTATTAGTCAGGCCCTTTCATTTGATACCAATATTGTGGGAGTTGTGAAAAAATATGTAAACCGCCATCTTGTGGCGGCGGCCATCTTGGACCGATTTTCATCAAACATAGCTAAGAACACTCCCGACTTATTCACCTTTCAAACAAAAAAAACAAAATCAAAATCGGTTCATCCATTCGGGAGCTACGATGCCACAGACAGACACACACACACACAGACACGTCAAACTTATAACACCCGTCGTTTTTGCGTCGGGGGTTAAATTTTGGCAGTAGGTGTGAAAAAAGTTAAGACGCGATTTTATTTGCTCAAATTTCAATTTAATTAAAATATTAAATATTTGGCTATATGACCCTTCACATTTGGCTTTGTAACCTATAAATAACTTGTACTCACGTTGGTGAAGATTCAAATGTCGTAAAACTCTTTTATTAATTATCACCACCTGCCAGCTCATCACTTGCACTATATTGCAACTAACTTGCACATCAGTTTTCACTATGTCACAACTTGATGATATTCAATCAGCACAAAAAAGCTTGGAGGAGTGCTTCATGAGGAAACTTGGTGAGCTTGAAGCACAGATCTAATGTGCTGGACCTGCTAAAGATACGGTTGCCAAGATCGCTGAAGAATTTCGCACATTCAGGGAGCTCATGTTTAATTTGCTTGGGTTGCTTCGGAAGCAGATAAATGAATGCTCCAGGGCTGTTGATAACATGGAGACAAGAAGTCGACGTAAAGCCCTAATTTTTATTGGGTTCTCTGAAGCAGATAAGGAAGATCCAAAAGCCCTTATTCTGGATACACTCAATAAGAAACTGGTACTTCAGGCTTGGTGTACCCAAAACGGGTCATCACAGACCCATTCTTGTGAGATTCTCTAGTGTTGACGTTAAATCTGCTATTTGGAAGTCGAAGTCGGCACTGAAGGGATCCTCTGTTACAATCAAGGAGTTCTTGACTAGGACCAGGCAGGCTGTTTTTGGCAAGCAGGCTGGCTGTTAAGTTTGATTTGTGATTGTTAATTATTAATTATTTTAGATTATATAAAGTTGATTTTTGATTTGTTATAACTTTATTATTGTTGATTATTAATTATTTTAGCTTACAAATAAAAAGCACGTAAATACTTAGGCAACTTGCTTTATTTTTTTAATGGACAATTTCCTAAAACATATGAGAATTAAGTCAAACTCCTTGTATTTTATTTAAATTTAATAATTAAGTGAAATGTGTTTCAATTAAGTTTTGACGAATTATTCTTGCTGCAGATAAAAAATCCAAATTTTCTTCGGTTGGTTGTAGTGTTGAATTATCATAATTTTCAGGCCAGACATCGTCATCATTGGTCTCTAAACCTTCAAATGTTTTGGAATGGTTCCTTCGTCCAAGGACGGGTCATCCAAGTTGTTTACTTAAGAAATGACTGTTGAACATTAAAATTTCTTATATTTTCCTTGAGTATTTTACCTCTCTAACGAATTCGTAAGAGCCACAATGTTTCTGCATCACATATCACGAAAATAAAAAACTGAGAAAAAATTAACTTAATTATTTTACAAATTGTGACAAATGTCCGCCTACGACTATAAAACTTAGTTTAGTAGACACCTATTTTTATGACGACTAAAATTAGTTTGACGTTTCCAATTTAAGTCATAATTTGAAGTAAAATATGTACACCAGAATACCAAAATCACAATTTAGACCAAATTGAGTAACTAAAATAAAATTAGTCCTGTCAAACCAAATTTTAGGTTAGTCGCGTATTATCTGAATAGGAATGACGACTTAACTAAAATTAGTTGGATTTTAGTTTAGTTTGCCACTACAGAATTAGCACCAATGTATGCATTGGTGCTAATTCTGTTGTTCAACTGACCAAACTAAACCAAACTAAATTTTTACTAATTTTGGTTTAGTTTAGTCCAAAACGTATTCTGTTGTTACGTCATACTAAATTAAAAGCCCGACCAAAATCGAATTTGACACGACTTAATTTAGTTCACTAGGATGTTGCCAGTTAATTCTTATGTAATAAGAAAGATCGTAATGAACGAATGACAATCATATTTGTTCAAAGAATTGCCGAGATAGTCTATGGAATTGCTTTTTGTCGATTGTTATTTAATGTCATATTTGAGGTTATTATTTTATTCGATTTCTTGAAGCAGAGTTTATTATTGTAAAAAATGGAGGCTGTTACTAAAAGAGCGAATAAAAAGCA
Source organism: Acronicta leporina (assembly GCA_947256265.1). Taxonomy (NCBI): domain Eukaryota; kingdom Metazoa; phylum Arthropoda; class Insecta; order Lepidoptera; family Noctuidae; genus Acronicta; species Acronicta leporina. Next base: position 11,125,445 of record OX366532.1, on the reverse strand, counting down.
AAGAGAATTGTTACTAGACAAACTACACTCGAACGTCATGCTAGCGAGAGGTAAGTTACCAGAACTAGTAATAGCTATCACTTTGAACTTCTTAAAACATTAACTTTTCTTTCAACTAAAGTTCTAAACATTTTTCAGGAAACCAAGCTGATCGCGAGGTTATAGAATTTTAGGCAGATTTGTCTACGGAGCTGAACCAGCTAGGATGCTGTAGGACTCCACAGGAATGGCAGCATGTAAGTTTTGTTTATATCTGATAACGATCCCTCTCTCCCTCGGACCGCGCACGCGTATAGTCGTGTGCACCCGTGCGAATTTTTATTTAATATTGAAAAATAAAATAAAATCCACAAGTCAAATTACGAGCAAGTACTAGGCGCGCATAACCCGAAGAAGATAGTGTAGACGCAGTGAACGCAGTGAGTGGCGCGGCCGAATAAAGGAAAGCAACACCTGAGACGGAGATACATACCTAAGCTACGCTGCGCCACGCTTCGCGTACGTCAAGTCGTCGCGTCCGGTCGCCTTCCAGTGTGTGTACACCCTGTAGCAGTAGGCAACGCACTCACACAAGCCTGTACGCTGCGTTCGCCACTTCCCATTCACAAGGGCACGGGTCTAGCCGGTAAATATTAGTTCCAGGCGCAATACTGACACCATATAACTAAAAATGTCGGTCAAACGTACACCACCGAAAAGTAGTTCTAAAGTACGTACTTCACCTATACACTACTGATCTGACTCAGCACTTTATTCGCTTGGAAATCAGGATTGTGCTGATCTAAACATTACAAAGAGATGCAAGCGCCGACTGAATGACCCATCTACCGCCGCTGACATCACGCTATCTGATCTTATGGTAAGGATGGACGAGATAAAGAAACAACAGGATTCCAAGTTCTCCTCACTAGAATCATCTATAATCAAATCCCTATCAGCTCAAAATGAAGAATTGAAGGAGTCAATAACGTACCTCTAGGCAAAATACGATGATGTCCTCAGTAACTTAAAATCACTACAACAGGAAAATAACCTCTTTAAAACACACATTAAAACACTTGAATCGAAACTGGAGCAGTTCGAGATAAACGCTCGCTCATCTACAGTGGAGATTAGAAATGTCCCTTCATCAGATACCGAGACTAAGGAACACCTAGTTGAACTCGCAAAGAAAATCGGCACGCTTATTGAGGTACCAATTGAAGAATTAGATTTACGAGACATCATTAGGATGAAACTCAAAAATAAGGAACCCGGTCCAATGGTGTGGAATGTATCTCGACGATTAAGCGCGAGAATTTTATAAGGGCTACAAGAAACTTCAATAAAAATAACATTGACCAACGCTTGAGTACGACTAGTCTCTGAATGAATGGCCCAACTAAACAAATATACGTATCTGAATCTCTCACTGCAACAGCGCGACGACTACACTACCTAGCTAGAATGTTTGCAAAAGATCACAACTACGAGCACTGCTGGACATCCTTTGGCAAAGTATACCTGAAACGTAGATCTAGTGAGACCCGCCTACGCATAAGCTGTGAAGAAGACCTCGAAATATTGAAGAAAACTATCTGACTAGTTAAGTTGCTCTTAACTTTACTGCATGCATAGTACTTTACTATATTTATTTTGATAGTCTTTTTTTTCTTTAAGTGGCTATCTGACTCATATATACATACACTATAATAACATTGATAACATACACAAAAAAAATACAACTACTAATAAACTACACATCCAAACTAAAACACACTACTTACTATAACTTTCATACACACTAACAAAAAACAAGAACAATACTACTTCGAAATATAACGTCACACTACTCTATACTAACAACTACACATCCGACCCTAAAATACAAGGTCATACCAAAACTTTACCAACAATAAGCCTAATAATAACTACGCTCGTTAACAATCATTCAACCACCATTCGATAATGCCCAAGAAAATCTTAACAACATAGACGCGGTATCTGTCTCCGATTCGTACTGTTGTGACCTGGATGACTGTACTCCTACTAACTGTTTATCTGAATGTTCACTTAAGGTCTTAAACCAAAACATTAGGAGCATCTCAAAAAACATTAACGGATTCTACACAATACTGACTAGAACAAAGGTAGACTGGGACGTAATAGTCCTGACAGAGTGCTGGCTACGTGCTGATCAAAATATTCCCAATCTGACAGGCTACAATCACTTCCAGACTACACACAATCTAACTCAAAACGAGGGACGTCGTAGTTTATATACGCGAAGACCTTAATGTTACTGTAGAAGAATCGTCTTTCCCAGGTGCTAACGGATTACTATTAAAACTTGAAAGGAACATAGTTATACTAGAATTATATCGCCCCCCTGGTTACAGAGACATCCCAAACTTTGTAAATAACCTAGGTGATGTTCTATTAAGAATAGAAAAATATGATAACATAGTAATTACCGGAGACATAAACATCAACATTCATCCTGACCACCGAGACTCAGATAAACTCACTTACCTCACACTATAAGCCACCTATGGTTTGCTACCAGCCCACACCATACCTACTCGACAAAATGCATGCCTGGACCACTTTATATTGAAGACTGTGCTGCCTGCCACAGTCCAGGTAGCCCATTCCGGTCTAACTGACCATGAAACCGTTATGTTATTTCTCACAACAAAAATTAAAAGAACAGCCGCCAAAAGAACAATAACACGTATTAACTATGAACAATTAGATAGGGACCTAAATCAAATTAATTTCAATGAAATATACAACATACAAGACTCAAACCTAGCAGCTGATACCATGGTAAATCTTATTAGACAGGCTATTAAAACTAACTCCAAAACAGTTAAAGTGCCGAACAGAAAAAAGATAATCAAGGACTGGATCACCCAAGGTTTACTTCGATGCATACGGCACAGAGACAACTTGCACAAACAACACAAAGAAGCACCCAACAATGAAATTTTAAAACTTTATTTCTCCAGTTATAGAAACTTTTGCAACAAACAGCTAAAAAAGGCTAAAATAGAGTATGATAAACAAGAAATACACAGGGCAGGCAACAACACAAAACAACTATGGACGGCTATTAATAATATAACCAACAGAAGCAATAAGAAAGAAAAATCCTCGCAATTACTAACACTATCTTCAACTGCACATAATTCTGTGAATGATATAAATAACTTCTTCGCTGATATTGGAAAAAACTTAGCAGAAAAAATTGTGAGTACCGAGGAGGACTGCACGGACACAAACATATATGATACGATATATGATTGTAAGAAAACCGTAACAAATTGGATCAAAAAACTCACGTATGAAGAGACTGAGGCACTTCTACAATACATTAAATAGCAAGATACATAATAACAATATGTTACTCAACTATCACTCTTAAACATACTATCCCACAAAAATACCACTTAAAAATCAAATACAAACATACACACACACACACTCATACACGCACACATACACGTACACACACACACACACGCACGCACGCACACCCATCACACAATTTTTTTTTTCTTTAAGTTTTTCTTTAAATTAAAAATAAAAAAGATATTAGAAATAAGTAATTACCTACTTACGTATTAGTTTAATATTTGTTACTTATAATTAAAATTATTTTGCACAGGCAAATTTTGCTTAAAAGGAGTCCCCAAACACAATCACCCATTTGATGTAACAAATTTCTTGAATAAAACATTATTTTTTTTTGAATTTTCTGTCGCGTGTTGTTTAATTAAATTCAATAAATCACATTTTCTTAAGGACGTATCAAATTCAACATTGTGTCTTTGCAGCCAGCCAGGTCTGCATGGTGGCTTTTGTGGATGTAATTGTAGGCTTTTTGTCCTCTTGTACCGAGTGGTATGCGGCATTATCCATAATAATAACTGAGCTTGGCGGTAAATTTGGCAATAGCTTTTCTCTAGTCCATTTGCTGAAGTTTACAAAATTCATATCGCTATGATAATCTCCGGTTTTGCTTTTGGATTTAAAAATTAAAAGACCTCCATCGATAAATCCGGCTTGTCCACCAGCATGTACAATAATTAAACGTGGCCCTTTGCCAATATGCGACAGCACACCTCGTTCTTCATTGGATTGCCAACACGCTGGTACATTTAATGACGAATTGACATATGTTTCATCGAGGCAAACAATGTTTCTTTGATCTCTTCTGTGCTTCTTTATCGCATTAAGATAATGCCACCGCCACGATACGATGTTTGGTTGTTCAATCAGTAATTTTCTTTTTGATTGACATTTCTTAAATCGAAAGCCAAGTTTATGAATCAATGTTCTCAAATATTCTCAGCCACAATTTAAAATTCCTTCTTAACTGAGTTTCGCATTCAAAATTTTTAACGTAGGAACCTTCTTAAAAACCGTATAAAATTGAGTTATTTTTCTTCTAACAACGCCCTCTGCAAAACTGTCAACTTCATTTTTTTTTGTTTCGGATTTGTTTAATTTTTTTTGGTGATTTAAAATTTACATTATTTTGTTCATCTTTCAGTTCATTTCCTTCTTTTATTATTTTACATATGGTAGTCACCGAAAGTCCTGTAGCTTTAGCAACAAGTTTGTTTAGGTTTACGTCTTCAAGATGAGTTATTCATCAACTCGGACGCGAGAAACTCGGCCGCGCGGCCGAGTCGGGAAGATTTAATTATACCTATTATTTTATTATTCATCTCGGCCGTAGGCTTAATTACTATGCGGGCGAGTCAATACAATTCATTTTTGTGAATTTGTTTATTCGTCATCTCGGCCGAATACAAGAAGTACATTCACGTTATAAAATATTTAAAACAAACAATTATTTTTTTAGCCAGAATAAGTTGAACGCTGATTGAGTAAAGTGTTTAGTACGTTTTTCTTCAAATGTACCGCAATAAAATGCTCATGCTCTGAGTGTGTAATACAGCGTATCGATGAAAAACGTCAAACCAATGTCAAACAGACAGGGTTACTGTAATTAACCTATCAAGATCACGCGTCACAAAATGTATGTATGCCGACGCTGCGCCAAAGTAACCGGTTTCTATAAGGGCGTTAATAATCTGTATTATTATTGTGATAAGGAAGACGAGAGGTTTGGTGTGCAATGTTGTAAGGCTTAAATTAAAAATTCAGTTTAATTAATTATTTACAAAAAATATTGAGAGAAACTCCTACCTGCAGAAACTGTTTTCATATCATATGAAATTACTACATTGTAATTTCTAAAATTGACAAAACTGAGGTCTTCGTCATTCGCCTTTAATTTTTCTTGAACGAGACATCAAATTTTCATTCTTTCAATATACTCGTACACTTGGTTAGCTTTTCTTTTTTAAAACCAATAATCTACTACCATAAAACCGATCTACGCCTAATATTTGTCGAAATTTATTACTTTTATCCCCATTTGTCTTGAAAAGTATTAATTTATTCCCTCATATATAATTATTTTTAATAGGCAAGTATTTAATTTTCCTAGCTGGCAACTTAGTCACCACACCCAACATCAAAGTGAATAACGGAAATTAAACCTTCGTGCCTTAAGATTCAGTACATATTCGCATGTGGTATATTTTATATATTGCGCCCGCGTCAATGATCCATGTCACTTTTACTCATCAGGCCGCCATCTTAAAGGCTGCCACAGAGCTTGTGTTGTGTTAAGTGAAAATTGTGAAGTTTTTAGTAAGTAAGCCAAATCATACTATTTTATAATATTAATTTTATAGCAATATTCCATTATAGCTAAGTATCTATTTTTTTTCATACTCCTGTTAACCACGATCGTATTTTTTGGTAATCCTAACTAATAAACAGTAATTTTGAATAGCAGATGGCCGCCATTTTGACTGCTTTGTTGTAACGGCGTCTGTTTTAATTTAAACTAAAATACTCTCTTGATTTCTATACAACTTATCTAAAACAAAATGTATAGTGTATCCAATTTTTTTTACAGCTAATGCAACCAGTCTTCTGATTTTTATTGGGTAGCAAATATTATAAACACAATGAATGCAGGTGAGAACAATAAAAAATTAAGTTTAGCGAATTTACGCTAGGGTTTATTAACCATCCACGTTGCATTTGTCTCTAACACTTTTTGTTTGCTATTTAAGGCTCCGTCCTAAAAAATCTCATATTAGCAACAAGTTTGTGCTTTTTTGTGTGAGGAAAAGAAAAATGTATTTTAAGCAATCACGTATGACTTTAGTACCTAGATATATATATATTTTCATATTAACTCGAAATTTGAGCGGTTCAAACCATGACGGTCCCTTAAATGCTTGCTTATGATTAAAATATAAAAGAATGTGCTTTATTTTGTTCATGCAGTGATAGTTTGCGTATAATAATCTGTGGCAAAAATTAAATATCATGCTAAAATCTCATGTAATGTAATTACTTTTCATTGTAATTGAAAATAATGCTATTTTGCTTAAGAAATTTCTATAATTACTTTTGTATTACAGGCGATGAATCACAACCAGGGCCATCTGGCTTACAAAATCAACCCCAATTACAAATATTGACATCACAAAGGGGTAAGCGATTGCTTCTTCGCGCGGGGCATAAATACAACGAAAAAAGAAATAATAAAGATGGTACTACCACTTGGTACTGTATAAAAAGGACCACGTGCATGGCGGCACTAGTTACTTCTACTGACAACTCAATTAAAAGAGAGGATATACACAATTGTGAGCCTGATTTCGCATCCAACGAATTAGAAATACAACTTGGAAAGTGTATTGATAAAATTACATCGGACTATACTATTCCAGTGCCGAGTGCTTATAGAGAAACTGTATCAAAACTTAAAGACAGTGGAATTAATTTGATTAAAAAAATACCTGACTTTGTGAATGTTAAAAATAAGCTTTATAAAAAGAGAAATAAATCATTGGACGTCCCAAAAGTCTGTTTTAAATCCCCAAGTGAAATTATTGTTCCTGAAAAATTTAAAAATTTTGTATTAGCTGATTATAATTATAAATCAAACAGAATTCTAGTTTTTGCTAATGAAAATTGTAGAACAATATTATCTCGCTCAAATTTGACTATTTTATGTGATGGAACCTTCAAATGTTGTTTAAGGCCTTTTCAACAATTGTACACCGTGCATGTTGATTTAGGAAGCAATGAGATGTATAACAATATTATGCCAGTGGTATATGCCTTGCTGCCAAGTAAAACAAAAAATATCTATAACACTTTGTTTAACCTTATCAAAAGCCAAATCCCTCAATTTAATCCAAAATTATTTGTACTAGACTTTGAGCAAGCAGCAATGTCCGCAATTACAGAAACATTCCCTGAAACACAAATAAGTGGTTGTCATTTTCATTTTTCGAAAAGTTTGTGGCAAAGAGCTGACAATTTAGGCCTAACCAAATTTAAATTAGCCAGAAAACATATAAAACGTTGCTCTGTTTTGGCGCATCTACCTAAAGAAAATGTAGAAAGTGGTTGGTTGTATATAATGTCACAATGTCCAAGAACTCCAAATATAGTCTCATTCAATGATTATTTTGTAGAAACGTGGTTAAGTGAAGAATCATTTTTTTTTAATAAATGGAACTGCTACAATAAACAACATCGTACAACCAATATGATTGAAAGTTGGCATTCTACTATTAACAAAAAAATACCAGCCAAACCCAAAAGTATAGCACAATTTTTAACAATATTACAAAAAGAAGATGATTATTTTAATGTATTATACCAAAAAGGGTCTAACATAACAAAAAAACTTAAAGAAACACAAGAAATTGATGAAAATATAGTTATATTCATAACCTTTCAGCCTAGCAAGTTCTCACGCTGCGGTAGATTCTGACCCAGCATTTTCTTATCAGTTAGCCCATCCGGGCGGTTGTTATTGTAACTGTAGCTCGTAAGTTAGTTTTAAGTTTCTATTGTGTGGGAATTAGATAAAAGGTATGTAGAATTAAGCAGTCTTGCATCGAACTCTGTAAGCTCAGGTCGTAGATAATAAAATCTTATTTTCGACTTGTTAAACATTAATTTTATTACTATTTTTAAAAACCTAATCTCTCGCTCCCGAAATCTAACTGGCGCAGCCGGTAGGATTGCTGGTTGTTGCCTCCGTGAAAGTTCGCGTGTGTAAAAGCTGTGAAAAGTGAAAAACTCACGTTGAAAAGCATTTCGCGAGTGGTGACTATACTTAGAGTTGTTGTTACTTAACCTCAGTGCGGCGCTCTATAACGGCAATCCTCGAACCAAATAAATAAGTTTAGATACCGCGTAAAATAACGCAGGTGAGCAGAGATGGTGCTAGTTTATAAGGCGGTTGGACAGTGAGTACCCTTCTACTTCCCTTCCAATTTCCCTGCACATTTTTGTTAATAGAATTTTAACTTGTGTGGAATCTTGTGTTGATAAATATAAGTATAAGTGTCTTTCTCTAGTGTGATTTTTATAAAATCTGAAAATTCATATGAAAAATGTTTACATAAGTAATTATTATAATTTATTTTTGTAAAAATACAAAAAAAAAACAATTTACTTTTACCAAGATTATAGTGAATAATATCTTTGCTATATTAAAGTAGTAATATTCTACATTTTCTTTTATAAGTTTTTCATATGATTTAGAATTTAACCTTGCAATTTTAAAATCAAATTGCTTTACCATTTTTTTTACGTTTTTTTTTATTAACTATACTTATATATATTTTACTTTAAACTTTAATATAACATAAAAATGAATCAAGGTCAAATTCCCTTATCTGCGGCGGCAGCTGCGCCTGCTTGCTCGCCAATATCGATGCCTCCGCCGGAGACAACGATACCCCGGGATATACTAAGACTAATTCCTGAATATAGCGGTGAAACTAACCTACTTAGTTTATTTTTACGGAAGTGCAAATATGTTATCGAAAGGTACCATGGAACCGTAGAGCGGAACGAATTTTTAATGCAAATAATTACGAGTAAATTAAAAGGGAAAGCGGCAGCCCTTATTAGTGAAAGAGGCGACTTTGATACTTATAATGAATTAAAAGCCTTGTTGATCCAACATTTTGGCGATCCCAGGAGTGAGGAGTGCGTAGCCATAGAGTTAGAAACCATAAAAATTAAGCATAATGAATCATATTTGGAATTTTGCAGTCGTATACAGGACACTCGTGCGATATTAATGTCAAAAGTTAATCAGAATAGCTCCTTATCATTAAGAGAGGCTAAGCGTGTGATTTATAACAATACTTCACTTAATGTATTCCTTTATAACTTACCAGAACACATGGTGCGGATTGTTCGAATTAAAAACCCGAATTCATTGGAAGAGGCATTAAAACACGTCCTTGAAGAAGTTAACTTTCAGGAACAATATAATCTACGCAGTAAGATGTTGCAACACCGTCCGCAAAATTCATTATTATCACCCCGCGATAAAGGTCTCGTCTTTAATTCAACTAATCTGAAACCTATTTTAACACAGCCTCCATTACAATATAATAATAATTTCAGGCCCCTCTCAAATCAACCTCAATTTAAATTCGGCATACCTAATCAAAATCTTGTACGCCCAAATATGCCAAATCAACAGAATGGTTTCCGACCTCAATTTAATCAGTTTGGATATAGACCCCCGGTTCAATTTGGGTATAGACCACCTGTCCTTGGCCCTAAGCAACCTCAACAATTTGGTTACAGACACCCTCAACCTTCAGGCTACCAACCACCCAAAGCTCTCTTGAACGATCGTGACGTGACTATGAGAACTGCCCCAACACCCGCTAAGCCACAACAAGGTTTCCCTGTAAATGAGCTCTATGCTAGTGACGAGCAACAATATTACGATTCAAACGATACTTACAATGATTACACTTATTATAATATGACGGCTGACTACGACTACGACTATACAAACAAGTATTCTAGTGCTGGTGGTGTAGATCAGTACCCCGACCCGGAATACGCTGAGAACGTAAATATCCCGCAATATACTGAAAGTAACAAAGATACAAATGATGTGCAAAATTTTCAAATAGATTCGATTCAATTATACCAGAAATGATAGAGCTTAATTATGACGCTAACTTAAGACATCCTTATATATATATCCCCGATATAGATGGTAAATTTATGTTAGATACAGGAAGCACGAGGTCTTTCATAAGCCCCGAAAAAACTGAAGAATATTTTGCTGAATCAAAACAGTATGAACCATTTACAGTCACAAGTACGCATGCTTCTAGTATTCATCATGAAGTAGCTAACATTCCTCTTTTTTCGATTTTCAATGAAAGTGGCTACCATAAATTTTATATATATAATGTTGACAATAGGTATGACGGACTGATTGGAATGGACCTTATGTCTCGACTTAGCGCTGACATATGTTTGAAAGACAAGACACTAAAAACCAATGGTGTTAACATTCCCATAGTATATAACAGCAACCTCGAATTTCAATTAAATCCGCGCACGGAACATCGAGTAAGACTGCCTGTAAATCAGAAAGATGGTCTTGCTGTTTTAGATTACAAGCAGTTTCGGGATGGTGTCCGAATGCCAGCCGCAATTGTTAAATGCGAAAACTATTTTGCCTCCACTGTCATACAGAACACAACTGACCTTAGATTGAAATTGACCATTACAGCCCCTTTCACGGTCACTGAATTCTATAATGACGAGTGTATAGTAAATACTACTACTGACTTGACAGACGTTGAGATTGACTCTCTACTGACACACAATTTATCAAAATTACGACTGGACCACTTAAATCACGAGGAACGTGATACAATAAATAAATTATGCGAAGAATACAAGGACATATTTTATTGCGACGAGTTGCCCTTGACCTTTACAAATCAGGTAAAACATCACATAAGGACCACAAATGAAGACCCAATTTATATTAAACCATACAGACAAATACCAGCACAAGCTGAGGAAATCAAACGTCAGGTCGAAAAGCTTCTCAAAGACAATGTGATTCAGGAATCACATTCGCCATGGAGTGCCCCTGTTCATCTGGTTCCCAAAAAGGCAGATGCTTCCGGTAAGGTGAAATATCGAATGGTTATAGATTATCGCCGACTCAATGACATAACGATCGACGATAAGTACCCACTTCCCAACATATGCGACTTGTTTGACAAACTAGGTAAAAGCAATTATTTTACAACGTTAGATTTAGCTTCCGGTTTCCACCAAATAGAAATTTCTGACACTGAGAAAACAGCCTTCTCTACTCAAAATGGTCATTACGAATTCCTCCGTATGCCATTTGGCCTGAAAACAGCACCGGCGACCTTCCAACGCACGATGGATAATGTGTTAAGGGGGTTGCAGGGTATACATTGCCTAGTATATTTAGATGACATACTTATATATTCAAACGGATTAGTAGAACACACTCAAAAGTTACGTGCCTTGTTTGACAGACTTCGTCAAACGAATCTGAAGGTCCAATTAGACAAATCTGAGTTTGTACGTAGAGAAGTGCAGTACTTAGGACATACACTGACTAAAGACGGCCTTAAACCTAACAACGACAAAATACAAGCAGTTCTTAAGTACCCCATGCCACAGACACAGACAGAAATAAAACGATTCTTAGGTTTCCTAGGTTATTATAGACGGTTTATCAAAGATTTCTCGAAAATCACGCAGCCACTAACAGCTTGTCTTAAAAAGGGTAAGAAAGTAGTTATCGATCAAAAATATACCGAAGCTTTCGCAAAATGTAAAGAACTTCTTATTAATTCCCCAATCTTACAATACCCTGATATGACTAAACCGTTTGTATTAACGACTGACGCGTCTGAAGTAGCAATTGGCGCTGTACTATCACAAGGCCCTATAGGCGGTGACAAGCCGATAGCCTATGCCAGCAGGACCTTGACGGATACTGAAAAAAGATATAGTACTATTGAACGCGAGCTATTAGCAATAATTTGGGCCACAAAACATTTTAGACCTTATTTGTATGGACATAAATTCGACATTTACACTGACCACAGACCGTTAGTTTGGTTATACCAACTTAAGGAACCTAATAGCAAGTTAACACGTTGGCGCTTGCGCTTGCAAGAATATGACTTTTGTGTCATATATAAAAATGGGAAGCAGAACGTGAACGCAGACGCATTATCTCGCATTAGACTAAACGCATTAGGAGCTGATGTACCCGACGATAGCTCAATGATTGTTAACGTAGACGAGAAACAAAAAAGACTGCATAGTTATTTGGAAGATGTCACTAAACGAATTACTGACGTTTCAAAACGGCGGAGTACTGACGACTCGACTATATCAATATCCGACTCTGAAAGAACGGCGACAGCCAGTCCTATAACGATTTCAGACATAGTTATGGTTGAACAACCATCAAATTACCCCATACCAACTGAATCTACTTCTACTCAAACAATTCATTCGGCTAAAGATCTTGAATCTTACGGAATACCTATCTTAAATGAAGCAATAGATACAAAGCCAAACCAGATACTTGTTTTTAGCTGGTTCCGTAATGAAATCCAGATGAAAGATATATCTAGAGACAAACAAAAAGTACTAGAGGTATTTCTGCCCCTACACAACCCTGAACTTATTAAAGACTTTTTAAAGAAACATATAAAGCCGAAAACTAAATACTTCATTTACTTTGAGAATCCCGAACATAGAAAAGATTTCAGTAATATTATTGTATCATTATTTAAAAAGGGTATGGTTAACTTCTACGAATGTACTGAGCGTGTGGTTTATGTTGAGGATGAACAGGAACAAAGAGCTATTGTGGTTAAGCTACACGAAGGCAACACTTGCCACCGTGGTATTACAGAAACTATTAAACGAATCCGACGTACCTATCATTGGCAAAATATGAACGAAACCGTTTCCGCCATCATAAATTCCTGTGAACAATGTAAAACTTCTAAATATGATAGAAAACCTATCAAACCTGTTCTTCAACTAACACAGACCCAAAATGCACCCTTTCAAGAAATCTTTATCGATCTGTTTACCATAGAATCCAAATACTATTTGACCTTAATTGACGCTTTCAGTAAATTAGGGCAAGCCATAGAAATTCCTTCTCGTTCAACACCTGAAGTAGTAAGAGCACTTATGAAATACTTTTCTTTTTACGGTATACCACAAAAAATTAGTTCAGACCCTGGAACTGAGTTCAACAATGAATTGTTAAAAGAACTGACAGACTTGTATAAAATTAAATTACACATAGGTACACCCAATAACCCAAATTCTATGGGATTGATTGAACGTTTTCACTCCACAATAATAGAAATGTACCGATTGGCTAAATATGAAAGAAAATTTACAGATGCAGCATCTGTAATGACCTATGCCGTCATGGCCTACAATAATACTATTCACAGCGCTACAGACTTCCACACACATACAGACACCATTCGAAATTGTGTTTGGTCACACAGAACTAAATTCCACATTTGACACTGATTTCGACAAAGCCTACAAACAACAATTAATTAACGACCACAAGAAAAGAACCCAATCACTTTATAAATACCTTTCAGAAAAGCTAAAATCCCGTAAAGAAAGCATTATTAACAAGCGAGCTGGCGAACCGCAACCAACTTTAGAATCAGGACAAACAATTTTCGCTAGGGCTGTTAATAAAAGACAAGCCAAAGATAAACCTAGGTTCCAAAAAGCTGTCGTAACTGGGCAGATAGAACGCAATATAATTCCAATAAAACTTAAAGATAGGGATACAAAAGTCCCAATTAAAAATATAAAACGTCCTTCACAAGTGGTGTTTACGCCTGGCGATATAGACAACGACGAACCAGGCTGTTCCAAACCAGCATCCCCTAAACCAGGCCCTTCAAGCAGTAAAGATTAATCAAAATCCACGTCATCACATCAGTACCGATCTTTCTTACAATGTCCAAAAAATATTCGGAATAAATCTACTGTGATATCTGAAATGTTGGATCACTTTCTGAACACTACCGAAATAAATGATGAAAACACTAAGAAAATTAATGCACGTATTACATTAATTGAAAATCTTGTAAAAGGCCTTATAAAAAAGGGGAAAAATCATAGCTACTATACAACCTACGTATTTTGATTAGGTACTTAGTTTATATTAACTTTAGGACTGTCTATGTAAAACTTAGTGAATAGAAACAGCATTAGCATTCAGTAAAGTGTCTATTCTACATAAGTCTGATAAAAATTGTGCTGAATTATTAGAATTGTTGAAAATAGAGGGATCATTCTCTGTAAAATCTTACCTTAAAGATAACGAAATAACCTTTATCATTGAAGTTCCACTTATTGATAATGTAACATATTATAATTATTATAAATTGTACTCCTTTCCTATGTCCGACGATTCCAGCAACCATACACTTATCGTTATCCTTGAATTTCCTTACCTATTAGTAGAAGGTGTCAATACCGCCCGATTGAGCAACCAATTCAGGAGATTACAGTTAAGGAATACCTTTGCTCTGAAGATAAACTCGTTCAATATGCAGAGGAAACCTATATCGAACAACTCATGAAATATCACCATAACCTTCCACGCAGTTTACCACGCCAGGTAAACCAAGGTCTGAAAACCTGAAAATCGAACGAATTACCCCAAATAGTTGGATAGTACACCCCAAATATAACAAAGTCATACATGAAACTTTTGATAATGACGATACAAAGCAGCGTATACGGGGAGCATACATCGTAACCATAGGAGAGCAATGCGATGCCTGCATACATACTTTACAAATTCAAAGGCGGCGTTCATACATACTCTCTAAGGACGAGATACATGCCTGTGCCCGTTTTATACTTACGTGGGAACATACCGTAATAGCTGCAGATACAGAACCTGTGGACTTAAAAGCAGTTAAACTGGACGATATTCGACATTTGAACTACATACTGAAGCAAAGTGTACCAGTGTAAAAAGTGAAACAAATAGTATAAGCCATTTATTCGTTGTACACGATCGTCATCTTAATTAATGTTGTTAGTTATAATTCTGTTTAAGTAATTTCCTGTATAGGCAAAGCTTCTTAAGAAGCAGGATTGACATTTATTATTGCCCTTATTATTAGTTAGTTAGTTTACCTCAATAACTTCATTATATTCGTTAATAATTAAATAACATTTTGTTCAAGGGACCTTACGAAGTTCTCGGAAAAACGCTGCCTTTCCGATAACTTCAGTCCAAGGGGGGAGGAGTTATATTCATAACCTTTCAGCCTAGCAAGTTCTCACGCTGCGGTAGATTCTGACCCAGCATTTTCTTATCAGTTAGCCCATCCGGGCGGTTGTTATTGTAACTGTAGCTCGTAAGTTAGTTTTAAGTTTCTATTGTGTGGGAATTAGATAAAAGGTATGTAGAATTAAGCAGTCTTGCATCGAACTCTGTAAGCTCAGGTCGTAGATAATAAAATCTTATTTTCGACTTGTTAAACATTAATTTTATTACTATTTTTAAAAACCTAATCTCTCGCTCCCGAAATCTAACTATATATATACT
This sequence comes from Acronicta leporina, assembly GCA_947256265.1. Lineage (NCBI taxonomy): Eukaryota > Metazoa > Arthropoda > Insecta > Lepidoptera > Noctuidae > Acronicta > Acronicta leporina. The sequence goes on along the minus strand of OX366532.1, from coordinate 11,109,907 downwards.
ACCATTAATGAATATAAACAAGGGAAAATAAATAAAGATCTCTGTATCGAACGACTTGTTTTATAATTTTGTTATTCATCTATTGCATAATTATGACAAATAATACTAGTCAGTTGATTGTAGTGATTTTTCAAAAAAGTAAGTTTTTAATTAATCTGTGATGTTTAAAATGATCTGTGATTTTTTAAGTGATTTATATGATAGTATAAATATTAGTGTGTAAGTTAAATGATTTATGTGATAATAAAAACATTAGTGTGTCTGTCAAACATGTACTTTAATAATTGTCCATACCGATTGTTGAATCCTATTAGACTAAGCTTATTTTTTTATACATCTATGTTGATTTTTTAAATATATACATGTTTTTATATTTTTAAGCTTGTTTTATTTTACCTATAGAAAAATATATTTAAAATCGAAACACTTTTGTACTTGACTGTACAATAATGCTTTTTATTTTCATTGACGGCCGAGTTGACGAATACAATATACGAAAAAATTACTTCGGCAACTCGACCGCGTGGCGCGGCCGAGTCGCATAATAAAAGAATAATTAATATTTTATTTTCCCAACTCGGCCGCGCGGGCGAGTTTCTCGCGTCCGAGTTGACGAATAAGTCTTCAAGATACTCTGTAGAATTATGATCTTGTTTTCTGGCTTTAAAAAAGGAATATACATTTTATGCTATTTGTTTAGCTTGCTTGTTAATTTTGTTCGCAAAACTGGAAGAGCGATTCATCTTGAGATTTATCTTGGCAGTCGTATACCTTGTGCGTTAATGTCCAAGCGTCCGTAACAAAAGTTTCAACCGCGCGCTGCGAGCACAGCCAGCGCACTGCCGCACTTGACGTAAGCTCTCTGCTCCGCGCTGCATCCGCTAACATGGGAGATGTTAGCGGATGCCCGCTCCCTTCTTACCGCGCAGGCGATACGCGAGTTAAACGGTCGGCCTATAGTGGCACATTTTGTTTTTCGTGCCAGAGTTAATTTGAAAGGGTGTGATAATCTTGCGCTTACGTAGCTGTATATAATTTGGTTAAAAGAAAATTCAACTGTTTATCTGTTTGCAAAAATATTTTATTTTTATCAGGTATGGAGTGTATGGGTGTCAAAGGTGAAAATGAAAGCCCGGAGGCACCAAAACTCCATCAGTGCCACTGGTGGTGGAGTTGGAGTACCGGGCTTAACAGAAGCAGACCAAAAGGTCTTGGACATAGTTGGATTTGCTTCTGTTCAAGGATCCACCAACTCTGAAGCAGTAAGTTATAATTTTACTGAATCATCTGTGAGACACTATAGCAATGATCATCATAACAGTGCAATGCATCATGTGAGACGCTGATTTACCACAAAAATCCTTCTTCACCCTTCTTAACCCTGGAAAGCGACTAAGAACACGCTTTTCGGGGATGCTATCCATTCTAATCATCTGATGTTCCAAAAATACTATAGACAGTCTTGATTGAATAAACACTGAGTTTGAATTTGTTTACTATTAAAAGGTATGTTTTGCTAGATTTTTATCTTTTGTTCATTCAGGGAATTCCAAGCACCTCTGCAGACCCACACCCACACTCCATGCTGCCCAATGTGGACCCTAATCTGCAGCCCGCCCTTGAAGATCAAGATGAGTTTGATCGGGATCGTGCTATAAGCAGTGGAGGCCAGCGGAGAAGCTTCCGTCGCCGGCAGCGTGTAGCACGAACTCGACAGCCTGTCCACAATGATTTAGTGCAGGCACTAAATGAGAACAGCAGACTTTTCCGAGAGTCCATAGTGCAGGCCGCTGAAATAATAGCGCAAGCTATACAGTCAGCTGGCCTGCCTGTGTTCGTGGCACAGCAGAAAAGTGAAAACAACTCCATGCAATGATTTATTGTGTGGTGTCGTTTTCACTTTTTCTGTAGTTCTCATTTAAAGTCTGCACTAAATTAGGTCTTTGGGGCAGCAGCTCTGTAGGCAAAGTTGTCCAAAATTTCTATATTTTAATGTTTTTTTATTGATATTTTATTTCTTTTTTTATATTTGGGTTAAGTTTCATTTGTGATTGTTAATTATTAATTATTTTAGATTATATAAAGTTGATTGTTGATTTGTTATAACTTTATTATTGTTGATTATTAATTATTTTAGCTTACAAATAAAAAGCACATAAATACTTAGACAACTTGCTTTATTTTTTTAATGGATAATTTCCTAAAAAATATGAATTAAGTCAAACTCCTTCTTTTATTTAAATTTAATAATTAAGTGAAATGTGTTTCAATTAAGTTTTGACGAATTATTCTTGCTTCAGATAAAAAATTCAAATTTTCTTCGGTTGGTTGTAGTGTTGAATTATCATCATTTTCAGGCCAGTCATCGTCATCATCATCTAAAAAATAAAAAAATCCATTTTGTTCCCAATTTTGTTTTATATATGAATAAGTATGTAACTATGTAGGTACTTAATACAGAATAATTTTGCTTCCTACCTGATCTGAGTGCATCATAAAACATATTAAATAGTGTACAGCATGATACTATAATTTTAGCTGCAATGATGGGCTTGTAGTGTAAGCAGCGGTGACGGTGTAGGCATCTAAATTTGTTTTTAAGCCTACCATTGCACATTTCCACCACATTCCTTGCTCTTGCATGGCACTCATTATAGTGGTCTTCAGCAGCATTTTCTGTTGCCATGACAGGTGTCATCAGCTATGGTTGCAGAGGATAACCCCTGTCTCCTGCATTTTCAAAGTCAACATTAATAAGTAGTCCCTTCAGGTACCATAATGAATAACTATCTTGTAAAATATTTTGTATTACCTACCTAGAAGCCACTGATCTCTCTCTCCAAGCATAAATTCTTGTCTGAGGAATCTGTGTATGCTGGATGTCCTCCAAATGATCCAGGTTGATTCAGGAAAATTTGGATTTAGGGCTATAATTTTTCCATAAGCACTGCATATCTAATAACGTACTCGCAACCGGCGCGTATGTATAAGATGTATGAATGTCGCAGAAGCAAAAGAGGCATGCAAGAATCGTAGCAAGTGGCAGTCTATAGTTTCTGCCTACCCCTGTGGGAGAAGGGCGTGAGTGGATGTATGTATGTATCTAATAACATTCAGTGGGTTAGTGACTGGTCCGGTAGGTCACTTATTGACATAGAAAATAAACATAATGATGTACCTATATACTTATTTTAACTAAGTAGTTGGTACTTATGAATACTTACAATTTGACAATTAATGCTGTAGAATCCCTTTCTGTTATAAAAAATATTTCCAGGTGCAGTGGGGTGATTTAGTGGTGGTTTGGCTATTGGTTTGGCTATATATAAATCACCAGTGTGCGCGCACTAGCCGCGGCGGCCGCACGTATTGTGGAACTACAGCATGATTTGTGATCATCGCAATGTCTTTCGACACGGAAAGATTTATAACCGAGATTCAGACAAGGAGGGCGTTGTGGGACATGTCCTGTGTGAAGGCTACGCCAACCGAGACTTAAAAAGGATGATGTGGGAAGAGATTATAGAAATATTTGGTAATTAAAAATTAACAATAACTGAAAAAAACGAACTCGGTAAGTAAAGTTTATTTTATTGTGTTCTCAGAGCTACTCGATTTTGCCACGGGAGTTGTCCTTCACCCACGAAGTAGTCAGCAAATAGATCTCTGTTTTGTGTAGATGTTCTATTTCCTCTTGAAGGCTGGCAGGGAGGTATTCCTTCAATAGTCGGGGGAATATACAACGTGCCTTCGAATTTGTACCCATCTCGCTCCCGTACATAGTTGTGAAGGACGCAACATGCTTTTATGATTGCAACAGCAAATTCTCTGTGTACATCAAGAGGACGATGAAAAATTCGCCACTTGTTGGCTAGTATCCCGAAAGTACATTCTATGTACCGGCGCGCACGGGAAAGACGGTAGTTAAAAATTATTTTCTTGTCCGTCAAATTTCTTCCGGCATATGGTCTCATTATATTTTCTGACAATGAGAATGCTTCATCGCCAACTATGACAAAAGGCAGAGGCACACTTGTTTCAGTTATCGGTTTCTTGTCTGGCATGTCTAAATCATTATTTGTAAGTTTTTCATAAAAATGCGAGTTCTTGAATACCGATGAATCGCTGCATTTTCCATATGCGCCGACGTCTATGCATATAAATTTGTAGTTGGCATCGTATATAGCCATCAGCACAATAGAGAAATAGTTTTTGTAGTTATAATGTAGTGACCCTGTATGGGTCGGCTGAAGAGTCATTCAGCCATGTGCTTTCCGTCCACAGCTCCAGTACAGTTAGGAAATTGCGAACTGTTCCTTAATCCTTCACTTATTTCTAGCCATTTATCTCTATCGAGTTGTGGAAACTTTTATATTTTGCCATATGGCGACGCAAACCTCAAGTACAATTTCTCGAACAGTTGTGTGTCCAATGCGAAATGAATGATTTAGTTCTCTGAAGGAGCATCCAGATGCTAGGTATCTGGAACAAACAAACACGTTATGATAATTTTTTTTTTTTCATTTCCAGGTAAGTCACTCCAAAAAAAAAGGAAAAATGTAAGGGACTCATTCCTCAGGGAGCTACGTCGTGTCAAAGGCGCAAAAAGTGGCGCCGCAGCGAAACGTAAATCTCCCTATGTATATTTTCAACACCTGATGTTCCTTAAAGATACGGTGGAACCGAATACAACAGAATCGAACATAAATGATGCGGAAAATATAGTGCCTCCCACCCCCGAATCAGTATCTCAAGGACAACCAAGATCAAAGAAGAAAAAGGAAGACAATAATTTCGAAAAAGAAGATCTTGTTTCAGTTTTAAAAGAAAGCATAAATTCAAGAAGTCGACGTGAATCAGCTCTCGAAGACGACAATGACAGATTATTTATGCTTTCCTCAGTAAAGGATTTCAAAAAAATACCCGAATCCGCGAAGCTGAAAACCAAGATGGAAATGATTAATCTAATCCACCGAGCTCAAAGTGGAAGATATGATCAAAGCCACTATGAACCTATGACCAGGCACAGCCAACCTACTTACCCTCGAAGCAGTTATACCAACCATCAGGAATATCAACAGGGATATTTTACTAAGCAATCGGATAATGGACCACTTACCACAATGAGCCGCCGCCATTGGATTCAGGAGGAGAAGAAAATTCTATCCAATCACCCGAATCAAATTACTCTCAGGCCTCGCAAGATTCAGAAATAATTGAAACATTTTTTAATAATTATTGAACAACCTTTGATTATGATAATACAGTACTTAAATATACCTACTTGTTTCACTTATCTACCTGCATCCTTTTTCATAAAACAGACACAAGGACAGTTAAGAAATAATTTGAATAAAAGTAGATAGGCATAGGCTTACCTTAAAGTTAACCTTAAACTAACCTAACTTAAACCAATGTATATAGTACTGATTATTACGAATAAAAAGAAATCTAAACAAAAAATATATGACCTTGAATAATAGTGTAAAAGTTGGTTATGTTGAGAAAATATAGGAAAACAAATAAAAGTATAATAGATATTTATTGCTTACATTGTGAAGTTGAATGCTTCGGAATTATAAACATAAGAGACAGAGTAGTTAGGAATTGTTATTGGTAGGATGAAAAATGTTAGGAAGAACATTTTCGGATTTCCAATTATCGGAGTTGAAAATTTAGGTGAACTTTGGCGCACCCGTTTTTTATTAGCGGAATCGACTTGGTTGCAATTATGATCCATAGATTTGGGAAAATTAGAAAATACTTAGAAATTAGAAAAAAATACCTAGAATCAAAGGTCTACGACAAGGATCAACGTGAGCAGGGTGGCGCCAATATTGGACGGCTCTAAAGGGCCCCACTCATTAACAGTTCACCGGACGATATCAATCTGTCAGTTAATCGCAATAGGTCACACACTAACAGTTCCGTTTAAGGTTTTGGACTGACGACTACTAAGAACTGAGTGTGTGTGGCCATTTGACGATTCCAGTCAGCGTCGACAGATATCGGGCGGACAGTCTGTGGTCTTGAGGGCGAATGAACATACATTAGGTGGTAGTCGGCCGGCTACCTGTCGACCGACGTCTTGTGCCAGTCGAGCGCATTCAGTTTTATTTTTTTCAACTTGTTTAATTTTTTTCGACAAAATGGACAACAAACCTCAATTTGTGTCTACTTTTATGGAATTATATAGAAGTTTTCCATGTTTATGGAAGGTAAAAGACGATTCTTATCATAATAAGCGATTATAGGATGATGCTAACAACAAATTGTTAGAATATTATCAAACGACAATACCTTCAGCCACAATTGATATAACATAAAATAACATACCATCACGCCTGTATTTCCCGAAGGGTTAGGCAGAGGCGTACTAAAGGTGGCGGTTCGCGCCGCGACAGAGAAAGGAGACCGCGACGGAAACCGCGTCCAGCGACCGCGAACGTTACTTGACGTTAGGAAATGTATAAGCGACAGTTCGCGAGCGAGACAGAGACAGGAGACACGAGATAGCGAGACGGTCGCTGCCTCGGACCAGTAGTGTCTCGTGTCGCGCTCGAAAAGCACGTGTGTTTAGTGTTAAAAATGAATACTTTTTCTGACAAAGACTGTGAAACGCTGATTGAACTGATCAGACAGCACCCTCCGATATACGATGCACGACTAGACTCCTACAGAAAAGAAAATTTGAAAGACAATATTTGGATGAGCATAGCTGAAAGCATAAATAAAACAGGCGAGTTATTTTTATTTTGCATAGAATTAATATTTGAAAGGAAACATGTGGAATCAACTTAAAACAAGCCGTGTGACATGTTGTTCTTGCCAGTCTACCGCTCCTTGCTGTGACATAAAGTGATCGGTTAATTTAGCTCTAATATCTAGTCCGTTGCTATTCGAAAACCCTCCTGTTCCACGTAATGAAACGAAATTTGAAGGTAAATTTTCTTCTTGGTTCCATTGATGTACGAACATTTGAGCAGATTCTAAAAATCAATCTCTTAATAGGTTATGCAAGCAACAGGCAATTAAGATCATATCAGTGCATGTTTCTGGCGCTATTCCGATAGGCGTGTAAAATATTCTAAACACCTGAGACAGCAAACCGAACGCATTTTCCGATACTCGTCTCGCACGACAAAGGCGGTAGTTAAATATTTCTTTGCTTAAATCGTTTTTTGAAACTCTTCTAGCGTAAGGTTTCATCATAAAAGTATCAAGACTAAATGCTTCATCTCCAACTAAAAAATGTGGTAATATTATGTTCGAATTTGGTATATTTTTGGTTCTGGAAAATTAAATTCATTTTTCATGATTTTTATCCCATTGTAGACTTTTGGAATATTCCACTATCTCCTTCTTTGCCGCAAGAGCCAAAGTCTACTGCAATGAACTTGTAATTATGGTCTACAATAGCCAGAAGAACAATCGAATAAAATTCCTTATAGTTAAAATACAACGACCCACTATTTTCAGGGGCTCTTATTCCCACGTGCTTACCATCAATTGCGCCAGCGCAATTGGGGAATTGCCATTTTACCCAAAAGCCTTCAGATATAAGCCCAAAACCACTTTCTTTTAGAATAGGCATTAGAATTGACACTAAAACAATCTTTAAATTTTTCAACACCTCTTTGACTATTTCACGCGAGTTATGTCCTCGTAACTATGCCCTTACACAAGGATCACCTTTGTTACTTAGAATAATTAGGTAATAAGATTACTTTATACATATCTTCCTGGGTTATAGCTGTTACCTGACCCACCTTAAAAATTTACGAATTTGAACCCTCTGTTTGTGATATTACGGGTTATTCAATTTGTATGAGTTAATCAGACTAGCGCTACTCGATGACAAATAAAATAATAATACAGACTACTAAGCAATTTTGATCTTTAAAACAACGACCTAGGTCGTTGTTTTAAAGCGACTTGTTCAAGATAGGCAAATATTATAAACTACAGTTGTGCCAATTTGATCTTTAACACGTAATGTTAGGGTAGGTAAGCTTTGAATATTGTTTTGTCACATGATTGAGGAGTTGTTAATTTCAATATCACTTGTTAAGGTGATTTGGTCTGGTGGTTGCAACAGTGTATCTATGTTAGCATGGTTATGAGTTCAAAACTAGCCCTGCGCTTCTTTTAGCTTTTTATATTTACAATATTCAAATATATTGTTTTTTTGAATTCCAAATGTTTTTATATGATATTACAATATTTAATTTAACTATTTAAATAAAAATAACAACAGAAATGAAAAACGATAATTATTATGACAACGATTTTATTAAATATAAAATACACAATTACCTGTCATAGTTATATATAGGTATATATAATATATATATTATATAAAAAGCAAAAACGTAAAAAGAACTTTTAATACTTATGATAAGCTTGATTTTTTTGATTAAAGTTGTTACTAAATAATTTCTTCGTTTTAAAGTAGGTAGCCTATAAAATACCCATTTTTATTTTTAAAGTAGGTAATTAATCTAATACATACCTACTTTAAAAAGTAGTCAATGTAGTGAATCAACATCTTAAATGTTTAGAAATATAATATAATATTTCTATTTTTATAACAATAACATCACCACATAAACTATCATACCTACTTTAAAATTTACTGACAATCTACTGACAATAGCACTATACTTTGAGCTACTTTATAGGTTTTTAAATATTTATATAATAATGGTTATGATCGCAAAAGGACATGCTTATTCACTGTAAGAAACACTTCCTTAGAAATTGTGATAACAACAATTGATTTAACACACTGACACATAAGTATTGTTAACTGAAGTGGAGCACCATCTCTTTCTATAATTTGTTGCAAGGGGCTTCGCATGCCGCACATCATGTTTCAGCAAGCATTACTTCCTCTCATCAGTTCCCATGTTGAAGTCACAAGTTGTGCCAAATTTTCTTTTGTCCTGACTTCTAATGAATCCCAATTTAAAATCATTTGACCCTACAAAATTTCTATTGGGTTTAGGTCAGGCAGGGCTTTTAGATGGCCAATTTATTGTCTTGACACCTTCTTGACTGGCTAGCCAATTTTGCACCACAGCAGCTCGGTGTATGGCGCAATTATCTTGCATGAAGAAAATATCCGTGTTGTCACGTAATATTTCCAAGTATTAGTGACTATTAAATCGGCCACCAACCTGGTGAACTTGTAGAAACAAACATTTCCCGTTTCTTCAAAACGTCTCAACCACAATCTGACGGTATTTCTCTGAAACAAAGAAGGTATATAAAAATACACTTACTGCTATATTAAGTCTCCTAGCAAATTCTCTGATGCCAACATTCTCATCGTGCAAATAGTTTATTTTGTATTTTAAATAATCACAGACAATGACATGATAATGAAACTACTACAAAACAAATTAAAAAATTGGAAAAATACGTTGTTTTTCACAATTTAGTAAGGCAAGGTAAAAAGTGTTCGCGCGTAGTCACTGCAATTGTGCGTAGACTGGCTTTAGCTTTGTTGTCACGGTTTATTTTTATTTTCTTACCCTCAAACTTAGTAACATTTGAATACCAGTTTTATAATGAACGCGTATTTGTTTTTCATCTACCCACTTATTACAAGTTAAGGAAAAATATAACCAAGTTACAAACTTTATATTTGGAGAATGTGTCCGTCTATAGTTCTTTACAATAATGTAAGAAATACTTCTTGAATAAATTCTAAATTGAAAACAAAATAATATACGCCATGCAGGATTTGAACTCGCATCTTGCTCGTCTCAGCCTTACACACGAACCACAAGACCAGATCTACTTGTGTGTATTAATTAAAATAAGCTATTAGTAGCAATGACACTAATTATATTATCTAAGATAAACCTTTAGTCTTACAGCATAAAAATCTAAATTGAATAACAAGTAGTTATAAATATCCTAACGCAAACGTTTTGCGTATCTGTATTATTATTGTATTCGTTCATCGAGTAGCGCTAGTCTGATAAACTCATACAAATTGAATAACTCTTAATGTAACAAGCAGAGGGTTCAAATTCGTCCGTTTTTAGGGTGGGTCAGGTAACAGCTATAACCCATTGTACTTGATAACAGGAAGACATTAAATAAATAAATAATAAAAAAAAAAATCTTTATTGCATAAAAGGTGTTGCAGTAGATACAATACAATAAAAACAGTTTTAGTTTACAAATGAACACTGGTATACAACATAAATGGTTGGGGTACTGTCCTCTTAGATAGGCTACATAATAGCCTGTAGTAAAGAGAAACAGTGCCGTATCCCTCAAGAATGGAGAAATCAATTGCTTAGTGTTTAAAAATTAAAAATTAATGATACTAGTTGTAATAACCTAAAACAAACAAATATGGAATGTCTGAAAGAATTAAAGTTTATATCAAATATGAGTGATTGTGTAGGTGTGTGGGTGTATGTGTGTGTGAAAGTGTGTTTGTGTTTTGAAAGTATGAATGGAGCGTGTTTACTTAATAGTGTAAGATTCAGTGTGGAAGAAAAGATTCAGTTTCATCATACGTTTTGTCCAGTAGGAAGGAGCGGACTGCCGATTTGCATTCTTGAGCGGATAAGCAGTATACTGAAATGTTTGCATTAATTTTGTTGTATAAGAAAGGGCCAAGATAATAGAAAAACTTTTTCGTAAAGGAGTAGCGGGGCTGTGGAAGGGAACAAATTAAATCTTTACGTCGTTTTTTAAGTTTAACAAAGGGAGTAAGGTGATGTTGAAATAAGATTGAATTAAAAATAAACAACTGTCGTACATTAAGAACATTGCAATATTTATATAACAGAGTGGTGGAGAATAAAATTGGGCGAAATGTTGCGATTTTTAATATCGCTCTCTGCGCAATTTCCAATGGAAGTAAAGTAGTTTTAGAAGCACCACCCCAGCAGGAAATGCAGTAAGATAAAATTGACTGACAGAGCGCATAGTAGACGTTGCGGATAATAAATTGGTTAGCTACAATTCTAAGTGTTTTGAAAATAAACATCAACTTACGCACTCTGCCCGTCAGTACATCTACATGGGCCTTAAAGTTTAAGGTATTATCTAAAATTACGCCCAGGTATCTAATATTATTTACAGACTCTATTTGAGCGCAGTTACAATTTATTGAAGTTTGAGTGAGACATGTGTGAGCTGTGAGTGTTAGATTAGTGTTACATTATCATTAAGTTTATAGCCCTTTGTTATTAGAAGTAGAGATAAGCCTTTTTATAATCTAAAATATGAAATAAACATCAGTCTTGCGCTGCTCTTCAAGCAGAACACATCAACCGCTTGTTTTTAAGAACCCTTTTGCCTTCGCTCACTACCTAACTGGCGCAGTCGGTACGTCGTGATCTAAGTGGTAGAAAGCTTTAAGCATACATCTTAAAGCAAGTATCCGCGACGCGAAAAAGAACCTACAGTGAGTGAATAACGTGGCAAAGCAGCACCAGCAGCAGCACCATCAGCAGCAGCAACACCAGCAGTTTGAAGAACAGGCAGACTCAAGCCTCAAAATTGGCAATGCTCGTGGGGTAAGCATATACTGTGTTTATTCCCGAGATTCCTTAACTATTTCCCTATCACACTCCAAGCATCTTAAGGTGTATCTAGTGTGAAGGTCTAGTGTTATATTAGTAACACACCTTATCGCTGATTTATTGTAAATTCATATCTTAATCTACGAGATTATCATGGCTCAAGGAAAGAGTATGGTTGACGATAAGTCCATTATATTTGAAGAAAAGAAAATAGAGACGGAGTACTCTGCTTTCGCAAAACTCTTACCCACATATGATGGGAATAGGAGAACGTTAGCTTTCTATATTGAAAACGTAGAAAATGCATTAGAACTTATCCATAACACCGATGACATGAGCATCACTTGTTTAATTAGGAATAAGTTAAAAGGTAAAGCCGCTGAAGCACTTTCGGAAAACCCACGTGCAAAAACCTGGCAAGAATTTTCTAACAAGTACCTGTTTGATTAACAGGTACTTGTTAGAAAATTCGGTGAATTCAGAACAGCAACTCAACTGGTACATGCATTAACGCATGTCACAAGATACAACACATCGTTAGACGCCTTTGGCGACAGAATTAGGGTTCTAATGACCGCGCTCATTACAGCCGAACCTGAAAAACAAATTCATTATGAACAACTTGCATTAGAGACTTTCCTAAAAAGTTTAAATCCTATAACATCTTTATCTATTAAAATAAAACACGTAGAAAACCTAGATCAGGCAATCATACTAGCGAAACAAGAGGAAGTAGACCTCAGAGCTAGACGATTACAACAGAGTAAAGCCAACCCCTCTAAATTTAATAATAAGTCAGGCAATTTTATCAAAAAGGATAAAGATAGCCTTAACAAAAATAAAACAGTACAGAATAACTCTGAACAAAATAAAAAGAAAATTCACTTCCGAAGCGAATTAGATGAGGAAAACGACGACGAGGAGGAAGAAGAGCAGGGTAATGACGATAGCGAATCCGAAGACAGCGACGGAAATTTTCAACTAGATCTACTAAAACAACTAACAATATAGTATTCATGAATAACATAAAAAGCTATAGTAAACTCCCCTACATTTACATAAGTGAACTAGGTGGCAGATTCTTACTAGATACAGGCGCTTCACAGTCATTGATCAATCCAAAAGTGCTACACAAAATTTCAGATATAGATTATGAGATCAAAAAAGAGTCTCACTTAATTAAAACAGCTCACGCAGTATCAAAACATAATGAAGTAGTATATATCACACTACCAGAAAGGCTATTCAAAGAAAAAATAACACATAAGTTTCTTATCTTTAATTTCGACTCAGATTTTGTAGGATTATTAGGACTTGACTTGCTCGTCCCACAAAATTTTAAAATAGACATAAAAAACATGAAACTACACACAGATAAAACTGAAATACCTATTAGAGACGACATAAAATCATATAGTAAAATAGAACCTAAGTGCGAACAAGTCATAAACATGCTGTGCAACTACAAAGAAGGCGAATATTATTCAAAAGGTAAAACTACAAAAAATGGCCTAATCTTCCCACCGGCTCTAGTAACAGTCAAAAACGGAAATGCCTTAACAACGGTGATAAACACATCAGAAAACGACATTATCTTTAAAAATAGTCACCACCTAAATTTACAACGCCTCAAGGAAGAAAAGAAAGACCTAAACATAAAAAATAAACAAAACAATGAAATCACAGATAAATTCCTAAAACAAAATCTAGAAAGACTTAGGACGGGACACATGAATCAGGAAGAATACCGCGAAATTAAAAAACTTTGCTATAATTATACAGACATATTTCACTGCGAGGAAATCCCACTAAGTTTTACCCACGAAATAAAACACCAACTAAGATTATCCGATAGCAAACCAATCTATGTTCGTAATTATAGACAGGCACCAAAACAAAAAGAGGAGATAAAGAAACAAATAAATAAACTCCTCGAACAGAATATAATACAGGAAAGTAACTCCCCATGGTCCTGCCCAGTACATATAGTACCAAAAAAACTAGACGCAACAGGCGAACAAAAATACAGACTTGTAATAGACTACAGAAAATTAAACGACAAAACAATTGAAGATAAATATCCATTATCAAACATAGACGACTTATTAGATAAACTAGGACGAGCCTAATACTTCACTACCCTAGACTTAGCGTCAGGTTACCATCAAGTGGAAATGCACCCTGAGGACATCGAGAAAACTGCATTCACAATTGATAGAGGATATTACGAGTTCCTCAGAATGCCGTTTGGTCTAAAAAACGCCCCTAGCACGTTCCAAAGACTAATGGACTCAGTCCTAAGAGGCATAGATAATGTACTAACATACCTCGATGACGTAATAATATATTCCACATCCTTAAGGAGTCTACACACCAAACCCGCCGACCCGCCGACACAGCCCGGCGGCTTGGTGTCGGCGACTTTGCTTCAAGAATCATGTCGGCGACTCGTACCCGCGCGTGCAAGTCGGCGGCATGGCCGGCGACTTGCGTACGCGCACGCTCAGTTGCCCGCCGACACTCCAGCGATAGTGACGTGCTTGTGTTTTTTTTTGCGATTTTCTGCAATAATGGAATGGGACGAAGAAACCACTCTAAAGTTAATAAATTTGTATCATATAAAGGAATTATTATGGAATCCAAAACACTTGGATCACAAATGTAGACCTAAACGTTTTGATGCACTAAATGAGATGGCAAACGAATTAAATACAAATGTCACAGAAATAGAACGCAAGATAAAAAATTTGACGAGCCAATATTATAGAGAAAGAAAAAAGACGATTGAATCAAAAAAGTCTGGAACCAGCGCAGATTCTGTTCATGAGAGCAAGTGGTTTGCCTTTAAATCTTTGAATTTCTTGCTCAATAAAAATAAACCTACTGGAACAATCGATACGGTATGTAACATTTCAGTGATGTTGTATTATTTTATTTCTAACCTAATTATTAGAGCACACAAGAATAATATGTAAGCTTGGCCCGAGTGAAGAGAGGCGCGCGGTAAATAAAGACATAGGTACTTATTTTATCTGCCTTTGTTGTTGCGCTGCCGCTATTGTTATTGCACCGAAATATTTCCTAAACAAATTATTTCTTGGAATGGCATGTGCACAGATATAATAGTCATTGCAAATGTATTTTTTAAAAACTAACAACTCTTTTCTCAACAATCTTTTAATTTCGCCGAATTTCTATTATAAACCGAGAGATTCCGTACCATTTTCTTTTTTTTTCTTTTTAGGTTGTTTTAGAAATATTATTATTAATTATTATTTACATTGATAATAATTATCAATGTAAATAATAATTAATAATAATATTTATCAATAATAATATCAATGTAAATAATAATTAAAAATAATATTTCTTAAACAATTAGTATTAGGTATGATTTATGACCATTGTCTTTTTTTTTCATATATTCCGTGCGGTGTACCTACTCGCGGGTAAAAGCTAGTGTATAATACATTTCATAAGTAAACTGTTGGTGATTCAAATAAAATATTATTTCAGGAGATAACAGCAACTGACAATAATGCCCAACATGCGGACAATGATGCTCAACATGGGGAAAACGATTCACCTCAAACGTCAAACATCATTCCCCAAGCGAATAAACGTTATAAACCTAATCCAAGTAATGAGATGGTGTCGGAAGCATTAAATTTAATGAGAACAGTCAGTCAACGGACAAATCAAAAAATAAAAGATGAGGACGATTTGTTTGGCGAATATATTGCGACACAACTTAGAAAATTTGATAAAACAACAAAGGCAATAATAAAACATCGGATTAACAATATCTTTTTTGAAACCGAAACTGGATATCGTTCAGACATGTTCGAAGCTTCGCCAAGACCTTCTACTTCCCATAGTCATCCAGGATATTATACAATGGATCAATGTGATGTAAATTCCTACTACTCATCATCCAACTCTGCCGTAACAAACCCTGTTTCACCGCCTCTTGGTGAACCTTCAACATCTTCAATTGAACCTTCGTTACGTGAGTCGCTTCAAGAGAGTGGTGATATTGAGAACATATTATCATCTATTGAGTCAGATAAATAGGTTTATTCCACAAATCCCCACCGTATGCACTCTGAGAATAACCCTATCACCTGATGCGAGATAACGTTATGTAGGCACAAGTATTTCGTCTTAATGTTGTTGTCATAGAATCGTCATAGTATACTCAAAATGCATAAAAACATCAGTGGGGATTTCGCGGTGGGGATTTATAGAATAACTCGGTAAATAAAACCACTTATAAATGAACAAAAACAAGTGATTTACGAAGTTTTTAATACAAATTATAATAAAAATACAAGTACTAATACAAGTATGAGTTTCATTAAAACTTACGAGTTAGTCATTGATCATTCTGCCATGGTAATCTCCCGACATCGGAAAGAAAATATTGAACCAATTCTGTCCTTATAACCTCAGGAGATTGTGTCCTTGTAACCTCAAGGGAATGTGTATTGTCTTGTCTAGGCAAGTCAGCAAACAAATTATTTTCACGTGGTTCCCTGCGCCAATCTCCTGGATTGATTTCTCCCCTACTATTTTCAGTATCATATTCATTTTGTTGTATTATACCATGTCGTTTTACATAATTGAACAAATGAATACATGCCAATGTTACAATAGTAACTTTTTGTGGATTTAGCTGGATGGGTTTGTTAAATATCTTAAATTGTTTTGTTAACTGTCCAAATACGTTTTCAACTACTCTTCGACCTCGACACATGCGATAGTTGTACACTCTCTTGGGAGACCCTTTCGCATGATTACCATCATAAGGTTTTAAAATATTGGTTTGTAAAGGAAACGCATCGTCGCCCAAAAAAAAATAGGGTACTGGCATAATTCTTCCAGGTAGAGGTTTTTTATCTGGCAAATTTAAATCATTATTATATAACATTCTGCATAATGAAGAGTTAGCAAATACACCACCATCGGAAATGCGACCCTGGCACCCCACATTAGCGTATAAAAACTTATAATCTGCATCCACTAATGCAAACAGTACAATACTGAAATACATTTTATAATTAAAATAATCGCTTCCACTTCGTGCTGGACATTGAATTCTAATGTGCTTTCCATCCATAGATCCAACACAATTAGGTACATTCCATCTACTCAGATATCCATCTGCAACTTTTGTCCATTCGTTTGATGTTCGTGGAATCTGAAATCGGAAATGTGCTCGGTGATAGGATAGCCATTTGCCTACTTATATAGTAATTTTTCGGAACATAGTTTTTCTGGAAGATTAAAGAAAGTTAAACGCCCATATAATGTACATACCTTCACATAATCCGAAAGTCCATCTACGATAGCTTGGCACACTTCTGGAATAATGTAGGAAATAAGTTGAGGAGATACTTTAAAGGTGTCACAAAGACTGTTGAATGAATCTCCCGTAGTCAGGTATTTTAATGTTAATGATAATCTGTCCGTTGGTGAAATTGCACTTCTGTAATTTGTATTTTTTTTAACTATTGTGGGTCCAACAATGCTTAGTAAATTTTCAAAGTCGGTAAACGTTAACGACATAAATGTCTTAAAATGTAAGGGTCTTTTTACAATCAAATCGTCTGTTCTTAAATCTTTTATTCTATCACTGTTACTGTAACGACTGCGACTCATTAAGCTTGGTCTAACCCAACACTGTCGTTTTCTCTTCAGGGACCCAGCTAAAATTATTCCACATGCTGCTATTATTAGATCAGCATCAGTATCCATGTTTATTGTAGGCTGCAATATTCGAGAAAAACAACACGTCACGTTCGTACACACTGCAATCACTAACTAAAAAAGTTGTACTGATTTCTTGCCGCCGACTAACTCACCGACACAGCCCCATGACACATGTTGGCGGGTTGGCGGGTTTGGGTCGCCGACACCAAGCCGCCCGGGCTGTGTCGGCGGGTCGGCGGGTTTGGTGTGTAGACTCCTTTACAAGAACACCTAGATAAATGTAAACAAGTATTCGAAAGATTCAGAGCTCACAATCTAAAAATACAGTTAAATAAGTCAGAATTCTTACAAAAACAGGTAAAATTAGGACACACCTTGACGGACAAAGGCCTTCAGCCAAATGAAGATAAAATAGCCGCAGTAAAAAAAATCCGGTACCAAAAACAAAAAGAAATTAAATCATTTCTAGGACTAGTAGGTTATTACAGGAAGTTTATACAAGATTTCGCGAAACTAACCAAACCTTTAACCAAATGTCTAAAAAAGGATAGTAAAATCAATTTAACCCCCGAATACATTCAAGCATTCGAAAAATGCAAGGACATACTAATTAACGCACCAATATTACAGTATCCAGACTTCGAAAAACCTTTTATACTCACTACAGATGCATCAGACGTAGCAATAGGCGCAGTACTTTCGCAAGGAACAATAGGAACAGATAAACCAATAGCATACGCTTCTCGCACGCTGTCAGACACAGAACAAAGATACTCTACAATAGAAAAAGAACTCCTAAGTATAGTCTGGGCAATAAAATACTTCCGCCCTTACCGATATGGGAAAAAGTTCACCATTTACACAGACCATCGCCCTCTCACATGGATTATGTCCATAAAAGACCCAAACTCAAAACTTACACGTTGGCGCTTGAGACTAGCAGAATATAACTATGACGTTCAATACAAAAAAGGCAAAGCTAACACAAACGCAGACGCTTTACCAAGAGTACAAATAATACACCATAATGAACTAGGAACACACACTGATAACCCCCAACCTAGCACATCAGCGGACGACATAGACCTAGCAAATATAGACATTAGAACATTACTGGACATGCCAATCACGCCCGATAATATAAACCAACCCCAAGAGACCGAATCACAACCTAACACTTCAAAACCGAATCAAGAACAAACACAACCTTCACAAACAGAAATTGCAGTGAACCCAAGTAGCGATAATATACCCAAAATAGACGATGCTATCGATAGACAATTAAAACAATTTCACATCAGGAAAACACCAGGAGATACGTACAGAATAGACGATAGGTCAAAAGGAAAAACAATAATTAAGGATGTATGGATCCCAATAAACAATACGAGGGAACAAGTCATACAATTCTTAAAAGAACACACCATACCAGATAGAATATTTCACTGTTACTTTCACCATGAAGAATACTTTCCAATATTTTGCGAAGCTAAATATTGTTTTGTATAACAATATTTAGCAATCGTGGACCAAAATTAATTAGATGCATGAATAGAGTCACACTAATAGAAAACATCTCCGAACAAACCGAACTAATTAGAAAATATCACGAAGGTAAGACAATACACAGAGGTATTCAAGAAACACACAAACACATTCACAGAAACTATCACTGGCCTAATATGCTAACCTTGATTCAAAAGTTTATTAATAAATGTGACAGCTGTCTGAAAAGCAAATACGAACGTAACCCGCTCAAACTACCCCTATCCTTAACAGACACACCCCATAAACCCATGGAACATATGTTTATGGACCTATACCGGAATGCTTTTTATTCAGTGCGCAAACTTTGACAATTGAAACTTAAACGAATTTTATTAAACACCAATTTGTTATTTTGATATGTCTTAGTACAAATTATCGAAGTTATCGTTAACGAAAGATGTTTACTTTGAAACTGATTTTATGGTTACTCGCTAGCGCACGGCAAAGCGCGCGCGCCTTAGTACCTACATCAGCTGTGCGCTCGTTCGAACCGCCTGCGTAGGTATGGCGCGCGGCGACTATCTGTCTAATTTCTATGATAGATTTTCAACGTTAATGCAAATCAATAAGGTTCATGTTTAATTTGACAAAAAAAATGCCATTACATTAAAAACTTTTTTAAGTTATTTGAAAAGTAATTCCAATTTATCTTTCATGCTTAGGCTTAGGACCATCAGAATGCAGAAAATGAATCATTATAATCACGTAATACAGATTAATGTAAGACAAAATTTCCAAACCGCGTACTGGCTCACACCGAAGCGACGAGCTGCATCGTTGGTACTTGCTCTTGGGTCTCGCTCGAAGAAATCCTTTGATTGGCGGCTAAAATAGTTCTCTCATTAGAGACCGCGTGGTTATGAATCCCATGGGCTCGCATTCGAGGCACACACTCTGCGAGCTGTCCGCAAGTTTTCACCACTAAGAGATACACTCGCACCATTTCGTAAAATTCACGGTTACTAAACTCTGACATCGTGCGTGACCGGTCACAGTACGAAATACGAAACTCGGGCGGCGGCGGCGCCGGGATCGCGCGGGAAAGCGATGACACACGACGTCACAGGCGCGTGCGACGAGCAGACTGCCGACTGCCGGGCGCACTACCCCAACCCCGCTGCCACCCCCGCGGGATTCACCCCGCTGACACCGGCGCGTGAGTCGGCTGGCGCACGTGCCTATTGTTATTATTGCGAATAGATATGTGTTCACATTTTGCAGATTTCAAGCCGGATAAAAATTAAAAAAAAAGTTTTGAACTAATAATGGGAATGTGTTCTATTACTGATACTGAACTACCAAAATTTTTTTGCGCACTGCTTAAAAAATGACCCTGTATAGTAGTGGAGGTACAACGTATTTAACTATCATAGATAACTTAATAAAATACGCACAAGCTATACCGTTAACCGCTTCAACCAGTATACACATAGCCGAAGCATTACTAAGCTTATTCTCAGTAGTAGGAGTACCCAAAAGGATAACAAAGGGATTCTGACTCAAAATTCGATAATGAAATAATAACAGACATATGTACTATTCATAATATACACATACATTTCACCACACCTTACAATCCCAATTCTAATTCACCAATAGAAAGATTACACTCCACACTAGCAGAAATCATTAGAATACAGCGTTTAACAGACAAAGACGAATCCATCAACCTCATGAAATACGCGATTATAGCCTATAACAACACTATACATTCCGCAACGGGCTTTACCCCCTTTGAACTTCTATACGGGCATACAGACAGCAGGAATCCATTAGAACTACACTGTCCCAAAGAATTCTATCAGGAATACGTAAGTAAACATAAATCATGGAAAACACTCAAAAACTAATAAACACTAAATTATCAAACGAAAAACAACAAGTTATAGAAAAAATCAACAAAGATAAAGAAACAGCACAATTCAAAGTAGGTGACATAGTCTATAAACAGGTAGCTAAAACTGCAAGAAACAATAAACTCGAACCAAAGTACCTAGGACCCTACACAATAGTACGCATACACCCAGAACAAATCGCAGAAATCGTAGGAAAGCATGTGAACGCTAAAACAATTAGAGTCCACTTCCGCTTATTAAGGCGCCCTGAAAATGTTTCAGGAACGCCATCGCCTGCTTCGCAGTGCTCCAGCTCGCCGCAACAGCAGCGATCATACAGCCAATAGACAACCATAATAGCATTCTAGTATTAACAGAAGCAAAAGCCCAATATCAAATTGACACATCATCTAGCCGTTATATACAACACCTCAAAACTTAGAGATATATACGTAGATATATGTAGTAACTACTATACTATAAAGCTAAAAAAAAATAGCTCATTGGATTTAACAACTACATTTAAGCAAATAGACTACCTTATAGATAACATAGAAAGTAAGTTACTTTATTTAGGATTCGATACCATAGGTTTTAAATCAAGTTACCGCCAAAAACGTGGCTTAATAAACGGTTTAGGTTCAGTAATAAAATCAATAACAGGCAACCTCGACCAAGAAGATGCTATTAAATTTGATAACGAAATAAAGTCAATAAAAGCATCGCTAAATAACAATAGAATAAATCAGCGTAAAAGTATAAATATTATGCAGACTTTCATGAAAAACTACGAACGTAATTTAAATGTAATCAAAAATAATCAAATAAAAATTTACAGGGCTATAGATAGATACTCAGCACAAAGAACTGAATTCGAAACCAATTTTTTAACAACAACCATATTCAGCCAAATTGAAAATGCACTTCAGCAACATTACGACAGATTAGAAACCCTTGAAAATGCAATAACATTTGCACACCTAGAAAAGATGCATCCTAGCATAATCTGAGTTCTTCGATATACAAAACGAAATTAACGGTAATTTAGCATTTGCCCCAAATATGAATAATATTCACCTGTGGGAAAAAACAATTAAAGTAAAAGCATATAGCACTAATGAAACACTGAACTTCATACTAGACTTGCCTATAGTTGCAGAACAACCATACAATCTCCTACACCTATATTCTATCCCTAACAACAACAACACTATCCTAATACCCGAAAATCCTTACCTTATCTTGGGAAATACTGCACTCTGTTAGTAATTAATCAAAATATTCCTATAGCAACACTATTTCAAAGATTGTTGTCATCTATGGTTTGCTCTTGTCTATGTCTGTAACATTCGTTCTTTTTAGTATAACTTTTAAATCAGTTGAAACGCTGTTTTATTTTAGGTTATGGGCCCAGTCCCATAAATCTCCTTCGGCAGTTAGTTTATTTTGCTGTGATATTGTTTTCTGTATGGACTTACGATCACTAATTAGTTGAAGTTTGAAGACAATATAATATAACCAAAAGTAGTGTTTCGTGATCTATCAAGATGGCTAATAATCACAATTATATGGTGAAAGTACCTAAGCTTAAAGGCCGCGAAAACTACAGTGACTGGTGTTTTGCAGTAGAAAACGTCCTAGTGTTGGAGGGCATGGTAAAATGTATAAAACCGGAGCCCGGCCAACAAGCTATAGGAGCCGAGGAAGATGCCAGAACAAAGGCAAAAATGATTTTGATGATCGATCCATGTATTTACGTGCACATAAAGAATGTTACGACGGCTAAAAGTTTATGGGATAAGCTGAAGTCATTATATGACGATTGTGGATTTACGAGAAGAATCAGTCTGCTTAGAAATCTCATTTCAATTCGACTTGAGAATTGTGACACGATGTCATCATACGTAACGCAAATTGTGGAAACTGGTCAAAAGCTAGCGGGAACTCAAAAATCTAATTTAGATGACCTAGTTACGTCCACTTGGGAGTCGCTACGGGGTAGCAAGTTACAAGAGGTAATTGATAACGATGGTTTGCCGACACATTAATAATTGCCATGACGTGTTATATTTTTCACACTATATTTTAAAAGTGATTACACTGTTTTAAACGACGTGTGTATCATAAATAATTAAAGTCTTTAGTTAATATGTAGCCATTTTGTAATGTGAGTGATGTTATTGTTCCTGAGGTTAGAAATTGCCATAATTTCTTCCTCTAACATGTTGATTCACTTCACATTTTATTTTACTATGATTTAATTGATATACCTATACTCAATACTTTGACAAAATATATTACGTCCATCCTTATCCAACAAAAATAACTTTGTCTTATTATGATGTGAAAAGTTAACTTGTAAATTTTTATTTACTTACTTGACGTCTTTATTTTTGATTAAATTGATCACCTCTAACAAAATATTACGCTCATACTTACTTACCCATCAAACAAAACTTTGTATTCATCTAATCTATACTAATATATAAAGCTGAAGAGTTTGTTTGTTTGTTTGTTTGTTTACTTGAACGCGCTAATCTCAGGAACTACTGGTCCGATTTGAAAAATTATTTCAGTGTTAGATAGCTCATTTATTGAGGAAGGCTATAGGCTATATATCATCACGCTACGCGGACAAAGTCGCGGGCAGAAGCTAGTAACTGATAAAATAGTAACCGTTTCATTAAAGAAACGATTAACTGTAAGTTGATTTTTCAACCATTATTGTAGTGGAGGTTATCCTGTAACGATACGAGTAGTGTGTGTAATTATAAATAAATAAATAATAACTGCCTCGAGGCTCGATAAAATAGTTTTTCTATTGTGTATATTAATTGATCCGTTATTTAGTTAATTAAATGTTTTAATAAACCATTTTGTTGTTTTATTTCAATAACAAACAAATCAATACAACACAAACAAAAACAAGTCAATTAAACCAAAAGAGTTTACACAATTTACTTTTTTATGATATAAAAAGTATGACATAATGACAAAAATAATTTCCTCTACCGTGATTTGAACTCACGAGACGCCGCTTGTGCTTCGATTCCAGTCACCTCACCGTAACGCTACGGAAGCTATTATTCTGCCAGCTAAAATACTGCATCATATTCCTTTTATGTATATGAGATTAATTTCTGTTTGGTTATAGTTGTGTGCAAGTCGTTTTATCAATCCTCGCTTGAGCGTGTGCATAATACGCACTGTACGTAGATACGCACACATTGAATTAGACAACACCGGTTGCCTGTAGCATCCGCTAGGGTCGCTAGTAGTATGTAAATCAAATAATTTTGTTAAGTAATCAAGGTGAATTATCAAAACAACTGAATAATGATGACATTGTTGTACTAGGAATTGGTAGTTATGATAAAAACCCATACATGTTTTACGTCGAATTATGTTCTACACTCCATAAATTAAAAAATAACAAAGTTTTTATCCTCAATGTCCTGAATAACGCCTTTTTGAATACCAATCTACTGAATAAAAACATAAAACTATTTGTAAAGAACTATCCAAACTGTAAATTTATAGATACTTCTATTAATGTTACAACAGGTCCTAATAACTATAATTATACTTGTGCATCGTCCTCGAGATTAGTAACTTAAAATATTGAGATATATGTAGTAACACATTAGTAACACCACACTTACACTGAATGTTTAGTCCTATATATTTTTTTTATATTTGCCACCTCGGCTTCTCGCTCCTTCATTCACGTCACAGTGCACCACCACTCAAGAAATTTATTTTACAAATTTAGATAATTAATCGTTATTTTAGCTATAAACAGATATAATTATGCCTAAAAAGAACCAGGATCACGATGAAATGCAGTATATTAGTTGGAAAATAAGTTGGAAACTCAAGAAAAAACTAAAGGCATCAAAATACACAGGAAAATCGCCCATAATGGCGGATGATGATGAAGGTAATTATTTCATACAATTATTTCAACTTGGTGACATTTTAAGAAGTGTTAACAAAAACAAATTGTAATTCACATAAACCATACGTTCTGTCACATCCCTATTTTACTTGCATATTGCTGAATTGCAGTAGGTATTGGCCGATTGACATCAATTCAATAATGCAAGTCAACAGTATTTTTCAATAGTACAGCCTCTCGGCGCTAGATGGCGTTGTGCGTGTGACGTCATTTTCTGAATCGCAGTGTTAAGAGTCTCCGTGATTAAATGACCTCCCAAGGAACATTAGTATTAATTAGTTCTGATCTAGTGGTGCATCTGCGGGCTACGTCCTAATTGGAATAGTCACACGGAACATCCCTATTTTGGAAAGTACTTAACCCAACAAGCTGTATAAGCACCTTATCGCTTGTTTTTTTTGGATAGAGGATCATCTCCCGCCTTCGTCCTCGCTGGGAAAAGGTGGTGCAGAAACGTCCTATTTTTATATATAGTGTATCTGTACCAATAAATTGTAAATAATAACTGCAAGTTGTAATTTCTTCACGTCGGCACCGAGGTTCAGCATCCCACCCCCACATTGTGGCGTCCAACAGTGGGCCCGATAAGAATCAGCGGATATACGTTACGCGTTCAGGCAGAACAACGACCACAGCTGTATCCGGTTTACAAAAGAAGATGTCTGTCAACCTGTCCGAAGCTCAGTTCCAGGCCCTGTTGGCGAAGATTTCACCGCCCAATCATGGATCATTTACTACGTGTACAGCCCAGTACGACGGGATCAAAGACTCTGAAGTCCTGGAAGCATTCCTGGCAGCAGTCTCAGTTTTCAAAGAAATTGAAAACATCACGGATGCCGAAGCCCTTACGGGTATCCCATTGTTATTGAAAAGTGAAGCTGCAATATGGTGGCAAGGCATTAAAAAGCATGTTTCTACGTGGGAAAACTTTAAGGAGCGCCTACGCTATGCCTTTGCTCCCAAGAAGCCTGCTTATATTATTATTGAAGAGATCGTTGGCAAAAAGCAAGACCTTCACACCCCCACCGAAAGATTCGTGGCTTATAAACGGATGCTTTTATCCCAGCTTCCGACCCCTGACCTGCCAGAATCCCACCAGCTGGACTTGGTATACGGTTCGCTAAAAATGAGGATAAAGGACAAAATACCTCGTAACTCAATTGCAACATTCGACGACTTGCTGGAAGCTGCGCAGTCTGTTGAACAATTGTGGATGGATCTATCGAACACATCTGGATCAAAGAACGACAGTTCGAGAGGTAAACAAACATACCCGGGTCAACCAAAAAAGAAATGTGGGTACTGTCATTTCATTGGACATCGTACTGAGGATTGCAGGAAATTAAAGAAAAAGCAACAAGAATTGGGGGTCACGGAACAAACTGTTGAAATTATACGTCCTAAGGTGGAGCAAACCACGCAAGCTCCTTCTCCGTCAGCACCTTCGATAACGTGTTACGGATGCGGTGCACCAGGCGTAGTACGAAGTAATTGCCCTGCATGTTCCGCCAAAAGGAGACAATTTACACAGCCACCTGCTGACCTGAAGTTCTGCTCCTTTAATGTCAGGTCAGACATAAGAGAGACCTGTGGTGTATATCGAAGTACATGGCATCAAAGGGTCTGCGTACATTGACACATGCGCCAAAACTAGTGTTGCCTCATACGCACTATACAAGCAACTCATGGCGAAGGGATGCAGATTCATTAAGGAAAATGCCCGGGTCACCCTAGCCGATGGGGTACCCAAGTATCAACGTGTTCTTAGAACAGAAGTACCTGTAATCCTTGAACAACGGGTCATACCGACTTCCTTTATGGTTTTGCCTGAGGCTCGGGACAATCGCACCTTGCTGGGAATCGGGTTCATTCAGGATGCGGGGATGATCTTAAACCTACCTCAATTCACCTGGAAGTTCTTCGGCACGTCCATTACATATGAGCTATATGAGGAGGACTTCGTCACCTTCACCTCCGCTGCAAGTAGTTCTATGGACCTCATGCGAGATGACAAATCCCCTGAAACAGCATCTCAGATGGCCGCTCTGCCTCAGAAGACTCCTATTCCTGCCTATCGTCTAATCTCACTAGACATATCACCGGCAAAAAGACCCAAAACTATTTTTGACGGGTATATAAGGGAATATAAGGGATATAAGGGAAGCCGAAGTAAATTTGTTACCAGAAGAAGAAGTGCTATTCCCTGCTTCAATTCTGCCGGAGCATCCTACAAATACAAGCACTCTTGATTTATGTAGTGTCGAAATCAGTGATACGCAACAGATAGAACTTAATAAAATCTTGTCAGAGTATGAGGATGTTTTTGTTGATAATGGAAAACCCTCCTCGCTAGGGGAACATTGTATTGTTACAACTAATGATACTTCCATATCAGTACCTCCATATAGATTGTCTCAGACGACAAAGGATATCCTTAAGGCTGAGTTAGATAAAATGATTAAGAATGGTATTATAGAACCTTGCTCATCACCTTGGGCTTCCCCTGTAGTAATGGTACCTAAACCTAACGAAGAGGTTCGAGTATGTATTGATTACCGACGTTTAAATGCGATTACTGTTCCAGACACAACAAGACGAACACCCCGTTGAATACGCGAGTAGATTGCTGACAGCAGCTGAAAGAAACTACTCAACAACTGAACGAGAAGCACTAGCCGTAGTGTGGGTACTAGACAAATTCCGAGTGTATATAGAAGGATTACCAGTCACTGTTATTACAGACCATCAAGCACTCAAGTGGCTTATGAATTTAAAGTCACCCACTGGTCGTTTATCTAGATGGGCTCTACAACTTCAGTCGTTCAACTTAAACGTTCTTTATCAGCCTGGTAAAATGAATACGGTAGCGGATGCGTTGTCTAGACCTCCATGTTGTGAAGATGCATGTGACGTGACGTGTGTTCCATAGTAGTCGATATGCCTAAAAGGAGTATTAAGGAGATCCGAGAAGAACAGATGAAGGACGATAAGATTAACAAAATAATAGAAGCCTTAGAAGAAACAAGTCAGAAAGAAAATGCTACTTACTGGAGTAATAAAGGTTACTTGATGAACAATGGTATGTTATACCGCTTACACCCGGATTCTGAGGTAGACGATGCTCAGCTATTAGTACCTGAACATGAATGGAGGAACGTACTTAGTGCCTACCACGATGACCCTCTTGCAGGTCACTATGGTGCTGAGAAAAATAACAAGAAAATAGCAAATAGGTATTATTGGAGTGGAATGCGTAAATATGTTAAGTTATGTAAAGAACTGTTTGGCATGTCAACGTTACAAACCGTCTAACCAGAAACCTGCTGGTTTACTGCAGACTACTACGCTGAGTCAACGATTTGAGGTAGTCTCTTTTGATTTATTCGGACCACTTCCGCCAACAGAAGACGGAAAGACATGGATACTCATTGTAGAGGACATCGCTACGCGCGGGGTGGAATTATTTGCTCTGACAGTCACCTCGGCTGAAAACTGCGCTACTACCCATGCCAATGAAGTCTTCCTAAGATACGGGGTACCAAGGAGACTAATAAGTGACAATGGAGCACAATTTGTAAGTGCTGTGATGCAGCAAGTAACGTTTAGTTTAAACATTAAGCATCAGTACACTCCACTATACCATCCTGAAACTAACCCTGTAGAACGCAGGAATAGAGATCTAAAGACTCAACTCGCCATAATGGTTCAAGAACTGGAACATAATCGATGGGCAGAGAAACTCCCTGCTATTCGTTTTGCCATGAATAGTACTAACTGTGCTACGACAGGTCAGACTCCAGCGTACTTAACGTTTGGAAGGGAACTAAGGTCTCCTAGGGATAATGAGATTGATTTTAGAAATATACTAAGGTATTAGAAATATACGAGGTTCAGCATCCCCCCCCTACAAAACTAATATTTATCTGAATAAACAATTAAGTGTTAATACAAACTGTGGTTTTTTTATTACTGCTAAGTCTTCAAGTCTAACATTTGGTGTCAGAAGAAAGTGGGATTCCTGAAATCCCTTTGGTCGCCTACTCCTGACGACAGACATCCCAGCTCTACATACGACCTGGTTGGGGTACACGACCCTGACCTCAGTTGGCTGTCTACTATTTCCGCTGTTTTCCTGACGTTATAAGAGACTGCCGCCAACCTTCAGACAACGTCTTCCTGAGAACTCCACTGAGCCCGAGGGTTCCCCAGCACCGAGTCACCTGACATGTGAAGAAGTTTAGCTGCAAACAACATAACGCTTATAGACGACACTGAGCGTTGATCCGTAATACAACATCTACAGTACTGCACATCGCCGGCGCCTCCGTGCTACATCAGCATTTCTTCACTGCAATACCCGCTGTTTCGATGTCATCGAACTGTCTACTAATAATACTGTGAGTGTTGACGCATTATATTAATTAATTTTTGTCATTGGCGTAATTTTGCGACTAGATTGTTTTTTTTTTTCCGCGATCTTGATAGTGATATAATTTTCTATTCATATAAAAGGGTATATTTCTATTGTATTTGGTCCTTATCGTTAAAATGGCTCACGAAAGTGGTAAACTTAATAAAAACACACCCAATCGTGCTCTAGTTTACAAAATATAGGCACAGAAGTGATTTTTTCTTTTCTCGCTAAATTTATAAAACCATATGATGGCGATAGGAATAAATTGCTTTTATAAGAAATTGTGAAAATGCACTGAATCTGGCCTCTAAATCGCAACATAATATTCTATTCCAATACATAATTTGCCAGCTAGAGGGCAAAGCTGAATCTGCCTGTCCCTTTAAAATATTTGACAATTGGCCAGAGTTGAAACAGTTTCTAAAATCAACGTTTGGCGAAACTAAACATAGGGATCACTTGATTTTAGATTTACAAAGCTTCAGACAGTTGCCAAACGAATCTATCACGCAATATAGTTTACGCGTAGAAACATATCTCACACGGTTACAAACCGATATTACACATTCCACAAAGGATCCTAGCGAACTAAAAGGTAGAATCGCCAATTCAGAAGAAACGGCGCTTTATGCATTTTTACTAGGCTTGCCTAGCCATATTGCTAATATCGTTAGGTGCCACAACCCCACGACCTTACAGGAGGCTATTGATCTAGCTGTTCAGGATTGAAATTACAAAATTATGTACAATTCAGAAAGCCTAACATCCCTACAGGATTTAAGCCTAGATGTAGGACGTGTGGTAAAATGGGTCATACTGATAAAACTTGTTTTTTGAACCGCCAACGTCCTATTCATACTTTCGAAAGCCAAACGCAATCTTACAATCAATCTCAGCCTTCCACATCCTTTAACCCGCAAAATTATACAAGGACATGTAGATATTGTAAAAATCCTGGCCATGACATATCTGAATGCCGGAAACGCCAATTTAATAATTCCTGCAAGAATTATTCCGCCAATCAGTTTCAACGTCCTGCTAACCCCGTCCAAAGACAAATTAACAACTTTACAGAAATTAATGACTTTAATAATATAGATAGCACTTGTGATACACAACAGTTCGAGACGACTGAGTATTTAAACTAACTATGGTTCCGATCTCGCGTCGTGCGGAATTATTAACACAAATCGACGCTTATGATATTATGTCAAAACAATGCTCTGTTTCTAAATCTACCATATCTACTAAATCTTCTATTTCTACTAAATCTACTAAATCATTAAATCCTAATATGACTACAAGATCTACTAATTCTACTAAATGTACTACAACTCCCAAATCTACTACATCTCCTGAATCTACTATATCTACTAAATCTTCTATGTCTACTAAATCGCTTAATCCTAATATGTCTACAAGATCTACTAATTCTACTTAATCTAACATATCTACAAGATCTACTAATTCTACTAAATCTAACATATCTACTAAATCTCCTAAATCTACTATATCTACCAAAATACCTATTCCTAACATGCCCACAAAATCTACTATATCCACTAACTCTACCAATCCTAACATATCTACTAAATCTACTGTACCTCCTGAATTTCCCATGCCTACTAAATCTAATAATACCAACTCACCTGTCCTTTTTCATAATGAAAATAATACATTAAATAACTCTTCCACTCTTAATGCGCGTTCCAATGTCTTTGAAATCAATTATAATAATAAAATTCACTTACCTCACGTGTACATAAGGTCTGAATACTCTAATAAATTACTAGTTCTATTAGTTGACTCCAGTGCAGGAGGATCCCTATTAAAGCAATCTTCGATACAAATTCAACCAAATTTGATACCTGAAATAGTCCGATTCAAAGGTATTGATAAAAATTCAGAATACTTGAAAAGTCTTGGTCATTTTCAATTAGATTTTATTTTTCCAAATAACGGCGTTGAATGATTTCCTCGCGCTTTGCCGTCCACATAATAAGACCCTTCAGTTTTCTGAGTGGGTACAAAGGCCCAACAATATTAGTAAACCCGGGAATAAACTTACGGAAGTAAGACGCAAGACCAAGGAATTGTCGCACATGTGTAGCCGTTTTAGGTTGCGGGGAGTCAACCAGTGCTTGTATCTTCCTTGGGTTTGGTCTCACCTCGCCGGATTGAATATCCTAAATAATCTACTTTCTGTATCATGAATTTACATTTTTTGAGATTCAATGAAAATCCAGCCTCTGCTAGAGCTCCAAGGATTTTATCAAGTCTTTGTAGACCCTCAGAGACGTCGACAGAGTAACACAAGACGTCATCCATGTAAATTAAGGGTTTATTTACTAAGTGATTTAGGGCTTTGTTAATGCAACGTTGGTAGACAGAAGGAGCATTTCGCAATCCAAAGGGCATAGCAAGGTACTCATACTGGCCCTCGGGAGTAACGAAAGCTGTCTTTTCAATAGAGTCGGGGTGGATAGGGATCTGATGGAACCCTGATGCCATATTTAGGGATGAGAAATAATGAGCTCCAGTCAGTAAATCTATTTGCTCTTCAATACGTGGAAGAGGATATTGATCGGGTCGCGTATTAGCGTTTAGCTCCCGATAGTCGACACACATTCTATCAGAGTTATCCTGCTTTTTTACTAGTAGTATCGGACTAGAGTAGGGCGAGGAGCTTTCCCTTACTACTCCCGCTTCAATCAACTCTCGAAATTTTCTCCTCCTTTTCTGAAGGCGCTAACCTATAGGGACACCTCTGTACTAATTTATGTGGGTCCATTAAGATTATTTCACACTCTCCCGTACTAACACCTCGAGTAAGGAGTGCCTTCAATAAAACAGTCGGAATATTTATTTAATAATGATATGAGACACTCTTTGTCCTGTCCTTGTAAGTCAGTGTCAATTTGAGTCAAATCCGGTTTGTTTGTTGAAAATGTACATAGTTGAGTCTGTTCCTTAGAATAGAACACGAGATGGACATTACCAATTTTAACGCACACCCCTGTGTCGAGAATGTCTCTACCGATAATTATGGGGTCGGACATATTAATATCGGAAACGACATGAAACAGCAGATTTATCGAAAAATCGCCTACTTTAACGTCAGCCTGAATTTGGGTCGTACACCTAATGTCGTCACCCCCAATTCCACATAGGAAGACAAGACTTTTACGCTCAGTACCCTTCAGTTTGTTACTAAAGCTTTCTTTCAACAAAGAGCAAGATGACCCGCTATCAAACAAAAAGGAGACCGACTCACCAGAAGATGTCATCAAAGAACCCCTTGAGGGACGATGTTCGCACTGACGAACCTCCTTGACCGCAGCTCCACCTCCATTCCTCTTGTCCGGACAGGAGGACGCCACATGCCCTGGTCGACTACAGGAATAGCAGGTCACTGATGATGTCGCCTTCTCGTGCGTATTTGATGAGCCTGGAGAGTCGTAAGATTTTGTGGTCCCGGTATCCTCTCATCGTTTTCTGCATTCTGATATTCGATGTCCAGCCAAGCCGCAGTAATGGCACCTCCCAGTAAACTTCTCAGTTGTCCGAGCTCTCTTCGTTTCAGGTTCATGCATCCCGGCACCATCGAAACGCCATTTAAAAGATATGCCACTCAGGATCCGGAATAACTGGGCCCGTGTTGTAACATTGCGCACATTTAGTTCACGTCGTATGAAGCTATTATTCTGACACAACACGGATATAACCAGCCCAGCTGTCACCTCTTCAGGCATCGTCAAATTGGGTATCTTTTCTATGAGGTTCCAGAATCGAAGAGCAGGTTCGGGTGCAGTCTCTTTGACCCCCACTTGGAATCGGATAATAATATCGTCAAAATAATCCTGATACAGTTTCGGTTTTGAAAACCTTGCTGTTAAAATCTGTTTTACTGAGGCTCATTTTATATCATCGAGGTTTAATTTGATGAGGCAAGCAGCGGCACGGCCTTTTAGAGCACTGGCTAGAGCTACAAGTAAGTCAACTCCCTCCAGTTGTTTACTTTGAACAATGACTTAGGTCACTTTGCACCAGTCATCTATGTCTGCCTCATGTTCATCTGGGTTATATTCCAAAAGAATTCGCGTATTTTTACTCACATTTGATGGCTGAGGCATCGCCAATACTCGCGTCAGTAATGTCTCCATGTTGCTCAATAAACTCGCGGCGCTTGTCTCATCAGGTTTTCCATTGTCCGCACTGTTCGATCCCACTTCCGATGAAGGCGCGTGGGCAGGGCATTCATCGGGATCCATAGTGAGTAAAGTGGGCACTCGAATATAAAATTAAAATGAAACGTTTATCACAATAGTTCACATGTAATTAACTAAATTAGCTCAATTATAACTTCAATTTAACACTAATGATCAAAATCACAATCAGCGCATAGTAATTTTAAGAGATCACATGGATGTTTGGCGATTTTATTTTTTGATATCCTGTATTTTTATAAACTAAGTTCCTAAAGTTGTGATACATAAAGTTCCTGTCGGTAGGTACATAATTAACAATAGTACTTCTAGGCATAATAAAAAAAAAAAATGTGTTTTATTTTACCTCCCTTAGTAATATAAACAGTAAAGTTGTAAATAATCTAAAAAAAGGAAGGGCCGGGTTGGAAAGAGTTATCACGAAATCTGGCAATCTAAAGGGGACGTTCACGTGTGCCTTGAAGGAGGCGATGGGGGTCCTCCTTAATTCAAATGAGGCAAAAAAGGCGAGAATGTAAAAAAAAATTGCTGCTCAAGGAAAACTATTTGGAAGTGACAAGCTGACAAGTGACTATAAATTACAAGCCTAGATCGTTGAAAATTGCTTGAACCTTAGTTGTACTTAAATTTTTACTTAAATGGATACCTTTACCTAATACATTATGATAAGCACGATAATATTTATTAAACTCTCCGAACACCTATTTCTCATGTATGTTTGGAATTTTATTCATGTATTTTTTTTACAGAGAACGCGCTGTAACCTTTTCAAAACTTGAGAAAGACCGTTTTCAGTCTCTGATTGAGAAATACAAAGTTAAATTATTCTCCAAAAAACGGTCAATGGGCTGCCATTCATGCGGAATTCAATGCCGGTGGAGACCAGCCAAGGACTTTACCCCAGTTGAGGGCTAAGTTTGACAATATGAAAACAAACGCACGTAAGTAATAATGAGGGTTGACCTTTAACAATTACTAACATTACATATACTTAGATCCTCAACTAATTTCTATTTTGTTACATTGTTTCTAGTTTAGAATGCCAGTCAAGAAATACAGTCAAGAATAAGAAGTGGAGGTGGGCCACCTACGCCTCCTGTTCGGCAGGAAACTGAGTGGTTTCGAAGTGTTATGCCAGTTTTAATGGATGGACTACCAAGTTTTGTAGGCGATGACATCATTGAAAGTCACCCTACAGAATCAATTATAAAAAATCCCAAGAAGTAAGTGTTCACACATACCATATATTAGGGCGATACTCATTCCTACATAAGCTGACTAATCTACTTTAATTTTATACTTTACTAATTAATGATATATTTCTTTCTATAGGTTATTGATATCAAGACAGATAGGAACAACCAATGTCCAAGCCGATGAAAATCTGAAACCTAGTGAAAATGTAAGATCCATTGTTTATTTTAATAAAATAAATTATTTTTTCGATCGGATTCATTGTTTATTTTAATAAAATAAACTATGAGAGCGCTCACACTGCACGCGAGTTAGTCGTACGTATACGTACGTGCAAGTCAGACGTCCGAAATCAATCCGAACTTGTTGGGATTTTATTACACGTTCGTGCGTTCATCATCAATAATGGATGTAGAAAAGTTAATTAACTTGGTTCACGGGCATAAATCTTTGTGGGATCAAAGTGATTCCAGTTATCACTTACGTGACATCAGCGTAGAGCATGGCGTGAAATATCCGAAGAAATGGAAAAATCTGGTAAGTAAATTTATATTTTTTTTATTTATTTTATCATATACATAGTAGGTAATACATATTCACAAACTTTTCATCGCCAAACTGCTAAGCAGTTTGTAGGCGTTCTGCTCTTTTACAATTTTAAACTTACACTACCTAATACACACATCATCTTATTATTACACATCATATTATTTTAATATCTAAAAAGAAGTGATTAAGAGGTCATAAGTTCCTTAATAACTCTTTTCAGTTTCATTTTACATTTAATTTTCTCACCATCTCTTAACAACGGGTATTTATTACACAACCTTGGTACTAGATATTTACGTGTTCTCTCGCCATAATAGTTTATAATTTTATTTTGTTCTAGTCTTCCCTTTTTAACAGATCTAACACTGTACTTGTAAATTTTATTAATTTTATATTTATCTATGTCGTATGTTTCTAACGCTATTAAATAATTTACTTTTTTATCTACTGGAATCATGCTACATTCTTTAAATAACTGATTGTAATCGTCTTTACATGTATCTTTGGTTTTCTTATCTACTATTATTTTTAATATCCTTATTTGAATTTTTTTAACTTCTTCTAAATAAGTTTTGAAAGTTAAGCCATAGCAGCTTAACCCATAACTAACCACTGACTCTGCTAGTGCATGATACACAATAAACAATGTTCGCCTATCTAATATTTTCTTAAGGTTATAGAATTTACTAAGAACTGTTCGTAGTTTACTACACACTGCAT
Source organism: Acronicta leporina (assembly GCA_947256265.1). Classification (NCBI taxonomy): domain Eukaryota; kingdom Metazoa; phylum Arthropoda; class Insecta; order Lepidoptera; family Noctuidae; genus Acronicta; species Acronicta leporina. The sequence continues at coordinate 11,074,199 of OX366532.1, read as the reverse complement.
TAACTTGAGGCTTCCAATTAAATCTGTTATCAATGATTAAACCCAGATATTTTATTGATTCCACTACTTCCAATTGATTACATTTACAAGTTTGCTGATTATTATGTAAGCACTCGTATGAGTGCCCCACAATTCTAATGGCATGGTTCTGTCTGCACCCTTTATTATAGGGTGAACATATATGCATACACTTAGTTTTGTCGGTGTTGAGTATAATGCCGTTGTCATGTGCCCATTTGGTAACGTTATCAAAGTCAGATTGTATCTGAACTTCTAATTCTTTTAAGTTCCTCCCGGCGACTACTAAGCAAGTATCGTCAGCATACATATACATCCTAGAATTCCTGACCACGTTTGCCATGCTGTTTACATGCATTATGTAGCCTACAGGACCATACACTGATCCGGTCGGAACACCCAACGTAATGGCCGCATCAGCTCTACTTGTTCCGTCTACCACAGTACAAAGTTTACGGTTTCTCAAGTAGCAACCCAGGAAATTATTTATAGGACCACTAATACCACATTCGTCCATGGCTTGAAGTAGCTGATGATGATCAAGTGTATCAAACGCCTTCCTAAAATCAATAAATACTGCTATAATTTGATTCCTGTCATTAAGTTCCTCATTAATAAAGTCAGTAAACTGTGTTAATATAGTATTAGTGCTCCTTCCCTTCCTAAAACCATGCTGACAGTCAGACAAAATGTTATGGTTCTCTAAGAAATCACTAATTTGTGAGACACTAACCTTTTCAACAATTTTATTAATTACAGATAATATTGCCACTGGTCTATAATTAGAATAATCTAGATGACAACCTTGCTTATATATAGGTCTAATGATAGCTTTTTTTAATTCGTCTGGGTATACACCAGTAATGGCACACTTATTTATGAATGTAGCTAGTATCAAACCAATATCTTTTTTAACAATTTTGAGGTCCTGTACTCTTATTTGATCACTCCCTGGAGATTTGTCATTGTCTAAGTCTGTTATAATTTTTTCAATATTATAAGGATACACTTTTTTGAACCTAAATGACACTAAACTTTTATTTACATATGTGTTTCGGTCTAAAAACTTGTGGTTGCACTGATGTTTAATTTTTGTAATTTCTTGTGTGAATGTATTAGCAAATTTTGTACAAATATTATATATATTATCAGTCTTACCTAGATATTTATTTACTGTATCATCAATAGTGACCTTTGTCCTACCCAACCATTGATTTATATTAGACCAAATCTTTCTGAAATCCCCTTTACATTTTGTTATTTCATCTTTTCTGTATTTGTTTCTCGCAGCACACACTATTTTATTAACTTTATTTCTAAATGTTGTATACTGTAATCTCTTATTCATACTAGATACATCAGATTTCCATAACCTAAATAACTCATTCTTTTTTGCCATCATCTTTATCAACTTTTTACTTACCCACGGTTGCGATATTCGTTTATTACTATTAAACGTTTTCTGTACCAAAGAATCTGCGTAAATACTGCGAAAAACAATACACAACTCACTATACAATTGTAACGGACACTTAATCACTAATAAATCCTCCCACTCAATGCTTTTAATCTTTTCTTGAACCACACTATTACTTAACACTTTCCGTATTGTGTTTTTATTATATGTCGTTCTATTGCATGATTCATACCTAAGCCTAACGCCTGTCATATGATGGTCCGATAACAAACATGCAAATGTGTGCGCAGCTACGCAGCTGATCGAGCCGCTCGCCGCCGCACGCACCCACACATGATCAAGGCATGACTTCTGTATTTGTCCGTCCACTATTGCTTCGCGCGTTATCGCCGTTCTAGGAATAACATTTTGCAAGCCGTGTCCACACAAGGTGTTTTTATATTTGTTTACTGTTTGGTTATACTCTTCGCACATCAAGTTCAGGTTCATATCCCCGGTGATGACAACATTTTCTTGTCCTGGTATTCTCTCCAATGTCTCATCTAAATATTGAATAAATTCTAATTTATTTTTGTTTGGTGGTCTGTATATTGCCAATATGTGTACGACGCATTTTCCGATACTGATTTTTACATGTAACGATTCTATATCCGCATGAAATGTTCTCTCTTGTACAAAGCTAAATTCTTTTTTTACATACATCAGTATTCCTCCTCCCCTTGTATTATGTCGTGTATACTCACAAGTATTATATCCATCTATCATAAATAAACCCAGTTCTTTGTACTTTACATTTATTTCTGTAAGTATTATTATATCTATTCTATATTTACATGTATTCAGTAGCACTAAAAGTTGATTAAATTGTTTTTTTAAAGACCTTATATTTAGGTGTACAATATCTAATTCTTTATTTTCCTTTGTATTTATAAAAGTACTCCATATCTGAATATTCTCACACTTTATGAATTGATAATCTTGAGCGTCTATTGTAAGATCGAACTTTACTAATTGCTCAAATCACGTAGTGTGTCCCAGCGTTCTGCTAGCATTACTGTGCATAAATCTCTGTATTCATAATTTCAAGTAGACGGTGGATATCATTTTCACATCTGATTGTATGAATTTTTTTTTCATTATCATTAGCTTTTGCCAGAATTCTCGAATGTTGTATCCAGACGTACTTATAGGCATCTTTTAGCTCTTTTTTAGCTTTCCAAAATAATTGGCGCATATATTTGGAGAGATCCTCGTTTATATAAATATTGCTCTCATTATTATCTCCATACACACTGCCAATATTGGTGCGTTGTTTACGCATCTTGATCCATTGTTCTTTTGCTGTTTTGGTGCGTAACTGTACAATTACCGGTTGAGGTTTTACTTTGTTGTCCATAGTTTTTTCTACACCTACCCTCTTAACTTCTTCAATGTCATTCGGATTAAGATTCAGATTTTTTGCGAGGATTCTTACTACTGAAATCAAGTCTTCCTTCTCCCTTTTTTGTAAACCAATTAATTCAATATTTATATGATAAACAGATAAGTATTGCCTTAAAATCAATTGTTATTTTGACAAAAATAGTTTTTGAGTGCTTCCCTGATATTGTGAGCTCTCGTTGCGCTTCTGTTTTCACCTGCAGTCATGAATCGGTTTCTGTTTTCATTTTGTAATTGTGGTAATTCCGTAGGCAAATCGTCAATCAATCACCTCCTTATCAATAATTATGTTATGAAGTAAACATATGCACTTTATTATAACATCTGCACGGTTGGGATTTACTTCAATTGCTTTCAACAACAATCTCCACTTACTACTTACTCAGAATGCCAAAGGCACACTCAACAACCTGTCTTGCATTTGATAAGCGTTTATTAAATATTTCCTCTTCGGGACCCAAATTTCTTTGAGGATAGGGGCGCATAAGGTATGTCTTCAAAGGGTAAGCTTCGTCACCAACTAAGATGAGATGATGAGGCAAAACACTCTTTCTTTGGAATCCGCCTCTGGATTACCTTCAAATGGTTTCATAGTATATTTGGTAAGCATAAAAGCTGTCGCCCATTAAGAAATATGGTATTTTCATTATGTACGGTATTTGTAGTATCTGCGCTTCAGGAATGTTCAGTTGACAGTTTTCTAATTTTCGATATAAAATCGTATTTTTAAAAACTCCGCCGTCAGAAATACGCCCTTTACTTCCGACATTAACAAACAAGAATTTGTAATTAGCATCCACGGGAGCGAAGAGCACTATACTAGGAAAATTCTTGTAGTTAATTCTTGTCATAATAAGTACTTTTTTTTTTAAACTTACTAGCAATGCGGGTCGCACATTAGTAGTATCTTTGTTAACCCCTCGTGCTAAGCTAGATTGCTTGTGTTACGAGTGGGTTCACGTCGGTAGAGCAATGGGTGGGGTTCGAACCGGCAACCACATGATCGCAAATCCGACGCCTTAGCCATTAGGCTACCGACGCTTACTTATTTTGATGGGTCTTTGAAGAGTTACGTGTTTCCCGTCCATAGCCCCTATAACATGTGGGACGTTCCATTTTATTTCAAATTCATTTGATACTGCTAGCCATTCTTCTTATGTGGACGGTGTCTGCAAATAACAAAATAAACATTATTTTTACAGAGCAATCCTTCTCAAAAACCAGAACCATCAAAACAGTCTACGCCATCGCCACAACAACCCGAGCCATCCCCACAAGAACCATCGCCATCGCCAAAACAACCATTGCCATCGTCACAACAACCATCACCATCGCCTCAACCATCGCGAAAGAAAAGACGGCTGAATACGAATGCACAAAATGATTCTATTGACAATATATTGAAGAACAATTTTGCCATAATTGAGAAAAGTTCAACTTCCATAAATGATCCATGTGTAGCATTCGGTAATCATATTGCACATGAACTCAGAAAATATAATCCTTACACTCGATCATGTGTAAAAAATGCTATTAATACTATTATTCACGAAGCGGACATGGGAAAATATCAGATGTATAGACCAGGATATTACACACAGCCACCCACTACCACATCAACCATAACTTCCGCTGAAAATCTGCAGAACTCACAATTTAGTCCTGCTACTACTACAGAAACATCAGACTTTAATTTTGGTGACAGCTCCGTCATTTAAATATGAGGCAGATAAATAAATAATTTGATTGCTTAGTTACCATGACTTTTTATTTACCTTAACGTAATCACTGAGGGCGTCTATCATTGCATCACACGTTTCTGGAACTATAGTTGATATAGATTGTTTCTATACTCTAAAAAAATATTGAAGACTGCTATAGGAGTCTCCTGTTGCCAAATATCTCAATGTTATCAGCACTCTTTCGGATGCAGTTATTGCTTCTCTGTAGTTAGTGTCACATTTTTGTATTTTCACAGCCACTAAGGAGCACAAATATTCAATGTCTCCCGCAGACATGCGTGTAAAATTTGAGACTGAATGGTCGATTGTTAGTTCCTTTAACAAACTGTTGCCGTATTGGTTTCGGTTTTGGTACAATTTTTTAATCCAGACTTCGTTTCTCTTTTCTTTTTTTAAATTATATCTACAGACAACATAAGCGCCGTAGCACCTAATAATACGTGGTTTTCCATCGTTACGCGGAGAGAAACTGAATGCTCAAACCGGCTCACCTTGGCTTGCGAGCCCGGCTCGGAACTTTTTACAAATTAGCTCGGGTGCCACGGCTCGCGAGCAGGAAGTCTGAGCGCGGCTCGCGAGCGGCGCTCAGCCGGACTGGACGCGGCTAATGAACTCAACTCACGGGAACGGTCCGTGTTAGAAATAAAACAGCAATGGCGAACCATGAAATTAGAGGCAAAGAAGTCTCTCTCAGACTACAAAAAGTCATGCAAGCTGGCTGATGGTGGAGAAAAACCACCAAGTCCAAACCAGGACACAAAAACTATTTTAAGTTTGATACCACAAGAGTTCAAAGAAGATGAAAATGTGTTTGATAGTGACGGACAGCTGAATCAGGTTAGTGATGTATATGTATTTAATAATTTTGTATACTTAACAAAAACAATTTGATAAGTGATTTATTTTTACAGGTCAAAACTATTATTGTGATGGAGCCAGAAGATATTATAACTGTCTCATCAGAAAATAATGATGTTGATGATGTTGACCAGGTATACAACTTATATGTATTTGTGTTCTATTTCTGCATAATAGTGCTGAAGTTAAACTAAGTAAATTTAAATGACAGTAGCTGAGGAACATGTTCCATTAACAGACTATCTACTTAATGTAGTTGCAAAATGATGTCAGAAACTGTATAAAACTTTTAAACCTAATAATACACACCAATGTGACATGTTGTTAAGATCTCCATTTTAGTTAAATTGATGACATCAGATGATATGATTCTTGCTCTTAGTGTTAATTTTGTCTAGTAAAGTGAAAAAATAGTAGGTGCCCTTAGAACCTGTTATCTTTTAATAGCCTGCATAATATGCCTAATTGTATGTTAAGTTCCAGAAATCACAAACATGAAATGATGAACAGACACAACAACAACAACAAAACAGGACAGAAAATATTTTAAAGAGAAAAATATCTAAGCATAAATTCAGTGGAGTAAGTAGTATTATTATCATAACTAAATAAGAATTGTAATAAGTGTTTTTATTAAATGTTATAAGGTGATCAAATCTAATAAACTGCAAAAATTCGATAGCTTCCACAATTTTAAGATATTATGCTTCGTCTAAATAATTTAGAATTAGAAAATAAGTTATTTTTAGGTAAATTAGAAAAGCAGTAAAAATAAACACTAAAGTAGATATTGTGTTTTAATCAACTTATAATTTGTATACAAATATTAAACTAAAAATATCTTTCCACAAAAACTCTTCGAGCGATGCGCCCAAGCTCATTATTTTCTTGTCCATGTCTAAGTTCAGGCACTTGTGGTGAAAGTAATACATAAGTTAGGTCTTCAAGTTCTGTCCCCAAATCAATAGCTATGTTGTGTAGATCAGCCAAGGCAATTATGTACAATTTTACATGTACAAGGGACACTGTGAAACCGTTCAATAAGCACCGAAACCTTTGCTTCCAAAGACCAAAACACCATTCTACTGTGTTTTTGGTATGAATATGAGCACGGTTATATGCTTCTTCTTTCTGGCTCGATGGGGATTCAAAAGGTGTAAACAAATAACTTTTCAAAGGATATCCTGAATCACCAAGTAGGATACCTTGGAAATGACCTGATTCAAAACGTTCATTTAGTGAACTTTCTCGAAAAATCCTGGCATCATGTCGAGCCTTTTCAGGAAGAACATCGTAAGCGCCAAAAATCCCAAAATACTGTTTTTATATTAACCGCCAGATCAACTGATTTTGCATCTTATGGCACTTACTTTAGAGTTCAAAGTAGAAATATAACAAACTTATTTAACTTCGAAATTTTCATCGTAAGTAACAACCCATTCGTTTTTTTAACGTAACCTCCACCGACTGACAGATCGTAAGTATAGTACCTGTCGCTTACGATATAATACTAGGTTAATAATTTTATTGCAAGCATCCTACTTGTCACTTACGATAATAAATTACTGCGACTGGGAAGTTCATAGAAAAACCCAATAACACTTTGCTCATCCTGGTAATCGAACCCAAGACCTCTAGCGTAGCAGTCGCACTCAGGACCACTAGGCAAAATGTGAAAGATGTTACTTTTTTTATTGGGAGTTTGACCGCTACCTGACCTGATGTTGAGCGACGATGCGGTTGACTACGGCGCGATTGCAAGTAACCCATTCAATCATGATTAGACCAAAAACATACGATCTGGCAAACAGTTCTAATTCGAATCTGCTTAAAGTTAAGATGAAGTTAGAATGAAGACGATGCCAAATCCTTGCCATATGACGATCAATAAATTAGCGAAGATAATTTGACTGTTTGTGGAAGACTTATAACTATTATCTGTAAGATATTATCTGTAGCTACATACCGTTTTACACCCAAAACAGTATCCCTCCAACTGGGATAAAGAGATAAAAGAGGGTGTAATTAAATCTGTACTAGTCTCTTTAAATACCTTAAAATGGTTGACTAGAGAAGGACTCAAAATGAAGTTGCATTATACTGTGAAAGTAATTGCGCAGGACAAAATAAAAATAAAGCCATGATTGTGATATTGTATTATTTCATGCAATATCATGCGAATTTTGTTGAAAGGCTGACTATAAACTTCCTCATTCCTGGACATACCATGATGCCAGTAGACTCTGTGCATGCAACAATAGAAGGATTTATAAAGAAAAGAACCATTTACGCACCATCTGAATGGCAAACTTTGATTGGAAATGCTCGGACTAACCCAAAAAAATTTGAGACAATAAAATTATTTAAAAAATTCATGAAATTAACGATTGAAATTCCTATGCAACAGCCTTCTTACCAAACGTTGTGAATATTGTATAGCTAATGTCGTAATTACTACAACTAGTAATCTAGAATGTGTTATAGACCTACAAATTGCGAAAAACCAATTGAAATTTGAATTTGGCGGGCTGAGCATTAAAAACTTTGCTTAATAAACGTTAAAGCTAAAAGTAGGGTCAAGCGTCAATTTTGGCCAAAATTGACGATTGACACTACTTTTCGATTTACAAGCAAAGGTTTTAATTCTCAGTTGTGAATATTGTATAGCTAATATCGCAATTACTACAGCTAGGAATCTAGAATGTGTTATAGACCTACAAATTGCGAAAAACCAATTGTAATTTGAATTTGGAGGGCTCAGCGAAACGATCAGCCTTAAGCTAATTCACTTTACTCAATGTTTTTATTTTTACTTTTTTGTATTTCTGACTCTTTGTCCTTCTCTGTTTGGCATGGTATCTAGTAAAAACAGTTTAAAAAAAACACAAAAAACTATTTTTCTACTATTTTATGATTTTAAGAATTATCGTAATCGACATACTCATATCAGCTCTACCTAATAACGGCCATCAGTTTTAACGTAAGCGACATTTGTATGTGATAATAGAGTACTGAGTCAAATCTTAACATTTGCATTAATAGGGAGGTACAATTAAAACACTAAGTAAAAATTTCAAATTGATGCTATAAATATTTTGATAAATATTTAAAAAAAACCTTCTCCTGTATAATATGCAAAATGGCGGTTACGATCTTCTTCCTAAAAAGGCTCGATGTGTACTTTCACGCCATTTTGCAACAATGTCTCTAATTCTTAAAGTGGAATCACAAACTACCTGAACGTTCATTGAATAGTATCCTTTATGATTTACATAATACTGTCCAGCATCATCTCCAACTTTCTTTATTTTTACGTGTGCAGTCAATAGCTCCAATCACATTTCTAAAACCACATATATTTCTGAAACCTTGTATTACTTCTTCTTGTTCTGATAAACTTGATGGCTTCACTAGAAATAAGACTTATGTGATACCCTCTGCGTACACAATAGGCTGTGAACAACTGAGACAGGTGGCACAGGTTCGCGACCTGGGCGTGTTAGTGGACAGTAGGTTGGACTTTATCGATCATATAAATGACATTGTCACAAAAGCTTGGAAAGTGCTCGGGTTTCTAAAACGAATTTGTAGAGAGTTTAAAAACATTAAAACAATATTGTGCTTATATAACGCATTGGTGCGCAGCATTCTGGAATACGCGTCATCAATATGGAACCCACAATATAAAGTTCATACCGCTCGTATAGAAAGGTTACAGCGGAGCTTCACTAAATTCTTAGCTTACAAAGACTCGCACTGCCAATACCGTGCTGATTATAGAAGTCGCTTAAAACATTTCAGACTAGACACCTTGGAGAATAGGCGTAATATGAACGATTTGGTATTTTTACACAAACTTATTCATGGAACTGCTATATCACCAGACCTTTTAGGGGAAATAAATCTCTTTGTTCCCAGGAAAATACCTAGACATCAAATAAACAAGGCATTTGTTGAATCTTACTTCAGGACAAAGCTAGTATCCCCACTAAATCGCTTAAAAAATACTTATAACGGCATTTCGAAGGACATTGACATCTTCCAATATTCGTTAGATGGATTTAGAAACCGAATAAAACTGTGCTCTGAAATTTATATCGACCAACCCGGATAGTTACCTATATAATTAATTACTAACTACTTTTTTATATTACTACTAAGTTATTTAATTAATTATTTCCCTTATTAATAATTACCTTGTAAGTTTTTTTTTTATGTTTTAGCTATGTGCCGTTAACAATTAAGCAAATGCTGTATATGCCTGTAAAGGTAATGCACACAGGCCTAGACATTATTGTTTTCATCAGTGTGACTATCGTTGTGTAATTATCGTTGGCATGTCTATTAAATAAATAAAAAAAAATGGCATGTGAATAAAATGGCAAGATTGGCTAGCTACAGACTACTCGGCGACATATATTAGTAACAGACTGTTGACTAATGCCATGTAAGTCAGCTGTGTCATCTTGTATTTCCTGACGTGACTAAAACTTGTAATTCAGGTGAAATGGCACCCCCTCTTTTATCGTTTTTGATGTCGTCTTTCACCAAATCGATTATATTCCTTGCAAAGGCTTTCGTGAATCTATATTTATATTTAAAACTTTTATCATCCAGATCAAATGGATCAAATCTATTATTGTAGGATTTAGTCTTTCTTTGATTTTCTTGTCTGTCCTCACTATCAAACATATCAAATAAACTAAGGTACTGTAAATAATCCATCGCTAAATAAAAATTAAACTCTCACAAATACTTTCACAAATAAAATAATGACTACTGAATATCCCTAACAAGTGACACTGACAAATTGAAATAGCCGCCATTTTGCATTTACGCACTCATAATACAAGGGTGCAAGCGGGTGTAGAGCTTGTGTAAGTTTGTAAAGATATTTCGATCTCTTATAACGCATGTATACACAACATCTGTCAGTTTTTTTTTATTAGTTGTGTTTTTGTTACGCTGTGCTTATAGTACTTGTATACACTGTGTCGTAATTTTTATTAGTAAGACAGGAAGTGTTTTGATTCGACACTTGATTCCGTAGATTCCGATTCCGATTCCTTGGAAATTCGAAGTCGTTCTTAGACATTCTTGTAAAATTTTTAAATAAGTATTTATCCAGCATTAATTCTTTGTCTACGGAATCCAAAGTGTCACGCCTACTTAAGTAGGGTCGAATCCACATTCGTGTCCTTTTTTTCGTTTTTTCTGCCGAAACAATGTAAGCGGCTGCAATGAGCGTCATTTTGTCGGCCATTGTTGCTGGATTGTGTGGCTCATTAAAGGGTTCTGAATCAAAGGCCATACTATTGCAGCCATATTGCAACATGTTGCCTGCAGTTGATTGCTCAGCCATAAAATGCACTAAAATGTTTTTTTTTTATGGCTGGGCAATGTTTGCCAATAATTGCAGCCACAAATTGTCGTAAAATATGGCCCGTTAAGATATACCTTTAAACAGTTGTACAATATTGCAGTGGTGATTTTCGGACAAGTTAACATCTAATCTATACGTATGTGAGTTCTTCAAATTTACCATAGATTTTTGTTAAATAAATTTTCTTTGCAAAATGGCGGCAGTGGTGCAAAAGTAACTAAACAAAGAGGGGCAATTGTAACATGTTACATTTGACACCCTCTATTTTTCACATTAGTTAATTATTCCATAGTACCGTTTTATTTCCAGAATTCTAACTGTGGTTATTAAATGTTTTAAATTTTTTCTATCAAGTGCTGGATAGAGTTTAAGGCCAAAACAAAGGCCAAAGCTGCAGACTCAAGGAGGAATGCATCAGCAACTGGTGGAGGGCCTAACAAGCTTGTTCCTCTCAATGATATAGAGATGAGAGTGCTGGACATAGTAGGTCCAGTGGCGGTGGAGGGATTGCCTGGAGTACGCCTGCCTATAGATTTTAGTTTCATATTTAATAATAATTATTCATTCATTGTTCCTCTCAATGATATAGAGATGAGAGTGCTGGACATAGTAGGTCCAGTGGCGGTGGAGGGATTGCCTGGAGTACGCCTGCCTATAGATTTTAGTTTCATATTTAATAATAATTATTCATTCATATTTGCTATTTGCATATAAGTTATTAATAAATTCAGACTTACCTATGTACAGTAAAATGTAGGTGAACCATGGACAAATGGACGAGTTTAAAAAAGAAATACATTTGAATATTTTACAGATAACATCAACAGATGAAACTGAGGCCCCTGCAGATTCTGGAATTGCAGCACCATCAGATCCTAATTTTGGTTGTCCCAGTACATCCAGACCTCAGTCCCCAGCTCCTAATCCTACATCCTTAGAGCCCTTAATGAATGTGGAATGGCTTGAAGAAGATAGTCCATCTCCATTAGAGCTACAACCCGAATTCCAGACCTCTGCCTCCGCACAGCAACCATCCACTGAGACACCGAATGCCGACGTCGATACTGCTCACATTCTTACGCAGCCAGATGTGCAGCACGAGGTTTCGTTAAGAGAAGATGGTAATTATATTTCAGAATGTAAATGCAGCTTCATCGCGATGATATCGTAGTGAAAAGGACATTGAACACTGGCGAAGGTCTGGGATTCGAATCCTACAATGAGCTTTAAAACAAATGTTATCAGAATTTACAATAACACAAGAGAAAAGATGTAATGAGTTGCTGTGCAATTAAAGAAAAAGTCTATGGATTTCATCTCTGAAAAATATGAAGAGCTGTTACAAAAAATATAAAATCTTGAGTCTGCAAACAAGGAAAAAATGGCGTATATACAAATTTTAGAAGAAAAAATTGAGAATTTGGAGACAATAAACAGATCATCGAGCATAGAAATAAGAAACCTACCACTTAGCAAAAATGAAAATAAGACTAGCCTTTGTGAAACAGTTATAAATACCAGTAAGGTCCTGAACACTCAGTTACAGATGTCAGAAATCCGCGATATTTTTAGATTGAAATCGAAATCGACAACAAATACTGGTAACACCGTAGTGGTGGACTTCACAACGGTCATGGCGAAGGAAAATCTGTTACATGCATACAAAGACTATAACAGAAACAATAATGACAAGAAACTGTCCACTATAGATGTTAAGCTGGAGGGTCCATCAAAACCAATATTTATGTCAGAAAATCTAACCAATAAAAAGAGACGTTTATTTTATCTTGCGAGAGAGCAAGCTAAAGCTAAGGACTACTCATACTGCTGGATATCGCACGGAAAAATATATTTAAGAACTACTTGTATGATGCCTTCAAAATTATTCACTTAAACATTAGAAGTATCAATAAAAACTTTGACGAATTCTCAGCTTTCTTACAGAACATAAATTTGGATTGCGATATTATTATATTGACTGAATGTTAGCTAAGTAAAACTACAAATATTCCAATATTGCAAGGCTTTCAATCACATCAAACCACGATATCGACGGTATCGTAATCTACACAAAAAATGGTATAAATGTGGGAATGTATGATTTATGTAGTGACAACACTGTGAGAGTGAGACAGAATGATAGGTAAGAGAGAGAAAGGAATAAACGGAACGGAAGAGGATAGGAAGGGATTGAAGATGGCGGAAGACGAAAGAGCAAAGTATTTGTAATAAAGACGTGTCGTGTAAAAATAAATAGTTTTTGATCAGTTTACGGATATTTTATTCACTACGATCCCACATTAATGTTAAAATAATTGAACCTGTTTTTGCCGAATCGAATTGCTTGATCTGTGTAGTTGAAGATGTTATGGCGATTGTGGCCCTATATAGGTCTCCTTCATACAGTTATATAAGTAACTTCTTAAACAGTCTGGATAATGTGCTTCTGACACTAACAAGTTTAAATCATTCGTATGAGTACCTGAATCTTACAGCATCCCACGGTCTACTCCCGGCTCATTTATATCCAACAAGAAATAACAACTGCTTGGATCACGTATTATTAAAATCAAATAAAGTGGCTACGACGATCGTAAAATAATCTTACATAACTGACCATGAACCGGTTATGCTCAGTATTAATATAGGTAACTCCAAATATCAAACCAAACCAAAAACTACAAGCACTATAATTGATTACACTTCTATTGTTTAAGATATCGAAACCGCTGATTTTTCTCAGGTCCTGTATTCTTCTGATCCCAATGAGGCCACAGCAATTCTTATGTCGATTTTGACCAACATAATAAATACTCATACAAGGCATAAAAAGCTTACGCGGAAATGTCGAAATTTCAAGCCTTGGAGAACTCCAGGCCTCATACGTTGTATGAGAAATAGGGATAAAATGCATAAACGAACAAGATCCCTATTGGAATGAAGGCATAGAACCAATTTACTGAACGCAGCTTGGGTTTCTATTTTGTCTGTGATGTCTGTACTTCCGTCTCTGGTCTTGTCTCTTCTCTGTGTAACGCGTGCTATAACCGATCTCTAAAATTAAAACTAGTATTCAAACTAACAAATTGCTTTTATTATTTCAACAGGTTATGGGCCCAGGATTGTTGTTAGCCATCATTACATTGCAAAAAAGTAGAATTTGCACCGACGTAAAATGGCTATGCCTAAGGGAGGATATTGGAATGAAGGCATAGAACCAATTTACTGAACGCAGCTTAGATTTCTATTTTGTCTGTGATGTCTGTACTTCCGTCTCTGGTCTTGTCTCTTCTCTGTGTAACGCGTGCTATAACCGATCTCTAAAATTAAAACTAGTATTCAAACTAACAAATTTCAACAAGTATTTATTATTTCAAGTAAGTCTAAGGATGTGATTTTCCGGATGGGATCATCCGGAAAATCACATCCTTAGACTTACTTACTCTAGGTACCGAAATTTTTGTAATTCACTTCTGCGTAAACTCAAACGTGAGCATGAAAAAAGTCTATTTTCAATGGCGCGGAAAAATTCTAAAGCTACTTGGGAGGTTATTAAGAATGTAACTCAAAAGAAAACCAAGTTCATACCTCCACGTGAGCTCCTGGGAATTGATAAAGATACAATAACCTCAATAAACTCCGTCAACAGCTTCTTGGTAAATGTGGGGAAAAATTTGGCCACTAATATCAAAAACAAAACCACTATGGAAACCAGAAAATTGCATAGTATAGGTGTTCGCGGTATAACCCTAAATCTATTCCAGGATTACTTAAGGAATCGTACCCAGTGTGTTAAAATAGAGACCAGTCAAAGTGCGGAAGCTGCGATAGAATATGGTGTACTCAAGGGAGTATTTTAGGACCCACATTGTTCCTAATATATATCAATGACCTATGTCTGCTAACTCTAGATAGATGTTCAGTTTTCACATACGCGGACGACACAGCCTTACTAGTCCACGGAAATATTTGGAGCGAAGTGAACCAACGTCGAAAACCAATCTAAACATTGTTGCAAATTGTCTATCGAGTAATCTTTTGACGATAAACTCAGAGAAAACGAAGGTCATGCCTTTTTCTATCTCCCCGGCGACGCAACCAAAGGACTACATAGTCGTTAAAGTACATATCTGTGAAGATCCCAATATTAGCTGTGAGTGTTTGCCTCTTCAGGTAGTCCCTCATATCCGGTACTCGGGAGTTGATATCGATTGTCACCTGAACTGGCATCCTCATATTGAAAACCTAGTCAAGCGAGCGAGGAAACTAATTTATATATTTAAAATATTGCGAGGTTCAGCTGATTTGGAAACACTTAAACTTGTTTATTATGCATTATGTCAATCGCTCCTATCCTACTGCATACCCTGTTGGGGAGGAGCAAGAATTCACTCCTAAAGCTTGACAAAGCTCAAAGAGCAATTCTTAAGGTTATGCTATCCAAACACTTTAGATACCCAACCCATCAACTTTACTCCGACAGTAAAGTTCTGACTGTCCGGAAACTTTGTGTTTCAATGTGTCCTGAGGAAACACTAGTAGAGTAAAATTGGGGGACCTGGATCAAGGAGATCCAGGAGATCCAGGTCACCCCAATTTTACTATTCATTTCATCAATATTCAAATATTATCTCGTACTTTCTCCCCAACTTTACTATTAGTTTCATTAATAATATCAGTTCAAAGTGTTGTCTGTTCATGCAATATATTAACTGAGTACTAATCGCTACGTGTGTTTGTTTTACATATTTGATATTCGAGTTCATAACCTAACACTGAATACCAAAGGGACATACGATATCTTCATTCATTCATTATAAATATGTACTTCATGAGTCTGAATGAGCCTTGCAGCTTCGTTTTATTCATTTATTAGATAAACTTATTTAAATATATTTTTAAATATTTTTACAAAAAATATACAAAAACATTTAAAAATATAAAAAAATAGTAGTCCACCGGTATCGGGAACAGGGTCCAAGCTACCGGTGGTCAGGGCCCCAGAGAAAGGTACCTCCTAACAATACGCGCCGTATCCAGGAGTACCGCTTTCTGTATCAGGCCCTTAACCCAGCTGCCTAACGAGAGCCACCGCAGGTGCGAGTCGAGGCTCTTGGCTATTAGACCATTGACGGTCACAACTATCGGTACAATGACTGCTGAGTCAATATCCCACATGTCAACAATCTCATGCGCCAAGTCTAGATATTTAATTTTTTTATCTTTCTCAGCTTTCACGAGATTCTCGTCATGCGGAACACTGACATCAACAATAATTGCACGGCGTTCTGATCGATCTATCACCACTATATCAGGTTTATTGGCAGTAACAGTCCTGTCAGTGATAATAGATCGATCCCAGTACAGAGTAACACAACCATTATCAAGAACTGGGTCGGGCACATACCTATAGTATGGTACCTCTGAGTCCACAAGAGTATATTTCAAAGCAAGTTGCTGATGAATAATCCTAGCTACTAGGTTATGCCTGTGCAAGTATTCGCCGTTAGCAAGACGAAAACACCCAGAAATAATATGCCGGATCGATTCTCCTGGACGTTGAATGAGCCTAGCAGCTTCGTTTTATTATTATTATGTTTCCATGTATAATTATGATGAAGATGATGTTATAAAGTTTTTAAACAGGTTTTAAGATTTAGATAAATTAAATAAAACGCTTTCCAATGAATAATTAATATATTAATATTTCAGATTCATATAATACAAATAAGTATACCTAAGTAAATTAAATGTATAGGTACACGTAATTGTTCAAATAATGTAGCATATCCTTTACTCTCAAGCAAATGCTGTCAGTGTGAATGTTCTTCACAATGTGCTGAAAACATATTTCAGCACTGCACTGACATACGGACTTTTCAATGCTTTCAAGTTGATTTGCATTAAAGACCTCAATCCGAATTACTTTAGACCCGGCTGACACAGTTTTGTAAAAACTTAACAACTGTTTGTTATCAATATTGTTCGCTCGTTCCTCCTCATCCAAGTAATTAACTACGTTTTCAACTATGTCAGGCTTTATCATTAATGGAGGGGACATCGATGAGTACGCCGAGCTCGGTATCGAAAAAAAAACTTATAATTCTAATTATAAGTTATTAAAACAAATACTTAAATAATTTAATTGAATAAACTTACCCGCATTGTAGTTTAACAGGAGCACATCCGAGGAAATGGAAAAATGAAATGATGTTTTATTGGTCTCGATTTTATATATAACTACTTTCTTTAAAGCGTTTTAATGTGATATTGAAATACAATAACGAAACATGAGATCAGACAATGTTTGTTTGTTTTGACCTTCTTACTGAGTACGATTTTAATAATTTGCAGCATTAATTAATAATATTTAAATTATAAACAAATACAGAGGAACCTATATGTATGTATCTCTAGCATAGAAGGTATACCATTTAACTAACTAAATACAATTTAATAAATTATAACATTGATTAATAATATTAAAATATACTAGAGATGTGTCCCTCACTCATGAGAGACCTCATTTGAGGTACTCGTGATAACATATTGAAAGAGTCACTCGAATTTCGACATTGAACCACCTCATTACCTCAATCGTTCATTCGTCCTCACCACAGATTACTAATATGTAGCAAGCTAGTTCTACGCGAGTACTCGCGAGGGAGTATTGAGTGATCGAGTGAGCGAATAAATTGACTTATTTTGAACAGAATTTATAGAATGAATTTCTGCTATTACTATGAACTACAAACGCTAACTATGAACTCTAAAAACATTGGCATAAGATTGGTAATCAAGCGTCATAGATTTCTTTATTTCGGCAGTCAAAAATTGACGAGCGAAAGAAAATGATGTGTGTGAGGGAGACGTAAAAATCGGAATCATGAGTACTCGCACCTGTCCGCCTCGCTGCCTCGGAGTATCGGCTGAGTTCGGCTCGTGAGGTGCATACATTGACGTACGACACCTCGCCTCAAATGAGGGGTACCTCGTGAGGAGCTCGCGAGGGAAAATGATGTACTCCCTCACCCTCATTTAAAATTGACGAGTTACCCATCACTAAAATATACAAACAAATCCATAGGAACTAATATGTATGTATTAATAGCATTTAGGGTCTGTTTACATCGTTCAGAATGTAACACCGTGTGCATACATTTAATAGAAAAAATATATGATTTATTTACAATGCGAGTATCAGTGTATCATCACCTTAATGAAACCAAACGTATTTGGATAAAATGATGACAGTGTTCTGTGATCAATGATTCTAAAGGTATGTCACTATATTGATTATGGTATTGGAGTATTTGTGTGTTCGTTGTTGTTCAATATGTGTAAGTAAATGTATGTTTAGCATTTTTTACGACATGTGAAGTCGCGGTATTTGTGTAGTATAATTCTAAGTCATATTTAACAATCCTTAAATTTATGCTCTATATAATACGTAACAATCTTAGCCAAATCACAAACTGCTCTCTACGAGGAAAAGAATCAACACCTATACACTAGCTACCCTTCAACCAGAAAAATGTAAGTTGACTTTAATTATTTTATTAAATTATAATGTGTTACAAATATGTAATTTGTACATACTATTTAGTCGAACTGTAAATTGTATGCAGCGTGTAAGCATTCTGTTTCAATAAACAGAATCTATATTACTAATATATAAAGCTGAAGAGTTTGTTTGTTTGTTTGCTTGAACGCGCTAATCTCAGGAACTACTGGTCCGATTTGAACAATTGTTAGCTAGTCCATTTATTGAGGAAGGCTATAGGCTATATATCGCTCATTCTCTACAAGGTCGACATATCTCAAAATAGGTGATTTTTTAGTTAATAACACAGCTGTGTTGAAAAAATCGCACTCCATTTACTGTAAAAACGTCATTACTGTAAGCTCTATAGTAAGAGAGAGAAAGCAAATATTCACATATGAGCCGCTATAGTATTGTCTCTCGTTTTCGTGACTTGCGGCAACAACGACATTATTTAGTTACGATGTAACAGTGCGAGCGGTAGGTTGTGTTTGTGCTCTTGAAGAACGACATTTTTGACGTAACAACGTTCTTGCTGGTAAGTTAAGTATAATTTATTTAAATAGTTATTCATGAATAACGTGTTTAGTCTAATTGTGTCGTTAATGCAGATATTATATGAATAAATCAGTATACGCATATTTCGTGTTATGACGATATTGCTAAGAAAATTAACAACCATTAAAGTATTATTACGAATTATGACGTTGTTGTTAACAAAGAAAACAATAAATAATACTACAAAAGAAAATATCTACACTTATGTCATTACACATAAAAATAATTTGCCTTATTTATGGTAAAATATTACAACATTTTGTAATAAAACGTTTTAGACAATAAATCAAGACACGTTTTCCTAGTTATGAACATTCACAAAATCTTTTATTTTTGCATTTTTAGGTGATAATGGTGTTTCCAAATACCTCGAGAGGCAAAAAAATTGTAGCATTAATTGACAAGGATAATAATTCGCCCAATGAAGAGGTTACGCCTAATGAAAGCAGTTATGTACCTACTATTGTTTCCTTTTGTTATTATATTTTTTCCAAAGTTTGCAAAATTAACTTATGCACTCACTTTTCAGGACATGAAGGAGCCAAACAAACATCACACGAAATGAGATCCATATCTAATGAAAGTAGTTTTTCTTCCAGTTCGTCATCTGATTCGGATTCATCTGATGATTCGTTTATTGAAGGTATGTTGTTTTGTTGTTGTAGTGAATCGAATTTGCGTACGAAGATCTATATTGTTTACATTTATTTCGCAGATAGTGACGATTCTGTCAAAGATCCGATTTACATTCCACATAAGCAAAGCAAATTCATCGACAGAATAACGCTAAGCTGATAGAAGTAATTGAGTCTTCAATTGCATTACCATCTACTTCAACGGCAGATAGAATAATAACTATTTCCGAAACCTCTGCTCTGCAGCGTAGTCCTGAGTTGCCAGCTGAACAGACAAATGAGAATTCTATTACAACTAATGATTTGGATAGCATAATTCCAGTGTCATCAACTTCAACACAAAACAGGATCGGAACTTCGTCTCCAACAAGTCCAAAGGCAAAACAAGGAAGAAAACGTAGAAGGAATGAAGCAAATTGGGGTAGAAATGTGAAGAAAATGCTACGGAATACTGGACAAGCTTATGAAACTGCTAGCAAGAAAATGAAAGAGGGCAGAAACATGAAAGAGCCGTGTTCAGACAAATGTCAGTTCTAAACTATCTGAAGATTAAAGGAAGTTATTATTTAAGAACTACTGGGCGTTAGGTGACAACAAAAAACAATGGGAATACATTTCGAAGAGTATGACGATCATAACACCAAAATATCGTTACGTTCGTGAAGGAGGAATAAGAAAACCCCGTCAAAAGAATCACGCATTTCATTTGAAGCTGCCCGATAAATCGGTGAGTTTGTAAAATTTTCTTTAAGAATACCTTAGGAATTAATGACCGGCCAATTCGCACCGTTTTAGAAAAAGAAGACCAAGTGGCAAATTGTCTATTGGCTGATGACGAACGTGGTAAACATAACAAACATCCTCGAGTTGACGAAGCAATCAAAAACGGTATCCGTGAATACATAGACGCGATACCAAAAATTGAGTCTCATTATACAAGAGCTAATACAAGCAAAACATTCATAGATGGCAGTAAAAATATAGCCGACATCCACAATGATTATGTGACAAGTCAACAGAAAAATAACTTAGCTTTCGGCAATTATGTCCTTTTTTACAAAATATTCACCCAAGAATATAATATATCCTTTTTTACCCCAAAAAAGGATGTGTGTGATGTGTGTGCTGCTTTCGAAAACTCTAATAACAAAGAAAACCTAAAAGAAGAATATGATAAACATGTTAAGGAAAAACAATTATGTCGCGCAGAGAAGGCAAAAGATAAAGAAGATGAAAATATTGTTACTGCGGTCTATGATCTTCAGGCAGTATTTCAATGTCCCAGAGGTGATATATCTGTATTTTATTATAAATGTAAGTTGAATGTATTGAATTTTACAGTATGCGATATGAAGACAAACAAAGTAGAATGTTTTGTTTGGGACGAGTCCAATGCTAATAGAGGTGTAAATGACTTGGGAACTTGCGTATACAAGTATTTAGAACAGCTTTCGTTACTTAATAATGATAGGAGTCTTGACATTGTGTTTTACTCTGACAATTGCGCAGGACAATGGACAGGACAATGATTGCAATATATTTATTCGCATTACAAAAGTTCCCTAATCTCCAAACGATTACACATAAATTTTTAATAAAAGGGCATACCCAAAATGAGGGTGATGCAACTCATTCACTGATAGAAAGACAGGTAAAAAAATTGCTCAAAGCTGGACCAATGTATTCGCCAGAAGCCTTTATTGGTGCTATAAAAATGGCTAGAAAAAACCCTGAACCATTTCATGTGAATGAAATGTGCACAGAGGATTTTGTTGATTGGAAAGATGCATGTACCCAAATGGGAGTAAATCTGACGAAAGATGAAGAAGGAAATTCGGTTAAGATTGGAGATATAAAAGTTTTTAAGGTTGAAAAGGATAAGCCACGCGTATTGTTATACAAGAATTCTTACGGAGAACAATTTAAAAAAGCGGAAATTATCAGAAAGAAGAAAAGGATTGACGTAAACGTCAAGAAAGCTTATGATTGTAAACCAGACACATCCGATCGAAAGAAAGCAGATTTGTTGGACCTGTTAAATAAAAACCTAATTCCACAGTTCTATGCTCGATTTTATAATTCTTTGTAAGGTCTTTTTTTCTACAATATTATGATAAATGATTCCTATAGTATTTAAAAAAGTTTTGAATTTTATGTGGGTATATTTTGCGTTACAGAGACTTTTTATTTTTGATACTTATTTTGTGATAGCAACAATGACATAAGTGTTGCCTTGCTGAGAAAAAAATGGCATAGGATGTCGTGTGTGCTTTATACGTCAAATTTAAAATTTTAACGGAAAACTTTATTAAAACATATTACATTTTTGTCATTATAAGGTACTTAAAAAAACAAATATTATGGTTTAATTTTAAATTGAAACTATTATAATTGCTCTCCTGTAAAATGATATTTTTTGAGAAATGTCGACCTTGTAGCAAATGAGCGATATCGTCACGCTACGCGGACGAAGTCGCGAGCAGAAGCTAGCATTCTTATAATATGACATTATATAAAATATTTTTAGGTTCCTGGAGATTAACCTAGCGAGTCCTTCAATAACTTCTTTGCTATCATTTTTAATAATATTTTGAATATATTGTTTCAGATCCAAGTCATCTTCAATGCCTCAATTGTTCTCATCTGGAGAAGAATCAGATACCGAGCAGCAGCCGATGCAGCAGAAAACGACATCATCGCCTCGGGTTGAGAAATCTGCTGCAAACAAGCGTTCCAAAGCCTCTGTCGGATGTGGATCTAAGCCTCGCCGATCGAAGAAGCCTCGAATAAATCCGATACCATTGACTGATAATAAGTTAACGGCACGAGACCTGTTCGGCAGTGAAAGCGAAGAGGATGATTCACTGAATCCGTCCATACCAGCCGGTAAAACATCGCCTCCTCTTTATTCTTACTATACTAAGAAAGTTGAGAAAGGCTATGCTCGAAAAATAAGCGAAACAAAGCAAGGGCCGTATTACGTTGAAGTAAAGGTCTATAATTGTGAGGAGATCGCAAATGTACCGCTGGTAAATAGGTGGCGTCACTCAATCGTTACGATCAAAACAAAAACCGATAGGGATACGGAGATGTGGCGCCATCTAAAAGCATTTACGTCCTCAGTCGACAAAGATTTTAAAAACTGTCCAGTGACATTAATAAATTCTGTAGCGCGCGAGGGTTATCTCTTGCGTTCCCGCAGGGTTACATGCCGCTCGCGCGTCGCCATGTTGTCAACCGCCGCGTCCCTTGCGTCCCTCAGTCATAGTCCCGGTCCCGGCGCAGCTACGCGCGCGCACGTTCTCTCCGCGTCCCGCGGCTCTCGCTCGTTAGGCAGTTGTATTTCATTGTGTGTGAACTGTTAACCCACTGTAATAACCCGTGTGCATGTTTGTGTGGTTACTGCATTAAAACTATAATCCGAATCCTGTGCTTTCACTTATCTCCACTAAGTAGGTACTTAACTAGCCGGTGCCCTGCCCTTCTGTCCATCAAGTAAGGATAGCCTACATAGGTACCTACCCATCGTTATAATTCTTATTATTAAGTTTTTTATATGACTGTTTAATTTATCATTATCTATACTTTAATATATAAAGCTGAAGAGTTTTTGTTTGTTTGTTTGTTTGTTTACTTGAACGCGCTAATATCAGGAACTACTGGTCCGATTTGAAAAATTCTTTCAGTGTTAGATAGCCCATTTATTGAGGAAGGCTATAGGCTATATATCATCACGCTACGCGGACGAAGTCGCGGGCAGAAGCTAGTGTTAATATACTAAGGATAATATTTTTGTTTTCACCAAAAATCTAAAGGTACATCTATGTATGCATTTCTAAAATATTGATCTTAAACCCGTTTAATTGTTTTACTATAATTAAACTACTCGGCCAACAAAATATGTTACATCAAACAAATTCCAAATTAACACCAAGATATAACACTTTTTTATTGTAGTGCGCTGCAAATATTTTATTGTAACAATAACTATTTTATTCTTCCCCGAAAAATACTGATCGTGCACCAAATATTCCTGAATGTTACACAAAATATTTAGTATGCATCCTAGTACCGTATACCCATTTAAAACGGTTTTGTACAACTTTTATGTTACTGAAATAATTATAATTGAAGAACAAATAATGCATTTCGTAAAACATTACTTCTAAGACTTATATTTATTTTACTGAAAATGGTTTTGGCGCGCTTGCGACGCGCATATGCCTGCCTATTTATGCTCTCTGTTGTGCGACGGAGACGGCGCGCGGCGGCGTGGCGATGGCAGGCGGCGGGGCGGTTCGTTGAGTGAGATAGAGATATTGCAGGATCATAGGAGAAAGCGAGACGTTAGATACACGTGCGACGTTACCGGCATGCTTCTAGTGTTTGTTAATTTACTATTATCCTGTGCGCGGCGAAGAGATTCTGATTTATTGTTTTAAATGTGGGATCTTTTGTTTTAATTAAGGAATAGTATTAAACAAATAGTTAGTTTTTGTTGTTGTTGAATATATCAAGTATTTTAGTATGGAACCAGAACAATTACCACTTGATATAGAAAATCAAGATGATATTCCCGTGTATTGTTCGGAAAGTGAATCTGAAACGGAAGAACCATCTATTAAAAAGAAGAGGAGTGTAGGTAAAACCTGGGTATTGGTATCAAGATACGAAAATGTTCAAGAAGCAGAAAAAGCAGTATATGATGAGAAAGTATGGTCATTGAGGAAGACTTGCAGAACAGAAGAAGGTATAAAAAAATACTACCACTGTAACCAAGTCAAAGCTCGTGGCCCTCAGTGTGCATCACAACTTTATTTATTTTTTGTTTTTCTGATGCTGTTATTATTTATCGCTTAGACGCTGATCATGATCACGAGAGTATTAGAAGTAAAATAAAATATGGTATTTGTCAAGATACAAAAGAAGAAATAAACAAGTTATTCTCATTGCATTTAAAACCGAAGGCTATATTACACCGTTTAAGTCAGACACCGGGTATCACACTACCTACGATAAAGCAACTGAACAACTACTTGTCCGATCGCCGCCGCGCAGTTTACGGACCTTCTGTTATCAGTCTGGGGGAACTGGAGAAATGGCTAATTGATCATTCTGCGATACCTGAAGATGAAAATGAACCGTATGTTATCTTCTACTACGTATATGAGTGTGAGTCTCCCGTTTTTCGTTCTGGTGTCAGTACAAAGTCTTTGTCAAAATTGACAACAGTGGCAACCAACATACACGCAGACGCTACGTATAAGATTGTGTGGCAAAGATTCCCCGTGTTAGTGGTGGGAACTACTGATAAAGTCTTTTGAGGTGAGAAATGTCTGTGTCAGTGAACGTACCATTAGAAGAAGACTGGCAGAAAGCAACCTGAGGGCTTTTCGTCCGGCTCGCGCCCCACAACTGCTCCCACAACATCGTAGAGCTAGACTTGCTTTTGCGCGAGAATATGCTGACTGGACAGTGGAGGAATGGAAGGACGTACTCTTCTCAGATGAGAGCAGAATAGCCTTAAGAGGTCCAGATGGACGTCAGCGTGTCTACAGACGCCAAAATGAAAGGTTTGCTCTCTGCGCTATAACCGAAACAGTGGGTTACCAGGGAGGATCCAGACTATTTATTATAAGCTTTTTAATCATAATTTTTAGTTATAAGGAAAATTTTATTCTTAATTAAAAAAAATATTATGTTAAAAATATTGCGAGTTATCGCAAAGTTGATTCTGTGATTTTTACTGTGATTTTTATTCCTTACTAAATGACTGATTTTTATTTCAAATTTCTTTTTTTTACCAATTAAAACCAGTCTTATATTATTTGGTGGGAGCAATAGACCTAAAAAAAAGAATTAATAAATTATTCCCATTCGTCCCCCCATAAAATTTAGAGGGACCATCGGGAAAATAAATAACGAATTCCCGTTCGTTCCCCTCGGGGAAGAAGTCGAGGGGAAGAACGGGAATACACGGTTATTTTTTAATATACATTTTTTTACTTCAACTCCAGTTTTTTTTTCATAGTCGATACTTTTTACTATAAATGTTGATTAATCTGATAAAATAACTCATAAGCTTTTAGAAATAATTAAAAGAATCCAAATCGACCCATAAACTTCTGAGATGTGTCAAAAATGGAGGGCAAATCTACAAACTCTACTTAAAAAATTAAAGCTTATTTACGATATTTTTTCATGAATATTCAGAAAATTACGGGCGGTTACATACCCATGGGCGACATCTATCTATACTAATATATAAAGCTGAAGAGTTTGTTTGTTTACTTGAACGCGCTAATCTCAGGAACTACTGGTCTGATTTGAAAAATTCTTTCAGTGTTAGATAGCCCATTTATTGAGGAAAGCTATAGGCTATATGTATATCATTACGTTACGCGGACGAAGTCGCGGGCATTAGCTAGTTGTATATATATATAAAACCTACAACTTATAAAATGTAAGTAAGTAGTACTACTGAGTTTACTGAATTTGCTAATGCATTTAATCGCTACCCAGCTACGGACCTGGTTTCTGCCTGCCGGCTGGTGTATCGGTAGTCTTAATTAAGTCACAGTTATTAGTTCCAAAATTAATCTTTATGTATTCCATTTCAGGTCTGACTCCGATTCAGAATTCCAGACACGACCCGCAGCTGTAGCCGAGGTTGCGAAGGCGCAACCCAAAAAGAAGGTGTCGAAACGCAAATCTTCCGAGAGCACCACGCCATCAGAATCGAAATCAAGGTAATTTTGTGTTAGTGCTTGTACCTTCAGGTGCTTGTTGTGTATGTTATGTCAATTAAAATGTTATACACAGTTATACGTTGGTTAGTGGATTTAGAACTGTAACGCAGAGAGCGCTGAAATCAATTTCCATTTATATTCCTTGCAGGAATGTTTACAGTTAGTTCATGAGGTATTGTTATTGAAATTATTATAACATAACATCATGCTTTCTATCCTCGTAGGGTTCGACAGAAGAGTATATAATACACCCTCATTTTGCCAATTAAAAACTAATGCAATTTTAAGTGTTGTGTAAATTATTATAAAGAATATGTTACATTGTTTACAGTAAAAGACACAGTTCGGGCTCGGACCTCTTTGGCTTGGAGGACTACATGCCGTCGTCGACCTCAATTGGAGACTTCGGTTCGTCCCTCACCAGCCGTGTCGCCAACGGTAAAGTGCGGCGAACGAAGGACTTAACCGGGGACTTCTATGTGGAGGTAAAGATCTATAACAAGGCCGAAGTTAGTAGTTAGTAAAGAGGTTCGGTGGAAGAAAGCCTCGGTGGCCCTAAAAGTCCAGCTGAACCGTAACACGCCGCAGTGGGACAGTCTACAAGTTTTTATGAGACGGACTCATGAATTATTCGATGATTCTGTCTTTTATAGCGATTTGGGCACCAGGTACCTATTTATTATATATTCTATTATTGTATTTTTGCGATCGTACATAATCGTAATAATAATATATTGCAACATCTAATAGTAAGTTTAAAACTATTTTAATCTAAAATGCCTTTCTGTACTGTTTGTAACACATCTGTTGAGCGCAGTCACTGGACAGGTCACCTACGTAGTACTAATCATAAAAACAAAACATTCTGCATTTCATAATCGTATAGCTTCTTATAGAATTGTCGATCGAATTGTTCTGTAGAACCATTTTTTAATAATAATTGGGACAAAATAAAAACTTTTATTGACATATCTCTTAAAGAACATGCTTGCCTAAAAGTTAATTTCGAATATTTTGCTGTTTTTAATGAATGAATGAATGATTTTTATTTCGGACAGCAATACAGAACCATAACTTTTTTTAATTTTTTTCATTTTAATGTTTAAAAATTAATCTCAGGAGATGAAATCATTTGCCACAAAAAACGTTACTCTGTATCAGAATTATGAATTTGATTCATTAATGTCTCAGGTAAAAAATACAATAACAAAAAAATTTTGGAAGTCAATCGGGAAAAGATCACAATAATGACGAGTATTGTTTTTTATGGTCTTTTGTTGCTGCTTTATATCCAGCTAAGAGTCACCCTGAAAGAGTATCTTCTTACCCTGATTTTCGTAACGTTTTAAAGGTAAAGGACATGTCATTTCCAGTGAATTTCTCAGATATTGCGCGGTTCGAATTGAATAACCCTGAAATTTGCATTTACATTTATGGTTTAAAAATAATACCGTCATAGGACCGATTTACAAACCAAAAGCCTTGAACGGAAAGGTGATTCATTTACTTTATTTAGAAACAGATGATTCGTCACATTACTGTCTCATCAAAGACTTAAAATCAAATAACAAAACGCCACAGTAAACTGTACTTTTGTGACGTTTGTTTAATGTTTTTTTAATTCATGCGATGACCTTAGTTCGCATAGTTGTGGAGGTGTCGCCACTGAACTACCTCCAAGGGGTTCTTTCATTCAGTTTAAAAACTATAATAGAAAGCAAATTGTACCATTTGTTATACAGGTTGTCCCAAAAGTCGACGTCAAGCCGAAGTCGCATAATAGGTAAGGTCATAACAGATACCATAAAAATATTTTAAAAAAAATCTTTTAATTTTAAAATTATTGCAAAATAAAATATTCGGGAAAATGTACCATCCTGTAACAGCTTTTACTTTCCTGTTGCTACAAATCTTTACTTTTTGCCTTTTTTTTTTACTGATGTCATCCTGAATAGTGCTTCTGTAATTTGATCTGATCGTTATCCAGATCACAGAGTATTTACCAATGTACATCGTCTACTTTTCTCCGAGGGCCGACTTCAAAACCAAGTGCATGGTGAAGGAAGAATGTCATTACCTTACGAGGACGTTGTCCTTCAAGCAGTGGAAGAAGACCCAAGTACTTCGGTACGTACAATTGAGGCCAGCGCAGGAGTTCCTAAAAGTACAGCTCATCGAATATTGCAAAAAAATGAGTTCCACCCATATCATGTGCAGCGAGTACAAACTCTTTTACCTCGGGATTATGAGCCTCGGGTTTCGTTTTGTCAAACTATGATAGTTACAACAACAACAAAAACTTAGAAAAAAATGTATGGTCGGACGAATCGATGTTTAAAAGATGGATTTCGCGGTCTTGCCTTTGACGGAGATTTTGTTGGGCGAAATCAAGCAGGGTTAGTTTCTTGAAGGCAACCTTGCAGATATATGTTTTGATTGGTATGCGAAGACAAACTAATAAATTTGTTGAAAATACTATTGGTCTCTTTTTCTGATAATTTTTCTTTACACTTACATCTACATTTTGGTATTTCGCGCCGAACATGGTTCTTGACGTTTATATTTTTAGCGAGATTTTTCTTCCAGTTTTGTGGCTTACGCGTTCTTTTCTTCCCTCGCTTTTTCACTACTTCTTCAACTTCTACATTAATTTCTTCTACCTCATAAAACTCGCCAGTTATCTCATTTAAAATATTTCTCGTTTTAGTTATTTCAACAGCTCGACAATCATTTCCACTATTTACTACATCATTAATTTCTATTTCTTCTACACTATCAAAATTGAAGTTGACAGTTTTACACGATAAAGAAGCACAGAAGAGATCAAAGAAACATTGTTTACCTCGACGACACGAGGGGTGCTGTCGCGTATTGGCTAAGGGCCACGTTTAATTATTGTACATGCTGGTGGACAAGCCGGATTTATCGATGGAGCTCTTTTAATTTTTAAATCCAAAAGCAAAACCGGAGATTATCATAGCTATATGAATTTTGTAAACTTCAGCAAATGGACCAGTGAAAAGCTATTGCCAAATTTACCGCCAAGCTCAGTTATTATTATGGATAATGCCGCATACCACTCGGTACAAGAGGACAAAAAGCCTACAATGACATCCACAAAAGCCACCATGCAGACCTGGTGCAAAGACACAATGTTGAATTTTATACGTCTTTAAGAAAATGTGATTTATTGAATTTAATTATCAACACGCGATTCTATCCATTGTCTAGTACCCATAGTACAAGCTTTGCTTAGTTTGGGACTAGATGGTGCTGTGTGAAAATAAATGTCCCAGAACATTTATTATATAGCTTCACTTGAGCGAAGCCGCAGGGCAGAGGCTAGTTAATAATCTCTACTATTATAAAATTGTAAAAAAGCTATGTTTGTGACGGGTTGGAGCTAAAACTACTGAATAGATTTTAATTTTGTTATCGCTGTTAGTAATTATAAGCTTCAACTTAAAAACTGGTGAACTTTTTATCACAATTAATTAATCGGATCCTGTGATACAGCTTGACCTCTCCGATGTATAGAGGCCCATACAAACAAGAGATCATCACTGTTGGTTTGTATTAAATTATTTTTGGAATCCATTTCTAATCCTACTATAGCTTCAGGTGAGCGAAGCGAAAGGCTAGTAATTAATAAAAACCTCCTTACAATAACAAACTCAACAAAAAAGAATTACCCAAATTGGTCCAGCCGTTTACGCGTGTTGATGCCGTGTCCAAGGAAATTCGCTTACCATCAGGCGATCCGCATATTATATTTTATTTTCTGCTCCCTAGCGGATAAATGAGTAGAAAAAAAACCGAAAATAAAAAAAAAGGGATTCATTTTTATATATATGTATAGATAATACCTAGATGTAGGCAACTCGTACAAAACTTTTATCTGCAAGAACAAAATGTCATACATCAGTCTCCCAGAGAACAAGTGAAATAGGCAAATACGATGACAATACTGCGACACATCTGTATTCTTGCCTAATCTTCTATTGTGTACGATCAAATGTCGATAGGCGGCGCCGTACTAACAAATACTAGCACAAAGACCAAATCTTCAAGGTCATTGGGCAATGTAATACCCTTAATCAAGCAAAGAAGTACTTCATGCCCCACATCGCGCCCCATGCATACGCTGACCCACAGCTATCGTTATTCGCGTATCCAGTTTATATTCACCCACCCCGATTTGTGTCGGAATTCGAGCGAGATAGTAACTATTTGGAATATCTTATCCACCATCAACGCACGCCTATCGATAAAAGACCTCCTGCGTACTCTATGCCGCGGTATGAACTATTTCCAACTAATCATAAAGCCCAGTCTGGCGGTTCTGTTACTAAAACTGCCACCACTGAAACGACTAGGGCGACCAGTAGGCCCTTTACTAAGTCCGCAGCTTCTCCGATGACATCAAAACCAAGCACCGCATCATCAGGTCCATCATCGATAAGCAAGGAAACTGACATCCCGGAGGTGTCCGCTTTAGGTGGCGTGCCAACCTGATATTATGTCATCAGACCGCATTCTGAAATGCAGTCTGCATTCCGTGTCCCGCCAGGAAGTCGTATTCACAAATTGGGTGCCGTGGGAGACAGCAGACCTTCAAAAAAATGCTATCTTTGTGAGCTCGAGAAAATCTACCCTCGAAACACACAACCAACTCAACCTGTTAGATATTAAAGTGAAATTCAGATTTATAGTACTGACAAAATATCTGATTCATTGCGTGTCTGGAGTTTCGAGTGAACAAGTGGTTTCGCAGTGATAAATTTTAAAATACAAACTCAGTGTAAAGACAATCGCCGTCTAATGTTCCGTAATCGTGATTATTGTCTGTTCGTATTGATTGTTGTATTTCTTAATGATATTTCGCATAAAAATTACAAATCTAGATGGAATTATAATGAACCCTATGAAAGATTCACAACTTGAACGGCTGGAGTGCAGTCGTGAAACGGTCGACTTCCCAGTGCAAACTGAGCTAAAAGGATATATCATAAATGGTCAGTAAAGTGGCCGATGTCCTTGGCTACCACCAGCTGGCGCTGCCATGCCGTGCTTGATTAGACAGACCGTCCGTTATAACTCATTCCGTCTCATATTTGAACATAAAATAACATACTATCGCGCCTGCTGTATCCCCCGTGCAGAAGTGTACAATACGTACACTCACATCCCGTCGATATAATTAAGATCCACGTAATAGATAGATAGAAGAGCTGCTCCTAATTTCATAGAAAAACCCAATAGCACTTTGCTCAACCTGGGAATAGAACCCAGGATCCCTAGCGCAGTCAAGCTTAGGAACACTTTAATGAATGAGACAGTATAAGAATTTATATATGTATAGACATTAATTCTTCTGTACGTGTGTGTCATTGAACTCCTCCTAAACGGCTGGACCGATGTTGATAGTATTTTTGTGTGTGTTTGAGTGTGTCCTTGGATGGCTTAGAATATTAAGACTTTCCTACAATGGTTCCTAGTAAAAGGCATGGATTAATTATTGGCACTAATCACAGTGATTATAATTATTAAATCTTTAGTATACCTATTTATGTAATATTGTTTTTTTTATGAGATAGGGGGGCAAACCTGATGGTAAGCGATAACCGCGGGCAAACGAGCAAACGGATCACCTGATGGTAAGCGATAATCGCGGGCAAACGAGCAAACGGATCACCTGATGGTAAGCGATAATCGCGGGCAAACGAGCAAACGGATCACCTGATGGTAAGCGATAACCGCCGCCCATGGACACTCGCAACACCAAAGGAGTCGCAAGTGCGTTGCCCGCCTTTTAAAAGGGTTTGGGCCTCCGGTAACCTCCTTCACTCGGCGAAACACAACGCAAGCGTTGTTTCATGCCGGTTCTGTGAGGCCGTGGTATCCCTCCGGTCGAGCCGGCCCATTCGTGCCGAAGCATGGCTCTCTCACGTGAAAACGTGTAGTCCACGTGTAGTGTTTAGCTTTTATATAATAGTATTGAATTTTATCTATAGATGTAAGTATAATTATTTTTCTTAATATATAAATAATAGTCAGAAGGCAACATTCAGTACCTTATACTTATGGCGGTTTGGTCGCGCGTCAAATTCAAACAATGGGTTTTTCGAAATTTGTAGGTCTATTACGTATCTAAGATTAATAACAGTAGTAATTGCGCCATTAACTATACAACATCCACAACTGAGAACAAAAACCTTCACTTAAAAATCCTTATCAAACTGATTTCTGAAGTTTACGCGAATATTAGACATATTGAAATAAAACAACTTTACGGATTACATCGCGTTATATTAGTCTAATACAATACAAATCCCTATTTGCCTAAAACTGTGCCAGCGGCCAAAATTGACGATTTACACTACTTTTAGCTTCTGTAACGTTTTTTATACAAAAGTTAATTATTGTTTTATGATTTTGTACCTATGAAGCTATTATAAAATATTTGTAAAACTTAACAATAAATACTTAAAAAAGATACTTATTATTTTATTATTTACCAACAATGTCTATCTCGAGATAAATCTTTGGATTATTGACTCCGTGTGTAGCGTTACCCGCCCCCGCTCCCTTCTTACCGCGCAGGCGATACGCGAGTTAAACGGTCGGCCTATAGCCATACATGGCATTAAAAGAGAAAGGCTTCAGCGCAAAGTGCAACAAAAAGATAAAGACATTACCGACTTAAGGGGAAAGCAAAGTCATTATACTTATAGCCAAGATGTTATTAACAAAGTACACGATTTTATTGAAGGTATTCCAGCAAGAGAATCACACTACTCCAGGGAATCTAGTAGACATAAAAAATACATCGATTCAAATTTATCTGTTGCTGAACTACATAGAAAATTTAAACATGATAACCCTGAAACAAACATTAAGGCCCACTTGCACCAACTTTTAAATGTATTTAAATTGTATTTAAACACAAAATTTGTATGAAAAATTGTGTTTGAATATAATTTAAACATATTTAAGAAGTTGGTGGAAGTGGCCCTAAGTACAGTAAGTTCAATGAAATTTTCAATAAAGATTTTAATATTGCTTTCGGACACCCTAGAAAAGACATTTGTGCGACCTGCGAAAAGATAAAGTTCAGATTGAATTTGCGACAGTAAACAAAGACTTCCAAACCGTTAATTATTTGAAAATAGAAAAAGAACTCCATTTGCGAAAGGCTGAAGCTTTTTGAAAGCAATCACAAAAACTGAAACTGAGACTCAAAACAATAAACTATCGCTTTGTTTTGATTACCAGAAGAATCTGCCATTACCTGTTACCAATGTCTCTTTACAGGATGTTTGGCGCATGGACCGACAAAAATTTTTGGGGGTTTGGTGAGGCCATGTACTACTTTTCACCCAATTTTTGTCGGTCCATGCGCCAAACAACCTGTATAAATACAAAACCTAAAATTGTAGTTTAATTTTAACCTAAGGTCGCAACGAATGATCGTGCGTTAGCACAATTAAAAACAGTAAAGGGGTTTTTTTTGTCAGATACGTCACAAAGGTTTAAAATTAGATAAGTAGCAAAATAATTCAATTTTAAAATATTTTTTGTCGTTCTGAAAGGGATAAGTAATGATGCCATAAATACAGATAAATATAAAAAATCATGTAAAGGAAAAGGATGCCGCAAAAAATATTTTTTTGGATGATCAGGCTCTCAGTGAAACTAGTGATTTTTCGTGTGCGAGTTTTGATCTGTAAAAAGTCCGAACTACCCCGCACGGAGACAGTATAAATTTATATTATTCAAGAAAATTGGCCTATTTCAATGAAACTATTTACGAGAGTGGAACCAAGAATGAATATTGTTACTTATGGCACGAGTCTGAAGCCAAAAGAGGCTGTAATGAAGTTTGTACGGTGGTTTTTAAGTACCTCAAAATGATTGATGAGAAGGGCGAACATTCATCATTTTTGATTCCTGGGCATACCAATGATCTACCGGATCTACCAACGGTCTACCGGCATCATTTTATGCCCAGGAATCAAAAAGTTTCAAAAGGAATAAAATGAGTTTAAATCTACTGGTTTACTTGTGCCTTCATACACTTTGGTACATTGTCCAATTGTAATAACGTCTTTCAACATAGCAATAAGGCCATTGTGCCCATAATGGCCAGAATCAACTGGAATTATGGATATACTTGGGTTTTGACAATTTTAAAGTGTCCGTGGATCTTTGGAACTGAACAGGGAATTCTTTGGTTCAGGATTTTGTTTAGCTCTCTCAGCGCCTCTTGTGAAATATTGAAATGAATTGCCCATTTTCTTTTTGTTCTAGAGAATTCATCCTCCTTTGTTATGTGTAATAAATTATAATTATATTATGCCGCTCATCCCGAGTAGGTACGTAAAGATTGCTTTGTGTTAAAATTCAGTAGGCCCCTCTTTTGTTTACTACTTTATTTAAACCGGCCGGCCTTTTTTCATTGTGTAATTCATTACAAACGTTTTTGTTCTGAGTAGTATGGTCATAAAATGATGCCGGTATTTTTGAGTGCGTAGAACAATAATTAACTCCTTATTGTAATCCTTCTTAATTTGTAAATAAAGCTATTCTCTTTCAAGCAGTAAACGTATTCGCGTATGTGTCAGAAATCAGTAAATAATAAAATAAGTCAATATATAGATAGGTATATAAATACATTTTGAGTGCATTTAACCACTAAGTAGGTAACCCTTTCTAATTACTTAAATTATTAGCTATGTGACCTTATGACTCCAATAAAAATATATGATTGATATAGTTATGTGACCCTTAATCCTTGTTGACACAAGACTTTCTGCATATATATTTAATTAGCGGAATTATCCACGGTCACGCACCAAGTTATCTTAGAGAGATTAGGCAAATTAGTTACGCTTCTAATATTTCTATAATTTACGATCTGATTTTACGACTCTTTGTAACACTGTTGCAAAACCAGATAAGGCGTTTTACAGATCAGGAAAATGAATCCATCTAATTCCACACGTAAGAAAAGAGGGGAGTCGTGGTCTGAAGAAACTATGAAAGCTGCCATTAATGCTGTGCAAAGAGGTCATTTGACTCAGCGATTAGCAGCAGCAAGGTATAATATTCCGCGAAGAACTTTAAGAGATCACTTAAAAACAGGTGAAGAAATGAAATCATCATAATCAAGAAAAAGATTTAGCGTCGCGGATAAAAGATTTGCAAGCATTGGGATTCCACTAACGCCTAAATTCATTAGAAAGCAAGCTTTTTTATTTTGCGAGAGACATGACATCAAAAATAATTTCAATAGTTCCAAAAGGATTGCCGGTGTAGATTGGTTGAGAAGCTTTTTAAAAAGAAATCCATCCATTAGTAAACGAATACCGCAAATGATGAATCCAGCTCGTGCACAAAAATTGAATAAACCCATAGTTCAACAACATTTTCAGAGTATCCGCAAATTATATGATGAGTTAGATATACTGCAACATCCAGAAAGGTTATATAATAAACAGCATACAGTTTTGGCATCAAAAGGTAGCAAAAGGGTTCATCTCATTGCTCCAGGACACGCAGAAAAACTCAGCATATCGGTAGCAACTCAGCAGTCGGATATGAGACAACGTAAATTTTGCATGAAGTGGTACCATGAGGAGTGTGTGGGCCTCTCGAAACATGACAAAGACTTCATTTGTTCAAATTGTGAATAAATATAAAAAGTATTACAATTCTAAAGGACTGTAAGACTGATTACTGATCTCCTATTAATGTTTAAGCTTTGTACTTAATTTCAGGGCGTTAATTGACTCACTGTTCTGGGGCGTCATTAACCATCTGCGTTTAATAGCGCCCAATAAGCATTTCATAATAATTTATATTATTGTGAAAAATCCTTTATATGTTGATTTTCTATAGTTATTAAACATGTTAGAAGTGAGATATTTTTGTTAAAGATGATTACGTAGAAAGTACGAGATGTGTTAGACGTGTTACAAAATTTAAATATTGTAGTATTTGTAGTTCATTTATGACAATTATAATGCTTTCTAAAAAAAAACAATATAATATACTTTTGGTGGTGGTTTTATATGGTTTTATACGGCTCTAAGTCGAAATATTTATGTTTATTAAGATAATTCGTAAAGTAATATATGGGCGTTACTATAAACTGTATGCTCAATAACGCCCTTGACAGGGTATTCAAAAATTCTTTGTTTGCATAATTTTATACGACTTCTAGCACTTGTGTTAGTTTTCTGTATTTATTTTTTGTCAATAAAACTATGTTTCTGAACAGTTTTTTAATTCAATTGTTTCATTAAATAATATATCGATTTGAAATTAAGTGGGCGTTAATTGCCTAGGATACCTCATATATATATATATAACATATATTAATATTATGTATTTATGTTTGTATTTATTTATTATTATTTTATTTTTCTTGTAAAATATTATTCATTTATGTATAAGAATCCTGTTTCTTTTTAAGTACGCCAGACTACCTTAGTATGACCTCTCCTTTTCTTACGAGTCCATCCAAAGGTTGTCTGGAAGAGACCTTCTAAGACCGCCCATTGTACCATTCTATAATTTAAATAATTGTACTTTACTTTGTTTTGGTGTGCAATAAAGAATATTCTATTCTATTCTAAAACAAAAGTGGTGGGAGAAATTAATAAACCGTGCTCAAGAACAACACATGGAACTGGAAAAGAAAACATTACAGTTATAACAGGTGTAAGTGCCTGTGGCAACAAGTTACCACCTCTGATTATTTGGTACATTGCGAAGCAATAAACGTGAGATTCCGAAAGAAATGCAGAACAACAAAAATAGACAAGTAGGCACTTCGATGTTCGGCTTTGACAGAGATATGACTTTAGTCTCATACAAACCAAAATCAAATAAAGTCGTATACCTGCTATCTACGACTCATGACCAACCTGCTATTAGCAACAGCTCAAAAAAACCGGAAATTATTGAATTTTACAATTCAACAAAAGGAGCAGTCGATACAGTGGACCAGATGTGCTCAATTATGAGCACAAGCCGTAAAACCAACCGATGGCCGCTGTGCTTGTTTTACGGTATACTTAACATATCTATAATTATTGCCTATGTCCTGAATGTATCAAACGAGATTCGTAATAATAAAAAACCTACAAAAAGAAGGGATTTTGCCTTAGCAATGGCAGAAGAACTTTGGCACCTTGGCTTCGTGAGCGATATAACACTGTGACTTTGCAGCGTAATTTGAAGCAAATTATCGGCGAAATTCTGAAAATTGATGTTTCTGACGAACAGTCCCGTCAAGAGCAACCAAGAAACCGAAAAATTTGCAGTTGAAATTGCCCAGCGAAAAAACGTCGCATGACCAAATACTTTTGCAAGGGATGCAAGAGGGCCATTTGTGGCGAACATACAGTTTCTATGTGTAATTCCTGCACTGATTAGGATATTTCAATTTTTTTTATTATTATACGGTATATTTAAAGCTTAATTACTGTGAACTTTAATTTAATTTGAAGAAAATTAAACAGATTTTTAAAAGTAATTTTTAGTTACAGCGTTACTTGCAAATAAGGTTAGTGAGCTAGAGTTACAAAGTTAACGTGATTATTAGGAATAAACAATAATTATAAGTGTATTTTTTATAAAATAAAAACATGTGTTATGATTAGTCACCAAAAGTAAATAATAACAAACAATCTTGCATTTAGCAAACCAATGAGACAGATTAATTTGTAAAAAAAAAATTAAACACGTATTTTTGCTTGGGTCCCGGGTATTGGCCTCGACTTTAAACAACAACTGTCTCGTTTGTTGGTTAATCACAAGAGCGACTGTTTCGATCCCCGGGATGACCAAAATATAGTTGTATTTTCCCGTTTTATTTTCTATTAAAACACAGTCTATTGTGTTGTGTAGATCTTGTGTTAACTTGTTGTTATACTACTCAAAACAAAATAGGGCCCACATAACGTTTATTTAAATTTTTGTCATAGAATAACTCAATATGAAATCATTAGCGAATTGAAACATTTAATTGTGTTGTTGACATGTTTATGAGTCCTTATCAACCTTTTGCAAGCAACGAAGTCTTCAAGTGGATAGGCAGAAAAAGTGAAGTGCTTGAAAAAACTTCAAATGCACAAATTCTGTCACTTGTGTTCCCAGTTTGATTCTAAGCGTTGTTGTTAAACCTTGCATTCCTTAACTGTTTTGTGTGATTTCGGTATTAATCTTGATTACTATGCCTGGTTCTCGCCGTCATATGGACATGGAAACTGCAGCAAGAGCGGTCGCTATCGCTCTTGCTGCAGTTTCCATGTCCATATGACGGTGTGATTCTGTGACTTTCCTTCCTGAAGCATAGCGACTCGCTATGCTTCAGGAAGGAAAGTCACAGAGATTTGTATCAATAAATATCGGTGTGTCGCGACGAGCTATCCGAAACGTGTGGGAACGCTTCCAGGAAACCGGAAGTGTATCAAGGAGACCTGGATCAGGAAGAAATAGGGCCACAACTGCCCAGGAAGACCGGTACATCAGGTTAACTGCGCGTCGGGAGCGTACCGTAACCGCCAGGGCCTTACAAAACCGACTGCGAAATTCTACGGGTACAAGAGTCAGTGATCAAACCATTCGTAATCCACGAAGATGGTCAATATTCCAGAGTGCGTGCTATTCGCCTCAAACTGACAAGGGCCCATCGGGCAGCACGTTTAAGGTACGCTCGGGAGCATTTGGACTGGACTATGGAAAACTGGAGGACTGTACTCTTTACAGACGAATGTAAGGTCAAGTTTTTCAGTGATGACAAACGAGTACGCGTGTGGAGAAAACAAGGCGAACGTTTTACAGAACCATACATCCACGGAACTGACCGTTTTGGCGGCCCAAGTGTTATGGTATGGGCTGGAATAAGTTTGGTAGGCAAAACCGAGCTGGTTATTCTGGATGGGGGTACGGTCACCGCCGCCAGTTACGTTGAGCGAATAATTCGACCTCATGTCATCCCATTTTCACAAAGGGTGGGCGCTGGGTTTGTGTTTATGCAAGATAATGCTCGCGCGCATACGGCCCATATCACACAAATAGCACTTTCTGACGCCAATATCACAGTTTTGCCATGGCCAGCAATGAGTCCTGACCTCAATCCCATCGAGCATTTATGGGATCAATTGAAAAAAAGCCTCAAAGAGAACTACAGCCATGTGAATAATCAACAAGAGCTCATAAACGCATTAAAAGTCTGCTGGTAACGGATACCGGATCAAAATGTAACACATCTGATCGAAAGTTTACCAGATAGGCTCCGAGAGTGCATACGGAGTAGAGGAGGCCCCACTCGTTATTAAGAATAAAATCCATCAACAAATGGTAACAAAAAAATAATGATAAGGAAAGTTTTAATTTTTTATTTTTTTTTGCGTTAATTTCTCCAAAACGTGTTTTTGTGTAGTTTAAACAAGATAAACAACTTTTACTATTTATCATGTTTACACAATTTCTAATTACTTATCCCTAACACATGTATACTTAAAAACCAACAAATCATTTATGTTTTTAACTGAGACCCTAAAAACATGGTGGGCCCTATTTTGTTTTGAGTAGTTTATATATGTCGGTGAGGTTTCTTTTTCGTAAATTTTAGTCTGGGTCCATCGCCTTCAAATCCTATCACTTGACCGATGAAACGCTTTTCCTTTTTTTTTAACAAAAATTTGGCAATAATCCACATCCCATCTTTCAGTTCTGTACCTGTAAACTTTGAATTAGGTGTAAAATTTTCGCCTTCAGCAACTGGCACATTATCTTTATCTATTTTTTTAAATGTACGAGCTTTTATTTATTTAAGGCTGCAAAATAATGTTCTCATCTTTGGAACTCAATATCTCTTGCGATTGCGTAATATCAGCTACAGTTGGGATGCTGGTGAAACCAGTAAAACCTTTTGACAGTGAATATCATGATGACAGTGATCATCAAGAAATAGAAATTCAAGCATTGGTTGAATCGGGTTCATCTCAAGCCGGAGCTGCAGGTGTACACAGTGAGGAAACCCTGGATAGACAACTGATTAAAAATGACCCTAACGAAGATATAGTAGAATACGAAAACGAGCAGACAGACTGCACTTTAGGAAGATTCTTATTGGTGAAATTCTTTTCGAGACGTGGTAAAAAGACCTACAAATATTTTTGCCAATTTACTGAAACAGATCCTTTACTTGTTGAAGGTTTTAAATCAGCTGGACATAAAAAGAATTCCGAGTGATATTTCTGAAATAGATCACGACGATATTGTATCTTTTTTACCAAAACCTGTAGAGGACGGTGATTTCTTTTTTCCATTTGAAATTAATATTCAAGAAATGTAGATTTACGATGGTGACTGATTAATGTTCTTAATTATGTTTATACAATTAATATTTCTGATCTCAAGGAAACTGTTATGATTTTTATTTATTTTTCTGTTTTCATTTAACATTTAAGATGTTGACTGATAATGTTCCTAATTATGTTTATACATTTAATATATCTGATCTCAATGAAACGTTAAAATAAAGTTGATTTTTCAAAAAGTATTTTTTATTGCCTTGATCAATGTCACCCCAAAACATTAAAAAAATGAATATCTTTTTATGCACTTAACAGATTTTTTTTGTTCTTTCGAAAAAGTATCGTTTCAAGGGGTTACTTTCATTTGCCGTGAAAAAACTAGGGGGTATCAAAGTAACCCCACGTACGGTTTAACATTGATCACTCACATTTATATTTTTCATCGACATACTATTTATAAAAAAAAAATCTAATTCATTGTATCGATTGTATAGTAAAAACCGATATTCCAATTTTTTTTTCGTCTTCGGTACCTATGTATTTTAGAAAATACGGCCATTTGAATTTTGAAATTGATCAAAGACACCCCATTCCACGGTACCGTCGGAAAACAATAACTATGGTAGTGACGTGGAACGTGAACCATATGACAGACCGACTTTACAAGATAATTATGTCACAGATATTATAGAAGAAACTGAAGAGGTACAATCCTTGATGAGTTTTCGGGTGATGAGCGCAATGAGCCGATTCTTGAGAATATTTTAATAAAACGTAGTCTCACTCCGCAGCCAAGCACGTCGCAACAAATCACAAATGCGAAAGTTTCCATTATTTCAAATGTGTCCTTATCTGAATATTTGAAACAGAATTTGCCAGTATCACCTAAACGTCAAGGAAAGCGCCAAATAGAAAGATTGCCATTTGCTTTAACTTCAGACCAATACTTGGAAAAAATAAAAGCAAAACAGTTAAAAAAGGAAGAAGAAGCTGCAAAGAAGGAAAGAAAGAGACAAAGAGAAGAAAAGAAGAAGGAAAAGGAGAACAGTGTACCTAAGAAGAAAACCAAGAACAAAAGTTATGGAAAAACTAAATCAATGATAACTCAAGAAGATAAAAGTAAAGAAATATGAATAATGTTCAGAAACGATAGGAAGACCTTGTAAACCAGCTCAAAGACCAAGCGCCAGTCAACATTTTTGAAAAGTTATTTGATGTGGAGGTATTTGCTATGATCCTTATAAACACGAAGTTATATGCCGCACAACATAACAAACATGACTTCCAAATAACTGTTGATGACCTCAAATTATTTCTTGGCATTCTTCTCTTGACTGGATATCACTCACTTCCACGAGAACGGTTGTTGCTGAACTGGTCTTTAGATGAGGACTGCAATGTTACCATTGTTTCAAAAAGCAATATCAAAAAACAGATTAATAGAAATAAAAAAAAACTTGCATTTTTGCGACAACGAAGCTGCTGCTACGTCCACCGATAAGATGTTCAAAGTACGACCACTTGCTGATTTGCTGATCAAGAAATTCCTTCAGTGGGGTGTAGTCCACGAGCATCTATCGGTTGATGAATCAATGGTGAAATATTTTGGACGTCATCCAGCCAAGCAGTTTATAAGGGGCAAGCCCGTACGATTTGGCTATAAAAACTGGATGATTGCAAGTGCTGATGGTTATTGTTATGCCTTCGATGTATACTGCGGTAAATCAGCAGGTAGATCCAGTAATGAGCCTTTGGGATCAAAGGTGGTGAAGGGTCTGTTGGAAAAAATAAACTGCGTTTCACATGAGCATATCGTGTATTTTGACAATTTTTTCACGAGTCATGCATTGCTACGAGATCTGCGTGACGCTGGTTATCGGGCAACTGGTACTGTGAGAGAAAATAGAACGAAGAAATGCCCACTAGTATCTGTCAAGGACATGAAAAAGAAGAACCGAGCAGAATTTGATTACCGGTTCGATACAGCCAATCAAATTTTGTTCGTGCGATGGATTGACAACAGTGTTTGTACCATGGGTACAAACTAAGGCTTCGTTTACCCTCTTGGTAAAGTAAAAAGATGGAGCTCTGAAGAAGGAAGAAAGGTCGATGTATATTCCATATGTCTTCCAGAACTACAGTAAAGGCATGGGCGGAGTCGATCAAGCTGACCAGTCTTTTGCAGTATACAGAACAGCTATACGAGGCAAAAAATGGTGGTGGGTTCTGTTTGGCAGTAGCTAATGCTGGGCGTCTCCATATTATGACCGCTGAAGAGAAACTAGACCAGCTACAGTTTCGCCGAAGTATCGCCCGGGCTTATTTGAGGAGTGTAGGTACTGAAAGACATCGGGTCTTTCAGTACCTAAGTACCGGAAGGCGTCGTAAACCTTCTTCTGCGGTGTCAAGTGTGAGTCAAGATGATGTTGGACACTTCCCCCAGAAACTGCCTAGCCAGTTACGATGCCACAAATGTCACATGAAAGCACGTTGGGAATCTAAAAAAAGTCGCAAAACATTGTGCATCGAAAAAGGATGTTTTGAAAAATATCATACATGAGCCCATTGGCCCCATTTGAGGACGGTGTTTTTTAATACATAAGGATTTTTTTTGCAGGTTTTTTTATAAATTGTCTTTCTAGCCTCTAATAGTCACATTAATAGTTTTTTTCAAAAATTTACTACTGGTTTATATTTGGGTCCAAATGGGTTAAGTATTCCATATTTGGTCCACTTCCTCTACAGTTATATGCTTCTCAGGTACAGAATCTACCAAGAAACAAAAAAATATATTTGCAAGAGCTTTTAGATGGCGCCCCAAAAACGTAACATTTGTAATGTGTCAAGACACATAACTTGTTACACTTACTCAGTACTAAACTTACCCTAAGGAAATTTAATTGTTTCTTATATGATAGAGGAATTATTTGGACCATCCATCTACATCTAAAACAATAATTTCTTTGAATAAATTAGTTCTTCTTATGTTATCGAATTTAAATAAAACTTGACAAAATTAAATATACAACAGCCGTTGATATGCAAACATCTTAATTTAATTGCTATTTATAAATTTTTGACGTAAAATAAATAAAATCACAAAATCTGTCGTAATCTATACTCTATACTAATATATAAAGCTGAAGAGTTTGTTTGTTTGTTTGCTTGAACGCGCTAATCTCAGGAACTACTGGTCCGATTTGAAAAAATCTTTCAATGTTAGATAGCCCATTTATTGAGGAAGGCTATAGGCTATATATCATTACGCTACGCGAACGAAGTCGCGGGCAGAAGCTAGTAAATCATAAAATGGAAGTCTACCAATTCAATTTAATCATTTTTTCAAATATTTAATTTTTTCTACCACCACATTAGCCCAACGCACAATAGGCCATAGTGATATCTGACACTTACGCGAATATTAGACATTGAAATGAAACTACTTTTTACGGATTTTATCGCGGTATATAGATATTATTTAGTTCCCGACGTTTCGGATCCGAGCGATGAAATCCGTAAAAAATATTAGACATTGAAATGAAACTACTTTTTACGGATTTTATCGCGATATATTGATATTATTTAGTTCCCGACGTTTCGGATCCGAGCGATAAAATCCGTAAAAAGTAGTTTCATTTCAATAGGCCATAGTTTTCAAGTCTACATAAACACAAATTACTTTTGACTTAGGGACCCAAAACCAATGAAATGAATTTCCATGTCGAACTTCCAATTTTAAATTTCGACTTAAACTTCTCGACAATGCATTTACTTTCTAGTTTTGAACTGAGGCTGAACCACAGATGCATCACCAATCACAGAATAACAATTAAAATTTTGTCCAAGCAAGACCACATTTTTTTTCGAGTTCACATTGTGATACAACATTACATATTCTTGCGAGACTCAAGATTTGATTCAACAATAGAAACACAAAACGTTTTTTCAATCGAACTGAAGTTTAGAATCTATGTATTATTTTCTAACTACTATTATGATATTTAGATAAAATATGTTTGTAATATTTTATGTTTTAGATAAGAAACAGCAACAATGTTTGCTAGACACGAACAACAAGAAACACGCACAACAACATTATTTATCACCAAAAAATCTTTCAATAATCACCATAGTCATCAC
Organism: Acronicta leporina; assembly: GCA_947256265.1. Classification (NCBI taxonomy): domain Eukaryota; kingdom Metazoa; phylum Arthropoda; class Insecta; order Lepidoptera; family Noctuidae; genus Acronicta; species Acronicta leporina. The sequence goes on along the minus strand of OX366532.1, from coordinate 11,029,383 downwards.
AAATAGAAATCAAGAAGAGAAAGAATGGAATAAGTGGAGGGATATATGTAATTACGAGCTTCCGCTCGCGAGTTCAGTCTATCTATTAAAAGGAATATTTTGCAACATTTTCCATTGATGCTCCGCTCCCCTTGGTCATAGCGTGATGTTCTATAGCTTATAACCTTCCTCGATAAATGGACTATCCAACACAAAAATATTTTTTCAATTCGAACCAGTAGTTCCTGAGATAAGCGCGTTCAAATAAACCCACAAACTCTTCAGCGTTATAATATTAATCTTATCTTACATATAATAAGAATGTAAGTGAGCCGTGTCTGTACATTGCTTATATTTACAAAAAAACTAATTTGGGAGACTCAGAATCGATACCACAATCCATTTCTATTATTTTTGGAACTTTTGTCTGTCGGTTTGTCTGTACGTTTGACCGCGCATCAAATGATAACTACTGAAGAGATTTGGAGGACGTGGGCAGGAATTCATAGCCTGTTTCTTGGATTAACATTTAGGCTATTTTTAATTCAAATCAGTTCTCTCTATCAAAAGTTATTAATATTTTAACCATTGAAAACGATGAATTTTAAAAATAACCATTGTAGTCAATTTCATTTCAAAGTATTTCTGTACTAGACTAGCACGGATCAAAAATTATAACAGAATCAAGTAATAAAATTGAAAAAATACACTTACAGGGACTAAATGAGATAAAACAAGAAAATAAAGCTCATCAATCAGAAACCATTATTGTGACCAGGAATTGACAATTAGTACAGTTATTCTAACTCTACTTATACAGGGAATCACGGGACATACATAGGATTTATCCAGGGAGCACAAGCCGGTGTAAAAACTAAATATTTGAGTAGGTTAAAGAAGTAAACAAAGAATGACAACTTATTTTCTAGCGGACTAACACGGCATCGTTATTACCTCAATGAAATTTGATTCGTTAGCAGGTGTCATTTTGAGTTGACAATTTTGACAATTATTGTTTTTTCTATAAAGCATCCAGCCATATAGTAACTCATTTTATAATGTGAAACCTCCATAGTGTAGATACATTGCGCACACTTTATTTGAGAAACTAAAGAGTTTCCATCTAACAAATAATTAAATATTATACCCAAAGAATATACCACGTATGTATGTATAATAATAATAAAAAATGCAACGTGCGTTAATCTTTACTGATGCCGCAACAGTTATTTGAGATTTTTATATATGTAGGTATATCTGTTTATATTTCCATACTTCACGTCAATACCATGTGAACAAATTTTTGAAATTAAGTAATTTACAGGTCAAAAATAAGGTATTCAGAGGTCAATGGCGCTAAGTTATTAAAAATATGGAAAACCTGATTTTTGAGGTGGTTAGTTGAAACTTGGAGGACAACGTCTGTCAGGTCAGCTAGTAATAAATAAATGATAGATTTAGAAAAGTGGCTGTGGCTCACGGTTTTACTCAAATCCTAGTACTTTTGTAAACAAATAATAGTCTACTAGCTTCTGCCCGCGGCTTTGCTCACTTGAAGCTCAAAAATCAACAGTGATGATCTCTTCTTTGTATGGGTATCTATACATCAAGCTGTATCTCAGGTTCCGTTTAATTATTTGACATAAGAAGTATACCAGTTTTTAAGTTGGAGCACATAATTTATGTAGTTTCTAACAGTAACAACATTAAAATCTAAAAAATTAAAATCTAGTCAGTATTTTTTGCGACAACCCGTAACAAACAGACAAGAATAAAAAAGGCGGATTTTTGGAGACGTTTATATACCCTAACCCACTTGTTTTTTTTTTATTTATTTTTTATAAACACAGCTTTTTTACAATTTTATAATAGTAGAGATACAATATACACCTTTGAGCAACTTAACCAATACTATTAATGACCACAAGCAAGGCAGATGAACCTACAGGGCGAGTAGATTACTGCCTACGGCCCCGCGGCTTGCGACGCGTCTAGAGTCGCATTGTTTAGCTAGACAAAATATGTCTAATTGCTTCAACATGGTCTGGTCCTGACCAGCAAGATCAGCAAGATTTATAACATTGTGTAATTTGAAACTGTTAAGTTTGTTGGGTAAATACTTACCTAGACTGCTTGAAACAATGTGTATGTGAATAAATTTATTGTATCAGAATTATGTAAATTAAATTACAAATGAATTATTCCTCCGCTTCTAAGCTAGCAACTGCCATTTTAAAAGCACCATCTCTAGTCACATTTCCGCCAATAAATCCAGTACTGTGACAGAAAACACAACCTTCTATTCCTGCTACTTCACTTAATATTTCATCTCTTACTCCCCACCATTTTTGATTCAGAGGTTTCCTGAAAGTATATGCATCATATATAAAGAAAAATCGAATCCAAGAAACAAGATCGATAATATAAAGAACTATCATATTCCAAAGAATGTTAGAATGGTAAATGATTGCATTCTCAAGGTGAAATCGGATCTCTATACCAGAACTCGTCAAAATGGTTCAGCAGTTTAGGCGTGAAAGCGTAAAAAAAACGTACACTAGGATTTTCTCCTGTATCGTTTACAAATACAAATTCTCACATATACAAACACCCAGACCCGGAACAACTATCTGTAGATCATACAAATATTTGCTGTGTGGGGATCGAACCCACAACACGTGTCGCAGAAGCCGTTCGTTCAGCCGCTACGCCAAACGTGTCGTCATCAAACTGCCACAGACAGGGTAACTTTTACCCATGGTAGGCTACGAGGCCAGTAAGGAGAAAAAGTGTCCATATCGAGATTTCGCATTAAAAGTGTAGACAATTTGCAAATATATTCGAAATTGAGTTAATATGTGGAAACATCACCAGTATTTTTCTCTAAGTACTGAAAAAAGAGCGGAGTGAAAACTTGTATCGCGCGAATCTATACTCTATACTAATATATAAAGCTGAAGAGTTTGTTTGTTTGCTTGAACGCGCTAATCTCAGGAACTACTGGTCCGATTTGAAAAATTCTTTCAGTGTTAGATAGCCCATTTATCGAGGAAGGCTATAGGCTATACATCATCACGCTACGCGGACGAAGTCGCGGGCAGAAGCTTGTACTATATAACTTTTAGTTACCTTCAAACGAGAGCCGTGCCGTCTCCTCAAAAGTATACATAACGAAAATTTGAACTGAAGCATTATGTTTCATGAGTATTATACATACCTACAATCTCAAAATTATACGCCTATTGCTATAAATGAGTATGGTTTGAATCAATTCTCCCTTTAAAATTGTGTAAATATGTAATTGTGCAGTTTTTGTTATTTAAAATATATTAAGACACATAATATATAAAATATATTATATCAAAATATAAAGAAACTACATGCTATTTTTGGCATGAACAGGCACTCTGCGGGGGTGCGATATATGAAACGGTTAATATAACGTTACACATTTCTTAAGTATCACTTATTTAAGTTAAAATGTCTAATACAGTAATACTATGATAAAAATAATAAACTACTTGCTTCAGATCATGGCGCACTTATGAAACCCGCGATTGTCACGCATTTTGGAGGCTATAGAATCTAAAAATGATTCCGTAAGTACTGAAGACCCCAATCAAAATATTATATCAATGGACGACCTGAACTATAATTTTTCACGCGATGCAAATCTGAACTGTCGATACCTGTAGGTAGATCTCCTTCTTTATTGCAAGACAATTTAGAACAAGCACTAAGTACCTCAGTCCGTTAGTCAAACTATGGAAACTGAGTGTTATGTTGATCCAGTTGATGACAGAATGCCATCTGACCTGAACTATAATTTTTCACGCGATGCAAATCTGAACTGTCGATACCTGTAGGTAGATCTCCTTCTTTATTGCAAGACAATTTAGAACAAGCACTAAGTACCTCAGTCCGTTAGTCAAACTATGGAAACTGAGTGTTATGTTGATCCAGTTGATGACAGAATGCCAAATCCATATTTGAGCGGTACTGGTTTTCCAGAATTAACTCCAGAAGAAGATCTTACTGTACCAGGTCCTAGCAGTACAGCAAGATCCGATTCAACTAGCACAGAATCAGCTACAAGTTCAAGTTCATCATCTTCATCTATTCTAGTGTGTCTAAATCGGGTAAGGACTTTTCCCCTGATGAAGCAGATTGCGATCCTGATTACATACCAGCAACCCCTTCTAGGCGTTTTAGCCCAAGTCCTCAAAATAGTATTTCTATGCAAATAGTTGAAGAAAATAATTTGAGTCCCGAAAATGTTTACGTATTTAATTATTTCTTAAATATGTTTAAATTGTATTTAAACTGAACTTTTCATAGTAAATTTGTGATTAAATTCAATTTAAAGAAGTTTGTGCATGTGGCCCTAAGAGTTTAATGACAGTAATATAATACTACAGATTTACACATTATCTTATTACAATAACATCTTGTTTTAGTATTGCTTTATTATTATATAGATGACTAGCTCCTGCCCGCGACTTCGTCCGCGTAGCGTGATGATATATAGCCTATAGCCTTCCTCAATAAATGGGCTATCTAACACTGAAAGAATTTTTCAAATCGGACCAGTAGTTCCTGAGATTAGCGCGTTCAAGTAAACAAACAAACAAACAAACAAACTCTTCAGCTTTATATATTAGTATAGATTAATGATTTAGAAAAAAAAAATTAGGAAAACATTATTTTTAGTATTTTTTAAGAGATTTTGTCTATTTTTAAATATATATAACATTTTAAATGGCAATAGGTCAACATGATATTAATTTTGGTTAGCCCTGAGTAGCTTACGTAGATAGGGAAATGATACTGTGATTGTTACTATGTTTAATTTTTTATATTGTCTTATATATGATGCATTGTAGTTAAGATAGTAAAATACGTACTATCGACAATCTTGGCGGTGAACCACCCTTAAGGCTAAAATCGCTTGCACTGAGCGCGCGGGAGTGCTGTGCGTTATCACCCCTTCTCCTCACCCCGCCGATATCCCCTTGAGCTTTATGCGCGTTACTTGATACTTTGAATTTCTATTAGATCGTGTCATGAGTTTTCGCATTTTAAACTATCCTAATTGGCGGAAGTGAAATGTGGGTGTGGCTGACGGATCGAGAGTTGTTCAAAGGATTTTGTTAGAAAAATTGTCGACCGCCAAGTTTCGCGACTGTACATGCTGTGCAATAACTATTCCAAATGATTGTAAGGATCTCTCTTTATCTATACTAATATATAAAGCTGAAGAGTTTGTTTGTTTGTTTGTTTGCTTGAACGCGCTAATCTCAGGAACTACTGGTTCGATTTGAAAAATTCTTTCAGTGTTAGATAGCTCATTTATCGAGGAAGGCTATAGGCTATATATCATCACGCTAAGACCAATAGGAGCGGAGCATCAATGAAGAATGTTTCAAAATCGGGGGTTTTCCTTTTGAGAGCTTCCGATGCATGCGCTGCGTAAACGATTAAAGTTTCGCAAAAATCATATATGACAGAATTGTTCCTCTTTAAAAGTTCTAAAAAAAAGTCCGCGACATCATATGTCTATCTTTTAAGGTTGGCTCACAATAAACGTTTTTATGTTAACTTTGTTCTAAAATTCGTTTTTTTTTCCTTTTGAGAGCTTCCGATGCGTGCGCTGCGTAAACGGTTAAAGTTTCGCAAAAATCATTTATGACATAATTGTTTCTCTTTAAAAGTTCTAAAAAAAAGTCCACGACAGCATATGTCTATCTTTTAAGGTTGGCTCACTATAACCTTTTTTATGCTAACTTTGTTCTAAAATTCCAAATGCATTATTTGCGTAGGTGTTTTTATAAACATTATATTATTAATCCTTATCCAAATAAATACGTTATTCATCAGCCTTTAGAGCGTTTGTTTTGTATACGTGCGGACCGAGCTTGGGTCCGCTCGGACCCAACAAACGCTCTAAAGGACATATCCTCATTTAGCGTTCTTTTATTATTCCTGTTCCCGTGACATATTTTACTAAAGTTCCGCTCGGATACTCAATACTCAATTATCAACTAACAATATTGGCTATATCTTGAAGTGAGCTTCAATCAAAACATACTACAAGCCGCTGAAGGGGATCATCATCTTCTTACCACCTGTAAGGAGATGATGATCCCCTTCAGCTTCCTGCCACCTGCCAAGTTTGCTTGAACGCGATAATCTCAGGAATTATTGGTCCGATTAGAAAAAATCTTTCGGTGTTAGATAGTCCATTTATTGAGGAAGGCTATAGGCTATCATCCCGCTAAGACTAAGTAACTATTCCACGCGGACGAAGTCGCGGGCGGAAGCTAGTTTTGTAATAAAACATTATTAATTTCTAATGTTTTTTTTTATTTGGTAATTTTGTAACACCACAGCAAATGCCAACTTTATGATTTTTAATTTATATGTATAATATTCGACGGTCTCTGTGGTTTAGTGTTTCGAGTACCGGACACAAATATTTATGTGATAAATTTAGGTATTTGTGTTCGTCTGGGTGTTTCTTGATTATGTATTATATGTATTTTTTTTTTAAAGTATGTGTTTGCAAACAAAAATATATATTATATATATTATTGTCTAGTATAATATGGGTACATATTACAAGCTCTGCTTAGTTTGGGACTAGATGGTGCTGTGTAAAATGTCAAAGAAATAATTATATTATATACTTATGTTAAATCGTTTTCTATTTAGTAACATATTTTGATCTGAAGTTTCAATATAATAATATATCTTATTAAACAAATAATTAATGGTAAAGTGTTACTATCCTACTTATATTATAAATGCGAAAGTTTGTGAGGATGGATGGATGTTTGTTACTCTTTCACGCCAGAACGGCTGATCGGATCTGGATAAAATTTGGCACAGAGATAGATTATAGTCTGGAATAACACATGGGCTACTTATTATCTGAAGTCTACGCAGACGAAGTCGCGGGCAGAAGCTAGTAATAATATAGATCAAAATAAATAATGCTGGGATTAAAGAAAAATACTTTTCTAAATTACATATCATAATGTAAACAGAGATCTATCATAGAACCTGTACTCAGATTTGAATTTGAAATTGAGAAAAAATAGTGACATTTTTCAAATATTGGCTCTCCTGTAAAATTTACTAATTTAATTTAGTAACGGTTTTACTTTAAAGGTGCAAAATGTTGAAAAGATCATAATTATCAAATATATTACATGGTAAACCTTAAAACTCCTGTAAAATTATTAAGTTTGAGATTTTACACTTTTAATGCGAGAAGACGATATACGGAAAGTATAGGTAACTAATCTGGGATTCTTAATTAGCCAGTAGGCCGACTTTTTTTTGTAAACCTACTCATTTATTATGCTCACCTTGTAACAAAGCTAGTAGGATTTACTGGAACTGCTTGCACTCTCCATGAATTAGGCTTATCGTTGAACAGCACATATTTGACTGCATGTCCAATATTCATTTCTTCTTCTAAATCAAACAAGTGTTCTTTCCACGGAAATCGCTCTTTAAACTCAACTATTTGCCCAGATTTATGAACTTCAAATCTATTGTCTAATGCTGACCTTACATAATCCCTTGCAGGAAGCCAGACAGTTACAAAATAGTTGACAGTGTAAAGAAACTCCTCACTTACAAGAGCCATAGCTTTCTTAAACACTTCATCCATATTCACATCCTGGTTGGAGTTCCATTCAGGATTAAGCCGTCCCACTCTGCTACTTAAATTTGTGCGTATTTTATATCGCGGTTCTTCTGAGGCAATCGGCACACCATTATCAATTGCATCAATTTCTTCAATAAAGTTATGGTATACTTTCTTGTAAATTACAGCAAGGTCTGCAGGTTTCAGGAGTGTACTATTTGGAGCCACCTGCTTTATTACATCTTCACCATAATAAGTGTAAACTAGGCCTGCAGAACTTAGTCTGCAAAGGTAAAAATAAGTTTTATATTTAAAAAACAAGAACATGATTATTTTGTTTTATTTACTAAGGGCCTGTTTAACCATCTCTGTATATGCACTATGCATATATATATTAGTTTCAAGATACTTGAAGACAAAGTTTCTTGATGTTTTGTTTTACAATATTTTGAAGCCACACAATCAAAAAGGGCCTTCAATACCAAATTGCCCTCATTGTTGTCAGAGCTTTAATTTGTTCTCTTTATTTTTAAATAACCCATAAAGAATTAAAATAAGTTAAAACACCTGGAACTGATATTCTATCAATTTTAGTAAAAATGTCGTACATAATTAAATATATAATAAGTATATTAAATAAAAGATTTGATTTGAGTTTGAGTAGTCTCAATCTACCTACACCTACGATAAATAATATAAAAAAAAGGATAGACTTACTTGATTTTAAATTTATCTCCAAGTTCAGGTCTTAATGAGCTTAGAGTTTCATTAAATTCTCTTTGATGATGATCATATTGTTTTTTCTCATGGTCAAATACTGCTCCTACATCAACCACAATGTCACATTCAGCTAGCTTATTTTTGTCCCGGGATCTGACAATGACTGCACCTTTGTATTGGGGGAGCAGCTTGAGCATGTAACATGCCAGGACTTCATCACAGTGGAAAACACCATCATGAGTTCCAATCTAGAAAAGAGGATTTTTTTACTTATATTTTTGATACATATATAAATATGAGCTGCACATACACATAAGATGAAATAATTGTGTTTTAGAGTTCAGTTTTTACACTGTGTGTCACCCATACTACCAACACCCTTCATTTCAGGGGTTTATTTAATTGCCTCCTAAATCTAGACAAATCAAATCAAAATTCAATAAAAAAATTACATTAAACAAATCAACACTTTGGTCCATTTATGCAAACAGGAACCAACCCACAATTTAAGTGAAATTGAGTTTAGTAGCTAGATGGCGCTCAAATCACGCATTCTATCTTCCCAAGAAAACATGGTTCTTTTTTACCGACTAACATTTTTTTTGCAGCGTTTTTTTTTTGTACTGGACACTAAAAAGTACACTGTACATTCTGGCAATACAACTTAACACTATATTTTTGGTTGTGTCTGAGGCTACATTTTGTCAGTGATCGTTCGATCTTTCGAAAAAGTTCATATGGTGGAGCCTTAAGAGAAGACAGAAAGAAGAGAAAATATAATAACCTAAGCTATGTGAACTCTAAGAAACAGGTAGTTGATAGTAAGGTATTCATTGACTATAGCTATAGCTGTAATTGTCCAAAACAATGTCAAGAGAAGATATCGACTGAAAAAAAAAATAGAAGAATTTAAAAGAATCTATTCCTTTGGTTCATATGTCACCCAAATTATTTGATTTGAAGATTGAAAATGTATTTGATAGCATGCATTATGGAAAAGCCTAAGAAACGAGCATACGTCACAACTGCGCGAAGTCATTTAAAAAGAAATAACAAAACATACAGTCGGGAATACTATTTGAATGATATCCTAGTCTGCAAATAAATGTTTTTGAATACACTTCAAACATCATCTAAAAGAATAAACACAGCTCTATGTAAAATGCGTAATAATTGCCTGAAAGATATGCGAGGGCTACAAGCGGGTCATAATGAGGCTCCAACAGACAGTGAATTGTTTCTGGAAAACATAATTAAGAAACTAACATTTACATATCACATTATCGTCGAGCTAAGAGTAACGACGCAAAGTTTCTCACACGGACATGACTTTACCCAAAATATATAATCTATATAGTGAAGAAGCTAAATTAGCAGGTCAACGAGTGCTTTCTTACTCTAAAGTAAGACATGTGTTTGTCACTAAATTTAACCCTTGCGTACAAAACGCTTAAAAAAAGATACATGCAACAGATGTGACTTCTATGAAGGTAAAAAAATCAAGCATCAGAGGAAGAAAAACGGGAAATCGAAGAAAGCCACAAGAAGCATATCGACAAAGCAAATTTTTTGCAACAAGAACTGTAAAAAGATATGAAGCTGGCAAAAGATGACCCAAATGTAGAAACTATTACTTTTGATCTATAAAAGACATTGCCTCTGCCCAGGATAACCACAAATGTTGTTTTTTACAAGACACAACTTTGGGTGTATAAGTTGGTTTGTGTTTGATAAAACATATCACAGAAAAATTAAAAGATGATGTTGAGACTTTGTTCCTCTGGAGCGACTCCTGTGGGTGTCAAAATAGAAATATTAAACTGACCCTAATGTTGAAAGCATTATTGAATGATCATCCCACGCTAAAAGAAATACATCATCGTTTTTTAGAATCTGGCCATAGCTTTTTACCAAATGATACGGATTTTGGCCGGATAGAGTGCACTCTTAAGCACCAACAACGATTATATACCCCAGAAGATTAAACTGTAGAAAAATTAAACCAATGATTGTAAACAGGCTTATCAAAGAAGATTTTTTGTCGTCACGCAATTTAGAAACAAAATAGAAAGAAAGAAGGCAGAAGATGGATCTAAAATAAGTTGGCTGGATACCAAAGAAATAGTGCTTAAGAAAGAAAAAATGTACTCTATTTTTATGAGAAACAATCTGGATGATGAATTGAAGGAAGTGAATATAAAGAAAAACATCAGAAGCAGGACCATGATAACCAAAAGTGATATGAACTTACTTTGGCCTACAGGCAAAGCTATATCTGAGGCTAAACTAACAGATATAAAAAGTATTCTGCACCTTATACCAAAGGACGCACAAGACTTCTACAAAACCCTGAAAAGTAGCAACATAGAAGACAATATCAACGGCTTTACTGAGCTTATTGATTTTGAGGTAGAAAGTGATTTGAAATTTTTTTTTATGTTAAATTATGAAAATGCTTAATTATTATTAAAAAAGTAGGTATCTCAACTATAGTTTTTTTTTATTTTTAGAAATTTCACAAAAATGAACTCTTCCATCCATTTTCCAAGAAGGAACAAAATTTTCCATTTTCCAAGAAGGAACAAAATATGTTTTTGCAGGAAAGAACCAACCGGGTTTTTAACGATTTACTGTATATTAGAACTTTATAAAATGGATGAGTCTAATCCTCATTTAGTAAACAAGTATTCATTGATTAATATATTATGGATGTATTTTGCACACTCTATTTACAAAAGTCTCGTTTTCTCGAAACAAACCAGCTGTGGGTTGGTTCTTGTTTGCAAAAATGGGTCCATTTGTAGTAAGGATTTGATAAAGTACTTTTAGCTGATGATATCATAATTATACTGTTTTCCATAACTTTATTTATAGGCACCATCTAATATAATAGGTATGTACATTTTATGTTTTATGGTAAACTTACTATTTGTTATTTATTTTAAGTTCAGTACAATCTCATTGTCAGGTACTAGACAGTGAACATTTAACATGCTGCCCTCATTGACAACATACCAAATTTCAATCTGCAAACTGCTTGTACTACTTTGCAACACTTTACAACTACTTGTACTGCCTTTTCTAGTTTAAATAATCACCCACACACCACTAAACGACATACATGTTCAGGACACCCTACTATCCATTTTTAAAAACAGTTACGGAGAAGCAATCAATGCAATAATTTGGTCAGAGAGTCGCCATACGGGCGGAGTTTTTTTCACTTTTGTTAAGGTAGCTACAGTGAATAACTATACCAATAACCTACCTGAATTGAAAATCGTATATATGACATCACATTGCCTTTTTATAAAGTTGATTTTGGAGTGAGCGTAAGTTATGCGTAAGTGAGTTACTCATCAAAGCTGACCCGGGGCCCCTTATCGCGCTAATCCAGTCATAGTAGTGGCGTGGGGTCTCGACGTTCACTCTTCCATCCATCTTGGTCACACAATCTCTCGAAAGACGGTAACTTTGACTAATATGTACGTAGGTAATAAATATCGAAATTATAAACATCAGTTTCAATAGAAAATAAAAGAAAACCCAATGTAAATTGTAAATATAATGCATTGTACAATAGTGTTACCTACGCTAAGGTTATATTACAAATTTTAGCACATCAAACCCTACCTTCATATTTCTTGTCTGGACGGCAAAACTGCGGTTTATTATGTAGCTTTGCGATGAAATAGTGTAAATAAAACTACTAATACTATGTAAAACCTTTCTAAACATTTACTAGAATAAAATAACTCCTTTATAGTAACGTGTACTTACGATTTATTCAACGAAACTAATGAATTTGTTGCGTGCGTGCGCCCCACAAAACGAGTATCGCCCAGCCCGTCAACACCCAGTTCCACCAACCAATCAGCCGCCATGTTGTATTTTTTTTATTTTCTTTTATGAACGGACAGTCACATAGTCACAGACTACTAAGAGATGCATCAAAGAGTATATAGTTGTAGATGCTTAATCTGAGTGTAGATGCGATGCGATTATAGAAAACACAAAGAGTATATTTTACAAGAGTCAAGAGAGCCCTCTTGAGCCAAGCCAATTCGAGGCATCTATTTATGTCAAAGATTACGTATTTTATCTCCGATTATGTATTTTTTTTTATTATTATTATGGCGCCACACTTTTTGTGTATTTGCCAGTGTCAAGTATTAGAGTAATCAAGTAATATTTCCCATCATGGGATTGTAATATGGCACCACACTTTTGGTGTTCGCCAGTGTCAAGTATAAGTTGTTGAGTTGCCCCAATAAAACGGTAGAAACTTTACTGAGGCTTCGATGGAGTTTAGGAGTGAACCCAAAAAGTCACGATTTTCAATTTTATATCATTTGCCTACACTCTCACACGTTCACGAACACTTAATGGGTTAATTATCTACCATAATTACACATTAAACTTCGGAGAAATTCAAGTTTTGAAAAATAATATAAAATCGACAATGTGCACTTTTCATTTTCCCGCCTAAACTCCGATTATGTATTTAATAATCCGAGTGAGTACCTATTATATCTTTTTAATATTTTTTTTTAAATTATGGCGCCACACTTTTTGTGTATTTGCCATTGTCAAGTAATAAAGTAATCAAGTATTCAAAGAATATTTCGTGACGTACATCAGTGTGGTCCAAACGAAAATATTCAATTACGGTCCGTGTCTTCATCGCACATCTGACATTGGCAGAATTGTCGATATCGGCACATTGCCATTCCTAAAAATTGAATTGAATTCAATTACGGTTTTTATTAATCGACTAAAGGAAAGTTTTTACATACACTCACGCTCTTTTCCCTTATGGCTGATCGTTCACCTGAGCCCGCCAAATTCAAATTTCAATTGGTTTTTCGCAATTTGTAGGTCTCATAACACATTTTAGATTCTAATTCGATTCAGAAGCTAAAATTAGGTACAATCGTCATTTTGGCCAAAATTGACGATTGTACCTAATTTTAGCTTCTTTAACGTTTATTATGCAAAGTTTTTAATGCTCAGTTGTGAATATTGTATAGTTAATGCCGCAATTACTACAGCTTGGAATCTAGAATGTGTTATTTAAAGACCTACAAATTGCGAAAAACCAATTGAAATTTGAATTTGGGCGGGCTCAGGTGAACGATCCGCCTTATGTGTCGACAGAAACTACAGAGTACCAGTTGCTACGATTTTTGCATACCTCTTTTGCTTCATCCACATTTATACATATTGATATAAAATTATGCCGAATAATAAGCACCTGACTATTGAAGGATTTATCGTTATGGTAACTAAGGTAGGTAAGTAACACTGCAGCACTTAAAAAATATAGTAATGTTGGATACTCTTGGAAGTATAATATATTGTAATACCATAAGTACGTACTTTGCACATATAATGTATCTGTTCTATAAACTCCTTAAATTAAACTAAGATAAAATTCTTGCAGAGAACTCAACAACTACAGCTTTCAACATTAGGATAGCATCGCCATCAGGTTTTAATTTATTTACGATGTGCACTGATCTCTATATACAGAACATAATTATAAAAGTATAGAGATCAGAGATGGGCTGAAAAATTTTAGAGATATTCAAGAAAAAGAGTAGTTCAAATTAATTTCAATAGATGACGCCACTGACATGGTTTCGAGAAGTTCACGTCGCGTCGTGCCATATTTTTCCCAAAATATATACAGGAATATTTTTTAAGCAGTGCGCAAAAAAATTTTGGTAGTTCAGTATCAGTAATAGAACACATTCCCATTATTAGTTCAAAACTTTTTTTTAAATTTTTATCCGGCTTGAAATCAGCAAAATATGGACACATAATATCTATTCGCAATAATAACAATATGCACGTGTGCCAGCCGACTCACGCGCCGGTGTACAGCTGATGTAGGTACTAAGGCGCGCGCGCTTTGCCGTGCGCTAGCGAGTAACCATAAAATCAGTTTCAAAGTAAACATCTTTCGTTAACGATAACTTCGATATTTTGTACTAAGACATATCAAAATAACAAATTGGTGGTTGATAAAAGTCGTTTAAGTATCAATTGTCAAAGTTTGCGCACTGAATAAAAAATATTCCGGTATAAATTAAATCTGTTTAAATCCTAAATAAAGTAATATGATGTAAACGCCTTAGCATATGAAAATTAATTACCTAAATCAAATTAGGTATATATAATTTTACATTCCGTAGCCATAATTATATTTCCTGGGCTATCAAATCCTTACTATCACAGTAATAATTAAACCATCCATATAAATAGAATAATAATTGAATAATTATTTATACAATGAAAATCATAAAATATTCTCATTGCCCATAAATTTTCAAATAGGTAATATAACTATCGATGCATGGAGGACTCTAGTGTTTTATTATCTTATCCTGCTGATCTACAGGTTTGTCAATGGGACTTTTAGGCTTGAATATGAATAAAATAATTTTATAACCACTTTTCACTAGGTACCTACCTAACTGTTATTACAAAGTATGATAATCTAAATAATACGTAGGTGTATGTATAGATTATCAGTTTCCTGTTTTTGTCTTTGCCTAGAAGGTACTGCAAATGTGTGAGGGTAAATAAAAAAATCTAAATAATTACCCTCGATCCTCATTTTAGTGATTTTCATGTTGTTATTCTCTAAAATTATTATTATACCTATTTATTGAAAAAAGGGCACCAAAACAATTATTGAAAAAAGGGCACCAAAACAACTAGCTTACCCGGCGAACTTCGTACCGCCTAACAGTTGATTCTGAAACCCGGAACCCCCACTTAAACTTTATTAACATACCATCACGCCTGTATTGCCCCGAAGGGTTAGGCAGAGGCGTACTAATGTACACCCACAGTTCGCCGGTATGTTTAGGTCCCATGTAATAGGGGGCGAGCCTATTGCCATTAAACGGGCACAAATTCCTAACTCCGAGCTGCTACTGGGAATTTCATAGAAAAACCCAATAACACTTTGCTCGACCTGGTAATCGAACCCAGGACCTCTAGCGTAGCAGTCGCCCTCAGGACCACTTGGCTAATAAGACACTGAAACTTTATGGTATGGTATTAAAGTTCAAATTGACTTGTATTATTACGAATCTTTTGTATGGGAATATAGAAAAGTGCTCTTTTTAGACTTTTTCAGGATTTTTTTTAAATTTTTATCGCTGTTAGAACCATCCTCGTACTTCAAGGAATATTACAAAAAAAAAATTAGCTAAATCGGTTCGGCTGCTCTCGAGATTTGCGCTTAGCAACACATACGGCGATTCATTATTATCTATAGTCCACAGCCCGTACATTCTTGTGGTACACTTTATGAACAAACTACTACACTTTGAGGTGTGAGCTTTAGCATAGTAATTTAAAATTATATCTAGATGTGTTATCTAAGATTAAATAAGTAAAAAAACAAACGTGAAAATAAAATTGATAGAACGAAGAATTTGACAATTGTGAAAAAGTATCCATTGGAGTTAATTTCTTATTTGAGTACTTCTGTACTAGACTAGAGCTCTGGTCAAACAATATAGAAAAGTTAAGTATTAAGAGTCCGGGGCACCGAACTTCCAATACAATCGAAAATACCGAAATAAATCGTAATTCTAACACAATTTATGCTAAGTAAAATATTTTTCGGATTCCACTACCGTTAATCTAGGTAAATAGAAATCCGAATAATATGTAGAGGTACCTAATTATTTATATGATAGATAGATGGAGCTGTTAGTTACATTTTCCGCTCAAAGATGGCGACACAAGTTCGAAATAAACTACAGTTTATCAAAGGTTCGTTCATTGTGTACTACACACACTAAACAATATGTAGGTCCATCCAAACATTTAACCATAAAGTTCGTGTGTTGCTACTCTAGGCTGCTAGGGGAGGCAAGGCAAGCGAATAATCTAAGGGCCACTT
The DNA here is from genome assembly GCA_947256265.1 of Acronicta leporina. Taxonomy (NCBI): domain Eukaryota; kingdom Metazoa; phylum Arthropoda; class Insecta; order Lepidoptera; family Noctuidae; genus Acronicta; species Acronicta leporina. The sequence goes on along the minus strand of OX366532.1, from coordinate 11,013,106 downwards.
GCACCAACTTCTGAAATATGTTTAAATTGAATTTAAACACAAAATGACAATAGAAAATTGCGTCTAAAAAAGAAAATCCGTAGTTTGGAATTTGTACCTGGTTAATGGCAATAGGCTCGTCCCCTATTACATGGGATATAAACATACCGGCGAACTGTGGGTGTACATTAGTACGCCTCTGCCTAACCCTTCTGGGAATACAGGTATGAATGGTATGTTATGTTATGATTTTTAGAAGATACATACCTTCACGCCCGTATTCCTCAAGGTAGAGCCGTATTAACGACAACCACAATTTGCGCCGATGTTTAGGCCCCATGAGATAGGGGGATTCTATTGCTATTATACGAATCGCAGTCCGAGGTGCTACACAGAATTTCATTGATAAACTCAACAGTTTACTTTACCGAATCAAACCCAGGACGTCTAGCATAGCAGTCCTCCTGGGATCAGTAGGCTAATTAGGCAGTTTATTTTAAAGCTTATTCAGTAAAATAACAATAATAGGTGTGTATAAAGAACTATATATTAAGTAAGTATATGTAGAAGCCAAATAAAAGATTTCCTGAAAATTAATTTACAACAGGGTGCTATTTCACAAGGCCCCTAAGGCAAGACGGAGAACGTTTATTATCCACCATAATTACAAATCAAACTTCGGAGAAATTCAAGTTTTGAAAAATAATATAAAATCGACAACGTGAACTTTACTTTTTCCCGCTTAAACCGACGGAGAGCGTTCCGTCACGATGACTTTGACATTGACATTAACACAGGCATTACTTTTGACTTCTAATGACATCCTTTTGTCTATGATTATAAGAATGGATAAGAGAATGGACTGAGAAAGAAAACCCTGTGTGAAATTTGTCCACTCTAGAAAGAGCGAAAGAGATCGTGCGAGCTATACTTATCGTATACTCTTATCTATATTATCTTGTAGATCAACCGCTCTTGCAAGGTTGTGTGGATGTGGACTAGCAAAAACTGACTGCCCTATTCAAAACAGGTGGATGGATAAAATGTTGGGAATAAATTCCTAACATTGTATTCACCAAAGCGCCTAAGTAGTTATAAGTAAGTATTTTATTAAAATCAATGAGCTTTTTGTATTGCTTATTTTTGTGTTGTTTTTATGAATATTCATCAACCATTGAATGATTAAGCGCCTAAGTAGTTATAATTATTTAATTTAAATCAATGAGCTTTTTGTATTGCATATTTTTGTGTTGTTTTTATGAATATTTGATCGTATTTAATAATGTGTTGTGTTTATTATTATGTTCAACAGCTGTCGTGATATCTAATTTTATTTAATCTCTATGCACTATGTACTTATGTCTGAAAATAAATGCTCATAATTACTAAAAATTGAAGGCAAAGACAATTACTAGCTACACGGTCACTTCGTCTCTCTGCGAGCTGGATAGGGATTCAGTCCATTCTTTAAGTCGATGTTTCTAATATAGGTACTATGAATGCGATTGAAACCTCACGCAAAAGCTGGTAATGAATAAAAAGAATACAAATATCGATTATTTGAATGAATATTATTAAAGCGCGCTAGTACTCGTGTTATCGCGATAAATACGTGTTACTAACGACTTGAGATAATAAGTTCATACATAATTCTTCATTCACACTTCATTAATTTATACAGTTATCTTCTATGAGAGAAAAGGAAATAAATAATTAAAGAAATAATATCATCTACCTCAATTCTAGTGGTCCTTAAAGAGAATGCTAAAGGTCCTGGGTGGGATTTTTAGGTCGATCAGTGTCATTGGGTTTTTAAATAGAATACCCAGTAGAGAGAAGTAGAGTTTGAAATGTGCGCCCGGTTAATGGCAATAAGAATAGAATAGAATAGAATATTCTTTATTGTACACCAAAAACTTATGTCAAGTACAAGTTATTAATCATAAAATATGGTACAATGGCGGTCTTATCGCTAAAAGCGATAAGAAAAGCGAAAACCTTTGGATGGGCTCAAGAGAAAGGAAAGGCGAAAAATAGGTAGTCTGGCGTACACAAAAGAGAAATAATACACAAATTTCAAATATATCAAATACACATACATAATAAGCTCGCTCCCTAAACATACGGACGAGCCTATTGCCACCCCGCGGCCCCGGGGAGAAATCCTTAACTCCGAACTCCGAGAATTTCATAGAAAACTGTGGTAATCTGTGGAAACTGTATTTGGATATTGTTAAAACTATATTTCTAATACATATATCTGTTTATTTCCCAAATAAAGCAAAATAAAAAAAACCCTATCTTTAAACATGTACAGTAAAAATAAGCTGGAAATGGATCCAAGGACCAGGATTGTAAAACTTTGAGAATTTTAACTTTTTACGTAAATCATTATAGTATGTTAAGTAGCTTCTTCTTTGAATCTGTTAGTAGTTTGTATGCCTATGTCGGTGCAAGAAAGAAGAATGAAATAATATCTTTGTGAAATTTTTGCATTTTTCATGCTAAGATTATAAAGTTATTTTAGTGAAGGAAAAATTCGACTCGCAGGCAGGATAATCATGTTGGTTGACAGGCAACGTAACTTACTTTTCAATAGGTGACGTAAGTAAGACGTAAGTTCAGAATGTGAAGGCAAAGTTCGATCGACATGGCAGGTGGGACTCGTGGTGGCTAATAGTGGTCATAGCGTCTGGAGTAACCAGAAGACGCAGGTTCGAGTCCTGCTTAAGAGTCGAATTTTTTCTTCATTTAAGTAAAAAAGAATGAAATAATTTAAGTAATTGACAGAGCTTGGGCACCAATCAATACATAGGCATATCTAAAAGACACATACCGGTTACATAAAATTAAACCTCGGGAACACCATCATGAACATCAGCCGTACAGTCATGAATTTGAATAATATTACTACAAAAAGCCTTAACTGCAATTAAAGAATGAAAAAACAAATAAATTCGTAGACGACATTTTTTTTATGGGATAGGAGGACAAACGATCAGACATATCGCCTGATGGTAAGCGATTACCGCCACCCATGGACACCCGCAGCACCAGAGGAGTCTCAAGTGCGTTGCCCACCTCTCCCTGGTATCCTGACTCACTTGGCAAAACACAACGTAAGTAAGTGTTGTTTCACATCGCTTTTCTGTGAGGCCGTGGTATCACTCCAGTCGAGCCGGCCCATTCGTGCCGAAGCATGGCTCTCCCACGGTAATATATAGATAATTTACTTCAATCTACAAATCTTGTTAGCAACTAAGTATTTATAAGTTTTTATCAGTATAGTTAAACCTATGTTAAAGTTAAATGGTAGATATTGTTTTATCATTAAGAATAATCTTTCAATATTTCATTTTTATAAATTTATAACAGCATAATTTACCTTTGACCTACAAGCAAATCTGAAGCTGAAGAGTTTGTTTGTTTGTTTGCTTGTTTACTTGAACGCGCTAATCTCAGGAACTACTGGTCCGATTTGAAAAATTCTTTCAGTGTTAGATAGCCCATTTATTGAGGAAGGCTATAGGCTATAATATATCATCACGCTACGCGGACGAAGTCGCGGGCAGAAGCTAGCAATATAATATGCGGCTTCGCCCGCTTGAAGCTCAAAAACCAACAGTGATTGACTCCTTACTCTTCTTTGTATCTCTCTCTCTATACATTAGAGAGGTCAAGCTGTATCTCAGGTTCAGTTTAATAATTTGTGATATGAAGTATACTAGTTTTTAAGTTGAAGCACGTAATTTCTAACAGTAATAACAAAATTAAAATCTATTCAGTAGTTTTTGCGCCAACCCGTAACAAACAGACAAACAGACAAGAATTTAAAAAATTACATTTTTGGGTTCGGAAACGTTTAACTATATACCTAACCTAACCCACGTGTTTTTTTTTTAAATCTTCAATGAACAGACACGACATTTTTATAATAGTAGAGAAAAAATTTGAAGACGATTTTATACAAACTAGAAACTAAGTACCTACTTAGTAGGTAATTTAAAAAAAAATCTTTAAAATCATCTTAGGTTTCTAGTCAGTCGTCTATAATCGGGTCAAAAATATCGTAGGTCTTAATAGGTACCTATGTACAATAACTGATGTCGGGCGGGCTTTTTTTCGTAGGTAGGTACCTACCTACTAAATATCCTCATGGGTGGGCACCTGGGAGTCCCGGTATATATTTTCAATACACGCATCAACGGTAGGTACTTGGGTGAACTGAATCAGTGTAGGTACTAGGGTTGCCAACTTTTTGTCGGTCAAAAATAGTAGTTCTAAAATTATTACCCATAAAAATATAGTAGATAAATAAAATATGAAAAAAAAATAGTAGGTCCCAGTACGTAGGTAGGTATGTACTGAATATTTCGTTTTGTTTTACGCTCACACATTTAGAAGTGATATTATAGTTTAGAGTTTGATGCCTTTAAAATATAGTAGTTTCGCCTACTATATATTTTTTTCAGAAAAATAGTAGTCGGTCCTCTGATATAGTAGGATACTATATTATATAGTAGGGTTGGCAACCCTAGTAGGTACCTACCCATACGACGACAAATGCGAGTAGGTAACGATACGCGAGTAACGATGTAGGTATGTTTATGTTTATGACGCACGATCGCAGAAGAGTTGCCGAGGATTTGCCATTTCTTGGGGTTTATGGTCACGAGCATCGATATGGTTTACACTTACTAAAATTCGTACGAATAGGGGCAGTCGATTCAAATAAGAGAAAATTGTATAGTTCTTCGTAACTAGGTAACTTTTCCTAGGTACCTACATAACGTAACATCTTTTATAAATTACTTCATTGTTCTAGCTATTGGAAGGTACAAAGGTTAAAATGCTATTTTAAAAACTTTTGAAATCAGAAATAAATAAATAAATAACTAAATATTCTGGGACATTTTTACACAGCACCATCTAGTCCCAAACTAAGTAGAGCTTGTACTATGGGTACTAGACAATGGATATAATACATATATACTTTTTTTTGTAAATATACATACTTATAATTCATAAGAAACACCCAGACGAACACAAACACTTATATATTCATCACATAAATGTTTGTGTCCTGTGGGAATCGAACCCACGACCTCATGGTCAGCAGTCCGGTACTCGAACCACTAAACCACAGAGGTCGTCTTAAATAAAAAAATATTCTACGATTTTTGTACTTTTTTCTACTTTGACCAGAAAGGCCGCATTTAATGAATCATAAAAGCGTGATTACTATAAAAAAAAAGAAGTTGCTAGCGAATTCCATTAAACAATGAATTGATTCCCTTGAACAATAAACTGAGTACGTACGGTAATTGATAAAAAATAAAAAATATCAGTATATTCATTGACCCAATAGCAGTAGGTATAAGTCATAAAATAACAATTTTATGTCAATATATTTTGTTGCACTACGATAAATATTATTAAGTGCATACTAAGATAACGCGTACATTTAATTAATCGTAGTGTCTCTAAATTAGAATGTCTAGTCCAGGAAAAAAACTTACAACTTTGTCATTGATGGTGCATTGGTTCTTCGAACCATGTATCGTCATGTTCCATTATACCTACTATATGGCTAAAACACGAGGTCCACGTTTTTATGATCATACATTCGTATACCAGTTTTCGTTGCTGTCCGTACCGCTAGCACGTTAGGTCGAGCTTTTTTGAAGACGTAAAGTGGCCGCAGCAAGCAGTTCACATTGGGCGCGGGACTCAGTGCGCCATACTGAGTTCAGACTCAGTATCGCGCTAGTTGCCAACCGGGCCAGTCGTTTCATACCGCTCCACGAAGTCGGCCGAGCGCGCATCCGAATACGTTCACGATAAATCGCAGCCGGTAATTGACCAACATGTGATCGGCAAACACAAAATACCATAGAGTAATAACCTCAAAGTATTACCGAAAACTTTCTGCCGCTTTCACTATTTGAGGTTAGGATTTTTCCGGTTAACGTTTTTCCGAACAACTTTGCGCGTTCGAAAACCTTAGTTTCGCGATTTGGCAGCCGGTCCGGCGTTTTGCAATTGCATAACAATGCAGCGAAGGCCGGACCGCGTGGAAAAGTTGATTTTGTCATTTCGCACAGGTGAAAATTAGTGTTTAGTGCCTAGGTGGTCTGTTTCCACGCGGCGTGCGTACGTGATCGCTGATTTGAGACGATTTCAGTAATAACGACTTGTGCGCTGAGCTCGCCTGTTACGAAACGCTCGGGGCGAACAGTTTCTTACCGAAAAAACCTTTTTTTTTGGTCCATCTGACGACAGTTATCTCCTAATTGCTTGACAAAATCTCTTTTGGCACGAAGGCGCACTGTAAGTTTTCGCCTCAATATACCTACGTTGTACACGGCGGCGAACCAATTATTCGAGTAAACATTTACAGACTTACACGTTTTATCGCGTTCTTTATCGATTCTTTTAATTTTCTTATTGACAGTGTGGTTTATTTTTAATTTGTTTATTTTTTTCTCGCGTGACGCTACCGTCGTTTTTATCACTCTATGATATTTTGGTGCCGAAATTCAAAAAGTGTATTTTTAAGTGGTTAATGTGTTAGCTAATAATGTGCGTGATTTTCAGTTCGCAGAGAAACTTCGGTGGGAAATATTACTAGTATCAATTACCTTCCCTATGTGATGTCTATTTGCACCAATAATACGAGTGTTGAGTTGTTTGAGTTAAAGTTACAATAACCACAAGTGAACACGATCTGGTCGGTACGAAACTGTACGAAAGTGACACGCCACCGGGTCGTTGGGAAACTCACGCGGTTTTCAAAAACATCCTTTTGTGTGAACAAACGTATTTCGAAAGTGTGACTTCGATTTCAGGAGTAAAAAATAAAGTGTAACAGTTTTATGGTTAAAATTTTTCGAATGTGTAACATCTGTCGGCAGTGTGTAGAGATTTGAACAGGTGAGTTTTCGTTCTTAACCAATTTTATAATTAGTGTGTACCTACTGTGAATTAAAATTTTATGACTTAGGTACACTATATCGCTTTCGGCGCTCACCCAAATAAAAATAATTTTGTCTATTAAGTTTTTAGCGGTTCGTAAATGGTTTAAAGTGCAGGCTCACTGACAAAACAATATAAGTCGTAAAAAAAATATTTTGAGAAAAAGTATGAGTGGAGAGATAGTGAAAGTGAGATTGAGTGCATCTGTCGTCGCACTGAGAAATAGATTAATGTGTTTGTATTTATAGTCAGTTCATAGCTCATAAACGAACCTATATCTTCAACTAGTAGGTACAGGTACCTACCTAGGCGTTATTTTAGAAATGGTGCACTACTCAACATTTCGGAGTAAATTGGATAGAAACATATGTTTATACAAATGCACATTCTAGTTCATATCTTCACGACATAAATGTTGTACTTAGGTAGAGTTCAGCAAAAGTAAAACTTGAGACACTAATTACTGCATGCCTATCTTTGACGTGGGTACGTACCTACATCCCTATGTTGTAAGTGGCATAGGTATATACCTACCTACCTATTTTCTGTCAGCGGGTACAATTCTGCTGCTGATGATTTTCTTATTAAAAATATTAATTATCTTAGAGCTTCAAGCAATCCGCTTTTATGACCACTAAACCAATGCAACCGTATATCTAATAATAATTAGGTAGGTCCTTAGGTAGGTACCTAATAAGTATTTCCGTGTAAATATTACATTTTCTTGTCAAATGTAAGATATTAGTATTGTACAGAAATATGCGTGTTGAACACATCCGGCACAGTGGGTTAATCACCTCTGTACCTAGAAAAAAGTTTTTCCAAAAAAGAATACCAGAAAATATAAATATTGGTTGATTCAAAATGCTTCATTATCTATGTTTTTAGACAAGTAGGTAGGTACCTACTATATTTTTTTACGTTTCTGTAAAAGTTGAATAAGATATTATGCAGTGTAGGCTCGCCCAGTATTACGCTTAGAGAACCTTAATCACACGCGCGAACTGGGGATGCTCATAAGTTCAACTCAGACAATACTTTTAGTGACTGTAGGCGCGATGTTAAGTTATCATATTATTAATAAATAAAATCTCAGTTGCGGGTATCTACAAAATACAACATTTTCCTGCTACCATAGCAGCGGTTTCACTTTCGTTTGAACAGCTTATAATAAAATAAATACGTAAACAGGTAGATAGAACATTAATTTGCTGAAACACTTACTTTGAATAATTTATTAAGATTATCTACACTATTAAAAGTTCAGATACAAATTATGGTTACAATTTGATTTTCTAGAAAAAAAAAGAGGGTTGCAAATGTCCTTTATTCTAAAAGTATATTAGTAAAATGACGTTTTACTATACAAAAAATGCCTATGTTTCTTTTCAATGTCTAATCTATCTCTGTACCAAAATTCATAAAAATTGGTTCAGCAGTTTAGGAGTTCAAACGTAATAGACGGACAGAGTTACTTTCTTATTTATAATAATAGTATGTGTATACGAATTTAGGATAAAAGGCAGTGTATGAGATCGTCTCTGCACAAAATCTATTGAAGGAAGTCGATTACATAATGATGATCGATGGCGTTGGGCCAACAACCTGTCATTGCAGGTGATGCCTGAGTTCAATGCTTGAATTGCAATCCGCATTTAAACCCATAAATTCATAGTAATGTCATTCATACTCACATTTTGTTTAAAATGAATAATTTTTATAGGTAGCATATTCTTTTAATTTATATGTCTCAACAACCTATGTATTTGTGTGCATACCAAAAATATAAACTAGGTTTACGACATTAATCGCATAAAATTAAAATAAAAAAAAATACAAAGATAACGTTCGTAAAAATCTTAACTTGTGACATTTCTTAACGTATCCAATGGAATAAAAAAAAACTTATTTTAATAGCATATTTGGAACCAATGTGCATAATCCTTTGACAAAAACGCCATTTTATTATTACTTGGATGCTAATAATTTAACGATTGATGTGTTTTAGTTAAATTTTACACACTATTACGAAGCAATGGATGGATCCGGATTATTAAAGACTAACGATGTGCGATCTAACGTGGGTGGGTATCGATAAGATATTGAAGAAGTGCGGTTTTTTATCGCATCTTCCGGGTTCCGCGTACTTAAAAAAGGTGAAGAATTCTACATTTTATTCCATAAAAAGATTCCAAATCAAAAAGGTCTCAAACGTTTTTCGTTATTTAAATAAATATCCTCCTCCTTAAGAAATAGCAACAACATAAAAACTAAGTATTTCACAGTTATGCACCAAATTCTAGTCTTTTGTGTCTCTTTCAGTGTAAATAACGAGATAACACATGTATTGTACACGTGCATATTAATTTCACAAAACGTTTTGAGTCTCATACAATATCCAAGTTTACACACAGTCTGTTACGTAGCAATTTATACAATATTTAAGTAATAAAAATGCCAAATTATGTAAACGCAACTAGGTACATGCATTTGTATTCAGTTGTATGCGAGACAAAACAGCGTCTGCGGCCGTCTATAAAACAATGACCTCGTAATGAAAATTTTCTTCACAACTAAAAATAAATCGGCCATGATGAGTTTTTGTCACAAAGTTTAGAATCGCACGGAATTTTTTGTGTCGCTATCTCGATTCACGCCTACCGGTATCTTTGGCACTGATTTGATTACGACGATAAACCGAAGAAAGTATACAATGTACGATAGTGGCTGCGATATAAATTACTTATCTGTTGCCCCGTTTCGTGTTATCTGTACCGAAAAATGTGGCAGTAGCAGTCGTCTAGTTTGATTGATTAGTTTTAAAATGTGTTGCCGAAATTCCGGGATACTAAAAATGTAGATTTTTTTCTAATTTTTTTTATAAGTGAGCCCATTGGGCCACTTGTTAAATTTGACAGAACAGTTGTGGAACTCCATTGTGTTTAAAATATTACCTTGACCACTGATATTAAGACCCAGTTTCACCATACTATGTTTGTTAATTTAACAGCCTGTTAATATTTTAACACACTGTTAAGGTTTGTGAGTGTCCCACCACATGCTAATGGCTTGTTAAATTGCTTAATCAGCTGTTAAATCTAATCACTGCTCTGCGGGTCTGTTAAATTTTTAACACACTGTTACTATGACTTGTGTACTGTCAAAATCGTTTTAAAAGAACAAAGGAGACTCTTTCATGAAGGTCTGATTAAGGCGAATCATTTTATTTTGGATTGTTTTAGAAAATTTGGATGAATAGAGAACTAGCTTATTGCCATTAACCGGGCACAAATCCAAATTCTGAGCTGCTTCTGAGAATTTCATAGAAAAAACCAATAAGCCAACATTTTATTTGACCTGGGAATCGAAGTCATAACCTGTAGCATAGCGATCGTGCTTAGGACCTACTAGCTTAGCTCAACACTTAGGCTAAACAGGAAGTTTTTTGCGAAGGCCTATTGGTGTGTAGGATACTTATTATTTTTATAGTTTGGTAAAGATATAATCTATACTAATATATAAAGCTGAAGAGTTTGTTTGTTTGCTTGAACGCGCTAATCTCAGGAACTAATGGTCCGATTTGAAAATTCTTTCAGTGTTAGATAGCCCATTTATTGACGAAGGATATAGGCTATATATCATCACGCTACGCGGACGAAGTCGCGGGCAGAAGCTAGTTATTATATAAAATAAATAAAATTGCTTATGTTATTATCAGCCATTTTCGACTTTATTTCGAATTAATTTGGAGTAGATATTTCATTCTTCATTTTCTGTTATTTCGATTTTTCTTTTAGCTACTGTGTCATCGCTGCCTCAGTCTCACCATGTTTTTTCATGATTTGTCATCAATAAGTAATTCAGTTTGCTCTGCACCAATTCGTCATATATCGAAGTTTGAAATCTGATCTGAAAAAGGTGCAATAACATTTTACCTCAGTAATAAACACTGAAATAAAATAGTAATAAACATTTCGTTCATATAGATAACTCAAAATTAGTTCCTACCTGTTGAGAATATTATATTGTATATTATCCCCACATGATTGAATTGTTCCGTGACACTGAGTACCATGGCATTGAAAAAGCTCGAAGAAGTGATTGTGGTTTGCTCCAATCTTCGTTTTTATTTGCAGTTGCATCATATTTTATTCTTCATAACATCTTTGTAGACATACAAAAATTTAGTTCTCGTTTGAAGAAAAATTCAGCGTGAATGTTTTTTAGATATTTCTCATGGCGAGGGCTAAGGGTGAAGGTACTTTTCACAGAGATTATAATTTAAAAATATGAAAAAAATCCGCACAACAGAACACAAAAATGATTATTGACAATTTATTGTTGACGTTTTATCTATCAAAATTATAAATACCCCGGTTGCTTTTGAATTAGAGAAAAAGAACGATGTAATAAATTCGGCCGTATAACATTATTATACGACTAGTTACAATATTTGACATATCAGTATCATTGATATACGTTGCTATGACTTACTGTTTTGGTCGTATTAGAATGTGAGTGAATGCTTTGTGTATCATTCAATAAATGCTTGATTTAGTAACGCACTGTTACATTTTCGTGGTGGGACATATCTTATTTTAACAGCTTTGTTAATTTTAAATGCTGATTAGTTAATGCCTTGTTAAATAGAAATTGGTGAAACTGGGTCTAAATGTTTAAATATATTAAGTCCAATTTTATTCAAACAAAATACCTTGGTGTTTAAAATATAGAGTTCAGGGTTGTACAGAAAAGTGGGAGCGAAGAATGTAAATAATGAAAATTGAAACGAATTTTCGTACTTACAGTTTTAAGACCAAAAATATACCTACACCATTGACCATGTTAGTGAGAGTTAAAGGAGTTTAAATCAACTAATTACATAAATGCCGCTACTCAATTGACTGCCTCGTTAGTCCAGTGCTCCAATGCACGACTACTACGCTTGAGATCCTGGGATTGATTCCCAGGTCGAGCAAAGTGTTATTGGATTTTACTATGGAAGTCTAATATAGCCTTCTACCGTTATGCATCAAACAACTATAGATACTGTCTCATTTTGATTGACGCCATCATTCATCGAGGCAATAGAATTTTAATGATTGATTCAACAACTGAGATACGAATAGTAGAGCAAATATATGTTAAACTAGCTTCTGCCCGCGACTTCGTCCGCGTAGCGTGATGATATATAGCCTATGCCCTTTCTCAGTCTAAAGATTGTCTGTGCCAAATTTCATCAAAATCGGTTGAGAGGTTTAAGCGGGAAAGCGTAACAGACAGACAGACAGACAGAGTTACTTTCGCATTTATAATATTAGTAGGGATTACACAGACCATAACGCCTTTATTCCTCGAAGGGTTAGGCAGATGTTCATAGTTCGCCGTGTATAGTAAGTAACATGGATCCTCGGCATTATAAGGCTGCTTCAGCGCGACTCGGCTCGCCCTCTATTACATGAGACCTAAACATACCGGCGAACTGTGGGTGTCAATTAGTACGCCTCTGTCTAACCCTTCGGGGAATATAGGCGTGATTGTACGATGTATATTATATTGTTCTTTGGTATATCCATCTTGAAAGGGAGTTTTCACGGATAGATTCTTATCGGAGTGTAATGAAATCCTATCTATTAGCGCCCTTATCTGTCTGTCTGTCAATTGAGGAAATATGGGTTATGTTGTCCTAGGCTAGCCACCTATCTTCTTATCATCGCATAGCCGATAATTTCTTTCAAATCCTTAATAATTAAGATTACTATTCTGAGGATACAAACTACTTATTTAGCAAGCTGTAGGAAAAACAAAACTGACAGAAATTTTCTGTTCATATCTAATTACTAGCTGTGGGTGAATATTCGATCACGTGACGCGGGAGAGCCATGCTTCGGCACAAATGGGCCGTCTCGACTGGAGTGATACCACGGCCTGACAGAAAACCGGCGTGTTTAGCTGAGTGAGAAATCCTAATAACACTTTGCTCTACCTGGGAATCGAACTCGGGGCCTTAAGCATAGCAGTCGCCACTTAGGACCGCTAGACTATCTATTGAGGCAGTTATATTTTTTTGTGTCATCACATGAGGGGCTAAATTATCCAATTGATCAATTTCTCTGCAATAAATTCATATTTAGAACTCCTAGTACTTCCTAGACAATGTTCTAGTGTCGGTTATCGAAAGCGACTTTTAGCCCGGCAAAAGTTAATACTGGTTGCATATTCACAATTTACAGAGTTTAAAAATAAACAAATGACTACTAAAACAAATCACGTTTAAGTTATTTTTAGTTGTCAAAAGAACATTTGCATATTCTTAATGTCTATTTGCGCAATTTTACTGACCACCGAGTATCACACCACTCTAAGATTAAATTCAGTCGTTAGAGAATGATTGATAAACCCGACACGGAATCCATTCAAGTTTATAGTTAATGTGTGAGAACCATCGCCCAATATACCATTTAGTTATTTTAACCAACAAACGAATATATGGTTCTAAAATCAATAACGTGAAAACGAAAAGTCAATTAACCTTAATATTGAGAAGGGCGCTAAAATGCTGCTGAATGCTTGAGAAATTCGTGCTAAATAATTTAAGAAATATATGATCTAATAAATACATACATTGCAGTTAGGATTATTAAATATTCTGCCGCAAAGCAATCATGTTACCAAATTACTGGATAATTATATGAGAATTAAACAAGTAAGTTTTCAAGATAACAATATGGTAGTGATAATGCAGCTGTTGTTGGCTGCTGTTGCCGCTTATCATTAGGCGGCCTGTGAGACTGTCTGCTTGTTTGTCATCTTATAAAAATAAAAATAAAGAAACATACATTGTTGTTGGTAGGTATTTAGATTTCATCCATATATATGGCCTGCCATGCCATTAACCGGACGTGAATTCTTACTCTGCTACTGAGGACTGACGGTTGTAAATTAACTGCAAATAAAAAAAGAAATCTCCACACATATTAACACAGTCACTATAATAAAATGAGAAGAAAACTAAGAATCGCCCAGTATCAATTTAAAATAATAAACCGTAACAATATTAATACAGGTAAAATTCAATGGTGAATGACGTACTTAATTCTTCTCGGTAATGACTAGTTAAAGAAAACCGGTAATAGTCGCGTTGCAAAATTGTCTGGTGTGACTCGGCGCGTCACTAAAAATGGCTTCTGAGTTCATGGGTGTCATTAGCACCCATACGTCACTAAAAGTACCGTAAAAGGCCGTCAAGTCCTCATTTGCGTAACATTTTTTTCCAGTGCATGTGGCTTTTGAAGCTCTTTAGTGACTGTTAGAGCTTTACTTATGCATATTTGTACGCTAGATTTGAGCAGCAATGGAGCAATCGGCTTCTTCGCTGCGGATCAAGTTTTCAATAGTCTTTAAATCTAATATTAGTGCATATCACTAATATTATATTTAAAGACTCCTGAAGACTCGTAAAGTATACTGTATGGACGTTTATGAATTTGTCATAAACATCATTTTTTTTGTGTCCAATTATCTGGTGGGATTATGAATGCAAGTTCTCATTCGATTCTTGTAAGAATCGGATTTGTATTGGTTGTCATTGCTGTTTTTGAGTCATATATCGATTCAGAAGTTGGATCAGATTTAACGACATTTGCTTACATTGGCTTTTTGAATAAATGATTGGCGTTTGCGGCTTCTGTTGTACTTTTAGGTACAATAACACCTTGAATTGTGGGTAATCTTTCCTTAATTATAGACGAAAGTGAAGTATTATAAACTTGGCAATATTATTTATCTGTGGTATTGAAGCCAGTAGTTTAGGAGTCAACGTACTTTTTACACCACAATGTATTTTTATACCTCTACAATACACATTTCCCTTAGTTTTAATGACTTGTGTGGGATGACCAATTGATCCTTTTATGTTTTCTTTTGCATCCTGGACTATCGTAAAATCGTTTACGATTCTGTTTGCGTATGTAGGCAGGTCTTTACTTTTATTGCCACAATCTAGAAACTTTTATATGAGGTATGTTTTCTCACGCATTAATGCCCTTATTCAGAGAGCCGAGGTATTTTACCGTTTTGCGGTGTTGGTTTTAATCTTGCCGTGTTTACTCAAGATTCATGATTCTACATAATTACCGAGATAGAAAAAGGAAGCCAACTTCAAGCATTTTGTCGTATAAATTCCGAAACTATGATGGTCTGACACACCAACCAACTACAATAATGTAGTAATTATTATACATATATTTATTAAAGAATTGAGATTATAATAATGATATAACATTGGAGATTCATTGGACTGCGTGGCGTCAGTAATTTAAATAACAGTACCTATGTACATTATTTCATACTAATTTAACGAATTACATTTAACTATATTTGAAGTAGTTTAAAGATCTGCTTAGTTTGGGACTAGATGGTCCTGTGTAAAAATTGTCCCAGAATATTTATTTATTATTTATATATTTAAATAGGAATTATGATAAATGATATTTATTTCTGTTAATAGATCTTAAAAAGACACTTTTACAAGTTGTTTTACATTTTTTCTTATTTGATGGCGCCGGCATTTCCTATCTGACGACCTCTGAGAAGAAACGCCGAAACAAACTCAGAGAATCATTGTCTCTTTTAAAGTCCAGACAGTAGTAGTAGTATTATAGGATATGTGTTTTACGATGTAGGGCAAAATCTGAACAGGCCTTTGAAGAAAGAGCTATAGCAGTCTTGAGCTGACCTGTCCTAACTGACGGCACGCATGCACCAGTCATCGTGTAACTCAACCATTATTTAGGGAGCTCAACGACTCGCTGCACGGCTATACCAGATCAGCAGGGCATTTGCGGAGGCCAAATGAATTAGTAATAGCTTTTATTTAAAATTGTTTTAGAGGGGATTAAAATGTAGTACTTAATATAATTATAGGTATACACATACCACCTATATTCTTAAACACAGATGTTCGAACCTTGAGACGTCTCAAGGTTGCCTATAAATTTCCTTAATACCTTTTATACAGTAGGTACACTGTTTGTTCTTTTATTTGTTTGGTGAGCTAATTCGCTACGGTGTCGCGTATAAAGTGAATGTGCTTCTATGACCTATGTTCCTGAACCACAGTGCGACTCGGCTTATTTTGTTTTATTTCGTAAATCACGAATGACTGAAGTCACCTTAAGACGAAATATGTGGAGAGAAATTCATGGGCAGTATTTTTAGGTCGACTTTTTTTGCTCTTATATATAGACTCTTTGTATAGGAGAATCAAAAGAAGGATTGAAAGTTGTTATTATTGCATTATGTCCCATTTTAGGCTGAGGAATTCTGGACGTTAATTAAAATGCACGATGTTTAAATAAAGTCTATTAAACTCGAGAAGAAAGTTCTGTAGAGCATTTTACTAACATTTAAAAATATCAGACATCTAAAAACAATGATTTATTTAATTTTAAATATCTATTCTCTATCTCTATATCATTCTATAAAGTTGGATTCGCGCAGCGGCATCTTAGACACCAAAAAGTCGTAGAATGCGCTTGTACATCCGAAACTTGAGACAACAACATAGGAAAGTTACACAAATGACTGTTACTCGTATAAACTAAATAACCGGACCTGATGAAGGGCTCAGAATATACAGTTTAATTTAATGATATTTGGGAAAAATTTATAAGAGACACGTGCTTAGCGGTATAAAGTGGAACGAATAAATTTATTAGGCATTTACATTGATGTACGTAATTTGTATTCAATTTTCTAATAAATAATGAGTTTAATTAAAGTTTTTTTAATGTATTTGCTGACGACACTTAGATATTATATAAATTTTCGCAAACTGGGTGGTTTTAGTGGATAAATTCCCATACTCCCCGATTTAATCCTCAAAGTCTAGTCGTCTTTTGAATGTTTCCCCCTATAAACAAAAAAAGGTACTTTGGCACATTTGATTTGTCATTTTGATCGCCAACTTGACCGTAGCCAACGGGAAAGGAAATCTTTCTCTTTGTATATTATCTATTCTTTCTATATTACCTTTAAAGTATAAATAAATAAGAACATCAATAGAGATTTTTGTCCTAAGTGTTTAACTTAAAGTATATTTCCAAAGCCATACATGTTTTAAATTGATAGAACTCGTTTTTCTTCCGTTTTCACCAAGAAATTATAGTTCAACGAATTAATTGTTGAATAATTTTAGTTAATCAGATGTAGTTTATCTTGTACTGTGACCGGATACCGTTAAAATTGAAGATTGAACCGACCAGAACATATACGATTACTTGACCATTCCTTGATTGGAGAATTTCTACCTGTACCTACTTATAATGTTAAAGAAATAAAATCCAGCAGACAAATTCTTAAAAAAAATTGTTGAAAAAATAGTAAAGTCAAGTAAGTGAAGTTTTTAGAAAGTATGAAGGTAGTTAAAAGAAAGTTTGTACTGCCTACTCCAAATTTAATTTCCCCAAAAAGGTGTAAATTCAAATAGGTATAATATTTAAAATAAAAATGAAGGGCCAACATATTCGATTCCAAATAATGTGTCCATTGAATTCGTATTAAAATATGAAATTTGGAAACATAAAAGCGCGGTGCAGTGAATTTCTGATAAATATCGTCGATAAGCCGAAACATTTTGAGATTTCTGCTTCGATTTTCGCGTCAGTTGCCTTCAGGCGCATAAATTATTGTAAATTTTATTGTTTTAAAATTTATTGCATGAAGACTACAGAGATTTTTCGCTGTAATTTGTTTAAAATCATCCCAACATTTTTTTATAACTATTTTAGTCATTGGGTTGATTCTTTGGCATTTCACCTTACAATAATAATCCATAACGCCAGTATTTCCCGAAAGGTTAGGTAGAAGCGATTAATGTAGATACACCCACAGTTCGCTATATTTAGGTCCCATATAATAAGGGGCAAGCCTATTGCCATTAATTAACCGGGCACAAATCCTAAACTCCGAAACTGCTACTAAGAATGTCATAGAAAAATAACTAAACCGATAACACTTTGCTTGACCTAGGAATCGAACCCAGGACCCGTAGCGTCGCGCTCAAGACCACTTGGCTAATGAGCCTTACAATAATATCTTTTGCATTTACCAATAAATACATGGCAAGGCATTTATGCCTTATTGTAGAATGTGGCATTTTTGGTGAAATCACGGTCACGGCCAATAAATATCAAGCAATCCAATACGTTGGTCAAAATATTAACACTTCAAGCAATTAGGCACTGTTTTTCCACAACTCTAGTACCCAAATGTATTCAAAATTCGTTCATAAATTCTGTAAATGTCTTTTTAAGACCTTCCAACATACATCTTTTGCGAACACTACATAAATACATGCGTCAGTCATTAAATGAATGAAAAAATCCTCAGTCCAAATATTTTAAAAAGTCGAGCATCGACTTGCCGGACCGGCTCCTTGCAACTTATGTTCCGGTTTCTGTTCGCGTAATGCTCGTCACAAGTTGACCCCTAAAATGAGATCTCGTTACCGAAGGCTGACATTTTTGATTTCAATATTGAGTAAGTATCGTCGGAAACGGTATTTTTTGGACATGAATCATTATCTGTGGTAAAGACTTTGAACTGGATTCGATTTTCAAACTGGTGCTTGATAAATTTGAAATTGCGGCACGTATTTAATAAAAACGAAAACAAATTCATAATTGGAAATAGAACGTTGTCAAAGATGGAAATTCGTTCGCCATTAAAAAAAATGTGTTTGTTTTGCAAGCAATTCATTTTGGTACACAAGGTTACTTACAACACCGCTCTCAATCAGCCATCGTGTTTAACTAGTGACAACAGATCACAGTGGCGTGTATTTATAACTGTCTGTAAATAGTGCGTCTGATTGCTCCACTAATCACTATCACTTTCTGTACAATCATATAAGTAAAGATCTATACCCTGACTATACCTTTTACCACGTGGTTGACTAGGGATGGGATACCTTAGGTATAGTTTTACTACAAAACCGGTGATACAGCCAACCATTTTTTTTTATTATGGCGACACACTTTTTGTGTATTTGCCAGTGTCAAGTATTAGAGCAATCAAGTAATATTTCCCATCGTGGGATTATAATTATGGCACCACACTTTCTGTGTTCGCCAGTGTCAAGTATAAGTTGTTTAGTTGTTCAGTTTCTCCAATAAAACGGTAGAAACTTTATTGAGGCTTACATGGAGTTTAGGAGTGAACCCAAAAAGTCACGATGTTTAATTTTATATCATTTGCCTACACTTTCACACGTTCACGAACACTTAATGGTTAATTATCCACCGTAATTACACATCAGACTTCGGAGAAATTCAAGTTTTGAAAAATAATATAAAATCGACAACGTGCACTTTACATTTTCCCGCCTAAACTCCTCGCCAACCATAATTATAAATATTTTGTAAGACGTACTTTTGAGTGACATTACTTTTACATGTCCGTCAAAAAATATTGAACATAAACAATTTCTAGCCAATAGTGTACTTGCAGAAATTAAACCTACATGTCCGAGTCCTACATGTAATATACCGAGTTGTTAATTTGTTATTCAGTTGGAATTACTACTATGCAGTTAACTCATTGCTAGACGTAACTAACCTACAGATATGACAGTGGAATGTCACAGGAAACCACACAAAATACCTTTCAAACGCCACTGCCGTCAATAGTTTCAAATAAGATTGTTAGTAGATACTGTGAAATATTGTTAATTCCGAAGGTGGTATAATGTAATTAACTAATTTACAAGCTGTAAGCTCAGCTGCAATTATCAAAAACTTAACATAATTTGATGATTAAAATTTTACTAGGAAACCGTATTTTACAATCTACGTTCAGAAGAGATAACAAGTGTAGGTTACGTTGCGTAAACGTTGACGTCATAATTTGAATGCAACAGCATTGGATGGCATTTTTTAATGCTTTCGTGATTCGAACTAATAAAGCGTTATTAATATATTGTCGCCTAAGTCTTAGATGTTATAATATCGTACGTTACGATATTATTATAAGTATATATCTACGTAATATTTTATCTTTTTATTATAGGGAAACGACTCAAATGAAAAGTAAGGAAACCCTACTAATCACTACGCTTAATAAGATAAGATCTTTCAATATTAAATCTTTAACCGTACACGCAATATGACATAGCATAGAATAAATATATTTTAAGACAGGTATGCAAAGTGCGTATCATTGAAGTTGAAATTTCATGTTATCAGTGAGTTCAAATTATGTTGATGTGGAAAAATTATTCAGTGCGCACTGTTTGCTAATGATCCGACTAATATTATATGCGTAATGGATACCCTACGCGTCCAATATAACAATGTCTTCAGGATGCTGTTGCGACTCCCTCGGTTTTGCAGTGCATCAGAAATGTTAGCGGTGTCTCATACCGAAGGATTTCTGGCCATCATCCGCAAAAAAACCGCTTCTCTCCTAAAAAGAACAAGGGAGAGTCCGAACAGCATCATGAGGGCTATTGCGGCAGACACATCCTCTGCTATAATGAAGCAGTTTGTGCGAAGGCTGATCACTTAGCTGATAGTCTTAAAATGTACCTAATTAATTTATTTAATATTAAGTTACTAACATTAGTATTTTAAGTTTTAATTTGTGTTACTAACAAAATATGGATCTCGTAGTTATCTGAAATAAAGTGATTTATTATTATTATTATTATATTATAAATGCGAAAGTTTGTGAGGATGGATGGATGGATGTTTGTTACTCTTTCACGCCAGAACGGCTGAACGGATCTGGATAAAATTTGGCACAGAGATAGATTATAGTCTGGAATAACAGATGGGCTACTTTTTATCTGAAGTCCACGCAGACCAAGTCGCGGTCAGAAGCTAGTATATCATAAGTTTATTTATGTTGCAATACATAGTCGAGAACTGTGGAAGAAGGATTTAGACTGATATTTAGCGAAGAGCGTATACATCCTTAAGCTTCCTTAATATGTCAAATTTCAATATTCAGTGTCATAGTAGGATGAATCACATAGTAGGTGTAGTGTCATAGTAGGTGTTCTCTGGAGTACCTACAGATGTTTAAATTTTCTGCCAAGGCGGTGCAGTTTTTTAGGAAAAACCTTTCCTGTTTAAAGTGTATTAGCATTTTTACTTTCCTACTGTAAAAAAAGAGGCTCTGGTGTAGAAAATAAACGGTTTTCCTTTATTTTCATAAATAAACTAAACCTAAAATCAACTCTCCTTACACATAACAACTGTCTTGTGTCTTTGTGAGTCTTTCTGTGACCTTCGCAAACATTCCGCCGATCTGGTATCGTCATGTGACAGGTTCTTGAGCTCCCTATGCCATGGATTAGTCCACTCAAAGCCGCTATGGACATTTCTTCAAACTGCTATTGAAAGTTCCTGACTTGACATGCTAAAAATACGACAATTCCCATTCTCTTTAGAAACAGAAATCGAACATAATTTATCAGTAACAATGCTAAAACACGGCAAGTGAAGTTGTCTCCAACACTGGACAAGTTTCCCATGATCTTTAGTCCACGATTTGTCCGACAATATCTAACTAACGGCACCGCTAAACACATGCATCTGTCCACAGCTACATTGAATTCAATGGACTTTCTATGGTGCAAGCCATAGGTTATGGGAACAAGTGTAGCCAGGCGGAGACAGCTTTGTGGACATGGGTATTGAATGAGAAATTTATGGGATTGTATGTTTTGACCCTTTATAGCAGAAGCTTGTGGTAGAACAGATGTTGTTTTTGCACTAAGTTAACAATTTTAGCTAAAATTTGGCGACTTTTTGGTGATTTAGCGAAACCGGTAACTATATGGATATAGATACCATCACGCTTATACTCTTTGTAGGGGTTAAGCAGAGGTGAATTATCCAGTGTATTTAGATCCTACATATGTAGGGGCCTATTGCGATTATACGGGCACAAATCCAAACTCCAAGCTGCTATTTGAGAACACGATTTCATAGGAAATTCTTTGCTCGACCTGGGAATTGAAAACAGGACCTAGACACTAAGAGGCAGTTTATACCGAACAAGATTATCTGGATGTGGTCATAAATATTGGTATGATATTATGTTACTGGTGGATTCCTTCCTTGCTTCCTTAATTTACATCCTGAAATTGGGCTTAATAAAGTGTGCACTTTAAAAATTGTATTCAAAATCCAGCCACAAAGTCCTATGGAATTGTTTATTTGTCTTCGGAATCCAGCGCTTGTATTAATGTATGCTAACAATAAAATATACAAACGTTTTAGTAAGATCAAATCGATTTTATGCAATACTAGCTTCTGCAAGCTCTTCAAAATTGGGTCCAGCTATGGGCCTATATGTTATTCCAGACTATAATCTATCTCTGTGCCAAATTTTATCCAGATCCGTTCAGCCATTCTGGCGTGAAAGGTAAGGGTGCCTTTTTTAAATGCTTACTAACAATACTTGTATTTTTGTTAACCCCTCGTGGTAAGCTAAATGCTAGTGTACTACATTACATTACATACTACAAGTGGGTTCTTTAAATGGATTCATGTGAAAATTCTCATGGATTCTTATGGACAATCGCGATGTAATATGTGAAAAGATTAGAGTAAATATTTAAGTATTGGTAGGTAGATGATGAAGATTACAAGGAAAATTAATACATTTTTATTCGCTCTTGCCAGCAATGGAAAATTTGTAACGGCTATTGCATTTTAATCGTAAGTAAGTAGTAAGTACACTATTTAATTTGTTAAAATAATAACTATACTTGACGTTACACTGTCATTTATTCAAATCTATAACAACGTAATTTCTCGTCATAAAGTCCCGTTTACATCCGGAATGGGGAATCTTAAAATACATATACTTGTACACATGCTTCCCGTAGTAAAGTAGTAGACACGACTCTGTTTACTTGAGATAATGAGTAAATACATGTAAACTTGTGACAAGTGCAACTGTGTGCGGTATGTGTTAGCGACCGGCCGGCGTGCGAGTGCGCCATTATTCAATTGTTATGTAAGGCGACGACCTAAAATGGAATCGGACTGCAAGTGGATGGGGTGCGTGTTAGTGTGAGCGATGAGCGGAGATGCAATTTTTCAGAAATAAAATGTTCATTTTAAAACATTGCCCCACACTAGGATTTTCTCCTGTATCGTGGGTGGGCTTACAAACACAAATTCTCACATTTAACAAACGCCCAGACCCGGAACAACTACCCGTTGATCATACAAATATTTCCGTATGGGGATCGAACCCACAACACGTGACGCTGAAGCCGATTGCTCAGTCGCTACGCAAAACGTGTCGTTAAATTTTGAATTTGAAGTTAATATTTTCGATACTAACTGTTTGGAAGGTCAATAGTCAGCAACAGGTTAGTGACCTTAGCTGATTCAAATTCAGATAAAAATTAAATATGTTCACGTCATCACGTATCATCAAGACTATACCGTCCTACATGATTAGGCTACATACAATCCATCATGCTGGACTAGAAAATCTCTCAGGCATGTCTTCTTTTAATCACGTTATGAGCTTTGGTAATTATGTTTTTATTTTTTTATGATTATTTAGTTTACCAATTCACTATTATAATGTTCAATATTCACGTAATTGTCAACTAGTAGGTATTAAAAACAAAAGGTAAAATAAAGAATCCCAGTATTTAAATCTATGAACCGCTGACACTTTGGCCTTACCTAGATCCGCTAACGACAACTCTCCGCTAAATCTGAAAGTGTGTCTTAGACAACGCGCACGTAATTATGTATTTCAAGGATGAACTATGCATAGATATTTATTTACACAAACGATCAGATGATAGCAGTAGTAGTATGCTCTGCGCCAGAGGGGAAATACTTTTTGAAATACAGAATTTATGCTTTCGTTTGACAACAAACTTAGTCTTTCCAGACTAAGACCATTTTGATTAAAAGTAAAACCTTTTACTATATAGTAAGTTTATATAACGCGAGGTCCACTTATTCTGGATTTGTATAACAATAGCCGTGTACATAGAAAAAAAATATAAAGGTCAATATTGACTTGTGTAAAATAACGATTTAAAATGTAGTGGGACTTTAATTGCGTCGGACTTCTAAGAGTTGGGCAAATGCATGCAGAGTGTAAATAAAACAAATATGTCTATTAAAAGGTACTTTTTAGCACAATGCAATAATGCGTAAGTCAAGTCCTAAGCATAACCCACGTGTTACAATTCTAATGCGTAGAGGTTATCGCTTGACCTAGCACAAGGTCGTACAATATAACCCTTCACAATGCGTTGACAATCTGCAATACATATAGTAACAATGCATATAAGACCATTTGCAATACTTTACAAATTTAATGGGACATATTTTTTTAATTTTTATCGCGTACCATATTTGGATACAGTACCTAGTTTAAAGCAAATTTATTCAAAATATGAATCTTTTACCAACATTCTCAATTATGTGCAATAAAATTGTGCACGTGCAGTCCCCAATGTCGACGTCACTAGTAATCGTTCGTTATCCATGAATAAAATTAATGCCAGACTGTTTTTATAAATATGTTTGTTATTAACTCCGTAACAATTGAATAGAATGTGATAGGATTTTTCCTTCGAAACGTAAATTTAATAGTGTATTTCATCCCGGAAATCCGTACATAGTCATGTAGAAAATTGTATGAGCCAAGCATGTAGAGGTAGGCAACATAGGTACCTTTAATAAAAAAACACTTATAAAGTTTAATGAGCTAGCTTCGTAATTAATAGTGCATTGTTTACTTCATTTACCTAAAGAGATAAAAGGTGCATTGCCCGAGGTGAAGGCAAATTTCGTAAGAATATTATAATATTCTTACGAAACGATATTTCAACGATAATTCTTACGAACTGATATTTTTCTTAGTATTTAACTGATCATTGCCCATCGGAACCTAGCATGTTTTGCAACAAATTGATATAACTATTAGCCATCTTTATTTTCTTTTCCTATATGATGGTTAAGGGGCTCATGGTTAACTTTTTTCTAATGATATGATGTAATGACCGATCACGATTTACGATTTGATTTGGGAGAGCCATGCTGCAGAATGGGCCGGCTCGACCGAAATGATACTACTACCTCACTGAAAACCAGCGTTAAACAACAGTTACGTTGTGCTTCGCCGAGTGAGTGAGAATACCGGAGCAAACCCTTCTAAAAGGCGGGCAACGCACTTGCGACTCACGTGGTGTTGCGGGTGTCCATGGGCGACGGTAATTGCTTATCATCCGGTGGTGTCTGATCGATTGTCCTCATAGGCCATAAAAAAATTACAAGCCAATGGGCTTCCTGATGGTAAGAGGCAATCTATAGTCGTCAGCTTAACTAGTGTAGCTGCTAGATTTTTCTTCTTCTCAGCCGATTCGCTCTTGGCAGAGCGGTCGTGGCCGTCATGTAGATGTGTCATTTGGGGGCAGATGTTATTCGCCTCACGATGTCCCGCCAACTCGCTCTGTTGGCCGTCATCCTGGTACACTCACTTATGGGGCCACCAACTGCCTTCTTGATTTGGTCAGTCCATCGCTAGACTGTTACTGTATATGTACTAGTGAAATCTCTAGATTAGCTCGTTGTCTTCTCGTAATAGCACATCATTGCTCAGCTGCAGAATATAAACTCTAGCAGCGGACTGCTACAACCTTAAAAACTCTTGAAGAAAGTGAACTTTATTATCAGATTTCACGGTCCTTCGATGGATGACCGTTGATATATTCTTAAGCGTGTCTAAGCACGGCTGTTTCCGCTTCATAAAGTGATACAGGTCAATCATCTGCCTTAAAACATTCGCCTACGATTAGAATATATTTGTTTCATTTTCGTGTATATTTCATTCATCGTAGTTGGAATTTGGGGACAGAGGGCTGTCGATCCGTAAAAAAGTTTTTTGTTTTCGAAAATACATCTCCACACTGTAGGCCGAGTCTAGGCTTTTTCCTTTTATGGCTGCAAATCAGGTTTGTTACGGATATGAAATATAAAAAATATCTGTACACGGATGCAGATATATTAATTTTATTATTGTATAGGTTACGGTTACGGATATGAAATTATTTCGGATTATCCGATTATTTCGGATAGTTTCGGATAATCGAATTAATTATTAATTTCGATTACTTATCGATATTATTAGATTATTTAGAAATTGTTAAAGACAAATACAATATATTTACTTCGACCCTATTTATTTGAAACATTTTCATCGGATACTGTTATGGTTCCGGATATATTTTTATTTCGGATATTCGATAGTTTCGGACTTCGGTTTTGGTTACGGAGCTTGATAAAATCCCTATCGTAAACATCATATTTTTAATTTAACCAAGCCAGTATATAGAATAAATCTTTTGTTCAATATCACAATCTCTTTAAAATAACAATATGATTCTATAATGTCCTTAATTCTGGCTAAAACGAATATCGTAGAACATTTAAGTAGTTAAGTACCTAAACATTTGGCCTACAAACCTTTCGCTTATCTTTGCAAAGTGTATTACATCACGTTATCTAGATATTTCGTTGTTACTAGTACTGGACCATATTCACATGTGACTAGAGAACGGTAGGACATTCTAAATTTGTGAGTACTTAGGGCTGGCGATTAGTCTGTAACCCACAGCGGTATTTGAAGGGTTAGGTTTTAATTGAAAGCATAATTATTTCAAAATCGAATTAAAAGAAATAAACGTTAAATTTTATTATTTTTAATTTTTCACTTTCACATAATGAAATATCAATATTTATGTGCACAGGAAAATTTACTAAATAATAATAATTAATTCTATTTTAGAACTTTATAGAGGAAGATGGAATTAGATTTCTAGATAGAGATAGTATCTCATACCTAATAAAGTAATAACGTATTTCGGGAAATACCGGTAGGTATTTGTTTTCATCATCATTAAGATAACTTGTTTGCTTATCAGCAGACCTGATGAAATGAACTTAAAATAACATAAGATAGGTTATGTTTATGTTTTGAATTAATGATGTTATATAAAATAATTCTCATCGGCTTAGTGATTCAAGTGCTAAAAATTGTTTTTGCGATTATTGAATTTTTCTCATAAGTAGGTATATATTTTTCAGAAAATACAACTGAAAATACCAACCCTAAACGCAGCGGTTAGCCAGTGGCCTGCTTGGCATACTATGGCGGCCAAACTGAGCTCCCGCCGCGTCGCCCAGTCAAAAAACGCATAATATGTAACTGTTTGTTGCATTGCCTTAGATAATAGACTAACGGACGTAGTTTGACGCACTATATATTATGACGAGGTGCTTCAAGACGTTTATCTTCGTTTTACGATTGTGTTTGTTGGTACTTTAGATTTTAATCGGCAGCGGATTATAAAAGAGCTTTTGTTTGTATGCGTAGATAATTTTCGCAGATGTCATCATCTATTTACTCTACATATTTAAATTGTATGTAATAAACGTACGACGCATTGCAGAACTGACAACATACTAAGTTCCTGAAAGGAAAAATAAGCCGAAGATGTGTACTAATCAAATTAATTATAATTTATTATTAATTATATTATGATTAAGTAATTATCAACTTAATATTACTTTGGAAAAAAATGTTCACAATTGAAGCAGAATTTGGCAGATATAGCAATAGCCCAAGTGGGTTAAAATTTGTACATTCATGGACACACGGCTACACATCGTGATTCTACATTACCAGTATAAAATGACCTCTCCTTGTACGAAAACCTTATACAATGCGAAAGTACCTTGTGTCCAGGATTATTATGAATAATCCAAAATTACCACTTTACCCACAACAGGAACGCATATAAAATACACTCGTATGTTTCCAAAGATTCAAATGTCTAGATTGGATTGAACATTGAAAATTTAAGGCAGCGTCAAGCGTGAACCATAATAATACAAAGTAAATCGCAGTTCTGATACATACGTAATGTATAATACCATACATAATTCAACGAAAATGTCTGTCTCCAATTCAAATAAATATTCCATGTCGATGTTGTAATAAAAAAGGATGAACAGCTTATAGACAACTTCACTTACCGCAATTTTAACATGCCGTCGAAAAAATCTCTTAGGCACTTTTCCTTTCGATATTTTCCTGCACCGTTTAAGCGCGTTTTCTATCTATAATATATAACATACCATCACACCTGTTCCCCGAAGAGTGCAGAGAGTCTAATAGACACCCACAGTTCGCCGGTACATATATTAAAACAAAGTCCCCCAAACAAGTCCCTGTTCGAGATAAACTCGAAAACTGCTGAACCTATTTTCACACGGGTTTTACAAATAAACGTAGTGATTCATGAGGAAGGTGTTAAGTTATTTAATATCACGCTACGACTTTTAGGAGCAGGGCAACGTAGGTGAAACCGCGAGTAGCTAGTACTTAATATAATAAAATAATGTTCAAAATTTATACCCAACATTTATAGTTTCTCAATCTGAAAATGTCTACTTCGTTTCGCGTGATTTTGCTACACGCGTACAAATATAATCTAGACACAAGCCGGTACCATTTATTTTTGTCCCACATATTTATATTCTAGCTCGGAAACTATTCAGAGATATATCTCAACAAAGAGGTTGTCTAACAAGACAGCTGGCGCGGTCCGGTTACGTTTGATCAAACATCAATTATCGTTTAATTGAGGCTTAAGCTAGTAATAAGCGAGTGTGACAGGCGGGTGTTAATAGTTACTTTTAAGGACTCACAACTTTGTAACGTTTATTTTTTTTGGTCGGATATTGGTCATTTTGTCGAGTAAATTTTACTTAATCGGACATGGTTGCAGATCTCCTCTTACCAGGGAAAAACAAGCAAAATAATTCTTTTTTAGTTTTTTTTCCACAGCCCCTATTTGTTGTTATGTAGACATGACACCTTAACATACATGCGCACTGTGGATATATAATATCCTTTAGTACACCTCTTTCTTATAATTCAGGCATGATGGTAGGTATCTATACTTCTTCTCTGGGAGGCGCCAAAGGCAAAGCACAGGAGGGGCACCGGTGCGTTCATTAGAGATCTCGGAGCCCTCTCCACAATGTGCTATAGACGGCCGTGTGTTTTTAGTCGGTAGAAGTCCGACATAGCACCCCGCCTTTCCTTCCGATAGACGGTGGGCATCCATGAGGATTTTCACACGCCTAAAAAAAAGGTATCTATACTTCTATACATCTATACATAATATATAAAGCTGAAGAGTTTGTTTGTTTACTTGAACGCGCTAATCTCAGGAACTACTGGTCCGATTTGAAAAAATCTTTCAGTGTTAGATAGCCTGTTTATTGAGGAAGGCTATAGGCTATATCATCACGCTAAGACTAAGTAACTATTCCACGCGGACAAATTCGCAGGCGGAAGCTAGTGGTTATATACATTTTTTAAGTTTGCTACTGGTCTCTGAGACATGTTAGCGGTCTGGGTGTGGTCCCATCCACACCCAGACGCGGCGGCGCAGTAACAACTATTTAATGGTACAAGGGACCGACAGAACATAACACACGTCGACACGGTTTTCATTTCTATTTTATAGTCAGCGATGCTTGTGGTCGGTTAGACCGTGTTTTTGGAGAAACTTTGACCTCTGTGGTACATGATCAAGCTTGTTTGATATCAAGGGCAAGTTGTGGTTGTAATAAAGTTCTCGCTAGACATAATTAAGCGTCGGTAGCCTAATGGCTAGGGCGTCGGACTTGCGATCATGAGGTTGCCGGTTCGAACCCCACCCATTGCACTACCGACGTGAACCCACTCGTAACACAAGCAATCTAGCTTAGCACGAGGGGTTAACAAGAATACTAGTAATGTGCGACCCGCATTGCTAGTAAGCTTTTTTAAAAAAAAAAAAAAATTTGCTCAGACACCACGTTGATGCTTGTAGCGGTCTAAATTCACATCAGAGCCACACTATTTTGACACATATAAAGAAAGAAGTACGTAGATTTATTTTATAATACGTTTGGCGTAGCGGCTGAGCGATCAGCTTCTGCGATATGTATTGTGAGTTCGATCCCCACAACAAGCAAATATTTGTATGACCTACAGATATTTGTTCCGGGCCTGGGTGTTTGTGTTTGGAAACACACCCACAATACCGGAAAGGAAACCCGGAATAATAATAATAAACAATAATAATATCCGAAAAAAAAAAAACATAACATCACGCCTGTATTCCCCGAAGGATTAGGCAGAGGCGTACTAATTTACACCCACAGTTCACCGGTATGTTTCCCATGTAATAGGGGGCGAGCCTATTAAGTACCATTAACCGGGCACAAATTCCTAACTCCGAACTGCTACTGGGAATTTCATAGAAAAAACTAATAACACTTTGCTCGACCTGGGAATCGAACCCAGGACCTCTAGCGTAGCAGTCGCGCTCAGAACCACTTGGCTAATGAGGATAATATTATTAGATAATAATAATATCCGAAAATTGAAATTAAATCCGAAAATTTTGCATAGGTTACCCATAACGGTGACAAATGAGAGTCACCGTTATATCTATACAAACCGAGTAAGTGGAGCTTAATTTAGCAGAACAATCGATCCACGTGGTTCTTATTAGAGCAAGCCTCTCAATATTCCGTATCAAGTATCATGTTACAAAACGATAGTACTTTTTTTAACCCGCTAAGATATAACGTAAAACGGAACTTGAATAAGGATAGCAGTACACTGCAATATCTAGACCAATTTAACGGACTATCTAGATCTGTGAAGCTTAAAGGTCCGCTTCCAGTTTCTGACGCGCGATTTTTTATAGAGTATCTGAGTATCTTTCATTTTCACTTTCACTTAGCTGTTTGGACTTCTTCAGCTAAAGTTCCCAGTGCCACTATATTTGAACAAGCACTGGTAGGCTGAACTAGTCAGACTTCATATATCTAACTATTCAAACAGGCTAGTGTGATATGACAAACAAACACTGAAAAAAGTTTGGTTTTAAAAGCTTTTGAAGAGCTTTGAAGCTTAGCGTGGCAGTGGATTTGCACCTTAATTTTCCGTCTTAATAAAAAAACAATAAAAAAGTAAGAGCCTACATTTCACCGTCCGCAAAAACCTGAAGCGAAAAGTGATTGTTATGCCAGATGCCTTAAGTAATTAAGTTTCAATACATTTTAACGTTATCACGATCGTGGTTTTATTTTCGAAACCAATATTTGAATTTTAACCGCTCAGCTCATGTTAAATGTTTCACTATAATCAGCTAGATAATTATGTAAGTCGTAACTGCGGTATATGACAGTTAAACTCAGTCATTTTTTATATTAGGTTTTTTTGTAATATTATATTAAATAAAATGATCATGTTATAATTCTAAATGGCTATAGGAAGTAAAGAATGATAAAACCATCGCACGTATTCCTAAATGATATCCGTATACAGGGTTGTCAAATTAAGTTACAACTAAAAATTATTTCTACTATATACTGATCAAGATTTATTGTGATTTATGCTCAAGCATTTATTTCAATTATGTGCTCAAGATATACATGTGTATTGTTAGATGATTTTTTCTGCGCATTTCCCAGAAATCTGTGTAATCTAGCAGAAAATGTCAAACGAAATTGCGATAATCAAACTAAATTGCTGTTGAAATAGCAAAATATACAACTTTTACAATTGAATTGAATGTTTGACTGTCAACATCGTAGCATAGATTAATGACCAAAACGTAGAATGCACAAGAAAGAAAACACTATGCAACAAAGATAATAAATCATCCTACTTTTTTTTTTAAGTTTTGCTTTTCATCACTATTTTTCTGCCATTGTCAAGCAGTCCGCGTCGAATAATGAACCTCATTTCCTAGCCAGAATATAACAAGTAGCAACCCTGAGAATGATATGCAATGCCAAATTTCGAAGAATGCTTGTGCCATTTTTTTTCATTACATATTTGTACGTGATCAAAATTTAATTAATGTGTTTCTAATTAATTTTTGAACGTTCATGTAGCTTGAAACGAATCTTAGAACATAATACGTTATGATGTCATTCTGCCTATCATAAAAAAACTTTAATTAGAATCTAATAAAAGTTAATTAAAAAAGTTTCTCAATTAATTCTGCAAACAGTACAAATCTTAAAAGGTTTTTTCTATCCCGGATATTTTATCATTCTGTTGCTGTGTAAATGACTAATTAAAGACAATGAATCCCTTAAATTAAGATATTATCGTTTTTTTAGGCGTCAAATCCATTTTACGCCATAGCGAAACAGTTGCAAATCTCTCGTCGAGCTCATCTAATCTCTACTACTTACTATAAAATTGTAAAAAAGCTGTGTCTGTACATTGAAGATATTAAAAAAAAAACAAGTGGGTTAGGGTATATAAAAGTCTCAGAACCCAAAAATGAGATTTTTAAAATTCTTGTCTGTTTGTATGTTTGTTACGGGTTGGCGCAAAAACTACTGAATAGATTTTAATTTTGTTATCACTGTTAGAAAGTATGTGCTCCCAATTAAAAACTGGTATACTTCTTATCTCAAATAATTAAAGGAAACCTGAGATTCAGCTTGACCTCTCTAATGTATAGAGACCCATACAAAGCAGAGATCATCACTGTTGGTTTTTGAGCTTCAAGTGAGCGAAGCTGCGGGCATAGGCTAGTCAATATATAAGACTATTTTAACTGTCATACGCGACAGAGTGCTATCAAAATAATTTAACTGTTACGTTACAATATGGCTAATATTGTTGAAGCGTGATTCACAAATGGCACCGTGTAATCAAACATTTTTTAATTAATTTCCATTACAAACGTAATACCACAATAAATCGTAATTCAAACACAATGTAATCAAAGTGTGTTATTACTCGGATTTCAATCCCGTTAATCTAGGTTCCTGCTATACCATTTCATTCAAAATACTTGACTGAACCTTACAGAACCTTTACAGCTTCCATGGTCACGAGTAGTCTGAAGTGTTGGACATCATAATGTTAAAATTACTAACCGCTGCCTTACATTTTTGTTAATTATTAGCATTCGGATTCAGATTCAAGCGACAGGCATGCTGATATAAACTACAGGGCCATGACTAATTTTAGCATTTTTGTCACATTCGCTGTACCACAAAATTGAAATACAAAGACATGAATCAGAATTTCTATACAGATTCTTCCACATCTAACCGGCTAGACTACGGCTGCCTATACGTATACATGTTTACAGCAAACAAAAATAGTAATCAGATGTTTGTGCCACGGCTAATTGCCAACGTCTGAGTAACGGGACGTCTGACGTGACCCCGTGGACAACCGAGACATGTAGAAAGTGATGCCATTCTTATCCGTTGCCCTAGACAATAAAGAAAGAAAGATATTATTTATATTTTGTATACAAGAAAACACGTAAATTACAAAAAAAACATAAACTCATGAGAGGCCAAAATACGGTGCCAATCTCAGCTGATACTACAGCTGTTTAGTTACTGCAGCGGTGATTTCCAGAAAGGCCCAAAGTAGGTATGTAATCAGGGATGCCGAGGACACACGCATACAGTATTATGAAGTCCAAGCAAGGGCACCACTTATTGTCGCCAACGAGTTATTTTTTAAAGTATTACCTAGATTGATTTAAGAAATGTTGAATACCATAAGATAATGAATGACAGTGAAATAACATTCACATTAGTTGATGTGAAAACTTTCATAATTGCCTAAAATAATGAGTGGTATTCTGACGCAGTTACCTACTACATAGGTATATCTATGAGGGTATGAATTTTTTCAAAGCGATCTTGATGTAGTTTGTGCATTCTTTGTTCGATATAAAAATGAAGGTACGATAATTAAATAAACTTTTCAAAAAATGCACATATATAAGCACTTAGAAAAGGCAAGATCTATACATCTCCATAAAATACAAGGGATGCCTTTCTTTCTTCTTTAGCCTTTGTCGTAATGGCATCTTTTTTCTTGAGTTTTATGAAGATACCGTATAGATTCACACACTGCTCAAGGACAGTTATTTTCATAAGTCATAATCCAACAAAGGTTTCAATCAAAAGAGTCAATAGATACAAAGTTCACGGTAAGCAGTTGGCCAATATAATGAAGATAAACGAAACCGCTAAGCTGAATCTAAATATACATAAACTCGTCAATATTGAATTTGCAAACAGGTTTTCAATACACGACATTTATTTTTTACACACATCGACGGACCTTGCAATTAAAAACGGCAATGTATATGACACACGTCCTGTAGTAGCTTGCAGACTTACGGTAGACGAATCACATGGTGAGAATAACGGTCGAGGAGTTGGAGGTATTGTCAGAACCGGTTTAGTTTTTAGGCTTAGCGAAATTGATTAAAAGAAATCTGTTGCTAGGTAAAAGATTGATGATGAGGATGATGAAAATGTATGAGATATTTGCATGGGAATAGAGAATATGGGAAGAACAGCAAAGTAATACATGGGACACTGAAGGGTACTACAAGGTACTTAGTCGAATCTTTCTATAGCATTACAATAAAATAAGCTCATAACTTACTAGTGTGAGTGAAGAGGTCAGTAGGAAGTCACGTAATTTTAATCGTTTAATTAAAAGTTTAATCGTTATTTATCACTTTATGAATTAAGAGGTAACTAGTTTTATTAGTTATCTGGGACCATAGACAAAATGTATGAAGATGACATTTTTGCGCGCATTTGTGTGTAATTTGCATATATTGAGTGTTCTATTCTATTCTATTAGTGTTCATGCTACTGATCTAGAGGGAATGTACTATCATTTTTATTTAGATTTACAAAAACTATTACAATATAACACTAACTAGTGCTAATTAGCTAAATAGACTACTGTTACAAAATAGAATACGATTTGTTGGAAGCAATAACATTGGTAAAAGTATTAAATGATGTGATATTGGAATATTCTGTT
This sequence comes from Acronicta leporina, assembly GCA_947256265.1. Taxonomy (NCBI): domain Eukaryota; kingdom Metazoa; phylum Arthropoda; class Insecta; order Lepidoptera; family Noctuidae; genus Acronicta; species Acronicta leporina. The sequence goes on along the minus strand of OX366532.1, from coordinate 10,978,201 downwards.
CTCATAGCATGAAGTTTAACGAATCTAAGGCCTAGGAACTAGAACTGGTTTCTGATTAACGTATATTTTTAGAGGCCTTTGCGAGTTATCAATGCGTTGTTTGATTTCCTTGTACACCAAACCATTATTTTAGTTTTACGACTATTCACTGTAGCATTTGATTAAGAACTCTTTGTGTTACCGTTGACAGTTTATTTCAAATCGTAAAACTATCAACAGCCCATTAATGTCTAATATCACTGTGCTGAAACCAGTATCTCATAAGATCAAGCAATCTATGAAATCACTGAATCAATGGCCTTCTAGGAAGCCTGTACTTTGTATTATGATTCAGCTTTCCCAGAAGGCTGGAATTACCCATTGATTCCATTGCCCAATCATCCGATAGTGTCAAGTTTCATACATTGCTTGATCTTATGAGATGCTGGTTTCAGCACAGTACTTTCATTGGCTTTAGTAAAAAAGAATCACTTCTGATTTGTCGTTCGTTTTTCAAGTTTTGCCTACAATCACAATCGTTTAACTATTCAATTACAAATCAATATTCCATAATATTGATTAATATTCTGTCTTGAATGTTGAAGAATGTTCTAGTTCGTTATCAGTTCAGCCTAGAATCACTTGTTTGAAACTAAACTAACTTCAACAAAAGCTCGTTAACCTCTTTACGTACTTTCTCTAGTTAGATATCAATTATTTGAAGGCCTAATAAGTAAACTAATTTCAAATGCTGTAAATTGTTTCATTGATCATTTTATAGACCGGAAGACACTTGTCGTTGGTATCTCCTATAGATTTACATATCAAACTTATCTGGCTTCCGAGACTAGTTTACAATTATCAGTTGCAAACGAATGTAGTTCAATTATTGTTTTTGGTTTAACGATTTTACAACATGTGTCTTTAAGTATAGCCATTATTGATAATTGGTCTTACTTTCCATCAAAAATTTCGGGCATAATTGATTATAGTTAATCATATAGGAAAGCCAATTTATTCTTTCTATATGCGTCTTTGAATTTTTGCCTGTTTCGTCATGAAAATACTAGAACGTCATAAATTATATTAATTAATTTGACCATTACTTCAACTGATCACAATCTGTATTTCGAAAGACTTCAAAGATTTTGGGAAATACAGTACGAAGCTGCCGAGATCCCTTGTAGCTAATTAATACGTTGGTTGTATTAATTACTTCTTTATTGATTTCTTAAGACTTCATTTAATGTTTAGTAATATCTACCAGTGAATCTTTTCTCTTACCATCATATTTATTAGATAGAATGATATTTATGTTATAAAATAGTGCTCCAATATTAAACACGAAAAATAGTGGTCATTAATGGGACCAATATGTTCCCGGCGACGTCCAAGGACGTGTCTTTATAATACTTTATATACCTCTTTCTATAATTATAAATATTTTATATAGACATTCCTTATCTATCTACCGCTAAATTTGTTGATGTTTTTTATCACCTTCGGGTCCACCAAAGATGGCCTATCAAAATAAGCACTGAATATAAAAATTAGATAGCAATTTGGGCGTGGGTTGTTTAAATCAGTCAGTGAGACTGTGCAAGTCCTGTCGACAGCCGAGAGTAAGCACAACGCGCCGAAATCTTGACCCTGGTTTTAAGAGATGTAATTAAATCTCTGTTGTCTTAAAATATAATAAATAGTGTTCTAAAACTCGTTCGCATACAAGCTTGTATATCATATTGATAATAATCTTAACACAATAAATCTACTTGATGTCAATTAAATTCGATTGCCAAATGGTTATTTTATTTTAACAAACTCTGAACTGCAACTTTGTACGTTTGCGGTAGTGTGTAAATTAGTTATTTTATTTAAATCGGTGTCAATAAAACGTTTAATAGGATTTTAAATGATATCGTAACTAATGGGCCTTTTATGCATAAATCGTGGCGGCAGAAGAAAGAACAAGAAACTATTTATAGTTATGACACTTTGATTGTGTTATTTTAGAATTCTGAGAAGTTACGAATAGAAATCCTATTTAAGAATTCTGCCCATTCTCAAATCTGAGAGAAGCTATGACCTTATGTTAGTAACTATCTTTTGCCCGCGGCTTCGCTCACATATGATTAAAAATATTTGTGATAAGAAGTTCATGAGTTTTTAAGTTAGAGCATATACTTTCTAACAGTGACCATAAAATTAAAATCTATTCAGTATTTTTTGCGCCAACCCGTAACAAACAGATAAGAATTATAAAATAACACTTTTTTTCGTTGGGAGATATTTATATAACCCACTTGTTATTTTTATATCTTCAATATGCAGACAGATTTTTTAAAATTGTATAAGAGTACTAGCCTTTGCCCGCGGCTTCGCTCACCTGAAGCTTTGGTAGGATTAGAAATGGAATCCAAAAAATAATTTAATAAAAACCAACAGTGATGATCTCTTCTTTGTATCGGCCTCTATACATCAGAGAGGTCAGGCTGTATCTCAGGATCCGATGAATTAATTGTGATAAGAAGTTCACCAGTTTTTAAATTGGAGCATATACTTTCTAACAGTGATAATAAAATTAAAATCTATTCAGTAGTTTTTGCTCCAACCCGTAACAAACATAGCATTTTTCAATTTTATAATTACACAAATTTTATAAGAGTAAGATATAAAGATAATAAATTTGGCGACGATGCTACTCCGAAATTAATTTACCCTCTTTTAGACTTAGTACATTATTTCCATTTTAATCGTAAAACGCGTGGTTATGTTGTCTTGTGTTGTGTTATTCAAGCTAATATTTCAAGCACGTTTACATCAACGGTAGCAATATACTCGTAAAATCGTAAGCGATTATTCAACAGTACAATAGGGGCCCTTTCCCACATGTCAAGTGCATTATCTTCAATGTAACGTGTATCTAATTAGAATGGCCGACGTGTCTCAGACCCTAACATAATTGTTTTAAGACGGTATTCTGCTATCAGCTAATTTTGTTATTGATTGATGAGCTTGACACCTCTTGCGTAGCTACTCTGCATACAAAGTACCTATTTGTAGGTACATACACGATTTATTTAAAGCTTTTATTGCCCTTTTGAGTTTCAAGGATGGCCCTTTACTGAAAAATAAATGGGTCTCTTTTTAGATATAAGCAATACTTAGATAATATTTTCGCTCGAAAGCCAGCTCGAAACATATTTGCACGGCTTATAGTTTCTACCGTAGCTCCAAGAAAGAGTGATTGCGCATATTAAATTAATGTTTAATTTTACATAACAACATTTTTTTTTATGGTATAGGGGGGCAAACGAGCAAACGGATCACCTGATGGTAAGCGATAACCGCCGCCCATGGACACCCGCAACACCAGAGGAGTCGCAAGTGCGTTGCCCGCCTTTAAAAGGGTTTGGGCCTCCGGTAACCTCAACTCACTCGGCGAAACACAACGCAAGCGTTGTTTCACGCCGGTTTTCTGTGAGGCCGTGGTATCACTCCGGTCGAGCCGGCCCATTCGTGCCGAAGCATGGCTCTCCCACGTTCAAAATCCATCACATACCATCACTATATATTTTAATTTGCATCCGTCGGTCAGGCATCGAAGCCAGGACGTAGCGTAACAGTCGCGCTTAGGACCATGGGACCAATGAGGCAGTTAACTTTTATTAAAAAAATATATATAATTGGAGAAGTCGTATGGAACACAACTCCAGAAACAGTTTGATATAAAATTAGCTCAAACGTACAAACGTGCTGGAATTCTGTTTTACTACATGCTGCAAAGTTATTTTATTACTCACAATTACAAAATATTATGACATTTCTAACTGTACCGTTCGCCAGAATCTCCATCCAATCTTCAGTAAGCTTTATTACGCAATGAAACGCACATAAAAAATCAGATTAATCTATTTTTTTTACAATTACCTACTGCGTTTTTTGAACTATGAGTGATGCACGTATTTCTTCACGGCATTTTCATCATAATCTTTATACTAATATATAAAGCTGAAGAGTTTGTTTGTTTGTTTGTTTGTTTACTTGAACGCGCTAATCTCAGAAACTACTGGTCCGATTTGAAAAATTCTTTCAGTGTTAGATAGCCCATTTATTGAGGCTGGCTATAGGCTATATATCATCACGCTACGTGGACGAAGTCGCGGGCAGAAGCTAGTCATATATAAAGCTGAAGAGTTTGTTTGTTTGTTTGCTTGAACGCGCTAATCTCAGGAACTACTGGTCCGATTTGAAAAATTCTTTCAGTGTTAGATAGTCCATTTATTGAGGAATGCTATAGGCTATATATCATCACGCTACGCGGACGAAGTCGCGGGCAGAAGCTAGTATTCACATAAATATAGGCCTCCTTTTGTTTCTGAAATATTGATGATACTAATAAAAATTAAATAGGCCAAGTAATCGTTAAACTTAACCATTGATTTACTAATCAGAGGTTTGAATACTTACTTATTAAAAATTATATACCATCACGCCTGTATTCCCCAAAGGGTATGGCATGGTATGCCATTGAGTCTGAGCAGAAATCTCAAACACCGAGCTGCTACTGAGAATTTCATAGAAAAATTGTATATAGAGTATTAGGATTAAAAAACAATCTTAGTAGGTACCACTACTATCAAGTAGAAGGTATAGAACTTAGGTAATTGGAAAAATAAGTACATAAATGAGGTACACAACGCGACATAACACATGGCCATAACGATGTTATACCGTAATTAAGTACAATAAACGCTAGATTAACTAAATCGTAACGAAATTAATTCAAAAGGTGTTTGTCAACGTTTTTATTGTGTTCGATGTCTCACATAGTAAAGCTGTTAACTGATCGTTTCTATTTAGGCCGTTTTTCCACGGGCGTACGACACGATAATTTGCGGTTATGAAACCGAACGCTATTTTTAGGTTACCTTTCCACCATAACCGTCTACTCAGTACAACATGGTTTCTTTTAGGGATTGGGTGACAAACGAGCAGACGGATCACGTTATGGTAAGCGATTACCTCCGCCCATGGACACCCGCAACACCAGAGGAGTTGCAAGTGCGACTCACTCGGTGAAACACAACGTAAGTGTTGTTTCACGGCGGTTTTCTGCGAGGCGTGGTATCACACCAGTTGAGCCGGCCCGAAGCATGGCTCTCTCTACGATAGTACGGGAATCCTCCTGCATTGTCTATTACACCAATCGAATATACATAGTTTAAAATGCCCTTAAAACCGCGCTTGCCCGTACTCTACAATCACAGTAATGGGATTTTTGACTTTCATCATGAACAACCCTTGAAGATTCCTGACTAACTTTGTATATTTATAAATGAGGATGCTGACCGTAGTAATTCATAATTTGTCGTGTCGTACGTCAATGGAATTACGCTCTAGATGTCACACGTTTGTCGTAAAACTCAATCTGATGTTAATGACTGCGCTTAGCTAAGTGAAGATGCATTTCGTCGCTTAGCCAGGGCTGGTGAAGCTAATAAAATTAAGAATTAGAACTTTTATTGGCAGTTAAATGTAGGGAGTGAAAAATAACACGAGAGGATGACATGTATTAATTTTGAACTTGAAACGACCATTAGGTAGGTACATTTATATAATTCGAGCCACAAAGCTTCAATTCCTTGACGGCACAGTATGATGTACTTTGTGGGATGAAAAGGGATATAAAAGTAACATTCTTTTTCATTCACATACAAGGGACATAAAAGATAAATAATATAATAAGTGATATCTTTTTGTGATTTTTCGGTTTAAAGAATTTATTTCCCAAAAGAACATTACAATAGTACACTTAAAAATGAGAAACTTAACAAATTTTTGATGCTAAGATTATAAAGTTATTTTAGTGAAGGAAAAATTCGACTCGCAGGCAGGATTCGAACCTGGGTCTACTTGTTAGGTACACCAGACGCTATGACCATTAAGCCACCGCGTGTTCCAATGTGATACAGCATTATGCGGCTTCTATTTTCAATGATATTACAGATATTAGTAATGCAAAATTATCTGCAATGTAATCCTTACACATCACCCGTAACTAAGGATCAAGATAGCAGATAACTTCGCTTCACTACAACGACAGAAATCGTTCTTATCCAGTTACATATATTTGTATTATTTAATCAACTAAATTGTCTGTCTGTCTTGTTCCAAAATCCGTAAAAGATAGACGATAACAAACATGTTTTGCGTATAAAGATAAGATTTAAAATACCATATCATCACGTTTGTACTCGTATTCCGTGATGGATTGGACAGTGTTTTTTTTTTTTAATGTTGGCCCACAATAGGATTTTCTCATGTGTCGTGGGTGCATTTACAAACACAAATTCTCACATACAACACCCAGACCCGGAACAACTACTTGTAGATCATACAAATATTTGCTCCGTGTGGGGATCGAACCCACGACAAGTGTCGCAGTAGCCGATCGCTCAGCCACTACGCCAAACGTGTCGTCAGTTGTGTTGTGTGTATGTGTATGAGTGTTGTGTTGTATTACTGTAAACCCCCAATAACCTCATTTATGACTTTTGATGGTTGAACAAGCTTTGCAATAGTTTTGGTAACATTAGAAAATGACATTTATTTTTGAAACTCGAGTTTAGATACCATCACGCTTGTATTCCCCGAAGGGTTAGACAGAGGTGTACTAATGTAACCTAAACATACAAAAGGAGGTGAGCCATTAACCAGGAACAAATACTAAACCAAATTTTATAGAAAAACCCAATAAGCTGCTCCACCTGGGAATCGAACCCAGGACCTCTGGCGTAGCGGTCGCGCTCAAAACCACAAGGCTAAGGAGGCAGTTTTGTAATACCTAATGGCAAGATTTTAATACTTACTGATTTTAAAGGCAGGTATTTCTTCGCTTTACCCGTGTTAAAGTATCAATAAAACTATAGAGATAAAATAGCACCCGTACTCGAAGCATCTGAAAATTCTCAAGCATCTATTTGCAGAATAAACTGCTCTCATATAACGCTTACATTAGGGGGATAGACAGGCAAATATGAACTGGTAAACAAAGGACGACTTTATTTGTATAGTTTTATGATACTCCTAATTGATTTAAGTGATGAGATTCCTTAGTTAATACTCTCTGCATGCTTCATAAGGTTATTTTGTAAAAATGATAAAGTAATTATCATTTTTACCAAGTGGCCTTTACTTATTAGGCGACTGCTACGCTAGAAGTCCTGGGTTCGTTTCCTAGGTCAGGCAGTGTTATTAGGATTTTCCATGAAATTCCCAGTAGCAGCTCGGAGTTTGGAATTTGTGTCCGGTTACTGGCACTAGGCTCCCCTACTACATGGGAACTAAACATACCGGCGAACTGTGGGTGTACATTAGTACGCCTCTGCCTAACCCTTCGTGGAATACAGGCGTGATGATATATTATGTTTTCCGATTTAAGATTAATCAATCCAGGTCACTACTTATAACACGGAGTCAAAATCTTCATTTCACCAATTAGGCATTTTAAATGTGATTCTATAATTATAATAATAAATTTCTTTATTTAGTTTTAGTTAGTAAATACAATAAAGACTTACACCTATGTTAGTATAGTGACACGAATATTTATTTATTTAATTTAATTTAATTTATCACCTTCCTTACCATCTTTTTGAAAATTGGCGAGGTGACATCCTCTCCTATTATTTTAAGGATGCTGTTGTTAGTTTTTCGTATTCTGCTTAGTAGAGATGCAGTTTTTTTTTATACAGTAATAAAAATCTTTAATGCCGAAAATAAATAAAACATTAAAAGCTTTTCAATAAAAATGAGTTATTTATTTGCTTATTTGAATAACACTCATTGGACATCAATTTTCTTTCAATAAGACGAATCACAATTTATATATGGAAGTATTTCATTGGACTTTTTAGTGCAGAGCGAACTATTCCACATCGTTAGTTTTCTTCCAGCGAGAGATTTATTATGATAACTAAATAATGCACGCTTTTCTAAAGACGTTTACAATCCAATTTATCTTTTCCCAAGAGGCCAAATAAAGAATGCCATAAATTGCCGGCCGGCAGTTTCTGGCAGTGACACTTCGGAGCTGTTAATAATAATTTTAATTTGAGAGCTGTGAATGGGACGGATTAGGATCGCGATCAGTTGGTAATTAAAAATAGATATTAGCATATTAAAGTTAAAGTTTAATTACCTATATCATTGACTTTAAATTACGGATGGCATAGAAAGAAACCGCGTCAAACTTTCAGACCTTGGACCAGTTCTTGTCCCTTTTTTTAGTAAAATAGCAATGCTAAATGTCTATTTCATTTAGCTGTAACAGGAGTCTAATGAAGTAAACGACATGGTATTTTTTGTTCGTTCTAAGGTTTAGTTGTACACCCACAGTTCGCCGGTACGTTCTAGGTCCCATGTAATAGGGAGCGACCCTATTGCCATTAAAATCCTAAACTCCGTACTGCTACTGAGAATTTAATAGAAAAAACCTAATAACATTGCTCGAGAATTGCCTAAGAATTGAACCCAGGACCTCTAGCGTAGCAGTCGAGCTCAGGACTGGTAGGATATTGAAGTAATACTTTCGCAGTTATGACATACACACACTCAAGGTTAAATTTTTCACTATATACATAGGTAATACAACATAAAAGCAAGAATTTTCGTTCAATGTAGTCAATTTATATTGCTATTAAATATTCATGAATCCAATTTCAGTCATTTGAATGAACGCCGAAAGTGTGAATTCTTTGACCTTTACAACTGTTCTGTTATTTTGTGCATTTATTAACGTCACAAGAAATATGTTTCTAAACTGATCGAGGAAGGAATAAAATGGTTTTAACATACCATCACGCCTGTTTTCCCCGAAGGGTTAGGCAGAGGCGTACTAATGTACACCCACAGTTCGCCGGTATGTTTAGGTCCCATGTAATAGGGGGCGAGTAAAATGGTTTTTAGGATAGAAAATCAGTCTCTGATCAACTATTTATCGTGGGAATGGATTCCGGAAGTCTTTCGATATAAGCCAACCTTACGAAATTGTATGGTTTTATCTAGGTAGACTGGAAGCCGACACCAAAATTGTTGGGAAAAGGCTCTGAAGATTATGACTTCGTAGAAATAAATATGACTTGACTTAATATTAATTAAACTGTGTAGGGACTCTGTAAGAGGAAGTATTTTCCCGTGGGATTAAAGTTTCACTGGACCATACCATCTACATTCAGCTATTATGTAACATCTGCACAATTTGGGACATATGACAATACTAAAGTTAAGTGGCGATCGTAAAATGTCAAAAGAGTTTTTAGCAAAACATTTGTGACACAACGCAATTGGCAAAAATAGTGTGACGCCCTAATAAACAATAATTAGAGCTCTTAAAAAAATGACAACTTCCATAGAATTTTATTGAAGTAAATTCGCAGGATTATGATGTATATTGAAGTAATGTTTCTTGATATTATGTGTGCTCCAAACAACTAGCTCAACGAGCGTAATATTGATAAATCTTCCTATTTTGACTCTCAAATTTATACAATATAAATTGAACAAGTATGTAGACATGTTAGTTTTTATCGCACTAGAAGAAATTATACAGAATATATATTACGTAGAAAACTTATTGCAAATAAATTACAAGCAAACTAACACGCAACCAAATTATTTTTTTATTATGTTTACCGCCAAGACCGACAAGAAAAATCGTGTTTAATATTGTTCCAATTTCAAAAATGATTTTTTTAATATTCTAATCTCATTACACGATATCTTTATATCGCATCGACTTTTAAATTTAGAATTTCGTTGACGTTTGTTAATTAAAATGTAGTTGTGGGTATAGTATTTTAATTGTTACCGAACTATGAAACCCAGTGTGTGATTGAAAAGATTAAGGTTATTATATTATAGGAAAGATTGCCTCTGTAAATTTCGGCCAGTGTTGTAGTTTTTAGATGGTTTATTTGTGGTAGTCTGTAGTGTTTGTTTGACTACGGTTAGTTTTACCTTACACCCGCTTGGATCATGGCCGACCAACTCTTAAATTCTTCGACGATGAGTTTTTTCGTCCGCGTGAGTATACATTTTACATTTACGTCAAGAAAATCATGTGTTTTTAAATTCATGAGTGAAATTATCATAGCGTGTCAATTGATTGAGAAATTAGTTTTAAGAATAGGTCTATTCCTACGGTGAAGGAAGAAGGAAGCACCTTTAGATTTAAAAATTATCTCTGAGATAATTTTGTGGCCAGGTATTAGGTGTTATAATAGTTTTGTAATCAACATAAATCTATTTACTGACCTACTGTGGGGCATAGTGAGAGGGGTTAGGTTAAAATCCACCACGCAGGCCTAGTGAGAGTTGGCAGAGTTCACACGCTGTCAAAAAAATCCCTCCTGTGTGCATGCTTCCTCACGATATTTTCCTTCGCCGTTTCAGCGAGTGATAATTATTGATTGAAATCTAATAGACTACTAGTCATGTTACGGCTTCTAATAACCTAAACATTAAATACGTAACTATTTGAACTTAAATCGAAGCGTCCATGGGCTGCCCGTGACCATGGACGCTGTAAAGGGTTAGAAACGTCGGGATTTGATTTGTACTAATATAACGCGATAGAATCCGTAAAATTGTTTTATTTCTATTATATCGAAGCATTAATACAATACCTTTTTAAATTGAGAATCGTTTATAAAAAAAATATTTTAAAATATTTGTCATCTAAAACTACTACAATCGTGTTCAGTTGTAGTATTTGCCACAATATCTTCGATGATAAAGCTAAATAAACTTACATAGTACGTCAACAGGGTCTATAACCTCGTAAAAATCTAGACAAAAAATAGGTTCGCTCCAACTAGCTTGAGTGAGTGTATTGTTTATTATTCTTAATGTGAGTTTACAACATTCTAGTATTAATGTGTGTAAAAATGTCTTCTATCACTACTCACTACTTATTATAAAACAAAGTCGTTTCCCGCTGTCTGTCCCTATGTATGCTTAGATCTTTTAAACTACGCAACGGATTTTGATGAGGTTTTTTTTAATAGATAGAGTGATTCAAGAGGAAGGTTTTAAGCTATTTAACATAACGCTACGACTCTTAGGAACGGGGCAGCGTGGGTGAAACCGCGCGCGGGTCGCTAGTTTACTTTGTTTTCTTTATTTTTTTTAAAACTTTGTCTCACACTACGATATTTTCCCGTATCGTGCCTATGTTTGTGTATATGTAATATAAAATACTTGCTACGTTTGGGGATTGAACCACTCGTGGAGTAATTAAAATACATTAAATTGTTGAAAAGATAATAGGTATAACTGAACAACTGCGATTCTGCAGGCTTCATAACAACTTTCTCTCATGAATCTAGATGCTACTAATTTTCATTCTAGGGAATTCAATTTTATCACAGAACAGATACCGTCCTAATATTACGGTCCACTGACGTACTTATGTGCAATTTAGAACAATTGATATTCTAATAAATACGTCTGAATATCGGTCCTTGTGTCAACAGAACTTATCTAAAGCATGTGTAAAGAATAGATCACCGCCCACTCTTGAGAATGAGAATATTTTCGTTCCAATCTTTCTAGTGTTCAAAATATTTACGATAGCTATTGACCTATGAAGTGAAACAAAATCGCCATTGTTATAAAAAAAAATACAAGTCGAAATGTACGTCAAAATATATCAAACCTTTTCAGTTCCTTTTCTAGAGATATCTTATGCTACTGAAGTAACAGAGGATACACGTTTAATTTAATAACTGAAATTATAATTTCCATTAATAAAATACTTATAACAGTATTTGTAGCATTATAAAATACTAGCTTCTGCCCGCGACTTCGTCTGCGTAGCGTGATGATATATAGCCTATAGCCTTCCTCAATAAATGGGCATTCTAACACTGAAATAATTTTTCAAATTGGACCAGTAGTTCTTGAGATTCGCGCGTTCAAGCAAAAAAACAAACAAACTCTACAGCTTTATATATTAGTATAGATTAAGATACAAGAGTAAAGTCAAACAAAAAGCGCCCTTAGATATGAAAATATTTCATTATAATGTCGCTGTAATTTAGTTCTCAGTAGACTGACATAAGCCTGTTTCTACAGACATACAGTTAAACTAAATATCAATAGTTATACAAATAAGGATGAAAGTAATAGGTATTAAAAATGTTAATGATCACCAATAAACTTGAACGACACAATAAAAATGCCTCAACTGCTACATAGATGCAGAAACTTACGTAACAAATGCTTTACTCAATGAACCGAACCGAGAGAGGATAAACTCGTGATCTACTCTAGAATAGTTGCGATCACTGAATATTTAACTACAGAAGGTCAGATAACCTAAACTAAACAAATAAATAAAATATAGTGCGAAATTCATCTGAATACCCAGAATAAATATTAGGTCTACGTTTGAAAGATACATAAAATTGTTTATTGTTTGCAAATATTAGGAGATATTGGGAGTCAAATTAACAGACCGCATCAAAAATAGCGTACTGCGCTCCAAAACCCAGATTGCCGACATAGGCCAAAAAGCTGCTAGCTTAAAATGGAACTGGGCTGGTCACGTCTGCCGCATGTCAAACGAGTTGTGGGCCAAACAAGTTACCGAGTGGGTTCCCCAAAACGGTAGGCGACAACGCGGCAGACCTAGACGGAGATGGCGGGATGAGCTTGACTTCTTCTGGAAGGATTGGCCCAAAATAGCGTTGCGCCGTGACGAATGGAAAGAGGGAAGGGAGGCCTTTGCCCTGCAGTGGGACGACAATGGCTGAATAATAATAATAATAAGATACAGCTTGACCTCTCTGATGTATAGAGGCCCATACAAAGAAGAGATCATCACTGTTGGTGTTTATTAAATTATTTTTGGAATCCACCTACTATAGCTTCAGGTGAGCGAAGCCGCGGGCAAAAGCTAGTCATATATAAATGTACAGGATTGGTTTTCTGAGATTTATATTTTCAGTGGTTCAGATGTTGCGCTCTCGCAAAATATCGATGCTAATTCTGTACACCGGCCGAAGTTATGCATTGTCCGTTGTGTTGTCGCTACCACTTCTGGTTTTCGGTCTAACGTTCGCTAGCTATTTTAATTCGTAACCTGTTTTTAAGCATGTTTGAGTATTATCATTTTTGTTTTATTTATTAGTAGAATTAAAAAGTGGGTCTTTGGACATGAATGCGCTTGAAATTTTGTTGGAATTGTTCGATCTTAGAAATATAGAAGAGATAGAATGTGTTTATGAGTTCGTAAATGACTACTCCTGGATACCAGATTTTCTTGTATTACTAGTAGATATATTAAAATGGTATAAGATAATCACATTGACACGTGTATTAACTGGAATGGTAGGTAGCGGTGTTTTTAAAGATCGCTATCATTTTTAGGTTGTGAGAATGGGATAGCGCTATTTAACCTGTAGAGCGGCATCCCTCTCTTTCAATCGGAAAATGATCGTAATAACGTCGTGATATGGCCTGTGATTGGAAAATTGATGCATTTTCACATTTACTGATAACTCAATGAGATCTTAACAAGTTCTAGAATTGCATCAGTCTTAAATAGTTCAGTATATAATCTAGAAGAAAACGATCATATTGATCACCCTTTGATGTCTATTAAATTAAGAACGATTTTACGTTGTGTCGAATTCTTTTCAGTATTAGTTACATTTTCGAATCCTCTTTCGTTTTCTCTCTTCCAACTATTCACAGACACATGAACCCCTTTTCTTCCTACATCCATAATGCGAGATAACGCGAGCTCACTGACCCCGTGACGTTTTAGCCAAAAATAATCTAAGGGAAACTAAACTTCGGTAATTAGAAGTGGCCACTATTTGTGTCCGTTTTTTTAGCAACATTTTGGCAGCTGCGCAGTGACCGTTTTAGATGGTCGACTAGCTTTGATCTATCGACATGGCCCGTCATTTCTTGTGTTCCGTCGTACACTGATTCTGTATGTCGGGAAATGTTCAGAACTGCAGTATTGTTTTGTTCTACACTAACCATTTCGTGCGATAAGGTTTTATGGATAGAGAAAATTTCTGTTTTGTTAGCATTTCGAAGTAAAGTTCCCATTAGGTGAACGGTGTTATGTTAGGGAAATAGTTTTGTTTTTGTGGGTTTGTGGCCAATCTATTATATCCGATAAATCAATATTTCTATATTCCCATTTTGAGGAGAAAACAAACAAAAAAAAACAACACACCTATTAAAACAGTAACACTGCCTGATTCTCTACAATATTAGGCTTAAAGCATTAAATAAAATACTACACGTTTGTCATAATATCGGTGTATTGACAACATAAACTCAAGACCAATGCGAGGACTCAACAAGGATGTGTAAATCATATAAATGTTTGCCCTATGTTGAAGGGAAACCGAAGGTCATTAGCGTTGAAATCATTGCTTAGGTACTGCACAAATCGATACCGGTATGACCAAACTTATTTATAGTTCAGTAGATCGTCATGAATGGTTCACTAATCTTGATGAGGTGAAAAGGAATCTGACTTCCCTTGGCAATAAGTGTAGGAAGGCAAGTTTGATAGACAACATTCACCAGGATCCTAGAACATCGACCAAACCTAAGTTACTTCTTCTTTACCACTTCGTTTAACTAGTACTACAACTAGACTGCTGAAAATTATGCAGGTTAATGTGTAAGATTTATTCATTATATTATATTAAAAAAAGGATTGCATCAGCAAGTAGGAGCATATCGTGTGGTGTATCGGCGTGGTTCAACAGCTCTTCGCCAAAATCAAGCGTGACAGACAAAGTAATAGCCAAATAACAATCATACCACGCAAGTCGAATGAGTCAGCTGAGGCAAATTAGTTTATTAATAACCTGTCCGCGACATTAAGCGTACCTATATATGGATTCTATATACAGCGTTGGGATGTGATTACAGCGAATACCGTATCCAGATTCCTAAGAGAACTAGAATTGCTTACCAACACGCCGGTACAATAGAAGAGTTCGGCGGACAAGTCCTTAGTATACACTGCACATCCATAGCCTACCTGAATTATATAAAATTCTTTTTTTTTTTAAAAGCTTACTAGCAATGTGGGTCACACATTGCTAGTAAGCAATGTTAACCCCTCGTGCTAAGCTAAAATGCTTGTGTTACGAGTGGGTTCACGTCGGTAGTGCAATGGGTGGGTTTCGAACCGGCAACCACATGATCGCAAGTCCGACGCCCTAGCCATTAGGCTACCGCTGCTTCAATTATTTTCCAAATAGCTTAACTTATAGCAAATACCTTTTTTCTCATTCACATTGATTGCGTTATCCAATATTTACATTCCAGGGACTTCTTTAATTATTCACTTGATCTCATATACATTTTTTACCGTGCAAAAGCCATGCTTCTCATGAATGGACCGGCTTGACCGGAGTGATACGTTCAAGTAATGCGTTCAAGTATTACGAGAGCACTATAGAGGGGCGGGGGGGTCTTTGCTTTGCTCATTTTTGATGACATGGGGGGTGGGGGGATCTAGATAGTGATTACGTCAGCAGTAATTATTTACTATTTTACACATATCGCAACATACACATTGTCTATGCAGAAAACGAAATGCATGTTCGGGGATTCCTACAAATAATGAATACGTTTAGGTACTCGTTCGCTTATTTTTGAGTAATTTTTTTCCGTCAATTTTCCATCAAAAAGAAGTTTGTTTTATTCGTAATATTACTTAATTAAGATTATAATATTTGTAACTTACTCTATGTTGAATGGTTACCGTGTCAGTAAAGTTTATTTAAATGAATTTTATGTGCGTTACAGTCCTCTATTCCAAACCTATTTCTTATTTCTAGACTTATAACTGCTGCTCATAAATAAATCAATTGTACCTTGTATTGCTTACTTTTGATGACCAGGGGGAGGGATGGGTTAATAATTGCAAAAAATCTGTTTACGGAAAACTTGAAAGGCCCCATAGGCCCCTTGATAGGCCAGAAAACTGGCGTGAAACAACGCTCACGTTTTGTTGATCGCGCACGTAGATCGTGTTTGACGCAAAGATCAGGAATACAACCCTTCGTTTTTGACATTATTAAAAATATGTTTAAAAAAATGCATTTCGAGTATCGCGAAACCCCACTGACCTAGTTAAAGATGCTCGTGAGTACCTAATACGCGTATGTTAATAAGAAAGTAATGCCGGTCCGACCTTGTTAACTTCTGAACAAATAAGATTAATATTTTGTAACGTTTTTCTGTTTGAAGTTAGTAAGCTATAACTGTTGTGGCGTAAACAGATCTATTTTGTTATTAATAACCTACGTATAGCGAACTTATTTTAACTTTAGAAGAGATTAGGTTTGGCACGCACGGCTACACGCTAAATTATATATCCAGTATAAGCGGACCTCTCATTGTACCGAAAGACAATAAAATATTAGTTCAGGTTATGCTGGACATTGTCGTGAAGCGACAGATAAAAGAAATAAAAAAACAGAAAATACAATTTATTATAAAAAAAATGGGTGATGGACGTAGTATACGAGAGTATAGTAGACGAGAGTATAGTAGACGATAGTAGCCGGCGGAGCACGAAGACAGCCCGCACGCAGCACGGTGTGCAGCCGGAGCACGTGGACAGGCGGAGCGCGCGGACAGGCGGAGCACGCGGACAGCGCGCACGCAGCACGGCGTCTAGCGGAGCGCGCGGACAGGCAGAGCGTGCGGTCAGGCAGAGCGCGCGGACAGGCAGAGCGCGCGGACAACGCGCACGCAGCACAACGTCTGGCGGAGCGCGCGGACAGGCGGAGCGCGCGGACAGCGCGCACGCAGCACGGCGTCTAGCGGAGCGCGCGGACAGGCAGAGCGCGCGGACAGGCGGAGCGCGTGGACAGTTTGCAGCACCACGCCTTGAAGAGGCTCCGCTCAGTGGTCCCAGGGCTGGGTCGGCGGCGTAGGTTCACGAAGTCTTCGATTGAGTTTTGAAGAACCAAGAGGCGCTTAAGACTACTGGTGTAGTTCTCGTGTCGAGACCAGACTAAAAACTGACTGGTTAAGGAACTGGCTCCCGTATTTATAGGCAGCGGGAGTCGTTCCACAATTTTGAATCATTTTGAAAATGGTATACTTTAAAACCAAATATTTAGTAGCTAGAAGAAGTTTGTAATCGAAATTAGAATAAATACTTTATTCGGAACCTCTATGCACCCGGATTTTACTGAAAAGTAAAGACCGTTGCCATGGTTGCATTTAATAACTAAAATGTCAAAAGAAATAAAATGTGCAAAAACAAACAAAATAGCTAAAAATACAAACCATGGCAGCAATATATAAACATATTACGTCATAAGCTACAGTTTGAGACTAAAAACTCGTACGTTGATGATGCAAAGTGAAAAATTATAATAATTAAGGATAATGGTGTGATGAGATGTGCATTATGCCTGAAGAGATAATTGTGAAGATAACTAAAGGCTAAAGGAATGAAACAGGTATATACACTACAACATGTATAGCTCGTTATTTAGCCTTGTGTATCAACTACTTTATCACCGGATAAATGGTTAACACCTGCAAAGTGACTATTTTTGCGAAGTTGCGTTCAGAAGCTTGTTGAAGGCGGGAAAGATTTTGAATTTGAAAAGAGAATTAATTATTTTAAAACCATAGTTGCCTGCCAGTTCCACATTGGGATACGGAATACGGACCAAAGTTCTTTAATCAAACCTCGTTACACTGTACTCTTTTGATTTGCTCACGTTTAGACTCTTATATTGAATCATCATGTTCTTTCATAATTTGCTACGAGGGGTTTTTTTAAAAGTGTGTTGGTGTAGCCCTTGCAATCGGATAAAATATGCTCACTAAAATAAATATGCTTTTAAGAAAATCAACATAATCATTTACAAACTAATGTTCTTAAACGCTTTCGACTCCAATTTTAGCTTATTCTAAATAAGCTCTTGCTGATCCCGTGACACACGGCTTATTCACAAATAAATTCCCATAAAATAAAAAGACCTTAAAGCTAATAACAATATATTCAAGAACTAATACTCCACAAGAAATCTAATAATATTAAAATGCATAAGTAATTATGTTTATGTTGAATGTTGAAATCACACCTTATTTTCGGTTTGGGTCGCTTCAATTATTTACTGGTATGAATTAATATAATGAAATTGTCACTTTTAAAAACAAGATTATTGAAATTTGAAAGTATTATAAGCCTGAAGCTTGTTAGTGCATAAGTGTGATTTTGCTCTGATAATTAGAGCAAACTACTTTGATTTTTTTAAACGCTGGTGACTTCTTTATGGACATCATGGACATTAGACAGCTCTTTATATATTTTATTCATTACGTGATGGCATAAAATAAATACCTTCTTCGTTTTTCTCCCCAAAGTAAACCCAGCTGGCGAACTCAGCCATTATATTGAGTACAAATTCAAACTAAGAACTACATCGATAGAAAAAACCAATTACACTTCTGTTACATTGCAATCAAACTTTAGACCTTACGCTCAACTGCCGCGGCTGAACAGAACCGTGAGGGATAGCATGGATATTTACTTTGAATAAGACGGCATTAGCAGTGGAAATAACCATAAGGGGCTCTTAGTAGCTCGGGCTAAGTTATAACCAAGCTGGTCAACTGATCTGCAAGGTTAAGCTGCGCTCGATGCGGTTTGTTTATGGATGGGTGACCATTTCTTAACATATCGAGAACATGTTCCGTGCCTCGGAGAGCACGAAGAGCTGTCGTTCCCGGTTGTAATACGAACATCTATTAGATGACAATTTGTTGGTGGTAACCAATCTATCCTCCGAATATCGGTGTTACGCAGAAATTGGGTTGCGAAAGTCAAATGACAGTCTTTTCGTGTATAATACTGATATACAGCCGCATCTGGTTAGACTGGAAGCCGACCCTAACATAATTATTGGGAAGAGGCTCGGAGGACGAATGACTAATGGAAAGAACCGTTTATGTGACGGCCTGTTGATATAGTGATGTCACTCATTTAGGCACTAAGATATCGGTCAAAGATTATTTACGTGACCTCATACATACTTTATCTAAATGATTAAATTCGCAAATCGAACAATTCCATCAAAATAGCAACTATTGTAGTCTAAAATAAATAGTAAAACCTCCTTATCAAAAAATAACGGTTCTTTAAAATAAATATATACACGTATTCCGAATACACTTTTAAAAAAAGAACGGTTTTTACTATGCTATTTTAATAATCCTACAATGCACAGTCATGAAGGGCGCGCTGTAATTATTCAATGATGTCATAGTTTATCTGTCGCCTGTCAGTGTCAACTGACACCTCCGACACAATACTGCGCTTATTGAATCCATTCTTATTTGTTTATCATTTTACATGTCTGCGTATTATGTTATATTGTTTTATTTTTCTTCAATTAATATTATATCAGACTTCTTTTAGACATTGGACAAATAGCTGACTGATGTAAATTTTATTAGTGCTGAACATCTACATAATTTCTCACGGTTCAAAACTTTTTGGGACAAATTTCTTAAATAGGAGTCTAGTTCGTCCCGCGATCTTCGTCTAGGACATGATGTAGTCAATAATATAAGCTTCTAAACAGTGAAGTCTGTAGCTATATTATAAATCAATACTCCGAATTTACGTTGAAGTCAAAATAGGACGTTATAGAATGTTAGCAGATAAATATGAAACCAATAGCTAGCTCTGTATATTCATATTTATATTTTAGTTTTCTCCTTAATGAATGGTGATCTTTAAAAATAATTAGCGTGACATTTAAATCACTCGCACATCATTACGACCACCCGTATTTGTCTGTAATTCAATTGACAGTTACCTGATTCTTATCGATTAGTAAACATCGAATAACTCAGAATTAAGTCGATTTATCACTCACATAAGAATCGAATAACCTTACATATTTCATTTGCATGCATGTCAAGGTCATTCAAATAATTTTCAAAAACCAGTCGGGGCATTTGACATTATTAATCGTATGCTAATGCCGTTTCTTACATTATTCACGTGTTTATTCGATTGATATTGGAGATTAATTCACTCAATTAAAAAATATATTGCTAGTTCATTGAACCTGGTGTAGTGAAAGCATGTTAACATAATTTTGAAACTTTTGTTCAGCCTTTCGATTTTAGCGAAATGAATATTTTGGCCTTGAACCGAAGATTTCGATGGGTTTTTTGGAAATCAGAAAAGGGGGAATAAGAATTAAATATCATAATAAATATTAAGTACTGTTTAGAAAATTATATGACTAATAAACAAAAGTTTATCCTAAAACAATGCGTGGTAGGTAATAACTTAAGGAAGAGAACCATCTACTTCTTTAACGCTAAAAGGTCGCATATTTATACACAACAAAACCAATGATCGGGTATGATTTAATTTCTATAAAGATATGACACAGGACATATATTTTAAACGATGATAGTCATAATGATGATAATCGATCCTTTGGTTAATAGAAATCTAGTTGCCGTAACAAGTCAAAAGTACGATCTGCAGCAATTCCATAAACCCTATGTTATAAATGAAACAAATCAATTCCTGATAATGAGCGACACGTTTCTTACTGCGGAGTGTGGCAATTGGCCAAAAAGAAAAAAGAACGATGAATAATAAGTAAAGAATTTAATTCAAGATAAATTTGATTTCGAAACTACAGCTACTAACAATTTACATATCAATAACGGACTATGAGTATGTTCTTTATTCCGTCCATTTATTAGCGAATCGCTACATAGTGTACATACAGACGTGTTTCTCAAAAGAAATCTGTTGTAATGTTGACTCGGAAAGTCAAACAATTATAATCCCAATCTCAAGATAACGGCAATAAAGATAGATTGCTCAGTTGGGCCGCTGTCCATCTGTAGATAAGCGAAACCGGGAACACAAGTGAATGTGTAGGGAATAGCTTTAATGGTTCCGCATAGATAAAATTTACTAGTTCCTGGACGAAGGGTTGCGAAGGTCAGACTGCAGCTCGTGTAAAATACTGAGCCGTATCTTGTGATATCAAAAAGATAATTTAGAAAGTCCAGCACATTTCGCACAATTAAAAAACGATCAAGTTTCCATAACTCAACAAGAATAACTGCCTCATTAGTGTGGCTATCGCTTGACGCAGCAGTTGACTATGAAGTTCTGAATATAATTCTTAGGTCCAATATAAGTAGTTACGGGGTGAATACGTAGGAATGTATTCGGTAGATTTAGTATAATACTCATAAATGTACTAAACTACTTATACTAGAGAATAATTGACATGAGGAATTTAGACCCGGTGAAATGTATAGATGACCAAGTCGTTGGTTTTGAGACGGTGTCTAGGTAGTCTATGGATCTCTAAAAATCTACAATTCAGATGCATAGAAAGCTTATTGTAATCGAATGTATCGCATGAATCTCGCTTTATCTTAACGTGTTTGTTGACGCAATAGCAGTTAGAATAGCTAGAGATAATGGGACAGTCGTATGTTGAATCCAAACGAGTACTATATTCAATATAAGTGGGTATCTGATGTTTTTTTTTCAAACAAATCATTTGAATTACTGTAGGACTTCTCATTAATCGTAGTTAACGTACAAATCACAGGTGTCTTTGTATTTCTCTTTATCTTGCTCAGACCTAGAACGATTCTAATTGTATGCAATACAAATATTTATTCCTTTCGAGAATCGGTTGAAGTTAAATCGCTAGGTCAATGCGCAAATCGATCTATTACATTCCAATTTTGAAATCGTCAATAAAGGTTGTTTAACCCATCTTTGATAAAAAGCAAGAAGAACAATAAATTCGGTTAGAAATTTGAACAAAGCAGTTTCTTTATAGAAATGTTGAAAGATCTATTGAGAGTCGTGGTGCATGCATTTTACAGAAATTTACTCCAAAATTTGAGTATCTAAGTCAATCTGTGTTTTCCTGTTAAAATTTTTAGAGTTTTTTCCTGTTTACATTTTTGGTAGTCCGAAAACGATAGCTTAGGTGATACTGATACAGACAATATTGTAAGTACGATGATTGTGTTAAAATCAGCCATATTTATTCTTGCATTATTTGTAACTACCTGTACCATAACTATAATTAAAATAACGATTAAAAGATGAGTAGATTGCTGAACTGTGTAGTCTGTTTTTATTGTACAATTTTAAGTCATCTCTACTATTATAAAATTGTAAAAAAGCTGTGTCTGTACATTGAAGATATTTAAAAATGTTATGGTATTTAAACGTCTCCGAAACCGAAAAAGTGATTTTTAAAATTCTTGTCTGTTTGTCTGTTTGTTACGGGTTGGAGCAGAAACTACTGAATAGATTTTAATTTTATTATCACTGTTAGAAAGTATATGGTCCAACTTAAAAACTGGTGAACTTCTTATCTCAATTAATTAAATGAATCCTGAGATACAGCTTGACCTCCCTGATGTATAGAGATACAAAGAAGAGGTCATCAATGTTGGTTTTCCATTTTTACTCCTGATATAGCTCCACGTGTGCGAAGCCGCGGGCAGAGGCTAGTACTTAATATATAAAAAAGTTAATTCAACGACAGGATAGATTCAGAGCTCAAATTTTCGTTACTGTAAATGAGCTGTGAATTAATGTGGTATATTTTAGAACCACAGCCTTCATCTTACCGTTGCAACAATGTTGACTATATGTTGCGCTAATAAATCGGAGAGTAAACGTTACACTAGTAAATAACTGCTAAATTTTATCTATTACTAGCGGCCTGTGCGCAACTTAACCTGCGTTTTTTTTTCTTTCTACATCAAAAAATAACATAATTATAAACCTGATTATAACGAACACATCAAAAAATATAACACTGGGTGCAGACATTCGGAAGTTATGCGTGTTCATACATTTTGGCTATTCATTTTTATTGTTAAAGAAGATGATATAGATATTTGATTGAAACTGCCTCGTTAGTCTAGTGGTTTCAAGTGCGACCGCTACGCTAGAGGTCTTGGGTTCGATTCCCAGGTCGAGCAAAGTGTTATTGGGTTTTTCTATGAAATTCTCAGTAGCAGCTCGGAGTTTGAAATTTGTGCCCGGTTAATGGCAATAGGCTCGCCCCCTACTACATGGGACTTAAACATATGCGCGAACTGTGGGTGTACTTTAGTACACCTCTGCCTAACCCTTCTGGGAATACAGGCGTGATGGTATGTTATGTTAACATACCATCACGCCTGTATGCCCCGAAGGGTTAGGCAGAGGCGTGTTATGTTATATAGATATTTTAAAGCGTTCACGTCGTTATTCCCTAATTCCGTGGAAATTTTCCAAAAGTATACATAGTTTTAATGATATCGTGATAAAACGGATTAGACGGAGACGTGAAGAAGGGAGATTTCATATTCGCGCTCTAATTTATATGAATTACTAATGATATGAAATAAAAATCTCAAATCTATTCACTTATCGGACTATATAAGTCATCTTAAGTGAGGCATGCATGATATGATGATAAAATACTGACAGCAACAGAAGTATAATATGATGATTGTAATCTCGAATTCATAGGCCTTCCAACAATAAACGACAAAAATGTGATGATTTACTACATACGCCCACTGATCTCAAATTAATGTGATAAAAATGTTTGAAGCGATATTAATCTCATTGTAATTGAATTTGATACGGTCGTTAGGATCTTAATAGAATTCGCTTTTGTTGAATAATTCGGCAATAGATTGATGTTGGGTGATGACACTTTCGATAGTGCAATTAAAATAATAAATTTTCTTGTATTTTCTATAAAGAAATGCTTCACAACAGTGATGATTGCGGAACTTGGCCAGAATTTAGTGGAAATGATAAGTTTGGCGGTACCAAATGACGTTTGAAGTAATTTTATTGCAACTGTATAAATTTTTTTTAAACCGACAACATCCAACACTAAGATTTTCTCCTGTATCGTGGTTGCGACATTTGCTTCGTGTGGGTATCGAACCCACAACACGTGTCGCAGAAGCCAAACGCTCAGCCGCTACGCCAAACACGACAGGTTTGACGCCAAACCAATATAAATATAAATCAATCAATGTATGTCAATTTTGAAAAAGATAATCTTACTAAAAGCAAGTTTTTTTTATCATTTCATTTAATCTAACAACAAATCAAAATATCTTCTGTAATACAAGGAAAGCTTAAAGTTGTATCAATTAGAGCCAGTTGATAAATAAGAAATAGATTCAACTTGCACTGTTTGCAATCTCAATCCATTGTCGGCGAGTTTCTCGCTGCATTCAATTACATGGAACAGGTTGACAAATTGGAACCAGATTGTATTACTGACTTACCTTACTATTTCATACCCAGGAGAAAGCTATTACAGTTAAAAGTTTAAGTAATATAATTGGAGATAACAGGAAAATTTTAACAGATATTCATGTGCCTATTTTTGTAGTTTTGTTAATTTTAAATCTTCTAAAACGAAGACATTCTGTTAATATAAATCAAATCTTAATGAAGGAATGTCTAATTGCTACTTATATCAAAAAAGCAATTCGTAGCTTGGTCTAAATACTTTATTGCAATCATATGAACACCGCACTCCGATTCAATCATGACTTTTGCCGATTCGATCACGTCAAACTGAAATGGTATGAATCAATAAAATCATCAAATAATTGAGTATGTAGAACGAAAACATCAAAGTATAGTGTAACGGTATCTTCGATTATTGGTCTAACTTCTAATACAGATATGACTGGTATAAATATTCTTCGGTAAACCGTAAATAAATTATCACAAAGCACTCAAGAATTAAGAAGTGAAATAGAAGCCAGTCCATTTATGGTAAATGGAGATAAAAACGATAGTAAACGGCAATTTGAAAATGTCAACGTCATCTATATATAGATATACTAATATATAAAGCTGAAGAGTTTGTTTGTTTGTTTGTTTGCTTGAACGCGCTAATCTCAGGAACTACTGGTCCGATTTGAAAAGTTCTTTCAGTGTTAGATAGCACATTTATTGAGGAAGGCTATAGGCTATATCTTCACGCTACGCGGACGAAGTCGCGGGCAGAAGCTAGTTTAGTATAAAATTTTAGCAAAATTTAATTCACTGTGAAACAGATCCAACACGTACAGCACATTACTATTTCAAACTTATAACGATACTTAGGTTTGTTTATGAGAGTTGGTGGTGAATAGCTACCTACTTCTTTTGAGAACTTAAAAAAATACTACATAGATCGTTAGTCAATATACTCAAACTATGTCTATTGCATTAAGAATTTGTAATAATAAAGATGAAAACGATAACTGTAACATAAACCGTATAAGATGTACCAATTAAAAGTAATAGCAGGTGTTCTGAAGTAAACAAGGCTGAGCCCAATACAAAATTATTGGATCTCTTACAACCAGAGCAGGTCTATTATCAGAGCCATTCGCTCCTTATCTTTGAATTGTCGACCGTCTCAACAGCGCAGCGATCCGATCGCATGTAAGTTTTGAAAGTCGGACAGATTGTCGACCTACAATTTTACCGATCGGTAGCTACATTATTGACTTTCCTTGGCAACCGTCACCGAATAAATTGAATTTAAAGTATTTTTTTTATTTTCGTCCAACCTCAAATTGTCTTGAGACAATATTTTGTTTTATAAATGTTCGCACCAGCGTGTTATAAATATCTAAAAATCTACATCTGCTGCATCTGCTTTGTTTTTTTCTATAATCTCACTTTATAAGTTTCAAGTGCGTGGATAATGAGGTTAATTCGTGTAGTGGTCTAGTAAGTAACCCGAAAAATCTATGAGGGTTCTTTATTGACGTTAAATATTAAATTATCCAATGATTAAAATTGAATAAGTATTTAAATGAAGCAAATATATCTACGGTTTTTCCTTCAATTGAAGGCAATATTAACATTAATCAGCTGATTCATTGTTTCCCTTTTGACAATTTTGTGAGTCTTTTTTGCATACATTGTGTAGTATTTATACAAATGTTTGAGTTTCACACGTCGTTCCAAACGTAATGGTCTCGTTTGGTGCGTTGCTAACGGATGTAATGACAGTCGTCAATTATTGTGGAGATTTAGAAATATCTTATGTTTCTGCTTTTTTTTCATCCCAAAATATATAATTTATGTAAAAATTTACTCTTGATAAACATAACATAACATACTATCACGCCTGTATTCCCCGAAGGGTTAGGCAGAGGCGCACTAATGTACACCCACAGTTCGCCAGTATGTTTAGGTCCAATGTCATAGGGAGCGAGCCTATTGCCATTAATCGGGCACAAATTCCTGACTATGAGCTGCTACTGAGAATTTCACAGAAAAACCCAATAACACTTTGCTCGACCTGGGAATCGAACCCAGGACCTCTAGCGTAGCAGTCGCGCTCAGGACCACTTGGCTAATGAGGCAGTTAAACTTTAAGAACTTAAAAAAAGTTACTCTTGATAAAACTAAGTAGTATTCTTTACCTGCTGGAAATAATTACTTAAAGCAAAATGACAAGATACTTCGTTACATAACGAACTTGTAACACAATTTATCGTAATGTCTAGACATTGTTAGCTTAATTCTATTTGCTGTGCCTGTATTGAACAATACATGCAAGTGATCGTGTAATATCAGTTACCAATTTGTCCACCACACTCTATTATTAAACACAAAATTATTTTGTTTCAGATCGTGTGAATAGCCCGGCTTTGCGGCGTTTGTAAACCGAGAACTTGTCAATAATATGGTGCATTAATAGTAACATGAAGTTGTTGGTTATGATGAGAATCAGAGTCAACCGAACTGAGTTATAAGTAAATTAAAAGGGCAAGATTTGAATGAGACTTGGTGGAAGGTTGAGCGGGGTATGAGAAGCGGTGTTGTGCAGTGACGGCGTCCGGGCGGCTGCCATGGGCGCGGCGCGCCATGCGCTCGCGCACGCGCCCGCTGCGGCTGCTCCTCCTGGCGGCGCTCGTGCTCACGTCCTGCGCCGCGGCCCCCGCGCCCGAGCCGCGCGCGCAGCGTTCCGCCAATCTGAGCCACATAACCGGCACCTCCCGCACCATACAGATGTTCCTCAAGAATCGCTATCTGCAGCTGCTGCCGGATGGCACAGTCAACGGCACCACAGATTACAACAGCGTTTACAGTGAGTATGATTTGTGCATTTTTTAATAGACAAGGATATGTTTCTTTTTCAAAACTCTTCACAAAACAACTTCTGTACAAAATAAGCTGTGCACGTTTGCTATCTATACTTCTATTTTAAATCTGAAGAGTTTGTTTGTTTGTTTTCTTGAAAGGGCTAATCTCAGGAAATACTGGTCCGATTTGAAAAAAAAAATCAGTGTTAGTTAAATCATCACGCTAAGACCAAATAACTATTCCACGCGGACGAAGTCGCGGCAGAAGCTATTGTGTTAATAAATTTAACAAAATCCTGAAAAAGATTTAGTATCATCAGTACAAAATAGAATCTGGTATCCACAATTCCGGTCCATTTCTGCACTCGGCTGGCTTCGGCATATCAACAGTTACAGTAGGCAATTTCCCAACTGCCAAAGCATCTTGCGCCTTAGTTTTTTGTTAACAATCTAGCGCTGATCGGCACGTACGATCGAGATCACAGCGGTACATTGACAGTGTTCCCAATTATACCAATTGAATTTTTTATTCGTTTTGTTTCGTCTATTTACTGTTTAACTTTGCACGCGCCTATGTGCCATTATCGCTTGGCTGAAATTTCGCAAAAAAAACTATTGTAGTGATAATTAGCAATGTATCCTATGAATAGAATTATTAAAAATGTAAATTAATGAAGTGAGTACAAAATGTAACATTGATTGAAAGATTGCTGATATTATAAATACTATCACGCCTTTTTCGTATAGGGGTAGGCAGACAGAACTACTTGCTACGATTCTTTATACTTGATTCGTTCACATTCAAAGATCTTGTCATATATGCAGTACATTTGCGGGATTCTTCAAGAGAATCTCACCTATAAGAATGGGTCGAATCTATTTTCAGGGAGTCCTCCCAAATATAGCTGACGTTTCTGCGTACTTGTATTTTGTGAATCGTCTTTCATTTACTATTTCAACATGCTCCAACTAGCAGATATTATCAACATTTGCCACGTGGTTAAAATGTTTAACGCTTATCCGTATACTCAAAGTATATGAGCCCGAAAATAAATACCACGCATTACGTGTTATTTATAGATATTATAATTATATTAAACTAGCTTATCATCCGTGGTTTTACTCGGAATCCAAAGGACTTATTGGGACAAAAGGTAGCCCATGTCCAAGCCATAGTCATAGCCAAGGTCCAGTATGTCCATACCAAAATTCATCAAAATTGGTTTAGCTGTTTTGGCGTGGAAACGTAACAAACAAACGACTTACTTTCGCATTTATAATAATATTAACTTGGATTTGTTTAGGCCATTCACCTGCAATCTAACACTAATTTAACTACCTTGTACGGAACCGTACATTAATTTAGCAATTACGCGCCGTGCATTTAGCACACGCCAGCATTTACATGCAATGAGACAATTATATGTATAAAATTATTTGTAATAAATCAGTGTTAATCAAACATTCAAAGTGGACGGTTTTATTTCATAATTCTTATAGAATCGACCCGTCATCATCAAAGATAAATGTAGAAATCTCCTACATTTTTTTGGTCCTTCGAGCCGGATAGTTTTTCGGTACTTTGACCTAGCGCGCGGTCTGGTCAGAGGTACGTTGAAAACGTGACGTGGACTCACTATCATCAATTGTGTGGACTCATTTATTGAAGTGCTACACTTATCATCAACATCGGGCGCTGTTGAGCTCCAGGCATCAGAGGGTATAGCGTCCGCTATCAGCTAAGTTGGAAGCAGCAGCAGCAGTTGCAGATACTACTGTTGTGCTACTCGTGGATCATCATTTATCAAGTAAGACTGTTCCTTTTGTTCTCATCATGGAATCTATTGTTGCCCGTCAATCTGATATCATCTCCAGCATCAATTCAATAAAAGTCAACTTCAATAAAGATTCAGATTCGCGAAAACATGCCGAATATATTAAGAAACGAATAGAGTCACTAGACAACCTCTGGGGCGAGTTTGAGCAAAATCATCAAAAAATTTCTGATCATAAGAGTGAGGCTGTTGATTATTTTCTAGAAAACACATATCAAAAAGGAAAAGAGCTTTATTTATCTATTCGTAGTCTATTATCATCTTACCGCAAAACATCAAAATCTACTCAACCAGATGGAGAGATAGACGAAATGTTATCATTGCAACGGACCAATTTTAGAGCATTCAATCGTCTAATCAAGGGCATAAAAGTTGATATCATTACGGATAAATGGGAACTTGAGGATGAACTCAAGAACGTCCAAGCTAAATGGAAAATTATCGACGCTCAACATTTGAAAATTGATCATATTCTTGCTGGTGGAGATATATCATATGACGAGGAGTTTAATCGTCATGAATTGGCCTATAAAAATATCAAGCGTGAATTGAATAAGAAAATTTCATCTACCACTCATTTAGAAAAGTCAACTCCGCAGCTTGAAATACCTACGTTTAGCGGAAACTATACGCAGTGGCCAACCTTCTATGATTTGTTTACCGAGACGATTCATAACAACAACTCCATCACAAAAGCTCAGAAAATGCAACACCTTAAGGGAAAGCTTAAGGGTGAAGCAGAGCGTCTCATTTATCATCTACACATTTCATCGGAGAACTATGATACGGCATGGGAGATCTTATTACATCGGTACAACAATACCCAAGCTCTTTTCACAAATCAAATTGAATTATTCCTAAATCAGCCAATCATTCAAAAGCAATCATCATTTGAAATCAAAAGGTTATATGACACCACCACAGAGTGTATTCACGCGATTCATAACCTAGGCGTTGATACAAATACGTGGGATCCCTTGCTAGTACATTTACTTTGCAAAAAATTAGACTTGGAAACTTATACCGACTACAAGGAAGCACGTAAAGCACCCCGTGATTTACCAATGTTAGACGAGCTAATGTCATTTCTTGAGAGCAAGTTCACGGCTCTCGAACCTCTTCATAAAAATGAGAAGGAACCTTCAACATCAAACAAACGAACTTCAAATCAACCTAAGGTGTTTAACAATAATAATAAATACAACCATTATAAGGGCTACAATAATCGGAATTATCAAGCTATCATTACTCAATCTTCTAAGTGTGTTGTATGCAATCTACATCATAGTCGCAATTTATTTGCGTGCAAAAAGTTTATGAACATGACACCAGACGTAAAATTGAGGACAGTGACAAATTCAAATATTTGTCAAAACTGCCTATTCAGTCACGATGGAATTCAATGCACGTCCACAAAACGTTGCAAATCTTGTCAAGGAGGTCATAATACCATACTCCATGATGCAATTCTATCATCGAAATCGTCTCCTCAACCAACTTCATCATCACCATCTGCAGTGTCCGCTTCATCATTAAAGTCATCACACAAACAACCTAATGTTAACCATGTCGCAGGGGACGATGAAGAGTTATTGCTGACCACGTTATCAATTAAAGTTAGGTGCTCTGATGGCAGCTACATGACTCTTAGGGCTCTCCTAGACCAGGGGTCACAAATATCATTAATCTCTGAAAATGCTGTGCAGCGGCTCGGTTTGCAAAAACGACGTTATAACGCATCTGTTTCCGGTATAGGTTCGGGTGCAAGACAGAGCAAGGGGCGCGTACTAATCGACTGTCAATCTATCTACGGTGACTATAATTTTTCTACAGAAGCCTTAGTTTTATCAAAGGTCGCCAACTGCTTGCCGAGCATACCATTTCAAAAGCAATCATGGTCTCATCTCCAGCATCTGCAATTAGCAGATCCAGAATACAATGTGTCGAAGCCTATTGATATTCTATTGGACGTTAGCATCTATTCGCAAATTATCATGGACGGCCTTATCAAAGGCCCAGCGCATGCTCCGATTGCGCAGCAAACTACACTCGGATGGATCTTATCTGGAAACGTTCGTACGTTTAATTGTCATATTGTAACAAACGATTTGTCGAATTTATCAAAATATTGGGAGATAGAAGACGTCGACTCATCATCATCTCATCTAACCAGTGAAGAGCAGTATTGTGAAGAGTTTTATCAGCAATCTACTCATCGTCTGGACACTGGTAGATACGAGGTTGGTATACCCATGAAGCCCGAATACGAAAATCAACTTGGATCGTCTAAATCAAAAGCGGTTGCACAACTCAGACAATTGGAAAGAAAAATGTCCAATAATAATAACTCGTCATTCTCAGAAAATTATAAATTGTTTATGTCGGAATATCAACAACTGGGTCATATGTGTAATGCCGATAATGTCAATGAACCAAAACGTGCCTTCTATTTACCACATCACGGCGTAATGAAATTAGATTCGACTACGACGAAACTTCGAGTCGTCTTTAATGCGTCAGCAAAATCGTCATCAGGTAAAAGCCTAAATGATCTCATGTGCTGTGGACCAAATCTACAAAAAGATCTCATGAAACTTATCCTAAAATGGAGAACCTATACTTATGTCATCACTGCAGACATAGAGAAAATGTTCCGGCAAATATTTATCAGACAGTCAGATCGTCATCTGCAATCAATCGTGTGGAGGCAATCACCTCAAGAGCTAATCCGCGAATATCATCTTACTACCGTGACGTACGGAACTAAGGCTGCTCCATATTTAGCTATGAGAACGCTAAAACAGTTGGCAATAGATGATGCCGACAAGTACCCTCTAGCTGCGGCAGCATTAAATCAATCATTTTATATGGATGACCTGTTCACTGGAGCAAATACCATTCATCAAGTTAAGGAGCTGCAGCATCAGCTTATTGAGATTCTGAAGGGAGCTGGCATGAACCTTCGGAAATGGT
This sequence comes from Acronicta leporina, assembly GCA_947256265.1. Classification (NCBI taxonomy): domain Eukaryota; kingdom Metazoa; phylum Arthropoda; class Insecta; order Lepidoptera; family Noctuidae; genus Acronicta; species Acronicta leporina. Next base: position 10,946,216 of record OX366532.1, on the reverse strand, counting down.
CCAGTAATGAACCGGAACTACTGGTCGATCTATCATCCGATCAACTTGATAACCCATTAGATTTCAAGTGCACAGAATTAAGGAAAACACTCGGACTGAGATGGCATCCGTCATCTGATAGCTTCAGTTTTCAAAATCAATTACAGCATCATAATAAACGCGTCACTAAGAGACAGCTATTATCAGAGATTTCCAAGTTATTCGACCCTTTAGGGTGGCTGTCCCCATTATCAATCAGAGCAAAATTACTTTTCCAAAATGCATGGTCAACCAATTTATCGTGGGACGAAGAAGTTCCACAAGCGGCTCAAGACGATTGGACTCATCTTAAGAATGATTTCAATATCATAGACCAATTTATCATACCACGGTATCTAGGTGATACAAGCCAACTTTATCAAATACATGCATTTTGTGACGCTTCCGACAAAGCATATGCATGTGTCGTGTATGTTGTAGCAAAAAATAATAAAGGCGAGTACACATCAAGGCTTGCTGCAGCAAAAACAAAGTTGGCACCTCTAGCTAAAAAGGTTTCATTGCCGCGACTGGAACTTTGTGGCGCACTTCTACTGGCTCAACTTATCAAGAAAGTAATGGAGTCCTTATCAAAACAAGCAGAGATTTATGCTTGGACAGACTCCATGATAGTCTTAGGATGGATCAAAGGTGATGTGAAGAAGTGGAAGCAGTTCGTGTCAAATAGAATTATCAAAATCATTAGTATCGTTCCACCATCTTGTTGGTATCATGTGAGGTCAGAAGAAAATGCTGCAGATTGTGCCACTCGAGGCCTGACATCACAAAAGCTATTAACTCATCCGTTATGGTGGCAGGGGCCGAAATGGATTACTAAGTTCGAACGGAGCGCCATACCTGATACCCCATATCAATCACCAAATTTAGAACTCAAGACAGTCAGTGTGAACGTGGCCTTACATCAAAATCAAATTTCATTTATACACGAGTTATTACAGAACTACAGTTCGTTGACTCGCATTGTAAAAATTGTCGCTTGGGTATTACGTTTCATTACGCAAGCGCAAGGTAAACATGCACCCAAACCGGAAATTTTGTCGTTAGCAGAAATAGAAAATGCATTATTTAACATTATAAAATATTATCAGTCACATGAATTTCACGAGGACATTTTATCTATTAATCAAAAAGGACACGTGCATGCAAGAAGCAAATTATCATGCCTTAATCCGTTCATGGACGAGCACGGTATCCTTAGAGTAGGAGGACGACTCAAAAACGCATGCATCCGTTACTCATCAAAGCATCCCATCATAATATCAAGCCATAGTCGTCTTACCGATTTAATCATTGATCAAGCGCACAAGACTACATTGCATGGAGGTCCGCGACTGACACTCTCGTACATCAGAGATAGATATTGGATACTAAGTGGAATCCGTACTGTCAAGAGGAAGTTGAGATCATGCGTTAAATGTCAGCGGTTCAGCCAAACACAATATCACCAAATCATGGCTGATCTCCCACAGCCTCGAGTCACCCCGTCACGACCCTTCTCTCACACTGGTGTCGATTTTACTGGACACGTTGAGTTGAAGGCCAATAAGGGACGCGGAATCAAAACAGTCAAGGGGTATATAGCAGTGTTTATTTGTATGTGTACCAAGGCTGTTCACCTGGAATTAGTGTCTGATTTGACTACATCAGCATTTTTAGCCGCCTTCCGTAGATTTTCAGCCCGCCGTGGAACGCCGAGTCATGTATTCAGTGACAACGGCAGGAATTTTGTAGGAGCCAATCGCATCATTAAGAAGGAGTATCAAGATATCTTAGCCACCATGAATACTGACTTCATCAATGACATCAATAGCATGAATATAAAATGGCATTTCAACGCTCCTGCGTGGCCTAGCGCTGGCGGACTTTGGGAAGCTGCTGTCAAAAGCCTCAAATATCACCTGAAGCGTATTATCGGAGATCAAAAACTCACTTACGAGGAATTCACTACGCTACTCCATCAAATTGAGGCATGCCTTAACTCAAGGCCCCTCTGTCAGTTGACAGAGAGCTCCGAGGACGAAATTCTCACGCCGGGGCACTTTTTAGTTGGTGGTCCACTTTTGTCTAGACCACAGACGGATCCAGATCATATGACTCAATCAACAAGGTGGCAACTCATCCAATCAATGAATAAACAGATTTGGAAGAGGTGGTCAAGCGAATATCTTCAGCAACTGCAAGCTAGATCAAAATGGCGTACGCCAAATCGAAACTTTGAGGTCGATGACGTGGTTCTAATCAAGGAAGAAAACTTGCCACCCGGCAAGTGGGCTTTAGGACGAGTTCAAGCTATTCATCCCGGAAAGGACGGCTATGTCAGGGTGGCCACGGTGAAAACAAGCAACAACGTCATACAACGTCCTGTCACCAGACTTGTATTGTTACCAGTCAAAGACGTCACGTCACAGGACAAGAACCGAAATCAAGACACGTCACCTCCTCCATCATCATCATCATCATCTAACATTGAAGATAATAAAAGAAAGCGACGGCCTCGAAACAATGCATCATTTACAAACCTTTTCATCAGTTCCTTATTATTTTTGTTTATGTTATTATCGCCCGCTAATTCTCAAAACTTACCTAATCATAATCATGAATCGTATAATTTGACGTCATTAGAGAAGAATCAGGCCATTTATTTCGATAGAGTATCGAACTTACAGTATATCAAAGATGAATGGCGTCTAGTTGTATACTACAATATGACGACCTACTGGAAAGGCTTATCAGACATCAAAGCTTACGTCAACCACATAAAGTCATTATGCAATACCCCAGCAAGTAAACAATATCAAAGTATAATTTTTCAGTTAGAGCACGAGATAAGCGAAATTGACCACTATGACATGTTACTTAAATATCAAGGTTCTAACAGGCGAAAAAGAGGATTAATAAACGGAGTGGGGTATATTGCCAATTCATTATTCGGAGTACTGGACGAGAGGTTTGCCGAAAAATACAAACACGACATCGAACAAATCCATCATAATGAGAAACATCTTCAAAACCTTATCAAAAATCAGACTAGTATTTTAGAATCAGAATTAAATATAGTACGCCGTAATGAGGACATCATGAACAAACAATTTTCCTTCATCAAACAACGACTTCAAAATATATCATTAGAAGTGAATAATGTAAGAATAAACGATGAAGACGGTCTGTACATCACGTCATCAGCTCTAGCAGCATCCATAATTCTATCAAATATTCGTTGGATCCAGCAAACTTTGATTAGTACAGTAACAGATATCGCTCATGGGCGCATTGACAGTCATCTGTTATCACCAGAACAGTTATCGTTCCAGCTGAGCATCATCTCCAGTCAACTGAATGGTAAACTTATGATACCAGTGGATTTTAAACACATCAAGGACTTGTATCGATTACTCAAAGTATCAGCAAGAGTCTTCTCTAATTATTTAATCATAGAAATCAAGGTTCCACTCTTGAGCAACGAATTGTTTGAATTAAACAAAATCATATCTATTCCGCAAAGGATAGGCCAAGAGTATTATAATTTACTCCCATCTCTACCATTCATAGCCTACAATCTACAAAAGGATACCGCAATTCTTCTATCAGAAGCTGACCTACAATCATGCACTCATATTCCCAATGATATATTTCTATGCTCAATCAATATGCCCATATACGACCTAAAAATCGAGAACTCTATCTGTGATATCAAGACAATTAATCAAAAACAATTATGTCAGTCGGTAAGATCACCGTGTGTACAACAGTGGATTAAATTACACAGGCCGAACAGCTGGTTGTATTCGTGTTGCTCGGAATGCCAAGTCCGCATTATTTGTAAAGTCGGCGTAACAATGGTCAATCTCACAGGCAATGCAATTATTACCCTAGGTCATGGATGCACATTGAAAGGGGACACCTTTAGTATTTACGCTCATAATACCTTTGTCAATCAATTAAGCATACATCATCATATTGAAGTCCCAGAGGTGTCTGTGCTCAATCAAATCATGAAAACCACGGCACCTGATAATTACAGCGACACTGAAGATCATCAACTTATTTGGACTCGGCTAAAGGCTCAAATTGACGAGGTTAAGGAACAGTCGTCAACCGATCTGAACATTCATGACGTACATCATTACACTGTGCAGTACATCAGTGTTGCTTTGGTGATCGTATTGGTAGGCGTATTAGTGTACTTCATCAGGAAAATTCGTCCGAAGGCAGTATCAGCGTCGCCGGCCCCCCAGGGCCAGGAGGCTACCAAGGAAGAAATGGTCACAGTCGTTCCTATAGTCCCTCTGCCGGGGGTATCATATTCCGTGGAATCAGTGCAAAAGTGCAGTGAAGTTATAAAAATCAGTGGTGTAGATAAAGCTACCTCGTCAACGTTTTTGCGTTCAGTGCATTCTTCAGATAGTGATGATTAAGGATATAAAAGTAACATTGATATCTCTATCATCTATGTCAACATCTATTATACAAGTTTACTCTACTTTACTTCACTTGTAATCCTGTAACTTCAATTATCAGTTATTTGTGTACCTATCATTTGTAAAGTCTGCATCCTTTGGGCGGCAGGATGTACGGAACCGTACATTAATTTAGCAATTACGCGCCGTGCATTTAGCACACGCCAGCATTTACATGCAATGAGACAATTATATGTATAAAATTATTTGTAATAAATCAGTGTTAATCAAACATTCAAAGTGGACGGTTTTATTTCATAATTCTTATAGAATCGACCCGTCATCATCAAAGATAAATGTAGAAATCTCCTACAACCTTTTCTAAGTTCACAAAGCTGTTTGTTACTGCTCCGGTACTTTTGAGAAAGATTGTAAAGAGGAAACGCAGTCTCATTACTACCGATTCTTAATGTCATACTATAATGATTTTTACGTGTATTTCATGCTTTTCTGTCAAAACAAATAAAGAGCGGAAGCTCTGTTAGTTGTGTTCTCATTTCAAAGGGTTTACATAACATAACATACCATCACGCCTGTATTCCCCGAAGGGTAAGGCAGAGGTGTACTAAGGTACACCCACAGTTCGCCGGTATGCTTAGGTCCCATGTAATAGGGGGCGAGCCTATTGCCATTAACCGGGCACAAATTCCAAACTCAGAGCTGCTACTGAGAATTTCATAGAAAAACCCAATAACACACTGCTCGACCTGGGAATCGAACCCAGGACCTCTAGCGTAGCAGTCGCACTTGGGACCACTAGACTAACGAGGCAGTTCATTACAGCGATATTTTTAGATTTTGGGCCAGTTATTATCTATCGAAACGAACTCGAAGAAATATGGTCTCTTTTAAACTATAGAACATAATAGGAATTAATATGAACGGGATAGGAGTGGGTACTATATAGCATTAAAGACTTTTTTTTTATTGGCAGATGTTACTACGCAATAGAAAAAAGGTTTGTTTCACGTTCGCGTTGCACGTACGTTAATATTTGAAGGCCAGTAACAAACCGTAGTTAAGAGTTACGTAATCGTAGATAAAGTCTTGGTATTTATACTACCAAATATATGTCTAGCTGTATTGATTACTCTATTTCAAAGAAGTTATTCAACGATTTTATTACAAACGCGCCTATGACGAATCAGTAGGTACAATTCTAAAAATAATTTGAAATGTTTGTTTGGATGATCGCATTTGTCATTTTAAACCAATTCAAAAATATTGAGGTATTCAAATATTAAAGAAGGTGATAAATAGACGTATTCAAAAATAGAATAATGTACAAAAATGCATAATATATTTATGTATTTCGGTATAAACTCCCAAATTGGCCAATTATAATTTTCGTAGGTATTCATACGCGGTTTTCTTTTTACAAAAATAAAAACAGTTGATATAATTTAATCATATTTAAGGTCACAGGTATGTATGCAGATCTGAGATTCACCGAGAAAATGTTTTGTTAAATTGAATACACAATATTGACCCAATTGGAAAATGAATACATACAGACGGTAACATTGTTAGCCAAATATTTCAGTCGGTTACAATTTCATTCTAGCAGATATTCTTTTACTACATACTTAGGATTTACCTAACCTTTGATAATACATCTAGGGACATTCAATATTAGCCATAATGGTTAAGATGCTTAATACTTTACCATATAAAATAAAAGAGCATATAATAGATACGCGTTGTGTCACTAGATTGTGCAAAACATGTAACAGATTATTACAATGTGTAGTTAAAATAAGCGGGGAATAATTTCCGAGGCGTCTTTACTTAGTTTTGTAATCTGTAAATATCTGAGCAATCATGTAATGTTTTTGTTTATTAAAATATTTATAGGGTTAAACGGTGAAGGTAACAATAATTTATATTAATATTTTTTTAATTATAAAAGATCCTCATCTTTAACACCTCTCTCTATGTTTTTAGTCCATACTCATGCAGCGAAACCACATCGAAACTAAGGTCTGATAGCCTGCTAATACTGCTTGAACTTGGAATCGACCTTACGCTCAACAGGCTGTCACGACCACTGGTCCTAGCCAATGAAGGAAGTGATAATAATAATCATTATGTTTTAAACTTTTTATGGATATGATATGATAAAAGTAGTAACTGAATAGTACATGACGCGGACATAGCATTTCACTGGTGATTTTCCAAAAATGTCAAGTGAATCGTACGGTGCAAAAAGTGTGTCAAATTTTGGAGTTTAGGCGGGAAAATGAAAAGTGCACATTGTCGATTTTATATTATTTTTCAAAACTTGAATTTCTCCGAAGTTTAATGTGTAATTATGGTGGATAATTAACCATTAAGTGTTCGTGAACGTGTGAGAGTGTAGGCAAATGATATAAAATTGAAAATCGTGACTTTTTGGGTTCACTCCTAAGCTCCATCGAAGCCTCAATAAAGTTTCTACCGTTTTATTGGGGTAACTGAACAACATTATATTGACACTGGCGAACACAAAAAGTGTGGTGCCATAAAATCCCATGATGGGAAATATTACATAATATTGATTACTCTAATACTTGACACTGGCAAATACACAAAAAGTGTGGTGCCATAATTAAAAAAAAAAAAAAGTGTGTCGAACCCTTAAATATTGTTAAAACAACAGTTCGCTGGCGTGTCACGTTCAAGTAACATTTCTAAGGCCGCGGGCACACTTGTAAAATATTGGCAACACGACGAAATAAACTTCATACTTTCCACTCATGACAGTGCCTGTAATGCAAATACAACGTGTAAAATTACTGTGTACTTACTTGTAGGTACTTGACCAATGTGACAATGACCTAATCTATCTATATCTATACTAATATATAAAGCTGAAGAGTTTGATTGCTTGCTTGAACGCGCTAATGTCAGGAACTACTGGTCCGATTTGAAAAATTCTTTCAGTGTTAGATAGCCCATTTATTGAGGAAGGCTATATATCATCACGCTAAGACCAAGTGACTTTTCCACGCGGACGAAGTCGCGGGCAGAAGCTAGTCTATTATAAAGGACGATAATAATGTATAAAAATTATTTTGCAGAATAATAAGGACAACACATACATGACATTAGACAGCTGTTTCAATGCACTTTATTAGTCTGTATGTGTATAGCATCTCATCTTGAATTGTTGTGTAAAAAAAAAAATTGCGATTCAGTTCAAGGCTAGCCAAGTCAGAGGCTCAAAGATGAGCAATAATCGACAAGCAATGTCTTATAGAAGCTGATATCTAGTCCACTTGAGCATTAAGGATCAGAAATATGTCATTAGAAAGTTATTTACATGTTCTGTAATAGTTTATATGGTGGTTTGTTTAAAATCGTTAGTGAAAAACGTTACGGCAATCTAGAGTTTCACTGCAGGCCTCAAACACAAGTACTTATAATACTTGTATTGCTCTGAGAGTTGATACTTAAAGCTGGATCATTATAATGTTGTAGGTACAATTACTTTCAGTACGTGATATAGGCATACAATTTGCTCAGAATGACATGCAATTATTGAACTCCATTTTTTTAATCATAACTGAACTGGTATAGAAGATTTTTTCTAGATTTTTTTGCTCAAACGAGCGTACTCACTCACTATATCTATGCAAACTAGACGTCTCCTAGACGCGAGCTATATATCTAGAACCAGTTTGACATAAATCAGGCCTGTCCCATTTTTTACAACGGAAAATAATAGAGACGCAATAATTACATGTCCTGAAAGACACTCAAATGGTTCCGTAATAACACCATAGATGTTAATATCACTCTTAATCTAGTTCGTAATTATATATTTTCACAAACAGTTAAATGGAATTGTGATAATGGCTCAATAGGAAGATGCGAGATGCCCGGAGCGTTAGCCGAGGTGGTCCAAAAGAACAGATTGGGATCATAAAAGTAATATAATAACAATTTTATGAACCCCAAATGGAGATTTCGTACTCCGATATCGATCAGTTGCCATCAAGTGGATTGGTATGGTGTACTGTTTGTTTTTTTTTATCGATGAGTGTGTCGATTTCGTAATTTTAAGCGTGGGTAAGTGAGCCGAATTTTATGACCTGTGAAATTAATGTAAAGATTTGACGTTGAAGTTCTCCAGGTTTTTAGATTAAGGCCACTGTATGATAGCTGATTGTAATTATTAAGAAGTATTAAAACTATGTATGAATGTCGCAGAAGCAAAAGAGGCATGCAAGAATCGTAGCAAGTGGCAGTCTATAGTTTCTGCCTACCCCTGTGGGAGAAGGGCGTGAGTGTATGTATGTATTAAAACTATTAACATGCACTTGATTCGATTTATTATTTCAAATAATCTTAGAGTTTATGTAGGAATATCCGAATCTTCCGTTATATGACAGATTAACACACATTTATGATATCAATAAATAAATTATGGGTATTCATTATTATAACTAGCTTGATTTTACAGACCAAAGCTTTAAAGAACTATTCAATAGCCGTTGGAAAACAGGTAATTTTTTTTGTTATGGGTAACTTATTTGTTTTTAGTATTTTTTTTTAAATAACAAGTAAAAGAATGGTTAGATGCAAAATATAAAAGGAATTACACACGTCATAGTAAACTCCATAGCGACACGTAATATCGACAAGGCACGAACGCAATCAAATTTTTTTCTCGCAAAAACTCAAACCCGTGATATACTAAGATACAAAAAGTTATTTTAAGCGTTACTGCATGCAAATATGTGATAAAACACATTTATAAGAATATTACTTTTCCTTATGGCGTTCTACTTACATGGTATACTTTGGGATAGTTAAATAAATGGCAAAATGTTTTTTTTTATAGCAACAAGCGGTCGGATCGCATGGTGGTAAGCGATACCTCCGCCCATGGACACCCGCAACACCAGAGGAGTCGCAAGTGTATTGCCTGTTCAAAAAGTAGGCCGCCGGTATCCTTTCTCCCTCGTCGAAATGAAACGTAAGCGTTGTTTCACGCTGGTTTTCTGTGAGGCCACATCATTCCGGTCGAGCTAGCCCATTTGTGGCGAATCATGGCTCTCCCACGGTTAAAAATGTTTTAGAGTTAGGATTACTAAACATATCCAAAAAATAGGATTACTAAAACAATCTACTATCCCAGGATGTGACGTATTTATTAAAAGGTAATACGAACCTAGGGCTTTATAGGAGTCGTGGAGATACACACTCCTACTGTACCTACTCGACAAAGAGAAAAATTATCAGTGGTTTCTAGGACACTCACCAAAACCTCTAAAACAACTCATGTTATGGGACCGGCGGTTTACAATAAACTACCGAAGCATATAGTATGTGCCTCAACTCTTGAGAGTTTTAAGACTCGTCTCAGACGCTGGTTGATCGAACATGCGTTCTATAGTTATGACGAATTTATGAAATTAAAGCAATAATGTAGTTCTTTGTTGTTATCTTTTGGCTAATCTAAAATCGTATTGACTACTATGTAAAGTGACTGTAAGTAATATGTATAATTATTAAAATCCTGTAAAAAATTAATGACATGTAATTAACGTTACCAATAAACTACTATTGACTAATGACTATTGTAATCTCCTACCAAAATTAACTATACAACTGGACTACACAAAAACACAGTTATTCTAATAATTAACACATCAATTTTCACACCGATTATTAAAAAATTAAAACACGGCTTTCTGTTTTAATTAAATTCGAAACCGTAACAAATGGTTAGTTACTCAATAGCTTAATTGTTCATAAGCCACAAGCAAGGCCAATAAACTAGCTGATTGTTGAAACATATAATAAGAAATAATATGTATTTCATTAGTTTATTCACGTGGGAATGCTTCGGCACGAATGGGCCGGCTCGACCGGAGTGATACCACAGCCTCACAGAAAACCGGCGTGAAACAACGCTTGCGTTGTATTTCGCCGATTGAGTGAGGTTACCGGAGGCCCAAACCCTTAAGGCGGACAACGCACTTGCGACTCCTCTGGTGTTGCGGGTGTCCATAGGCGGCGGTTATCGCTTACCACAGGTGATACATCTGCTCGTTTGCCCCCAATATACCAAAAAAAAGTGTAGTAATGACAGTAGTAGTAGTAGCAATGATATCAACATTTTCTATGTAATTCTCAGTAGCCAGACCTACACCCAAACTCCGAGTTGCTACTGAGAATTTCATAGAAAAACACAATAACACTTTGCTCGAACTGGGGATCGAACCCAAGACCTCTAACGTAGCAGTCGCGCTAAGGACCACTAGTCTAATGAGGCAGTTAATGCGGTTTAAAATCTTTACAGAAAAAGCGGTAATAGCCTAGTGGTTTAACACATACCTAATCTCTGTCATAAATAGTCCAATGTTCCGATTTATAATATTATTTATACTTCATAATGACAGTGAACTATGTCAAGCTCAAATCATAATTACTTTATGAATGGTCTCTTCCGTCCTCTTCATCCGGGAGCGTGTGTGATGAATGCTTCATTTACAGTATTAAGAAATGATATGTGTATAACTTTATACGGTATGAGAAAGAATAATTGCTATTTAATATACATACGAATACCATTTATGAATTCAGAAAGAATGAAACTGCTTAAATAGGAATTTATGTTTTACATAAAGTCACGCCTCTTTCCCGTAGGGGTAGGTAGAGACCACAGACTTCCACTTGCTACGATTCTGATATACTCCTTTAGCTTCATTCACACTCATCAATCTTTTCATACATGAGCGTCGGCTTAGGGTACTCTTGACCAACCCATTTTCCAGAACGTCCTCAATCTGATTTCGGAACGTTCTCCTAGTTCTTCTCTTTCTACACTCCCATTCACTTGATTCTTGTATATTTGTTTACTCAGTCTCCTTTCACTCATTCTCTCAACATGACCAAACCATCTTAACATACCTTTCTCTATTTTAGTCGCTACTTCTTCATTCACACTAAACGTTCCCTTATCACACTTCACTTATTCGTCTCCTTTCACACCAATCAATTTATTTTTATTTATTTATTTATTAAACCTTAATTAGAACGGCCGCAGGCCACTTATACTAAGAGAAATTATGTTGTAGGATAGTAAATTTTATTGAAATTAAATGGAATTGAGAACGTTGTCTCGTGTAGACCATTGAACAGTGACAGCCTATACAGACATCATATAATTCTTCTGTACGTGGTCCCAGGATGGTTTGAAAATACAATTGGAACCAGTAGGTGGCGCTACAGTCGGGTCCTAGAACTTAGTAGTCCTAGAACTACTAGTCCAGCTAGTAGGCAAATATTTTTCTATAAAGTTATGAATATTTTATTATAGATTATAATAATCCTAACATAGTAATTATTTTTACTTAACGTTAAAAATATTTTAGATTAGATTATGGAAATGATGAACATTTTTCGAATTTAAAAATTACAAGAGTATTATTACTACTTATACGGTATACGTAACGACGCAATAGATAGTCGCACAAAACAATAATATAAACATCGCAGACAGCTAAGAAGCTATAATTTAAAATTCAAACAAAACATTGAACAGAATTTATAGAGATCAAGTACAGTAAAATATTTTTATTGCCATAAAAAATAACCTACCTTCCTTTACTTCCCGGTAGCAATTTCCCCAGATTGCAACATTTAAGTCCACACCCGCTATACATCGTAACAAAACCAATTTATATTTACAGCTAACAAACTTTAAGCACGCCATAATGAACTCTATTATGAGGAATTTAGTCGTGATTTGTGTAAAATTGAATGAATCTCTCAAGTTGTGGTGGTCAGGCCTTGTCGTGTAATCTACTGCTCTGATTATATCAATTACTTCTTTATTGAGGTGATTTGGCAGCGACCATACCGTAGATAATAGCTATTGCACTGTATCGAAGATCTTAAATTCTATTATTCTGTTGATACAGAACAAATAGAAAGAATACTTGGACATCAAAGAAGCGATTGGTTGCAAGCAGCCAGTACAGCCGAAAATGAGGTTTTGTGCAGAGATTGTAATGAATATCAGAAGATTATTTTTTAATTAGGTTTTCTTTTGAAATGAATTGCTTAACGTTCTGGTTTTTGATAATAATTGGTGCAATCTCTTCTGATATTAAAGCGGTCTTGCATTGAGTATTGGTTAATAATTTGTGTTTTATTAGAAACTATGTTCGGCTTTCAATTTCTACACGCTATTGTAACCCCTTGTTATTCATAAAAATTTAAAGTGTGTAATAGCTTTAAGGTGTTTTGTCTTGTTATGACACGTGATATTCTGTGCAAGGGAAAAGAAGACAAAACATAAATTATAAATATAAGAAGTTTATTGAAATAAAACAACTTTACGGAGTCTATCGAGTTTTGTGAGTAAAAATCAAATTCCTATTTTTACTAATATAATGCGATAGAATCCGTAAAGTAATCTTCAGAAATCAGTAGATCACCCCTTGTCTTCACTCGTTTTGCTTTCTATTGATTCCTTCTTCTACTATCTTCCTCTAGTGGCTTCAAGCGCGACTGCTACGCTAGAGGTCTTGATTTCGATTCCCAGGTCGAGCAAAGTATTATAGGTATTTTCTTTGAAATTCTGAGTAGGAGCTCTGTTTTGATTTCTGCGGAGTTAGTGCTAATAGGCCTGCTCCCTATTGCAAGGGATCTAGACATACCGGCGAAATGTAGGTTTGTAGGCGTGTTGGTTTACTATGTTATATTAGAAATCCCAATATATAGGTAATTACCGTAATAATCATGGAATGCCATGCCTCGGCACGAATGGGCCGGCTCGACTGGAGTGATACCACGGCCTCAGAGAAAACCAGCGTGAAACAACGCTTGCGTTGTGTTTCGCCGAGTGAGTGAGGATACCGGAGACCCAAATTCTTTGAAAACGCGGGCAAAGCACTTGTGACTCCTCTGGTGATGCGGGTGTCCATGAGCGACAGTAATCGCATACCATCATGTGATCCATCTGCCCGCTTGTCCCCAATACCATAAACAATATTTTTGATGTGACACGGTGTTTTCAGCCTTATAATAACCTTTTGTAGAGACTAGTCTACCTTTCCATTCATTCTTTCTTCCATTTTGAAACTTCTCTATTCTTTCTCTGTTCCTTTGTCCAGACTAGAGCTCGCAAACGCGGTGTCGACAAGAAACTAATAATTATTTAAAACACATTGTATTCTTATATAATTAAGTGCACCATATATTATAAGTTAGAATTCGCACACGTGCAATTCATTTAGGTATACATAAAAAACCTTTTAGATAACATACCAAAATAATTTATTGAAACAACAAGTTCCACCTCCTGATAATAATACAGACGTTATACATAGCTGGCTTCCATATGTTTTGGATTTTTTATTTAGTGTCTAGCTGGGCGATGACAGATTTATTACATTTTATAAATGAGATCAAAGTTCACACAGTGGGCACGCCTCTGTGGAAACAAAAACAAAGATTATGCACTATAAAAAAATAATATATCTTGTTTTGACGTAATCAAAAGTATCCTTCTAATAATGTCTCTTTGTCCTGTTTTCATGCCTCAACCACAGAACCGATTTTCATGAAGTTCGGCATAGAGATAGATTAAACTTTGGCGAAAGACATAGGCTACCTTTCCTCTCAAATTCGGGATACGATTTAAACTGCGGGCAACAGCTAGTAGCAAATAAACATGACTCAGTGAACCGTACCTTTTGGCTTATCTTCAGTCTCTTGAATTTCACAAGGTTATTCAACATAAAAAAAATGTTAAAACTAAACTAACTTAAAAACGCCGAAGGTCTCTGTAGGTACCACAAATTATACGCGCGCCTGTCACCACATATTTCTTCCTAAAAAACACGCTAAACTAAATAAAATATGCGCAAACTAAACTGGGCTATCTTACAGAGGCAAGTTCTATCACAAAATTCGAATCGTTCGCCTCCATCTTTAGCAAATAAATCAGTCATCAGATGCGCATGCGATTGGTATATGAGTATAATCGGCCATCTCCGGTGTGGGCAGAACAATACGTGGTCCATGGTGTCAGATTCGCGGTTTCTACTGTTTAGCTTATTTCTTCTTGTTATAGGGAGCTGAAGTTGTTTTACGAGCTGTACGAAAGAATTTTTGATGTCATATGTGATTTAGAATTCCCTTTGTTTTAGCAAAGTATAAATCTTGTTTATCTGTACACAGTAGCACCTTTGACTTTTTGAATTCCCGTTCGGATTAGAAATTTATTATTACTTTCATAAAGAAAATAGAAAATAACGTAGTAGGTACAACACCCCACGCTGAATGCTCCTGAAGATGTGCTAAGTTATAGGATGTAGCGTATTATATCCAGATAATAGGCAGTAGCTACTTAGTACCAAGAGGTCGTACCATGACGTGTTGGGAGAAAGGGATGGTGTCATTTGATCGGCGGCATTCCTCTCACAAATGCACAACGATTGCAATAACATGGCCTCAGGCTACTCCTGTCATTGATCAGCGCTTAATGCTGATTGGCTCAAATTTTTGGTGAGCGTAACCTGTGTCTAAGGCAGCTAGTCTCCCCATCGTATTCATCAAATTTTCCTACGATACCCATACTCTGTTCGTAAAAAATAAATACATCTACCTATATTAAAGTAGACGGATCACATTTAGGCAAGAAAAAGCGTCTTTTTCTTAGAGGTCTTATAAAGAAAGTTGGGCAGTATGATGGGTGAAATCACCCATTCAGTGAACGCAGGTGACTAACGAGCGGTCCCAATGATAAATCCGTCGATAAATTTGCTTATTAGACATACATATAGTCCATACAAGTAATGTCAAAATCCTATCCCTAGTAGGCAAATCCACTGAATGATTTGTTATTCGGAACAACCGTAAATCGGCAGCCTATAAAGAGAGCCAACTAGTGAGATTTATCATCCAATGTAGCACTTCTCTTATTGTTGGGAATTGTAGGAAAAGATTTTTTTAGAAGTCTAGAACTATCGGAAAATTCTTAACTAACTTTCTAAAAAACCGGACCTGAGTTATCCTGGTTACGATCACACAGAGACCAATCAACATCGAATGACAACACCCAACATATCTTGCACAAGTTCAAACAAGCCTATAATTATTCATGTTAATATTATTATTAATTAACGTCTTACGTCATGTAAAGTTAACTGCACCGTTAATTTAAACCAGTTTCGGTTCCCACGCGGTTCAAGAAAAGTTAATAATGTGGTCAACAAGAAAAAATCTATTAGTGGTCCATCCAAGTTTTGGTGAGATTAGCACATTAGATGGTGATTAATTGCGGTGATTGGTGTAATGTGTCTGATTTAAACGCGGTGATTACTAGATACTAGATCACATCACAAACTATATACAGAGAGTCTAATAAAGAAACTTTGAATATAATTTGATTTTAAAGATCTAATTTATACTAATGGCAATACATAACATCCTATTTTCGCCCTGTACTGGGGCACTGACTCATTAGCCTAGTGGTCCTGAGCGCGACTGCTACGCTTGAGGTCCTGGGTTCGATTCCCAGGTCGAGCAAAGTGTTATTGGGTTTTTCTATGAAATTCCCAGTTACAGCTCGGAGTTTGGAATTTGTGCCCGGTTAATGGCAATAGGCTTGCCCCCTATCACGTTGGACCTAAACATACCGGCGAACTGTGGGTGTACCTTAGTAAACCTCTGCCTAACCTTTTGGGGAATACAGGCGTGATATGTTGTGTTATGTTAATTCATACTAATATTATAAACTAGATTTTCGCTATAGGTGAAATCTGCATGAAAATCCGGTCAGTAGATTTTGAATTTATCCCGAACAAACAAACAGGCAGACTGCAGCGGCGAGGAATTTTGTTTTATAACATGTAAGCTTAAGGATGCGAAAGTTTACTGTCTGTTAATTACATATTACGTGGAATTATTACGTGGGAGAGCCATTCTTCGGCACGAAGGGGCCGGCTCGACCGGAGTGATACCACGGCCTCATAGAAAACCGGCGTGAAACAACGCTTGCGTTGTGTTTCGCCGAGTGAATGAGGTTACCGGAGGCCCAAACCCTTTTAAAAGGCGGGCAACGCACTTGTGACTCCTCTGGTATTGCGGGTGTCCATGGGCGGCGGTTATCGCTTACCATCGGTGATCCGTCTGCTCGTTTGCTCCCTTATCCCATAAAAAAAATATATATGTTTTCACGCGTAAACCAATTTTCATGAATTTTAGTAAGGACATAGATTGGATCTTGGAGAAGGATATAGGTTACCTTTTGTAAAGCCCTTTGGGTTGCGAGCGAAACCGCGGGCTATATCTATGTAGTTTTAAATATTTTTCCTTCTGTGCTTCCTTGCTTCGTGGTATCTTATATCAAGTGAATGGTATTATACGATAATAATATATCATTCGTATCGTTACCCTGTTTCTCCAATGAGAAGGTGTGTGGATATCGTTTAAGTCCGCGTATCTAATAACAAGCTAGGTTTAGAATTACAGAAAATCATAGTTATTAATGTTTATCGTTTATTAGCAATGTTCTACGGAAAATGTGTATTACTTAGTTAAAAATACCTAATGGTTACTTGATTAGCCTATTCTTTACCAAAGAGGGTCTGTAATTTGTAATATTTTACCCTAACTTTTTCTGGATTTGAATATTTTACCGTTCAGATAAACTTCATTTTCATCCAACCGTTTGCGAAACAGTCGACCTTTTTAGGCCTAAAAAGGTATCAATATATCAAAATTCTTACTCATACGACCCGCGTTATTCCACTTAAGTAGTACACTCTTTAAATAAATCTATAAAACATTTTATGTCTAAAAAAATTTTTCTCACCAAAGAGAACCGATCCAAAAAAGGTCCCAAAATTTCCATACAAGACTTGTAACATTGTACAAAGCTGACAGCGGTATCATTACGCTACTAACAAACAGAGGTTGTCCGAAAATGCGAATCTCGTTATATCTTAAAACTTGCCCCGTCCGGTGACAGAACGTACAAACTGGCCACTTGTTGTTTGTGAGGTCTGTTCTACTTGTAACTTATGAATGGGCACTGCGTTTGGAACTTTACTTTAACGAGAGCCGCGAAAACACCAAAAATTTGTGCGTAACGACTGAACATTGCTTTTTTTATTTTTTCTTATAGAACTGAAGAATTCGTGTGTCGATACTCGTAGGAAATTCTACAACAAAAATCTCCTTTATCCAAAAGTTATTTAAGAAGCAGCATAATACTCTAATAATGGAGTTTTAGTTTTTAATGATTACGAAAAAACATAATATAAAAAACACGAAGTAGTTAACATCGGTAGGACCAAAATGGCAAATATTTTCTCGCGACTAAACGGCGCATCCATATGCATGTGACGTGCGCCCGCGCCGGTGACGACAGAAAGATTGATCGAGCACTTTTAATATAGCAATTTACACCTGTTATGTTTTCACAGCTTCCTTATACAACATCTTCATCATCTGCAAACGATAATCGTTGGTGTGAGAAAAAATCCAATTTGTGATTTGAAATTATAATTTGCAATGAATTATTTGCTGGTTACATTATTCTTCCATGTATGAACAAGATCGTCTTCAACCATTACGATAAGCATATTTGGTTTAATATCCACCTTTGATATTCATGATTTATTATTTGATCAGAGGTGATCGGGGCGTTCTAATTTATTTTCTGTATTATGCAAAAATGTTGCTTAATAACCAATAAACAACATTTTTACAAAAGAAACAACAGGTATCTATATTTTTTTTATAAAACCAGAGGGAAAACCTTTTTGGAAGCCTTTTCTTACAAAAAAAAACAGGTGCGTACGCCAACGCAAGTACACTGTAACAGCCAAACCAGGAGCAATCACTTTACTTTTTATTAAAATGTATGGACACTTCGAAAACAAAATTGAATATATGTTTAGCATGGTGTAATCCACCTCATACTTTTAAGTGTAACGTTTTTGTGTTGGTGATTGCAGGCTGCAAAATTTATTGTATGTAGATGGTTTGGGTAATTTGAAAAATAAAATTGAGAATGATTGAATGTGATCTGGAATTTAGCTGTACTGAGAAAAATAGTTCTACATTCACTTCCAACCACTCTTACCAAAGGTTAATTTTAAAAAGAAAGAGGTGAACAACTATGTCGCTACAACTCCACTCTTATTACGTAAATCTTATTCGATTCCAAAACCACTTACATATATTATAAGAATGCAGCAAATTCAAAAGCAAATGTCGAACAAATTTAACGACTTTACAGCATTCCACGATTTTTATTCGAAATTGAATTTTAATCGAATAATCGTTGCATTTCAATTGGATTGGTTAATGAGTAACCGTTTTCAACCGTTGGACATCTTTATTTCGGTTGAGTACCAAGTTCTATAGATATTGTAATCGAAATGGTGGGCATTACTTTTAGTGACGAAATTCGGTTTAAAAGTAATGATTTGTTTTTTTTTTTTTTGTTGTGAGTAGAACATTTTCTATGCGATGTTGAGAGTGAAATGATTCGGTTTAAGATCGATATCTGTCTGTTTAAGTAATCTCTGATAATGGGACTTTGTGTAATAGTGCTTTCAAGCTGTTAGGTAATAATCGGATGATATAAAGATTTTCCAATGACAGCAAGTTTCTTCTAAGTATCGGCGTTTTTTCGAAGTTGAAATGCTATTATTTCTTAATTCAGTATGTGAGAAGTTTTGAACTCACAAATATTACCTATACCTACAATTTTCTAAAGCAATTTATTTTTCACAAATGTTCTATTCAAGGAATACATTTCGTAGTTCTAAATCCTCTTATACTCGTATGTATATCTAAGTTTATAGACATATCCATAACCTAAATAGTTAAACGGCGCGTGCTTCTAAACAAGATCCAATGGTTAGACCTATTAAAAAGCCGTTATTTTTTACACAGCTATCACGTTTCACGAAAACGCAATCATTTTCGATCTCATTAACTGCTTATGAAGGCTATGTAACTATTTGTTTTAATTAATTATTGGTCGCATGACATTGAGAACGTCAATGTGTATCAAATTGCTACGAAATTTGACAAAGATTAAATGTGCAGATGGTTTGAAGTCAACAGTGTAGGTAACAGTAATTGTGATGATGATTTGATGAACAGAATTTAGTACGTAGTAAGAAGAGATACTGATAATTTACTCAAATGTTTACTCAAAGGGTTTTAATGAATGAATGATTAATTAAAACCCTTTGATTAAAGAACATACTATTACGCCTGTATTCCCCGAAGGGCTAGGCAGAGGCGTACTAATAGTACAGTAGTACACCACGAACTCATTTCGACACAATCCTTTGAGTAAATATTACTAATAATTAGCAGATTTTATAAAATCATAATGTGGGAAATGCTGTAACTTGATTTTTAGGACACACATGTTGAAACAACAAGGAAACATGAAACTGAGATAAGAAAGTTCAGTAAACTTAGCACCACACAGAATTTCATAACCAACACGGCAAATATTAATATGCACTATTGTAGCCCAACTTAAGACATATTAAAGTGGTAGAACTGAATAGAGAAGCCAGATTGCTGGCCACGTTACTATTATACCAGACTGTCCAACAATACTCCGCGTGAGATAGCCACAATGACTTTCTAACGCAAACACGATTTGTACTACTATAATAGATGGTGTCAACTTGTACAAATTTTGAACAGGATTGTGTCTACAGGTATGAGTAATTGGTTTCCGTGTGGTCTGAAGCTAATATTAGGCCACCCTTGTATTGGCCCATGTTGGAAAAGGCGACTAACACCGTAAGATAGATGAATGGGCCAGAGCAACGTGTATAGTCAGCCAAGAAATTATTCTGCCATTCTTAGGTTGAATTTCATGTGCACATCATAAAATAACATAGTCTAATTTCGCTTGCGAGATTAATGTGGCAATATTTGTGCCTTAGCGGAATTTTCTGTTTAGCAAAACTAGACTGGCCGCGTATACTTTGTTAACATCATATAGCGATCAACTCCTGTCATGCGTGAAGATAAAGAAATTGAGGCTAGATTTTCTTGTTCGCAAAGAAAACATATGTTCTGTAGGTAAACGGGTTTTAGACGATATGAGATTTGTAAAAAAACACTAAACAATTGTCTAACAACCAGAAGATTTTTAGATGTCATTATATAAATTTTCTCGTGTAAGTGACTCTAAACATTTTGGCAGTAAATTCACTGACATATTTAGGCCAAATTGGTATCAAGTCACGGCGCAATTATTCGTCTAAGTGCACTATCGAATGTTAAATACGAATGTAATGTTTTATCTTAAGTGTACTAGGATTAGAAATTTTGCGTATATTTTATATACATACATACCATCACGCCTGTATTCCCCGAAGGATTAGGCAGAGGCGTACTAATGTACACCCACAGTTCGCCGGTATGTTTAGGTCCCATGTAATAGGGGGCGAGCCTATTGCCATTAACCGGGCACAAATTCCTAACTCCGAGCTGCTACTGGGAATTTCATAGAAAAACCCAATAGCACTTTGCTCGACCTGGGAATCGAACCCAGGACCTCTAGCGTAGCAGTCGCGGTCAGGACCACTTGGCTATTGAGGCAGTTATATTAGTATATTGTACATATAGTGTATATTTTATATCAGTAGGTTATTGTATTTATATTATTCACCTTATAAGATTTTGATGTCCTTAGACGATGATTCTGGGAGTTTATTTCGGCGTTACTTCTCAGAGAGTGGGTACTTCACAATTTAAAACATTGTCTTGATAAAGTATCTTTAAAAGATCTATTTTCAGAAATAAATAATTATAATTTATCAATAATGTCGAAAAATACACAATTTTAGGGATTCATGAGTATTTCTAATAATCTGTTATTGGCATTTAGATATGAGAGTCAAATAAGTTTGAAACTCAACCCATTTAAATACAGTATGTATGTTTTTCTTATAGAAAATCCTACTCTGAGTAAAGAAAAAATTCCTTGAAACTATTAGAGAACCAACTGACAGCAACTTTGCACACACAACTTTATATTTTATTAGTCCATTTCTAAACGAATTTCATAGAAGTCGCCCAAGACACCGTTTATAATGAATGTCTAAAAGCGTTACATTACAGCTTACAAAGTAGTTACTCAGTCATAATTTAGATTACGTATCGAATTCCGAACACGCATTTAGATTATGAAATGTCGAAAGTCATATTTTTTCAAATGCGTCTCGCGGAATAACTGTCTGATAAAAGGTTTTTTATTGTTCTATGCATAGTTGATTTATTTAACAAATTTCAAAGTTTTTTAGGATTGATGGTAAAATCATAATCAGTGATGATTCTACCATCAATGCTAAAAAAACAATCAAATAATTCTCTTAAAGTTTTATAAGCTCAATGAGAGGCAGTTTGATATTGATAAAATCTAAAGTTACTAAGGAATACTTAACTTCTTCAAACAATTGTACAAGTATTTAGTTACACAACAACAAGCATTTAGTCTCATCTAAAGTTTACCTACCTTCTTCCTTATCTTTCCAATCCTGACGGCTTTTCTTCACATCCAAGTCTTCTCCTTCACCGTGACCACAGACCAAGTCTGCCTTGCACCTGCCTATACTGCTATGGCCAGATTATTGCGTTTTTCTTGTCTGCCCCATCCAACATACTCAGGAATATATTTATGACCTGCTCATAACCACTTCCTTCTCGCTATTAATAATGCTTCTTACGTAATTATGCTCACAATTTTATTTTGAAAGAAAGTTTAGCATTCGTATCTAAATATAATTTAGCTAAGTCATCTTCAATAAACACACTAACTTCAGTATCATCTATAAACAATACAACATCACTAAAGTGAGAGCACTCTTAATTATCGCAAATAAACCAGATACACAAATAAATTAGTGTCACAATTGATAGCATTTCGCTTGTAATTGAATATTACGTATATTTTTGCGGTAGGTTATCTGTTTATCTGTAGTTATACTTTACAGAGTTGAACGAAACTGTTTTAATGACATAACTGTATCATACTGTTGCTAACAAGTAACTGCAAGCGGTTTGATGATAATTTTGGAATTAGTATACTATATCTTTCTTTTTTTTTCTTGGTTTTCTCCTGTATCATGGGTGCTTGTACAAAGACAAATTCTCACATACACAAACGCCCAGACCCGCAACAACTACCTGTAGGTCATACAAATATTTGCTCGACTTCACAGCACGTGGCGCATACGCCGATCGGTCAGTCGTTACACCCAACGTGTCATCGTGATTCCAGAGTTCCATTAACACTTTTTTAGCAACTCTCAATAATTCTATTGGTCCTGTATCGGTACCAACTACTCTATCGAATATAACATACGGTATACTTGAAATTCCAAACATTTGGTAAGTCCTTAAGTACAAACTCTTACTTATTAACACAGGTGTATTACGGCCAATCTTATTACGCATTATATCAGGTACTTATTTCATAGCTTTACTTATTGGCTCTTAGGCAGAATACGAATACTTGTGTCGAGTCTGGATAAAATTATTCTCAAAATATTGTTTATGTAAGTTTATATGTGGATTCATGGAATGGTGAATTTAATTTACGACAAAGGTATATTATACCTATTTCTATCGACTTTTCACTTCTAGATAATACGGTAAGATAGCACAAAAAGGTTTTTCATCATTTAAACTTATCAATTTAAAAAAATAAAATATAAAAAACGTTAATTAATTATACCTCACAAATCTTAAAATAGCCTTGAACTTTCACCTACGTTATTTAATTAGCATTTTGACCATACTTTTCTTATGTATAAGGCAGTCTGTCTTTCTATTTGCGGATTATTAAAATAACTACACTTATAACCAACAAATTACATACTATAAACATGTAAGTACATGAAAGTCTCTCAAACCAAAACCTATAAATAATAGGTAGCAAGAGAAAGCTTGGCAAGTGTCTTGTCTAGACATAATTATCTATGGAACTTATTAGCATAGGTGCATAGTTTGATAATAGGTACAAATAAAGTCAGAAATTACTTACCTACTACATAGATAATAACTGGAGTAAGACCTCGAAATATTTCCTAACAATAGATATTTAAGATCCAGTTTTCTTCTTTTCATACTTTTACTCGATACATAATTATTCTAGAATCGTAACTTTGAGAAAAATATATTTGCTCCACAAACATTAATCTTTTTAAAATCCGATTTAAAATAAGACAACTGTAGGTATTCCGGACGCGGCGAGCACGATCAAAAGTGCCATTTCTGTATCACGAATTATTTTTTCATCTTTGTAAGTTAGTACAGGTGCATCGGCAACGCAAACTGGTCTGATACGAGACTTCGGTTACCAAAATCGATGGAGGCACCGCCAAATTTTGAAGCAAAAAATTTTTGTGGTGAACCACTAATTTGCTTTTTTTGTGGTATTTGAACTTTTTTACTTTAATCCTGCAAAAGAAAAGTTCAAACAGCACGTAATCGCCTGCTGTTCGAACTTTTCTTTGAACTGCCTCATTAGTCTTGTAGTCCCAAGTGCGACTGCTACGCTAGAGGCCTGGTTTGGATTCCCAGGTCGAGCAAAATGTTATTGGATTTTTATATGAAATTTCAGTAGCTGCTCGGTGTTGGGGATTTGTGCCCGGTTAATGGCAATAGTCTTACATGGCACCTAAAAATACGGGCGCATTAGTACGCCTCTGCCTACCCTTCGGGGAATACAGGCGTGGTCTTATGTATGTTTTTCTACTAACTTTGCTAATAATCTAAAGTTTAATGACACGAGTACGTAATACCATACCTACATATAGTAAATGAGCTCGGATTGGAATTGGCTTCTTCTCCACCTGTTGCAGATTCAAATATGGCCTAGATACTATAGTAGATCTGTGTTTGTGTGTGTGAAATTTATGTTTGCAAAAGTGTTTACATTAAAAAGAAACCGGCCATGTGCAAGTCGGAATCGCGCACCGAGGATTCCGTACTTAAAAATATTTTTATTATATGATGTAACTAAAAATTCATGCTATACGCAATTTTTCTTTTATCTGTGCTATAAGACGTTGCTTCGTACCAAATTTCAAGATTCTGAGTTCACGGGTAGTATTGTACCCTTGATTTGATTTGATTCCCTAGGGTCTTGACAGACAAACAGACAGACAACAAAGTGATCTTATAAGGGTTCCGTTTTGATTTATTTTGAGGTACGGAACCCTAAAAATGCCTAATTATCCAAATAATAAGATTTCTTAAACATACATACCTAATTTAGCTTTGGATACTAATAATAATTTGTAAATAACTTTTCTTGTTGATATTTGTGATGGGAGTGTATTCAGAGCTTTACGAAAATTATGATACAAAAATTATTGTTCGACGCACACTGGGTAGACACTCTTGCCATCGAGTTGCTGATTGGCTAATATTTTTTTAATACTTTTGTATTGAAGGTAATTCAACACACTAAAAAATATTAGTGCTATTATTTTAGTGAAGGAAAAATTCGACTTGTGGACAGGATTCGTACGACATAGAACTAACTATAAGATATGTCATGTCGGTTGAGAGGCAAAGTAACTTGCTTTTCAATAGACGTTACTGGCGTCACCTTTAAGACGTAAATTCAGCATGTGAAGGCAAATCTCGACATGGCGGGTGGTGGGCATAGCGTATGGTGTACCTAACCAGTAGACGCAGGTTCGAATCCCACCCGCAAGTCGAATTTTTCTTTCATTAAAATAACCGTATAATCTAAGGCATAGAAAATGCAAAAAAAATATTTATAGCTTGAGAAAAACCATAATAGAGCGCTTTGTGTACTAAAACAGAAGACGCTAGTTTGTGTGCCCCCGATTTTTTTTCTTTCACAATATTCTATTTTTCATACATACATACATACATATTTTCACGCCTGTCTCCCATTGGGGTAGGCAGAGACTATAGATTTCCACTTGCTACGATCCTGGCATACCACTTTCGCTTCATCTATGTTCATTAACCTCCTCATGCATGAACGTCGGTTTAGGGTGCTCTTAACCTGTCCTTTTTTAAGAACGGCCGCAACTTGGTTGTCGTACGTTCGTCGAGGTCGGCCCCTTCCAACTCTTCCATCCATACTCATCATGTATACTCGTTTCGTCAATCTCCTATAATCAATTTCTATTTTTCTATTTGTGTTAATTGTTAATGGTGAAGTCATACAGTATGCGGAACAAAATGGCGTCCTGACGAGTCCCGTTCTTATTTATTTTAAGCCATAGATACAGCAAGACTACTTAATATCTAGTTAATAAAACATTTCTTAGCCAATTACTAACATTACAAAGATGATTCCGTTTCATCTGTTAACGTCAAAGATTATTTCTTAACTAACAGTTATAATTAAAATGGATGAACAGCCCATTGAAGTATTAAGTGCCTACGTACTAGAGAGATCTTCAAATTCCATTTATCAATCAAAAGAATTTTTGCTGGCGGGGCATACATTACAATTATTTTTCAATTCTGTAAAGGTACTATACTTGTGGTGCTGACTCTACAGCTCAGGTCGATTAGAGTTGTTGTCTTAAGAATGTAAAACCTCAATGGGACGAACAAATTATATAGTTACGATAAAATAAACAGGTACATATGATGTTGCGTAAAGGTCCCACGTCAATTAGTACTTAGATAAAAGATTGCCATAATTTACCTGTTGATTACAAGGAAGAAATGCGATGAGTATCTCAGTTGAAAAATTACAAGATAATTCAGGAATAAAGTTGTAAAACATGAATCTATTAAGTGGATTACTAATTACTTCGATTACAAACTTCCTTATCCATTTTATGGTTTATCTTTGGATTTGCGTGAAGTGATCGCAATCATATAGAGATATTGGAGTTTTACTTTAAAATATAACATCTTTATCGCAGTTTTCAAATTTTTACCCATCGAGTAACAAATTACAAACATAACAAACCATTACGCCTGTATTCCCCGAAGGGTTAGGCAGAGGCGTACTTATGTACACCCACAGTTAGCTGGTATATTTAGGTAGCTATTAAGGGGCGAGTCTATTGCCATTAACTGGGCACAAATTGCAGACTTCAACCTGCTACTGAGAATTTTATAGAAAAACCCAATAACACTTTGCTCGACCTAGAAATTGAACTCAGATCCTCTAGCGTAGAAGTCGCGCTTGGAACCACTAGAATAATGAGGCATTTTTGTATTCTAACTTGCGTCTTCTGGTTAGATACACCACATATATTAAGACCACTAACCCACCGCGAGTACCATCCGCCATGTCGAAATTTGACATCAAAATTCTGAATTGACGTCTTAAAGGTGGTTTTAAACCTTGGCTGAAATTCAGTCTACTTCTAAATGCCTCAAACCCAATTGTTGTTTAGTACTGAAACCGCTAGGATCTCAACCTACGCCGTTATCGGGACATTCCTTTGACAACTCGTTATGTTATGACGGTTATGTAAAGCACACATAAAGTATCATGATTCCCGGTAGCTAACGAACGTCGGGACGTCTCAGACGTACTCGGGTATGGTACAGTCAGCATAAACAACATGGTTACATTCAAAATTAAATACTATGTTTTACCTGTTTAAGTGTAAAATTATTTGTATGACTTAGTGGTACCGATTGTATTTTTATGATATTAAAAATAGTATAAGTATAGAACACATTTTTGAACCTCACTGCTTTTCGTATTACTATTAAAGAAACTGCCTCACACTAGAAATTTCTTCGATGTTGAGTATGCTTTGATAAATACAAATTCTTACGGACACCAAGTACACGCCATGCAAATAATTGAGCCATAGCGTCAATTCTACTGTCACAAGTTCCGAAATCTTTTACTTTTAAAGCAAATGCATCACTATGAAATGGATTTTGTTAATATTATGTAAAGGGCTGGGCTAACCAGCCCTTTATCTAAACATAGTGGTTGCCTGAATTAAAAAAAAGCAAAGTTCTATATTTGAAATTATTGAACTGAATCTTTGACTTTTTCGCTATCAGTACCACTGTGGGTGGAATAAAGGCAGATATACAATAGCGATTAGATCACCATCACCATTGACTGTCGCATCTTCACGCCATTCACTGTTATGGATTTAGCGGAACGTGAAAATGCGTTGGTAGTGTTTAAATTGATGTTTTTAGTAGTAGTAATATTAACCAGAGTTAGTAGGTAGTTATAGCACTCGCTCTGTATACGGTTGTCAGAGAGCAAGCTTATTGTTTTTTTATTTATTTTGATATTATCTTACTTTTACAGTGAATAAATAAATAAATCTTCAAAAGTCTTTGAATTCATTAAATTGAGAAAGATTTTTATATTTTTACTACGCTATCAAAGATATTTTAGAATAGGTAATGACACCTATTCTCTATTCATCATAATAGGTACTTTTTTATCGTTCGAAGCCGTTGTGCAATACGAAGTTTTTATATGTCATTATTTGAATACAATGTTATTTATATAAATAATTTATTTACTACACAAGTACCTAGTAGTAGTGTAATGAATTGCTGAAACTAACCACTGCATTTCAAAGTTTTATATCTATATTCTATTAATAGACACTACAAAAAGGTAGACATAGACATAGACATAGTATACCTAAATGACTAGTCGTAATATGAAAACAACTCATTTACTAATTAAGCGTCGGTAGCCTAATGGCTAGGGCGTCGGACTTGCGATCATGTGGTTGCCGGTTCGAACCCCACCCATTTCACTACCGACGTGAACCCACTCGTAACACAAGCAATCTAGATTAGCATGAGGGGTTAACAAGAATACTAGTAATGTGCGAGCCGCATTGCTAGTAAGCTTTAAAAAAAAAAACTTGTCAAGAAATATCTACCAACAAATAAGTTTTCGTGTTGTCTGGGCCAAAAATAACGTTGAATTCCCAAAAATAGTTATAAGAAAAAGATCCGTCTGGATTTTTGACAAGACCTTGAAGAAAAACTCCGCGTTCCCAATAAAATCCCTTTTAAAAATTGTATTTTTTTCTATGACGTACATATGTATAATTATTATTTTAATTACCTATCTTAGGAAGGTGAGTCGCATAGAATGTGTTAATTTAGGTATAATTTATATTACTTGTGTAGTAGATAATAATGTATCGTTTCACTTCCCATCTCGATTATTCATGGTAAAATCGGATACAATCGGTAAACTGAAGCTCGTTCATAAATCAGATCGCGCGCCAATCGCCTATGATATCTCGCTGTTCAACACCCAGCCTTATCTAAACCTAGCCAGGGATGGCGAATCTTAAAATAGCCACATAGGTAGGTATGTGCCATTTTTTAATGAAATTGTTTAGCGCTTTATCCGCCAGATCGGGTTTATCCGACAAAATATTTAGTATAGCTTCCACCTGAGTCGTATTTATATTGTTTGTAAAGGGTGTTTTTTGTCGAATAAATCAGACAGTTTGGGCGGATAAATGGTAACTTTAATATGCCATTTTTGGTGTGAATTGTAGATAATTTTTTTCTTTAGAATTTGTTTATAAATTTTAGTACCTATGTAATAAAATATATCTAATGCAATCAAAGTTTCTTGTCCAGGTTTGCCATCCCTACTAGATGTTAACCGTGGTTAAGCCAGTCTATCTAGGCACATCTCTTTGTCGGTCTGTCTGTCCGTCCATAAAGCATAGTTTAAGTGTATTAGGAATATATTTAGCCGATTTGCACGCTTCGGGGTATAATGTGTTTGACATAACGAGTTGGACGGACAGTGATTTATGTTTTTACCCATAATTGTAGTCTTGTTTTATGTAGCTGAAATATAGTATTGAAGTTATGTTTGAAGTCAAGCGGATTTCTAGAGTTACTTTTACTTAGTATTCCATGAGAATTACAGAAAAGTTGTCCTGTGTGGGGACGGCTTAGAATACTGTTCCTTATTGCCTTTCAGATACGCATATAGCCGAGAAAATATCTGGCTTGTTCACTGGTAGGACCTCTTGGGGTCTGTCTGGCTAGCGATCACGCTTACGTCGGAATTTGTCGTAAAGAATATTGGTTTGTGTTTGACTTTTGCTCGTCAAAGCCAGTCCTCAGTTGCTGCGGCTCTGGCAGTCTGCAGTCCTTACGGGCTCTTACGGTTCGGCAACGCATTAGCAGCTCCTCTAGGGCTGCAGATGTCCATGAGCGACGATTACTACTACCAGGTGGCTAGTCAACACGTTTGGCGACTCAATCCATAAAAAGTGATACATAAAATTTTTGGTTGCCTCGTTAGTCCAGTGGTCCCAAGTGCGACTGCTACGCTAGAGGTCCTGGGTTCGATTCCCAGGTCGAGCACTGTTATTGGGTTTTTCTATGAAATTCCCAATAGCAGCTCGGAGTTTGGAATTTGTGCCCGGTTAATGGCAATAGGCTCGCCCCCTATTACATGGGACCTAAACATACCGGAGAACTGTCGGTGTACTTCAGTACACCTCTGCCTAACCCTTCGGGGTATACAGGCGTGATTGTATGTTTATTTTATTATTTATGGTTTTTAAGTTCTCAGTAAGATATAATTAGGTACTTTATGATACTGCAATTGATGATGAAGTTATTTTTTCTGGTACCTAGTTGTTTGGTTTAAGATGTAAACAACGTTGTTTTTCATTTTTTGTTTGTTATGAATTTGCCCACACCATGTTAAAAATATATAAATGTTATGTTTTATGTCAACATAACCAACTCAACATAGGTACATCACGTAAAAACAGCAACATTATTCATAACAATCATATTATCATTATAGGCATATTTAAAATTAATTACGTATAAAGATAAGATCATGGTTATCAATCTTTGTTGTGTCGCCCTTAATTTGTTAGAGGATGTCAATACCAATTAGTTATGCCAAGGTCCTTTGTCTGTAACAGACAAGTAAGAAAAAAAGTTAGGTCGCTCGTGTAGGTAATAAATAAATAGGTTTAATATTTAAGAAAACAAATCAAGAAAAAAAACTGCCTCATTAGCCAAGTGGTCCTGAGCTCGACTGCTACGCTAGAGGTCCTAGGTTCGATTCCTAGGTCGAGCAAAGTGTTATTGTTTTTTTTTATGAAATTCCCAGTAGCAGCTCGGAGTTAGGAATTTGTGCCCGGTTAATGGCAATAGGCTCGCCCCCTATTACGTGAGACCTAATAATAACGGAGAACTGTGGGTGTACATTAGTACGCCTCTGCCTAACCCTTCGGGGAATACAGGCGTGATGGTATGTTATGTTATGTTTAAGAAAACCTTTTCGTATGATTTCCGGCCATAACTGAGAATCAGGTCCAGTTGGACCTCTGACGGTCTGACGGACTGAAGATTCACCCTGCTGGGTATGAGTTTCAGTTCTCAGTCATATTAGAGGGACTGATAGTCAGTCACTCGTTTAATGGACATTTAATGTCAATAAAAAAATACTGCTTATATTTGGAAATGAAATACCCATAGGTAATTACTGAATAGGATATCAAAGGAAATGCCTAATAGTTTTTTTTCTTTAAAAAAGACTATAGGAAATCGAATATTTTTTTACTACAGAATATTTATAGTGTCTACAAATTAAATAAATGTAGCTATCATCAAGATCAACGCATTTGTGTTCCACTGGTTTCACCAGTTTTTACACCAAACTGCCTAATACGGGTTGGCAGACTTCAGTTTCTTCAAAAAAGTATATGACCAAAATTTTAATAACTCAACTTTTAAAATGAAACTGACCGTACTGGTAAAAGATTAGTATTATAAATACTTAAACCATAATTTAAATAAACATTTAAAAATAGTAATACAATTAAGATTTTTTAGAGTGGCAACACACACGACATCAACTCATTCTCCAGTCCACATGTCACTCTTATCAACAACATATTAGACACACGACGCAGTAATTACGTGACTGACAGAATAACTACTTTAATTAAATTATGTTATCTAAAGGATAATTATTAAATTGAACGACATTACTTGATAATTGGGTTTCGATTTTATTAGTATAATATTAGTAATAAGGACGTGGTAAAACTTATGTCTAGCTGTATTCCCGAAAGACTAGGCAGAAGTGTTAACGTATGATTTAGATAATAAGTCATTTAATATGGCGCTAATTTGCCAATTTATCGGGGACAAATCCGAAATCCCGGATATATATTATATTTTTTGAATTGCAAGATACCTTTAACCTTTAAGTTCCTATCAATATTTAAAAGCTAGGGGCCCTATATCCTTAATACTCGTATAAATATATAAAAATAAAGCCTTCCTAAAGAACTTGAAACTATGAAAATTAAGTTTTAAGTTTGAATAAATCGTTATGTTGAAATGCATTGATGCACTTATCAAAATTCTATTGTCATTTAACAAATGAACTTTCATTTCAATGGCAAGCATTATCGACGAGAACAAAAATATTCAAAGAATGTATTCGATCATTAGAGATTTATAATAATTTTTATATAACATGAGTTGATTTATGGCAGCGGGTTCAGTACAATAAAATAAATTGACTGTAAACAGTATAAACAGTTTCCAAATTTAAGTATTTAAAAAAAATGGTTTTATAATATTTTCATAAAAATAGTAGCGTAAAATTTTAAAGAATACATAATGAATTACTGTCATCTGTATTGTTGTATCAGCTTAAAAGATAATGTAAGCTATGAAAATTACTCAAAGCCGAACGTTAATTAAGTATGAATATTTGGACAAAAGTAAAACTGTCTGACTGTTTTTCCAAACTCAACTGAGTTTTTTTTAGTAATTATTTACATTTGATAATATTTTGTTTAAATCAAGTTAGAAGACTGCACACTTTGGTTCAAGTCAGATCAATGCTGCTCCTATCACACGGATCCCTAAAAAAATTAAACAATACTCATTGATTCCAATCTATATCGTTTTCTGTTATCATAATGAATTATTCAAGTGCAGTGTGCCACTGCTCAAATCAGACTCAATAAGGCACTTTCTCCCAAACAATGGATCAACAGGTACAATGAATGCATGTAATGTAATGCACCGCATTACTGATGCATGCATACATGTTTTATCTTACACGTGTCGACGTTGCGTATATGGGCTTAAAATTAGGGTTGGCCGCTAATAAAAATAAGAAAAAATTTAAGTTATGTAAATAAAATTCAACATGAACGAATGGTGTCTTTAATCGCTCCCCGCAACCTTTCTAAGAGGTAGAGAGCAAAATAAAAATTTCAACCATTTCAAAATCTCTAAATTCCACTAAACAATCTTTTCTTGCATAAAGACCAATATCCAAGGAAAATCCTTCGTGAATAGTTAAGAAAAAGTTTTGAAACAATTAAAAAAATATAGTTAAACCGATAATTACATGCTTGCGATAACGTGCTTGAAGCCTAAAATATAGTGATATTTTTATCTAAAAAAATACATTATTACTTCATTCTAATCTCTTAGAAAGAAAGAAGCTTGATTTATTTGGACACACAGTCCGAGACACACAACAGAGACAATAAACTATTAGAATTATAGTGACAGCCCTACCAAATAATTTCCTAATAGAAATGGGACATTATTTAAAAACAACGAAGTAACGTCTTAATTTATGTAAATCATGGGTAGCAATGAACAATTATTTGTGTAGTGACAAAACAATGTCATGTTCAATACTGGCTCCTCGTGTTGGTTTTCATGAGGTTTTCAAAATTAATTCAAATGGCCCCTGTTGTGGTCGTTTCTTCTGTGATATTTTATAACAATGTACGCCTAAAACTCGTAATAACTTAAATTAATTTCAGACTTATTAATTCTTACATACTCTTTAAAAAACATATGTTTTTAAAAGAGGAACATTCAAATAAAAAAAATGCAGATTGTTAAGATTTACCGATTTAAGCAGTGTATGTACAAACGGAAAAAAATAACATTTACATTTTGTAGTTACTCTATTTGTTTGTACAGGTTATGCCGTACCGTGTGAGACCACCCTAAGATTATCTTTATTGCTCTATCAACTCAAGATTTCTAACGTAATTGGAACTTGAAACACAATAAATTAACCTAAAAATGTAATCTTTTTTACTCTTTATCATTCCATCTTTGATTACGATTGTAATAAAAATAGTAGTCCAATTTAGCTCCAATTTATTGGTCCAATTTACGCACCCAATAAATATTTGTGTAATAAGAAAGCTTTACATTTATTGGTGTTGTTATTCTATTAAAAGAACACAATGTATAACACAATTATCAAGTTTACGATAAGATTCAGAATAAATTGTATAAATCTTTTACTCCGTATTTAGATATTGTACCTATATCTATGTCTTATAAAAACTGTTCAACGTGATGAAAATAGTTTTCTGTTTATGTAAAATTATATGTATAAGCTCGTCGGAACACCTCTTTAAAGAAACAAGGTGATTCATTTATCTTTATAAACCATGAATTTCATGTGAAATATTTGTTTTTTCTCAGATCACAAACTACATAAAATTCCATCACGCCTGTATTCCCCGAATGGTTAGGCTGAGGCGTATTAATGGACGTCCACAGGTCGCCGGTATGTTTAGGTCCCATATAAAAGGGGGCGAACCTATTGCCATTAACCGGGCACAAATTCCAAATTCCGAGCTGCTACTGAGAATTTAATAGGAAAACCACTTTGTTCGACCTGGGAATCGAACCCAAGACCACTAGGCTACTGAGGCATTTTTTTCTCAAATCCCAAACGATTTTTTCCTTCACTAAAATAACTTTGTAATCTTAGCGTGAAAAATGCTAAAAAAACACTAAATTATAATCACTGATAATTTATAAACATGTCATGTCAAAAATTATCGATTTCATATCATTCCCCTTAACATGTAGGAAGTCGGAACCGGGTTACAAAATAATTTATTAATATTTATAGAAACAAACCTGTAGGTGATCAGGTTTAAAAATCAATACGCTGCAATGAATGGGGACGCTTTGCATCTACCGTGTATCGTTTCTAAGAGCATAAAGTCAATGAATTATATTAGACTTTTTGGTAACGAATTTGATACTTTTTATAAGGCTTTGAGCTATGTGAGACATAAAAGTCACAATAAACCATCACGCCTCTATTCCTCGAAGGGTCAGACAGAGGGGTACTAATTGTGTACTACTAAACGAGCCTATTGCCATTAACGGGGCACAAGTATTAAACTCCAAGCTTTTATTGAGAAATTTCATAGAAAAACCCAATAACAAATTGCTCGACCTGGGAATTGAACCCAAGTTGTTCTAACCACCACTGCGCTAAAACTCCAGGGTCAAAAATATCACGTGATCACAGTAAGCGGTATTTTTTCTGTGCTGCGGGAATCATGGGTTCCAGGTCAGGTTTACAAATATCTCTAGAAATTATGCTTGCCCATATAATTGTAAATAAATATTATATAATAGGGTTTACATCTCATTTTCATTTGGTATGCGATAGAATTATAACTCGATTATTACCGCGATTAACATTGAGATATTATGTATCCAGTCCAAAATTAGTCACGAGAAAAATTGTCTACTATGTACTTATACATAAAGCTTATAACGTTTATACTGAATTTTAGGAAGATTTTTTGGTTTTAAAGTGACTAGCTCTCAGTAGAAATTATTAGGTCGAGTATGTAGTCAGCATTCGCGACCAGAATCGTCAGTTTGTAGTGTTAGTATCCACACGTCGAGACGTCTCTAGTGCATATTACCCCAATGGTGATAGGTTTTGATCAATTAATCTTTTTAATTTAATATATCTAAAATAGAATAAAGTTTTATACTGTGAAAGAATTTGTTTAACTCAACATTATTGACTATAAACATGTCAATGGAGGTGATAAGTACCTACATTCAGAGAAAGAATCTGCTAATTAGTAAGTTTTGTTTGATTTATATCAACCGCAATGGTATTTTAATTAAGTACAAGTTTTTCCCATAGACTATTTTGATGGGTCATTTTATATAGGTATAATTTACTGTTCTATTTTAAAATTTATAGTAGATGTAATTGAAAGATTGTTTTTTTAATAAATAGGTTTATGTGATAGGCGCTTATGCAACCTCGGTGTTATAATCTAGTATGATTCTTATTCATCAAACAATATGTTCACGTAACATATCGAAGTCATGTCTCTGTCTGAAGGCGTCTATGGACTGCAATTTATTGCATCCTACCATACTTACCAATACACCTCTATTTCCTGAAGGGTTAGGCAGGGCTGTGCGAGCTGGGCGAGCCTATTGCCAGTAACCGGGACAAAATCAAACTTCGAGCTGCTAAGAATTTCATAGAAACCTTTGATCAATCTGGGAATGGAATCTAGGACCTCAAGTGTAGCAGTCGCGCTCAGCACTAGTTCAACTTATTGATCCCATCAATCACAAATGATCATCAATACAGACATAACCAAATTAACCATGTTAAAATAAGTGAGTTATGTCTTTTACACGTTCCCTTGACATCGGCTGGCTAACTGACAATTATCAATAAGCGAATCTGCATAAACCTTACTTAGGTATTATGAATAGAATACTAAACAATGAATATAGCCTTCAGTGATTGGATAAGCTCTAAAAACACTAAAACCATCATGCCTATATTCCCTGAAGGGATAAGCAGAGGTGTACTCATGTATGTTTATGTCCCATGTAATAGGTGGCGAGTCTTTCACCTTTAACCGGACACAAATCTTAACTTCAAGCTGCTATTGAATTTTATAGAATGGCGTGGCTTCGATTCCCGCCCGAGGCAAAGATTTGTGTGTTACAAAGGTATTTGTTTTGAGTCTTTGTGTTCGCTAGTTAATGTATGTTCAGTTCATTAAGGCTGCCTGTCCATTGAAGCGGAGCGAGGCTGCGCTAAAAACTCGGAGGAGAGATTTTATGCGATCCTATTAGTTAATATTTCTCCGCTCCGGGATTTTATGTAACTCCTAATGCTTACAAATTGTCCGTTTCTCCTCTTCGCAGCCTCGCTCCGTTTCAATGGACAGGCAGCCTACTTCCAGGACTATTCGTTTCGTAGGATTTGAGAAATTCTTTATAATTGGTTCAGTAATTTAGGCGTGTAATGATAAATACAGACAGACTCAATGCTGCATTAAAAAAAACGTTGCCCAATACTAAGATTTTCTTCTGTACCGGGGGTGCATTTACAAACACAAACTCTCACATACTCAATAGCCCAGACCCGGAACAACTACCTGTAGATCATACAAATATTTGCTCCGTGTGAGGATCGAACCCACAACACGTGTCACAGAAGCTGATCGCTCAGCCGCTACGCCAAACGTGTCGTCCTTATTTAATAAATGTATTTAATATCTCTACTATTATTAAATTGTAAAAAAGCTGTGTCTGTTCATTGAAGATATTAAAAAAAACAAGTGGGTTAAGGTAGGTATATAAACGTCTCGAAATCCAAAAATGTGATTTCTAAAATTCTTGTCTGTTTGTATGTTTGTAATGGGTTGGAGCAAAAATTACTGAATAGATTTTAAATTCGTTATCACCGTTAGGGGCATTCGATCCAACTTAAGAACTGGTGTTCTTATCTCATTTAATTAAACGGTTCCTGAGATACAGCTTGATCTCTCTGATGTATAGAGGCCCATACAAAGAAGAGATCATCACTGTTGTTTTTTGGTCAAATTATTTTTTGGAATCCATTTCTAATCCTAATATAGCTTCAGGTGAGCGAAGCCGCGGGCTAGCAGCTAGTAATTTATAATATTAGTATGAATGTATAATGATTGTCATAACATACAAATATTTGCAAAGTCTGTTGTATATCATCATCAAGAAAACTAAGAAAGCAAAAAGTTTAATATACAAACGTTTTATTAAAACTATTTGCACATAGGTAAACGCTGATAGTTTAATAACATAGTCCCTAACTGCTTTATCAATCTACTTCTGCCCACACTTAAGATGGTATACCGTGATGATGACGTTATAATTAAACGCCATATCCTTGAGACCACCGCGCATCTCTATTTAGTTTTAAATTATGCCTTAAAGCTTAGCAATTTGTTTTGCAATACCTTCTTTTATTTAAACTTTTGTCCGTTAAGGTTCCGTGAACATCCTACTACCTACGAATATTATAAACGCGAAAGTTTGTGACGATAGATGGATGGATGTTTGTGAGTTACTCTTTTACGCCAGAACGGCTGAACGGATCTGGATAAAATTTGGCACAGAGATAGATTATAGTCTGGAATAACACATGGGCTACTTTTTATCTGAATCTCTCTAATCTGTCGCGGGCAGAAGTTAGTAAAAAAAAATAAGCGCAAAGTAGTTTATTCAGTAGCTCAAGCACGAACAACTATCGAATTCGTATCGTTAACGAATAAGTTTTTTTCTACATCTATACTTTACTAATATATAAAGCTGAAGAGTTTGTTTGTTTGCTTGTTTGTTTGTTTACTTGAACGCGCTAATCTCAGGAACTACTGGTCCGATTTGAAAAATTATTTCAGTGTTAGATAGCCCATTTATCGAAGAAGGCTATAGGCCGTAGCGTGATTATATATATATATAATCACGCTACGCGGACGAAGTCGCGGGCAGAAGCTAGTAATAAAATATAACCATAATTGAATTCTTGAGCCTATCTAACATAATTCTAAAGCTCTTACACCTGTCATAAAAATTACCATTCATAGGTTTCTAAGATGGCACCTTTTACAACTTGATCACCGCGTACAAATTTAATTAATTAATATGTATAAGAGGCCGATTTAATAGCATTTTGATTCAGCCTAATCGGTTTTGCAACATATAATTTATTAAAAATTCTATAAACGAACGTGAGAGTATTTTAATTAATCAGATTATGGGGTATTGACCTCCTGAGTAGATATTTTTAGTTCTCAGTGAAAAAGAAATAGATAACTAGTGTTATTAACTGCCGCATTAGCCTAGTGATCCTGAGCGCGACTGCTACGTTAGAGGTCCTAGGTGCGATTCCCAGGTCGAGCAAAGTATTATTGGGTTTTTCTATGAAATTCTCAGCAGCAGCTCGGAGTATGGAATTTGTGCTAAATAAACTGGCCAACTGTGGGTAGGTATACATTAGAACGCCTCTGTCTAACCCTTCTGGAAACACAGGCATGATGGTATGGTAAATACCTATGTTGTGTTATAAAAAGTAATGTGATATGAAAGAAAAATATGCTTAGATAAACTTATGTTCGAATCCTGCCCGCAATTCGAATTTTTGCAACACTAAAATAACTTTATAATCTTAGCAAGGAAAATGCAAAAAAAATGTTTGATTCGGCTTGCAGTCTACCAAGATCATGATTTAATATCAGTATTATACACGAAGCAAATACGAACGAATCTGTCATTCGCTTGTTTTGATCGACGAGTATAATACATATAATATATAAGATATAAACATAACATAACATACCATCACGCCTGTATTCCCCGAAGGATTAGGCAGAGGCGTACTAATGTACACCCACAGTTCGCCGGTATGTTTAGGTCCCATGTAATAGGGGGCGAGCCTATTGCCATTAACCGGGCACAAATTCCTAACTCCGAGCTGCTACTGGGAATTTCATAGAAAAACCCAATAACACTTTGCTCGACCTGGGAATCGAACCCAGGACCTCTAGCGTAGCAGTCGCAGTCAGGACCACTTAGCTATTGAGGCAGTTCAACAAGATATAAATTAACTTCATAATGCAAACGTGCGAATAGATTTATGATGGCAACACTAAACGCTTTATGTATACTTAGGTTACGTCATATAATTAATGAAAATAATATTTGAAAAGCAAACATAATAATATGACGTGGTCGTTATGATCTACATTCCTCCGTTGTTAGTAATTTGATGACTAGGTGACCAAAATGCCCATTTCTGAGAAAGCAGAATTATATTTATAAGGAACTTATTTCAGAATGACGCTCGCTCTAGCTAGGGTGCTGTCTGTTTCAATAGAATCTTAGTAATAACAAAAATGGCGTCTAAGTGGACGATTTTTTTTAAATAAAGCTTACTAGCAATGTGGTTCGCTCATTACTAGAATTCTTGGTAACCCCTCGTGCTAAGCTAAATCCTTGTGTTACAAGTAGTAGATTACGTGGGTAGTGTAATGGGTGGGTTTCGAACCGGCAACCACATGATTGCAAGTCCCGGCGCCCTAGCCATTAGGCTACCTCCGCTTTTAATTTATACTAAACAAGAAGAAAACAAGTATTCAATAATAAAATACTATCTCTTTAATTCGACGATCGATACGATCTATTAAATTTTTTCTTTATATAGAATTGATGCGTTCAATGGTGACTTTATTACGTAACATAACCTAGATATTGACATCTTGACGCTTCAAACGTCAAAACCCGCTATTTTATTTGGCACCCGCCATATTTGGGTGCGTTCAAATTGTTGGTTTAGGCCTGAGAGAATTCAGCAGATGGACGGACCGTAAATCAAATTATTACTTAACTTTTATGGCTGTTCAATGGAACTGGTTTAAGCCACTTTTAAAATATTCCATGCTTTTTGAGAATAGAAATACATAAGTAGGTATAACTTGCCTTTCAATAGATGTTACTGACGTCACCTTTAAGACGTAAGTTCAGAATGTGAAGGCAAATTTCGACATGGCAGGTGGGACTCGCGGTGGCTTAGAGGTCAGAGCGTCTGGCGTACCCAGCCAGAAGACGCAGGTTCGAATCCTGCCTGCGAGTCGAATTTTTCCTTCACTAAATAACTTTATAAAAATTAGCATAAAAAATGCAAAAAATCACAAAAAGTTAGGTACCTATAGAAATAATAAAATTAAAGTCCTATAAATCTGGTTCCATTATGCCTATTAGCATAAGCGATAACCGAATCAATCTAATTATGTCATCAGTTTTAACGTTTTAATTATTAGCTATAAAGCATGCCCCACACATTTTATTACCAAAATATGAAATGCATGCTATAAAAAATCGCAAAAGTAATATATGGATAAAAGATAAAAATTCGCTCATTAGCCTAGTGGAATTGAGCGCGACTGCTACGTTAGAGGTCCTGGGTTTATTTCCCAGATCGAGCAGTGTTTTTGGATTATTCTATGAAATTCTCAGTAGCAGCTTGGAGTTTGGAATTAGTGCCCGGTTATTGACAATAGGCTCGCCCACTATTACATGGGACCTAAACAAACATACAGGCGAACTGTAGGTGTACATTAGTACGCCTCTGCCTAACCCTTCGGCGAATACAGGCGTTGGTATGTACATACATACCAACGCCTGTATTCTAAACGCTAAATTCTAAACGCCTGTATGGTATTTTGTTGCGGTTTTATCTAACATATGTACATACCTATGTTAGATAAAATCGCAACAAAAAGTACATAGTTTGGTAGCTCATACAACATAAGTGGATTGTGCATGATTATAAAATTAGCGCATCTTCATTTAATCAAAATAATTCCAAGTACCTATTGCTACGTATTATGTGTGAATATGTAAGTACTATAAACATATCAAATTAGGTCATATTAAAATTAATTTATATTAGTTTTATCAGCGCTTAAAACCTAATATTTATTTGTACCTATGCTATTTTGACACCTTGGCTTTATAGCGTAGATCCCTTTGCCTGTTTGATGAGGACGAATCGTTTAAATACCAACGTTGGTTTTTTAAGTTTCGAATTCATTATTATGCATAGCATAAAAACACTTTTTACACCAGAATTGCAATTCTGATACGAGAAGCTGCAATACAACTTGAACTTTGCCGGCTAGTTCTGAAAGTTTAAAATCTGTTTTCAAAACCGACCACCCAAGTGATTCTCAGGCTGTCGCCGAGTTAGCACCTAATTGATAACATTGTCGACTTGTTGATAACAGTTATCTTGCTAACACAAATTCGGTCCGAT
The DNA here is from genome assembly GCA_947256265.1 of Acronicta leporina. Lineage (NCBI taxonomy): Eukaryota > Metazoa > Arthropoda > Insecta > Lepidoptera > Noctuidae > Acronicta > Acronicta leporina. The sequence continues at coordinate 10,904,813 of OX366532.1, read as the reverse complement.
TTTGCATAGACCATGTGTTTGGCTGGTGTGAACTGAATCACTAGATAACGTTTGGGGATCAATGAAACCGTAATTATATGGATACAATTATGATACAATCTATTATCTATACAATTGATAATATTGGCATAACTTATTCCATTCTATATTGATTTCTTTCGACATAATTATATCTACGATAGTAGAAACGATGGAACTTAAATTAAGTTGAAATTGAAAAACTTACCTTTCTTTTAAATATACATAGAGACTATAAATATTTTGTAGCCTTGAAAAATCTATGAGAATGTGTTATGAGTATTTTGAATAATAATATACTAGCTTCTGCGCGCGGCTTCGCCCCCGTGGAATTCGGACTGTCATCACATCCCGTGGGAACGGGATAAAAAGTATCCTATGTCCGTCTCCTGGTTCTAAGCTACCTCTCCACCAATTTTCAGCGAAATCGGTTCAGCCTTTCTTGAGTTATAAATGGTGTAACTAACACGATTTTCTTTTATATAAGTATATATAGTTATAGATACATATAGTAGCAAAAGTAACGTGATTTGTTTAATTACCTATTTGTAACATACATTATACCATCACGCCTGTATTCCCCGAAGGGTTAGGCAGAGGCGTACTATAATGTACACCCACCGTTCACCGGTATGTTTAGGTCCCATGTAATGGGGGCAAGCCTATTGCCATTAACCGGGCACAAATTCCAAACTCCGAGCTGCTACCTAATGGGAATTTCATAGAAAAACACAATAACACTTTGCTCGACCTGGGAATTGAACCCAGGACCTCTAGCGTAACAGACGCGCTCAGGACCACTAGGCTACCTATTTGTATGTACTGCTTTTTGCAGTCTTCACATAAAGTGATGATCAAATCTTTGTCTATCTTCCCATAAAAATTGACATTTGCCCCGTACAATGATTTGTAAGACTATAAACGAGTCAAAGATTATCTGGAGGCACAGCACTGCTTAAAAGCTTCAAATTTCATGCGGGTATCGTAACAATTTCACATTTTCAATACGAAGATAAACTGCTTATAATGCTTAACTGGTGCCTGACACTTACACGAATATTAGACATAGAAATTTACGGATTTTTTCGCATCTCTACCCGTATCAAAACGTCGGGAATTAAAGAATATCAATACAACGCGATAAAATCCGTAAAAATACAATACAATAATGATCCTAAACAATACTTTTTGTATAACGTGGAATTTGTTTGACGTGGGAGAGCCATGCTTCGGCACGAATGGGCCGGCTCGACCGGAGTGATACCACGGCCTCACAGAAAACCGGCGTGAAACAACGCTTGCGTTGTGTTTCGCCGAGTGAATGAGGTTACCGGAGGCCCAGACCCTTTTAAAAGGCGGGCGACGCACTTGTGACTCTTCTGGTGTTGCGGATGTCCATGAGCGGCGGTTATCGCTTACCATCAGGTGATCCGTCTGCTCGGTCGCTCCCCTATCTTATAAAAAAAATACTGATAAGTAGTTCTAAACGTCTCTCAAGTCTTCGCTTTAAGGGCCGTTTCAAAGTAATACTCTGCAAATTATAATAAACACAAAGGTTACTAAATAACAAAAGTCCACAAAGAATATCTTAGCTATGCGGAAGTTTCTACATGGTGTTAAAAATATTATCACGAATTTGTTTGGAACACTTCGAGAATTGTACCACTTTCACTTGATGCTGGCTGAAAAGTAATAAGTGTTGCCGTTATCTCAATGCTTCATATAATTTAAATGTATATGAAATTACATTAACATACCATCACGCCTGTATTCCCCGAAGGGTTATGAAGAGGCGTACTAGGCGGCTATTGCCATCAACCGGGCACAATTTCCAAACTCTAAGCTGCTACTGATAATTTCATTGGAAAACCCAATAACACTTTGCTTGACCTGGAAGTCGAACCTAGGACCTTTAGCCTCTAGTTGTGCTCAGGACCACCAGGATAATGAAGCAATTATGAAATTAAATAGCAATTTATATAATATACTTTTCCAAATTTCAATAAATCTTACTAAAATTCCTTAGAAAAAAGCACATTCAGGTTTTCCCTAATTTTATCATTTTCCTGGTGGGTTTTCATTATCGAAATATGTTCAGCGGTTTAGAAGTGAAGAGGCTACAGACAAACTGCGTTACTTTATTTACTTTACGGTCTGGATATCGTATAAAGTATTTTTTTTATTCATTTCCTTTACAAATTGAAATTCAAAAAACCCTGTAGTTATCATTTCAGAAATAGGTGTACGTAAAAGAACTACCATGTATTGAATGTACTATTTCATTAATTTTTGATGAATTGATCACAACTTTAAATTGGGGCAACGTTCTATAAAAGCGCTCCATCATCGCGCCGCCATGACTTCAAGAGGTAAGCAGATGTAACGCCGCGCCGCAGAAGCAAATAGCTGAAGTATTTACATCAAATGAACGTGTCAGTAGGGTTGTCACGTAAAAGGCAGTACGTGAGATCTTTATCTTGGTTCTCATCTTACACTCATTTAATTTCATGCAATATTTTTTTTTGAGATGCACTATACGTACAGACAGACAAATATTTTTTTGGTGTGGCTTTTATTGATCATATAAAGAGACTCGGCGTATATATGTCATATATGTATTAACATTAGTATAAGCGAAACACGCGTCTAGTATTTTTTTGTAAAGAGCTATGTAAAAAATTTCAAACCTGTATCTCAAAAAACCACAAAGATATAAAGTTTGTAATTTTACCCGGTTGTCCGTACAAAAACATGCTCACCAAGTCTTATTACCCCCGCTGTGCGCCCGCGTCTAGTGCCGCTATGACCTGCGGTGAATTGTGTTGAGCGCGTAATTATGATTGCGGAAAGATACTAGTGTCGCTCGGTGTCTCACTTTTTTTAAATATTTTTGGGACAAAATATAACATGATATAAGAAATATTGGGATCGATTCAGATACCCATTCTGAACAAACTATATTCAGATTTCGCATATACAAGTAGTAAAAATAATGTTGTAGAGATCAGCCATTTTTGTAATATAGTATCTACTTTTTTGGGATTGATATGATTTGCTGTTAAAAAAATACGTATAATCGTCGTAAGAAACGGTAGTGAAAGCATAAAGAACATAACAGTTATTCCCTGCAAAGCCAAGTTTTATTGCAACACTTGTCCCACATTTATTACAAGTATCTTTGCACCTTTCATTTCTTGTCAACATGTAAGCAAGCTTTCAATTATAGGGAGACACTGCGCGACAAATCGTGACACAAGTGTCCTGGACATCACAATTTATGTCCCAACTCTCAACCGACAGCTTTCTACAAAATATGATTTCGGAAACACTTCACTAACAAATCTCAAAACATGACCGCAGCGAATTCTGACCGGAATCTTGCGCTTTCCTGGTTCTAAAACATAATCACAAAATATATTTATGAGTTACATTTATCGAGACACTTGTGCCGACGGCGAAAGCTGTCAGGTGGCAACCCTGAGTCGGTTGTAAATCTGCGACTGCGCCGACGGATTATCTCTCGCCAAACAGCAGATAAAGTGATGGATGTTGTACATTGTAGGCCAAGTGAGGGAAAGAGATAGAAAACCCCGTACAAAGGAAGAGGTCGACTAAAAATGTTGAGTCATATTTTTGTAGTAATTTTATCAGCGACTAGCTTCTGCCCGCGACGTCGTCCGCGTAGCGTGATGATATATTAGCCTATAGCCTTCCTCAATAAATGGGTTATCTAACACTGAAAGAATTTTTCAAATCGGACCAGTAGTTCCTGAGATTAGCGCGTTCAAGCAAACAAACAAACAAACAAAGAAATAAACTCTTCAGCTTTATATATTAGTATAGATATAGATTTAGGTTTTTTAGGGACTGATAAGAATAATTTTAGAATTCCAAGGTTTATTGAAATTGTATAAAAAATGCATTGAATTAATATTATTTATTATATTGAAACTTTTCTAACTGCCCTCTTAGTCGAGTAATCCTAAGCGCGACTGGTACAAGATCCTGAGTTCGATTTCCAGGTCGAGCAGTGCTATTAGAATTTTCTATGAAATTCTTCGTAGGACAACTTGTAGTTTGGATATGTGCCCAGTTAAAGGCAATAGGCTTGCAACCTTTTTTATAATTATTTGCTTGCGTTTATAGTATCACTGCGAACGTAATCGGTCTATTGCGATCGCCACAATTATCATTGAGTTAGAGGTCACCGCTGAATCCTGCAGCTAATATGAACTGCAGTATTTTCACGCCACCTTTTAAAACCTGGGTTCTCAACATTCCGGCGGATGAATACAGGCTTTAAAGAAGAAAGAAAGAAAGAAACTACTACGCTAGAGGTCCTGGGTTCGGTTCCCAGGTCGAGCAAAGTGTTATTGGGTTTTACTATGAAATTCCCAGTTGCAGCTCGGAGTTTGGAATTTGTGCCCGGTTAATGGCAATAGGCTGGCCCCCTATTACATGGGACCTAAACATACCGGCGACCTATGGACGTCCATTAATACGCCTCAGCCTAACCATTCGGGAAATACAGGCGTGATGGTATGTATGTAACTATTCTCAAAAATACTGATTTCTGACACTTACGCGAATATTAGACATTGAAATGAAACTACTTTTTACGGATTTTATCGCGGTATATTGATATTATTTAATTCACGACGTGAATTGGATCGCTAATAATTAACAAACATGTAAGGTAGCTGTTAGTAATTTTAACATGAAGACGTCCAACATCTCAGTCTGCCCGTGACCATGGATGCTGTAAAGGATCCGAAACGTCGGGAACTAAATAACATCAATATACCGCGATAAAATGCGTAAGAAGTAGTTTCATTTCAATATTCTCAAATAGTTACTGTAGAGAAAAATACAACTTGGTTTCTTTATTTTTTATAATATTAGTATAGATTACCAGAAAAATCGCTTACATGATAAAAATATAGTTGACAACCATTGATATGTGGTTATGGTTATCTAATGAATTTATCAGGGCTATGTATCTTCTTATACATTATGTATTAGTATGTTTTATGTCTGTATACTGAAAAACTAACGATTTTGTATTTTTATAACAGTAGTAGATACCATTGAGCTATAAATACATACATACATTACATCATCATTACAATTATATCTATGTCAGAGGGATATGATTTTAAATAAAAGAAACATAACATTTAAAGAATGTTACATTTAAGAATGTTATATAAATGCTTCTTAGTATAGAAATATTGTGATTACATAGTATTACTATGTTGTTATTATTAGAACAGTAAAAAGAAAGATTTTTTTTTAACGATTTCTATCAATGTGTGTTGCACATTACTAGTATTCTTGTTAACCCCTCGTGCTAAGCTAAATGTTTGTGTTACGAGTGGGTTCACGTCGGTAGTGTAATGGGTGAGTTTCGAACTGGCAACTACATGATCGCAAGTCCGACGCCCTAGCCATTAGGCTACCGCCGCTTCTAAAGAATAATTTATACTAATTCTTTTCCTCGAAGAACTTGAAAGGGATGTGTTTACAAACCATTCGCAGTTCTGCTTGTTCTAATAAGTAATATAAATACTTACAGCAATACTTATATCTCAATGGTGCATGTCTATTGCCTACCGATTGATGATTATGTAGGTAAATCAATTTTCATTTTTATTCCAGGTTTTATTTTATAAATTCGAGTTCCACTCTTGAATTTCTTAATTTGTATTTTAGTAATCGAATAATTGTTATGTAACGTGATTTTTATAATAAAACTATTAACATAAAACCATTTTGTCAATCTTTCGAATAAGAAATGGAGTTTTTATTGCACGATTCGAAGTATAAATATTTAAATTCAGAATTATTATCATAATTGCGACTATATTGGAGAGATCCTTTTTGTATTTGATGTTCTCGTAAATTAATAAAATTATTAAACAAAATGTTATATTATTATTAATTTAAATTAAATTTAGTCGTTACTTTGATATTCGCTAAAACGTTGATAATTAATTACAATTTCGTATCCGATCTGTACGGACCAGCAAAACGAGGCACCTTTGTCAATGAAACAAAATATCGGGAGGTCAAATCAAATAAATAGCCCAATTAACTTTCTCACAGATTAGCTGTGATATGCAAATCACTGGTAATTACACTGTCGTGTACCTAATAAATTTGAATAATTCAATTAAGTTGTTTTCTAATACATACTTATTAAATTTTCTTATTTTTTGTTACAGGTAAGTACGAGATTTATGGGGTTATTTCTAATCTTCCGAAGTAAGTTTACCTGCTAGAATTTTTTAAATTGCGCTTATTACAGATATATATGTTTCAATGTTATTCAATAATTTTAAAGTACCGAGTGTCTTATTTTAAATAGGTACTTAATTATAAATTCATACTGGTATTTTTTTTTTAAAAGCTTACTAGCAATGCGGTTCGCACATTACTAGTATTCTTGTTAACCCCTCGTGCTAAGCTAGATTGCTTGTGTTACGAGTGGGTTTACGTCGGTAGTGCAATGGGTGGGGTTCGAACCGGCAACCACATGATCGCAAGTCCGACACCCTAGCCATTAGGCTACCGCCGCTTATATATTTTGAATATAAATAATGTTCGAAGCTAGTTTTTAGTAACGTTAATTAAAAAAATTATAGTGGCCTTCAATAGAATTAGCCCATGGAAAAATATATGCACTTAAATTATGTCGCACGACGGTCAATCACAAATTCGTTTATCGAAGTATCTCAGAATACGTTCGCCTCTCAATATCGTACGACATTCTTGAGTCATACAGACGGCAATGATATCGGGTGTCGCAACCCAACCCGGCCAGTCTGCCGTCCGTCTACACCAGTGACAGACGAACCAACAATGTGACATTACCGGAACACCGTTATGTGTGACAACGATTGAAAGGCGATACTTCGGTGATTGCGTGGTTGTGTGAAATGTGAACTGTTGGCAGAATATTTGATTGTGCATATTGTTGCGTAGATTTCGACTAATTAAATCAAATCGAAAAGGTAGTTTTATTAGACTAGATTTTGTGCCCGGGAAAAAGCACGTGTTTTATAATTTAAAAAACCCGGCCAAATGCGAGCCGGACTCGCGCACGATGGGTTCCGTACCATTATCGATTCCGACTCGCACTTGGCTAGTTTTTTAGTATGTATAATGAACAACAGAAACACATAATTTGTGAAAATTTCAACTGTCTAGCTATCGCGGTTTTTGAGATACAGCCTGGTGACAGACGAGGACGGACAGACGGACGGACAGACAGCGAAGTCTTAGTAATAGGGTCCGTTTTTACACTTTGGGTAACGAACCCAAAAAAAACAGGTCACTAATTAGTAGGATCTAAGGATCCGCTTGACTATATAACACTCTCACATGAGACCGCCGTTTTACTGTTTAAATACTAATTTAGAGTGACTAAGGCCCACTTGCACCAACTTCTTAAATGTGTTTAAATTATATTTAAATACAATTTTTCATAGAAATTACGTGTTTAAATACAATTTAAACACATTTAAAAAGTTGGTGCAAGTGGGCCTTGGTCTCTTTCTAACAAAATTCATAAGAAAAGGATAGAAGAAATGTAGTCCAGTCAAAAATCCCCATATTATATTGAAAACTAAATTTGAGCAGGTTTTCGATTTGACTGTATTATTTTTCGTTGTATTTACCCATTATGGCGTTGAATTTACCCATTTTTATCTGATAGAATGTATTTCCAAAATAGTACCATATTTATTTACAATTTGGTTGCTGTCAATCGGTTCTGAAGCTACCCCTCAAAATAGATTGAGAGGAAATCAAAGGTACTATATCAATTTTCTGTCTTTTTTCAATCATGTTTGTAAGAAAGAGGTATGTATATTAGTATTTTTTCCGTATCATGATCCTTAAATAACGTCACTTACTCACAAATTGAAATAAGAAAACCTAAAACTCAGCCTAGAGTTTGTTCAACTTGTTCAAGTAATAGGCTGACGACATACCTATTTCCGCTGCAAAATTCAGCGCTGTTCAATTAGCGGGTAGGATGCGTGCTACCCTGAATGGGAAGTGAACTGCAGATAAATCTCAGCGGCTAATTCAGTAATCTGTTCACGTATCGCTCTTTTACATACATATATCAATGTTCGCGGACGTTGATTCAATTATAGAGAGGTCGTGCAAGGGAGGAGCGGTGAGCGGGCGAGGAAAAGTGTTGAATCAAGTCAAAGTCACAATGTTTTATTTCACAAAAAATAGTACTTTTGAAAAGTTAAAAATAGCAATATAGACTACTTAGTTGTTGAATACAGTTATTTTATATGTTGGTGCAGCAATATACCTGATTTAATAATCCAACTACCATTTTTTTTTATGTCATAGGGGTAAACTAGCATTCCCTTCAACGACAGAGGTGCCGCAAGTGCGTTGCCGGCCTTTTAGAAGGGTTTGGGCCTCTGAAACATGTAACCTTTGTTCAAATTACTCATCATTAATACATAATATTTGATTTGCCTGCTACTCGCAACACTTCACAAATAAAGCAAAAACATAGATTTTCCTCAATAAATACACCAAAATTATTTTAATTAATATCATGAAATCTTACATTAATCCTCAAAAAGTTTCTAACATGGCGGCGTCGTTTCTAGCGTGCGTGGGCGCAGCTTCCTGCGCGCTGACAGTTGACAGCGCATGAGCGCACTGAGCCACCGCCGTACAGCCACTAATACAGTGGTTCCTACTGCTATAATAGGGATGTTCAAATAAAGCAGAACGTATATTCTGAAGAATATAATCTTGCATAATCTCAACTATACCTCTAATACATTGGTGTAGGGTTGCCCGGACAAAAATCTTCAGAGTTGTGTAAAATAAGCTAAGTTAGTTCCGATGACCCTTTCATTAGTGGAAGAATAAAGGCATTATTCGATAGGAGTTTGATATAGGTAAATCTCCACCGTTTGTTCTTTCTTCTTCTTCTCCTATCGTTATTATTAAGTTAACAGTTTGATAGCGAGACCCTGTTGTCGTACCATGTAGGTACGAAAACAACTACTTATTAGGGGACGAGACTATTACCTACCAATACACAATTCAAACTCCAAACTGCTATTGCTGCTGATCATTTCATGGAAAAATAACACTTCTCGACTTGGTAATCGAACCGAAGACCTCTGACGACTATCGAGGCAGTTAGGCATTACAAAGTATTAAATAAAACTGCCTCATTAGCCTAGTGGTCCTGAGCGCGACTGCTATGCTAGAGGTACTGGGTTCGATTCCCAGGTAGAGCAGTATTATTGGGTTTTTCTATGAAATTCCGAGTAGCAGCTCGGAGTTTGGAATTTGTGCCCGGTTAATGGCAATCGGCTCGCTCCCTATTAAATGGGACCTAAACATACCGGCGAACTGTGAGTGTCACATTAATACGCCTCTGCCAAACCCTTCAGGGAATACAGGCGTGATGCATGTTATGTTATGTATTTCAAATTGTCATAGAATCAAAGAGATTAACTAAGCAGTTTTGAATGGGGTCCAAGAGTTTTCGCCGAAGTAATGACTATCATAATAGAAATCCGTATCAGATCTTTGTAAATAACAGTTATAGCAGGAATAGAACAGCCTCCAGACACATCTGATTGAGTCATAGATTACCAACTCCTTGTGTGGGCGATTTTTGCACTGTCTGGAACATTTTACAGGGATGGCAAACCCATGAAATTTAGGACGTGGTGTCTTGTCAAAATTAATTTGAAATTTACCCGAATGGGCCAGAGGGACAGTTGTTAGTAGTCTTTGGAATAATAATTTCGTCTAAGTAATTGACTTATTAAAGTAATATTTTCATTCAACGTTTGATGGCAAATAGTGGCCTAACTGAAGAGTACAACGTCGTGGAAATTCACAATCACTGATATATACCTCAACGCCTGTAGTTCCTAAAGGGTTAGGCAGATGTTTAGGTACAAATGTATACCCTCAGTTTGCTGGTGTGTAAGCGTTTACAAACTTACACACCAGTAGCCCAAGCACGCACAACTTGCGAAAACGTATTCGTATCGAAATCGAGAATAATTTGTATAAAGAGGTTAATGAACGTAGATGAAGCGAAAGTGTTGTGCCAGGATCGTAGCAAGTGAAAATATATAATCTCTGCCTACCCTAATTGGGAGACAGGCGTGAAAATATGTATTTATGTATGAGATTTGTAGCAGAAAAAAACTCGATACGTTTACTATTACGAATTCGATAGTTCTTCGTGCTTAGGCCACAGAGTACTTCACGACAGAATCCGACGTCAGCCGTCGCCTGCCAGTCAAACTCCAAGAGATCCTACCACCGAGCAAGTCAGATATATTCTCGTCTCTTACGAGATACCATCTGAATGGCAGTTCGGAACTGTATTCTAACCTGTCATCGGAGAAAATAGTTTATAAAAACCCACACCTTTTTTGTCTTAATGTTGACCATCCCTGGTATTGCTTGGATTTAATTGTTCAAGCCTCGTTATGAAGATATTACTGAACGGTAAGGGCTGCCCACGTGTCTCTATACTTGCTTAACTTGATTTTAATGGTGACAACGAGACAATGATAAATATTGTTTACTAGTATATCTGGCTTCATTTGTAACGGGGTCAACCCTATAAAATGAAATGGAATTATTAGATAGTTAGTTGATTAAAATAATATTGTTGTGACAAGTTTTTTTATCAAATTAAAGAATTAACAAAAATTTATTTTGCATTTTCCATGCTAAGATTATAAAGCATTGACAGCGGGCAGGATTCGAACCTGCGTCTTCTGGTTAGATAGACCTGATGCTTTGACCACTAAGCCACCGCCAGTCCAAATCGCCAGATCGAATTTTTCCTTCACTAAAAAAACGCAATAAATTATGTTTATTTTCGAAAAACTCTCCCTATTTATAAGCAGTTAAGTAATTATTTTGAAAAATATTGAATAATCCACAAATATCGAGAATATAATCCAAGCAAGCTCCAACAGGAGGAATACCGTTTTCAGTAGGCGCCTTTGATCTAGGGTTCGAATCCTGCCCGGAGTCGAATTTTTCTTTCACTAAAAAAAACCTTGTAAACAAAATCTTTGTTTATCACATTCCGAATATAAAACCCCATTGTTGTGAAGAAGAACACTCAAATACCTCAGTACCATAGCTGGTACTGAGGTATTTGAGTGTTCTTCTACAGTATTTACTATACAGTAGTTTAAGCCGACCGACATAATTTTGCAATATTTACTCTGAAACCACTATTGTTTTGTAGTCATACAGGACTTAGTTATTTAGCAATATTAGGTACTTCATTGACATAACCGCAAGATCCCTTACTAGTGACTGAATATAAATATTTAAACAAAAGTTTACTATAAGTGTAATATACACCCACAGTTGACCGGTATGTTTAAGTTCCTTATAATAGGGGGCGAATCTATTGTGACTAACCGGCCACAAATCGAAACTCCGAGCTGCTACTGAGAATTTCATAGAAAAACCCACTAATACAGCTCGAACTGGAAATCGAACCCAGGGTCTCTAGCGTTAACAAATGTGGCAATTTCGGGAAGGAGTTTCAGTTTCCAGATTTTTTTAAAACGTTGGATTATAATTTTCATTCCCCATTAGAATTTTCCCCTGTGTTCTAGGTGCATTTAAAAAGATGGAAGGATGTAAGCTGTGGATCATAACACAAATATTTATTCTAAGTATGTATTGAGCCCAGAACTCGCGGCGCAGAAGCAAGTCTCAATGCGATTGGTACCTATGTATAACATACCATCACGCCTGTATTCCCCGAAGGGTTAGGCAGAGGCGTACTAATGTACACCCACATTTCGCCGGTATGTTTAGGTCCCATGTAATAGGGGGCGAGCCTATTGCCATTAACCGGGCACAAATTCCTAACTCCGAGTTGCTACTGGGAATTTCATAGATAAACCGAATAACACTGCTCGACCTGGGAATCGAACCCAGGACCTCTAGCGTAGCAGTCGCGCCAGGACCTATGTATAATTATAATAAAAACACTACAATAACTAATAAACAATCCAATCACATTGTAATAATGTCTAAAAGAATTCGTAAACACATTCTTTCGCCAAATATTTCATCAGTTTTGCAGTAAACCTGTTTGCCTTGAGAACACTGCGTACCATGAACACACACCGTGTTGTGTGGACCACTGTGTGCTTGAGTATTGTGGTGCGCGTACGCACAGCGACGACTATTTATATTTCCTCTACACAATTCTTTGGTGATATTTTATTAATTATTAGATATTGGTTTATACTGTTTTTTTTTTGGCAATCCATAGAAAGGATCTTTTTGGCAAATAGTGCCAACAATGAAATCAATAGATTTCAGCATTCCGGGATTTCGTTGAGGATGGGTGAAAGCGAGAAAGCTTAAGTTATCGCATATGATAACACCGTTTCGGACACTTTACCACTTCCGTGGTTAAAAAAACTTAACGTTGGTTGATAAATCTTATTTGATAATAAAATAAGAGAATCATGATAATCATTAACTCGAAGTATCGTCAATTTTATTGTTCCACTCAGATCCTGCAACTGTTGCCTCCTTCCTGAGGAAAATATTGGATTGCTACTACATCCTTACGGGCATCAACTCAGTGCTAATTTGTTTAGTTATGTCCTGAACTTTTTTGAACATGCCAATGTTTAACCTAACGATTTTTCCGTCATCAAGCAGTTATATTGAGTATATATATATGTACATACACTGCATGTTCTTACAAAATGGGATGAGTCAGACTGACACACTCATCTTAATCGAGAAAATCCTAATACACAGGGGTTTGACACTGACAGTCAGTTATCTCGTTTCAAGTTTTTTATGACGGTGTCCAAGGCCACAAGATACAGCCTTGACACACAGACGTGGCCAAGGGAGTAAATGTTGAGGTAGTGTCATGTGTGAAGTCGATAAAACGTGGCTACGAAATGCGCGAGTCACAAGGGGAGATTTTAGAACCGCTACAAGCGGCGAAGACACTCCTTTCCGCTGTGTCATCATCATCATCAGCATTTATTCCCTATATTCATGTACTGCTGGAGGTTGTTCTCTCTTAGTGAGTGCCTCAAAGCCCGATCTTCGGCTTTCATCATCAAGTTACTCCCGGCTGCCACAAGTCAGTCTGGCTGTCAGGCGTCCTGCAACGAATCATCAGGGGAACTGAACAAGAATAAAAAAAAATACAGTCAACAAAATATTTACTAAGTAGTATGTACATCTTGACATAGATTGCGTAATAAATAATTATCTATTTAAAATATTGAATAAACAGGCAGCTAACTAAACCTGCGTTTTACACACAAACTTTGTCAAAACACGGACTTCGGTAGCCGTATGGATACCTAAAACTTTTGTTGACTGTACGACTGTGAAAGATGGCGATCACGCTTTTTATTTTATAGAATTATTAAGGAAATAAAATTCTAAATCTCGCTAGTTGCATAGCCCAACCCAGTAACAAAGTTATAAAGAGTCGTATAACATAAGATTCCCTGGAACCCTCAACGCTACGTCATCTAACAAACTCGACATGTATTTAATTATGTGTAACAACGGTATCTTTGATATGGTAATGTCGGTAACACGTATGTAACTGGATAGCTTGATGTTTTAATAACGTTACTGTGAGAGGTGGCTACTACGAATTGGGTGGATTTCAAGTCGGGTCAAGGCTCATGTTTTAGAATAGATGGATAGTGTTATTCTCTGTTTAAGCATTGAGTCATCTCTCATTATTTTTTGAACATCCATTTTAAATAAAGCCACCTAGGTATGCACCACCTTCATAATTAGTGGGAATACATACATACACAGCTTCACGCGGTCTGGTGGCTTTGAGAGTTTTATGTGGCTTACGTAAATATTCCACTGATCTGGAATTGTCATGCGATGGGTTGTTTGGCTCCCTAGATTATGGTCGAGCTCCACAATGACTAATGCATGCGTGCCTCCGGACTAGTCTACTCAAAGCCTCTGTGGCCCCTTCTTCCAAAAGCCATTTGAAACTACTCACATAATTGCTACTAAGTACATTGTCTGGACTTTAAAAGTGACCATGATTATCTGAGTTGGTTTCAATAGTTCTTTTCAAAGGTCGTCAGGAAATTCAATGACTTAGTGTCCTTAAAAGATCTATATCACTACATAGTATAAAACAAAGTCGCTTCCCGCTGTCTGTCCGTCCCTATGTATGCTTAGATCTTTAAAATTACGCAACGGATTTTGATGTGGTTTTTTTAATAGATAGAGTGATTCAAGAGGAAAGTTTTAAGCTATTTAACATAACCCTACGACTCTTAGGAACGGGGCAGCATAGGTGAAACCAGGGACGAGTCGTACAGGAATAAATATCATTACACTTTTACCGGTTAAAAACAAATGAAATCATAAGTATTAGTTCGCCAGTAGATTTCACGATAATAACGGTCAGCTTAATGCCATTAACTTGGCATAAATCCAAACACCCGAACTGCTACTCAGAATTTCATAGAAAAACCACACACGCTACTTGCTACATTTCTTTCATACTTTTTTTGCTGCGTCCATATTCATAAATCTTGTCATTATACACGCGCCGTTTGCGAGTACCGAGTTCCTGATAATTTATTATTAATCGTGTAAGTATCTTAATCCTTTTATCGTATCCCAACTTAATCCCTTTACACACATGCTTTGGTATCACTATTAAGCCTTTTAGATTATAATAACCCAGTTTTAAACATCTTACTTACGATTATTCTAATTTGTTTTGCTCGCTTTTTACTTGTCTCCATTGTAGCGTCCTAATGAAGGGAGTTTTATGCATTGTAACAAATATTTGAGTTCTATGTCTGTTTACATTGACACACGACACTGCATAATGAGGTATTGTTATGGGAAGAGTTTACTTGAATGATATTCTGGTGATTCACCGAGAAACAATTTTGGGCTTCAGAATTTCTGAATGATAAAGGTTTTAATAGATCTTGACATGAAATGGTTTATTTTGTTGTAACAATGATGAAAATAAATCTTAACTATCTAAGTATGAAGAAACGTTTTAAGTTTTGTACCTAATCAATTAGCAAAAAAGCTTGCTTGCCTGTTTAAAAAAGCTTGTTTTCTTATTGTCACCCTAATCTAAATTTACATAAAGTCAGTAATTGTACAGCAGGCGAAACGTTTACTTTATTTAAAACTCAACTCAAACTCAATATCTACATAGTCATAGCCGTGTAATTTTCAAACAATCACATTTACTTCCCGCCAATCAACACATTGTTCCGATAATCCTTTTAAAATACTGTTGCGATTTTGAACTTTCACGGCACGTCAAGCGTCATGCCCTGAGACAATGGACACGCACATTGTCGCTTACCGTGTAATGGCTGAGGTTGACAGTATTCTGCTGTCTTAAGTGAGTTCTCTGCTTTATATACTGTTTGTACTACTAGTAGGGACTGTGCAAGAAGTAGGCTATTAGCGGAGGCATTTTCATAAATATAGTAAACTAGCTTCTGCCCGCGACTTCGTCTGCACGAAATTCAGAATTAGGGACGACCTAGAAAAAAGCAGCCCATGTGTTATTCCAAACTATAATCTATCTCTGTGCCAAATTTTATCCAGATCCGTTCAGCCGTTCTGTCGTGAAAGAGTAACAAACATCCATCCATCCTCACAAACTTTCGCATTTTTAATATTAGTAGGATATACCTGCTTAGTATTGGAGCTAATACTGGACTCCCTCATTGGTCTAGCGATCCCAAGCGCGACTGCTACGTTAAAGGTCCCAGGTTCGATTCCCAGGTAGAGTAGTATTATTGGATTTTTCTACGAAATGCTCAGTAGCAGTTCAGAGTTGGGACCTGTGCCTGGTTAATGGCAATAGGTTCGCTCATTATCACGTGGGTCCTAAACATAACCGAGAACTGTGACTTACATTAGTACCTACATCTCTACCTTACCCCTGGATGAATATAGGTGTTAGTACCTGTGTTAGATGCCCAGGTTGTGCAGACTAAATTAATTTTACTTATAACTCGAGGATAAAAACTTTTGAAACATAGGTGCCTAAAATTATATCGACGATCTTTGGGTGTAAAAGGAGATCAATACCTGCCTAACCCTTCAGGGACACAGGCGTTATATTATGTTTATAATAATTAGTAAAAAAATATTTCGTTAAAACGTCCTCTCCTCTGAACTCAGGCCACAGATAAAGTCGTCTATTTTATATAGATTGTCCTCTATTCGAGGAGACTACCGACACTGTATTGTAATATCTTTCTTACTTGGTCTTTATTTAATACCATTTCAGCTCGTATTTATTTTCATGGCAGCCACCGCGAATTGCAACCTGGCGGGTGCGTCTCGGCGCAGGTACGAATCCTACCCACAGTTTAATTTTTCCTTCACTAAAATATCTTAAATCTTAGCATGGAATATGCAAAAAAAAACATTTTTTACTACATACATAACTATAAATTATAATGGAAGATAATTCGGTGTCACGCAGGGCTCAGATACATAAATATAATTATACTATTATATAAAGCTGAAGAGTTTGTTTTTTTTGCTTGTTTGCTTAAACGCGCTAATCTCAGGTACTACTGGTCCGATTTGAAAAAATATTTCATTATTAGATAGCCCATATCGAGGAAGGCTATAAGCTATATATCATCACGTTAAAACTACGTAACTATTCCAATCGGACGAAGTCGCGGGCGGAAGCTAGTATGTCTATAAAAACATAACATAGATGTAGGTATCTTATTCCTTTATTATTTTTTAAACGGGGAAATCGGTTGACGATACCTAATGTACAAATGATATGCTTTTAGGTATCTTAAGTAGCAGTAACAGTAACAAAACCATCAATTATAATACCGTACTTTAAACTAAGAGGAAAGCATTACCAAGTTGCGTAACAATAATTAAAATTACAATTAAATTGAACTCACACGTGTAATTACATGTAACGCAAGTTATTACAATTCACTAATTACTATTGTAATTGATCGTAACGGTGTAACAATTATCGTCGATTATAATTGTAGCGATATTTTGATCTGCGCAAGAGCATTTTTTTGCTGTTAAAGTTCAACTAAATTATATGGTGTAATGGTATGGTAATTGTGGGTATTAGCCAGTAAGTTGGACGGTGAAACAGATATGCGTATTTAAATTAGTTATTTAAATCTATACCTGTGTTGGGATTGCTAAAGATAACAGAATAGTACTTATGATGTAGCTTTTTATTTTTCCATGTGATTATAAAGTAATTTTAGTGAAGGGAAAATTCGGATGGGGCCAGGATTCAATTCGTCTTTTGATTAAATACACCAGACGTTATGACCACAAAGCCACCGCGAGTCCCCGCCAGGTAAAAAATTGCCTTCACATTCTGAATTTACGTCTTTGAGGTGACGTAGAATGAAGTGCTAAAATACGCCTTGTAAATAAATAGAAATATGTAGTAAGTCGACTTAGAAATTATTTTATCATTACGGACTCACTTATTGAAATACTTAGAAAGATTTGTTTGATGAAAAAAAAAACGAATAAATACTCCTTGATACCTAATTCAAACTCAATATCACAAAGATAAGAGAATATAGTTTAGGAGCCAGTGAACCTAACCCTAACGATATCCCGCCATTAGTTGAAAAAACAACCGGGGCGGGGCTCAGACTAATGAATGATGATAAATGGTTTAAATAAGATGTCAGCTCTTATCGCAGACGCGATCTCCAGATATCTACTGAACTCATCTTGTGTATTCCCAGTTCTTACATATTTTGTTGGCTCCAAAAAAAATTTAAAGAACATTTTCCTGTGATCGATCGGGCAGTTGATAAAAATGGTTAGTAGAAATCATAATATAAATACAGCTATGTCGATTATTTTTTTACAAAATCAATTGTTTTTGTTACTTAAATACTGTTTACTGAGTTAGGTAGTAATATAGTTAAAATTTTGGATAGATTTTTTAGTTCCGAGGTGAATCAGAGTTACTTGTTACTGCGTGGTATAGATCTGATATATTGAGAAGAATTAGATATTTTTTTATTTAGATTTACAATAAAACCTTAAGATTACAACAATACAATTTGTGAAAGTGAAAGTGAGTAACCTGTGTTAAAGATACCAGTCTCTTTCCCCATCGAAAGACTACTACAATTATTTGTCTACAAAACCTGGCCTACAATGAACGCCTAGTGATTTTGACCTTCAAAGAACGAATTATTCGAAATTCAAAAAGTGTTCAAATAGGAACACACCTCGTTTACACCGAGATTGCGCCCGCGCCTCACACGCGGGAAGCGGGAGGAACAAAAGGATATATTTTATTAAGATTACAAGACGGCCTCGATACTATCGTTAATCACATGTTATTAGCAGACAAATGTTATACGATAATCTCGTTCACATTTACAGGTTTTTTATTCTGTTTAACACGAATTCATATAATAAGATTTTGTTATTTAATTTTGCGAGATAATTTGGCTATATGATCAGTCGAATATCGCTCATTTAAATGCTTGAATAGACATATTTTCGATAGATAACCCGCTTAGAAAACATCTACTCAAACTATAGGACAATTCATATTTTTCCTTGAGTAGGTACACAAGATGCAATGAAGCGAGATAATATATACGTAGAATACACCTTCTTAATTAACTACTAACGTTTAAAAAGAGTTCAATGATCCACAAAAGAACTACAAAATTTACACTGCATATCAGTTCGAATTGGACCAAAAAAACAGTAACACAAAAATAACTCATTCAAATTCAGAATCGGGCGATAAAGCCATCGATAAAACAGACTAAAATACTTTACGGCCGCGCCGCAAAATGCAGGTAAGTATGGAAAGTAAATATTTGAGAATTAGCGACGTACCTCGTACTAACAAACGGCGAGTTCAATGTGCTCGTTGCATAAGCAATGTGCGTCAAAACTCGATCAAGGTGATACGTCATCTTGATGCCACATGCACTATATGCTACAAGTAGAGTTGGCAAAAAA
Source organism: Acronicta leporina (assembly GCA_947256265.1). Classification (NCBI taxonomy): domain Eukaryota; kingdom Metazoa; phylum Arthropoda; class Insecta; order Lepidoptera; family Noctuidae; genus Acronicta; species Acronicta leporina. The sequence goes on along the minus strand of OX366532.1, from coordinate 10,885,739 downwards.
ATCTCTATAAAAAAACGTACGATGTTATTATGCAAATAAATTTGATGTAAAATTTTACATTTAATTATAGAACGCTATTAAATTATCAAAATAATTAAACGCAACTTCCGATTGCGTGCACTGCTATCGTAAATTAAACTCAAAATAATATTTTTAATATATAATCTTTAATCAAAAAAGTTCAATTATCCTAATACCCATACGTTACAACTCATTAGATATCCGAAAACCGTTAAAAATGGAACATCGCCCCTACTCTGAGGGATTAAACAAATATATTACCCCAATGCATCGGAACGAAGGTGGGTACATATTAATCAAAATTCCTATTGATTTATCGGTTTCCCGTTTAATAACCTTTTATCACGCGATGGGTGAACAATATTGAATTAATTCCGATAAATTGGGAGCTTAGCTTATTTATTTGTTTTTATTATTTTTTGTAGCCTTCTGTTCCGTTTCGTTTTTTAATAAAGTGCTTTTTCGTAATTTAATAAGTTTTATTTTCAATATTATTTGGTCTCTGACATCGCCATGGGGTGTATACAAAATAAGTTAGTCGCAATATCATTATGTTTAAGATGTCTCAATTTTTGGCAGATTGTTCCTTTTTTTCATCTTGACTCTTTATTTTTTAATAATTTTGTTGTTGCATGTGGAGGTGTCGTAATGTTTTTCCATGGTTAACCCTCATTCAATACAATAGGGTTTTATGGGGGCAAATGAGCTGATAGTAAACAATTACCGCTGCTCATGGACACCCGCAACACCAGAGGAGTCGCAAGTGCATGGTCTGCCTTTTAAAAGGGTTAGGGCCTCCTCCATGGCATGATTTCTTACCCATTCACTGGCTGTAAAATATAGTTTTTATCGAATGATTCTATATATATGAAGAAATTTTATATGAACCAATAATTGTATTATGACTTTGTGTGTATAAACTTATACAAACGTTAATAAATTTAATTTGCAAGAAGAAACTTAATAAAAAACCTTAATGATGATAGTTATTAAAGAAGATCTTAAACAATATAGCCATGACGTGTAGCAAAAAATGCAATCTGTAATTAAACACAAAAATACTATGTTCAAACTTTAATGTAACACTTCACACTAGCGTTTTACTAAAAAAAATGAATGGATCTCATCAACGTCTTAGATTCGTGTTTGTGCGAAATTAGTGCTTTCCGATAGAATTCGATAAAAAACTTTTTATAACTTTTTGCTGCTAGTTGCAAACGCTTTTTTTATGTACATCGATAAATCACTCAACCACGTTTTTCGTTAATTACTATCACTTGTTTGAGTTATTCACCAAAGCTCAAATTAGAATTACCTACTTATTAATTCATCATCTGGAACACGCCAATATTTTTACGCGTGTCCACATAGTGAAACTTAAAACTCATTTTGTTAATGTCTATTTATATCATTATCGATGTTTTGGATAAAATAAGGGGCGAACTGTAGTAGTTCTATATACAGCTCGATAAACATCACTAGAAAACACCCCAAACATATTCCCTAAAATTACTAATTTCGTGTATACTTACATTAAATAACCCTGATTAGTTCATTTCGTTCACGTATTTCATATCTAATATTACGAGCATATTGAATGGGCGATAATATTTCCCTTATATCTATCACTTTTATAGTGATTACGCTTATAAAAGTATAGGATATAAAGTTTCAATAAATGGTTACGATGACAAGAGATGGGCGATATGTGTAATTCGAATAACGATTTATCGTGGAATAATGTTGGACATCACTAGTTAAGATGAACTTTGAGACGTTAAATTTCTGAAATTCATTGAAATATTTTTAATTGATTTCTGTATTAGTAAGAGCATGAATGAAAAGTAAGGGCAATCAACTCGTTGAACCGGGTTTTTATAGCATTATTACGGACGGATAGAGATATTTAGTTCACCATAATTATTGAAAGTGAAGTATCAAGTGGGTACGGGACAAGTTATTCATACGACAATAGAAAGATTGAACCCAATTTTCACTCTATTCAGTTCTTTTTACTTATGCCGTTTTATTCAGAGATTTGTTTGCTAAATAAATCTCTGAAGTAATCGAACGAGCATGTTCTAACTACAAGATCTTAATGGATGCACTTAAATTACTCCGGATCAAAGTGTCCTAACTCAAAACTAAGTAATATTGACGAGCCAGACAATGAACTGTCACTTTTGCTAAGCCCCAGTAGACCACAAACAGACCATTAAATCTCTCGCGACAAGTTCCGCATGCGGTTCTCATATATTAATAATACAGTTTTGTTTTGCGCCCGCGCACTAAGATTGATGAATGCGCCCACGATGCGAAACCGACGCCTTTTATGTGTATCCCCGCCGTTTTCCTGGACAAGACTGTATTCCTTATTGGAGGTACAGGGATTTTTGATCAAAGAGTAAGTATGAAGAGAAAAGACAGTACCCACACAAGTTGCTTCTAACGTCCATTTTTTTAATGTTAAAGAGGAGAGTTATAATAAGAACCTGCTCTATAATGTGTGGTCCTATTAAAACTGATAAAAGAAACAATTTAAAAAAACGCGACATAAAAAAATTATCGAAAATGAAGCGATTTCAATTTCATATTTTATCTTGGATTAGTTACTTCACAGAAGAAACTTTTTCCTTAATAATAATAAGCCGAGTTGAGGCTGAGCTTAAATGTAGTTAAGTTAATGATAATTTCAAGCATGACATAGCCCAAAAAGTTGTAAAAAAAATGATTTGTTGAAGCTTCACACTTAGTTATAAAGTGCGGTGATATATAATTAATAGTACAGTCACGAGCATCAATATGTATACTCTTACTAAAATTCGTAAGCGCTTTTTTATGAAATGACGATTGCAAACTTTGAGATAATAACAATATCATTAAAGCATTGGTTCGAAAATACTATGTTCATAACATCATACAATTTCAATTAATACATTAAGAGAAAATCGCTTTTGAAATTTGACAAGTGTATACATATCTGTGCTCGTGACTGTACCTACTTACACACAACTTTAACTTACAATTAAGGCAAATATGTGCCAATGTATAATACAACTTAATGCGGAACTGAAACGGATTTACGCAAAGCTTTATATTCTTATACTCCAGATACACTACACAAGCGAAGCAAAAATAAACAATTTCGGAATTCCGTACGTAAACGCCATTATCCAAAACGTAGCCAGCCTGCCATATATGTCAACACTGCAATATTTGCCGATCTGTTCTTAAGGCATTTTATTTTGGTTATTTATTTTATGTACCATCCAACACCTGCTATCCGAATGATTAACCACTTGGTTTCCTAGAGAAATCGTATGTTTATGCCGTGTCAACAGACTGTAAATATTTTGTCTATAGCTGGGCCGTTTATTTTTGCTATACCGAGATTGATTGCAGTCAACGACCCTTTGAGTTAGACCAATTTAGATGTTAAGTAATGACTATTGCGCAATTTGCATTGAGTAATAGTTTAAGTGCGATTTCCGATTACGCCTATATTCCGATTGTTCTTTTGTTTTCCAACTATTTGATTGTTTGATTATCTACTTATAGATTAATGATACAACTACAAATTGTGACGTAGAAACCTAGAAACCTTTCTGGCAACATATCTATTATTATCGTTTTATACCTCATTAAAAAGAATAATAGATTCACTGAACTCGGGTACGAACGCTGGGTAGTGGTTTTGCCGTGAAAATAGAGTGGTGAAGGTCTTTTATCAAAACTTTTCCCCTCATCAAATTGTTTATAGTCACTTATCGCTTTTCATATAGCCGTAAAATAGAGATGAGGAACACTTGATAAACACAGCATTAAATTTGTCGACCAAAATCCTTTATTTCGGCCCTCGTAAACATTTTTAATGCCCTTAAAGCTGGCTATTAGAGCTACGACATTTAAGCGTGTGTTGGAAAATAAACAATCGAATGTTTTAAATTTTTACAGTTCTAAAATCAAAAGACCCGTTGAAAATAAGCATGTTTTTTATTTTACCTGTGATAGGTATATTATAATATATTCTTATAGGGAAAATGTTGACATCGCGGCAGATCGCGGCAAATAGAGAGATCAGCTTGACTTTTACCGATTGACTCCTTACCCATAAATAATGTTTGGTAACGTGACAGATAGCCGCTGCCTTGACCCACAATGAGACAATACAGGCTAGATTGGATAAGGTAAACGGCCCAGTAACCGTTAAGTTTTGAACTTCGCCGACTTTGCAGGTCTGCTATGCTAAAACTAGAAGACTTACAATAATTATTTTTACATTTAAAGATAGTAAATTTATTCTTGTTTTTCATGATTACTATTTTCAAAATTAATATAAACGTTAATATACAATAATACAACAAAATCATTAAAAAGGGTCATTTGTACCAGTATCCGTTAGATTTGTACTAGTAATCGTTATATTGTCCCAGAATCCGGTATTTTTTACCGCAAATATGAACTCTATTGCTTGATATTAAAGTTCACATTATAATACGTATCCAAAGAAAATATATATATTATAAAATATAAAAGTTTTTAATAAAATCAGTCTTTATCAATATTATTTTCAGCAAAATTTTACATATATAAATTTCAATGTTATAATTCGAAAATTGGAACCAGGTAGGTATATAACCTACATAGGTAAAATAAGGTATCAATTAACTTATGGCTAAACTTTGAATTCATGCTTGAATAACATTAAAGCCTCAATTTCAATAGGTTAACCTGCGAAAAAAAATTGCACCAACATTAAAAACTTAACAATCTTAGAATGAGAATACAAATCTGGTAGTTTTTGTAAATACAGCTTGAATAATTGTTAAAATGACACAAAATGAACAAACATCTTTGCAACAAACATTTGGAGATATACAATGAGATCATTATGATAAAATTATATTAATAGGCTTCCCCCTTAGTCTCGATCGCCTGTGCCCAACGGTGTGTCAGGTATACCAGAAGATCACCAGCCGACCTACCCTTGCGAAAGCCGTAACTGCTGGTCACAAAGCATCTGGTGATCCTCTAAGTACCTACCGAAGGAGCTGGCAGTTGATAATGGACTCCATTATCTTCGAGAAAAGGGGGGTAACGGCTATCGGTCTGTAACATAACATAACATACCATCACGCCTGTATTCCCCGAAGGGTTAGGCAGAGGCGTACTAATGTACACCCACAGTTCGCCGGTATGTTTAGGTCCCATGTAATAGGGGGCGAGCTTATTGCCATTAACCGGGCACAAATTCCTAACTGCTGCTACTGGGAATTTCATAGAAAAACCCGATAACACTTTGCTCGACCTGGGAATCGAACCCAGGACCTCTAGCGTTGCAGTCGCGCTCAGGACCACTTAGCTAATGAGGCAGTTATGAGGCATCGGTCTGTAGTTGGATGGATTTGAGCGGTCGCCTTTTTTAGGGATCGGGTGGACCAATGCTGTCTTCCATGATGTTGGGACAATGCCAGAAGAGTAAGAGAGCCGAAAAAGACGTGTTAAAACTGGTGCCAACTCTGGAGCGCACATCTTTAACACAATAGGAGGGATTCCATCAGGCCCACTTGACTTAGATATCGAGGGATACAAGTGCTAAACGCACTGCGCGTTGGTGGAACCGGATATCCGGCATACAGCCAACGAACCGCGGTATGGTAGGCGGCTCTTCTCCCCCGTCATCCAAAGTTGAGTTGGACGCAAAGAGTTTGCCCAGAAGATCGAGAGAAGAAGGCAGGCGCTCAAGCCTCTCACCAATTCTACCGATTTGCACCGACTTCGCCCTTGCAATGTCTCTTTTGTGACCCAGAGGCAAAGTTAAACTTCTTTTTTAATGCGCTGGTATTTACATCCCTTGCCGCCACCGCATCAGCCCAGGCTCGATAGGCTTCCGGCTTCTGACGAGAGGCCTTTTTGGTAGACGAACCGAACCAAGGTCGAAATTTGCCACTAATGGGGACTACAGAGGATGGAATGAAAAGTTCCATACCCTGTAGCACCACATCAGCAACAAAATCAGCAGCGGCGTTGGGATCATTCGGCGAGAAGCAAACCTGTCTCCAAGGGTAGGACGTAAAGAATGACCGCATCCCATCCTATTCTGCTGACTTGTAGTGCCACACACGGCGGCTACGTACAACTCGCGATCGCGACGAGCACATGAGAGGCATTGTACTCCGGACAAGGCAATGATCCGACGAACCAAGCGGGGCGCCTACGGATACATGATAGCCGTCCGGATGAGAAGTCAGCAGAAGATCCAGCATTGAAGGCTTCTGGCTCTCCACATCTGGGATTCGCGTGGGCGTGGTGATCAGTTGTGTCAGGCCATAATATGTTCTTATCTCAAATAATTTAACGGAACCTGAGATACCTACGGCTTGACCTCTCTAATGTATAGAGACCCATAGCCACAGCAAGTAAGAGCTGACCCACTGGTCAGCTCTTGCTGATTAAAAATTGATACCAGTCAACGACTCAATGTTTGAGCACATGATGTGTTGTATACCCAAAACTACCTTCAGCTGAGTTTTTATTACAATAAGGCATTTTAAAATGTCTGTTTTGAGTACTATCTTGTATGAAAGGTGCGTGGTATAAGGGGTATAGTTATAGGCGTAATCATTTAGAAATAATACAGAAAAAAGCAAAAAGGAATCCAATCCATGTGGTTTTAAAAGAACGTACACAGTCATTTCAATTGAAGTCAAAGGAAAATAAGCTCTTACTTAAGGCAATAAGAATCATTACGGATTTAGGTGCAACTGTTAATATACGTCCTAGTACCCGGCAGATCTTTATACCACAGTTTCAAAGGAAAAAGAGACCTATTGCAAGGCAATAAGGATACATTAACGGGTATCGGTACAATGGATATTACCGGTATGATGCTTGCACCAATATCCGGTAGAAAATGGAAAATATATGCCGGTTGATGGGTCAACTAGGGATTAGTGCGTACCAATAAATGTGACATGCAAAAATAAATACTTCTCAATTAGATTCACCATAATTTATAGTTTATATCGTTAGATAGTTCACTCAAATATTTCAATAAATTAACACCCTTACCGTATGGTCATCCGTAGCAGCATGCCAAGCTGAACAGTACGACGGGGTGATCTCGCAGTTTAGAGACCGGACCTCCAATTTTCTTAATATTTTTGGAGAGCACACTTTTATGGTTACACAGTTTTGCCACCATAAAACTTTTTGATCAGTGTTGCAATTATTATTGTACAAAATATTACCAAGAATGTGTTACAATTTACAAACTTTAATTTGTGCTTGGTAGAAAGGTGGAAAACAAAAAAAACTATCTAGTTACCGGGTATTGGGACGCTGCCGGAAATACGTACTTCTACCTTACCTAGAATATTAATTGAAATATTATCAATACAAAATTCTAAATAAATTTCCTACTTTCCTTTTTACGTTAAACTAACTTTTTTCTAATAATAAATCATAAATGCCTATTGGGTTTTTTTATCCCTAGTACAAAAAAGGTTACTAAATTTAAAATGACACCCATCCATCATGTCCTTATTGAAATAAGTACGTGAAACGACTTTTTAAACGGGTTTTTGTTCTCTAGATTGCTGTATAATACCGTTTTTATTAGAAATAAATTTGCCAATGATTTTCCCATTATTTGTTAATCAAGACTATTATTATGTGGTTAACACGACCTTTTGGCACCCTTTGATTAGTTTATTATCTACGTGACATATGCGTCATAAAACTAGTAAAGGCCTTTTTTGCGATAAAACAGAATTTTACTATTAAGCTAACTGGTTTCTATTCTTATTTTTTTTTATACACCGTTGTAACCGCAATGGAAACTTGAATTGGCGCGTGCTTTAAAAACATGATAGTTTGAAAATTTATAACGGTCGCCTAATCCTCAAACATGTCGTATCGTGAACAGCAAGCTTTATGCCACCCTGTGATCAAAGGCGAATCCAGGCGAAATTTTAGATTAGGTCGTAGTAAAAATGTTTATGTACTTAAAACGATTTTTGATTGCCCCAAACCAGCCGGAGGACGAGATAAATATGTAATAAACCTTATCATTTTCGGTCTTGCCGACTGTCGGTATTTTTAATGTCCTGTGTTTGTTGATATTGTTTTAATAGTACATTAATTGGATTTTTATGTTCTGTAATGTAGTGTTTAATGGGATCGCAAAAAGGCGTGATGGGGTATAAAGGAAGGCAGATGCCGACTGAGACTCCTGGTTTTTTATTTGTTTCAAACCATCGTGTTAGTTACACCAAATATAACTCAAGAACGGCTGAGGTGATTTCTATGATCTTTAGTTTGTTGTATTTGTCACCTTCCCCATTATCAGAATAACTGTTAAAAAATGACCTCCTGAACGCTGTGCTCGTCTATAATTGATGAAATCATAAGTATTTAATTTTATCTCTGTTATTGTCCGTTGCAAATTTTAGTGATTGTGTTGTTGACGTGCCTTATTAAATAAATAAACCATTTCGGAACTAGGTACTTACCTACTTAACTTTTACGACAAGAAATATATTTACAGAATTCACAAACAATTCACGAAATTAATAATTATTCGGGGCACGAGTGAATCGGCGGGCAAAACCTAGTATTGAATGATTAAAAGGAGTCTTTACATTTTCTGATCCTACTGAATAATTAAAAGGAATCTATTTACATTTACTGATTATAACAAGTCATAAAAGTTTTACGGCTTTTAGCAGACCGTGTCATTGTCGCGTTCTATTTTCGTGTGGTCAAGGTTTTTTAGTTAAGTAGGTACATTGCATCACGCCTGTATTCCCCGTAGGGATAGTCAGAGTTGTACTAACGTACACAGTTCGCCGGTATGTTTAAGTCCCATGTAATAGGAGGCGAAGCTGTTGCCATTAATCACAAATAAAACCTCAGAGCTCCTACTGAGAATTTATAGAAAAACCCAATAACACTATGCTCGATTTGGGAATCGAATCTAAGACGCCTAACTAGGCTAATGTGGTAATTAATTGTGTATAGCCAAACTATTTCCTACGCTGGTCTAATATTCCTTATTTGACGATCTTATCTCCTAATAAGCTGCCTCATTAGCTAAGTGGTCCTGAACGCGACTGCTACGCTAGAGGTCCTGGGTTCGATTCCCAGGTCGAGCAGTGTTATTGAGTTTTTCTATGAAATTCCCAGTAGCAGCTCGGAGTTAGGAATTCTTGCCCGGTTAATGGCAATGGGCTCGCCCCCTATTACATGGGACCTAAACATACCGGCGAACTGTGGGTGTACATTAGTATGCCTCTGGCTAACCCTTCGGGGAATACAGGCGTGATGGTATGTTATGTTATCTCCTAATAAAGAGAACCTACAATCTTAAGTTCCCAACATAAAGAGCGTTATTGAACACGCTATCATGATTGGTTATCTCAAATTCTGCGCAGGAGTTGCCACCAAGACGCATAAAAGGCTCCGGTCCCAAACCTGTCGATTTCTTCGCGAATTACCATAAAATTCCAATGATAATCCAAACAAAGCAGTTTTTAATAAAAAATCGAATTAAACAAGCAATTTAAATTAAAACTTTAAAAATACGTCTACCGTCTTCACTTTTATCAAAGTTCATTTTGTGATTAAAACCCATCTCAAGGGAGAAAGCCCAAAAATATTTAATTACACAAGTCGGGAGCATGCGTGTCGCTGGAAAACGAGCGACAAAACTTTAGGTTTCGCGTGACATTTAATAAGGGTTGTCAACTAAAATGCTAAAAAATAATAAAATTTTATTTGTTATATATTATAACTAGCTTCCGCCCGCGACTTCGTCTGCGTGGAATAGTTACTTAGTCTTAGCGTGATGATATATAGCCAGCCTTCCGCAATAAATAGGCTATCTCTGAAATAATTTTTCAAATCGGATCAGTAGATCCTGAGATTAGCGCGTTCAAGCAAACACACAAAGAAACAGAGTAAAGATTTATAAAATTACTAGCTTCTGCCCGCGTCTTAGTCCGCGTAGCGTGATGATATATAGCCTATAGCCTTCCAAAATAAATGGGCTATCTAACACTGAAAGAATTTTTCAAATCGGACCAGTAGTTCCTGAGATTAGCGCGTTCAAGCAAACAAACAAACAAACTCATCAGCTTTATATATTAAGTATAGATTAATAATAATATATCCGTGTTAAGTATATAGCACTATTTTGAATAAAATAAAAAAGTCAACCTACTGTCCTACTGCGAGATACTACTCTCAGAATAAAAGTAATTCAGCATAATTGTTCGAGGCATGCAGGTTCCCTCACAATGTTTTCCTTCACCGTTTAGAAGCAAGTTATAACTAACGTAGTTTACGTCATCCAGTGATGGAATTTTTAGAATCGGTTCAATAGTTGGGCAGGCAATGTGAATGGACATTAACATTTTTATTTCTATTTTGTTTTATGTACCTCTAAACCACAGACCATTCACAGACCACACCATGTGTAAAGCTTAATATTTTTTTTTCTAATAAAAGCGTGGACTTTTTGGTCTTTGGCACCTGGTCCATCTAGGCTATGCCACAGACTATCTAGAGGTATGTATAGCATTGTTTAATTTTAAGGTACACTCGTGTTTTCTTTTTTTTGTTGTTTTAACTGTTATAGCGTCCTGGTGTAAAAAAAAAAAAGTTTCTTTCTTTCTTTCTTCTTCTTTCTTCTCATAAAAACATACAATAAATTTTGCATCTAGGTATATTTTATTTATTATTTTAAAATAGTTCGTAATGTAATTTTACATAATAATAAAGTATCAGCAAATTTTTATTTTTTTATTTCTAATATTTAAAACAAATATCATTAAGTGGCACGGGTGACACCCCTATTAATAAATTAACAAAGAATACAAACGGATTCCTGTTGTTATCAGCTGTTACAACTTTAAGCTGTAAACCACTCACACGGCCCACTTGGCAAACAAATTTCGTAATAATACGTATGTTGATACATTGTGGATAAGACTGGGAATTAATAATTAATAGACTCTTGCGCATGTCATAGACTCACAGCGCTAAACTTGTTAGTAAATTGCCGTTTCACGCCCCAAATGTATAAAGTATATTTTGTATCGATGCAAACTATCTTGTTCAAGTTCAAGTTCAAATGTTTTTATTTAAAACTAGCTGCTGCCCGCGACTTCGTCCGCGTAGCGTGATGATATATAGCCTATAGCCTTCCTCAATAAATGGGCTATCTAGATCTGAAAGAATTTTTCAAATCGGACCAGGAGTTCCTGAGCTTATCGCGTTCAAGCAAACAAACAAACAAACTCTTCAGCTTTATATATTAGTACTAGCTTCTGCCCGCGACTTCGTCCGCGTAGCGTGATGATATATAGCCTATAGCCTTCCTCAATAAATGGGCTATCTAACACTGAAAGAATTTTTCAAATCGGACCAGTAGTTCCTGAGATTAGCGCGTTCTAGTAAACAAACAAACAAACAAACTCTTCAGCTTTATATATTAGTATAGATAAGATAGATAAGCGTTTGAAAGCGTTTTTGAAACGTTATGATTCTAGTTACACGGTTCCAAAAGGTTGATCTTATGGAGAGAAGAATCCGGGAAGAAACTCCATGTTCAGCAGTTTAGGCGTGAAAATGTAACAGACAAACACAATTACTTTCGCATTCCCAATAATACTTATAGTATTATTTAAAGTACGAATGTATACGATGGTATGGAACCCTGTATTAGGATATTAGATTTCTGACGGAAGATGCATTGCATATCGACAGTTGCGTAACCCTAAAACAAAAAATAAATAACAGAACATTATGATTAGCCTATATCAGTATACTGCTGGACATAGGCCTCGCCTAATGTGCGCTATTTCGCCCTGTCGTCGGCATGTCGCATCCAGCTTCCGCCAGCAACCTTTTGCAAATCATCACTCCATCTTGTCACCGCGTTTGTCGATTTGTAAAAGCACCTCTAGCCTTGGCATTACCTCTAAGGAAATCGGAAACCAGCACGAGTAATACCGGGTAAGAAAATATTCTCTTGAAGTCTTGATAAATAAGTAGGCATGAACAACTAGTGTACAAGGAAAATTTAATGTCAATGTAAAGGAAATTAACCGCAAATTAACCATAAAAACTTAACTACCAAACGGAAGTTTCAAAGAAATCCGATACTTAATCTAGCAATTACGTACACTTAAACTCCGCGACATTACACAAATACCCGCAAAATTCATATCTAAATTGCCTATTAATTTGAACTTCGCATAACCAGGTTCAAGTAAAAAACGTATCAAAATTCAAGGTTTATTTAGAAGGTATGTCCAATCAATTCTTCCATTAACAAATCTGTTATCTCAGCCCCCCCTCCCCACCCCTCGTAAGCTGCGCAAACGCACCGCGTTCATTAGGTACACATATAGGTACGTGTAGGAACACTGAATTATAAATCTGTAGTACTTAGATATTGATAAGGATCACTTTTGTTTTTCATCATTCACTTTTTTGGACTTTTGGAATACTGAATCAATGCTTTTATTTTTTTATACATCGTGTTGTTATAATAATTAGTATTCTTCATATAAAACATTTTGTTCAAAATTGGCTACTGATACCTACTGCTTAACATGATACATAGCAACTTCCCATATTAATAGGTATCCTCTTTGTATGAACTTCAAAACCCAATAATTATACCATGGAAGAGCCATGCTTCGGCACAAATGGGCTGGCTCGACCGGAGCGATACCACGGCCCACCAGCGTGAAACAACGCTTACGTCGTGGTTCCAAACCCTTTTAACCCCTCTGGTGTTTCGGGTGTCCATGGGCGGCGGTAATCGCCTACCATCAGGTGATCTGTCTGCTCGTTTGGCCCCCTATCTCTTAAAAAAATCAAACACTTGTGAATAACTTCAGACGTAATTGTTATTTCAGGGTTCTGTACTGTAGACACTGCAACACCAGCAAGCGCATACACAGACGTACATACTCCATAGAACAATTAAAATATTCCTTTCTATATTTAGGAGTATACGCCCACGTTTCCTTGAGGTAACCCCATAAAGACCCCCTTCATCTTTTTCTTTCTCTTCCCTTCGAATATCTACCGGGTGGCCTAACTGCCAAACAGTAAGGCGACATAACCCGAGTTTACGAGGTTACAATAACTCACTATAATTGTGATGCTACTAATAAATACAAATATTTTCTTGTTATGTGATTTAATATCGTGATTCTAGGAGGTAGAGATGTTGTGGATAAGACGTTGCGGGTAAAATACTTTTTTATTTTATTTTTTTTATTCAAAGGCTGTTTGATTGTACGTAGTATCAATATATCATATTTTTTTTATGGGATTGGGTGGCAAAAGAGCCGACGGATCACCTGATGGTAAGCGATAACCGCCGCCCATGGACACCTGCAACACCAGAGGAGTCACGAGTGCGTAGCCCGCCTTTTAAAAGGGTTTGGGCCTCCGGTAACCTCACTCACCCAGCGAAACACAATGCAAGCGCTGCTTCACGCCGGTTTTCTGTGAGGCCGTATCACTCCGGTCGAGCCGGCCTATTCTCCCACGGAAAGAAATTGTATGCTTACTTATGCAAAATGCATGCAAAATGATGCCTACTTATGATTAAAAATAAATATTATCAAGATTTCAACTAATGCTTCCACTTTTGACACGTAAGATGAAAATGTGGGTTCTTTAATATACTTTTGATGATAAAAGGTATTAAAAAGGAACAAGAATATATTTTTTATTGGTTGATTATATTATCGGCTTGTGCAAGAATTATTTTAATTACTGGTCGGAACATTTATGACACCAGATACGATCTTGTTTGACATTTTTTTTTAAATATACATCAGACCTCACACAGGTTTTATTAGGATATTCTGTGTAAAATTATTCTTCTTTTTAAATTTTAAATTATGGCCAATTAACAACGTTTATCGAAATGGGAATATTATTGTTTTAGGCATATCTTTATTATGATGGTGTTTAAGGGTAAGAATATTCTTGTTAATCTTACCATAAAACGTACAATATTAATATTAAACATGGTTATAAAGAAACTTGAACATTATTATGACTATTATTATCACTGGCTACACGTTCCAATTCATTTTCGTATTTTTTTAAAAATTGTATACATCACATTTTCCTTATTTAAATCTCATTTAGTAATAATATTCAGACTGACGAACTGAAAAACAAAACTCAATTCCATAGCAAACTTAGCGCTACTTGCACCAACTTTATAAATGTGTTTAAATTGTATCTAAACACAAAATTTCTATGAAAAATCGTGTTTAAATACAATTTAAATACAATTATGAAGCTGGTGCAAGTGGCTCTTGGTAATTTTCAGAAAGAAAGCAAATATATTTATTTATGGTTTCGTTTTACGAAGCCCCATCCTCATTATAACCAACCTTCCCGGTATAAGTAGAAAATTAAAATCAGTTTAAGTTTGTTTATTGTCGGCCGCGGCACCGTTAGGGCGGGAGCACACAAATAACTAGTAATCGATATTTGAATCAATGCGTGGCGCGCTTGCATGCGATGCTTAGGGTGTTCTGCGATCCTGGTACCTATTTTCAATTAGCTTACAAGTAGCATCTTAATTCTTGTGTGATTCTTCACCAAATTTGCCTAAATTATACACAACCTTTTTCCCATAATGTTTGATGAGCAAAAAATACAAAACTGCACATTTATTTTACAGACTTCGTATACCCACTTACATTATTTATTTACTTATACTTAATGTACCAAAATGCAATACCAAAATAAATTGTATTCCAAACAATATTTTATCAAAGTATGTTTTCGGATTGGGTTCCTAATGTACTATTTCGTCTACTACTACTTCACTGGAAATAAGAGACCGGAAAATCATTCCTAACTTGAAAAGTTATTAAGAATTGCATACGCTTACATTTATTTCCAGTGAAATATTTTAGATGAAATTGTAGAGCAGGAACCTAGATTAACGGTATCGGAATCCAATTAATAATTACACTTTGATTAAATTGTGTTAGAATTGCGATTTATTTTATTATCACGTTTGTATTGAAAATTCAGTCCGTCGGACTCTTAAGGCCACTTGCACAAACTTTTGAAATATGTTTAAATTGAATTTTTAACACAAAATGACAATAAAAAAATGTGTTTAAATACAATTTAAACACATTTAAGAAGTTGGTGCAATTGGCCCTTAATGAAGAAGGTATTAGCCGAAAGCTTAAAAAAGTAAAATCCTAACGCAACTCCTTATTGCCTTATTCAGATCGGGATAAGGTCAAAGGTTCTAGCAGTCCGCAGTTTCTAAAGGCTGTTAATGCTTGGTGATGTATCTGTAACTCCTTTGTTGAAAACCTACTTACAATGAAGTGACTCGTCTGCTTGTCTGCTTATTTGCCGATTTAGACAGTAAAAAAAACATGACTTTTTTTAAATGGCCTTCGTAGAAAGAATAGCTTTGTTGACGCACTAGTACGGCACGCATGAAGGAGTCATTGTTAACCTCAATGTTTTGACGAACTGTCACCGATTGAGATTAATGTTCTTGTAATATATTTAAAATGTATTTGTATGTATACCCCAAACGTCTTTTGTGCTCAAGAAAACAAACATGCTATATAGTTAAAACAAATAGTTGTACGGTAGGTAGTTTATTGTTATTGGAAGTCGGGCCCAGGTTCGACGCCTCGTCCGTACAGGTGAAATAATTCAAACGTTTGATACTGAGATATAATTAGCTCTGTTTTTAAAACATCAAACAATTTCCTTTGAAGTACTCTCTTAGCTTTTTTTTTCAAGTTGGAGACTGGCGGCAAATAGGTTGGATTTATATATTTATATAGACTTAGTTGTGAGGGTCATGGATTCATGGTTAAGTAATCAAGGTTCTTCATGGTATCTACTTAGATTGATATTACTGTAACGTACTCGCTACGCTACGCTAGAGGTCTTGGGTTTGATTTCCATGTCAAGAAAAGTGTTATTTAGTTTTTTTATGACATTCTCCAGTTTCACCTGGCAATCACCTGTATTCCCCGTAGATAAACACACAGTTCGCAGGTATGTTTAGGCGAGCCTATTGCCGTTAACCGGGCACAAATTCCAAACTCCGAGCTGCTACTGGGAATTTCTTAGAAAAACTCAATAACACTTGCTGGGCCTGCGAATCGAACCCAGGATCTCTAGCGTAGCAGTCGCACTCAGGACCACTAGGCAACGATCATACATAAGGAGGTTAATGAACTTAAATTAAGTTTAAGTGGGCCAGGATAGTAGCAAGTGGAAATCTATAGTCTCTGCCTACCCCAACGGTATAATGGCGTGAAAATATGTATTTATGTATACTACAAAGTAATAATATTTGTTGAACAATATTATGAGTATTATGTGAATATTTATTAATATGAATATTTATTATGACTAATATGCCTATGACATAGATCAAGGTATTTACGCGATAAAATCTACTTAAACCTAATAAATATTCAAATAGGTACGTAATTTAATATGAGCACATGTATGCTCATTAGTTTAATGGACGTAAGGCTGGAAAATAGAAGATTCGAGGGAGGATTCCCAAGTCAAATATATTTTGAATTTGTGCACGTTTGTGCAGAAGACCCGCGATCAAAAAAATGTAAGGAAAGAAACATATACAGAATATTTTTTTTAAATGAACTATAACTGGTCCAAAAATGACCTTATAATCAAAGATGACATCACAAATAACGAGTGACTAGTAAATCTCTTACAACGTGATCGTAATTCCGTACCTACATAATGTTCTTAAACACACAATCATCCACCCAAAAAGTATACACATGACTTAATAAGGCCTAATATAATTATACAACGCACGAAAAGCAAACATTGACGAAAGCGAAAGTCAAAAACCCCCCAATTTTCTGTTTCAAAATCTGATAACTTCATCTCACATAATAATAGTGCAAAGAAATTACGACCACCAATCACGTGCGCATGTTTAAACCGCCCGCGTTTGAAATTCGAACGCTACGCTCAAACGACGACTGACCTCCGACGTAGGCAGACGTGTGTTTAGTCAGTAATTTGATGGTAATTTGCAAATTTTGAACGTGCGTCGTTTTGAATTTAGATGCTTTAATTTTTTGTCGCTGAATTTTCATTTTACGATGTCGCTGAACCCTGAGGTGGAAATACTTGGGCGGATAATTGAATATTTTATCAGCGCTGGTAATAGGCTCGCCGAGGGTTCATGAATACTAAAGCGTCGTTTCAGGGATATCTGGTAAACCATTCCGGATTTTCATTACGGTACAAATTTGCTTGGAGATTCAACTTTCGCTTTTCAAGCGTTCATTTATTTAATAGCCGTAACCAAAGCAAATATGTACTTACCCATTCTAAGTGAAACGTGGTATTCGTGGTAGGTACGTACAATAAATTTAAATTAGGTATGCCTTATCATTTATATCAACTAAAAGTTAACTTAAATATAAGTATTAAGTGTGGTTAACGAACAAATACAATAATAAAAAGAGATGGGAAGTTCTTGGGGGCTAAGTAATAAAGCTGATCAGTAGATCTACAAGGGTAAGCTACACTTGCCGCGGTCAATCTATGGATGAGTGACCAAATACGAACAAGTAGCTATCAATTGCTTGGTATGAAGCCTGAAAAGCCTGACAACCATGCCATTATGAAGTTCGTGAAGGAATAATTCGACTGCGGGCAGGATTCGAACCTGCGTGTTCTGGTTAGATACACCAAGTTCGAATCCTGCGCGCAATCAAATTTTCCGTCACTAAAATAACCATTCAACGAACATAGACGACACACTGATTTCTGACACTTAACCGAATATTAGACATTGAAATGAAACTACTTTTTACGACACGTTTGGCGTAGCGGGTGAGCAATTGGCTTCTGCGACACGTGTTGTAGGTTCGATCCCCACACGGAGCAAATATTTGTATGATCTACAGGTAGTTGTTCCGGGTCTGGGTGTTTGTGTATGTGAGAATTTGTGTTTGTAAACGCACCCACGATACAGGAGAAAATCCTAGTGTGGGGCAACGTTTAAAAATCAAAAAAGGATATGTCCCGGAATTGGGTTGCGGAGGTCTAAAGGTATTGTGTGATACGTGATGTATGCTAGGCTAAAACCAATACGATTTTAGAATGAAAATTACGAAATAATACCGCGGTCATTCTATGTATAATAAAAAATCTAGTCCTAAGCGTCTCCCAGAATGTTCAGACCAACGTGACAAATCTCACGTACTCTAATGATAAAAACCAGTACCTATTAATTACAGTTATATTCATCTCCAGTAACTGGGTTACTGTATTATTTATACAAACACCAAAATATTGAAGGAACAAACTTCATTTCTGAACGAATTCGCCAAACGCAGAGAATCAATCGCAAAAATTTAAGTACAATGCTCTCCGTGGAAGTGGGTATACTTTATCTAATCGTATTACGCTGGCAATGTAATACTTATTAAACGATTTATCGGCCATATCAAGCGTAATGCAGTAAGGGAAGGTTAATTGATGTCATAGGTCAAGCAATAACTTCTACAAGACATTGACTGTGATTCCGGCGTTTTAATTCCATACGCACCAATGTTACTTGATGTTTGTTTGGAGATAGCAAAAAAGGAGGAGATTCTATATTCACCGATATTCTCGTCAACTGTGACCGAAATCATTAATACTTTTTTTATACTCTTTCAGAGTAGGTATTCCCCGAAGTGGTCCCATTAGTGAGGATCTGGGACCAAAGTCTAGGTTCTATTTCAATGGTCGTACAATTGTTCTAAATGACATAGCAACTGACCGATTTTGAAGACAAAACTATGAAAAATGACGTCCTCTGTGGTTTAGTTCGATTCGATAGAGGTTCGATTCCCACAAGACACAAAAATTTATGTGATGAATATAAGTGTTTGTGTTCGTCTGGGTGTTTCTTATGTATTATAAGTACCTATGTATTTACAAAAAAACAAGTATATAAGTATTATATCCATTGTCTAGTACCCATAGTACTCTAATTATGTTTATGAAGGCGGTTTTTTTATTCAATTTAAAAATGCAAGCTGCTTCACTAGATGTCCGGGTGTAGCAAACAGTGATATTGGGTTTTTCTATAAAATTCTCAGTAGTAGTTTGGAATTTCGCTTTGTGCACGATTATGGCAATAGAGTCGTTGCTTATTACAAAAAAAATACTATTTGCATGGTCCCAAATAGTGGCCTTTACGGGAAAGAACGATTAAGAAACTCCTTTCCTAGTAAAATTATACCAATAGCAATAAAACATAAAAAATAGTACTTAAGTAGAAGCTACTCGAAGTAGCATTTTTTTTAATAACAGTACCTCAGCTAGCTCGACTTTATTTTTTAATAAAAAAATTGCATACCAGCTAATCCATGGCGGTTTTGAAAACGCGTCTTCTTAGCTTCATCTAGTATAAAGTTTCATTATAAAGCTTATAATACATTAATGAAGCAGTAGCGATTTTGGATAAGAATTAGAATCATACAAAAATGTGACCTTCTTAAAATGGGATACTACTATAATAGGGGTAGAAAGAAAGAAAGAAAACGTCACACCAGAGGAGTGTCAAGTGCTTTACCCGCCTTTTAAAAGTTGAAAAAACTTGCATTTGCTGAAACGGCTAATACTTGAGCCGTTTAAGCAAATGCAAGGTTTAGGATTAGAGTGGTTAAGACTTCTTAGTTTATTTTTTAACTTTTTCGTAGATATGTATATGATTATTGACATTGATATGTCATTGTTTAGCAATTTCTACGCTGCCACTCCTAACTCCATTCAATAGGGCTCATGTCCCTATTTTATTGTAATAAAATGTCTAATTCATAAGGGTGAGAGCGTTGAGAAGTATGTGTGGGGTAACTTTGAAAGATAGAGTGAGGAACAGTGTAATAAGGGAGCGGTGTGGTGTGAAAGAAGGTGTAGTAACAAAGATTGAGAAAGGTATGTTAAGGTGGTTTGGGTATGTAGAGAGGATGGATGAACGGAGATTGACGAAACGAGTATACATGAGTATCGATGGAAGAGTTGGAAGACGTACCACAACCAAGTTGCGGCCGTTCTTAAATAAGGTCAGGTTAAGAGCACCCTAAACCGACGTTCATGCATGAGGAGGTTAATGAACGTAGATGAAGCGAAAGTAGTATGCCAGGATCGTAGCAAGTGGAAATCTATAGTCTCTGCCTACCCCAATGGGAGACAGGCGTGAAAATATGTGATATATGTTCATAAGGGTCCAACGGACCGAATTGCCTGTACAAACGTAATACCCAAATAAATCGTAATTCAAACAGAATTAAATCAAAATGTGATAGGTATTATTCGGATTCGTGTACCATTAATATAAGTTCTTATACCATTTGGTGCAAATCACTTGAAATAAATGTAGGTCTTTCGGTCGGTTATGTAGTATTAGACGAAATGGTAGAGAACCATTTCGTCCTAGGTTAACTCTGGTTAACGGTTTCCGAATCCGAAGATTGATCTAATATCGACAGCTACCACCTCTTGCGCATATTAATCACTAATTCACCTCACTTCACTATCTGTGACTAGTATACTAACATAGATAACCTTTCCCTTTAACCCTGTAACTATTTACGTAGCGTTATGAGTATAAATTGAATGTAACTGCTTTATGCTACACTTGTCAATTGATATCGCATTTGCGACAGCCTCGGTTAATTGAATACTGCTTTAATTCTGATGTAGACTTTGATTTTCTTTAATTTTTGCATGGTTTAATCGACAGTTATCTTCAAAGGTTGGTAAATTAAATATCATATTTTATATAAAAATTATGATAATTATTATTTATTATTTATTTATTTAGATAATAAGGAACATGGTAATAATTAATATGAAGTACATGGTGTCCAACAAAACTATTCTTAACAAAACTTAGTTTGTCTGTTTTAATTATTATGCCTTATTAGTATAGTGTTTGTAAACGTGACTGCTACGGCCTGGGTTCGATACACAGGGAAGGTATTTTTATTGATTTTTTTTATTACCTATGAATTCCTCAGTAGCAACTCGGTTCGCTTCTTATTATACTTATTATATATTTATTATCTAAACCGACCATGTTCTGGTGTATAACCTTTCGGAGAATAGAGGCGTAATATTATGTATTATATTATTAGGTGATTGACAAAGCAGCTGTAATGTCCTCATACATCTATATTAGCGAATATGATGGCTTAAAATCTTCCAGCCCGCTCTCTGCGCCATGCTCACAACATTGTAAAATAATCCACTCATCTAAGTTAACTCACGCAATCGCTTACGCGATGCACGTGCAAATTTAGAGTCAACGACAACTTGGTATAGAAAATATGAGTTTAAGAATTTTATTTTCATTATAACTTTTAGGAAAACTATCAGTAAATAAACCGAAAACAACAACTTATGTAGTTTACACAGAAACAGTAAGTAGAAAAAGGGAACCCACCGGTGGATCTAAGACTTCAGATTAGGAGGGATATTTCCAGGTCCAAAAAGTGTTGTTGAGTTTTTCTATGAAATCCTCAGTACTTAAGAGTCGTGCGAACCTAATTTTTCAATACAAACGTAATAACAAAATAAATCGTAATCCAAACACAATTTAATCAAAGTTTGTTATTGTTCGGATTCTGATATCTAGGTTCCTGCTCTACCATTTCGTTCAAAATACTTCACTAGAAATAAATGTAAGCGAATGCAATTTTTTACTTTACCAAGTTTGGAACGATTTTCCGCTCGTTTATTTCCAGTTTAGTAGTAGTAGACGACTGTATCTCAATCCGAATAATAACACAATTTGATAAAATATTGTTTGGATTAAGATTTATTATGGTATTACGTTTTTGTGGGTAATTCAAGCAACGCCGGTCCCTTAACAGGGAAAAAGCCAAGTCTTTTCGAAAGACCTCTCTGACAAAATCGACGCAGTTGTCTTTCTAGAGGGTCCCTACCGACACTTTCTTACATTGGCTCTTTCCTTAATCGTCTTCCATTCATTCTCATATCATGCCAAAGTCTGTATCATAGTGGCAAACGCCAGATTCTTTATGTACAATATTGAATAAAAATATATACATACATACCATCACGCCTGTATTCCCCGAAGGGTTAGGCAGAGGCGTACTAATGTACACCCACAGTTCGCCGGTATGTTTAGGTCCCATGTAATAGGGGGCGAGCCTATTGCCATTAATCGGGCACAAGTTCCAAACCCCGAGCTGCTACTGAGAATTTCATAGAAAAACCCAATAACACTTTGCTCGACCTGGGAATCGAACCCAGGACCTCCAGCGTAGCAGTCTTATAATAATTAATTAATAATAAGTCGAATAAAAATATAGTATCTTCGGAAGTCGGTAGGTATGTGTAATATGTATTATGCCTTGTGAATGTGTGTGTGTTCATTTGTGTACGAAATGTGCGTGACTTAATATATTTTAGTGATGTGGCCTACATTTGTAATCAATGTTTTTGCTTAGACTTGAGTTATATCGTTTCTGTTTAATTTTAAAATGCATTCAATACTATACAATACTCAATAGATTTTTTTATTTTACCGTCAATATTTTTATAATGCAACTAGCGACCCGCCCGCGGTTTCACCCGCGCTGCCCCGTCCCTAAGAGTCGTAGCGTGATGTTAAATAGCTTAAAACCTTCCTCTTGAATCAATCTATCTATTAAAAAAAACCTCATCAAAATCCGTTGCGTAGTTTTAAAGATCTAAGCATACATAGGGACAGACAGCGGGAAGCGACTTTGTTTTATAATATGTAGTGATGATATAATTATGTTATAACAGTATGCATATAACTATAGTATTAAATTAAATTTCATTTATTTCAGACATTTAAATGCGTTTGTTAATGCAACTTAAAAACCTATGAAAGAATTAAGTAATAATTTTATTGATACAGTTTGGGCCGGTCACAGTTATATGTTGATACCTGGTTACTAAGATAATTACAAAATAATCTGAGGTCCAGTTCAGCATGTAGCATGTAGGTATTAGTTATTATAGTATCTAATAAATAATCTACACTAATATATAAAGCTGAAGAGTTTGTTTATTTGTTTGTTTGTTTGCTTGAACGCGCTAATCTCAGGAACTACTGGTCCGATTTGAAAAATTCTTTCAGTGTTAGATAGCTCATTTAATGAGGAATGCTATAGGCTATATATATCATCACGCTACGCGGACGAAGTCGCGGGCAGAAGCTAGTGTTTCAATAAACGAATTAACCGTCTCATTAGATTTGTGATTAAAAGCACGACTCCTCCGCTAGAGGTTATGGGTTCGATTCTTAGGTCGAGTAGTGTTATTGGGGTTTTCAATAAAATACTCAGTAGCAGCACGAAGATTCGAATTAGAATTATTTTGTTTGGCAATAAAGTCGCCCCGATGGGACCATACACCGGTTAGTACGCCTCTGCCTAACCCTTCCGGGAATACAGACGTGATGGTATGTAATGATAATGTTTTAACAAGAGTACTTATAATATCTTGTTTTTGTACACCTCTATATGGTAATGACATTTCAATTATATTATCTGTATTGATAACCTTTTGACCTTTTCAAGGATTTTAAGAAATTCCCACAGAATTGGAAATTACTTGTGAATCCTCGGGACACAGCTAGGTCTATTATAGGTAGATATATTCTTAACTAGCTTCTGCCCGCGGCTTCGCTCACTTGAAGCTCAAAAACAATAGTGATGATCTCTTCTTTGTATGGGTCTCTATACAATAGAGAGATCAAGCTGTATCTCAGGTTCCGTTTAATTATTTGAGATAAGAAGTATACCAGTTTGGGATTTGGAGCAAATACTTTCTAACAGTGATAACAAAACTAAAATCTATTCAGTAGTTTTTGCGCCAACCAGTAACTAACAGACAAACAGACAAGAATTTTAAATATAACATTTTTGTGTTCGTAGATGTTTACATAACCCACTTGTATTATTTTAAATATCTTCAATGTACAGACACAGCTTTTTTAAATTTTTTTTCAAAGCTTACTAGCAATGTAAGTGAGTATTTGAGTATTTTACATGGCCTACGCAAATGTCTTGCTGAGCTGGTAATGTCGCGCTACAGGTCGTTGAGCTCCCTAAAGAATGGTTGAGCTAAACGATACCTGATGTATGCGTGCCGTCAGTTAAGAAAAGTCAACTCAAAGCTATGACTCTTTCTTCAAAAGGCCTGTCCAGATATTGCCCTACATCGTGACACTCACATAATATCTAATAATACTATTACTGTCTGGACTTTAAAAGAGACCATGATTCTCTGAGTTTGTTTCGGCGTTTCTTCTCAGAGGTCGTCAGTTAGGAAATGCCGGCGCCATCTAGATTAAAAAAAAATGTAAAACATTGACTTGTAAAAGTGTCTTTAAAAGATCTATTTACAGAAATAAATATCATTTATCATCAATGTTGGTCGCACAACTCGCACATTACTAGTATTCTTGTTAACCCCTCGTGCTAAGCTAAATGCTTGTGTTACGAGTGGGTTCACGTCGGTAGTGCAATGGGTGGGTATCGAACCGGCAACCACATGATCGCAAGTCGAACGCCCTAGCCATTAGGCTACCGACGCTTCAAATTTTATAATGGTATAGATTTTATAATCAGAACAGAATATTTTGACCCGAAATTAGTAAGTAGCTCAAAGTTATCACTCCAGTAAATTGTACCTAACCTAACATTGAAGATTTCTCAGCAATTTCAACCTACTGGCCTTGAAAAAGAGGAACGCAAAACTAAATCAAATACTACTATCAATATGTGCTTAGCAAATAAAGGTATCTCGAATCATGATTACGCATTATCGGGCCAGATTCGCAGGGTCAACGAACTTTTATCAAGAGACAAGACGCGTCGCGTCTTATGACAAAAAATACAGTAAGTGTTTATGAAGACATCTCTTTTTCTCACCGGATATGAGATATGGGAAGAATTGTTTACTGTGGCATTAAAATTCAACACTTTTAAGTATTCTTTTGAAGGCGTTGTGTGCTCTAAGTTCAGTGGCTTCTCTAAGGGCGTGTTGTTAGAAATGAGATAAGTGGTTTTTAGTCTGTGATTTTTCAAACCGTTCCATTTCGTTATCTAAAAGACACGATGCCCTGAATAAAAGAGCTATCAATTGCAATTTGCTACCATGTAAACACTATTCGGGCAATATACACACAATATGATAGGTTAAACTGTTTCTTTAATTGGTTGTTTCCCCATACGAGAACGATCCACTTGATTGTAATTCGTTATGCGACAAAAAAACAGTTGCTGATGTCAGAAAGTATCTTGTCTGATTGTCTAGGGACCGTTCTTGCGTCGGAGTTTGGTGTAAAGGACCTTAGAGATCTTTGACTTTTACGTGAGAGCCAGTTCCCTCTCGGGTGCTGTGACTCTGGCAGTCTGCAGTTCGTAGGGGCTCTTAAGGCTTGGCAACGCATCAGCAAGTCCTTTGGCGTTGCAAGTGTCCATAGACGGCGATGAATACTTACCATTATGTATGTATATAAAAAAAACTAGTAGTTTATGGTGCGACGTATGCACCTTCTTTTTCTGCACTTTTCGAAGAACCCTCTATTTTGAAGGGTTATATTAAAAGTTTGCTAATATTATCTATGATCGTAATGGCATTCCGTGTGAGTTTGGCACTTTGCCAGTATCCATTCCGGTTAAAGGGACCAGGCATGCGTTCATTGACAAGTGCATGGACAGTGCTCTTATCCACACCACGCCCACTTGCGACCTACTTAAGATGAACTCTACAAGACTAAAATTAAATTTGTATTGTAGTACTTTGGATAGTATCCTATCAACAAATTATATTACTTTTGACTATACACTCAGTATCCATGGGTGATGTTACATAACATAATCAACCCAGTATATGTCCCACTGCTGGGCACGGGTCTCCTCTCACAATAAGAGGGATTAGGCTATAGTCCACCACGCTAGCCTAATGCGGGTTGGCAGACATTACACGCCTTCGAGAAAATCTCTCAGACGTGCAGGTTTCCTCACGATGTTTTCCTTCACCGTTTTAAGCGCGTGATAATTAACTATTAATACGCACATAACTTCGAAAAGTTAGAGGTGCGTGCCTGGGATTTGAACTCGAGACCTTTGACTTGGCAGTCCAATGGTCACATCACTAGGCTATCACTAGGCTCTTGGGTGATGTAAGTTTCGAGAATCTATTCAGAACTATTTTATAAAGAGAAAAGTCAAAACAAGCCGAAAGAAAAAGGGCATTACCTATATTTTCTGCCATTACCGGACAGAAAAAGTATATAAGTATTATATCCATTATCTAGCACCCATATTACAAGCTCTGCTTAGTTTGGGACTAGATGGTGCTGTGTAAAAATGTCCTAGATTTTTTTTTAATGTCCTAGAAAACCAAACTGTGGGCAATCTATTATATTATACTATTAGCTTCTGCCCGCGACTTCGTCTGCGTGGGCTTCAGAATTGGGTCCGACTTATATAAAAAGTAGCCCATGTGTCATTCCAGACTATAATCTATATCAGTGCCAAATTTTATACAGATCCGCTCAGCCGTTCTGGCGTGAAATAGTTACTCACAAATTTTCGCATTATTATTGGTAAGATTATAAATTTTGATGACCAAAGACGATTTTTCTGAACTACATCACTAGTCTAGTGCTGAAATGAACTGAACTGATCACCCCATTGTAGATATATACGTAAAATGCGATTTAAAAACGCGCACTACCCTACATCTGTAGTTAAAAATGCTGTGACAAATTGGTCTGATGCCAATGTTTTTTTTTTATAATGGTTTCGGTCAAGCACCTCTTGCTATAGACATAGAGTCTACGACATTTTCATATTTTTTTAAGTCTCATAAAGATATCTTCAAATAACATTTAGAAATCGGAACGTCTATAAAAACAATAACGGTTTTACGTAAGCTCTCTGTGAAATGTTTCCACAATTATTTTAAAAGAAAAAAATAGAGTACTGGTTTAAAAAATGTAGGAATAGAAACAAACATATACACGACGTTTCTTTATCGTGTCTTGAAATATTCGTGGAGTTCCGCTATCCGGTATAGACCAGAGAATCTGTCGGATAATCGGATTTCTTCTTGTGGGGAAATACTGATTATAAAAACACAGATTTTGTTTCTGCACTTTGTATAAGATTAGCAGGATTGGTGTGACATTCCTCCTACATCAGCAATATCGTCGGCGTAATTTCTGAAGAAACTTGAGAGAGAGACCCAGTTTTCGACTTTCACAATGAGCGGTCTTATTTCTAAGAGCTATCTCTTACTAATATAACCCTTTATATATACTATACTACCTTCTGCCCGCGACTTCGTCTGCGTGGACTTCAGATAAAAAGAAGCCCATGTGTTATTCCAGATTATAATCTATCTCTGTGCCAAATATTATCCAGATCCGTTCAGCCGTTTTGGCGTGAACAAACATTCATCCGTCCATCGATCCTCACAAACTTTCGCAATTATAATATTAGTAGGATAGGAAGTAGGATTACTTAGCCTATACTACTGTAAGGCAACATTGATTTAAATAACAGAAAAAGACGTAGACTTTATTTGAAGCACAAAAAATCTTACTTGGAATTCAACACGATGCCGGGAGCAGCATGGTTTGCAAATGATGAATGTACTACTTATATAACTAAAATACATTCCGAACATAACTCTGATGCCAGTTTGTAAAACACACACCAACCTACACTACATCCGCTAATAGTTTATGCGTGAACACTTATTTTAGTGTATGACTATCTGAGCTTTACGATTAGGCAAACACATCTGCTAAATAAACCACGTTTTCAATGTCAGCTGGAAAACAATGGTCTCAATAAGCTGGCTGTTATATTTTGGCTGGCTTTTTGTGTGTCTTTTTATGATGGACATTCTGTTAGTTGGGGCCTTAAACCTTGAGAAAATACTACAACGTATAATCGTGATCATTTTTAGATTGTGGGAGATGGAGAGCTCTATTTAATCAATAGAACAACACCCCTGTTTCAAACTTAAAAATATCGCGTAGCTTATGACTTCAAATCCAGACTTTATTTCGGAGACTGTATAATATGACATAAACGTTTCATGAAATTCTTTTCATCTGTACCTAAACACAAAATAACGCTAGGTAGTCGTAAAATAATATTATGAATATTAATTTCAAAATGACGTTAGTTAATAACAAAGTGATACGCAAGACTCAACCTTCAAATCAAACAGACTTGCAAAGTACACAATAATCCATCTTGCAAAACCAAAAAGTTTAAATACTCTCGCCCGATGAAACCACTTACTAACCGCTCGTTAAGTACTGACAGCCGATTTCCTAATTTACCGATCAGTAAGCACATGGAAGATTAAGGAGGTTAATCATCTCATTTGAATCGACTGCCAAACATAATAAGTTTGATTGATGGATTCTTTGGCAGGCCTAAGAAGTCATCGTAAAAACGGTTTGAGGAAAAATCTTCCATAAAAATCAGTAGTAAAGTGTACATACACCACGATTTCTACCGGCATCCCCGTTTAAGATTATACTATGTGCCCCGTAGTTTCACCCGTTTGCTCGTAGCATGATGTTTAAACCTTCTTCAAGTTTTCGGAAACGCAAATACATTCTTTTATATCCGACTATGTTCCAGAGAGAAGCGAGCGAGTACCTTGACGCCAGTAGTATTCAGTCATTTTTGTGTCCGCGAAAACGTTTCTACCAAAATTGTCCCCTGGAAATCACATCAAATGATCATCAAATTTTAATATCTAAGACAAAGTAGTCTATATTAATTGGATTGATTATGTTATTATGTAAGCATTTATTTTGTGCCTGCTATTTCATTCATTAATAACATAGGTATTCACAACAATGAGTTATTTGAGATTAGTCTATATGATCAATATTTCAGTTAGATTATGGTGGTAAAGAGAGCTTGGTATTTAAAACAGCTTGCTTTAAATTTTGAATTATCGATGTATACTGCTGATAGATTGAGATTTCTTGAAACTATCAGGGTTAATATAGCTCTGGTAGACAGACAAATCTATTTCAATATGTATGTTTATATTGTAAAAATTTTCATACGCCATGCTCGAAATCTCTCTTTCAATTACCATAACTCTTGTTTTATTGTTCAAATTATTTTTATACCAGAAATCATAGTTGGCGGGGTATTAACCTTTTTGGCAAGGCCGTTTCGGGAGAGAGACGGCGCTATTGGAGTTTTCGTTTGTTAGAAAGAGACGGATAGTGTGCTGAAAGATATCGCGGGCATGATTTATTCTCAATAGCAACTCTTCAACAGGTGCGTAGCCCATTTCGTTATGTTATTCAGATTCTATGCCAAAATGTGTATATTTAGAGTCGTCGTAAAAATATATTATTATCACTGAACCCTTTTATCTGTTTCTTTGATGTTGCGGATACGATGATGAATGCTTACTTAATATTCTTGCTATTAATTTTTTTTACACATTAAAATTTAAACTGCCTCATTAGCCAAGTGGTCCTGAGCGCGACTGCTATGCTAGAGGTCCTGGGTTCGATTCCCAGGTCGAGCAAAGTGTTATTGGGTTTTTTCTATGAAATTCCCAGCAGCAGCTCGGAGTTAGGAATTTGTGCCCGGTTAGTGGCAATAGGCTCGCCCCCTATTACATGGGACTTAAACATACCGGCGAACTGTGGGTGTACATAAGTACGCCTCTGCCTAACCCTTCGGGGAATACAGGCGTGATGGTATGTATGTATGTATGTATGTAATTATTAAGTTGCGTCATTCATTAATTTGATTAATCTCCAGTATTGTTCGCTCCGGTGACGCGATCTACGTGAAACTTTGCTTAATAAACGTAATAGAAACTCAAAAATAGGGTCATTCGTCAATTTTGGCCAAAATTGACGATTGACACTACTTTTAGCTACAATATCAATTTACAAGCAAAAGTTTTAATTCTCAGTTGTGAATATTGTATAGCTAATGGCGCAATTACTACAGCTAGGAATCTAGAATGTGTTATAGACCTACAAATTGCGAAAAAACAATTGTAATTTGAATTTAGCGGGCTCAGCGAAACGATCAGCCTTAACATGTTGTGTACAGGTGAATATCTGACTTTACCCTGGACTGATATCAGACATCCTCAACGAAGACTATATTGTTCTAAATTTAAAAATGTTATTCTTTTTTTTTTCAGGTAAGTTGCCGTTAAGATCTTTAAGAGAAGGCCAGTAAGTCAGTAAGTTAACTAATTTTCAAATAAAGAAATAAGAACGACAAATATATTTTGAATACTTGTTCTTCGTTATTAGGTATAAGTATCTCAGTTATAAGGTTGATAAAAAAAGTTTCATTACATATCACGCTGAAATTAATGTCCCTATAACAATTTATATTTCGGGTGAGTGATTCATTGTAAATAGGTATCCGCTATTGTCGGATACTAGGTAGGTCATATAGTGAAGGCCATGGGATTTATGACACTGGCCATGACTTATTAAATTATTTAAAAAAAAATCGAATAGGTATTTAGAAAAATGGGCAGAATCGGTTCGTATACATACTTATCAAATAAATTATTTATTAAACGAGTAGGTACCTTAAAAAATAAAGTTGATTGCCACTGCTGTGGTCCTTGGTCACACGGAACGTCTAAAAGACGTTTATCTAAAGAACAAACAATGTATTGTGTTATTACGTTTAGGAACAGTGACAACTGACAACTATGTATAAATAACGGTCAATCGTTTAAAATATTATATCTGTTTAGCGTCCATTTAGATTGCCAAGTGTCAAAATTTTTAAAATTCGAGACCACACACTTCTGCCGTTAAGGCGATGTTAATTGTGCAAATTCAATAAATAGGTACACTGTGTTTTTTGTAGACGTTTTTATTATATACTAGCTTCTGCCCGCGACTTCGTCCGCGTAGCGTGATGATATATAGCCTATGTCCTTTCTCAGAGTCTAAAGATTGTCTGTTCCAAATTTTATCAAAATCGGTTGAGCGGTTTAAGCGGGAAAGCGTAACAGACAGACAGACAGAGTTACTTTCGCATTTATAATATTAGTAGGGATGAGTGATAAATTGAGATTTGACACTTTCTAAAGTACACAATGACTAACTCTCAGGGTTCTCTCATAAGAGTTATTGATCTTTCAGAACATAATGGTTATTGACAACTCTATTTTCTCAATGGAATCCTTGATTATTTTACTGATTTCTGACACTTACGCGAATACTTATTAGACATTGAAATGAAACTACGTTTTACGGATTTTATCGCGGTATGTTGATACTATTTAATTCCCGACGATTCGGATCCTTTTACACGTGCTGATATCTCAAAAAAAACATTAAAAATGGATACTTCGCCTTAACGGACGGTTGAATATTTTGTGGCTCTCGGCCAAGAGACGGTGGGACCAATAAAAAGCTGTAAAAAAAATTATGTAAGACTCCGCTGTCTGGTCTGAGTATCATTAGGTACACGCTGATTGACGCGAAAAGAATTAAGGAAGTATGGCAGACTTCGTGATGTAAGCATAATGCGACGATAGTGACACTTTAGTGTGTGATTCTCTCATCAACGTTCTAACTTTCCTCTCTGTAGAAGAAACTCCTTGTGCGTGTGGAAATCCTCATGGACTTTCGCGGCCGGGGGAAAATGGGGCGTGTCGGACTCCACGCAGAGTGGGTGACCTACCGAATAAAACTACACGCCTCACCACTTTTTGCTGGGGTTACGGTAGCGAGGTTTCATTCCTCCGCGACCCCATCAGACAGAGGAAACCCCTGAAGGTACATTTGTACGTTGGTTTCATTGGGTCAGAATGTGGGGATACATGAAATGTAATTGCATATAGCTGAGATGAGAAGCCTACGAGGAATGTGTGAGTTTACAAGGTAAAGGATGAGTACATACTCATTTCTCACCTGGAAGCAAGAGTCAAATTGAAATTGGCACTATTTACGGAAAGTTGCAGTAACTTCTTGTAGCTCGCTTGTAGGAGTGAGTATGTGATCAGAAAGATCGGAGCATTCAGGTGGATATAAGGAAACGAGGACTCCGTAAAGAAGAAAAGATGGATTAACTATGTGATGATAAGATGCTAGAAATATCTTTAAGAAAAAGACAATACTTAGCCAACCACCGTAACTCCTAGACTGAATAGATCAGACATAATTATATTCTAAGAAGTATTTACAAAATTATATGAAGAGACACTCCCTTATCTTAATGAGATATTAACCATGACATTGTGTACCTTAAATGAAACTTCAAGAAATGTTACATTTACATACTTACCTACATTGAATAATATATTCTTCAGAAATGTAAATGCCAATGTAAAATAATTACAATATTGATCGCGGTGTCAAATCAACTGTCAAATTACTGACGTAATTAAGCAAAACATAGTCAAGCAAAGTATCTTATTAAAGATAACAAATGTCGGAATGTATAAATTTACAATAATTGCGTAACAATTTATACCATTATAAATATTATACGATATAACAAAATAAAAGCAGAAGGATGAAGGGCCTTCAGCTTTTATTTTTAGATCAAGGCCGTCTTCAAGTTTTTTTTTATTATTATTAAGATATCTTGCTGTCAAAGTTTGTGAAATTATCTGAAAGGTGTTAATCGTGGAAGAGCCATGCTTCGGCACGGATGGGAATTTTTCTAATCGGACCAGTAGTTCCTGAGATTAGCGCGTTCAAGCAAACAAACAAACAAACTCTTCAGCTTTATATATTAGTATATAGAATGATAGAACAGAGTAATAATGTTTAACCTCAGTCTCATAGTTAAGTATAGCTGGCAAGGCTAGCTACGTATTTCGATAGCTTCTTGTGCTATGAAGTTTTGTTGTTGATTTTCATCAGTAAAAGAAACAGACATATATTTTCACATTCCATACAAAATTTAAAAAAAATGTAAGGACTGAGCCTTCTGTGATGCTTATATGGTGGCATTAGCGGTTGATAAGTCGCGAGCCGGGGCGCCTGCACACCACAGTGCAATTGTGTCACCTAATTGTTCGCTTGACGCTTGCGTGGAAATGCATGGAGTCGCCTTGCTTTTTTATGAATGAGAATTAAAATAATTTGGTGCTAAGCGATTCCTCAAAACGGAGATAGAAGAAGGCGAGAAATTCCTGCTGAGGTGATTTTTCTATTCTATTACGTTGTATGACTTTGAAATACACTAAGAACCTCCTATTAATTTTCTTTTTCTATCTCTATGACAAAACCAAGGTTAAAACGATATTATCCATTTACTTTATTAAGCGATTTCATAGCCATCCAACTTGGATTCAACGATGAAACGTCTGAAAAGTATCTTTTTGGAATAACAAATCTACACTAAAAGTCGACTCCACCCCTTTTAACCGATGATTAGAGTGCTCGGTGTACAATTCGATTCAACCGCATGTTTGTGGTCAATTGCTCTAGTAACGACATTGAAGAGACAAGACTATTTAACAAGTTTTAAACGGGGATTTGACCAGCTTTGACGACAAGGCCTCAATCTTATTTGTGAAGTAGTACCAGTAGTAGAAGTAAATGGAGTAAAAATCTGAGTTTTGTACGTTCGAAGACGTTCCAAGAAGAAGTTCCAAGTCTCGTTTTAGTTATTTTTTATTTAACATAAAATACCATCACGCCTGTATTCCCCGAAGGGTTAGGCAGAGGCGTACTAATGTACACCCACAGTCCGCCGGTATATTTAGGTCCCATGTAATAGGGGGCGAGCCTATTGCCATTAACCGGGCACAAATTCCTAACTCCGAGCTGCTACTGGGAATTTCATAGAAAAACCCAATAACACTGCTCGACCTGGGAATCGAACCCAGGACCTCTAGCGTAGCAGTGCCGCTCAGGACCACTTGGCTAATAAGTATTTTTTATTTAATATATCGGTATTTTATTTAACGTGTAGACAAGCTATCTAATCATCTGATCAACAGATTCTACTCCCGAGCAAGTCAGATATTTTCTTGCCTCTTTTGAGATGCATAATTATCTGAATGGCAGTGAGGAACTGTATTACCTACTTATAAAGGTACATATAACTCATTCTTACACGAGGTTAAAGGTTCAACTTTTAACATGGGACCGAAAACATACCAGCGAATTGTGGAATATCTCTGTCTTACCTTTTGGGGAATACAGGCGTTTTGGTAATATATTACTTTTCATATTTCCTTAACATGTTGTCCAACAACTATTAAGATATCCCCTGTTCCACCACTGTCGCCTAACTCCGCCTTACTCAGCTCGTAATTGTCGCTCTTAACCGATTTGTAAGCAAATTGACCGGTATAACTAGAGGTTTTATAACAAGCACTTGTTTGTAGGCAATTTTTACCTTATAAAGTTAGGTTACTATTTAAGTACCTATTTTCACGCCCTTTATTTCCTTTCGCAGAAGTAAGCCTTCGAGATATATTACCAAAGTAACTTGTTTTAAACACATTGCATAAAATAACGGAAATTCAGCTAAAAGGGAAAAATTATAATTATTTTAGACTGTGTAAATTATGTCAAACACATCCAAATTCAAATTACGTCTAAAAACAATATCTTCAAACTGACTGTCAGAATTGACGTCCTAAAACGTAGCAGAGTTTTGCTAGGCATGAAAATTTAAACTTTTAAAATTACAGTCAGCTACCACATCTCTTGAAACTACCTTAACGAAGACCGATGCTCATAGCTTTACCTCTTTTCTCAAACTATTAAAAAAATAAAAATGTCATTAACGAGGACGCTGAAATTCCAATAAAAACGTAATACCAAAATAAATCGTAATTCAAATACGATTTAATCAAATTGTGTTATTAATCGAATTCCGATACCGTTAATCTAGGTTCCTACCCAACCGTTTTCTCTACTAGGTAATACTTCAATGGAAATTAGCGACCGAAGCTTCGTAAAAGTATAAAAAAATACATTAAATGTTCTTTAAATTAAGATTTATTTTGGTATTACTACATGTACTAGTATTCTATTATCTTTGCTACATGCCATGTAGTAATCAATTAATATGTACAATTGTAGATACATACACTAACGCCTGTCTCCACCAGGGGTAGGCAGAAACTACCGCCACTTGCTACGATTAATTAATCAATCAACTAGGATTTTGTATCTGTCAATGTGTTTTAACTAATATAACTTGATCCAAGCGGTTTTTAGTTTGGCTAGAAGCGGGTCAATGTGGTTTCTGATTTAATGTGGCACAAGTTATAAGCTCTTGAATTCAGATCTTAGTTCTAGTTTTCTTCTCTCTCGATCCAAACATAATCTGGAATATATTTTAATACACTCATTATCATCAGCCTATCTTCGTCCACAGCTGGACATAGGCCTCTCCTATTATATTTACCTAATAAACATGGTTCCCAACACAAATAAAAGGTTGAGAACTTACAAAATCATCTGCCATTATTGCTGTTATCATAAAGAAAACTAATTTGGAAAATTATGGTGATTTATAAAAAGAATTGAGTTTGTGTGTTACATCATATCCTAAGAAAAAAAAAAAATTTTGAAATAGATTCACAATCGCGCACTAACAAAAACTGATTTGGAATTGAGAACCTTTTTCTTTTTTCTAAGCTCATTTTGAAAACACCACTAGATACATTTGCCTATAACTTACACTCACTCTAAACATTACAAGTATGCGGTTATGTATAAATAAAATTTAAATGTACAATATTATATTTTAGTAATAATATCAATTTACATGTCATAGTAACGTCGGCTATGCTTTACGATCTGTTTGCTTACTGTTTGCATAATTAATTGTGGTCATCCTTGCATACGATAAGTGCACAATAATGTCCAAAGATTAAAGAAGAATATGATTCAATTTAAGGACGGCTAAGTTCATTATGGGTACTTCGTTGCCTAGTCTCTTATATTATGTACGAGCCAATATTGCTCATACAGCGAATTACCTGTACGTATGCGTAAACAATTACTTAATTATTACATTAGTCGTAACTAAACCGCCGTCACGCGTTAATGTGTCATTGAACTAAAACGTAAAGTGCGACTCAGACTACTAAACAACTTGTACACAGTAACTTTGAACTATTAAACCTTTTTAACTAAATAGTGCTTGTGGTGTGCTTCATTTACCTACAACAACTACACTCAACCGGGGTATCGGCAACGGCGAAAACCCCAACATATTATTAGGAACTTCTGTATATATTTATTACCAACTTCAAAAAAATACAAGTTTACATGGGCAAAGAAAGAATTCTAATTTTGAGTATTATTTTTCAAAATCATCTGGTAGATGATCTTCTGATATATCTTCTGGTACTAAAAAAACCACAGTATGTTTGGGCTCGTTTTTCTTCTTCTAAATAAATAACTTTCTACAGAAGTAGAGTTAATTTTACTATATTAACTCTACCTCTGTAGCGAAAGCAACATTATATAATACTACTATAGTAAGTAGTTCAGCTATATAAGTTAAAAACTTAGCAGATAAGGCTAGGATTTTCAAGCTAAGTCTTTCTGTCAAATTTCCAAAAATAGTCTTTACCACATCTTTAACCAATGCTCGTGTGCCACATCTCCATTGTTTTTATGATCTATGGCAAGCATAATATATATAATTACACACGTCTGAGGTGTTAATAAAACATAATTATTATAATATTATGCGAGAACAATAGAATAGGTATTGTTTATATCTATTTGTATAATTAGATAATTTGTTTTTGGTACTTCAGTGGCCTGGTTTTTGTTTCATAACCACCTTTAAAATACCTATCTGATACTTATGCTATTCAAAAACTATTGAAAGAAAGATAACTTTACTTTTATGATAATGATATTACGTTTTAATTATTTAATATCTTACGTTGCTACAAAAAAATATTTTTTGCTTTATTAATTCATTATTTAAATGAAATAATCGGATATGTAGTCTGTAAATATTTTTTTTACAAACTAGTAGGATTTCTTACTTATATATTTCTTTTTTACATAGTCAAACAAAAAAACATGTGCTTGTAAGAAAGTTTCTTCTATAAAAATAATGCAGCCAATCTTCCATTTACAAAAAAAAGTAAAACAGTTTACAAAGACAGCGACATTACGCAGTCGCTAACGCCTGACGTTGACGCAGGCGGGCGTCGCAAATCGCTTAATACATTGCATTGTATGATGGGAACACTGGTATTTATAAGTAGATATATGTTATGACGATGATCGGAGTTAAATATAGATTTATTTAGATAACCACTATAAAGTTATGTTCAGACAGCAAGCATTTTGATAGCTGGCAAACTTCATATTCTGTTTTCGGCCAACATACCTAAGGGTATTCCCCATCGCAAAGGTAAGCAATTTATACAGCTTAGCCAGTGTTGGCATTTTTTAAATAATTGTTATTTTTACTAAAACATCTTTATTTTTTAATTTAAATGATTTGTAACATAATTGAATATTGTTCTAGATTGTATGCTATGGGCAATTCTTAGTAAAAAAAGCCTGCCCATGACTTCGAATATTAAAAAAAACCTCGATAATTGAGTTCAGTTTTAACTGACTATATTTCCTTTCTACCGATACCGAAAAATACTTTAATTTACGCGGAAAAGAGGTTTTAATTCAAATTTAAAACCTTTTTGCATTCAAACCTCTTTTACAGTCTATAAGTCGAGTATACCCTTCATGGTTGATTACCACCACCTCCATGTCGCCATTTAACACAATATTTATTTATAGTCAACCCACAGGATAATGACGTGTCTATTTATTTTGCTATCTTCTCGCCCACATCAATTTATTGTCAACGTAACTGACTGGAGTAAATACGAATAGACATGGTTGTATCAATCGATGGATTTTAGATATGCTTGATTTTGCAAGGATACCAT
This sequence comes from Acronicta leporina, assembly GCA_947256265.1. Taxonomy (NCBI): domain Eukaryota; kingdom Metazoa; phylum Arthropoda; class Insecta; order Lepidoptera; family Noctuidae; genus Acronicta; species Acronicta leporina. The sequence continues at coordinate 10,847,705 of OX366532.1, read as the reverse complement.
TAACCATTCTATCAAACAATATAGACCACTATACATATTAGAATGTTTCTAGCTTAAACAATACATTATTTTGTATATTCAACCGTGTTAGAAAAAATTCCGTGTGAAGCATTTGATTATTTTTTATGATAACAATCAAGTCTTATCAGTTAGCAGTATAGGTACATTAAAACAGAATGCACTTTTGAATGAAAATTATTTAATAGCATGAATGCACACACAAACAAAACAAAATCTATTGTAATTCCCTCCAACAAACAAACAAGTGAAAACTAGAACAAACTCGATCACAGCTAGAAATTAGGCCACAACTAACCGCAGACAAGCAATCCATCTTCTATTACTAATCACCGTGAAAAAATCAAATTAAAATATTGTTTCTTAGTAATTCCAGATGGAGTGTGTTTCTGAACGTAATCCGCAGTAATCCGGACAGTAAGATGGGTGTGAAGACTACGAATCGGCAAAAACGATTTCACACGGTGCGGGTTCGTTCAGAAGGTTCAGTCGCTTATTTCTTTGATATCTTCTAGCAAAAATATCGTCATTGGTTGTCAAGGGTTGGGTTAAACCTCCTTCGTGATAAAAATCAAGCGGTTTTATTTCAATATATCCGATGCTAACATAAGTGTTAAAAACAAGCTCAAATTGCAAATACTGTTAAGGTTTGGTTGTATTCAATCATTTTATTTTAATACATCAATTTTGGGCCATCGCATGAAAGAAAGAAAAGAAAAAGACTTATTTTTTCTTTGATCCATCACATCGTTTCAGTCCATGCGCATCATTAAATAGGATGCGAGGTAAAGCCTCGCCTCTTGATGACTGTCATAATCTTGGCGAATGTGATGAATCCAATAGCCGTATAAGGCAAGGGAAGGCAAGTGCTATTTTTAATCGGTAGGCTGTCGGTTTGAATCCCACCCATTACTTACACTAACGGCATGAACCCACTCGTAACACAAGCATTTAGCTTAGCACGAGGGGTGAACAAGAATACTAGTAATGTGCGACCCACAATGCTAGTAAGCTTTAAAAAAAACTGTGGTCTCTCCAGGTGGCGGTTAAGATTATCTGAACTATAAAAAGAATTTTACACACAATGTTTTCTTTTATATTTAAACAGCACCTGATCTAAGATGCTGATGTAGTCATATGTAATCTATTTTATATTAGTTTCTTTTTCCATTGGGTTAGGTAGATAGATCCACTTGCTAAGATACAGGCAAGCGACTTTTGCTTCATCTACGTCAATTGACCTTCTCATGCATGATCATCGTCATTATTTTCGCAAACAATATTATAATTTCGAAATGTTATCTCTACTATTATAAAATTGTAAAAAAGCTGTGTCTGTACATTGAAGATATTTAAAAAAAAACACGTGAGTTATGGTATATAAACGTCTCCGAATCCGAAAATGTGATTTTTAAAATTCTTGTCTGTTTGTCTGTTTGTTACGGGTTGGAGCAAAAACTACTGAATAGATTTTAATTTTATTATCACTATTAGAAAGTATATGCTAAAACTGGTGAACCTCATAACTCAATTAATCAAATGAATCCTGAGATACAGCTTGACCTCCTTGATGTATAGAGGCCCATACAAAGAAGAGGTCATCAATGTTGGTTTTTTCATTTTTACTCATGATATAGCTTCACGTGAGCGAAGCCGCGAGCAGAAGCTAGTTTATTATAATTTGACTGGCAGTTGTTTTACTGCACTGACCTGTCACATGTGGTTAATCTCAGATTGAAACGTTAGCGGTAACGCTTTGATTGTTGCGCCGCCGTATCTCTGTCAGATGTTATGATTGGTAGCTGTTTTTTGCTTGCCCTTGTAATATAGTACAAGGCATGAGAGCGATTCGATTTACTACAAAATCCGAAGTAATATTATAAATGCGAAAGTCTGTGGTCTATTTGTTACGTTTTACGCTGAAACTGCTGATTCAATATCAATAAACTTTGATAAAGATTATTGATATTGAATCAGCTATTCGAACTTGGAGAAGGACAAATGCTACATTTTGTATTAAATAGTTCAATGGGACGCGAATGATACCACCGGAATCAACTAGTTGTGTATAAATTTAGTGATCGGGCGAAAAGTCGTCTTTTCTGTACCAATGCTTCCAATAAAGAAATCTCCCCTCCTAGTTCCTATGCAAAATGGGGCAAGCCTAAAAAATTATAAACTTCTTCTTCGAAAATCCCAAAAGAAAACTAATTGAACAGTGCTCAACCTACGAATTGAATGTAGGTTCTCCAACAAAACTTCTCCAAAAGTCTCAATAGTCAAATCAATATTTAAAATAAATAAAAATTAGACTTAATATTCCCGCTAACAGCTTCCAGCTTACACCGTATATAATTCCAGCCGCATTTTAATATGCCGACTGGTTATTGGTTATACGCTAATATGGCTCGCCATTTCAAGGCGCTAATTACCGGCCACAGCTAAAAAACATTACTACATATTATTAGTAGCTAAACAGGAACTTTAAACTAGTTGTATGTTGATAGAATAGATTTGTAAGTAGAAAGATTAAATCCTTTTTTTTTTTTTAAATAGCTTACTAGCAGTGCGGTTTGCACATTACTAGTATTCTTACATACACAAACATACACAAGCAATCTAGCTTAGCACGAGGGGTTAACAAACCCCTCGTGCTAAGCTAGATTGCTTGTGTTACGAGTGGGTTCACGTCGGTAGTGCAATGGGTGGGGTTCGAACCGGCGACCACATGATCGCAAGTCCGACGCCCTAGCCATTAGGCTACAGCCTTCAAAGATATATTGAGATATTGATGCATGTAATAAAACGCCTGTTCCCCAAAGGGTTAGACAGAGGTGTACTAATGAATACCCGCAGTTTCCCGGTATATTTAGGCTGAGCCTCTTGTCATTAACCATAACAAGACAGATATTTTCACGCGAGCCTCTATCTGAAAGGCAGATAGATAACCTAACCAAACAAAAAACTCTTCAGCTTTATATATTAGTATAAATGTACATAAAAAAAACTAGTGTCCAGTCCATCCATAACAACTTACAACTCCGTTTCCATACAACTACATTCCCTCTTTGGCCAGGGTAAACACTTATGCGCGTGCGCAATATAATAGCGCTCCAATTATCGCGTCATTAGCACGTCGCGGTGATTGACGGCGATATAGCCATAAGTTAAACGAGCCTTGTTAAGAATAACTGATGTAAGCTAACTAGATTATATACGCATTTAGGTTAACTGTAGGAATTAGGGAAGTCGGTGGCGAAAACAATATCCGATCGACTCGAAGTCACCGACTTCCGAAACTGTTGTGTACCTACATATTATTTTATGTTTTTGAAGTCGGTTTTTTTAAGTTTTAATCAACTGTCCAACTGTCAGATTTTATTTCTTCTCTTCTCTTTATCTCTTCTCTTCTCTTTCTCTTACTATTATAAAATTGTAAAAAAGCTATGTTTGTTACGGGTTGGGGCAAAACTACTGAGTAGATTTAGGTTTTGTTATCACTGTTAGAAAGTATAATATGCTCCAACTTAAAAACTGGTGAACTTCTTATCACAATTAATTAATCGGATCCTGAGATAAAGCTTGACCTCTCTAATGTATAGAGGCCCAAACAAAGAAGAGATCATCACTGATGGTTTTATTTAATTATTTTTGAAATCCATTACTAATCCTACTATAGCTTCAAAGCTTCAAAGCTGCAAAGGCAGATACAATAACCCCACAGTCTTTTGGGTACAAGAACCCTTAACTCAAAGAAACATACAAGCTCCCATCCAAATAACGCCATAACTACAATTTTTGGGCTCAAAATACGGAAGTGCTAATTGTAATTATTAATATAGGGCCGTAACTTAATACCGTAAAACAAATTAGCGAATAACATAACATTTGAATAAGCTTCGGAATTCAAACAAACTGCTATTAAGTGGGGCGGGAGTGCGCACGCGTCTATTTCAGTGCAGTTGTGCAACGATCGATATGTGTCACGTATCATTAGTTCTACTGAAGATTTTGTTAGTGTTAATTTTGGGGATATCTTACGATTAACGGCCCTATTAGTCCCAAGTGTGAATACTACGCTAGCCGTCCTTGGTTCGATTCCCAGGTCGAGCAGTTTTATTGGGTTTTTCTATGAAATTCTCAGTAGCAGCTCGGAGTTCAGATTTGTGCCCGTTTGATGGCAATAGGCTCGCCCCCTTTTACATGGGACCTAAACATACAGGTGAGCTGTGTGTGAACATTAGTGCAGCTCTGCTTAACCCTTCGGGGAATATAGTCGTGATGGTATATATGTATATTATCTTAAAATTCCACGAGAGGGGCTCGTGGCTAATAAGGTACGCGTCTATCTGCTAGATGCCTAAATGGCAAATTAATCATGTGTTTGTGTTTTTTTTTTTCAATATATTTTCAATTTACTAATTTTAATGAATTTTGGTATAAAGATAGATTAGACCTTGGAAAAAGACAAAGACTACCTTTTGCCACTTAGTCTTTTAAGATTGAAGTTAATTTCTTTCTAAACTAATCTCTACGTACATCCCTAGCAATTATTAATGTAATTACTTATTCCCTCTAACACTTTAATTCTAACTACTGTCCACTCCATAATGACTGAAGATGTCTCGTAATGAATGTCTCTACAAAAAGGACGCAATATTCCCCTTTATCAAGAGGTTCAGTGCCAATCAATCGGTGCAATTAAGCTAAGATGTCCCGTTCGGATCCCTGGGATGCCTCATTTCCTTATGCGAATACACGCAAGGCAGTTTTTTTTCTCTTCCAAACATGCCACTCAATACATGTCTTATGCTCGTTAAGATGTTCTTTTTTTAAAATGTGACTCTTTTATTTTTAAATTGATTCGATTCAATGAAGTGTTGTGTAATTGGTATTGGTAATAGTGATGTTCGAAAATCGACTAATTATTTTTAATATCGGTAATGACCTTATTACAAGGCATATTCTTTCTCTAAAGATTTTTATCATTCTGTGGTCTTGACATAAGCTTCCACATGTCAAATTAGTACTGATAGCTTAAGTTTAGATTAGTCTCTGAAATAATTTTTAACCTCATAGAGCATTAATAGGTATATGTCGGAGATAAAGATGTTGATCCCACCACAGATAAGTAAAACAAAAAGTCGGAAGAAATAATGTTTCTTCTTTATTTCTTCTCGGAAAACCATTTAAGTCTATATTTTCAAACTGTCACATTGTAACATTTCACTAGACTAATATGGAAAAATATGTCCCGTAGAGCAAAGACTTTGTAAGTCGATATGGTTTCAGGCAAAGTGTCTTTGTTTACAGTATCTTTGGGAAAACAGAAAAAAAAGATAAAAGTAAATGATATTGTTTTACGGGCCGTGGCCGTGGCTATCTTTGTCCTAATGAATTCAACCCATTGCTACCCACGGTGACATGACAAAACATACCATCACGCCTGTATTCCATGAAAGGGTACTTTAAGCCTTAGGTTAGTAGTCCTTACCGCGACTACTGATCGAGCGAAGGGTTATTGGGTTTTACATTTGGTACAGCCTTATTAGGTAGTTGTTTCCGACTTTTGTGTATCTCCGAATTTGTGTTATTAAATACTGGGGAGGTAGTATAAATGCGGTGGAAATGCGTTCCTTGGAAGGTATGTGCGGCGTAACTCGGAAAGATAGATTGAGGAATAGTGTGATAAAACAACGTTGCGGACTGAAAGATGATGAAGTGACACGTATTGAAAGGAATATGCTGACATGGTTTGGACATGTTGAGAGAATGAATGAAAGACGAATATAGAAGGCGAATATCAGCGGCAGCGTCAGAAGAGGTCGTTTAAATTACTTCAAATACGGAAGCCAAGTAACAATTATTGTAACTGATACATTTATGATAGATGGGGGCAATTATGTTGTACGGATGCTAATTTGCCTATACATAATATATAATTTCCTTGTGCTCTTGTTGGCGCCGACTATGCAAAGTGTCGCACACGTGTAGGATACACACCCCGTTGATTCATTAAGCAATAATTATGATGAATATCATCATCATGATATTAATCTCGCCATTTACATAATTGGAACTAGGGCGCCTCGGAAAACATATAGGAGTTACATACAGACGCAAAATTTTATTAGCTTAGACGGGCATTAGATAGTATAAGCTATTTATAAAACACTAGCGGCCGCCCCGGCTTCGCACGGGTGGAGAAATTCCAGACTTTTTCAAAATATTCTATAGCCTATGTTAATCTGGATTAAAGTAGCATTAATTAAAAAAAAATGAATTCGGCCTAATAGTTTTTGAGTTTATTCGTTACATACATACATACATACATACATGTAATATGTATTGCGCCTGTATTCCCGGAAGTGTTAGGCAGAGCTGTAATAAAGTACGACAATTCGCCGGTATGTTTAGGTCCCATGCAATAGCGAGACTATTACTACTATGCCATTAACCGGACGCAAATCGGGACACTGCTACTAAGATTTTCACAGAAAACTCCAATAATACTTTGCTCAACCTGAGAATCGAACCCAAGACCCCTAACGTAGCAATCGCGCTTGGGATCAATAGACTATTAGATCAATTTAGTTATGTTTCCAGTAAATATTAATTATACCTAGCGAACCTCGTAAAATGTGAAGCTTAAACTGTTTACGATACTTTTACCGTTTATCCATAATAGCCACAATTAAATACCATACACTGTCGCCTTCCTACAAACGTATTGCCTACTTATTCTTGTCGCATATTTCATTCATAAATTGACGCAAACGCATTTAAATTGTCATAAAGACCTAGAAATGAATTGAAAATGAATCGATATCGGATAGCTTTGTAAATAAGCATAGTGTTTATACAAGGAACAATCGATTTGTTTTATCGATGAGATTTATCGATGTTTTGTGTGATCACAACTATAATTGTTTTATTGTTATATAAACTTAGAATAATGTATGGAAGTTTAATAATATTGTTTATACCTAATTGCAGAATTATGGAAGTAGGAATTGAATAATTTATATTGGTATTAAATTGTTATGTGCATAATATAATCAGTTTATTTCATTATAAGGAGTAAAGGATACAATTAAAATAACGATAATTGTATTAACATTTTATTTTAAATTTTAGTAATTCCAAAGAAACTCCTCCCTTTTCTGTCAGTTAAAATTACAAATAAATGTATTATATAAAAAAAACATTCAACATGGTGGAAATTATCGGTGGTTACGGTCAAAATAATTAATGAAATTCGGGCGTCATAATAATTTATGAAATTGTTACTTATTTTTAAAATATAAATGAAAAATAACTATTAGTTTACACGCTCATAAACACTCCCTTTTAGTGCACTACCTAGTGTCAAAAATCTAAAACATTGATTATTTAAATTAGACTTTTGGTATAATTACATTGGTATCATTTATCATTAAAGTATTTTCTTTATATGTATAAATATAGAAAATAAATCCAAGCACCATTGTTTTTTTTATAAAATCAATTATTAAATTTGTAATAAAATATTGGATTTTTCAATTTGTTCAGGCCTCAGGCGTCCGATAATTTTCTTAAAAAAAAGGCAACACTGTTAGTTCCATAAATGACCAAGATCTATTATTTTGAGCAAGTGAACTATATCTAGATAGTTTGTTTACGACACATCTATTTAGTTGACGGACAGACAGATAGGCCGACATTTGCTCCACTTCTGATGAAGATAAAATTGACTGATATGGTTTGTATGCAAATTGATTTTATACTAGTTTGAGAATCTGGTTTTGCCTGAGTGAGTATACTTGGATTTTTCTTCGAAAAGTGTTTTTAGAGTTTTTAGACTTTAAAGTTTTTAGATTTATTCTGCGTTTGTCCCACTGAGTTTTGTCCTACATAATTAATTCCTGTTTCGTCCCTAACAATACGTTTCCTTCGTCCCATATATAATTTTAATAATGTTATTCCCGTTTCTTCCTTTTCAAAAGTAAGAGTGCCTACTGTTTTTGATATCACATTGTCATAAACATTCGGCACAGTCAATGGTCACCCATCCACAGACTGGCCGCAGCAGGCTTAGTAACGATCCTTTCATCACGTAGTGAAGTAATATTATGTATGTAAGTGTATTTATAGTTATTTATTTTGTTGCAGGTAAGTATGAAATCTGATGGCCGCAGGTTCGAAGTCTGTAAGTAAGTATTTTTTTACTGTGGGAGAGCCATAGGTACTTAGGCACCAATGGGCCGGCTCGACCGGAGTGATAGGCCTCACAGAAAACCGGCGTGAAACAACGCTTGCGTTGTGTTTCGCCGAGTGAGTGAGGTTACCGGAGGCCCAAACCCTTTTAAAAGGTGGGCAACGCTCTTGTGACTCCTCTGGTGTTGCGGGTGTCCACGGGCGGCAGTTATCGCTTACCATCCAACCATATGATCCGTCTGCTCGTTTGCCCCCCTATCCCATAAAAAAAAGGAATATTTTTTTCATTCTCCAGAGATTATTTTCTTTTTCTGATGATTTCAAAAGGAGGAGGAGGTTATGTGTTCGTCTTCATATATTTGTTTAAGTATGTTAACTAATATTTTCCTAAATTGTGGACCAATTTCAGCAACTCTTTTTTTATTTGAAAGTGTAAGCTCCTGAGGTGTTCCCATTTCAATTAACATCACCACCGACTTCCGCAAATATTTAGCACTAACTTTTATATTTTAGAAGGATAGATCTTTTATTTTATCTGAAATTGTGTAATTGAAAACTTTCATATTAACGATTAGCGATTCATTGAAATGAAACTACTTTGTACCGGTCTTATCGCGTTGTATTGATATGATTTAATTCCCGTTGTTTTGGATCCTTTACAGCCTCCATAGTTATAGGTAGACTGAGGAGTTGGACGTCTTAAATTTAAATCAATACAACGCGCTAAAATCATAAAAAGTAGTTTCATTTCAATATCTATATACTTAATAGCTTCTGCCCGCGACTTCGTCCGCGTAGCGTGATGATATATAGCTTATAGCCTTCCCAATAAATGGGCTATCTAACACTGAAAGAATTTTTCAAATCGGACCAGTAGTTCCTGAGATTAGCGCGTTCAAGTTTGTTTGTTTACTTGAACGCGCTAATCTCAGGACGAAGTCGCGGGCAGAAGCTAGTCTAGATAATATTCGCGTAAGTATCAGAAAATTTACATAACATACCATCACGCCTGTATTCCCCGAAGGGTTAGGCAGAGGCGTACTAATGTACACCCACAGTTCGCCGGTATGTTAAGGTCCCATGTAATAGGGGGCGAGCCTATTGCCATTAACCGGGCACAAATTCCTAACTCCGAGCTGTTACTGGGAATTTCATAGAAAACCCAATAACACTTTGCTCGACCTGGGAATCGAACCCAGGACCTCTAGCGTAGCAGTCGCGCTCAGGACCACTAGGCTAATGAGGCAGTTAGAAAATTTAAAATCGTGTTTATCTCTGTTTTTAATCTGTTATTAAGTGATTGATATAATAATTATTCGGTAATCGCCTCTTCAGAAACTGGCGGTTATTAAATATTGATTGATAGCTCAATTGCACTTTATTAACCTTGTTAAGCGTGCCAAAAGTCGAACCTGCCTTTTAGGGTACACTCAGGCAATATACCGCTTGTATAATGACATCGGAATCCGGGTATTTTGCCTTTTACAAATTTTATGGTAATTCATTTATCTCCTTAAGAGACTATAATAGGGTATTACACCTTTTTTTGAAAACCGTTTTAAATGAATCCTTAGATCGTAATGAACCAGTAGAATTTTTATTTCAGTTTTATAAAACCGAAAAATGCCTTAAAAAATATTTTTAATTTATGATTTTGAATTTTCGCGCGGAAACGCTAGCCGCCATGCTACTTCGGGTCGTGACGTCACTTCGTTAGTAAACAATACAACTGCAAAAGACCAAGTAATGTCAAGTAACTATCAGAGTGATATCACGGTGGAATCCAATATGGCGGATGGCGTTTTAAAACAGATTAAAAAATAGTATTTTTGAAATTGAATTATAAAATTTACATTGCATTTTTATAAATAAATACTAACGTTTCTCGTTTACTTTTTAAAAATCTATCATAAACTTGCATTTTTATATTTTTTCTTACATGGTGTAAAAACCCTATTACATAGCTATTAATCATTGAATTCTAATTTACAACTTAGTGGATGTTCCTACAATATAAATGAAGCATTATACTTCCACCTTTCTAATAACTACATTTCCTTGTCGGTATTAAAGCTGGGAGACTTCTAGTCGCGATTAATATTCGCACGCCAGCTTTATATCAACTATGAAGTAGACAAAATTGACATTGTTTAAATGATTTTGTCGACCAAAGAATTTATTTACTATATCTATGTTTGTAATAACATAGTTATGGGACATTTCATTGATCGTGTTTCTAAGATTCGCTCGTTGTCCGCAACCCTAAGGGAGAAGCCACACGGTGCGGTGTGGCTGCGGTGCGGCGCCAGAACGCACCGTCTGGCATATCATTGATTTTTATATGCAGGACGCCGCAGCGACATCGCACCGGCGCCGCGCCGCGACCGCACCGCACCTTGTGGCTTCTCCCTTAAGAATGCTATATTCTTTAAATAAAAGCAAAATACTCCAATCGCATCCAAATTGAACATTTAGAGCGATCCTTTACAATTTCCAAAAGAATTTCAACACAACTTGTCATTAATATACGCGAATTTACTCCACCGTTAAATGTGAAGACATTCCCGTCATCAACAGTTAACAACTTCATCATCACCCGTCATTCATATTAACTCGTTCATCTTAACTTTACACCCAAACAAGGGAATTTATTGCGCCTTTTGGTAAACCAGTGTTCGATACAAAGGGGCCGCGTCAATTTTAACCTTTTACGACTACCAAAATCGTATCGGTCTTAATCAAGCGTTCAATGTGTGGCGCCGAAATAAGCGGATAATTATGTAACCGTTGTTTAAATTATGAAATGGTTGGCATAAGTGGTTTAATGTTTTAAAATTATAAAAACAACTGTAATTATTACTTTAGTATATACATACATACATACACTCACGCCCTTCTCCCACAGGGGTAGGCAGAAACTATAGACTGCTACTTGCTACGATTCTTGCATGCCTCTTTTGCTTCTGCGACATTCAAACATCTTCACATACATACACGCCGGTTGTGAGGGCTACGCACCTGACCTTTTTGAAGGACTTCGCCAATAAGATCGGTGTAGGTCCTTCTAAGACGACCTCTTCTGACGTTGCCGCTGATATTCGCCTTATAAATTCCTTTCGTTAATCGTCTTTCATTAATTCTCTCAACATGTCCAAACCATCTCAGCATATTCCTTTCAATACGTGTCACTAAATCATCTTTCAAAGCGAACTGTATTTAGTGAAATAGTAATAACTTATTAGGATCATATTAACTAGGCTTTTAAAAAAAACTAAAACGTATTATTTAATCTAAGTATAGTTAGGTACTTACTTATTTTTTTATGAACGTCTGTATAAATTTGGATGTATTTTCGTGCAAAACTTAAGCTTAAATTAATGTTGTAATTCCTCTTTTAACATAAGTATTTGTATTTCGATGCGTTTAAAAGTTTTGATTTAATATGCACAAACATGCATAAACCGTATACTTACGTCAAAGGCGGCACCAGTAGTACTAAGATAATCTTCATAATAAATTAAATAATATTAATTCACCTTTCATAATATTTTTTCTCGATCTATACGACTTGATAAACGACCGTGTTGCCATCATGGTGAGATAAAAGGTGCCCTACCACATAATATAATTTGTCATTTTTTGGACGCGATCCAAATACAATCTCGCAAAGGATATCTTGCGATCAAATGAAGATTTTTGTCATACATATAACAAATTAACTGCAAACAAATTGTTTTTGGCAGCCCATTTTTTACGCCTTAAGTGAGTTGTTAACATGTTATACATTACACGGCTACGCTTAGCGCCTCTCAGTTGGCCTTATATTTTTTGAAAATTATTTAATCATTGACACGATGAGAAGAACATTTCATAATTAAATTAAACAATCTGTAATTAAAAACTCTATAATTATTTGATCACGTGATTTTGATGTCATGGTGCGTTAAAAATTTTGTTTACCTATGCCCATTTCCAATTCTATTAAAGACTATTTTATAGGATATATTCACGTTTCACAGATTTGCTAACTCACTAAGACATATTATTATTTATAATTAATTCTTAGTTTAACTGTAATCCGCTTTAAAACAAACATAGAAGCCACAAATCCCGCTTTCTAACAGAGAAACTAAAGATAAGACAACACTGTGCCAAATCGCAATTAAATTAATTTAGCGTTGCTTCGTAGAAATAATTTAATTAATTCGCTTGCTTAATGGCCGATCGGGGCGCATCAGCGGTTAATGGGCGTTTTGCATGCGTTCGCGGAAGCTTATCGCATTGCCGGCCGGTCAAGTGTAGACGTGCCCTAAAGACGAGTCTCGTACTTTTTATCACTTTATGCTTATGTCATCAGCCAATTGATCCTGGCTGAAACAGAATCGTTTTATGACGGTATAAAACATTACGAAATAATGATTATGTATTTACTAGCTGCCTGTGGTTTCATTCGAATCCCAGAGAATTTTTGAGACCAAAGGAAGCCTATCTTGCGAGAGATTGGACCACGGAGAAGGCTCTATGGTCCACTCTCTCTCTATACCAAACAACGCAACGGAAGATATATCACCTTCCGGATTCCAAATCTAAAGTTTAGATTGGTAGTGAATATATCAGAACACTAATAACACCTCAGTGTTCGAAGTTCAGATTGTAAGATGTAGTCAGAACTCATATCACTTTAGTGTTTAGACTAAACCCATAATATTCTTCCATATTTTTTTCGAGTTCGATACGTTTCTATAACACTTATAAAAACTGTATTGAAACTAAAGCCTTCATATAAATACAATAAATAAGTAAAATCACTTTTTTTTTCATCAATTATTTCCAGTTAAATGTACCGTAAATTTCCCGCCAAATCTGCGTACCTACAAGTATAACTCGCAAAGTACAGTTTAATTCAAAGGCACTTTAATAAACATGGCGGCCACTATCGAGGTATCAGCGCGGCTTAATTTACAAGGCTCTACGGTGAGAAAGCGACTACTAAACGGGAATTAGATTTCATCCGAATAATTTATTGATTGTTCTGTGTATTCTGTTATGTTTGTTTGTTTGTGTGAGTATAATTGTTATGGTGGGTAGAAAGACTAGCGATTCATTCGTGAAGTTTGTATTCGCGTTACTTCGACTTCCGTAATTATGTTGTAATTAAGTAAATTTTGGGATGAAAACACACTATGAAACATGTTTTTAGATTAACTTTTTTTTGATCATAGGATTACTATTATCGTCATCTAGTCTCATCAGATGCAGCTGAATATCAGTATTTTACGCGAAGCGATTGTTTTCAGACCTATTAGATTGTTTTCTAAACTCCGAGCTGTTATTGATAATTTCATATAAAAACCCAATCACTCGATCTGGGAATTGAACCAAGGACCTCTGGGGTAGCTCTCGCACTTGGGAGCACTAGACTAATGACTTTTATTTCTATTAGTTTTTTTTAAACCACTGCACCGGAAAGGTCAGGAAAAATTACTCAGAAGAAACTGCGCGCAGGTTGCTAGTTATTTAATTGTAAAAAAATAAGTGTCAAATGTTCCGCTGATGTGGCATCGTCGTGTGCCAGGTTGTTGAGCTCCCTAGATTGTGGTCGAGCTACACAATGACTGATGCATGCGTGCCGCCAGCTGGGACTGGTCTACTCAAAGCCGCTATGGCTCTTTCTTCAATAGGCTATCTCAGATACTACTCACATACTGCTACTTCTATGTCTACACTTTAAAAGAGACACAGTTTGTTACGGTTTTTCCTCTCAGAGGTCGTCAGCTAAGAAATGCCGCCTCCATCTAGTTTAAAAAAAATCATAACAATGACTTGTAAAAGTGTCTAATTACAGAAATAAATATCATCTCTCATTTATCATTCTGATTTCTGACACTTACGCGAATATTAGACATTGAAATGAAACTACTTTTTACGGATTTTATCGCGGTATATTGATGCTGTAAAGGATCCGAAACGTCGGGAACTAAATAATATCAATATACCGCGATAAAATCCGTAAAAAGTAGTTTCATTTCATTTATAATTTGTCAAGATTTGAATGATTTCGTATGGATAAGAAACAAAACGCATCCCTAACACTTGAAACATCATAAACCTAAAAGCCAGCCATAAATTAAGTGGAGTAACGGTCTGTAGGTAATATATGCCTGAGCATTTACGCTAAGAGTTGCAAGTTCATATAAATTAGGTCTAGATCTTGCCGGATAGGATCACGTTCCCACCAGTAACACCCGTTAATGACTGGGAACTATTTCGTGACCTGCAGGTCTTGGAATATGGTTCCTTCACTTAGAACTGTTCAAATTCGCTCGCATATCTTAACATGTCTATATCTCCGTGGGAATCGACAGAACAGTACAATAATAATTTTAAAATTCATATTTTTTTTTTTAAAAAAAAAGCTTACTTGTAATGTGGGTCACACATTACTAGTATTCTTGTTAACCCCTCGTACTAAGCTAAATGCTTGTGTTACGAGTGGGTTCACGTCGGTAGTGCAATGGGTGGGGTTCGAACCGGCAACCACATGATCGCAAGTCCGACGCCCTAGCCATTAGGCTACCGCCGCTTATTATAATTAAAGAATCCAATTTTGGGTCACTAAACCCAAATCTTATATTTAAATTATATCTAAATGATCGCCCAATTGTACTAAATCACTCTTTGGACTTGATTCGGTAGGTAGGCAAAAAGGTTAAAAAAACTACAATTCTGAAGTCATTGAATGGCCAATTTCAGACAATAGAATAGATTATATTCTATTCAATATAAGATTTTGGGCTGAATGTCCACCACGGGCATTAGGGGGCAACCCTGGTGACAAAATTCAACTTATGGGTTGAAACTAAGAATTTCATTGATAAATCCCAATATGAATTTTTAAGAACTGGGATTCGAACCAGAGATCCAACGCTCAGACAGAAAAAACAAGCTTAAACAAAAAAAAGCCGCTAATACAGCTAAACAAAGCGCTTATCGAATATTTTAATATGTTCAGGTTACAGTTCCTCATTACGGCCGCGCAGTTTGCCTCATTTTGATTATTTTCTTGGAAAGCAACGCTACTGTTACTCGTACCTACTTGTTAAAATTACGTTTGGATTCGTACTTAGTACATATACAATTATACAGCTAGTACAGATATTATATAATATATGAAACACACTTTGCTTCACGTGGGAATTGAACTCAGGTTTTAACCATGTGTCTAGGAATCATAGTTATTGTGTTTCGACAAAAGTAGTGATTGACTGAACTATTTCTTACCAATGTTAAAAACTAAAGCAAAACTTATAAAATACCGAAACGTGTGATGTGCAATTATTATAATATACTGTATCTGGAGAGAGTGAGGCAACAAGAATGAGTGAGTGAAAGCACAAACTAACGCAAACCATAAAATGAATTGCATCCAGATTGTCTCCTAATGCAAATCCATGAGCATTTCATCATATCTTAGATCTGTAGTGGTCTGGTCTAACTCCGCTGGAACAACTCGATCATTACGAACTGCCCACGAGATGGGAAGATTGTATAATTTAACTACTCAATTGAACATGCTCTATCGAGCAAGGTGTTGTATCTGGGACAAGAGATAGGAGGGATAGGATAGGCTTTTGTAAGGCTTACTTGGGAAGGAGTATGTTTTTGGTCGATAATACAAGATTATCTGAATTTTATTTAAAAAATATAAAAGCCCGACTGCCGATAAAGATGGAATCATGATGACCAATCTCATGCAGTCGGAGACATTGTCAAAAAAACTCCAAACACTTAATATCTCCGACACCAATCTCATACAGCGGGACGTATCGCCTTAAATTTAACTCCAAAGACTTCCGTCACCAATCTCATGCAGCGGGACGTATCGCCTTAAATTTAAGTCCAAAGACTTTCGTCACCAATCTCATGCAGTCGATGCCATCGCCTTTTTAACTCCAAACTTTTATGCTTATCCATGATGACGAAAAAGATTCAAATGCGACATAACACTAATGAATAAAAAAAAAGAATTTCATGTTTTTAAAATAAAGAACTAATTATTTTATTTGGTAGTATATCAACTTTAGTAATAATTTTTTTTTTTATAAAGTCAGTTTGAAATATTCTCAGCCAAACAAAAATTATTTTGATTTGAAATGGCCTATACTTCAAAGCGGAAATGTTATGTATAAAGTTACCTATTACATTGTGGGATTTCCAGAAGTAGGCACTAAAATACTATATAATATTAGTGATAATTATGTGATATGACAAAGACACAAACATAGGTCATGGACGTCGTAGAGTTTACATGATTAACAAGATCGAGAAGTATAAAAATACAGAAATACGTAATTAAGGCTTACTTTAGAAGAATTCCAGACTTCTCGTAAAATTGTCAATGCATTTACATAGGTACTTTCTAAGCTTTCTCCGTTTCCATATTAATTGCCATTAAATTTAATTATTTTAAATTCCATTCCATCCTGTTCTAGAAAATTATTGGTCTTAAACTAGCTTTAACACTGAAATTACGACTATCATTCCTTACCAAACCTTCAATCACAATTAGCCAACAAGATGTACTTCGTTAACGCATCCGATTCCAAACCTCGGCGGCAGTTACTTACCCTGGTAGAGAACACGGCTTTCTACAATGTAACAAGGTCGTTAACCTAAACCTAATTGGTGTTAATTGCCTGAGACTAATGAGAGCATGGCTTGCCTACCATATTGCGGCAAATAGGGTTAAAGCGATTTGGATAAATTCAGTTAAAAGCTGTAGATACAGGAAGAGAACTTGAAGGTAGTTAATACATCTTATTCCTAACCATTTTCCCGACTACATTAGGATCGGCTTCCTATCCAACCAGATTATTCCATCATGCCATCACGCCATTCCCCGAAAGCTGAAACCGAATTGCATTTATTTACACACATAGTTCGCTGATATGCTTTGTTTATCATCATTTCAGCCAAGAGATCCACTGTTGAACAAAGGACTCTCCCATAAACATCCACATACATACATACATACACTCACGCCTTTCTCCCACAGGGGTAGACAGAAACTATAGACCGCCACTTGCTCGATTCTTGCAGACTTCTTTTGCTTCTGCCACATTCATACATCTTCTCAAACATACGCGCCGGTTGCGAGTACTACGCACCTGACCTTTTTTAAGGACCTCGCCAATGAGATCGGCGTAAGTCCTTCTAGGACGACCTCTTCTGACATTCGCCTTATAAATTCCTTTCGTGAACTTCCACTTGGTCCGGTTATATGCCTCCTAAATCCAGCGACTCCCAGCGCCATCTACCAGGACATCTGTCCATCTCGTTGGCGGCCATCCTACGCTATCCAGTGTATGATCTCCACTTGAGCTGGTATTTCAGTTCCTTGTCCAAGCACAGCATCAGTAGCATCACTAGCACGTTGTCATCTTGAGAAGTTGTTAAATCTCATATTCCAAATAATATCACTGACTACACTGCCCTTCAAACTAGTCCACAATAATTTTAGAATATTATTACTTACAGATAGGATATCCGATATAACTTGTGAAAGTCACACATTTAATACAACTATGTATATAAGGGCTTTAAAAGTAATCATGATTTTCTGAGTTAGTTTCTTTGTATTCTCAGTTAGAGATGCTAGAACCATCTGGTACAAAAAAGTAAAATATTTACTAGCACAAGTGTCTTTAAAATAACTATTTGCAGAAATAAATACCATTTATCATTAACTATTTGCGATTCTATCTGCCATGGATCATAACCGGTCTATTAAGTTGATATGCAAGAGAAAGGGCGCGAAACGGATGCCAAATAGACCCCACAGCGGGCCGACACTTAATTAATTATTGTGCTGCTAACAGCATCCTGAAAGTATTAAGCGCAAAGGAACTCACGCGCAGCGGTCTTCCTTATTCGAGCCCCTACTATGGGTTAGATACAAGTTACAATTACTAGCCCAGAACACTTTGGACCTGGCGTGGACAGCATAGGGCGTGATAATATGTATTGAAAAATTATTTAATTTCTTAAATTATAGGAAATTCTCAACTACAGCCCAGTTTGGATTTGGGCTCGCTAAATACCGGTAGACTCGCTCTCTTTTACGTATGATCCAAAAAAAAAGATCTGATGCCTGGTAAAGGCCTACAACAGATTTATGTTAGATTTTGATAGTTTTATGTTAAGAATAATGACCCATCAAAGGACTAACCGCGTGAAGTGCGACATAACTTGTCAATTAAGTAAACAGAAAATAAAATACTCAATACTCAATACATTTATTGCACTCCACAAGTTAAATTGATGTTACAATGTTATAATATAAGAAACATGTGTGGGCCTTGTCGGCACGGCAAGATGTAGGAGAGAGGAGGAAGTTTTACATATTTTATTATTTTCATATTTTACTTATAATAAATTGATATTTATTGACTATTATATTATTATAGGTAATTATTAAGGTGCGCTTACTATAGTTAGATATATTACTATATAAATGTATGTCATGCTTGTATATTATTTATGTATTTGTGTTTATGTTATTATTAGGTATATTATTACAAGTATTTATTTAAATTTCAATTTATTATATTTCATATACATTTATCATTTAGGTATTCATTTATATGGTAGTAACATTTAGTTATTAGGATGTGTTTTAATTTTTTTATAAAAATACTGTCTTTAATTTCATTTTTTATTCGCGGGGGTAGCTTATTATATATTTTTATCGACATGACATGTGGACTAGATAAATATTCGATTGCCAGAAATGAAATTTTGTTAAATATATTTATATAGAGATAATGAACCGCACAAATATAGGTATTTATAAAATTGATTCTACCTCAAGTTTTCCCCAACATTGCTTACAGAACTGCGTAATAAATATCTCTTCTGAAATAGTAGTTAAGAGCTTAAAGTTAAAATTAACTGTATTAACTGTAACAGTTATCGTTTAACGTTTAAGCGGAAAATATCGCTTTCCATTCGGGAAATGTATGACTTCCATTCAATTAAATGCTCATTTTCAATTTACTCTATTCTATATCAATTTCTATCTTTAATGCAAGTTATAACAAATTACAAGCATTAGATCTTATAATCCAATTACGGTTTAATTGCTTTATCACATTCAATCTACGTGATAATTAATGATATTGTAATTAGACGTTTTATACAGAGCGTTAAATCAACTGCAATGAATAATATTTTTACATCAGTGTTTAATAACAATACATACATACATACCATCACGCCTGTATTGGGCAGAGTAATGTAAGTAAATGTACACCCCCAGTTCGTCAGTATGTTTAGGTCCCATTAAACAGGGCGAACCTTATTTTGTTTTTTGAAAGAAACGTTGCCCCACACTAGGATTTTCTCCTGTATCGTGGGCGCGTTTACAAACACAAATTCTCACATACACAAACACGCAGACCCGGAACAACTACCTGTAGATCATACAAATATTTGCTCCGTGTGGGGATCGAACCCACAACATGTTTCGCAGAAGCCAATTGCTCAGCCGCTACGCCAAACGTGTTGTCATTTTCCCATTATCCAGGCAATAGGCTCGCCTTAATAATAATTCAACATTAACTTATTAATTTATTAACTGTGCGACAAAACTTTAAGCGAACATTAAAATTCGGAAGTAGGATACGAATTGTTTCAATATTTAGTCTTTATTTATCGACAATACGAGTGCTTTAGTGAGCCAAAAATTTTATTTCATGTATCAAAGCGAGCTTAAATAAATTTTGGCGACACCCGTTGCCCCGAATCGCGACGAAAAATATGTAGAAAAAGATTGCCCTGTATTTCAATAATATTAGCGGAAACGAATAATTGATTGATCGCTGTGAGCTGCTTTCGTAATTTTTAATAGCGATCAATATTTTATTACGCTAGAGTGGATTTTTCTGTCATAATCAGACACTCAGTCAAACTTGGACAGCCTTCAACGTCCACACATCTTGTTATCGCAATATTGTATCAGTGAAGATTGTGAAATAATTTATTTAAAATGAATGTCCATGTAGTTTCTTGCAGGATTCTTCTCCATATGATCAACCTTTTGGAACCGTACAACTAGAATCATAACGTTTCATAGACGCCTGTAAATTCTTGTTTGAAATATAAACATTTGAACTTGCGCTCGTTAGAAACATTTTCTCTGTGGCAAATGTTTCCTAGTAGAAATACATATTTCAATTGATTAATTACAATTACTATCAAGTTTTTTTGAACCGTGCAGCTAGACTTGCCGTTTCATAAATGCTTTTAAAATAAATTTTGAAATAAAAATATTTGAACTTGAAATAAATGTAGTTCTCGTCGTATCAAAAGGGGTTAGAATAACTTAAAATTTAGGACTAAATTCCAATAGTTTGTGAAATTGTGTCTTTTTTCCAATTTATTATACCTACCTAGATAATACCTAAACCTTTGGTCAGTATTACGAACAGACAGACCAAATACTGGTCTTTGTCGTAAGAATTTTACAATTTGATCTAATCTGATATGTTCTCCCATAAAATTAATCCTTACTCCTCTATAATCTAAAAATGACGTTCAGAGTACTACCTAGGAGTCTATATTGAATAAATGATTTTGACTTTTGACTTACAACTGGTAGGGGTCGCTCGTAATCGTAATGTGTTAAGAGCGGTGGATCGCGACGCAGCGCATGCGCATCAAAGATCAGGAGCCCGAGATATCCGCACTCATTACCGCTCGCGGCTTGTAATTATATCGTCTTTGTGTATCTAGGGCGCTGTGTATATTGTAGCCAGGAAGTGTGGGACTATTGCATGAGATTGGGGATTAATTATTTATCCAGTTCTTTAATAAACAATTGACTCTAATACACAAAACTACGTCATTAGCCAAGTGGTCCTGAGCGTGACTGCTACGCTAGAGGTCCTGGGTTCTCACTGTTAGGTTATCACTGTTAGAAAGTATGTGTGTCCAACTTAAAAACTGGTATACAATAATTAAACGGAACCTGAGATACAGCTTGACCTCTCTAATGTATAGAGACCCATACAAATTGTTTTTTGAACTTCTAGTGAGCGAAGCCACGAGCAGAAGCTAGTTATAAAGAAAATCATATAGTAAGATTAAATTCAGATTATTTGCATCTATTAGCAAATAACACAAATAGTAACTTACACAAGGCTTATAAGAAAGATGTAACTTGTAACATGTATGTATGTTTATGTGATCTAAGCTACGAAACCCCGATAACTTCCGCTAGCGCCCCGCCGCTAAGTTACAACTTAAACATTACTTATTTATAGTTTAAAGCCGATTTACACGTTTTTGACCTGACTTAATGTTTAAGTTAAAGGTAATGCGGCGCCCCGTGGCGATGCTCGCTGATTTAATTAATATGAGTTGTTTATTTTGTATTAGTTCATTGATTTCCGATATGGAAATGTAATTATACGTATTAATAGATGCTAACGGTCTTAGGAATAACTACGTAATTACAGGATAAGAAATTAAACGGATTTCTAAACTATTGCCATTGCCTGCTCCTCTCTGCCTGATAAAAAATGAAAGAGAAACGAGATTTTTTAACTTTTTCTATGAGGGAGTACTTACTTAGTCTTTTTTTAAAGCTTACTAGCAATGTAGGTCGCACATTTCTAGTATTCTTGTTAACCCCTCGTGCTGAGCTAAATGCTTGTGTTACGAGTGGGTTCACGTCGCTAGTGCAATGGGTGGGTTTCGAATCGCAAGTCCGACGCCCTAGCCATTAGGCTACCACCTAGTCGAATCGGGGAATTTGGAACGTACAAACGTAAAACCTCCTTC
The DNA here is from genome assembly GCA_947256265.1 of Acronicta leporina. Classification (NCBI taxonomy): domain Eukaryota; kingdom Metazoa; phylum Arthropoda; class Insecta; order Lepidoptera; family Noctuidae; genus Acronicta; species Acronicta leporina. The sequence continues at coordinate 10,825,649 of OX366532.1, read as the reverse complement.
TAACATTTCATTTCCCTCAGTGTGCAGCAAGTACAGCTGCACAGCACACTGCTGAGCGTGAAAGACTCGAGTTTCAATTTCCAGGCTAATCAAAGTGTTATTGGGATTTTCGATTATAAAATTCTCAGTAGTAGTACAGAGTTTGCCCCCCCCCCCCCCAGTTAACACGGATCCAAACACAATAGTAAACTTTAACCCCCCTTTTTCAGCCATACATCCTCATAAACAGATACCTATTAGGATAAATGAGGGGTATTTATTCATTAGCCAAGTGGTCCTGAGCGCGACTGCTACGCTAGAGGTCCTGGGTTCGATTCCCAGGTCGAGCAAAGTGTTATTGGGGTTTTCTATGAAATTCCCATTAGCTGCTCGGAGTTAGGAATTTGTGCCCGGTTAATGGCAATTGGCTCGCCCCCTATTACATGGGACCTAAACATACCTGCCAACTGTGGGTGTACATTAGTACGGCTCTGCCTATGGTACAATTATATAGGTACCTACCTCTCAATGCGGGGAATACTGGCGTACATTTCGCGAGCCACATGAAGAATATTTTCTTCAGTAGGTACATAAGTAAATTTAACATTAAAATTTTCAATTACTTCTTTCACTGAAGCATAAAATGGTTATGACGGGCCGTCATCGTAAGATGGCGTCCGATTGAAAAGATAACATTTACTGAGGATTAATATTATTTAGTTTCTCAGTGTCCATGTCTAGGCTGTAGCTTGTTAAAATGCAGGCTTAAGCGATTAACTTTGATCTTGATAACTGAAGAGTGTATTAAATACTCAGGAGTCCGGCGCACCGAATTTCCAATACCAAAATAAATCGTAATTCAAACACAATTTAATAACATATACCATCACGCCTGTATTCCCCGAAGGTTAGGCAGAGGTGTACTAAGGTACACCCACAGTTCGCCGGTATGTTTAGATCCCATGTAATAGCGAGCCTATTGCCAATTTCCAAACTCCGAGCTGCTACTGGGAATTTCATAGAAAAACCCAATAACACTTTACCCGACCTGGGAATCGAACCCAGGACCTCTAGCGTAGCAGTCGCGCTCAGGACCACTAGGCTAATGAGACATTTAATGAAAGTATTTTTTTTATTCCAATACAGTTAATCTGGGTTCCTGCTTTCTACCATTTCGTCCAAAATGCTTCACCGGAAATAAATGTAAGCGAATGCAATTCTTGATAACTATATCAAGGTTGGAACGATTTTCCGGTCGTTTATTTCCAGTGAAGAAATTAGACGAAATGGTACGGTAGAAATCTAGATTAACGGTATCTCAATCCGTATCTTAATATCAGATTTGATAAAATATTGTTAGATTAAAATTTATATTGGTATTACGTTTTTGTGGACAATTCAAGCTCCTCAGGACCCCTAACTTTACAGCCTCACTGCGCAAGCTCGAGATATTGAGGTCGATTCCCAGGTAGGGTACGATTGGAATTTTCTACTTAGACGTACCTAAATCAAAACTCCAAAATGCTACTGAATGTTTTCCCCATGCTTTGCTATTGGAATGGCTCGACCTGGGAATCAAACCCGGGACTTCACTCTTTGCAAACGCAACTACAAGTATAGTCTTTCGTTAGGAAGTTACTTGTATCTACACCTAAACTTACCATACTATATGTGTTCCCATAGCTACTATTTATTTATAACATATACCATATTACCATACTAATACTAATCTATACTTAATTTTTTAATATACAAAGCTGAAGAGTTTGTTTGTTTGTTTGTTTGCTTGAACGCACTAATCTCAGGAACTTATGGTCCGATTTGAAAAATTATTTCAGTGTTAGATAGCCTATTTATTGAGGAATTTATCTATTTATCATCACGCTACGCGGAAGAAGTCGCGGGCAGAAGCTAGTTTATACTATATATTGATAAATATTATTTATTTCTGTAAATAGATCTTGTAAAGACACTTTTACTAGTCAATGTTTTACAGCGCCGGCATTCCGGCATCCTACCTCTGAGAAGAAACACCGAAACAAACTCAGAGAATCACGGTCTCAATAATAGTAGTATTATAAGATATGTACGAGTGTTACGATGTAGGGCAATATCTGAACAGGCCTTTTGAAGAAAGAGCCATAGCAGCCTTGAGTTGACCTGTCTAACTGACGGCACGCATACAGCAGTCATCATGTAGCTCAACTATTATATAAAGAGCTCAACGACCCATCGCACGACGATACCAGATCAGCAAGACATTCGCATAGGCTATATAAATACTCAAGACCGTCAGAAAAACGTTAATATAAATTTTATGTATTTTATCTAGCCTACACAGTAGGTACTTACTCAAATTTACAATAGTGACAACAACTAAAAATACATAATAAAATGCGGATAACATACATATATGGATATGTATTTTAAGATTATTTTCGCCTAAATGCCTTTAATACATAGGTAGTAGTTTTATCTTGTAAACTGATTACATAAAAGCACATAAATACGATATCGCACATGTAAAATCCTTGCTAATACAGACATACCCCGGGGGCGGGCCATATATCGTGGTAATACTCTAAGAGTCGACTTACCGACTGAGTTATGGGAGACATCAGTTAAACGGACTCTTAGCCTAGGGAGGCTTTGGTGCGCCGCGGAAGGACCGAGGAGTTAGAGGAGCAATCGATCATGATTGGTGGTGTTGGGTTGTTATATTGAGGTAGAATTATGAGCTTTTAAATGAGCTTTAGTATTAAAGCTCATTAAAAAGCATATATTCTAATACGTAGGTATTAGATGGTATAATGGACAATCCTACAAAATAATATTTTAATAGGCATTGCAGTTTTTATTTCTATAGATCTACTTGCTTAATTGTGAACTTGTGTTTTTGAGCATAAAATATAATTACTCCCTTATCATTAACTAGCTTCTGCCCGCGACTTCGTCCGCGTAGCGTGATGATATATAGCCTATAGCCTTCCTCAATAAATGGCCTATCTAACACTGAAAGATTTTTTCAAATCTGACCAGTAGTTCCTGAGATTAGCGCGTTCAAGTAAACAAACAAACAAACTCTTCAGCTTTATATATTAGTATAGATACCTACTTTAATATAAAATATTATTTTGTGATTTCTAAGTACTTCCTGGGATGAAAAGAAATAAACAATAAAAAGAAATAAACCAAATTTTAATTTCACGCCTCTATTCCCCGAAGGTTTAAGATATCTTTAGCGCACCTAGTTTTTGACAATTCAAAAGTAGGTACCTAACTACCTGTATTACAAGTCTAATTGAAATAAAATATTTTACTTTGACTTTGACGAGCCTATTGCCATTAACCGGGCACAAATCGAGCTGCTACTAAGAATTTCATAGAAAAACCCAATAACACCAGCATCGCGCTTGGGACCACTAGAGGCATATTAAATACTAGCTTCTGCCCGCGACTTCGTCCGCGTAGCGTGATGATATATAGCCTATAGCCTTCCTCAATAAATGGGCTATCTATCACTGAAATAATTTTTCAAATCGGTCCAGTAGTTCCTGAGATTAGCGCGTTCAAGCAAACAAACAAACTCTTCAGCTTTATATATTAGTATAGATTAGTAGTCAGAAATTCAGAAATAAAATTACACATTCCAACAAATTTCTTTACAAAAACTAAAAGCAAGTGATCTCCTCACAAGTCGTAAAGCTTCACTGAGCTAACTTTTAACCCAGATAAGTAATTCTATATTTGTACCGCAACAGAAGCCCGTATTTAGAATGTAGCGTACATTCCGTTCACAGACTATCTACTCACCTGAAATATATAAACGCATCTTTAAGTTTACCGCATCATAGCCAAGTCTACGCTAAAGGTCCTTGATTCGAATCCCAGGTTGAGCAATGTTACGAATTGGGTTCTTCAATGAAAATAATGTTAGATTCTCCCAGTGCTGGGCGGGTCAATTTGTAAATTTTTGATGAATATGATTTACGGACATACGACTTCATATCATCACGCATGTAAGTATTCCCCGAAAGGTTAGGCAGAGTTCGCCAGTATATCCAGGTACCTACCATGTAACAGGAGGCGTGCCTAATTCCATTAGGCACAAATGGCAGAGATGTACATAATTTATGCCTATAGTTCACCGGTATATTGAGGCCCATGTAATAGGGGTGTGCCCATTCCTATTAACCGGGCACAAATTCCAACTCCGAGCTGCTACTAAGAATTTCATAGAAAAACTTTTTAATACTTTACTCGGCCTAAGAATCTAACACAGGACCTTTAGCGTAGCAGTCGCTCTTAAGACTAGACTAATGAGGCAGTTACGAATTAAATAATTTTTTCAATATTTATGGTATTATGCAATCGCCTAAGAACTCGTCAGATTAATACGTAACTATTAGCTACATACAGTAGCTGTTAGTTAAAATTATCTTTGGAGTGTTTCGCCCACTCGGGACCACTCAACACCCCATTGTGAAGAGGAACGAACAATACTGGTACTTTTGTATTTTGTAGAACATAAATTCAAGAACTACGGAGTAACTCGCAGAAATTACCCACATAAACAAAATTGGTTTGAGAGCAAAAATCGTAGACAGAGTGAATGATTTTACTTTTAAGCTTTTAATGAAGGTAGCACCTACACATACTACACGATGCTTTTTAAGAAGAATAATTGATTCAAAATAGAATAAGAATAAGAATAATCTTTATTTGCTAGAGACACGGTATTTAACAAGGTGTTCAGTAACATATAATTTGTACAACATATCTCACCGTTAAATCGGTATGCAAATTTTAAGTACCTTTTTTCTAATCTAATCATAATTTTTACATTTTAGATAATCTGAAACTGTATAAAAACATTTGTAAAGTAACCATCTCTTAAGTTGAGTTTTAAATTTGGAAAATGGAAGTTCTCTAATAGTTTTAGGGAGTGAGTTAAAAATCTGTATCGTCATACAGCTACAATTTTTCTTAAACAAAGTAGTTAAAATCCTTGGGAGGGCTAATTTTGTTATGTCACGTGATGGATACCTTTTATTTTCACTTACTTTTTCGAATAGATCACCGTGCTTTTTAACAAATATTCCTATTTCATAAATGTAAATAAATATTTAAGTCTTTACATATTAGCATCAAAACAAAAGAAATAACTACATGATTGTTCCACAGAATGTAATTTCTTCGTATTGTAATATTTTTTAAAGTAATAAATCTTAGCATGATTCATATTTTCCTTGGTATGAACTGATTACAAAGTACTGAATACTCATACTTATGATAAAAGATAAAATATTTTACAACACGGAAGTGTCTACTTACTCCTATCATTAGATATCAATGATAAAAAGATCATTGCTCTTTAAAAACCAGAAAAAAATGATAATTTTTTTTTTTTAAGCGGTGGTAGCCTAATGGCTAGGGCATCGGACTTGCGATCATGTGGTTGCCGGTTCGAACCCCACCCATTGCACTACCGACGTGAACCCACTCGTAACACAAGCATATTTAGCTTAGCACGAAGGGTTAACAAGAATACTAGTAATGTGTGACCCACATTGCTAGTAATCTTTTTTTTAAAAAAAATTTAAAAAAAAATTAAATAAAAATATGACAAACATATAATAAAAAGTAAAAATGACTTGTAAAAGAATGTAATTGACACAAAGTTTACAATTTAATAGTTTCATTTCATTGACAAAAGTATCAAATAATATAACGTCGCAGTATACAGCTTGCGCCCTCGCACCCAAGCACGTGCCTCTAATATAAACTACGGAACCGACCAAATTAAATAATTCATAAAGTAATTATAGACTCTTACAAATATTATTTCTTTTTTTAATGATTAGTGGTGATTGATCTTTTACGTGGAGCTAAAAAGATCGCTTCGATTCATTCATTCGTGATTAAATTATTCGCTCTAGCGAATTGACAAGGATATGCTAAATGGAGACAAGTGGACAATAATATCTCCCTCTCCGTCCCACCTCTTTTGCAAGCATAACTTGCTCGCATTAGGTAGCAGTGGGCAGTGAGGCAGTGGTTTTTCACGTGGAAGAGCCATGCTTCGGCACCAATGGGCCGGCTCGACCGGAGTGATACCACGGCCTCACAGAAAATCGGCGTGAAACAACGCTTGCGTTGTGTTTCGCCGTGTGAATGAGGTTACCGGAGGCCCAAACCCTTTTAAAAGGCGGGCAACGCACTTGTGACTCCTCTGGCGTTGCGGGTGTCCATGGGCGGCGGTTATCGCTTACCATCAGGTGATCCGTCTGCTCGTTTGCTCCCCTATCCATAAAAAAATGGCTTCTTATATTTTTTCTCAAACTCAAGTCAAAGTACTTACTTAAATATTTTTTTAAAGTTTCCTAATAAGTAGGTACTTCGTTGGCATTACAATGATTCGCATAATCTAGATAAATAACAGGTACTACTACTACAGGTAACTACTAGAATATCAATAAAGATCTCGATTTCCGTCAATCGCTCTAAGTGAGCTACTTGTCGCTTCATCAATTGCTCTCAATCGTTATAATCAACAAACCCAAACGACTTACCAACACCTCGTTAAATATAACCGTTACCGTTAACCCAATAACGATAATTGTTGGATAAATAACATTGAAATATAACTAAATCGAGCTTGGCGCCGATATTTACAATTGTGCAAACAATAACAGTCAATTCTTAGTAGTGTAGTACCGCGATACTATAATAAAATAAGTTTCCTGTAACCATAGTGGTGTACCTCTTGACCTATATCGATATCGTTCTTGGGTCACGTCGTTATTTTAGTGTTGGGACGGTTATTTTATTATAGTTATCGTGAAAATGCCATATAAATATCAGGTTTACAGGAATATACATACCTGCTTTGATTCATTAACGACATTATAAGTTCTGTTATTCTATAAAATTCATACGCCTTCCAGTTGAATAAATAGTAAAGGAAATCACTGTGAAATTATATGATCAAAACTTGGCAATACCTTATCCAAATTTATGCTCTGCCAAAAAAGTCTGCAACCATAATATTGCAAAAAAAACGCCCTGAGCTGAATTGGAAAGTAATCGTAAATAAAACAAATTCGTCCTACAGTTCACATACAAAGTGCGTAAAAACATGTTGAATACAAGAGCGTAAGTGGAAAAATCCAACATCACGACGACGCCATCGATTTAAGAGGAATCGATAAATATTATACTAGTGACGCATGTGGCTTGCACTGTTAGTAAAATTCTATATTTTTTTTTAGAAAAAAAGTATTATGTAGTATAAGTATTAAGTAGTCTTAATTATGTGATTATACCGGATAAATTATACATTCCATATAAAAATTCTTAAATATGTTGAAAGACAATATAATTAATTAGTAATCTTAGGTACTTATATACAAACATACATGCAAACTTGAGAATATACAAATAAATAAATCATCCATGTTAATATTGCAGTGATTATTGTGTGATGTTCAAAAATTTAGATTTATCGATATTTATATTTGCACAGCCCTGTTTGTTTACTTTTTGTGATTCGATATTTGAAATACAATTTGAGAGCGTATTTTTTGCTTTAAAGTTGATTCATGGCAACAAATGTAAGGAACAATCATGTTTATTTTGGGGATTCCACACATATCAGTGGTCTTGCTTGATTTCTCATACATATCAGTCTGAAGTCAGCTACCAGAGGGAATTAAGTGACCAAAAATCTTACCTAAAATCGCTGTACGAGTACTAACTGTAGCGTTCGAATATCTTATATTATATAATTATTTTTATTTATTAGTAATGCAACGTCAGTATAGACATACATACAGCAAATATATAGCTTTATGTGTTATCGTGTGTACTGAAATACGTACGGTTTGTATTTGAATAGTGGGTATTCAAATAAAAATAGATAAACTAAGACAAATCTACAATCCAGAATCAACACCGTGATCTTACGCCTGAAAGCCGAGCTTGCAATCACTAACCCATGCAGGGAGGCGATACTCAGCTGCGGCCCTCATGAATGAAAGGTAATTACAATAACAGTTACATTTAACTGTCTCCTTAAGTTAGCGTGCGTCGGCGCACAAATTAAGTGCCCTATTTCATTCATAGTAACTCTGAATGGCCACAGAATGAAGTTTCGTTGAAAGCTGTTTACTATTTCATTCAACACCTACGAAATCATGTCCCATATCTTCCCTTTGTTGAGTTATATTATAATTGAAGTAGGTTCGTTGATATTAGGTTCAATGTTTTACTGTTACGATGATAATAATGTCTCAACTAGAAACGATGTTTCTACGTTTTATAAGCGTCTTTTTTTTTTTTAAAAGCTTACTAGCAATTTGGATCACAAATTACTAGTATTCTTGTTAACCCCTCGTGCTAAGCTAAATGCTTGTGTTACGAGTTGGTTCACGTCGGTAGTGCAATGGGTGGGGTTCGAACCGGCAACCACATGATCGCAAGTCCGACGCCCTAGCCATTAGGCTACCGCCGCTTCAAATTTAAATGTACTATTTACCTAATTACCTAAAAAGCAATCATAGCTTAGTGATAAGACCATTGGACGGCCAAGTCAAAGGTTTTGAGTTCGAATATAAGGCACCTCTCACTTTTCAAATTCATATTAATAGTTACTTATCACGCGCTTAAACGGTGAAGGAAAACATCTTGCAGGAAACCTGCATGCCTGAGAGATTTTCTGTGTGTGAAATCTGCTAACCCGCATTGGGCTAGCGTAGTGAACTATAGCCTAATCCCTCTCGTTCTGAGAGGAGACCCGTGCCCATCATTGGAATAGTATATTGGGTTGATTACATTACATTATTTTACATTAAATTAATATCTTACTCTTAAAAATTCTGAATGATAACCTATCTTTTAGATTTTTTTGCAGCACAAAAATGCACTCTAATAATATTAAAAAATATAAGTAGGTATTATATTTATTAGCTTGTTAGAACTTTTTATATTTAGTTAGGTACATAGCATCGGAGGCGTCATATCATCCTGTATAAACTCAATACACCTTAGTGGTCGTTTACTAGGTGACATGATCTTCCATTACCAAGATCAACATTATAACGTAATTTAATCAAATCGTTGTGGGGCGTGGAGCGGCTAATTTCAATGACGATAGAAGCGTGGAGGACGTCCTCTGTAGAATGCGTAGCTCCAGAATAAATAATATTATAACACATCTACAGGATCATTGACATAGGATTAGTTTACTTGGTACTTGTATAGGGTTGACACGTCATAGCTATTGAAACCTAAATCTTCTTGTTTGAATTTTTATTCTGCATTCGTACGTGTAGAATGTCTGTGTAATGTGTCCTCGATTGACACAGTCCTTTTGTTGATTAACACTATTTTTCAATTTATGCAAATAACACTAAGATTTTAGATGTAAAAACTTAAAAAGTTGTTTAATTCAATTTATTAAATTAACTAGTTTTTTAGCCTTGAACTCACCGATACAAAAATCTGTCTTCAATCAAATTTCAAGCATAAATTTAAAATATTGAAATTCAAAATATATGAATGAACTTCAAACATTATTACAATTAAACAGCATTGTCTTTAAAACAAAGGTTGTTTAATACTTTAAACCGGCTAATGTTTGTGGGACACCCCTGCAAGGACATTACAAAGGGTGACAAGTTCACAGTTTAAATAATATCCTTAAAACATCTGATAAGTTCGGTGCGCCACAAAGAGAGTCTCGCCCATACATAAATAACACAAAATATTATACATGTATCTGTAGTGAAAGATCTTTATTTATTAAGATGTAAGCTGTGATACAACCAATTTATGAAGTCGGGCTCTCTGCCCATTACGAAGATAATGACATGAGATAGAAGTAGTCCTTTTTTTAAATGATAGTGTTACAACCCTATTTCGGGCAGGGTTACCAAAAATTTTGATTGGTGATTGTGGATTTTTGTGATGCCGTGTGAAAAATTGAGTTGCATGGTTTTGTTTGTATGGCTGGGATATTTAAATGTTTGAAATTATTTATCGTAAAACGTCTATGAACCACAAAATTATAACACAGAGTCCTCGTATTCTATTAAAGTAATGCATTTTTTCTTGCCATCAATATTATTTTGTTCTCAATTTCTTATATTGTGTTTTTTGCTGTTTTGAAACTAAACAAGAAGATTCACTTCCATATTTTTTTAAATTATAGCAACATTAGAATATTTATTAACATTTTCATCTCATGTTAACAGATATCAGATATATAAAGTAAACAGTAAACATACACTTTGTATAAAACCACATTAATTACCCGTTCACAATGGTTTAGTGAAAAAATAATCACAAGAAACTTTTACTGTAGAAATTCTCTCGGTTCCTTATTTTCGACAAGAATGTGTCGGAACAAATATTATAATTTCAAAGGGAACAAGTGGAAACTATCAGGGTTTTATCTAAACTGCGTTTGTCACAAGCGACTCGCCGTATCTCTCGCTAACGAGTGACTAAATGGCGATTTATTGTAGGAAACACACTTGTACCGGTGACCAATTTGCTGAACTGAACTGTTTGATGGCAAATTTTTGCAGTAGGTACCTACCTAGATAGCAGAAAATTCTTTAAATAAAGAATTGTGGACATTATTTAAATTATTTTAAACACGAACTTCCGTTAAGATTTATTTAATAACAAGAAAAAATATAAATAATATTTATTGTAATAATAATGAAACTACTTTTCACGAATTTTATCGCGTTGTATTGACATTATTTAATTCCCGACCGACGTGACGTTTCGAATTAAATAATGTCAATACAATGCGATAAAATCCATAAAAAGTAATTTTATCAAAATGTTTAATATTCGCGAAGTGTCAGAAATAAGAATATTTATTATTTTTAGGTAAAACAAACACATTATAAGAGTAATTATTCACTCGTCAAGGAACTACGAAAATCCCCATTTATTTGTTTTGAAAACAGTTTGCAAACAGGTTGAAAGTGTAAGTAAATATATTAAAAAAACTTTCATATGAATAGTAAGATTTATTCCTGTATGTCCCACTGTCCTTTAAAACCGCGTATGTTCCCATTTTAAACTTGTTTTTAAACTTTATACGTAATGTTCTACGGGAGATAAAATTGTTTTAGTTCCCACAAACAGCTTGTCAATCATTGTTAAATATAACCTTTTATTGATTATCAATATAAAATATAATGACCATGCGAAAAATTGTAATGCCAATATCCTCGGTCAAGCATGAAAATAGTAATAATGATATCCCAACATCGCATCTAAGAAAAAAATCAAACACTTCAGTCACGAGGCGTTGCAAAAAAAGGAGTTTTATAGCAAAAAGTTTTATAATAGCAAGAATATTTTTTTAAAACGTTTTGTATTTTTAAGTTAATAAAATCGAATGCTTATAAAAGATGATGAATGATGATCGATGCAGGCAAAGCCACAGTGCGGTCGCTAGCTCAATACAAACATGTTAATTTAAATTACTCGATCGATTCTTTGTAGACATTTTTATTGGATTGCAATAATTTTATGAATGACTTTACAAAAATAAAATTTATTTAAGGCTGAGCTTGAGTCTCAGTGTGAATTGTTTTTTTCCTCCTTATTGGCCCTTTCATATTGGTTTTTCATTTTATATTTTGTAAAACTTACGGAAATCGCTCAACCGCTACGCCAAGCGTGTCATCGCTAAACATACATAAGTATACGCATGGTGTATAATTATGTCTAATTTGATTATACTTAAATACTTACATAGACTGACAGAACCAGTTTTTTTTTTCGGTTTAAGATTCTTTATTTTCTCATAAGAATAAAATATTCACTTACATAAGAAACATACATTGCAGATTTTTTTAAGTATAATCATACAATTATGAATTCCGCGCTGCACTAGAAATAAACTTCCGATCTGTAGCATTGTCTTGCTCTTGTCAACGAAAACAACCATTTAACTATTATAATAGGTATGATGAAAGTTTTGCTGGAAATGCTCAAATATTTTGCCCTCTCTATTTCAAACAAACGTCATATCAACCAGCCATTCAAATAAAAACAATAAAAATCCAAGCAACCGTGAAAGGGACAGTGTCGCCACATGTGTGGGGCCGTATTAATACTGATTTGACAGCCCTGACGGGGACTGTCAACTTGTTTAATAATAATTGGACGTGAGTGACAGCCCTAAGTTGATTGATACTACTGACTCCTGCCCCTTGATTTGTTCATTCACTTTTGATTTTATTAAATTCTGGGGCAATTTTTTCTTTTTATATTGTACTTTGTTTATAATGGGCATGACGAGGTGGTTTTATCGATTTCCAAAGGATTTTTCGAGACAAATCGTAGCTTATGTCCTTGGTTCGATCTATCTCAATACCAAAATTCATCAAAATCAATTAAGCGGTTGAGGCGTGGAAAGATAACAGACTGACTTTCCCATATTAAATTAGTGTAAATAAAATATTATGTATATAGGCATTCATTTTAATAACTATATTTTTATAAGAAAAATAATATTAATCCCAAGAAATAACAGAATAAAAATTTTCAATAAATTACATAAATATGTAACGTAAAAAACAACATTTTTATTAGGTAGTCTTACTTAGATTCTCAAAAATTAACATAATTACTAACATTATCAAATAAATTAGCTACCTCATAGCTAAAATGTGATAGAAGTCTAGATAGAACATTAAAATAAAACAATATTTTACAGATTTTACGGCCTTATATTAATACTAGCTTCCGCTCCCACCTTCGCCCGCGTGGACTTCGGTCTGTCTCTCAAAATAAATATTTTATCCCGTTTAGCAACATTTTCATCAATGCTCCGCTCCTTAGCGATGTTATCTCTATTATAAAATTGTAAAAAAGCAGGGTCTTTATATTGAAGATAGAAAAAAAATAACACGTGGGTTAGGGTATAAAACGGGTGCAAACCCAAAAATTGTTTTTTAAATTCTTGTCTGTTTGTCAGTTTGTTACGGGTTGGCGAAAAAACTACTGAATAGATTTTAATTTTGTTATCACTGATAGACATTATATGCTCCTACTTAAAAATTGGTATACTTCTTATCTCAAATATTTAAACGGATCCTGAGATATAGCTTGACCTCTGCGATGTATAGATACCCATACGAAGAAGAGATCATCACTGTTGGTTTTTGGGCTCCAGATGAGCGCAGCCGCGGGCAATAGCTACTATAAGTATATAAGTAATATAAGTCTATAACTTTCGTCGAGAAATGGACTACCCAACACAAAAAGATTCGCGTTAAACCAAATTTAGTAACTATATTAAATATAGTATAGATTATATAGAAAGTATATATTATTGAATTCCAGACGATTCAGAGATTGATTCAAATACCAGGTAGAAATTTTAATGGTGTTGTTTTGTTCAAAGATGTTGAATATTGTATAAACCCTACCTTTTACAATAAACCAGAGGAGTTGATAAGACAACGTTACGTCTCAATCCAACGAGGTAGTGGTTAGTCACATACAGCTGTATTCCGCGGCGTCACCCGCAACATAAAGTGACATTATGTTCCCACTCGATTAACAATAATTAGCCTTTTTGCATTTTTCATGCTAAGATTATTAAGTTCAAAGAAAAATTCCATTGCGGGCAGGATTCGAACCTGCGTTCTTCTGGTTAGATACATGAAACGTGATGACCACTAAGCCACCGCAACTCCCGCCCACCAGGTCGAAATGTCATTAACGTTACCTTTAAGACGTAAATTCAGAATGTGAAGACAAATATAAATACGTTATTCAGTGACAATGTGGCATTCTATTATCGAAGGTTTTTTAAATCGGTTCAGTAGTTTTTGAGTTTCTTCATTACAAACAGAAATACAAACGTTTTCTCTGTATAATATTATAATATTGTTGGAATAACGGTAGTACAGTACGTTGAGGGACCATGCGTCTTATTCGCTGACGACATCTCTCTACTAGTTTCATGCAAAATCGATTTAAATTTAAACGACAACTTAAATTCTATACTCACCAACACAGTTGATTGGATGAATGACCATAACCTTGAAATAAATTTCTCAAAAACAAAAATAATATCCTTCCACCCCCGACAAAAAATACCCCTAAATATAAACTTTATTTTCAAAGGTATAAAATTAGAAGTAGTGAACGAATTTAACTTATTGGGACTGACAATAGACACTCATATTAATTGGAAACCACACATAAAGAAGTTGAGAGCAAAAATATCAAGTTTTTCATATGCCCTATACGAAATAAAAAAAACCACAGACCAACAAACAGCACTTATTACCTATTACGCATACGCCTACTCTTGGATCAGTTATGGTGTAATACTATGGGGAAATAGTACAGACGCATCTACTCTCTTTATCCTACAAAAAAAATTAATTCGTATTTTGGTCAATATTAAGGAAACTGACTCTTGTAAACCGCATTTCCAGAACCTAAAAATTTTAACCCTACCGTGCATTTATATTCTAGAACTATGTAAATTTGTCCGTAAATACCCTGAATTCTATAACAAACGCGAACACATACAAACCAAAATTATACTTAGACATAAAAACAGGTTAAACCTACCAACATCTCGACTAGAAATGCACTCATCAGGCCCACTGGTCATGTCTATAAAAATATACAACAAACTACCAAACAACATTAAAAATGAAAATAGGTTTAATATCTTTGTCAATAAATTAAAACACTTCCTAATAAGAAAAACCTACTACAGTATAAAAGAATACCTTGACGATAAACTACAATAACCCATTAAAATAAATATGATATAATATTGCTAACAATACAGACATAACTAAATTTAATTAAAAATAAATACTTTAATATTATTCATTATATATTAAATAAATATTCTAACAAATCAAATTAAACAAACACCAAATAAAATAAAATAAATATAAACATACTTACTACTTATATTGAGAAATAAAACAAAAAAAAAATAAGTACCATTAACACCAAAAATTAAAAACAAAATAAAACAGAATTTAGCTATAATGGGAAAAACACTTATATAAATTCTCACTAATTGCATTAATTAGATTATGAATGAGACATAATAAAAAATATGTATGTACCTACTCAATAGAGGTGGTTCGAAAATAAATGTATCCTACTCATTGTGATAAATAAAAAATAAAGAGTGCAATAAAATATTATAGTTAAAATTGTAAATAATACGTAAATATAATAAATAAAATGTATAATAATACAGATTATTGACTTCAACTTGTAAAATATAATAAATAGACACGTCTCCCTCTCTCCTACTAAGCTGTGCTGTGCCCAACAGGGTCCATAATTGATTCCTAGATTTAAGCCTACCATCTGTTTTATATATTTTTGTACATTATGGAACGCAATAAATGAATATGAATATGAATATGAATACATAATACATACTCGTCGTAAACAGTTTTACGATGGCTGCGTTTGCGTCTATAATATGAAATATAATATATTAAGCAGTCACCATTTTGTAGCGTACCTAATAGTTTCTGACATTTACGTGAACATTGAAATAACAAATAACTACTTACCTCTTTATCCTAGTGGCTCTAAGTACGGTTTCTATGGTAGAGGTCCTGGTGTGTTATTGGGTTTTTCTATGAAATTCCTAGCTGTGCGTGTTTGAAATTTGTGCCCGGTTAATTGCAATAGGCTCGCCCCCTATTACATCGGACCTAAAACATACCGCCGAACTGTAGGTGTACATTAGTACGCCTCTGCCTAACCCTCCAGGGAATACAGGCGTGATGGTATGTTATGTATGTACATAAAATTTTCAAATTGAATTTGTAATTCATCTGTGAGCGGTAGCGGTAGCAACACTATGAAGTGGTTCAATAAATAATATTTTATATACCTGTTAATTTATTACTTTTACTGAGAACGCACGGTTAAAACTTGTTATGAAGTAAAAGTAGGATAAACGGGCGCTGGTTCGATTTCAGATTAATGTTTTTTTTTGTATTTGACATTTTTTTAATAAGCTAACTAGCATTGTGGTTCGCAAATTCCTAATATTCTTGTTAACCCATCGTGCTAAGCTTACCATTAGGTAAGCTTACCTTACCATTAGGTAAGCTTAGTACTATGGGTTAACAAGATTTCGAAATGGCGGGTGGGACTCGCGGTGGCTTAGAGGTCATAGCGTCTGGTGTACCTAACCAGAAGACGCAGGTTCGAATCTTGCCCGTAAGCCGAATTTTTCCTTCACTAAAATAACTTTATAATCTCAGCATGGAAAATACTAAAAAAAAATACAACCGATTACTTATTATGGCTATGTTATAGTACTAGGGAAAGAGAAGACAAGTCTGACATACTCTTCCGCCTTACCAGGTGACAGACGATCTTGAGAAGGAAAAGAAAGAAAACTTTTACAGTGGGAGAGCCATGCTTCGCCGAGTGAGTTTTAAAAGGCGGGCAACGCACTTGTGACTCCTCTGGTGTTGCGGGTGCCCATGGGCGGCGGTAATCGCTTACTATGAGGTATCGGGATTCGTGTGCTCGTTCCCCCCCCCCCCCTATCGCATAAAAAAACACTTTATTAAAAAACAAAATAAAAAGACAAGTAACCTCTCCATGGTTTCCTTCACCGTTGATGCGAGAGATTAATTTATTAATATGTACGCACATTTAGTCAGAGGTGCGTGCCTTGTATGATTAAATTAAATTAACTTTTAAAGGCAATAAATGGGAAGGCAATGGAAACCGTAATATTATGTCTCAATTTACAAACGAGAGGCAATCGTAAAACTTTTACGATTTGATTGCCGACGAATGATTGTATGATAAACTTTCATACACACATAATGTTTATATTTCGTAAAAGATAACATTAACATCACTAGAACAAAGAGTCTCAATCTTTTTAGTGTTATATTGCTTAAATAAATGTTAAAATATTGGGACCCCACGCAGTAAAATAAGTCATTTGTCCTCAAAGTTTTACATTAAAACAGCATCTGAATCAACCGTTTTTCGGTGTGAATTGTTTTTTTTTAACTCTACAAGCGTGTTTACACCCTTACTTATTAAACACACTAGTCACGAAACGGATCCCCAGATTGAGAAGCAATGCACTAGATAGGTATCTTTTTTCAGCAGAATAACTAGATTATAGGCATATGAGTGCATCCAATTGATATCATCAAATTCAATAAATATTACAACTTTATGTTTTAGTGCAGTTAAGTAATGGTTGTCATTGCACTAAATAAAAAATAACTATTTTATTTTATTGCCTCATTTCGCAAACGGCCCATTGGTTAGTAGTCCTAACCGCGACTACTACTTTAGATGTTCTGGGTTGGATATCCAAGTCGAGTAGTGTTATTGGTGCTAATTCTGTAGTGGCAAACTAAACTAAACTAAACTAAAATCGTCATTGCTATTCAGATAATACGCGACTAAACTAAAATTTGGTTTGACAGGACTAATTTTATTTTAGTTACTCAATTTAGTCTAAATTGTCATTTTGGTATTCTGTTGTACATGTTTTACGTCAAATTACTACTTAAATTGGAAACGTCAAACTAATTTTAGTCGTCATAGAAATAGGTGTCTACTAAACTAAATTTTATAGTCGTAGGCGGACATTTGTAACAGTTTGTAAAATGATCAAGTTAATTTGTTCTCAGTAAACATTTTTTCGTGATTATAATGGCAGAACATGTAATTGTGACTCTTCCGAATTCATTAGAGAGGTAAAATACTGAAGGCAAATAAAATAATTCTTAAGTACCTAAACGCGAAAAGTTATTTTTCAGAAACTATCAAGATTAATATATGACTTAGGGATAGCCGATCTAATAAAAGCTCTCTTTGCTTTTTATTGGCTCTTTTCGTAGCACTGTTTGCAGACGCCATTTTTATACATAAAAAACGGAGTTGATAATATTTTACTTGATTGATAATAATTTAAATTATTATCAATAAAGTAAATTATTATGTAGGTACCTATTCTGTTTTTTTTTTAATAAGGCGCAACACTGCTTGTGTATTTGCCAAGGTTAAGGCTGATCGTTTACCTGAGCCCGCCAAATTCAAATTACAATTGGTTTTTCGCAATTTGTAGATTCTAGATTGATAGCTGTACTCATTGTGCCTATAGCTATACAATATTCACAACTCAGTTGTGAAATTGTATAGCTAATCAGCTCAGATCTACAAATTGCGAAAAACCAATTGTTATTTGAATTTGGTGGGCTCAGGTAAACAATCAGCCTTAAGTATTTGGAGTTATCAAATAATACTAGTTCCCATCGTGGGATTATATTATGGCACAATACTTTATGCTATAATATTTTCACAAAAATTATTTTCCATTAAAATTTTTCATTTAAAATTTTCATTCGTTCATTACGATCTTTCATATCAAGTTCTTAGATAGGACCGTCTGATCGTGCCGAAGCCACATAAAAGTAAATTATAATACTTAATACTGGCAACACCAAATTAAGTTTTTACTGGCAACATCATATCATAGTCAAGTAAAATAAGGCTATAGGGACATGTATCCAGGGCCGTTAAATAAATTAATAAAAAAAAAGTCAATTAAAATAAGTCGTGTCAAATTCGATTTTGGTCGGGCTTTTAAATTTAGTTCGCCGTAACAACAGAATACGTTTTAGACTAAACTAAACCAAAATTGGTAAAAATTTATTTTGGTTTAGTTTGGTCAGTTGAACAACAGAATTAGCACCATTGACTTATTTAGGTTTACATTATTAAAGTTTAGCCTAACTCTTTGAGGAATACAGACGTGGTCATAAATGTTATGTTTTAGCTTAATCTTGGACGTATATGGAATTTGCTCACAGTACTTATTGTCAAAACAAATATGAATGAAGTTGTACATAAAAAATATCCTTGTAAAAATATTATGATATAACAATTTGACATGATGACCTAGAAATTTCTGAGTACGATATCAGTCAGTTTGACCCTGAGATTATCTTAATTATTTAATTAACAGACGGTTCATTGTATCATTAATTAAGGAAATGTTGATAATAGTTAAATATTTTCGTCTACCTTGACCGCAAAGGTCATTAAATATCTCCTCTAAGTAACTTGTGTAATGTTGGATATTTTGAGAACCAATGGGATGTTTATATTACGTGGTTTTAACTAACTAATGGTCAATTAGTAGACATAATAGAAACCACTGTCTTATTTAGTCCAGTTGTTTAAGTAGTACGCCTCATTAGCCAAGTGGTCCTAAGCGCGACTGCTACGCTAGAGGTCCTGGGTTCGATTCCCAGGTCGAGCAAAGTGTTATTGGGTTTTTCTATGAAATTCCCAGTAGCAGCTCGGAGTTAGGAAATTGTGCCCGGTTAATGGCAATAGGCTCGCCCCCTATTACATGGGACCTAAACATACAGGCGAACTGTGGGTGTACATTAGTAGTACGCCTCTGCCTAACCCTTCGGGGAATACAGGCGTGATGGTATGTTTAAGTAGTACTGTTAGGCTTAGAGCTCCCGAGTTCCATTCCCAGGTCGAGCAGTGTTATTGGCTTTTTCTATGAATTTCTCAGAATCAGCTTGGAGCTTAGATTTGTGCACGCATACCTAATGGCAATAAGCTTGCTGTATGCTGAAGGTGTAGGTACATTAGTGCAGCCTAACCCTTTGGGGAATGCTTCTTCTGTGCTGTCCCCTACGTACAGTCAATGAAAGTATTAGGTATAACGACATCTGGGTTTTGTTTAGCAAAAAATGTGTATCTTTTTGTATATTTCATGACAAAAGAAAGATTATTTTAGTGAAGGAAAAATTCGACTCGCAGGCAGGATTCGAACCTGCGTCTTCTGGCTGGGTACGCCAGACGCTCTGACCTCTAAGCCAACGCGAGTCCCACCTGCCATGTCGAAATTTGCCTTCACATTCTGAACTTACGTCTTAAAGTCGAATTTTTCCTTCACTAAAATAACTTTAAAATCTTAGCATGAAAAATGCAGAAAAATCACAAAAAGATAGTTAATAGGTATGGTAGCATCGTACGACATAGAACTAACCGTAAGGTAAGTCATGTCAGTTGAGAGGCAAAGTAACTTGCCTTTCAATAGATGTTACTGACGTCACCTTTAAGACGTAAGTTCAGAATGTGAAGGCAAATTTCGACATGGCAGGTGGGACTCGCGTTGGCTTAGAGGTCAGAGCGTCTGGCGTACCCAGCCAGAAGACGCAGGTTCGAATCCTGCCTGCGAGTCGAATTTTTCCTTCACTAAAATAACTTTAACATCTTAGCATGAAAAATGCAGAAAAATCACAAAAAAAAAGAAAGATTATTAAGTTATAAAAATTATGTATTTATAATAATAATCTAAAATATCTAAAAGACTGGGCGCGAATATGCTTCAAAGTATTCCTAGGCATCACAGTGACCATGTATCCTTTTAGTCTTTTAGATATTTTTTATGTAAATGGTATATAAATACTACCTCGTAAAGTAGGTTTTAACAAAAAAAAAAATATTTTTAAATTAGTGCCTGTTTAATTTTTCTTTATTTATCACCAAGATAAAAACGAATTGAAATAGCCTAACTCCTTAATTGGTTTCGTCACGGTTATATTCTAGAGAATCCACTTTTTTAATACCATTAACATCGTTTAGTATCTTAGCTCGAAACATTTTTTGCTATAGGTAATGCAATTCGTTTCATTTAGAGATACAACGAACTTATCTTTTTTTATATTAAAACAACAGTTAGCAGGAAGTTTCTATTATAGAAAATAGCAATGGCACCTAGATACAAGAAATCTGAGCTAGAGTTAGGCAAATCCGAAGTTACTAGATACTCTGAAATTGTCAAGAGCGAATTCTGTTTCATAGTCGGGTTCTGTATACGGGCACAGCAGCGAATCGCACGATCACTGCGCCAATCGACCAAACTGACCTACCCTACCTGTCAATATTATCCCTATAAGTAAGTAATCATGATTTCAGCCGATAGAGCTCCACTGCTGAATATGTCGAAATCATGCAACGACTCACAGCGAGCCCAAATCTACTTTTTTATTGTATTTAAATCTTCATACAATGGCTACAGAATTGTATGTTTTTTTTTTTCATTTTTCTCTACGAAATTTGTCGCCTGTCGAAATTAGACCCTGGCCGTCTGACGCTACGTTTTCCGGTACGTGATCTCCATTCGAGAACCTTTTTGCTCCAGCAGCTATCAATTCTACCAGCTATGTCCCGCGCCCTTCCTTTGAGCTACGGTCGTCAACTTAGGTCCTATTTCTTTATTAATATATAAAAAAAAAAGTTTAAGTATTGCAGAAACTTGTACAACTTTTACAGTGAATGTTACATAGAGACCTCCTTTTAAGTAAAATATATACCTGTGCTAGGAGGCCAAATATAAGGGATGCCATTAAATTATGAACATCAAAATTTTACAATCACAGCGTTACAAGCTTTGTGCTCATTAGTTGAAGGCAATCACAGTTCTTCTACGGATCTCCTCATTTCGGATTCAGTCGCGTACCAATCCAATCTCCCATCAATGTAGAATAGAATAGAATAGAATATCCTTTATTGTACACCAAAAACTAATGTCAAGTATAAGTTATCAATCTATACTAATCTATAAAGCTAAAGAGTTTGTTTGTTTGTTTGCTTGAACGCGCTAATCTCAGGAACTACTGGTTCGATTTGAAAAATTCTTTCAGTGTTAGATAGCCCATTTATTGAGGAAGGCTATAGGCTATATATCATCACGCTACGCGGACGAAGTCGCGGGCAGAAACTAGTCATAGAATATGGTACAATGGCGGTTTTATCGCTAAAAGCGATCTCTAACAGACAACCTTTGGATGGACTCAAGAGAAGAAAGGCGAAAAAATATAGCATCCACAAATTTACTCTAATGAACCCCAACGCCGCTGGTCTTGATTTTCCCAAGAAATCTCGATTAGTTCCGACTGTCATGGTTCTGTAATGTTGTCAAGCGATACAAAGTCGATCAAATTTTAGTTTTGCTCCAAATATGACAGGTCAGGCAGGCCACGGGAATGGCGGGTGATTGTCAATGCTAGTAATTTTATACAGATATTTTTTTGACACAGATTTTGTGGAAAGTTTTAACGAATGGCAAATATGAATAACTTATTTAAATTATTGGTTTTCGAGAGGAAAATATCTTTTTTCATAAAATTAATGTTATCTATAAATCCGAAAGTAGGCAACTCTTATCTGTTTGTTTGTTACGTTTCACGCCTGAACAGCTGAATTTGAAGCTGAAAAATAAATAAATATCAATCCTCGAACTCAGCATTAAAAGTCATCTATCTATATATACTAATATATAAAGCTGAAGATTTTGTTTGTTTGCTTGAACGCGCTAAGCTCGGGAACTACTGGTCCGATTTGAAAAATTCTTTCAGTGTTAGATAGCCAATTTATTGAGAAAAGTTATAGGCTATATAATTGCCATCACGCTTATGCGGACGAAGTCGCGAGCAGAAGCTAGTAACTTATAAACTCTACCTATGACTACTGATAATAACCTATTGCCATTAACCGGGCACAGATCCCAAACTCTGATCTGCTACTGAGAATTCTATAGAAAAACACTTTGCTCGACCTAAGAATCGAACCAATGACCTCTGGCGTAGCAGTCGCAGTTAATATAAATGTATAATGAGCATCATATAATAAGTAGTAGGCCTATGTAGATATTGTACCAAACTACCTAGTGCGTCGCGCACCTTATTATCTTTTGTGTCGTCGTAAACAAAGTTAGGTACAGGCGAAGCCGCGGGCAACGGTATGTTCGATATAATAGAACATAAATTCAGTCAAGTAACGACCTACTCTGATGCTAAAGTCCTAAATATGCGTACCTGTGAAGGTTATAGCGAAATTCTTATCAAAACTAATAACTAAGATGTTGATAATATAGAAAATATGTTCACTGACTGCTGTTTTGTTACATTAAAGTGAACTATGCAACTTAAAAAGCAAGTGTTTATCAATACATTTATATATCTAAAATTTTTAAGCTTTATCTTAGAAAAAAAACTTCATATCGATAATTACTCATCATCATCATTATCAAAGCCAAGGGGCTCGTGGCTAAGAAATAACTAAGCTGATCAACTGATCTGCAAGGTTAAGCTGCGGTCAGTGTGTGGATGGGAGACAATTTTTAACATATCGAAACCCCTCGTCGGGACCGTCGGTCCCGGTAGTCATACGAACATCTATGACAATTGTAGCGGTAGTCAGAAACCCAAAAAAGCCTGACAACCAGTCTACACTCCGAATATCGGTATTGCCCAGAACTGGGTTGCGAAGGTCTGATGGCCTCAGCCTCAGCCGCATCTGGGTAGAATGGAAGCCGACCCCATATACCCCTATATTTGGGAAAAGACTTTGAGAATGAGCATCATAATCAAAGCCAAAGGCCTCAGAATCGATGGTGCTAAAAAGATTTAACGACATTGTTGAGAAAAACACACAATTTTAAATGTCTTTATTGCTGCAATAGTTGGATCACGGCTTAGATAAGCATCAGTGTAGATAGAAGATGCGAATTGTAAATAGATCGAATTACGTAGATGTAGAAATATGTGAATGCAAAAAAGTGCTTTAAATAGGATGTCAACGACCAAGCATGTAGGAATAGATATTTTTTTCATAGATAAATATACCATCACGCCTGTATACCTCGAAGTGTTAGACAGACGTGTACTAATGTACACCCACTGTTCTTTGATATATTTAGATCCAAAGTTCCTAATAAGGAATAAGCCTATTACCAATAACCACAAGTCAAGCCAAGCCAAGCCAAGAGAATTTTTTTTTCTGTTTCGTTATTCCAGTCGCAAATGCGGCTAGTGAATGTAAGTTCCTGGGTTTGACTCCTAGGGCAAAGCGTTATTGAGCTTTTCTATGAACCTCTTAGATAGTTTGCATTTATGCCCGTTTTGCATTAAAAACAAACTGACTGACTGACTTCTGCCTTATCTCATTCTTCGGGTGCCTATTAAGGTGTGATGGTTTTTCTTATTCAACCACCTACCTTGCTAATAAATTACCTATATAATGAAACAACTATCCAACTAGTGCAGATAAGAAACTGATTTCGGATGAATCTATTAACATTTGCAAAATAAGATGACGACATCTATGTAAGACATAAAAAATATGAATATTTTATTCATGCTAAGAATAGCAATGCTTATCATCATTGCCTCAGTCCTTGAATTATTCAGTAGAAAAAGTATTTTGAGCGGATAAACATAGGCCCACTTAGGCGAGCCCTCTTTTTTGGAATCTAAATATACAGCCAACAGTACACCTCTGCCTGACCCTTCGGTCAATACAGGCGTGATTCTATATTTTAACTGTGAAGGTTTACAAACTGCTAATAACATGAAGTCAGATTTGTTTATTCTAATGAGTTCATTATCGATCAATTTAACGAATTCCCTATTTTTACTTATTAGACCGAGGAGTACTAATGTACACACAGTTCGCTGGTATGTTTAAGTCCAATGTATTATTACCCAGATTTCGAGCTGCTACTGAGAATTTCATAGAAAACCCCAATAATACTCCTCGAACTGTGATTCAAACCTAGAACCTCAAGTGTAGGAGTCGCGCTTGGGATCACCACAATATTGAGGCAAAAACGCGTACCTACCATACCTACCTACCTTTTATCAGAAAAATCTTTCCCAAAACTAGCAAATGGCTTCAACACACTGTTAAAACTGCCAAAAAATACAACGACAAGACGCATGACACCTGTCTGCCTAATTTCGGACCCTTTACAGCTTCCATGGTCACCATGGAAGCTGTAAAGGGTCCGAAATTATTATAATTATTGTATTATACTAATATAATGCGATATAATCCGTAAAGTTGTTTTATTTATTATGTGACTTAATCTAAAAGATAGCAATTCTACTTTATTCATCACAGGATAATACATTATTGATGCACTAGCTAGCAGATGAGTAAATAATACCAAATAAATATATATAATAATATATACCAAAAAAAAAAATTAAATTGACAAAATCCTGATGAATGAGTTCTAACAGCAACAGATTTAGAGCTAGGTATTAAATCTAAGATAATAGCTATCAATTATATTAATGGTCCAGGTGTTTGAAACAACAAAATTGTTGGTGTGTGTAATTTATCATGCGTTTATCATTAATTAAATAGTAATAAATAAAATACTGTCACAAACACTGCATTTTAGATGGAAAAATGTTTTTATTATATACTTGAAACTTGAAATGTCACTTTAAATAAAATGAGGACGTTAAAAGCGCCATGATAGATTATTTTTCATATGATTACTTCTCAGATTATATATCTCTACTATTATAAAATCTTAAAAAGCTGTGTCTGTACATTGAATATATTTAAAAAAATCAAGTGGGTTAGGTTTAAATCCGCGGATGAATGCTACAGCGCTCCGTAGGCCCGGCACCAAAGTGGTGACGCGAAACGCCGAAGTTTGTTTTAGTCGGTAGATCGCTCTTTTCAGAGCGGAGTCTGAAACGCCCCACCGCTCTCCCCGGAGTGGTGGATAGTGCATAAAGCATTTCCAACCCCGACAACAAAAGAATAAAAAGGTTGGTAAATAAACAGCTAAGAACAACAAAATTGTAATTTCTTAAATTGTAAATCTTGTCTGTTTGTCAGTTTGTTACGGGTTGGCGTAAAAACTACTGAATAGATTTTAATTTTGTTATCACTGTTTGAAAGTATATGCTCCAACTTAAAACTGGTGAACTTCTTATTTCAATTAATTGAACAGATCCTGAGATACAGCTTGACCTGACTGATGAATACAGATGCATACAAAGAAGAGATCATCACTGTATTATTTTTGGCATCCATTTCCCATCCTAATAAAGCTTCATGTGAGCGAAGCCGCGGGCAGAAGCTAGTATAAATATAGATTCGGGTTTATCTTTTATGATCGAAGCGGCGCTAGCCTAATGGCTAAGTCGTCGGACTTGCGATCATGTGGTTGCCGGTTCGAAACCCACCCATTACACTACCGACGTGAACACACTCGTAACACAAGCATTTTAGCTTAGCACGAGGGGTTAACAAGAATACTAGTGATGTGCGACCCACATTGCTAGTCTTTTTAAAAAAAATAATTAAGAACGTTATTGGATAATATGTTCACCCTATCAAGGGAATTAAACATACTGGTGATCTGTCAGTACCTACTTATACACCTCTGCCTAACCCTGTGGGATATACAGACAACAGATAAAAGGTTTACTCCTGTACCCCGGTGCTTTTACAAACACAAATTTTGTCTTATGTATTATAAGTATGTATTTACAAAAAAAAGTATGTAAGTATTATATCCATTGTCTAGTACCCATAGCACAAGCTCTGCTTAGTTTGGGACTAGATGGTGCTGTGTAAAATGTCCTAGGCTATCAATCTCTAGTCTAAATAAAAAATCTCAAGCAGGATTCAAACCTGCGTCCTTCCGGTATGTCAGTACATATTCCGGTTAGTTCCAGATTGATACCTCCCTTAGATCTAATTTTTCTTTCACTACCTAATGTAACTTATATCTTTAAAAGATGAAAGATTCGGAAAAAGAAAAAAGATCGTTATTGTCAAATATGACAAAAATAACAGAACTATCGTTGTTTATTCGTTTAGTCAGCCAGCTCTTATTTAACATAATTGATAAACTCATCTACGATGCATAAAATAATTCACCAATATCCATTATCCAATAATTAATATCCATTCATAAAAATATTAACAAATTACTTTTGATAGTAATAAATATATTAGCCAGAAATATCAAAAACTTTAGTGTTGGGACATTAAAGATTCTATATTCACCAATATCGATAAACCGATGCCTACGCTTGCTTGCAAAATATTATATGATGCATAAATACGGCTAATTGTGAGTCATTTGGCGTTCACGATTATAAACGACATTTTGTCTCGGCCTCGTATTAAAATAGATCTAACGGCGCTATTCTTATCAAACTGACGCTGTATAACTGTCCTAGACATCTACTAATCGCACTGTCATGTAATAAACGCTTGGATTAGAGTTGGGAATTATTAAACATTGCTTATTCACGTAACAAATATAGTATCTGATTGTTTTTCACTATACAAGGATTCAATAATTGACTGCAAAGAAGAAAACTTATAAACATACTTTTATGTTTGCTAAATAAATAAGTCATCTCTATACACTGCTTCCATGATTGCGGCTTAAATAAAAAGAATAAACTTACAACGCATATTTAACTGCTCATATTATCCATAAAAGCGCAAGAATCTCCTGACTTAGATATACCTAACAATCACAAGAAAGTCAATTGTTAGTTACCCATCCGCATAACGAAATCTTTTACAAACATGAGCTGTTCCGCTTTTATCGATATTTACGTAGACTCACGTCACTAAAGGGGTGTAATACGTGCGCGAGAGCACGTCGCATTGCTAGTGACGTCATGAGCGAAGCCGCGCGAAAATCGCCGAACAAGGCCGAACATCGACCTCGGAACCTAGAAACTGACAAAATCGTGACTGTCACGTGCTACACCTTGTGATCTATGGTGGGCGGATTTGTGATTCATAGAGTACGAGTAGCCGATAATGTAATACTAATCGTGTTGTTAATGCTATAAATGCTTTTGCTAGGAAGTATTACTACCTAGAAATAGACACCGATATGAATAGAGGTCATTTCTTAAAGTACGATTTGACGTGTGTATGCGATAATGTGGATTGAAATTGAATAATCACTAGATAATACTTATACTCTATTATGAATTGCTAGTGATCTTTAAGCCGTTCTAATTAGGAATGCAGTGACTTTTTTTATAAACTCACAAACAATATTGAGACTGATTACATTTCTGAGATAAACTTTACATCCAGTAATCATTTTTTAAATATTAGTAGGTATGTGCTGAATAAAAATTGCTTTGTCACATTGATTGACCAAATCTAGCGTATTGTGATAACTATTTCGAATTGTGTAATTTACGAGAACAATTGAAACGGAACTATGAGGAATTTATAGTCAGTTTCAATTTGCGGGTCTATCTGTCAAGTCCAATGAACATAAATCAATTAATTGCAACCATTAGCGGTTTGATAAGGCCAATCTCGTAAAATCTGTCGCGACAATGTCAAAAGAATATTGTGCCAAATTTTATGATCAATCGTGTCTAGTTTATGCTAGCACCCAATCAATTCTTGAAAACAACTTACATAATTATGTGTGTGTTGGGTCTTCGAAGAATACTGGAAGTCAATAAAATAGGCAGATGGAGGTTTGCGAAGACAAAGCTTTTAAACCAGCATATTTATTCGTAGAGTACTTAATTAAAATTACATATACTGATTTCTGAAGCTTACGCCAATAATATACATATTAAAATAAAAAAACTTTACGTATTCTATCGCCTTATATTAGTATAAATCAAATCCTAAGACCTAAGACTGTAGTGTAGTCTAGTAGTCTGGCCGTGATCATGAAAGCTGTGAAGGGTCCGAAACGTCGGGATTTGATTTGTACTAATATAACGAGATAAAATCTGTAAAGTTGTTTTAATTCAATAAAATTATATATTTTGTACTGACGGTTTAAGTAAACTGTAATAAAATAAACGTTATAAAAGTTGTAAAACTTGTAAGTTTGTAAGACTGAGAGGTTCAACCAAATGAACCTCTTAGTCAAAATCTTTGTGTCTGTCTATTTTTAAAGCAATTGATTGCAAATAATCTTCAAATAGAACACGTTCCATGACAAAGTCACTTATATCTACTAAAATTGTACAATTTAAGTAAACCTCATATATAAGATGAACAATCTACCAGTTCAGTAACAGCAACTAACATAAAAAAAACTTAAGTTATCCAAATTAACCTTAACACGTGTCCCACCTTCGATGCCCGAAGTGTAAACCAGAAGCAATAATAACGAAACAATATATTAAACGGGAGTATTTACCATCAGTTTTCTATACCCCAAGCCTACTATTAAACCAACCACTTCCATCACTTTCCAACAACTAATTAAGGACCATAAACCTGCTACCGTCCATATTTTTCCCATTCCAAGACGCACATCATTTACGATCTCAAATGTCCCAACATCTAAAGATAGAGGACCCATAATCTCCGATCCCAATGACAAACTACTTAATAAAATATCTGACCAAATATTTTCAGTCATAATCTAATCGACGCTACGGTGGGCCTAAACCGGCCTCCATACACCTCAATGCTACCAACTTTCTCCGTAATTATTATTTATACCGGCTATGGTTTTATCTTACACTTTAGAATTTAATTACTTGACATGGCTGGATACTTTATTATCTATCTTTGTTAACCTGACATTCGGTTCATTAATGTTTCGGAGAATAGAGCAATGAAAACTATTGACGTATATGAGACAGTTTTGCAAAAACGTTGATAAAATCCATCACAATATATTAGTTCTTGTGACTATACAACTGTTGGGTTTCCCATGACGTAAAACAATATCGATTAATTTGATATGAGGAAACTACACTAATCTGCACTCCATGCTATTCTACTAAACGTTTAAGAAAACAGTCACAGTTCATTGTTCCTATCTTGCATCCAACCATCTTAACCTTATCACCAATACTTACTGTATACTAAAGATACTAGACAGAGTCCATCCGAGATTCGGATTATTTCTGCCGCTGAAGATACCAGAAAATGGAGTCCAGTGAAAATATAATTATATGCATACGACGCTTTACAATATTGTTTCTGGGTAGGGAAGCAATGGTTAGTCACGTAAAGCTTGAGATGGGCAGACGTGACTTACTCACATACAGTATTGCAGATGTAGGTAATAAGCAGATGTTATTTATCAAGCGAAAAAACATTACAAATGTCATATAAACTATCAAACACTCATAAAACCTCATTACTTCCGCGATGTCAACTCTCCAACTACCATCTAATTTAATCCTTCCTTAATAATCTCCCGCTTGACATTTCTACACAACTAATTCCGAAGCCGGACGGATATCTTGAGATAAATGCGGTAAAAATGAAACAGTTATCTTATGTCACAGTAACTGATAAAACTAAGGTGAAGAGGTGACTAGCTGATAAAAATTACCGTTATATTTACACTGGCTACTTAAGATGCCAAAGCAGATTAACTGGTAGAAATGAAATCTTGAATCGAGTTCGGCCGTTTGAATCTATTAATCTTGGTATAATTATAAGATTTAATATGTACCTAATAGATTTCTGAAGTGTTGGATTACGTTAAGCTGATTGATTTTACGTTTGCATACAATTAATTCATTCATATTGGCATTTTGAATGTAGTATAATAGCCAAGACAAAGATTTCAAGTTCGAATCCAAGGCGCACCTATGTCTTTTGGAAGTCATGGAAAAATATCACGTGCTTAAAATGGTGAAGGAAAACATCGTGAGGAAACCTGCATGGCTGAGAGATTTTCTCGACGGTGGCAGCGTGTGAATTCAAGCCAACTTGCATTAGGGTAACGTGATGGACTAAAGCCTATTCACTCTCATTCTAAGAAAATATCCTTCCGTAGGACGGTGTAATGGATTGATTATGCTACATTACTGGTAGTATTAGTAATGTGTAAATTTGTGTACAATAATTTTATTACCAGTCTACCAAACGTTAGTGGTCACCCATTATTACGATTGGAACTCAGTGTTAATTTTATCTTATTATGCATAGTATACTTATCTATTTGTACACTATCTAGCGACCACCTTGGACACTTCTGAAGTTAGACATAAAATTGCCACATCTATTTAGTTCCATTTAGTTACTAATTATGATTAGCAAATAATAACTATAACATAGGAATCAATTAGCAAGGTATCCCGATTTATCTACGTATTTACTGTAGAATATCTCGATATAAGTAACGTGACACACAAAATGATTTTGAGATCACAAATTAAAGTAGGTACAAAAAAATGGGGAACTGGGCGAAATAATCCCAATATGCGGACTGATCGCCCGCCTGGTACCTGCCGGCGTCCCCAAATTATAAATAGAAAATAGAATAGAATAGGTACAAAAAAAAACATATTTGAACCAGCTAAAGCATGAATCCAAACCGATCTATTAAAAACAGGTCTTTCAATTGCTACTTAACCCTACAATAAAGAAAACTCGTGCTCGCTATATCCGAGCGTTAATTAGATAAATAACAGTGATTGCTACGCACTTGACACGTCTGCACTCGTGTGTGGTCATCGCGTGACTGCCCGCTATTATGCGGTTGCGCAACTAGCGCCATCTTGTGGACGTGATCTATGATTAAGTTTTTTAGAATTAGCTGTGAAATTGTCTTTTATTGTTAGTTTCACGGTGAATCAATGAAATATGGTATAACTTTCACTTTGTTATTAAGATAGGTTATGAATATTTTTGAATTGATAATATAATTTCCCTTGAAGGTCCTCAATTACGTTTTATTGTATGTTGACACTTTGAATTTGTAGACTGCTTTTAAAATACAACACTTTGTAAATCGAAAATAATAGGTACAGTCCTCTTTAAAGCGAATTCATCACAGTCTCGTAGAAGCACCCCTTATACTAAATCAGCTCCAAACTACATTTTATTTTCACTTAACATCGACTAAAGTGTGTTATTTAGTCAACTGGCGTCGTATACCGTCAATCGTATGTATTTAAGGGTGATTTTGTACCAATTTAGTGATTTACACCTGGAGGGCAAAGATTGTACTGTTCAACAGTTTTATCGATAAAAAAATTGAGTCTTTCCCTTTGCTACCTGAAGCGTTTTCACTCAATCTTATACCTATTGTAAAATATTTCACTTGAAACTGCGACATTTTGTTATGTTTAATAGTAATCAAATATAGATTAATATTACAATAAATCAAAATGTACATTCTTGTTAAGTGTTCTTACGTCATAATATGCATTTACAAAGCTATTACTTAATCTAAATCACATCCTTGTCCCCATAGCCTATTTGAACGTCAAAAAAATTAGTTATAGATTAAATTAATCGATATAATCTTTGTAATAATCGACTGCATCCCCTCACTAGCTGTCAATAGCTCTCAATAAGTACTTGTCTTGGCGGTCGCTCACTGTAACTCAGTATCAGCAAATTGCACAAGACACCCCATTCACGTGAATTAGCGCTAGTTATCGATAGCCTGTGGGATCGACTAGGTTACATAACTATTGTTGCCAGATTAGGGATAAAAAAGTTTAATTAATTACTAAATGATTTGTTTAGGTTTCTTTATTCATTAACAACTTTATATGCAACTAATATTTGTTTTCAATCGATTGAAAGAGTGTCCATGAAGTTTCTTGCCGGATTCTTCTCTATAAGGTCAACTTTTTGGAACCGTGTAACTAAATTCATAACGTTTCATAAACGCTTGTAAAAGCTTATTTGAAATTAAAACATTTGAACTTGAACTCGTACTTGAACTTGATTGGTGAGTGACCAATCAAGTTCAAGTACAGTTTAATTGACTATGATATTGACTACTTACAGCTCTATTGTTTAATATTGTTACCAAGTGTGAGTGACCAACCTTTAAGTCAATTTCTGAAATGTTTAAATACCTCCTGTAACTGCCTCATTAGGCTAGTGGTCCTAAGCGCGACTGCTACGCTCGAGGTTCTAGGTTCGATTCCCAGATTGAGTAGTAGATAGATATTATTCGAGTTTGTCTATGAAGTTCTCAGTAACAGGTCGGATTAAGGGATTTGTGTGGGGTCGATAACATTAGGTTCGCCTCCTACATGGGACCTAAACATACCGGCAAAATGTGGGTGTACGTTAGTAGTTATACGCCTCTGCCTAACCCTTCAGGGAATACAGGCGTGATGGTATGATATGTTTTGTCGGTTTGTCCGACGAAGCGTCATTCAAAGTGTGTTAAACAATATCTTTTTTCATTGACCGAACTAATATCTCAAATGAATTTAAAAAAAATGAATAAAATTACTAAAATAATAATATAACATTTAAAAGTTACATGTCCAACAAATTGGTTGATATTGCATCGTCACCCCAGTGATACAAGACACTATAAAAATAATTGTTAGTATTACCAACAATTTCATGTTATAATATCGCACCTTCGGTAAGACAAGGTCATAATTGCAGTAACTTCAAAACTGCAATTATGACCTTGCCTTCGCACCTTCGGTAAGACAAGGTCACAATTGCAGTTTTGCAGTTACTGCAATTATAACCTTTTCTTCGGTGGGACAAGGTTATTATTGCAGTTTTTACAAGGTCAAAATTGCAGTTTTGCAGTTACTGCAATTATGACCTTGTCTTGCCGAAGGTGCGATATGAAACATGAAATATTTTCTCTTATAAAAGCTTGTCATGCAGTTATAATATATCGACTTATACCATCTCAGTCCTGCCCATAACCTCTATAAAAGTTCTTGAAAGTACACAAAGTACGAATAAATGCTTCTTTACATTTAAAACTTTTCTCATAAAACTGTACAGACATAATATTCTGACTTACACACACTTTGTCACCGGTGAGCGCCCGCGCATCCAAAGACCGCCGCAGGCGCCGCCGATCCGTTAACGATACCACAACGAGACAGTCGCACGTGAACTGCACTCATGACAATGAAAACAAATGTGTCGATCGCATCAGCATTGTTGCTTGAGAGCCATTGAGCAATTGACAAGCTTGGCCATTCACTTGAGCTACCGAATGGGCTTAAAGTTCAAACATTTTGATTTCATGTGTGAAATGTAGCTTCGTCTTCGAATATACGTGGCGAAATGTTAGTAGGTTTACTATGTTTGAATATTATATTAAGGCTGATCGTTTACCTGAGCCTGACTCAGAATTAATAACTTTTTAAAAATTAAAAAGGTTTTAAATCTTTGTTGTGAATATTGTATAGCTATAGAATGTGTTATAGATCTACAAGTTGCGAAAAACCAATTGTAATTTGAATTTGGCGGGCTCAGGTAAACGATCAGCCTTAAATATATTACGCATTATGTTTATATATATCGTCTTCAATTTGTCTTCAATTTACGTAAGTTTAATTATAAAAGCAAAATACCACTCACTGATTAATCGAGAAATCTCACAAATTACACAAAGAAGAAGAATAATAATGGCAGTTTGATCTTTATTTTCTTTTAATTGATTCTTGGACATACAATGGACCATGGTATGTCATAGCATCAATCACGAATATAAGAGCCAACAATGACATTTAGTTTGCATTAGTTACCGTCTGGATATTCAACGCGACGTGTATTGAGCCATTTGACATGCATGACCCCAGGTTATTGCATCGACAGATTTCTACAGGCCATAAACCAATGTATTGCTCTACGGAAGACCCATAAGTGACAGTTTAGCTCAAACGACACTATATTCAATCTATGATTAAATATGATAAACATAATATCTAGTCCTGTATGTATTCTCCGAAGTGTTAGTGTACTATTAAATAATAAATTAATGGTTTAATTATTAATATTAAAATTAATAATCTAAATGTTTGTTCCAAGCAGTGAACTACAATAATTTCTAGTTTTTTATTAGTCTAAATTAACACTTGCCCTAACCTTGGGCGAACCTATTAACATTTTCCGAGCGCAAACTTAAAGCTGCTACTGATAATTTCATAGATACCTTACAAAACATCTATCATATCTTAGCTTGACCTGACAAAGATCATTCGTTCAACTAGGTCTATAAGTAGACCTATGAGGCAGAAAAAACATTGGTCATAACCTAGGACCTTTTCTTTTTTACTGAAGATCACAGTAAAAAGAAAACTTATCATGAAAACTTTTATAGGTCAGCAGCGGAAGTCTGTGCAGAAGGTATGCGCCTGCGCACCGACCCCGTGACACCGGTTACCGCTAATTAAGCGCAGTGCTAACGCCCAGTAATATATCGCCAGCAATTAATTATTTATAAATAATTTAAAGACATAATTGCATTCTACAGCATGTGCAAAAATATTTTCTAAGCATGGTTTGTCGATGTCAATTTTATAATATTAGGTTTCTTACAGTTTTCAATCGCTTGCAAGTAACTTCCATGGTGGAACAGTAACCTAAAAATTACATTGGCAGTAGTTTATCGTATTGGACTATCTTTCTAAATGGAGAACTGTGTAGGAGAACTAGTATAACAAAAAATATTCTATAAAAAGATTTTTTGGAAGAAAATAGTAGGTAACAGTTTCCGAAGTCGGTGATAAAAACAAGACCCGCCAAAATCAATGGCATCTACCGAAATTGTTTGGCGCATAACATTATACCTTTTGTTTTTGAAGGCGGTTTTACACTCTGTTAAAAGTTTTAAAGTTAGAGTTTTTATTACAAAATTTGACCTCAGAATCTGACGTTCCTCGTCATTACCTATTGTAATTTTTTTCTAAACTTCTAAACAGATCTTCATCAAATTTGAATGGAGTATATTCTCTCACAAAAAATAAGTTTCCAAATCGGTTTATAAATAATCGTAAAATAAATATAAAAAAAGACTAATTGAGAATTTTCTCCTTTTGAAGACGGTTGAAAATAATTTATTTATTTTTAGGTTAGCCAACAATTGTTTACACATAACATTTCATTGCGACTAGCAGATAGATACATTTGCAAGTGTAACAATCACTTAAAGGCTTACACCGCAAGCACAGTAAACGGTTCATATAAAAAATGAATTATTTTGACAATGATTTAGGTTAGTTTCGTTCTTAAGATTAGGTTAGATATAACATAAAAATTCTCTAAAACATAATAACATAAAAGGTACTCATAGATTTAAGTAACAGTAAATGAAGTACCACTAAATTTAATTATTAATCATTAAAAAAATAACATTTAAGATAATCTTTTTTAAATATAATATGTTAATAAAAGTTATACAACCTTCTTAGATCTCTTTATTAAGTTACTCTCACAAAACAATACACTTCCTTCGCCATACACTGTCAACTGCACAGATTCAGCCGTCGATAGTCGCTCCGTACGACTACCACGGTCACTTAGATCAGCATGTTAATAACAATTAAACTAAACACCCCGTAGCTATCACTTGATCTTAGCAACAGTATTATTGTTACAGAAGTTCCACTTCAAACAAGACATAAAACAGCTTTATAGGAATATTAATAACGTACAGACGTGGCGTTCCCCAGGGTTAGGCATAGGCGTACTAATGTACACACACAGTTCGCAGTTTAGGTCCCATGTAAT
Source organism: Acronicta leporina (assembly GCA_947256265.1). Classification (NCBI taxonomy): domain Eukaryota; kingdom Metazoa; phylum Arthropoda; class Insecta; order Lepidoptera; family Noctuidae; genus Acronicta; species Acronicta leporina. The sequence continues at coordinate 10,789,337 of OX366532.1, read as the reverse complement.
AGGGGGCGAGCCTATTGTCATTAACCGGGCACAAATTCCTAACTCCGAGCTGCTACTGGGAATTTCATAGAAAAACCCAATAACACTACTCGATCTGGAATCGAACCCAGGACCTCTAGCGTAGCAGTCGCGCTCAGGACCACTTAGCTAATGAGGCAGGAATATTAATGCCCACGAAAAATATATACCACATTCTTATCCCAATTTATTTGAAGTCGTTGCACTGTCTTTTTCTTCCATACATCAGCCGTTATCTCATCATAAATTTTTTGTTGCCATTTCATTTCTCACGCAGTCCATCCATCTATTCGTAATCAAAACTGCACTGTGGATCTAAAAATAAAGTCATATCACACCTGTGCAACAATGTTCATTAAAATAGTTATAGTCAAGTTGTACATAATTATATCAACTCAGTGGTCTTGAGGCCGACTGCTACGCTAGAGGTTTAATTCCCAGATCGAGCAGTGTCATCGGGTTTTCCCTTTGGGTCCGGTTTATGTAATAGTAAAATGTTAGCTTTTTCGTGTTTTGTCTCGGTCTAGATTGAACAAGATCACTCTAATAATGTTTTAAAAAATGCACTTGAAACTTCTGTCAACATTTCTCTATTGTGACCACCTAGATTGCCAAGTAGAGATAGCCAGTGCATCTTTATTACAATATGAATTCTTGTTTATTTCTGTTTGCGTTAATTACTGCGGTTCCTGTTCGGCTGTGCCTTTGTTCTATTTTCAGATGTCTAGACTGAATGTAGAGCTGGATTGCCTATAGCAGATTTGTTAACATTTATGTCGAACGAGGTCTAACATATGTTTCCGCACTAAACAAAAGCTTTAATTAGTTAGCTGTAGTTTAACTAGTCGGATGTTTAAAACGATTTTATGTTAATGTGATTTAGGGATAAAGAGAAGTGACCAACGCATGAATAGTCGGGCTAAGAAGTTAAGCATCTCTTTTCCCGGTCAATCTCTGGATAGTCCAGGAGTTTTGACAACATGTTACTAGGTCAATAACAATTACATCGGAGATTTTGTATGTACATCATCATACATTCCATCACGCCTGTGTTCCCCGAAGGGTTAGGCAGAAGCGTACTAATGTACACCCACAGTTCGCCGGTATGTTTAGGTCCCATGTAATAGGGAGCGAGCCTATTGCCATTCACCGGGCACAAATTCCTAACTCCGAGCTGCTACTGCGAATTTCATAGAAAAACGCAATAACACTTTGCTTGACCTGGGAATCGAACCCAGGACCTCTACCGTAGCAGTCGCGCTCAGGACCACTTGGTTAACGAGGCAGTTGTTGATTTTGTACGTGAAGATGATTTATTTTCAATTTGATGTGTAATTTGAAGATCCGCGTGTTTCAAGTATTTAGGTACGCTATACAAGTGAGTTGTCGTATTTAACACCTTTGTACACTTTGAAGTTAGTTCTGAATCAAATACGTTTTACGCAATGCTAAGATCAAAAAATACGAGGTGCTCAGATAACTTAAGTATTGATTTATGTTTTTTTTTAATAAAACATTTCCACATATTGGATTGGATGCACGTATTTACCAACACAAATTTTCACACACATAATCACCCGGAATAAAACCTATATAGGTCATGCAAAAATTTGTTCCGTGCAGGGATCGAACCCACAACCGAGCGCAGAAGCTCATTTGGAAGTTCGAAATATCTCAAATATACCCTTTACAAAGCCCTTTACATTTTCTAATATCGTAAATAACGGTACAATAGCGAGGTAACCGGAGGACGATCGTTAAGAGTAACGTCTTCACATGCGGGTACTAATAACGCATTGTCAGTGGCGCCATCTAAGGAGTGACGCTGTGAAACTATTCCCTTCTAGTTTAAGTGCAATATACGGGATAAGGGGAAGTATCACAAAAGTACAACACTAATTAAAATACTTTAAACATAGGTACTCAATGTTAAGATTTAATAAAAAAATATTAACCATTTTCTGCTGCAATTTGTTACTCATTGAATTAATAATAATAAATAAATAAAATATTTCTTTATTTTCTCTTCACAATAGTTACCTTAAATCTAGACAGTTTTTATTTGAAAACTAAAGCAGTTTAATACCTCTTAAAGTAATATTAAAATAAACATCTAATTTAAATTAACTTTCATTTTCACACGTTTCAAAGACAAGATAACGATATTCAACCGTCAAATCACCTCCTACGCTTACACCGAAACCGGTTCAGTAGTTTCGGGGATTAACATCCAAATACAAACAAACACTAACGACTGTACACTCAAGATGATTGACAAATATTACTCACAGTTAAGTTTGAGAAGTCAAATATTTAACCGTAACCGAGGTGATACCGTGTGTTTTGTATATTAACGAATGTAAAGCTATTGTATGTTATTCATGCATGCATGGAGAAAGATATGACTCCAGTTAGATAAATTGAATCCAGTTAACTCTCATTTGTCAACCTCATTAGCTGCGACTGAGTAACGCGAGATCCTGGATTTCCAGATCAGAAAAATAGTTATAAAGGTTTTCCTTAGGAATAAACGAGTATTCAGTATGATTTGGACATATTGATTGAATAAAATAAGGCGATTGTCAGCGGCAGCATCGGGGGAAGTTGCCTTAGATTTAAGAGAAGGCATACGCCGTCAGCTGCATAGTACTCGTGCCTCTTGAGGCAGGGATATAAAGACCAGGACCAGTGGACTACGGGCTCATACTCCCAGGCCTCATTATAAAGCTCATGGAAGAGCTGCTTGAAGAACTGGGAGAGGATTAGGAATAGGTACATATCTAGGGGAAGCACAAAGCATCCCATTGGTTCACAGTGCACTGGGGCCTTGCTGTCTCGGCACCACATAAGATAATTAATCGCGACCGGCTCTATGAGAAGATGTATGAATATGGAAGAAGCAAATTATTTGTGCAAGAATCAAGGTCTGTACTTTCTGCCTATTCCTGTTGATGAATGGTGTGACAGTGTGAGATGAGAGTGTTTATAGGTATCTACCTATGTAAATTCTTAGTAGCTATTCTATCACATATAAACATCCCTATCTAGCATAAAACTTAAATGCTTTTGATTTCTAAGCGCGTTTTAATTTTGTTCTTCTTGTCCGGCTCTATTTAAGTCAACTAGCCCAGTATTGTATCAGAACGGTTGCCCAATGAAACAAGGACTGAGAGATTTTATAGATTAGACATAATATGTGTGAGTAACACACCATAAATAGGATATATGAAGCGTGTACAAATTCTTTTTATCAGAATATTCCATCATAACATCTTTGGTACCTCATTTTGCTTTGAAGTTCGGTATTCGATCGAAATGGAACATAACATAAAGCCCTATGCTATGCTTTTGCATTTCCTCTAAGCCGGTCTTGACCTTAACATATTTTTCCTTTTTAAACTTCCATATTTACGAAGACCATTTGAACCGCGCTGAATTTGTTACTGGCAACATTAAAAGCATGAATAGTGTTGTCATGCAAATGGTCGACTATTAAGCTCGCCATTTTGGTCGACTCAATGAGTGTGGTTCGCGCTTTATTTAAAGTTAAGATTATTTTGCATTTAGTGCTGTAAAAGATGCTACAATTTGTTTTTACTCGATTGTGCAGGATGACAGTTATGCACTTTCATAATGAGGTCTATAGAGGAGTAAGTAGGTATCATGGACTCATGGTAGCACTTCCTAGCAGTAAATGTACTTACAGTATTTATTACACGGAAACATTTTGAACTTAGATCATCCAGGATGATTGTGGAGTACCTTGGCTTTCTGCGCGACAAATAAAACTTGTTGCAGTGGTCGAGTCTTTGACAATCAGGGATCTGAACGACTTGGAATATATGTTATTGAATTTATATTAGCTTCGGTGCTGATGCGATGTTGCAAACTGTTTAGGATGGCTCAGTAAGTACGTATGCTTGAAAGCCTTTGAGTAAACCATAATGTATATTATTATTGAGCTAGTAAATCTATGTAATGTGTATTTTATACTATCTTAAGACTCTAGGACACCATTACATAATGAACCCATTATATGTCCCACTGCTGGGCACGAGTCTACTCTCACAATGAGAGGGATCAGGCTATTGTCCACCACGCTAGCCTAATGCGGATTGGCAGACTTCACACGCCGGCGAGAAAATCTCTCAGACGTGCAGGTTTCCTCACGATGTTTTCCTTCACTATTATTGATGTAATATGTATATTATGTTTGTTTGTTGGCGATGAAATTTACGAAAGCTTACGCTTTAACTGGTTCACTGCATGAACTGGAATTTATATGTCCAGGAACATAACATACACAACATCACGCCTGTATTCTCCGAAGGGTTAGACAGAGGCGTACTAATGTACACCCACATTTCGCCGGGATGTTTTAGGTCCCATGTAATAGGGGGCGAGCCTATTGCCAATAACTGGGCACAAATTCCTAACTCCGAGCTGCCAGTGTCAGCTCGGAGTTAGGAATTTCATAGAAAAACCCAATTCAACTTTGCTCGTCTTAGGAATTGAACCGAGGACCACTAGGCTAATGAGGCAGTCTAGTTATCGTTACATTTATAATATAATCAATATGAATAACCGACAAGATCACAAATGCATTTACAGAAGGTACACCAAGACACCGTTAGTTATATTATGATTGATAACTAATTGTCTATTTGTATGTTTGTCCGCAGCGATACTTCAGCGTGCGACGTACAAGGTCGGCCTCCTGACGATCCAGGGGGTGTCCACCTGCCTCTACCTCTGCATGGATGCTTGCGGGTTCCAATACGCTCATGTGAGTATCCGTCAACCTATTATTCACTACTTTATCAATGGATAAATATTACCACATACAATAATAAAAGAATATCAGTATCATGGGAATATTCACAAGTATGAACTGGCAACACAGGCTACACGGGCTGCTGTAACTTTTTACTGGCATTGTGTTCCAGCGAAAATGTGCATGTGCTTAATATAAATAGAAGAAAAATAGCACAAGCTATTCAATTCAATTCCGATTTAAGCCATCTACTGACAATAACGATGGTTACTAAATCTAAAGTCGGATTTGGATTGCAGAGATCTGGAGGCAGTTGCTTCGTATAAAATACGGATATTCAACTAGATAACATATTTGCGGAAAGGCTAAGAAATTTAAGAAAGAGTAGATTAGCCAAATGTGGAGATGGTACCATAATTTTATGTCAAATGGTTTTTTTATATGACTGACTTCGATTCTAAATATTGCAATAATTACTTAGAGACGATCAGCACTTACGAGTAACAACATTATTATAAGCTTATTTTAAAAAGCACAGCGACGAAAGAGGAAGGATGTAAAATTTGATAGAACAATAACATGTGACGAACAAATTCGTATCCAGTCTAACCAGACGCGTAATCAAAATATCCAGCATTTTGTTGAAAGATCATCAAAACAAACGATCTGTCTTTCAACGGAGCATGGTCCCCGCCCGTCAGCGCTTGCGCAACGCACGCGCCGGTTAATGTTGCCAGCTGCTAGCAAATTGCGGCACTGCGAGGGTGATATAGGATACATATGTGTAATTAGAAAAATATATGTAAATACGTCAAATATTTAACCTGTTATTTGCGAAGGACTACGTGGTATATGTAGACTAAAAATTACAAGAATTAATGAATATTTTAGAATAAACTAAAAATTTAAATATGAATCAAGGATGACATTATAAAACTTTAGTTTAGCTTTTAATTTATTGTTATAATGTTTAACAGTAAAAACATAACAAAAATATGTTCACCATTCAATCATAATTATAATTATTAAACAAATTTACTGTTTTTTTTTCTATTGGAAAGAAACTAAACCACCACTAAATTACTCTAAAATTATTTAAAAAATACTGCACCTAATGCTTCTCTCACCAACTCGCTAGATCTCTTTGTGTGTCCCAAATTACGAAACCATCTAGCAACACTGTTATAAATTACCCGCGAAATTATCATACCGGCGCCATCTATCGTTAGAAAGCAACACTAATTACGTTTATAGCACAGGAAATTAGACAAAATGGATCTATCAGAGTTCTGATGTCTCGAGCAAGATTTGTTACCAATCGAGATTGGGGTAATAATTAATTATCATGTTAATGCGTGTAATGTAGGGTAATTTTGGGGAAACGGTAGATTAATTACTAATTAACGTAGGAATCTTGTTGGGGTAATTGAATTAAAATAATGTGTGTGTAATGGTTTGGTATGTTAATCTCTAAATTAATGCTACTGTATTATGATAATGCGGCTGCAGTTTTATAGGATTTTCAAATAACAGTACATACATTGTGGGATAAATTAGTGTTAATTTATTAATTACTAGCTGTCCCGGCCCGGCTTCGCCCGTTTTCCCGTTTTACCGCGGTAAAAAGTAGCCTATGTTCATCAGGGATAATGTCGGCTTCTAATGGTAAAATAATTTTTCAAATCGGTCCAGTAGTTTCGGAGCATATTCAATACAAACAAACAATCAAATCTTTCCTCTTTATAATATTGGTGTAGATGTAGATTATCATGCAACATGTATCTAAGCAAACCATGGAAAATCTTTTTATTTCTTCTTTTTAAAAAATGTTGTCCCCCAATTGGATTTTCTCCTGTATCGTGGGTGCGTTTACATAAACACAAACTTTAACATTATACACAAACGCCCAGACGCAGAACAACTTTTGATATACTTTTTAAAAAGAGTATCTATGGAGTATCTTGCCGGCTCTTCTCCATAATACCCACTTTTTGGAATCGTGCAACTAATTTGACTTTTCAAAAGTACCTATTAATGGTCTAATTGAAATAATCAAATAAAACATTTTGACTTTGACTTGACTTTGAACTAAGTACCTGTAGATCATAAAAATATTTGCTCCGTGTGAGGATCGAACGCACAACACGTGTCACAGAAGCTGATCGCTCAGCCACTACGCAAAACGTGTCGTCAAAAGTTTTATTAAGTAGACAATAATGTTATGCGCTAACTGTTCACAAAAATAATATAAAATATAAAAAAGAAATATAACATATTATATATACCATCTCGCCTGTTTTTCCCGAAGAGTTAGGCAGAGGTGTACTAATGTACATCCACAGTTCACCGGTATGTTTAGGTCCCATGTAATAGGGGGTAATGCCAAACTCTGAGCTGTAACTGGAAGTTTCAATAACACTTTGCTCGATCGAACCCAGGACCTCAAGCGTAGCAGTCAATTTTGAAGACTACCTACTTATTTTCTTCTTAGTTACTCATCTATTTCAGTCTAAGTATTCTTATACAATTTTCTATGGCTTACGAAGAAATAAGAAAGCCCATTTAATCTGTTTACCTAATTGTAATCGAACTCGGCCCCGAAACAAACAGGAGAAAGTGTATTTTATTTATCTAATTACTTGGAAATAAACTTTTTAACAGCCATCAATTACTGCAGTTTTCACTACTGCCTAGTTAACGGTTACAGTTAGTTTTAACTGTTTTAAGGTTAAGGAATAGAAATTAAACTTGGAATAAATTTGAATAAAATAGGTAACATGGGCTTTCTAGTAATTTATTCGTGTTTACCTTCTAATTGAACGTCAAATAAAAAGGACGCAATGTTTATGTTTAAATATCATTGACTAACTTATGGTAAATTTTATTATATGCACAAATCATATGAACTAAATTATCTTTAGGTTTGGAAAACGTGTATGTGGACTAAACAAAGAGTTGATTCAGTTTGTGGCGTAATCCAAGTTTATACACAGCTAAATACTAAAAGTAACTAATGTAATGTCGCGAGTTACATGCAAAATAGACAACAGTATGTAGACTACAACGGATGCGAATCCGAGCTATATCACACTTGGTCTGGTGTAAGTCAGGGCAGCAACTTGGGGCCTCTACAATTCATAATAATGATAAACAATCTACCAGAAGTCGTAAGGCATGGTTCTTGTTTATTATATGCAGATGACCTCAAGTTGCTGCTTGAGATTAAGTCCGAATCTGATTGCGAGCGCCTACAGGAAGATATAGATCGAGTAGTGAAATGGAGTCATGAGAACAAACTGTACTTCAACGTATCCAAGTGCTCGGTTATGAGTTACACCCGTGCCCGTGCACCTCTGCTCTATGAGTACGTGGTGGACGCGGCACCAATGCAAAGAGTAAGGGAGGTGAGAGACTTGGGTGTTCTCATGGCTCCCGATTTGTCTTTCCGTGAGCATGTAACCAAGATCTGTAAGAAGGCTTATAGAAATTTAGGATTTGTACTAAGACAGACGCGAAGCTTCACAAACATCACATCAGTTAGGGTTCTGTATGACGCACTAGTCAGGAGTCATCTGGAACATAGTGCGGTCATATGGGCCCCACACGAGGCTAAGTACTCTGTGATGTTAGAGCGCGTACAAAATAAATTCACGCGCCATTTGTATAAAAAGTTATATGGGGTATACCCGTTTTACCCACTGATGTATCCCACCCTGTTTGTCCTGGGCATGGTTGGCTATAATCAACTGCATGTCCGACGGAATTTTACGCTGATCGCCTACTTGGTGAGAGTGCTTCGTGGAGTGAAGAGTAATCCGGGAGTATTACAGCGCTTAAGTTTGTGTGTGCCGGACCGGTACGTGTGGAGGAGGCATCGCCCGCCACTGCTACTGGTACCTACAGCCAGGACTAACCTGCTCGCCAAGGCGCCCATAACCAGAGCTATCCGTAACATCAACGACCTTCAAACTCAGATTGATGTCTTTACATGTAGTTGGAGTGAATTCGCAAGGGTATTATTGTATACATTGTGCTACAAGCAAAATAAAACTTAACTAAATGATGCAGTAATGTTTGGATTGTGTGTATAATTTAATAATATTTTTATTTGTAGTTGAATTTCTGTTATTTGGTAAATACATAGTTTAATATTTTTATAAGTAATAATTTTTTATGTTCTTGACTGTCGCATTAGGGTAAACCCTGTAATGATAGTTTACGTTGTTACAATAAATAAATAAATAAATAAGTAATATGCTTATTTTCTATAGTGCTTTGAATATATTTTATTTCATATAGATTATTTTAAGATATACTTCTTACAAATAAATAATAATAAAATATCTAATATTTTTATTAAGCAATCGACACTCAGTAATAGAGTCGCACCTGTAATCTCATAACAAAATTAACATCGAGTCAAGATTTCGATCTACAGTTGTAATGGCGGTTAAACAACAAAGATCCATTACTAGTAACTTTCACCCGCTAAGGATAGCGATCGATCACATATTGATCGATAGATCGATAAAAATCCCTTTCATGAACATATTTATTGAGTTCACACAATGAAAAAATGATATTTTACTTCATAATATTACGGATAATGAATGACGCCTACATCATCATATAACATAACATCTTTAATGTGATGGAATAGGATTCGAAATCGAATGGTATCGGGTTTTGAATGACTGTTGTATGAGTTTTTGTATCAATACTAAGGGCTATTGTTAATTGAAACGTTTTGAAGTTTGATCTATTTAAGTAGTGTCGGGAAGTCGGGTGCTTGTCGGTGGGTGGCATTTTGTATATACCGTAGGTGTTTTTGTATTATTCTGGTGACACTATCGCATCATACGTCATTTTAAATTTGAACACGGCCTTAAACGACATTATTTTCGTCTTTTTGAAACGTTTGAAATCCAAATAAGGATTGGATATAAAATTTAATAGTTAAGTCATTACTTTATGGAATATGCTGACTTTTAAAAGGAATTTCAAATGTTTAATCATCAAATTAAAAATAGATCCCAACTAGATACTGTTATAAAATATGTTTCTTTATTTGAAACTAGTGGCCCGCCCCGGCTTCGCAGTAGTGGAGAAATCCCTAATTTCTTCAAAATATTCTATAGGCTATGTTAATCTGGAATAATGTAGCATTCAAATGGTGAAAGAATTTTTGAAATAGGCCCCGTAAGTTTTTGATTTTATACGTTACATACATGCACACATACATACAAATCTTTCCTCTTCATAATATTAGTATAGATAGTGTAAATTAAATTATCTTTTCATCTTTTTTTATGCAGTAAATGCAATGTAATGTCGCTCTTATGAGTCTAGAGTGAGTCTGAAAGACATACCTGTATGGGGTTATATGTATTTTAATTTTTTTTATATTCACCTTGCTTGCATAACCTACTAATATGAAGAAAAATAGCTAAAAGAACAAGGATTAAGTTAAAACAAAGTCTTATTTATTTCTGTGTAATATTATAAGACGCACATCTGACTTTAAGGTGATTTACATACAAATTTTAAATAATGTTAATAATTACGAAGAATGCCTTAATGGCAAACATTTTTTTCTCTGTAGTTTTCTGAACATTTTTTGAAAACAAATTGATTATTCCATAAGCAAATACTCGTTTAATACCCGAAACTTGTAAGTTGCTGAGAAACGACCATAAATTTTATAAACGACCACTTGTAACCATGTTTTACTTAAGTGTTGCCTCCAAATTGGATTTATGTCTCAATATTTAAGTTTTTACATTAGTGAGGAAACCCCAATGTGTCAAGAAGAAAAATGTAAGTCGATAATCTATCGGTGTGCATAAAACATTAATAACCACTTGTGTTTAAGCGGAGTTTAAGTTACAAGAAGTACAGAAATCGTATCGTATCTATTAATTTCATGTTTTTATTTTTTTAAACACACTTTATATTTGCCTAGTTATTAGTTAAGGTAGGTACTTACGCTATAATGTAGATTTAAAGTCTTTTTGTAACCTACATGAAAACAATATCTACTCAAAAAATACCCGATGTATTAAATAGGATTTTGTTAACGATATAATATCTTCAAATCAATAGGTACAAACTATTCATAATTATAATAATAATTAATAGTTAAGTATTTATATTTTAATTCATAAATAATTATTCAAATTATGTTTTAACTGCCTCATTAGCCTAGTGGTCCTAAGCGCAACTGCTACGCTAGAGGTCCTGGGTTCGATTCCCAGGTCGAGCAAAGTATTATTGAGATTTCCCGTGAAATTCCCAACAGCAGCTCGAAGTTTGGGAGTTGTGCCCGGTTAATGGCGGCGGTAGCCTAATAGCTAGGGCGTCGGACTTGCGATCATGTGGTTGCCGGTTCGAACCCCACCCATTGCACTACCGACGTGAACCCACTCGTAACACAAGCATTTAGCTTAGCACTAGGGGTTAACAAGAATACTAGTAATGTGTGACCCACATTGCTAGTAAGCTTTTTTTTAAAAAAAAAAAAAAAAAAAGGCAACTACATGGAACCTAAACATACCGGCGAACTGTGGGTGTACATAAGTACGCCTCTGCCTAACCTTTAGAAGAATACGGGCGTGATGTATGTTTTAATACATTTGCAATATTGATGACATATATCATTGAATGGTAAACACACTCCACTTACAAAACCAAGATATTGATTTATTTCTTGCGAAACGTCGTTTGTCACTATATGCCACATTTTTCACTTTCGCCCTCCGTCATGGGTCGCGACAATAACTCAATATGGACGAGCGTACGAGTAATGGCAACAGCTTTGTGTTTTGACAGCTTTTGTCAGAGTAATAAAATAGTCCACGGTAAGTACATACAAGGTATAATTTTTAAGTACCTATAGGTAGGTACTTGAGACGATTTTCAGTTAAAATTGACTTTAGAATTTTATAACATTTTATACGAAAATGTCATAAAATTCTGATTATTAAAAAATTATGCCGTCAAAAATAATTTTCGGGCAGGCAAAAAATATATTTTTTACATTTTAAGAAACGTCATAAAAAGGAATCCAGAATTTACAGGCTCTAAAGTTTAGAGCAACGACATTGAATTTCTTCAACGTTCAGACTCTACGTTGAAAAGTTTGACAACACTTTCTGACAACAGATACTTAAAAATATCTTTCTTTTTTCGAAACTATTGATTGAAACAAGTCCCCTATACAAAACCTTAAACAAATATTGACAATCCCCAAACATTTCTCCTTTTCGTAAAATTTAATCATTTAACACTTAGAAGAATTTATTACAGTTAGTTCGAACCATCGAACACTAAAATGTGCTGTCAACGCATCTAAAATGTTACCACTCCACTTTGAAAAATGGAACGCGATTCAAAAATTGAACACAGCACTCGCTAATCGGGAAGGCGAGGATATTTTAGTATAAGTACAGCCTACACATAAGAGAAACGCGGAGATAAAAAAATAGGATATTGTTGAAATAAAAAAAATACATTCGATTCTGAACTTCTGTTGAATAAGTAGAAACGAAAGTAGCATTTTGTCTTAAACTCCATATATTGTTTTTATAAGTTTTGTAGTAAAATAATGCACGGAGTAAAATATTGTTGTTTTGAAATCCAAAATTACAGGGCTGCACTGCTGTGCAATAGTTTAACTGTAGGTAGACACCTACATACTCCACATAAAAAGCGAAACAACTCTCTGTAAAATAAAAACCAAACATCGTGCATAATGTTCAAGAAAATAATGTGGAACGCCCAAATTAACAACTTTTTACTACTTTTTTATAGTTTCAATAAATTTCTTTGCTGTTAGATCCAAGATCCATCTTGCTATTTTATCCAAATGGCCGCATAATTTCAACCTCTCGTTTTATTTGTGCTGTTATTCGTCTTTTTTAACCCTTCAAAAATAGGTTAAAACTATATTTTATTTATAATAGAGGTCTTTGGTCACAAACGCCGCTGTTCTAAATTCGAAATTGAAATCCGCTTATTCCTCTACAGTGGTACAAACCTAAACATAGCACCCAATTTAAATTGAACAAAGTCAAAGTCAAAGTCAAAGTCAAAGTCAAATGTTTTATTTCAAATAAACCAGTAATACAGGTACTTTTGAAATGTCAAAAACTAGGTGCGCGGTTCCAAATAGTGGGTCTTATGGAGAAGAACCGGCAAGAAACTCCATAGATACTCCTTTCAACAAAGATTATAACATTGATTTATTTTACAATTTAGTTGTTATAATGTGAGAATCATGCAGCTTGATGTGCTGATAACAATTGAATTAATAAACTACGATCAATTGCCTTCCAAAGAAAAGAAAAGTGATTACCATAGCATGTCAAGAGCCGACCAGTCCCGACAGACGGCGCCCGTTCACGAGCATGACGTGTGTGTCAGCGTCGTCTGACTCAACCATGTTGTAGGGAATAAAACGACCCGACACACAACGCCACCATCAGCAAGACTTCTTAGTGAGCATGACATGCTCTGACTACTATGCAACCAACAGGCTTGATATACGTTTAAACGACAGGTAATAAATAAATGCAACATCATAGCCTACCTGATACTCACATTTTACAGACAATTTATGATCATATAAATAATAAATAACAATAATTATATTACATGTCATATGATAAAATGTATAAAATTGCAAAGCATGTCAAATTTTTGCATTGTAATAACAAATTAGTAACAATGGCACAATATAGATAAGTAGGTATAGATAGGAATGTGTAAAAAATTATATCATATCAAGTGACTAATGAACTTGTGGAGCTGGACCAGCAGTTTTCCAGGCATTTTTATCTACAAGATAATCCTCTAATTTGTAATAAGCTTGCCTGCACAAGGAAGATACGAATGGCTAATCGATAGCTCATTTTTCTATTCGACTAACGCCCGGGTGATCCCATTAAGGAGGCGCAACACTAACATTGGGCGCGATAAGGATGTAGTGACACCATTAATCAGCGAGTTCTCGATTCATTAACGCGTGCGTCGGGGATCGATTTGTCATAGGGATGCGCGTTAGATACGGGGCAAGTTGTTTTGGTGCGATAGCTATGTTTGTCTATGATTGAATGCTGAAGGGAGAGATTGTTTGTTGCACTTAGGGATGCAAGGAATATACTAAGAAAAATATTGCTAGAGATTTGTTCAGAAGCTGTTGGTAGATTACTTGTTTGTATAGCTAAAACTTATATAATATTTATATCTAGCTATTATATACTTTATGTTATTAGGTAATCAATAAAAGGTATTTTAATCACAGAAAATTACCCCTTATTCCAAAATTTTCGGTAGTTACTCTTATGACGGCTATATTCCCTGCCTACATTGCTAAATACTTTTCAGGTAGTTATGTATATTAGTAATTTTATTGCCCCTTACAACTGAAAGCATTAAGCCCTTTGAACCCTCAACTATGTGGAGCCAAGAGCACGCCAGACATTCTTAAGAGCAAAGGTTCGTTCACGTATTTAAAGTGGTCGTCTTTACGACACGAGACGGTTAAAGATAATGTTAAAATTGGATATGGAAGATTTTAAAAGCGTTTAATTACTGATTTAATTTTATTGAGTGATAGTAATTACTTAATGGTGTAATTAAGTGTGTCCCACTTACGTGTTACTAGCTTCCGCCTTCCCGCGACTTCCTCCGCGTGGAATAGTTACTTAGTCTTAGCGTGATGATATATAGCCTATAGCCTTCCTCAATAAATGGGCTATCTAACACTGAAAGATTTTTCAAATCGGACTGAGATTGCGCGTTCAAGCAAACAAACAACAATCTTGAGCTTTATAGATTAGTATAGATAACTGGTTTACTAAAACTTCTATACTAAACTGTGGTAACGTCTCACGTCAAACTAAATAAGGAAAAAATAACAATAATGATGACAAAACCTATTTTAAACCGATTGACAGACCTATAGAAAGAAATACCTAAAGAAGGTAAGCTTCGGTTATAAGACGTCAAGTAACAAATTACAGACAATGTGCAAAATATATTTATTGTTCTTGTGCCCCCTTTACGCGATTTCTGAATAAGGACACAGGTTGTAACTCTTGTCTAGATACACAAGTTTTGCAAGAAGAAAAAAATTGTATTTTGGCAAAATAAATTAGACACATTAAAAATATACGTGTCGAATTGAGAACCTCCTCCGTTTTTATCCGTTGTTTTCGTCGGGTAAAAATACATTTTTATAATTAAATATTGAAACAAATACACATCAAGCTTTGGAACATAAATAAACCATCCAGCACTTTAGCTCCTCGACTACGTGAAAATTACAAAGCGAATACTTATAAGAAAATTGTTGAGATACCTCGCGTACCCTCGGGATTTGTGCGCCTATTTGAATGGTAATTTACTTTCACTGGAGCTAACGTAAAAGGGTCGCCTGTGTAATCTAGAAATTCCTGGAGCGCTTGAAACATTCAGGATTTCAGAAACTAAATTAATCTGAATTTGGATATAAGACGAAAAGACAGTTAAGTTTTTATTGATTTGGTATTTATCATCACTACATATTATAAAACAAAGTCGCTTCCCGCAGTCTGTCCCTATGTATGCTTAGATCTTTAAAACTACGCAACGGATTTTGATGCGGTTTTAAGCTATTTAACATCACGCTACGACTCTTAGGGACGGGGCAGCGCGGGTGAAACCGCGGCCGGGTCGCTAGTTAAAGTATAATAAGTTGTAAAGGGCCATTTGTACGGGATTCAAAAGTGTTAGTTACTTTACAGATACTATGATATTCTATTTTCAGTTGGACAAATTATGTCGACGAATTGAAAAAAATTCAGGGTTACAGGTATTTACAAATAGTATTTCAGGGTTACTATAGATATTTACAATTAGTTGAACATAGCCAAGCACGAGTAAAGAAAATGTCAGGTTTTTTACATGCTCAAAAACTCGCGAGATGCGATAGGGCTCAGTGCTTGTGATTGCGTAATTTTGGCAGATTTTCAGCTTACATTCGGCAGATACCTACTCGTTTTCTAGTGTTCGATCGTAATGATTGCATCGAACATGCTAATTTAATTGCAACTAGCTAATTACATTGAGTTATTATATCAGTTATACTAAATAACTTTCTCTATGAAGCCCCTAACTGATACGTGAAAAATTGCGGGATGTTGTCTCAATGAGATTTCTCTACTTTTATAAAGGAAGATCTTTTTATTTTTCACGAATCACAATTTCGTAGGAAAACCTTTAAAGACAATAGGGTAGAATCCCCCCTTTAACAGGTGTAGGTGATTAAATTGACTTTCCGTATATGTATATATTGTATCGGAGATCCGTTACGTCCACCTCACTACCACACTCGTCCACATCCCAAAACGTAAGACCAGAACTCGATAATATATCAACTGCACGTCCAACTTTCACGCTACCGAATCCAAAACTAATTGGAGAGCAATAGAATGTTTTGATAGCTATTAAAACAAACGATAAACGAACCGGGTACGCATCCATCATTTATATCAGGTGGCTTTCAATACGGTAACTTTCTCGCCGTCTTAAGGATTGGAACGGGAATTCTAAGTCTTGTAATCAGGCACATTTTATTAATAAATGGAATGTACGTATCTCTAGGAATTAATCTCCGCAATTGGTAATCCCTAAGAAAATATTTCTTGAATTTTGTACCGTTATTTGAAATCAATCAGTTAATATCAGTCATTTTGAAAAAGAGCTTCAATAATTAACATCGATATTTTCTTTGTTCATTGTGCCTATATTTTCTGAAAGATCAGGCACAGTTGCATAGATATAGAACTAATCGCCAAGCATTGAGGATTTCTAAAAATGTCTGGTCTTGTTGTGTATAACAATTATGAAAACTTCCATTAATATGCTATTAGGTACGTGATCATAGTACAGTCAAACCCTACCGTCCTATTACTTCATTCTTTGTTTCCAGTCTCAATTAACTTCGGGTTTTAAACATTATCATTCCCATCTCTGTGAACTTTTATAATAGCTTTGTTTCCATTAATAAGAACGTAGAATTATTATGCACCTCCTTTGGCAGCACGTACATTTAATCTTGACATCAATAGAAAATAAACTCGCCCGGTGATTCACTGATAGTATATTACTGGAGCAATATTAAAACTAAAATCAGAGTGCCAACTTAGGTTAAGTTCAGCGTAACGTCTAATCCAATTACTTACTGACCGTGAGAATCATTAGCCGGGATTATGCCTGCATATCAAACCTGTCTAACTATTTCCTTCTTGGTCGGCATTTCATCCATTTTGAATGAAATAAGACATGAATGGATATTACGACATTACGACTGCGATAATGACAGTTTGAAATGTCATTGCGTAAACGGTTGCACCGGTGATACTTATAGTAACTTTTGTTATTCGAGTCTGAATCGAATCGAAACTATATATACATATTATATAGTATCAATTTTAAAATCGATTCTATTCGTATAGTTGCCAAACTAAACATGAGTGAGGAGAAACTTAAATAGTAGTCATCTGGGTGTGTTATTTAAATTACTCAAGAATAATAAATATTGACCAACTATTAATATCGGTATCAATGAAGTGAGAAAAGCTTTTATAAAGGGCAGAATACATGTATAATATTTTTTTTTATATCTCCGGTAAATGTCCTGCCCATGCCAAGACGAGCTTTTTCCGAAACCATCTTTCATAACGTCAATACTCATAGTTTACAGACTACAAAGGTTTGTTATCTAATAAGTTGCCGGAATCTGGTATTGCTTATTTGCTGTTCTGGGTAATTATTATTGTCGCCATTTACCATTAACTTGTTATTTCCGACCATATTGATCTGTAATTCTAATCATACTTAAAGAGCAAAAGATTTTTGTCTTGTCAATCCAGATGAGGTTCAATTCAGGCCAACATTCTTTACGTTATTACAACACCAATAATAAAATTATTACCTATTAAGTTCTCTTTGCGACGGTCGTCAGAATATATTACAACCGGAAACACGTAATAAGCCCATCATACGGCGTCCGTTTTGTAACTTTTTAATTTATAACCTGTCATAATGCAATGCAATGTATAATAATAGTTCAGCCTTGTACGGTCGCCCAATGCATTAATATTGGTAAAATAATCTTCTACTCATGCAATATGTTTATACAGACATGTTCAGTTTCCTTGGATCTAATTAGGAATCCATTTCTTCCGTTGACGTATATTTATAATATCGTACTTATTTAATTATGAGTTACTCCACTGATTAAATTAATAGGTAGATAATTCAAATAACCTTTGACGAAATATTACGCAAATATCCTATACAAATCTCAGGGAATATTACAATTAACATGCGACTTAACGCTTTTGGAACTATAAGTCGTTTTATTTGCGACCGACGCTTAGGACAGTAAGCCAAGAATTTATTGCTCCATTACAGGATACAAAACGAATCTACTAAAATGGACAATAGGCACCGCTTAACAAAATAAAGCGTTCTCAGATAATGACTAGAAGAGTATTAATAACCCGCTTAGAAGATAGCAACACCGAAATAGCCTTAATAAAAAGACATTTTGAAAAATAAAACTTGTTCCATTTTCAAATTCAGACTAAAGGGTTTTGCCGCGCCACAGGCGCCGCTCGTGTTGCCATGATAAAAAATTCAAGGACAACACAAAAAAGTGTAAAACCGACCACAAAATAGACATAATTTATACTTGAATTAACGACCCCATTGTGTGTTTTCGTTGTAATTTTTATTTACGATTGTTTACCCTATTTTATGTTTTAATATGACGCTATATTTATGGCTATTTGATTTTTGTGTGTTGGAATTTGAGTTTTTCTTAGGGGATGTTTTAATTTATGGGGCAGTTTGTATCGACATTTTGATGTGACTGGGTTGTTTTAAAACTCTCTTAAGTGCTGAAGATTTTTACTGATAACGCTAGTTTTTCTGTGTGTCACAGTGAATCAAAAATGATTTATTTATACTTGGTAATAAATATCTCTATTGTTGGGATTTTTTTTATTAGTGTCAATTAGTATTTATGTTGGCATAAAATAAAATTCAGTCGTTAAAAATATTTATGACAAACAAGCACAAGATTTTGTACTTACACAAACATTTCCATAATTTGACATTGTCAAAACTTTATATCGCAAAATGATATTTATTCTTTCTTAAAATAATTATCGTCAGTGCTAAATTATTTTTTAAATTTAAATTTTAAATCAAGCTTTAAAATGCTGTTACATATGGAATGCACATTCTCACGCTTTTAAAATTAATTCCTTATTTGAATTAAATTTAAATAGCTCGGATACATGTCGGTACCGAAACTAGATCACACGGTACCTGGCAACGCTCGTAAAGACATAAGAAATAGGTTGTTTTAAATAAAACCACTAAAATCTGTGTATACATATCGACAATCACATATTTTACTGCCTTTTTATTATCGGTGGAATTTCCGAAAGGACGACTAGGGGCGGTTTACGAGTCCGAATAGATTGTGAGATTATAAATCGATATAAATTTAATAATGATTAATAATGATATCGACTTTTGGGAGTATCGAATTAGATTTCGGTGATTTGGACTGCCGTGGAGCTGCTTGATTACAAATTATTTGAAACGCTTGAAATGATTGTTAATCCGTGATGAACGCACAAGAGAGTTATGGAGAGTCTGCTAACTAAAAAAAATGCAAAATAATAGAGGGATTTACTCATTTACATTATTAGTACTCACACCGTCTTCCGTGGTGACTAAATAATACCTATATTAGAGGATTAACCCAAATACCTATTAATCGAAAGAAAACAAAATAATAGCATAAGTGTTTTATATATATAACCTATATTTTATATTATAGCTATTGTAAAATTAGAAAATAATAATAATTATATTCCTAAGGGCAAATCAAATTGTAATGACCACTAAAGGGGAGAACACTAGCTCCTGCAACACAGTTTTCACTAGTGCAGGAGTTACGGAAATCTTTCCGATTCATATTCAATGTTTGTGTCCAATAAAAAAATATTTATTTACTCATTGAATGTGTGGTGATATTATTGATAAAAGCCCTCATCACACGAATTCATCTGAATATAAAGAAAACGAGTAAAATAACTACTTTTAAACGTACCTATAATATACCTACCTCATGTAGTATAAATCATGAATAACTCAATTGCAATACTAGGTATAACGATATTTTTTATGCAGCAGCTACTCCCATCCCTGTTCTCACCTAGCAACCTAATATGGGAGTTCTTAAATCCCCATAAACCGAATGCGTTAGTGGCGACAATGAAGTAACGGATCGTAAACTTTTTATCTCTTCATTCCCCTTTATTTCTTTTTATACCCTTTGTTTTAACGTGAACACAATCAATATAAACCGTTTGGCTAAGTGTGCTCGTTTCAATCGTAATGGCTTTGAATGAGGGCTTCGAAATTTAAACAATAAAATCGATATTAAATTAGTCGATTCTGAATTTAAAAAGAGTGATTGGAATGATAAGGTCCAAGTGTTGTTCTGTACCAATCTATATATATAAAAGAAAGTCGTGTTAGTTACACTATTTATAACTAAAGAACGGCTGAACCGATTTGGCTGAAAATTGGTGGAGAGGTAGCTTAGAACCAGGGGACGGACATAGGATACTTTTTATCCCGTACCCGTGGGATGTGATGACAGATCGAATTCCACGGGGGCGAAGCCGCGGGCAGAAGCTAGTTAATGAGAAAACGGACTCTCTATAGCTTTGATTGTCTATATTGGATATTTCTTTAAATCACTGTACTATAGAGATCTGTGATAATTATAATCTGAAGCGTCTCGATTCCTGAAATCCGCAATTGGCAAATAGATCTAAATACCTATGTTGCAATTTTTAGGCTAATACTTGAATACTTTTTTATATTGTTTAAACTATCTGAATTCTTCTTAATTTCTCTAAAAAATAAATTAGCTAGTTTAAATAAGAGCGTATTAGGATTACAACGTATGGTTCACCTATGTATCTATAGCCAAGATACCACACTTGGCTGTGTACAGTGTATACGCAGGGTTTAAATGTTGTTTTAAATGGGATTCAAGCGGGAAAAAATTCATGTTTAATGTGTAAATATAGTGGATAGTTAACCATTAACGGTCGGTCCCAATAATAAATCAGTCAGCAGATTTGCTTACTAGGGATAGGATTTTGACATAATGTCCATACAAGTTATGTCTATATCCTACCTCTAGTAAGTAAGTCTATCGAGTGTACGTGAACGTGAGCGAGTGTAGGCCAATGGTATAAAAATGAAAATAGTGACTTTTTGTGTTCACTCCTAAACTCCATCGAAGCCATAGTAACGTTTCCACTATTTTACTGGGGCAACTTAGGTATTCTATGTACAAAAAAATCTTGATTTAAGTATCCAGGTCATAAACTAATTAGGTACCAGTGGTATAAGTAACGCCGAACACGGAATAAAATAAGTCAATCGTCTTAATTAGACGATAGAGTTAGGTACTGAAAAGTAGGCGAAGGAATAGTGACATAGATCAGACTTACTACTATTTACAAATTAAGTTTTAGATCATTGTTTTTCGACTTTAACACGAGTCTTTTAGCCAAAAATGATACACAAAGAAACTAAATAAAATTCGACCTACATTTTAAACTTGAACAGCTGTTCCAACCAATCCAATCGACTAAAACGCCTTAGTAGACTATAAATATATAAAATTCTTTGTCTATTATTATTATAGCACTAGCCGCTGCCCGCTGTTACACTCGCTTCCCAAAAGCTTTTACTTACTAAAGCCGACTTCAAAGTTGGGTATCGAGATGAAAACATGCACTTCTAGAAATATTACCTTGAAAATCAATTTTTTTTTTTCTTCAATCAGTATTGAGACACGTAAGTAATAGACAAAACTTCTATTGCTCTAATCTACTTTTCTTTGTTCAGACATCGGCCAGTTACAATTTTATTATATTAGTTCGATACGCGATAAAATTTTAAATAGTCTATTATATCTTAACATACAGATCGTATATTCAAAATGTCGTATTATTGTCTGTTCAACGTATTGGATAAATTAGGATAACTGGCGGCGTGAGTGATGGCCGATTTTATTTTTACGAGCTTTTTAACGACCTTTAATATTGGTATTATAAGTTTTCTTGTCTGTTTATGTTGTTTCAGAAATAATTTACCGATTATAATCTTTGGAAAATATTTTTATGGCTAGTCGACTCGTGAAGGTGAAGGCATTTATTTATGCATAAAAGCACTAGGTGTCTTATTTTAGACAAATAGCATGTGATTAAAAGTATGACTAGTATGACGCACAGAAGAACATACATACTAACCAATTGTACTTTGTATAGAAAATGTCAAGCGTTCCCTTTTTAAAAGTAGGTAGCAACTGTTGTATTCAAAATTGGAAACAATAAAGCAACTAAAATATAACACACATAAAATCCACAAAACTAAAAATGTTTCCACACAACGCTATGTTCTCTCACATAAATAAAGATTAAATTAGATTAAATATTAAAACGACATTTCGCCAACAAAATTCTCGACTCGATGAATAATTTAAAGGTCATTCCAGACTCAAAGCAAAAACGTTTGTTTAAAAACTATACCTATCATTAACTAATGTTGGCTATAATTATAATGTTAACAAAACGTCATTAATTTGTTTAAAAAATCAGGAACTATGCAAATGCCAACGAAATCCCACGATCTGTAACAGTCCCGCCATAGTACCTATATTGTATTCTGTAAACTAATTATAGAAATATTTATAATCTGTGTAAAACCAATTCATAAAAAACAACACCATCGTTTTTCTAATGCCAATGCAGATATTATCTAACCCCATTATATGCTAGTCCATTCCACAGTTTAGGAATGATAAAACACAAAGAATGAAGCGATTAATTCTGCTGAGCGGCGGCGGCCGGTGGTCTGAAATCGCATATTCCAAAAATTATGATTTTTTTAAAACTTGCAACACTGTTCATTCGTGAACACATCATTAAATTTCATAAAAGCGCCGCCAACGCATAAATTAACACTAGATTCACAGACGACAGGTTAGACTAGCCACAAATTATGCCCCGGAAAAAGCCCCGGTTTTCGGGTTGACGGAATCCCATCAAAATACCTGGAAATTATGTGTTTCAACCGCATCCAACTTGTTATTGATCGCGATCATCGGATTCTCGGAACCACTAACGATTGCTGGCAACCCTACGATGTGTCACGTCGATGTTTTTTGGGAGCTGATCAGCCGACATCGCCAATTAGGAAATGCTTTTTTTTTTTCATTTTAATTTAGATTGCCATCATATTCATCCTAGTGTATTTAAAAAAAAACTGGAAACATTTTTCTGTTAACTTATAATAGCAGTAACTGTATTAAATTCAGGTGTGAATCCTGAGAAGCCATTATATTTTGCTTACAATGCATCCTAAACACGTCTTTTCCCGTACAAGTATCGGTAAATTCAACTATTACATTCATATACGAACTATCTACATACCGCGAATACATCGAGTGCTGCGCATTCACTTGACTGACATTCGATTATTGAATTTGCATTCGAAATATAAATTGTTGATGTTTATCTTAAATACAAATGTGGGGACATTAGGTTTATGTGGTGCCAACCTCTTTGGCCTTTTAGATAGTTTATTGGCAAGTAAAAGGCAAGTAAAATAGAAGCAGGACGCTACGTAGATATGATATTGTACCTGCTTGGTGGTCCTGTCCATGGATAGACCTTCCCATGACTTTATGTACCATGGTAACTAGGCTTTAGTAGAGAGCTTTTCCGTGTTGCTAAAAAATAAGGAATAAGATGATGATTATAGTAAAATAAAAGTCTCCGTTATAAATCATATGCATAGGTCACCGACCATATTTATTTGCAATGTAACTGTCGCACATAACTTCTTCATAATTAAGAGTACCTACTTAATTGCTGGAACAAATGTCATCTGACGTCACAATAATGGCAGACAGCCAGTGTATAGTCAAGTGTTGTTCGAAATTCAAACTGAAACAATCTATTGTCTATTCATCCCTAATCTACAGATATTTCAAATTTTTACGTCAATAGTACGAAACTGCCTTAATATTTTAGTGGTCTTGGGTACGATTCCCGGGTCAAGTAAGGTGTTATTAGGTTTTTCTAGGAAATTTTCAGTAGCAACTCGAAGTTAGGACCTGGCATAATACATGGGACCTAAACATACCGGTGTTTGTACACATTGACTAACTCTTCGAGGAATACAGGCTGCAGCATAACGCTGCATGTCAGAACTTTTTAGTCGTTTTGTTAACTTTTTTTTCGTTCTTCAATGTTACTGGTCGATATTGGTATTTTCTTATTTATTTCGTGATTCGAACTATTTTTTCTGACAGGTCTTCACTTTTTTTTTCATCAGTTTCAGTCGCAATTTTTTATTGTGCAATTAATTTTTTTGGAAAAATAACCAAAAAGTTCAAAGTATAATATAATACTCATATTATATAACTATATTGCTTTTCACAACGCCTCTCGTTGATGTTGGGGTGACAACTCATAAAATTGCATTATAATTATGTCTGGTGTTTTTCGACGCTAACCAGGATTGGTCAGCAGTGAACAGGTCGTATTTCGGCTTCCTGGGATGGGACCATTCAAGCCTTGTTGACATCGGCTGTCAACACCCTTTAATCCTTCTTTTGGTGGCGAACATGTCAGGTGCCAATATCAAATCCATCGTTAGATTTTATAGTTAATAGACATAACTAGCTAACCTACCTATGTCAAAATCCTATCTCTGGTAAGCAAATCTACTGGCTGATTAATTCCTTTGCCTAATTATCATAACCTAATCTACCGTTAACACTTCGCTAACTGCCTCATTAGCCAAGTGGTCCTGAGCGCGACTGCCACGCTAGAGGTCCTGGGTTCGATTCCCAGGTCGAGCAAAGTGTTATTGGGTTTTTCTATGAAATTCCCAGTAGCAGCTCGGAGTTTGTGCCCGGTTAGTGGCAATAGACTCGCCCCCTATTACATGGGACTTAAACATGCGAGCTGTGGGTGTACATTAGTACGCCCCTGCCTAAGCCTTCGGGGAATACAGGCGTGATGGTATGTTTTATTTTATGTTAATCTACCGTTATTTAATTTCATACTGGCCATTTAGCCCATATAGTTGGCACGCGACAAACATGGCCGGCCCAGTTCCAATTTGGTTTGGCAGCCACGCGTGTGAATGAAATTTTCACTTATTTTCTTACGCAAGGGATGGCAAAAAAACATATATAAATATATTGTAATAATTTTTATTTGAATTCAAATAATCTGAGAAACAATAGATAAATTAAAAGCATTTCAACATCGGCACGAAAGTTCAGACTAAACGATATTTAAATGTAGAAGAAGAAGAAGTTAGCAAAACAGGTACATTCAGCATAGACAAATAACGTAAGAAACTCTGATTTAAATATTAAATGAATTGTTAATCTTTCAAATTCCTATGTAAAATTAAAATGTATCTACCATAATGATGACTACACTAAGAAGATATTTTGCCTCATTTCAAATAAGTTCTAAAAACTAGTTACTCACTTTGACTACATTTAACGTCACTAAAAAGTATGTAAGCAAAAGACTTCATTTTAAAACACGAGTGACAACCCTGTATAAATCTGTCCCGACTAGACTACTGTAATTGACATATTTATTGCAGAATAAATAACTCCAGAGAAGCGTAAATTAGGATTCAAAGCTTTCTAATTTAGCATTTACATTGCATTCTACTGTTATCCGATTTCAGACGAGTGTTTCCTATGCGGTAAGTATAGGATATCGTTATTTTTTGGGTAAAATTCTTGTATGTGGGTGGCTTTATCCTGAAACAAAACTTAAGTAACATGTTATATTTATACCTAAATCTATTCATCATCTCATCGTCATGAAGTTTGTAATATTGTACCTAAATACTTAAACTGAGAAGTTAGGTCAATATTTGACTTTGTAGTTTTATTTTATAAAAACATCGGACCAAGGATCTTAGGACGAGAGCTCATAAAAGTAGTGGGTAGTAGTCCTTTTTAAAGTGCCGTCTCAAATAAAACCAGTATCTTTACATTGCCAACAGCACCCTAATAACCCATATAGTGGGTGGGACACAGCTGGCTGCAATATAAAAAAGTTAAACCATAGACGTTATTTTACAACTTTGTAAGTGACATGCGAACGAACATGTCAATAAGGACACTAAAATTTAATTTCATCATATTATATCCTTTACAAGGAACACGAATAGACGTATCTTCTTTGGCGATTGTTTTTAGTCTATAAAGATCGTACGCGATAACCCTATCTATGCTAGTGTCGTGTCGCCTATTGACTATCGATAGTCGATCATCACTATCGATAAATTCATGATCGTAAGATATTTGACCCTGGAGGTTGGCACGATTTATCGATTAGAAAATGTATGTAAATATTATGAGTATCGATATTTACATGTTGTGTGGAATCATTGATTTAGAATAATCTTGTTAGTCTTGTTTGAAGACGCGTAACTTATATTTGAAATATTAAATTGCATGTGTGCACGCATGTATTATGCATGCTTTCACATAAACTTGCGGGTAGGAACTTACCTTTATTCAGTCACATTGAATAACTCACAAATCTTTTCATAAACAGACAGCAAGTAAAGATATCAAAGTATGACTGGTTATTTTATGATAAAATTGTGTACAGTAAGTGCGGCATATTTATGACCAATGTATAGTGAGTATATTTTTATGTCTCTTTCATACCGTACCTTTGAACTCAAATGCACTAGTGATTTCAGCTTTATACTGCCATAACTTGTGCAAATGACACCTAAAATGCATAATCAGCAACTTACAATATAAGTTATGTAATCTATAAAATCAATGAGTAAACCAAAACCAAGATAGAGGGCTAAAAAGGCTACAAAATGCAATTCATCTGCAATCGATTCTTATCTTAAAACCCACAACAGATATTTAATAATTATTCTAACGTGAATATTATTCTACTTTTTTAGATCCGCTGATCTCCCCGGGAATTCATTTAACTTTCTATTCGAATCCTAATCTTGAATATTATCTTTATCGATATCCAAATTGCTACCGATCAATCTCTAGCGCCCTTATCTTTTCCCACTTCTCACACCATTTGCCCTCTGAACCAATTCTCTAAACGGATCCTGTAACTATTATTGGGAATGGGTCTGCCCTCGATAAGATAACGTATATAGCGGATGCCACGTAGGTGCGATTTAATTGATAAAAAAGCTATGCGACCTCCTTTAATTAAACTATTAGTAACGGTTAATGTCATCTGTTATCAATAGTGATGTGATTGAAAAATAAAAACATGTTTCTTAGAGACACCTGTGTATCTCTTCACTAAACGTACCTACACAGTTATTCAAAACTAAAAGCAATTAAATTTATAGTTTATTTAGTACTAAAATAAAAATGTACCAATGAAGTTGTTTTATACATCAATGTTGTATTGAAACTTACTTATGGAGAAGCGAAATATGACCTAATATGTATAATGTAGTATTAACTAGGTTATTCCTGCTACATCTATATGACTTCTAGGAATACTGTATTAAGATCTGTGCCTATCTCCAAATCCACAATCATATTGATCTATTATAGTATTTAGTTCCATGTTTATTTTAGTCAGGAACTTTGATACTGTTACTTTAACATACCATCTCACCAGTACTCCGCGAAGGGTTAGACAGAGGTATACTCACGAACAACCGCAGTTTACGTCATGTTTTAGATCCTACGTAATGGTGACGATCCTAAAGCCATTAACCGGGCTAAAATATTGAGAATTTCAAAGAAAACCCCAATAACACTCTGCTCGACCTGGGAATCGATCCAAGGATCTCTAACGTAGAAGCCGCGCTTAGAACTATTAGACTAGTGGGATGTTGTTTCTTTATGTAAAATAGTAAAACGGAATACTTTCTCTTTTGTAACAGGAGCGAGATTTGTTTGAACAATGCAATAACCAAAAGCATGTATCCTTCTGGCTCAGTTAGGCAAAAAAGTCCTCACATCTAAATAATATATAAACCTAGTCCCTAATCACATAAAGCTCAAGCAATACCGAATAAGTAACAGTTAAATTGAATAGTAGGATTTATGTTAATTTTATGGCATGAGAACCGATAATTTTCAAAGCTCATACTTAAAAGCCGTAGGCATATTAAACACGCAATTATATTATGTCTTTTACGATTAACCGTAAACGCATACGGTAACATAGAAGAGCGAAATTAATTTCGTTCAGTAAAGCTCGGGGGTAAACGGCGACCTCTGGTGGTTTATTATGAGATTACAATGAAAAGTGTAGCCAACTTTATGGTTTGCGCGCGAATAAATACGGTTTCTGTTTGGCGGCAATATTTCGCGCGTATTTTGAATACACTGGGAAATTGTTGTATAATTGAATAAGAGATATTTATTGGAATGAAACGAACAGCAAATTTTGCGGCGACATGAGTGGCTGAGAGATCGGTTTATTGCGCCACGTGTTGTGACTTCGATCCCCACACGAAGCAAATATTTGTAAGACCTACAGGTAGCTGTTCCAGGTCTGGGCGTTTATGTATGTCAGAATTTGTGTTTGTAAGAGCACCCACGATACAGGCGAAAATCCTAGTGTGGGGCAACGTTTTTATAAAAAATAAAATAAGAGGCAGTTGTGCCTATAAAAATATAGAGAATATGAAATAAATCATTTTTTACGGATTTCATCGCGTTGTTTTGATATCATTTAATTCCCGACGTTTCGGATCTTTTTTGACGTTTAATAAAGTTTGATTTCAATGCAATGATGGTAAAAAATGCTAAGGCATTAAGATTAAGTCCGCCTTTGTACACATTTATGTACATAAAGTATTAATAAATAGAAATAAATACTGCCTCATTAGCCTAATGGTCTAGAGCGCGACTGCTACGCTAGAGGTCTTGGGTTCGATTCCCAGGTCGAACAGTGTTATTGGCTTTTTCTATTAAATTCCCAGTAGCAGCTCGGAGTTTGGAAGTTGTGCCCGGTCAATGGCAATAGGCTCGCCTCCTACTTACATGGGACCTAAACATACCGGCGAACTGTGGGTGTATATTAAGTACCTACGCCTCTGCCAAACCCTTCGGGGAATACAGGCATGATGTTATGTTAAATAAATATCTTGGCCACTAGACTAATGAGGCAGTCTAGTAAAATATCAGACTTTCAAATAAATCTAGAATTAAATTGAGTTAAATGAGATGACACTATTTAATTAAATCTGCATTCTACAAATAAAGCATAAAACTTAAACATAAGATACGTAAGATACAGTATCTTACACTAATACTGTATACTAAATTATTTAAAGTTGGCAACACACCATAGCGCCTGAGGGTTAAAGACTCCATGGGTGGTACACACCATCCAACTATTTAATAGCGACTCAATTGATCTAATTGCATTCCATTGCGTATTTAATACGATTACACTGGCTGATCAGGTATACTACTACCGAGTTGTACATCAAAATTGTCGTGTGCGCTAATAAAATTTAATGCTTACTATTACTTCAGTTAACTATCGGTAAGCATTAAATGTGCTGCTGTATGAGCAGTTACTAAACGCAACTGTCTTTGATGAAGTATTTAGGGCATGCTTACAGGAATTTTAGTTGAGCTACATTAGCTTTATAAGAGGCGCTTTCTCGACAAATGGAGAATTAACAAGCGAAGGAAGATATCGGTTCTAGTCTTTTCTAACGAACTCCTATATACCTACGCACGCGACCTATATTCGTGGACACCATGTGTGACGTCATCATACTTCAGATGTTTCGGAATGATTTCCGTGGTGTCCATAGAAGTGGATAGGATAGATAGATGGAAGTCGAATAGGTACCTTATAGATATACTTATAATCTTTTTACGGTTGGTACCAAAATAATGAAGTAGGAATTTCAAGGACTTCTTATTTTTTTATACTTAAATCCTCATAAAGATCCTTCACGTGGGAGAGCCATGCTTCGGCACGAATGGGCTGGCTCGACCGGAGTGATACCACGGCCTTACAGAAAACCGACGTGAAACAACGCTTGCGTTGTGTTTCGCCAACTGAGTGAGGAACCAGTATCTATGGGCGGCGGTTATCGCTCACCATCAGGTGATCCGTCAGCTCGTTTGCCCCCCTATAGTTACCATAAAAAAAATCATTGTCTTTTTTATTTATCTTGGAGTTTTTCATACGCTTTTCTACATGAGACTGACTTGTGATAATACAATTATCTCTTTGAATGCTTCTTGATATAAAACTTCAAACTTGGAATATTGTAGGTACCCTAATCTGTGTCCTAGCTAGAGGCACGGAAAACACAGTGTGATCACTTCAGACGGACCCCCACATGCGCAGCCTAACCATACAGATTGTTACTTAGATACAATCCCCTCATAGATCTTTGACTCACCTAAAATAACTGTATACACAGCCACAACTCGCCCCCAGTAAAACTAGTACCGCCCAGGAAACCACCAGTTTCTCAACAACATGTCCAAAGAATGGAAAGTTCGTAAAAAATGATTTATATGCACAAGAACATCGGGCTAGATAAATTGAATACGCATATTCATAAAGTATTAGTTGGCTTGTGGGAGTGTCATGGTCACCTCGTTACATGTTAGAAAAGTAGCAGTTGAAACTTAATGAATAAGTATTCGAACCCGTGAAATAAACCTCGATACTTGCGAATGAGCTATTACATAATGGGTAGTATTTAACTGTACATCAAAAAACCTTCCTTTTTTAATATAAAAAAATGCCAATCATAATTAAAAATACTGATTGCACAACAAAATCGTATTATTTTAGCAACAATTTGAGTTCGTGACGCATCGCTATTAATTGATGTGATGCCCCGCTCGCTTCGCTCGCTCGGCGCGTGCATTGTGTGGTCACAGTTCTAACCTAACCTAACTGATGTTTATATTTCTCTCTGGGTAATTTGATGCAATCAGTAGGTATATTTTTTGTAAATAAATTAATGGGGGATCAGTTCTTTTATGTGCATTTAAAAATAACAATTTATAGTTTCGAACTAGTTTCAGTGTCATAAACGTCACAAATGTCACCTTTGTGTTAATTATTATCGATCTCGTTTAAGGATCTAATTTGTTCGGAGGTTTCTAATTTGTTCTAATTTATTCTAACGCCAGATCTATATCCAGACACTGATACCCCATAAAATTCAAGAAAACTTATGCTAACGGCACGTTCACTAAAGAACTTCCGACAGGACAAATTGCTAACACCATAAATCTATGGCGCAATAATTTTCACCCACCGGCCGCAGTAACCCGCAAACCATCGCAGATTGAATTTAATGTCTCCGATATTATGTGTCCTACGACAATTTAAGAGGCATTACTAAACCCTACAGCGATTCACTTATACATATTTATGAATAAAACAACCAATTTGTATCGCTTCGTGCACCCGGGTGCAGCCATAACGGCACAACAACCGGGAGGTAATACGGTTAGCCTAAAAGGAAAGTCCCAATTTGTTGAAATTGTCAAACCAAAGCCTTGTACGAGCTTTTGTGGTCCGCTCTGCACATAAAAGGGAGTTTATAGAGAATTTATTAAGTGATAAATTGTGTTCTGATAGTATAATTGTGAAGTACAGCAGCTGAATCTTTAATCAATATATGTATAATACAAATGAAAGCAGTGGTCACTGCAACTACTGACCTGAACCACCGAGTAGTTAACATAATTGTGCCTTCTTTAGCAACTAATCGCATCTTTTTTCATTGTTTCAGAAGGATCTCTCGGACGATTGCGTGTTCGAGGAACATATAGAGGAGAACAACTATAACACATACTCGCGGTTACGCAATGGGAAGAAAACCTTCTTGGCGCTGGACAATCAGGGGAGATCGAGACGAACGCAGATCCCCATGAGACGGTCGCTCGGCAATCTATCGCCCTACGCGCTAACGCTGACCAGGCGATGGGACGGGCCAAAGCAGACACACTGCCCGCCACGGCGGCATCGAGGCAAACTGAAGCGGCCTCCGCCGCGACACAGAAACTGCCTCCGAAAAGCGAATTTAAAGCGTAAGAGGAAGCACAAGAAGGCTAATAATCCCAAGAAAAAGCAGCGGCATCCGAAGACGAGGAGAAAACACGAGAACGGGACGACGACCACGACTGAGGTGACGTGGGACGAGTCGACCATGTCGACCATGTCTACCACGACGGACGTCGAGTTTTTTCGGTCGGCGACCGCGCAGGAGGCGGTCGCACGCGCGTGAGTCGGGCGCTGGTCGCGGTCGGGGCAGCCGTCGCGCTCGCACACTAGCACCGTTCCACACTTACACGTGCATGAATCTCTGTATCATTCCTATTTAGTGCCGTTCCGATTGATACACGGAACGGTTCGTGAAATATTTACGACAAAGTAGCATTGCTCTCTTTACGAATGGCGCTCCAATTTAACTATCGAGAAAGTTGAAACCCGTGACGCGTTCATAACGAATGTTTGTCGAAACTTAAACTTCGTTTTTCTTTTACTAGTAGTACGTACGAAACATAATACTCAATGATGAGTTAGGCAGTGTTGTCGCTAAAGTGGATACATTTTAACAATAAAACAAATGATATTATTCTACCAAAGCTACTGAAATTATCTATCTCAATTTATATTCCTAGTTCGCTTTAAAACGTAGGTTTATCGGCAAGATTCCATTTGTTAGTTATTGATACTTATCATGAAATTAACGTAGATGATAATTAACCATATTTGATAATGACTAAAACATTAATTGTTTTTAACGTCGAGATTAACTTTTGGTAAGGTGGAACTGTGTTAGAAGAAGGCAAAAGATTCCTGTCAATTAAAATTTAGCCTAAATACTTATCGTTTCGGAATCACTCTCTCGGACGAGCATCGCATCATTCACGTTCTCATAATCTATGTTAATGTCTATTAATATTTTAATAGATCTAGCTTTTAAAAGACCATTAAGTTTCCTACGGCTAATATGCTTTCTTAATTAAGCTTAAATTATTTTTTAATGTGATTGAGGCCCATTCGGCTCCGCTACGAACACAACACTAATAGTGTTCAGATATCTTAAATGCTCGTAATTTTCAACATTTACAGAGTGCTCTAAAAGCTTAGGTATTTAAATAAAGAAATTAACGCTCTATTCCTTTTATACGTCAATCGTAAACGTGAGTCTTAATATTTTATCATCTAATTTCTTAAAAATCATCGGCTGCCATCACTATTTGCATTCAAATGCTTCCTAACACGAGGAGAAGAAATTCCGAAACGCTTTTGTACTTAGATACGTGTGTTGAGGTGTAATTTCATAAGAAATTGACTGAAAATTGGACTGAGTAATATAGTTTATGTTGGTTTCGGCCTAGGCTATGGTAGGATAACGTAGTGCGGCGGACGGCATGCTTCTGTATTCTATTCTAAGTTATATTCGAGTGCCGGAGGCGAGCGGCCGTGTGTTAGAGTTCCCGAAATCATAATCGACGTAAATAATGCACCCACGTGTGCCGGTAGCATCGTGTTGACTAAACCTGTTCGACCTGGACGAAAACCGAAAAATCTATAAAAAATATAATTACGCAACTGCACATCACTAGTACAAGCTCGCTCGCTTCCACTCGTCCAAAAATGTAGTGATAAACATTAATGACGAAGAAGTGACTATTAGTAAGTAGTTCTAAAACGTGTATCTAATTTGTAAATTTATTTATTTTCCATAGAGAAAGTCATATTTTGTTAACGTTTTAGTTGATGTTTTTTATTCTCGTCCCCTTTAGATCCAACTGAATGTAGATGTATAGGATATCATACGCTTGTACTTTTAGTGAACCAATATTATTTGTATTATATTTTTAAGTCCGTTCGGTAACAATATGTGCTCTGTATACAGTTTTGTATAGTGTGTAATTGATGCATTTGCAAATATTGTGATTGAATGGATTTTACACGATTACATTCTCTTTAGTGATGTCCCTCGCATTTGAATATGTGCATAGTTTTTGTAGCAGGAGTACCTTGGACTTTAGTTAGCGAACATTTCACACTTTTGCTAACACTATTCCTATATTTTCTGTGAAATTACTTGCTATGTGAAAAGAGCAATTCACTCATAATTATAAAACGGGTGTCCAACTTTCATTTTCTCATCCTAATAAGTTCCTGTCTATTTAAAATTTCTCCTAGATTCCACATAATCAATATTGAACAAGTTTGTGGTATTATCACATCACTACAATTAGGGTAACCACATATATAGTCCAGGAGCTGTACATAATTAACCAATGTTCGCTGATTAAGTACATAACAAGTTTTTGTGAATATATGCAGCAAGCTTTATGAATGTATGTTAAACGAATGATATTTTGAATTTATTTATATGTATAATTTTTTAGGTATCACATGAAAGCGACGTGGAATACGTACAGAACCAAGCATTTACTCATTATATAAAAAAATATATAAAATAATCACGATCGTACCGATTCCTGGTCGTTTTCGTATAAGTCAATAAATTATTCGATTATCGGTTTCGTTATACTTGACTCGTTATTGTAAATGAATACCAATCGATCTTTATGTTAGTGTAGAAGCAGTATTTCGGTATTGTAAAAAATGGTTCTCCGTTACAGTATCTAGTTTTTGTAGTTTTATATTGAATAGACATTGTAAGAATCTTCAGCTGATGCCAATTGGTTTTATTTTTATTTTGTTCTCCCATACGTAATGTTACGCACAGGCAAGCTACAGGTGCCGTGTTACCAAACTCTATCTCGCCGACTAAAAAAATATTAAAATCCCAGTGACAATTTTTTTTCTTAATAGTATCAGTTAAGTGTCATATTCAGCCTACTATATAGATAAATATACTTAAATAAATATAATTTATCAGTCTGCTATAACACATTTAAGCGAGAATCCGTGAGTTTGCATAACAATGTACCGATGTTGGTGTAAAAATATGAGTGTTATGTTAATTTAATGCCCATGTGCCATATAATATACTGCCCTCTGGGTTAGCCTACCGATTCATTAAACACTGTTATTTTCATAAAGTTGCTATTCTCAAGTACATAATGTCAATATTGTTAAGAAATAAGGGGATTGGCCACTTTACGGCCATAAAGGACAATACATACATAAAATTGTAGTTAAAATATAATAAATATCTTCTTACATAAATTGTTGTAAATACCCCTTTTTTCTCGAAAATTATTATATAAGAATGTCAAGAGGAGTCAAACAGTATTACTTACTTAATTAATTTCGATACCTTTTTACATTAATTAAATACCCTACCTTAAAAAAATGTTCGTGTTTGCTTAGTGCATTTATATATGTACAATTAAAAATTAATTCTGTATAATTTAAATGTTCTTGAACAAAACAAATAATATCTTTAGATACTTAATTTTCTAAAGTATAATTTTAAAATCATACCTATTTACCTACTTAGTTCTACCAAAAGAAAGATTGATTGAAACTTTTAGACAATAACTTTTTACAGCCTCTTATACCGACAAATAAATAAAAATGATTCTGTATTCCGTGTTTTCTTTAGCACCATAGCTCGTATAAAATATTTACATACCTACATACATACATGGAGAC
Organism: Acronicta leporina; assembly: GCA_947256265.1. Taxonomy (NCBI): domain Eukaryota; kingdom Metazoa; phylum Arthropoda; class Insecta; order Lepidoptera; family Noctuidae; genus Acronicta; species Acronicta leporina. The sequence goes on along the minus strand of OX366532.1, from coordinate 10,753,769 downwards.
TCGATTAGGTCAGTAACCTACATTGTTAAATTGGTAGGTACAATTATTTAGGTATGTGTAGGTATTAGAGCCAAAATCACAAGTTATCAACAAAATCTCTTGGTTAACAGTAAACACTCACCCTACCTTTATCGATACACTTGAGGGTAACTGCCTGATTAGCCTAGTGGTCCTGAGCGCCTAGGCTACCCTAGAGGTCTTGGGTTTGATTCCCAGATCGAGCAGAGTTATTGGTTTTTTCTATGAAAAACCCAGTAGCAGCTAGGAGTTTGGAAATTGTGGGCTCGCCCCCTATTACATGGGACCTAAACTTATCGCCAAACTGTGGGTGTACATTAGTAAGTACGCCTCTGCCTAACCCTTCGGGGAATACGGGCGTGATGGAATGTTATGTAGGTATGTTCATTTGTTCAATCATACCACCAAAATTCTAAAAGTAACTAACTACCTACCCATATAATATTATTTTGAGGCATACCTACATAATCATAACACATTTCATAGTTATTATTTAATCATTTTGATACCTGCCTACTTCGTGAGTTTCGTGACTCGTAGTAACGGAATCCAACTAGGTATGTCTAACTACTGAGTGAACAGTAAGCGTGATATTTAGTCTTAGCAAACGAAGGTAAATTTCAATTTAAAACGCAAGTCTTCGGTAGTATAGTGGTCAGTATCCCCGCCTGTCACGCGGGAGACCGGGGTTCGATTCCCCGCCGGAGAGAAACTTTTTGTATTGTTTTTCGTTATTATTCTGAAAATCATTAATTATTCTGCTGGATATCTTAGTTAATACAAGTTTTAATAAGTGCTCATGTTTTTTTATAAGATCAAATGCTCATCTGAAATTGATACGGCTTGTGCCCGAAGCACAAGCTATGTAACCTCATGGCAAATATTTTTTGGATATTTCCGGACAATCTGGTGAATTTCATAAAAAATGAGAATATGAATGAAAAAATTATATGACAACATTATTACGTGTATTACTCGTCAATGGAACGTCCCAGCCGCCATTGATTGCTCTGTTATTTTTATGAAGTTGGCAACACGCCGCACTGACGCATCACTGGGTGACCAATGAGAATAAGAGTGAGAGAGTAAAACATAATACCACAATAAACAAGTGTAAAAGAGATGGACGACACATGACAGTCACGTGTACAAGTCACAATAATATTACTTGCTATCGAGGTATATCTTAATAACCATGAAATAAAGTTTAATTTTGTATATTTACTACGTTTTAAAAAATGTCATTCTAGCTAGTTGAATCGCATTTTGTTCAAAGCGTCACTGCATAAAGAATGAACGAAGGTCGATCGCTCGGTTCGCCTCTCATCTCTCGATGTTTCATTCGATCGCCATTTTGTAGCAGTGTTCAACTCATGATCGTGATATTTTTGATTCGATACACGCCAATCGCTTTCGATTCAATTCAATAATCACCTAGTTTTCGGCGGCAAATTGTTTATCAATCAAGTATCGATACAAAATGAAGAAATGTTCTTCGGTAGTGTGGAGGTTCTTTGATCGGCTTGAAGAACATAAGAGATGCGTTGCAGTGTTGTGTAAATTATGTGATACTCAGTATAAATACTTTGGAAATACCACAAACCTTAGGGCTCACCTGATAAACAAACATCCTATTCAGTGGGAACTATCGCAGAATGGAACATTAGATGAAACTCATTTCAAAATTGAAGATGACGATACTAATCAGTCGACGCCTAAACGAAGAAAATATGTATCGAGGGGCCGCAAAGATAAAAACGTACGTTATTCAGTATCAGTTAATAAAGAAGATTCAGCTGGATCGGGTGTTATGCCTAAAATCGAAATACAACGGGTACTTACCTAATAATATTGTTATATTTAGGTTATAGTTTTCTTATCAGTTATCATTGATATCGCTAATCGATACAATTTTATATAAATCGATTAGCGGTAATGGGCATAAGGGTCGAGTAAAGTCGAATGATACATATAAACAAGCAATCGATTCGATTGCTGAAATTTGATCGATATTTAATAAATAGGATACTATCCTAAGGATAGTGACTTGTACTTATGTGATCGATTTTTGTTGTCGTTACTGACTAACAACTTTGTTTTAAACTTTGTACTTAACAGATTGTGCATAATGTGCCTGTGCCGTGAAATAACTTCCTACATATTATGGATTTGAGAAAAGAACTATCGTAGTGAGATTAACATTGGCGTCTTGATAATATACCTATTCAATATGTTTATAGGTTATGACGCTTCACTCGTGTTTACTAATTGTTTATTGGCAAGCAATGTAGGTATACCGAAAAGTTGTGAATTTCAGCCAATTACAAAACACCACGACCATTCGCATCTTAATTTTATTGGCTGTTTGTAATGTAAAAACAACTGGCATTAACCACTAGTGTTTCTTAGGTAAGTATGTAAGTATATGTATGTGTATGTTTGTCTGTTGCCTGCCAAAATATAGGAAAAGGTTTATTAGACCTTTTATTTGTTATATATTATTAAAATCAGGCGAACTGGCGATAAGCGTAAACCCATCAAGAATAAAAAACCTTGTTTACCTTATTTATTTTTCACTATTTGATCCGGTACAGCTGTTCTTCTGTTATTTTAATTTGTCATGGTTCTCTCCCATATCTCTCAATTAGTGTAGAATAGAGGAACGAAAACTGCATCACTGTTTTTTTTTCAGGTTGATGTGTTAGCAAACTCAGAATCTGACAACGATCATGATGAAGACAATAGTGCCACTTTGAATCTAGTCCGCCAAATGCATGCAGGAGGAAACTCAGATGAGGAGTGGCTGGAGAATGACCCATACCAAATCACACACATTGAAACCTATGAACCTAAAAAGAAAAAAATGAAGTACAAGAAAATTAAACGGGAAGTTGCCTCCCCTGCTGGTCTACCCGGTTTCTATGTTGCACCCAAACCACATAAAACCATAATCTACGATGACTCACAAATAAAAGATGAATACTCTGTATTCGGAGAATATGTTGCTAACAAACTCAGAAAGTTCAAAGCTCCTAGAACGAGGGGGAACTTACAACAATTAATCACAACTATTTTATGGCAAGCTGAATACGGACTGTATGATCGTGCTGAAGCTGTCAAGAGGGTGCTTATGTACTCTATCCAAACGCCAGACACCGAGCCCGAGCCTGAACCAGAAACACAGGCACCAGTAGACTATGAAGAACAGATGCAGGCAGTACATGAAGAAGAAATAATAGAGCTTAGAGAAGATCCAATCCAAAGTAACGAGGGTGATTTAGGTGTAATTAACTAAAGACATTTATTAGGTTAATTTGTGGTGATCTACATTAATTATTATAATAAAGCCTTTTTTAGTCATGGTATTCAGTAGTGCCTACATTTATTTCAGATGCACTTGGACATAATAAAAATTATTACCTATACAAATAATTTGCAATATTTACAAATTGTTTTTTTTTATTACTTCTCTGGTTTTAAACAAAGATGTTATATGCCTTTATTACTTACTAGCTTCTGCCCGCGACTTCGTCCGCGTAGCGTGATAATATATAGCCTTCCTCAATAAATGGGCTAACTAACACTGGAAGAATTTTTCAAATCGGACCAGTAGTTCCTGAGATTAGCATGTCCAAGCAAACAAACAAACTCTTCAGCTTTATATATTAGTATAGATTTATTTTTCCCACTCATTGTTTATGGTGAAAGTTCAGAGCATTCGTCTACATAAATCTGTCTAGTAGTTGATTGTGAGCGGAACAGCATAAAAACCAAAATGAACCCATATAAAGTCAATATTTAAAATTGCATACCTACCTACCAAAACAATTCTGTAATTGAGTCAAAGTGGGCTAAAAATCTCTTATTGTATCAGAATATGACAGCCCGTAATACCTATATTTCAGTAAGTATTAATCTGGTGTGGCATTGAATAGGATTGTTGTACACACAGAGCTTAGGTACCTTATACTGGAAACATTAAAAAAGCGTGATGTTTTCAGGGAATCATTCAAAACTTGTCATTTTAACCCGCTAGAAACTAGGCAATATATAATGAAAGAATATGCCATAGTGGGCACATAACATTATAATCATTTTTTTTTTTAATATTACATGCAAGCCACACCCGGAGGCAAGCGAACTTGTTAGTTAAATGTGTAAACAAGGTACTTAACACTTTTAGATAGGTACCTACCTATCTAAGTTCATTAGACTTGCAGTAGGTTGGTACCTATAGCCTCAGAAAGGCCTAAGTCGCTTCTGTAAGGCCTGCGCCCTGATTGGTCGACACGGAGAGTTGACGCTTTTCAGGGGGGACGGCTTGACCCCTTACCCCTCCCCCTTGATGTATCATATTACGATTCGTGGACAAATGGCTGCACTTCGTTTTATACATACATACCTACACCCTAACCTTTTTTTGTGCGTGTGGTAACTGGTAATCTTCATGGACTTCCGACGCCCGGGGAAGGCGACGGATCGTGCGCTCTCCACCCAGAGTGGGTGACCGACAAAAACCACACGGGTGTTTCACCTCACCACCACTTTTTGTTGGGGTTACGGGAGCGAGGTTTTATTCCTCCGCGACCCCAGCAGGGGTCAACACCCTAGCCTAGTGGAAGCTTTATTTAAACCTTGTCCCAACTAGGATTTTTTTCTGTATCGTGGGTAGGTACTCTTACAAACACAATTTCTCACATAGGTAGGTACACAAACACCTAAGCCTGAAACACCTGTAGGTCTTACAAATATTTGTTTCGTGTGGGGATTGAAGCCACAACGCGTGGAGCAGAAGCAAGCTGTCGTCGCCTATGGTTTGTTCCACGTATTTTTTGTGTGGCCTATAAAGATGATTGTTCCGTGACTGCTTATTGTAGTTGCAACGCATTAGATGAATAGAAACGGCTTCAAAGCTTTAGGCTTTAGTATAGAGTTGATACGTGACTAAACCTACGCATTCTAAATCACGTGAAGAAAATTTCGTAGACATAGTTCCCGCGCTATTTTTATGTCGACACACGGTGTCATCGCACTGATAATGTTTTTGTTGCAGACTACCAGACTTTAAAACTAGATTGTAAAATAAAATATCAGAGTTGCTGTTGCACGCCGATCTTTGAGAATTTAGGTAGGTACCTACCTACCCAGAGGGTGAAGGAAACATTTGACTTGCGGGCAGGATTCGAACCTGGTTAGAGATACACCAGACGATATGACCATTAGGTCACCGCAGTGGGTGGGACTCGCGGTGGCTTAGTGGTGCGGTGGTCACAGCGTCTGGTGCATCTAATCGAATCTTGTTCCTTCACTAAAATAACTAGGTACCTACCTATTATTACCTATATCTACTACTAGTATTCTATTATCTGTGCCTATATATTATCTTAGCATGGAAAATGCAAAAAAACTACAAAAAGAATACCTACCTATTACAAACCTTTGCTCACAATGTCATCTAGGTACATACTTAGACAGTTATGTGGATTTGATGATTATTTCGAGATGTAAAATTGCGTTTTTGACGTCATACTAGGGGGAGAGAGTTTCATACATGTGACGATGCGTAAGCCATAGATAATAGAACAGAGACAGGGAGGTGAGTAAAATAATCATTCAATTTATGTGTGACGTAAAGTTATTTTAGTGAAGGAAAAATTCGACTCGCAGGATTCGAACCTGCGTCTTCTGGTTTGATACACCAGACGCTATGACCACTAAGCCACCGCGAGTCCTACCTGCCATGTCGAAATTTGCCTTCACATTCTGAACTTACGTCTTAAAGGAACATCTATTGAAAGGCAAGTTACTTTGCCTCTCAACCGACATGACTTAGGTTAGTTCTGTCGTACGATGCTACCATACCTATTAACTATCATATTGTGATTTTTTTGCATTTTCTATGCTAAGATTATAGTTATTTTAGTGAAGGAAAAATTTGACTTGCGGGCAGGATTCGATTAGATACACCAGACGCTGTGACCACCGCACCACTAAGCCACTGCGAGTCCCACCCACTGCGGTGACCGCGGCGGGTCATGAAATAAGTATGCAAAATAAGAATCACAAAAAAATATGGTAGCATCGTACGACATTAGAACTAACCGTAAGGTAAGTCATGTCGGTTGAGAGGCAAAGTAACTTGCCTTTCAATAGATGTTACTAAAGTTCAGAATGTGAAGGCAAATTTTGACATGGCAGGTAGGACTCGCGGTGGCTTAGTGGTCATAGCGTCTGGTGTATCAAACCAGAAGATACAGGTTCGAATCCTGCCTGCGAGTCGAATTTTTCCTTCACTAAAACACAGATAAAAGAATACTAAAATAACTATATTTAATCTTAGCATGAAAAATGCAAAAAAAATCACAAAAGATATGTGTGACGTATCTAATTTATGGGTGGCCTCATAATAGACTTAGCAGATCCCTAAGTCCCACGAAACTATACTGACAGATTCGATCTGTAATATATGATGGATAAGATCTGTGGTTTAGCGGTTCGAGTACCTACCTACAGGACTGCTGACCACGAGGTCGTGAGTTCGATTCCCACAGGACAAATATTTATGTGATGAATATAAGTGTTTGTGTTCGTTTGGATGATTCTTTTGTATTATAAGTATGTATTTACAAAAATAAATGTATATAAGTATTATATCCATTGTGTAGTACGCATAGTATAAGCTCTGCTTAGTTTGGGACTAGTAGGTGCTGTGTAAAATGTCGCAGAATATTATTACTATCGACTAGCATTATTGCGCATAACACGAATTTACGAGGGAGCAAGCAGAATGGTAGGTCAACTGCGGCTCCGTCCTGTAATTAACGATAAGAATCTCATAAATTGGTCACTCATAGTTCATGGTCTAAATGACTGGACATAACCGACTGTAAATTGCATAGATCACAGTGCGAATGACGTTGCCACAGATAATAAATAGATGGTGTGAAGAATTTGGGTCGGGTGTTCAACTCACAACCAGGATGCAACTTAATTGTGCAGCAGTGCAGCTAAATAGATGGAATGGAAGCGGTATAATGGCGAGGTAATTTAGATGACGACTGTTTAAGAGCTGTTAAACAATACTAATTGTAGCTTTATGTACGATCAGTACCTACCTACTAACGAATCCTCACGTGAAAGTTCCAAATCTCAATGAAGTACCTAGGCTCCACAGTCAATACTTAACTCCTGTAGCCTGTAGCCAACAGCGGATTCAAAGGAGCGAAGATCTGGGTGCACCCCGAATAAAATTTATATTAAACTTGATATCATCCCATTTCCTTAGTATTAGCCCCTCCTGAGTTGAAGTCTTGAATCAACCACTGCCTGAAGCAATAAACCGGGACTGAGATGAACCAAATTAATGATCTTTTACGTAATTATTGTAAGATCGCTACTGGTCAGCTTTTGATAGGTGGTTAGAGGAAATGGAACACTAATTTGGCATAGATTCAATCATCACCAAATAAGGGAATACATAATTTATTAACTGGAACACAGAACCAGCCCATTATACTGCTACTAGTTACTATAGATAGAAACACTTTTAATTTATAAAACATCTCATTAGTGTTACAAGGAATAGGTTACAGATTTAATTGCTTCATTAGTTTAGTGGTCATAGGTAAGCGCGACAGTTACTCTAGAGGTCTTGGTCTCCTGGATTCGATTCCGGCAGCAAAAGCAAGCAAGCATGCAAACAGCAAAGCAAGAATGTTACAGCCGCATAGGCTTGCTGAAGACCTCAGGGAATCTAAAACAAAAAAAAAACATTTTTGTAAGAGTAAAATCAAAAACGATTTTTTTTCTAATTCTGAAAATTTCTCATTAATTTATATAGCTCCTAAATCATGTGAATTAAGGATCATTTTTTAATGCGGTTAGTTTCAATACTTGGATACGGCACGCGCATGCGCTATTTTCCTTTTGCTTCATCTCCCTTGTATGTATGTCTTTCTCGCTCGCACACGTCAATCCACCGTTCTGCCAACATGGCCACGCTAAGCCGTACTTCGACAAAATTATTTAGAAAATTACAGTTTTCACCTGTTATTACGCGTAATATTAGTAATGTGAAAAATGATAATCCGTTTAAAAAGGTCTTGACGACCTGTGTGTGTGTCGTCGGAGGCGGTGTGGCGTTTTATGCTGTAAATAAATATGGGAGGAAGAATACAGTGTATGCTCTCAAGGCGAAGGTTAGTGATATTTTACTCAAATATACATATTTTTCTATACTAATCGAACCACTAAAACATATCGCGATATATTTTCTTTGTTATCTCATGTGGTATGCATAGAACAGAGTTGGTTTATGTCATAATTTTCGTTATTCACGGAAACCCGACAGGTTGTTTATAAATAGCACCACCACTATTTGACATTTGTGTGAACGTTCGGAAACCGAAGTCTGAAATACGTCATTATAATTAAACAGGTTTTCATAATACTGTTTTGCTAAAATATTTAAAAACTATTATGTACTTATTTATTTTCTTTGGATAAAATATTTCTGTAATCTCCTTATGTCCCAAACCAGACATCTGATATGTATTTTAGATTGTTTATGTAAAGTGTATGTATGTTACCGCTGCAATATTTATGTGAACCTGTTTTGAACATATTTTTAGGTGTGTAAGCAGCAATAATTAGTAATGCGTATTTATACTTAGCCTAGACGTATATAAAAAGTACTAACTACTTAGCTTAACCTTTTGGTTTTGACCGCCACAGTCATATAAAGACGATAAAGAAAAATGTCCACGCCAAGGGATTTATTTTCAACTAGGTGACAGATTTTTATAGGAAATTCGGAGCTTGGCGTCGAGGGTTCGCTTTTTCTGTTTTGACGTGGCGGTCAAAAGTTAAATCTGTGGTAGACCAAAACATACCTAAGTATAACATAAATATACCATCACGCTTGAGCCGGTAGGTTTGGCAGGACTGTAGGTACCTAGGTACTTCAAATTGATAACACGGATTGAATAGTGAAATTTTAGAAGCACGAGATTACGGAGCGCTTTATAGATATGCACGTTAGCGCATGCATACTTACCTATACAGAGGAGACGGGCAATATGGATAGTATTGCCTGTCTAAATTACCTACCGACTTGTGAGTTGTGACATGAACGACAAGACAATATGATTCGACCATAGAACAAGTTTCGTATGGAAACAGACAGCTAGAATATTAGCATTTACAAACACGTATTGCGTTGTGTCTGCCCTTTGGCTGAGGAAAACAAGGAAATAGGTACTTACATTATCTTTTACCTCTAGAAGTGTAGACCTTTATGAATCTCCAACATAAATGCATATTTATCCTTCCCTATCCTTGTTTTATGGGCAGACGAATCACCTGATGGTAAGCGATCACCGCCGCCCATGAACACCCGCAACACCAGGAGAAGTCGCAATTGCGTTTCTAGCCTTATAAAAGGGTTTTGACTTCATTTATATCCTCACTCTGCGAAACACAACATAAGCGTTGTTTCACGTCCGTTTTCTGTGAGGCTGTGGTATCAATCGGCCCGTTCTTGCTGAAGCATGGTTATCCCACGGTTAAAATCTACATTTTTCACTGTTATCACGGTTATCTAAAATTTTGTAGTGTTACTTTCCTTGTTTAAAGAGTTATCTATTATGAGAGGAGTAGGTAGGTACTGCGAGTATATCATGGGGTCCTGACAATAGCAACAAGTAACACGTAATATTTTTCCTCCTCCATGTGGTTTTCGACGGAAATATTCTAGCATAACCTCCTCCTTATCCAGTCGAGGATAGGACTGGGGCATGGCGGTTGGTAGTGGTAACTACATAGTTTTATTTATTTATTTTATATTTATATTTATTTATAGCAGACACATGATCCATCGATTTTACAATATAATTATATAAATGTAACTTAACTTTAAAAATATATACAGTTTTATGGCCTAGGTGCAAATACTTGTTCCGTTTCTAGGCGAAAAAGGTTCTTGAGTGGAGACCACGCAACGGAAAATGTAGCGTGAAAATGATCCAACGAGATGGATTGACGACCATCAGCAGTGGACCTCTTTGGCTTATATAATGATGATCTAGGAGTTTCTATACTTATGTGAAAATTGTATTTATCCCTTTTACCACCTTTCTAATTACCAACTGGTCCTAATTTTCCTATCCGGTCCTAATATAAGGTTTTTCAATTGTCGGCGCAGGATTTTTGTTTCCTTCCATTCATACCTGTCTGCCAGCCATTACTCACTGCCCTGTGGATCATAATTGTAATTCTTCATAATATCCATCGATTTTTTTGCCATTATAATATCCCAATACAACCCAGTAAAAACTGCGTATCTACTGCACACAGTCATAGGTAAATTAAAATAAAATTATTTATGGTAGGACTAGTGTCTCGATATTTATCAAGTAGTACGTGGCGTTGGCACCCCTGCAACATCTTCTATGATAATTTTTCTTAATTCAAATGTCCCTTGTTCGGATACTAATGGAATCGATTAATATCAAGCATCGGCATGAGAACTCAGTAGGCGAGTTAGAAGTTATTTTTTAGTTTAACACGTGTTAAACGAGTTAATGAGTTCCTGGGGTGGTGGTGAATGGTTAATAAGACAGGAGAATAATTGCCGTCATCGCTTAAGCCACCCGGTTTTAAGTGTTGTTTTTTTGAATATCGAATGGAGTGTTGATTACGATAATAGTGGTGGGTTTCAAATTTATCGATGTTTTAGATGTTCTGTAAAGGGAGGATTTGGACTAGAGCTGTCGTTAAACTTACTGATTTTTACGATTGTCGTGGCACATTAATGTTTTGTTTACAGGGAGCCTATTTTATTGTTATCATCAATTAAACAATAATGTAAATATAGGTAGGTACATATTTTCTTTTCACTAGGGAAATATTTACTTATGATTTTTATGGACTCATTTTCCGCCTAAAATACAAAACTGTATCAGTTTCCTAAATAAGATTAACTAGAGCAGAAGTATTAAATTGATGAAATGAATTGATTATTTAAATCAGGATCATTGTTTATATCTTTTTAATAACAAGACATCCCGCACTAGGAAATGTCACGTGAAGTCAAGCATAATATAAAGTCGAGAAAGTTCTCAAGATTGGTTCAAGTTGCCCACTCAAGAAGTTAACATAGGATAACGACAAATCGCAAGGCATTTACTTAGTGCTTCGTCCACTTAGATCATAGGTTCTCAAACTTTGCTAAAAGCTAGATACGATGCGAGACCTCGTCGTTTGAAGGGGACCAGCAGCTTGGAAGATTGGATTCGTGATACATAATCAACCCATTATATGGCCCACTGCTGGGCACGGGTCTCCTCTCACAATGAGAAGGATTAGGCTATAGTCCACCACGCTAGCCTAATGCGGGTTGGCAGACTTCACACGCCGTCGAGAAAATCTCTCAGACGTGCAGGTTTCCTCACGATGTTTTCCTTCGCCGTTTAAGCGCGTGATAATTAACTGTTAATACGCACATAACTTCGAAAAGTCAGAGGTGCATGCCTTGGATTTGAACTCGAGACCTTTGACTTGGCAGTCCAATGGTCATATCGCTAGTCTATCACGGCTTTTCCGTGATAAACGGATGAAAACGGATTCGTGATAAATGACAATAATGCTCGCCTTCTATAAAATACGCCTCTATAAACAGACCGGCGAACTGAAGGCGTATAGAATACCTCTGCCTAGCCCTTAGTGGAATACTGGCGTGTTGGTATAATATTGCTTCCTAAAAACTTCGAAACGCACTGCCACGCTAGAAATCCTGGGTACGATTCCAAGGTCGAGCAAAATATTATTGGGATTTTCTTTAAAATTATCTTTATTGGGTTCATCTTTGCTGCTCGGTGTTTGGGATGACACCTGGTTAATGACTCGCTCCCTATTACATGGAACGAAAACATACTGGTGAACTGTGGATGTATATTGGTATGCCTTTGCCTATCTAACCCAAATCACTTTTAGTTGCGACGTACGCCACAATTCGATTTGTTTTTAAATTGATCCTAGATTTTTAGGGTGCGATGTCGTAACGCAGTTATGTGGTCTCGCCCTAATGTTGAAAGCTTCTGATGATATGATGATACCATGGGGGTGGGATCATGTTCTTTGAGAAAGCTTGACTTATGTAGGTAAATAAAGTAATTCTGATACATTTCAGCATTACAGCTCCATATGGATCCTAAGATATGTTCTTAACAAATTGTATGTAAACAGTAAAATGAGACAAATATTGGTATACTTGATCTTTACTATACTTTAAGCTGCCGATTTATTTTATTGGAGGTTTCTATCAGGTTGTATAATGTGTATGTTATGAAAGGAGGTTAGTATGGTATCTTACCAATATGTTTCATTTCGTTTATTACTTACTTGCCAAGCTTTCACAGCTTGCTAAGATTCCTATAAGGAGTTTATATTAATTTATCAAAAACTAGCTGTTTTCCGCGATTTTACTCGTGACCTAAAGTGATATAATGGTTCTCGATTAACATTTTTTGTTATTCTTGATAGGCTTACCTACGCCTGACCGCCAGTTCGCCTGATGTTAAGTGACACTGCGACCTAAGATCGAGCGCGCTTACCTAGTAGAAACCGATTCACTCGTAATTTTAAGACACCCAGATTATATCTATCGGGGAAGACCCACTCGGGAAGCGCATTCCACATTTCCAAATTATCCTATGTTACTCCGGAATAATTTTATTTTATTAGGATCTCCAACAATGAATACACCTTACATGGTATAAAAGTGTTTACATTAATAGATATTCCTTGTGTTTCCTCAGTTACAGGAGACCACATCATGCAGTAATATTTAACGAACAGAAAGACTAAGGTTGTAAAATTAACAATAATATTGAACACTTAGGCCCACTTGCACCAACCTCCCAAATGTGCCAAACTGCATTCAATAATGTAGCTTTATATAGGTGAAACATTTTTAAAACCGGTTGAGTAGTTTTTGAGTTTATCACATTACAAACAATACAAACAATTTGACAAACTTACAAACAATCAAATCATTCCTCTTTATAATATTGATGTAGACTAGTCAGGCCCGCGCACAGCTTCTACTGCGTAAATTGTCCCATCCAAAGTTCTCATTCTTGGAGGAGACCCGTGCCCAGCATTGGGACAGTAGTTGATGTTGAAACTGTCTCGTTAGCCACGTGGTCCAGAGTGCGACTGCTACGCTAGAGGTTCTATGTTCGAATCCCAGGTCGTGCAGAGTGTTATTGGGGTTTCCCTATAAATTATCAGTAGCAGCAACTCCTCTGTTGTTGCGGGTTTCCTCAGGTGGCTCATCTGCTCGTTTTCTGACATCTAAAATGTATACTTAAAAAAGTTTGGGATTTGTGCCCACTTAACGGTTCGCTAGATTCGCCCCCTGTTAAGTACATGGGACCTAAACACCTCCGAAATGTGGGTGTATACATTAGTACGGTTCTGCCTAACCTATCGGGGATTAAAAGCCTTATAGTATGTGATGAAACGTTAACATAGTAATTATTTACACAGGGTTTTTTTAACCCCTAAAGAGGCCTAACTGTGCAAAAGAGGTCGTAAGACAGCTAGTAATTTATATGCAACAAACAAAGATAACCCGTCCTTTGAAACAGCCGCCCTAACCCTACGAGTACTTAGCACTCATGTATTTAACCTACATGGCACCGGGTGAGTGCTTTATAAACACCAGGGGAGATATGGCCTTAATGTACACGTTTAGTAAGCCGATTAGCGATCCTATGATCTATGTACTCTTACACAGGTCAATGAGATGACCTGTTTTATTTCTAACTGTTAATATTATTATAAGAATGGAGAAAATGAATTATAATAGTGACGTTTGGCGTTGCGGTCGAGCGATTGGCGTCTGCGCTACGTGTTGCGGTTCGATCCCCACACGGAGTAAATATTTGTAAGATCTTTAGGTAGTTGTTCCGGATCTGGGTGTTTGTACTGTTTGTGTATAGCACCCTCTTTTTTTAATACATACATTATTATTATAAAATAATATGCATGCAACATGTTTAAAAAAATATTAACTTAACTATGAAACATTTTTAATTTATAAAATAAGTAGCACACTGGTGATCGGCGGTCACGTACATATCATTTTGACTGTGTTACCCGAAGGCTTAGGCAGAAGTACACACTTCACATGAAATGAAATTGAAATTATGAAATTATATTTATTTCTGTAAGTATATCTTAAGAGACACTTTTACATGTTCTCTTCCAAACTCTTCTCGTCCTCGGATTCTACTCCATAGGATCAACCTTTTGGATCCGTGCAACTAGAATCATAACGTTTCATAAACGCTTGTAAAAGCTTATTTGAAATAAAAACATTTGAACTTGAACTTTAAACTCCGAGCTGCACTTCACAGCTGGAAATGGGATTCGAATCGGGTCCACTTAAGTAGCAATCGCACTTATGGACCACTAGACTTATGAGGCAGTTTGTACCGCTTCTTGATATTATTATTATTACCGTTAGCTTCAACCCGTTTACTGCTATTTCAGCGTTAAGCATGAGTCGTCTCTCAGAATGAGGGTTGGTTTTAGTCTACTCTACTCTCTACAGTTTTGGACTAAATCTCACTAATGTTGGCGTCCTTTCAAGCCCCTCTTTCCCACTGAGCACTATGAGCAAGTGCCCAGGGCCCCGCTAGCCAAGGGCCCCCCATTTTCCAAACCTTCTGATTTTTTGCACTTGTTTATAAAAACGTCCCCTGGCCTCAACATTGCCCAAGACCTCCAATAGGTTAAAGACGGCCTTGCTTCCTTTGCTGTTTTCCTTCACCATCTAAGCAAGTGATAATTAAAGTGTCACTATAATACGCACATTATAACGAAAAGTCAAAGTTCAATAGTGACATCACTAGGCAATCACAGCTTCAATTGCAAATATTAAAAGTACTCATAAAAATCAAGTTTAATTCTTCCAAACACTCGATACCCTATTAACAATGAATGGCACAGTTTAAATAAAGGCCATATTAATCGGATCAATCGCTTGCGCTTCGCCGTTCCACTCATGCGCACGCGACGTTATCTTGAGCGCAGTGATCGACTGGGCTCGATGACTTTTTACATTGCTGAAGTTCAATACAGCTTCGGTAATCAAACCATACGTTCATTAATTCTAAATAGACGACGGAGCAAATAAATGGAAACTATTAATTAATTAAAATGGTTTTTTGAAAGTTTAGTATGTATAGCGTTATAACTGAGATGTACTTAACTGACTACGTTATTCAAGTGCATTTCTAAGTGGGCTCACTTATTGATGTTTAATGTCAGGCTGTGCCTCGTCTTTTATATTATTACAATAATAATGCTCATACCTGCCGCATTAGCCAAGTGGTCCTGAGCGCGACTGCTACGCTAGAGGTCCTGGGTTCGATTCCCAGGTCGAGCAAAGTGTTATTGGGTTTTTCTATGAAATTCCCAGTAGCAGCTCGGAGTTAGGAATTTGTGCCCAGTAAATGGCAAAAGACTCGCCCCATATTACATGGGACCTAAACATACCGGCGAACTGTGGGTGTACATTAGTACGCCTCTGCCTAACCCTTCGGGGAATACAGGCGTGATGGTATGTTACATGTTACAATAATAATGAACCCATTATACTGTCCCACTACTGGGCACGGGTCTCCTCTCAGGATGAGAGAGATTAGGCTATAGTCCACCACGCTGGCCTAGTGCGGGTTGGCAGACTTCAAAACCCGTCAAGAAAATCAGGCATGAAGGTTTCCTCAAAATTTTTTCTTCAACGTTTAATTACAATTATCTATCAATACGCACATTTTGACGACTATGAGAGTCAGAGTCAAGTCAGAGGCGTGTGCCTTGGATTCGAACTCAAGACCTGTGATTTGGCAATCTAATGGTCATACCACTAGGCTATCACGGCTTCGTTATATGTTCCTATCTAAAATTCTTTTGATAAGAATAACATAACATAACATAACATACCATCACGCCTGTATTCCCCGAAGGGTTAGGCAGAGCCGTACTAATGTACACCCACAGTTCGCCGGTATGTTTAGGTCCCATGTAATAGGGGGCGAGCCTATTGCCATTAACCGGGCACAAATTCCTAACTCCGAGCTGCTACTGGGAATTTCATAGAAAAACCCAATAACACTTTGCTCGACCTGGGAATCGAACCCAGGACCTCTAGCGTTGCAGTCGCGTTGATAAGAATAACATCATTATTAATCTTTTTAAGAACAAATTGAACAATAAAAATTAGTTTTCCATGGATTTTATTAAATCACTTATCAAGCGTACCACAACCAAGTTGCGGTCGTTCTTAAAAAAGTTCAGATTAAGAGCATTCTAAACCGACGATCATGCATGAGGAGGATAATGAACGTAGAATAAGCGAAAGTAGTGTGCCAGGATCGTAGCAAGTGGAAATCTATAGTCTCTGCCTACCTCAATCGGAGACAGGCGTGAAAATATGTATGTCATGTATGTATTTATCAAGCTGCTGTACCTAATATACGGACACAGTTCAAAATAGTTCATAAAAAGGTATCAGGTATGCCAAAATGCCAGACATATTCCGACAAATTGCATTAGGTATGGCAACTCTAAAATATACCCTTAAACATTAAAATATGACATAAATGTGTATTTCCTTTTATCGTAAAACTTGTTGGAAAACAAAGCTGGCAATATTTTAAGAAACAATAGATAATTTAATAGGACTACAAAACGCTTGAGTTATTTAATTTACGTCACGGGCATCGTTATAATACAAATCTCAGTCTGTTGTTATTATAATAAACATCCTTTATGAATAGCTGAAAATAAATAAGACTTTTGTCTGTGTTAGACAATAGTTTATATTCTCCGAAGAATTTCGAAGCACTCATTTACACTCACAATTCGCCGGAATGTTTTAGGTCCCATGTAGTAGAGGGATAGCCCATACCTTTTTACTATTCAATCCAAACTCCGCGCTGATACTCGGAATTTCATAGAAAAACAACGTTGCTCGACTGACTATGCGTCAGGTCCTTCGTTACATTCCTACGTGTAACTATATCTACCACTAGCTTCCGCCCGCGACTTCGTCCGCGTGGAATAGTTACTTAGTATTAGCGTGATGATATATAGCCTACTAGCTTCTGCCCGCGACTTCGTCCGCGGAGCGTGATGATATATAGCCTATAGCCTATGTCCTTTCTCAGGGTCTAAAGATTGTCTGTGCCAAATTTCATCAAAATCGGTTGAGAGGTTTAAGCGGGAAAGCGTAACAGACAGACAGACAGACAGAGTTACTTTCGCATTTATAATATTAAGTAGGGATTAGTAGGGATAGCCTTCCTCAATAAATGGGCTATCTAACACTGAAAGAATTTTTCAAATCCGACCAGTAGTTCCTGAGATTATCGCGTTCAATCAAACAATCAATCAAACAAACAAACAAACTCTTCAGCTTTATATATTAGTATAGATTTAGTGATTAATAAGATTTAATTTCTTTAACACTTGCAACACTAAAAGTGTCGAGGCTTAAAAGCACCCCAAGGACTGCAAACTGACAGAGCTGAAGCAACCGAGGGAAGTAACTTACAGTACAAAAGTCGTAACACACATTAAGGCGATGTACGCCAGATTTCGACGTAGGCAACGGCTCCGTAAGGGTGACACACACAGTGTGACCGCAAGAGGTCATACCCATACGAGTCCGATATTTTCTCGTTTCTTATGAGATGCTTATCTGAATGGCAGCGTATTCGTATCGAAATCGAGAATAATTTGTAGGAGACGGAGGTTAATGAACGTAGATGAAGCGAAAGGAGTGTGCCAGGATCGTAGCAAGTGGAAATCTATAGTCTCTGCCTACGTGCAAAAATATTTATGTATGTATGCGATGTGCACCAGAAAAAAACTCGACACGTTTACGATACGAATTCGATAGTTATTCGTGCTAGGCTACAGTATTCTAACCCGACCCCACACGGAGAGCGTCATTAAATGATCATTCTACACGTCCACTGCTAGGCCTTAGCCTATCCTAATGAGCACCACAGAGCAAGTTCTTCATCTTTCATCATCTAATCAATCACCAGCTACTTGCTGTAAGTCAGTCTCATAAACATTGGATGATTCCTTGACTGTACCCTATTCCTTCCAAATACTTCGACATCGATGTAGATTCTCCCAATTTTTTGGCCAGTGCTAGATCAACTGTTTTTAGTTGTTCAATGAAATAGATAATTATGTGTAAGTAGGTACATATTTTTCACTACAAACAATAAAAATTATGTATTTCTTTTTATTGTATCAACTTGTTCGTAATTACATTACCCAGGCGCCTGCGCCACTCCTCGCAAATCCTATGATTATCCGTGCGCAAACGCAGATTATGACGTTATTACTGCGACGCACCGAAAGTATAATTAACTTCGACACGCACTTTATCATCTCGATTGAGAGAAAGTGTGTTAATTGGGGACGTGGAATAAATCTTGTGAAGATGGAAACTTTTTGTCAGACCACTTAATTCTCAGCACAACACTAAAGTTCTTATGTTTTCCTACGAAATCTAATTATAATGATTCTCCTTCTCCTTGTCTAACATTATAGTCTTCCTTGTGGAAGAAAATCTTCCTTGTGGTGGACGCTCACTTTCCTTTTGGGTTAAAAGATGATCAAGATCAATGAGATCAAGGTGATGATCAATGAGAGAATGTTCAACGTTTACATACTCATACCTGCTAATATAGATTGCGGTAAATTGTCTGCCAAGCGTGTTGTTGGTGTCCTTGAATAACTTATTTTCGGTATACTAACTGGCTTGTAAAGTGATGATGAAACTTTAAAGGTATAAGGGCTGATTCTCACCTTCAAAAATGGACCAAAACATTAACACCAAAAAATACGACTGCAAAGGTCGGCAAGTCGGGTCCGGTAATAAGAACCTTGCGGTCGAAGCAAATCCCTTGCGTCGGCGCCGCTTCTCAGTAACCACTCATACGCAACTCGTTATGTGACAGGCGTGGCGTAAATATAACGTTTATTGGTTCTTAATAACTGGCCGCCGCGGTAGGTTCGAAATTTAAATATATTTTTGGCCATTTGGTGGTATTTTCTTTGTTTTTATTGGGTTTTTTACTATCACATCTGAAATTGCCGCAAGGTTTTCCTGGAAATGTGTTTTTGAATACCATAAACGTCATAAATGACACTTTATGTTTTTTTTTGCAAAGTCAAAGCACCAACTATCCATACTTTTCGTACAAAAGGAAAACCATTTTTTATCTAGTCTCTTTTGTATCCTACTGCTGGGCACTTTAACACTTATCGTGATAAAAATTACGTAAGTAGGTACATTGTTCTTATGCCATGAACAACAGGAAAGTCTTCAACAAATATTATTCGTCATATTCATGAATAATTCAAGTGAGATGCTTCTGTGGTGACCTAACCTAGTTCAAACCGATCACATGCGTACAAATTGATTGAACAAACTAAAACAATGTATACTCGCTATGAATTCGAACCGGCGCCGTTATATGATTCATGGTCGAGATTGAGCCAAGTTATACAGGATTTCCTACACAACAAAACTTTGAAGTTTGAAAATGGTAATTTTCGACATTGTTCTATTGTTTAGCAATGATTTGTTGGCAATAGTAATGAGGTTATTTTCGATTTTGGCATTTTTACTGCAAATCTTTTATGTATTTTATTAACTTTAGATTTACATGTCTGGTCGGATCACTTCATCATATTTGACAAAATATAGCTTGTCTATCCGTTCTATCTATAGAAATTATTGTTTATTTTGTTCTCAAATCAGCAACAATGATGCAGTAGGCTAAAATAATGAAACTACATAAATAAAAGATTCAAAGAAACTTACTACAAATAAGACAACTATTTAGTCTTTATTTTTATGCAGGGAATCGCTTCTAAATTCAACAAAATTGATACCTTACACAAAATATTGATTTCTGACACTGACGCGATTAATTAACAATGAATTAAAGTTATTTTGTACGGATTTAACAATATCGGGAACGTCGGGATTCAATAACAACAATATAACGCGATAAAATTCGTAATATATAGTTTAATATAAAATTAAACTACATTTAATAAAACTAAAAACTAGGTTCGCTCATGTTAATCTGTGTATTCGATGCACACATCACTTCATAGTATAGTATATACTGTGTGTGATCAATAAGAACTTAGCGCGTGCCTCTACCGTGCACCACGAAATTAATCTATCATTACTTTATGACACAGCACATCTGATAGCAGTCACGTACACATTACTAATTCGCACTCCAATACGGAAAAATTGCCGTCACTAGCCCATCACATTGCCAATCTGTGGTCTAATTTCAATCGATCCTGCTTATAATCATCACTTTGTATTACCAAGATGGTTGACCATAGACAAGAAAAGGCAGTGGGATTGTCCCCATGGCCTGTTGCCTGTATCCTATCTGCGTCACCTGCCACATCTTGTGCCATTTTCGTCACGTACATAGTTTCTGACTATGGTTTGAATTAATGTGATAGGCCTATTAGTTAGGCTTGAAGTGAAACTATTCAATTTGTTATGAGTCAACTACGGGAAATAGGTTGGAATCGTGGGCGATAGTTTATTAACTTATCACTAAGCGATATTGCTGTGTTTAAACCTAATAGATTACCGACCTACGTTAATCTTACTGCAATGACTGTGCTTGCAATAATCTGTAGCTGACAAATTGACAATATAAGATTCAACTTCAAGTTCAAATGTTTTTATTTCAAATAAGCTTTTACAAGCATTGCTTGCAGATATCACAACATTGATAAGAAATATGGATACAATTTTAATTATTATAATGGTCATTTAGGGTAGCCCGTAACCATTGACCTTAATAATTACGTCATGCCATACATTCAGAACCATCATTGGACCAATCCTATTCCTGTTACAAGTCCTCTATCAGTATCAGGCATTACTAAATAAAATTATTGTTCAAAACGTTGAACTCGATGGAGTTTTTTTACTACCTACTTACATTCTTCATAATGCATTTAACGTTAGGGTTAAAAGATTAATGGAAAGCTTCCATAGCCTCCTTATGTTATCGATTTCTTCAAATGGTACAACTTCGTTTTTTATAAAAATGCCACACGAGTCAATTTTCACTCCAAAAACGAAGTTTATCAAGCTACACTGTGCTCGGTACTACAGGAAAACACGTACAAAGAATGTTAGCGAAATGTTATACTTACATGAATTTTTTTTCTTCTATGAGAAAGTTGTAGATCAAAGGTTTTGTTTTGTAGCAGACGATCCCCATGTTTCTTAGTCGACTACTTTTTTCTTGTCGAAGTAACACAATCCACTGTGTCGCACTAAACTGTCCCGCGATCCTACTATTTGTTTTCGTACAGAGTTTTATGTAATGCTTATGAAAACGAAAGTGATTTTGACGATACCAATTAAGATATGAAAAAATGTGTAGTGACTTTTGCATTTAAATCTTAGAGTTATAACTATAAACAACTCCAAATTTTGTCTTCATTTATGGCGTATTTAATAAATGTAACTACAAATAATACACAGGTACTGTTTTTGTATGAGTATTTATATAAAATGTCTACAAAATCAGATTAGTTCATGCATCCATCATAATCCAAGCTTGTATTAAACCAAGTCAATTGTAACAAATTCTCGAAAACTTATCACGCTTCATTTCTCACGACTGCCATCGATTAATCAGAAGGCGAATGGGAACAAATGGTAGGGCACACTGACTCGCTCGTAACAAAACACTTGAATGGCGCGCGATAATATCAAACTCACGATTAAAAGTAAATCAGTCGATGCTATTCAACGGTTTAACCCTAAATTGTACCAACCCTCTATAAACGGGGCCATATTATTGTCCGATACCCATTAACCAAAGGGTGTTTCTTAGAAAAGACCACCTGCATCGCTTTTGATCCAGTTCCAAATATTGGTAAGTGCATCACACAGTTTTTTTGTCAAACTTTATGATAGCCGTTGTCTAGTAATATAATGAGATAATTCAAATCTTTTTGTAACTTTGTTAGCTATCTGTAAGGTATGGAACGTGGATTTTGGTAATTTATTGCCTAGTATAGTTCTTGTGACATTATGGGAGTCCGTAAGGGGTGTGTTAAATACAAATAAAGGAGTTGGCGCCTTCTTTTGTATCGATTTCCATAATGCTCATCATATAATATTATGGATTGAAGAACTATAAAAGAGTTTTCGTTCGTTCACTATTATTCTGCAGACTTCGCACTGCATTTCGGAAGTTCATAAAGTACGTCATGCTTTTTGCGTAAAACAATATATGTTGCTAAGTACCTAATATAATTCAAAAATAATATGAAAACATGGTAAATATTGACTTATCTATAATTTCAATATATGTATAACATTCACCTTCGGTATTTAACAGCCAAGAAAAGGAATCTCATGACAACGCCAATAACACTGCACATTGATGAGACTTCATAAACAATACATACTTAATTCGTTATTACGATATAATACTCATCATAAGTCAAATACTTGCGAACAGTTAATGCTTCATATTAATATCACAGACAGCCAAACTTGAAGACGTAAATACAAAAGAACCGTAAGCTGAGGGCTATAAAACTTGATTAGGTTTTGACACAAACATCAGCTTCATTATAACTAATGAAAATAACTGTAAAGCCGATCAACATATTACCGAATAAAGTTTCATCATCATAAGCAATGTTTCTTTTAAATTTGCCGAAATAGAATAGAATAGAATATTCTTTATTGCACACCAAATAAAATGTATGTAAAAGTACAGTTTTATAAATCATAGAGTGGTACAATGGGCGGTCTTATCGCTAACAGCGATCTCTTACAGACAACCCATGGATGGACTCGTGTGAAAAGGAAAGGTGATACTTAGGTAGTCTGGCGTACTTTAAAAATCAGGAAAATCACACAGGCCAATGCTAAATGTCTAGGTTTAGGTTTAGGATATCCATGTTTTCTCAAAA
Source organism: Acronicta leporina (assembly GCA_947256265.1). Classification (NCBI taxonomy): domain Eukaryota; kingdom Metazoa; phylum Arthropoda; class Insecta; order Lepidoptera; family Noctuidae; genus Acronicta; species Acronicta leporina. The sequence continues at coordinate 10,730,675 of OX366532.1, read as the reverse complement.
TATTATCTGTCACTATTTGGGCAATCGTGATAGTAATGATAAAGAGGTCTAATTTCAAATTCGTTTAAAAAAAAGTTATTTTCAACTTACCTACCGATTTGGTTGCTGAAATTGTACTAGCGAAGATTACTACTAATTCCAAAAGAGTTTCAATACTAGCTTCTTGCCATTTGTTTTAAAGACAAACAACTGTTATAACCGTTCGTTACTGTTTATTTGAAATTTGAACTCTCATTTCCCGGTACCTAAAACTCTCCCGGAACTACTTAAATACATGTTGGTCATGCTGAAAATGCTGCAATGCTGACAACTCGATTACGAATGTTTAGACATTATTCCGTTTTAACGAGATGTGGGAAGGTAAGTAGCTGAGATTATGGTCAGACGGGAAAATGTGCGATTGTATGTTGATGCTGCTAGTGCCTAACACATTGATTTCTTACCTCATAAATTCTATGTGACACCTGTAAATTCTGATTAAGCCATCGTGCGGCGTGGTGAAAATATAGAAGTAGTAGCTTGTTGTGTGGAATGTATCCGTTATTATACTAATCCTATTTGTAGAGATCTATATCTTAATCATTGACATTTTAACGAGGATTAACGAGTATTTCATTGCTGAAATTGATATAGTTATTTAACCTGTCGAAACGATAAGTAGACATAATGGAAAAATAATTGTTCCCTCTGGAGACCCTCTGGGTATATGAAAAATATACACCACAAATCCTATACGGTACCAAAATTGTTCTCGAACTTTCGACAATACTCATTTCACTTTCATTACCACCTGAACCAAACAAGCTTTCAATCTCGACAATAGCTACGGAAATCTCACCCTAATCTTTTCATTAATCTGTCGTCAGTGTAATAAACAAACGTTCTCCCCTAGTTACTCGGTTCCCCATCAGTGACAGTGTCTCCGCTAATTTAGCCTTCGTTTCGCAGACGATTAGAGGTCCGGGTCGACTGTAATTGATTGCTTCTCTACATGTCTGCTCCTGAGGGTCCCCTAAGCTGTCCTAACGTCGTTAATTATTTACCTATCTGTTTAGTAAGTGATATTGTTGTTCTGGGAAACTCGGGGACGGTCATACTGGATATATAATTTAATTATTGAATTATTTAAGTGCATGATACAAAGTATGAAAATCCGTTAAATACATCGAATGTAAGATTTGACTTATTTGTAACTTCTTTGACAATAAAAAACAGAACAAAATTGTTTGCTTCAAACATTTAAAGTCTGTACGATTAGAATAATGTTTAATATTTTTAGCAAAGCTAATCCAGGAATGCATTTTGGCATCGACACCGAACAAACGCGGTCACGTATTCAGAAAAAGTCTGAAAATAGTTTCGGAACAAAATCCCCATTACCGGAAATAGCGCACGTCATAAATCGCAAGGGGCTACAATCCCTTGGAAATGTCACTGACAAACAAAACGTTTAAGTTAATCCCCTCCTTTTGGAATTTTTCAATCAACCACAAACATGTGACTTCATAATTCGTTTCACAGTGGGACCGCTTGGGAGCCCCGGTGATAAAGATCTTGCCAGCGTACATGAAACTCTATTTCTTGAAGGATGGAACTCACATTTGATGGAGGATTGACGTAAGGTGGAAAAAAAGTGAAATGGCGCATACAATAGGTTATGGCGGTCATTGAAACAAATCTGTTAGGGGCGTTGTCGAGGGTAAACATATCCTTAACAAGATTGGAGAGTTAAGAAGGATGGATAAGGAGAACTTAAGTTGAAACGAAATTACACTAATGTCGGGATAAACTGTTTTGTCCAGATTTTTATTTTCTACGTCAACGTATTTAAAAAAAACACCTGTCTACTTAATAGAACTCAAAGACATTCAAATATTACTAGTGACAGACAGAATAGGACAGCGCTAGAAAGGTGTCCGCTTTCTAGCGCTTTAAAGCTCTTTAGTAAAACTCTAATACTGACTGACCGAAAACGCAAATGTATAGCCTAAACGTGACCAGAGCAGCATGATATTTGACACACGAGCCCCTTAACGTAGATGAACATAAGACGGAATTTTGAGAAATTCCCACGGGCTTAGGAAAAAATTGATCGTTCAGGGTAACACCGTGTAACACACCTAGTTATATCTTAACGATTATTACCAAATGGTAGAATATTTAATTTTATTACATCCTTCCATTTTAACCAATCCGTTGAATTCAGGAAACCGTTTTGATTGTATAGTTTGTACAGTTATAACCAGCTCTCGATAACATAAAAAAAATTCAATCCGACACCTTTTTGGTGGAATTGCCTATCTGTGATAAATTAATTCATGATATACCTTTATTATAAAGTAAATAATTGTCTAAATGTACCATAGCTTTCTAAATATATTGAAATACTTTTCATATACAATTCGTGTTTGAATGTTTTAACCAAATCTAAAAATAGCCAGGATTTGTTTGTTCTAAATTCTCGAAATGGAGCTTAAAACTGATCCACTGTTCCGTTTTCCGTTACTTCCTTTATAAGAGCACGTTTTCAAAGTTTATTCAAATGAATGCATAAAAAATTTGAATCTAACCTAGCCAAACCTACTATTGTAATGTAGTTATGACCTATAGAAGCGCGTTCATAAATGGGTTATTACCGTTTGACAGTTCTCACACATTCATATGCATTGTCAAATCAGTTCATACATCGATACTTCAAAATTGGAACACGTTGACCTGCGCCCGCGCAGCCACACGCATTGTTCACAGATAAACATCTTGTTCGTCAATCACTACCACGACCTACCCTCATAAAATAACTAAAATGGTACATAGTAATATAATATCTATTTCTGTTATGGTAAAGATACTGTTTATTTGAACCGGTAAATTAATTTATGGCTATTAATGGAAAATAGACCATCAAGTGATGAAGTGTTTAAGGGTTTAACATAATTTTAAATTGTAGGGCGTTGTGTCCTATTGTAATAGATATGCTCTAATATTATGTATTTCATATTTGTATTATATATTTAAAATATGACATATTTTATATATAAATAAAAAATATAACGATAAAACTTCATAGCTACATAGCAAAGTAGGATAGAGATAGATAAAAATTAACAATGAACAGGCGGTCAGGGTTTCTGTAAGATCAGATTAAGAATATGATATTAAATTTAACAATCCCTGTAATTTGTACAAGAACCGTATTCAATTGTAACATTTTAAAATTCTTTATTATAATTTTAATTTTGTAAAATTCTGTAAGAATTGTTACTTGTAATATCATATACTAAATCTATTTATGATTAAGTGCTTTTGAAAATGAATAAAAGAGTAATGCTAGAGGATGTCATAATTATTGGATTTACTTAACGTTCTGTCGCCAATGTTGTTACCCAAAGACAGTTTTAAATGTAGCTTATCAACAAGATATTATTATCCAAAAGCATGTGCGCCTCTCTATATAAATAGATATCTTCATAGCATACTCAATTGAATGATGACCATCCAATCGGCTATGCATCCAATTGCGGTGCCAAAACCAGCGCGGACCGAAGGCCTTGAAAGCATAATGTGGTCCTTACATTGTAAGCGTCCGGTTTTCGAAACGACCACACAAATTTGATATGAACAAGAAATACTAACGAATCGACAAACAAATTTTTGGATGATTCGATTTCGAAACCGGAAAGGTCCGGTCCATTACCAATACAGCACCGACACTAGACCGTTACCATATATATGCCAAATGCGAATTGTGCCAAATCTTATAGAGACGCCAGGAAAGAAATTAGAAGATGGTGAGCCGCAAAATGAATTTTGTTTGGGAATAAAAGACTGATTTATATAGAGCGAGCCGCCTGCGACTGAGACGATGTGACTAATAAATCTCAATCAAGATCAGAGATACGATATGATTGGTCGTTCGTCTGTCGGCGGGAGATGCCGATGATAGCTTACATAACTAGATTTGCGGTGGTAATGAACCTGTCCTTTTATTTTAGAATTAGCCCTTTGAAGAAGATTCGAAAGTGTTTTGTAATGGTTCGTCTATACCAGAGCTAGGTTTTCTGTATATAGTTGATGTTAGAATATGACATGAAATTAATACAATGTTAAGGTCAGTTAGATAATGCATTTGATTGCTGTCACCCAGATAAGTCTGCAGAGGCTTTTATATACGGCAATATTGTACCTAAAAGTAATGATACTAGGTTCTTCGCTATTACATGAGATTTAAAAATATACCAACTAATAATAAGTGTAATTCTTAGTAAAGTATCTAAGCTTTTTGCGCCGTTCTATGAATTAATGAAATAAATGGAGTATGTCAGAAGCTTGTTAGCTTGTCAACTGAGACAAATTGGACATTGAGAGGCTCACAAGTGACGAGCAAGCAATCAGTCATTATTTATTTAAGTATGTACTTGTTTGTAAATATGGCTCTGCGGCGCGATTGTCAGGGTATCTATTTTAAGTGGCCCACTTTATCGTCATAATTTTCACAGTTACTAGGCACTGAGTGTTCAAATTACGGTAAAGGAAAATGTCGTAAAGAAACATTGCTGTGCATTGCCTCTAGACAATTAGCACTAAACTAATATTAATCACACTATGGGGCACTTGCACCAACTTTACAAATATGTTTAAACTGTATTTAAACACAATTTTTCATAGAAATTTTGTGTTTAAATACAATTTAAACACATTTAAGAAGTTGGTGCAAGTGGGCCTATGTCTCATTCTTATGATCACAATTGTCAATTAGTGTATCATTGATGTATATGAAAACTCGACTGAAATAATGTTGAAAAGAAGCGAGTGAGACTTACATAAACAAAGATTAATTGGTAAAAAGCAGGATTACATTCAGCATCAATAACAAGACAATGCTCATTGCCTTATTTCTTACGCAAAGGGCAATGGTGGGGTAAGAATTGTTGTCTATACTATTTCACCACACTTTTTTTTCCTACCAAAAGATTACGTTTTCGTCTCATTGATTTGGCTCGCGTATTTTAGAACATCGATCGGTGTCAATACTAGTTTCATATTAATAGGAGATTTACTATTCTGATGGTTTGCACCGATTGATGAGGCAGATATTGAGTAATTTATCTAGACTAAAACTCTATTGTAGACGGACCTTTAGCATTAGATACTCGCACATATCCTATCTCACGGCTGCAATCTCAGGACTACAGTCGGCTAGTCTGATCTAGATCTTTTTTGTTCTGATCCCTGTGTCCTTATAGGTACAGATTTGTTTTCTTGATTGTGTCCCGACTGCTTGCTTATTTTTCGTTTTATAGGTCATAGTTTTGTCATAATTGTATAGGGTTGAGACTGCATTTCAAAATATTAAGTACGTTAGTTCTGCTTTAATTGTTTTTTTAATATCTGTTAAGCACGATGCGATCTGTTACATTACATAACTTAACGTTACATCACATTTTTTAAATTGTTCCTCTATCATTCTCATTAACAACTTCTGCGATCCATTCCAAGATCACACTAATCAATCAGATACTACTCTTTACTTATAGAATCCATCCTCTATAGAAGCGATAACAAGGTCGAATCTCTGCATAATGATTACTTAGACCTCACATATAGATGCCGCCGTAATAACACATATTGAAATATAAGTACTTAATGACTATAATTCCTTTTCTAAACGTTGAGACCTCTCCGTATTATCCGTGAAACACCGCCCGTCATTGTGCGCCTGAGTGTTTCACGCTAAACCATCTGATATAATCGTGATTCAATTTGCATACAGTTAGTTCTGTCTCGGAGATAATGTGAATGAGACTTTTGAACACGTGTAAACGTTGGTCCTGTAGTTAGGTTCCACCTGCAGTTGCACTTTAAAGAAATAAGTTAAACACGATTACGCAATGGTTATGTTTTTGTAAGGCTTATTCACTATTAACTAAAAAAAAAACAAACCATCGACTTGTAAATGTGTCTCTAAAGATCTACTTACAGAAATAAATATCATTTATTTATAGTACGTTGTGCAAAAATATCTTCAAGTGTCCATCACCAGACGGATTTTATTTATTATTTCTTTCCTTTTCTGTGCTTAACACTTTATTATTTTTTTAACTCATAGTTATATATTATATAATATATTATATAGATCTTTGGAAAATACTTAGGAATACTGGTGATAATGATCAGTTAGGTAAGTGTGATCTAATTAAACTTTAAAAAGAAATACTTCACCACACTTCAACCGCGAGCACATTACTATAATTTATATAAATTCAACATCTTGACTGTACAAACCCCCAGATATAATCGACTATTACGAGTCAACATCTCTACACATGCCTGAAGATAAAGGATAAAAGGACCAAAACTGGAGCTTGACAATACAACCTTACAAATGATGTATTGGCCGATAGGATCGATATTTGTGGTATAAATCACTTCGTTCCTAGAGTAATGTAGGTTTCGTATCAGTGTTATCACGCTTTGACTCCCCATAATTTATTTTAAGGCGTCAATTGGACAAAGGACCAACTAATATTAGGATGTAGTGTTGGTGAGAGAAAATAAATATCCTTCTGTTATAATAATTATATCTCATGAATTAAAAGTATTCGTATCAAAATATGTCAACAATAAAAAGTATATAAACCAGTGTCAAACTATCAATAACTACATCCACACAGAAGTCAAGTCGATTGCGTCATCTTTCGAGCAAGATTCGATAATAAATTTTGACACTTAATTTGTGGAATCTGTAGATGAAAACTTTATTACAGATAATAAATTCATAACTTAAACAGATGTAAAGTACAGATTTTTTTTATTAAATGTACGGTTTATACGTCGTTTGTTATTTGCATTATTGTAGCTTTCCGTCCGGCGCGACCCTACTTTCATCTACATCAATATGCAACAGCCACTTCGCTAAAACAAATGGTATTTCAACAATTCTAAACAAGCTTTTCTCTTCTAATGCCCACTTACCTACTATTCCTAGTACATACTTGAAAGCCAATTTTCCTCAGTCAATCGCTGTAACTGTTACATAACAAGGGTTTAAACGATTACCACGCTTCTCCCAACAAGCTGACAAGGAGAGCTATCAACGTGTCTCTACTAAATTAATTATGTTGCTTCATTTTCACGCTGAATTCTTCTAACGGGATGAACAGGAAAAAACGGTATTAAGCATTATTTCGGATTTGCGAAGTTTTGATAAAAGCGGCAACTAAAAGGATAAAAGATAATCTTGAAACTATAGAAGGCTTAAAACTATTTACCCAATTAAGTCAATTATTCTCGTTGTCAAGGTTTTTAAGGATAGGTAAAATATAGGAAATCTATAGCTAAATCATGACAAACTTCTTTTCACTTCTAAAATGTTTAATTTAATATATTAAATATACGTACAACCGTTTTTCTCTAAAACCACATATTTTCGAACCATGCAATTAATTCAGCTTTATCACATCAAACAAGTTTTTTGGAGGCTGAATACCATCTCCTAAAAAAACTGTGTTTAAATTATATTTCTAGTACACCTTAACCTAAACTTTATGAATAAAGCATACCACACACAGCCAGATATAACATAAGTTCTACCAATGAGCTTGAACTTGGCCAACTGATCGAATTAAATCATCTCGATGAACCGGTCTTCCTCTGAATGCCCTGATTTTGCGGACTTATGTGCACGCTACGTCGGATTTATTGGTCGGAGACGAGAATTTAGACCCTGGACTGTTACAAGACATGTTGTTTTAATAGGAGAAGGTTAGTTAACGACTCCAGTTAAATATTTAAACGTATTTCGACGTAAATGGACCTTTGAAGATTTCTTGTGAAATTAGAATAAAACTTACTATACTATACTACTACTATACTATAGTAACCTATTGGTATGCATACCAATACAGTCGAAATGTATACTGATATATTAGATACGATACGATACTGTTAATATTTATATTAACCATCTTAATTAGTAAAAAAAGTGTAAAGGTTTAAGCGTATCATGCTCAATCAATTTACTGAGTCTCTTGCATTCCATACTTTGAGGTACTTACTTGACATTAGTTTTTTTGTGTGCATTAAAGAATATTCTATCTACCTAAGATACAGGCTTCGGCTTAGTTTAGGCACCAGTCTCCCACAAATTATTATTTATCTGTTTAAATTTTGTGATAACATCTAAACTGTTTCTTATGTAATTTGTGGAAGAAAAATAAATACATTTTTATTTTTATTTATTTATTTACCTATCCATATAATCGTATCATCGGCGGTAGAGAAGAAATCTAAACAAGAGCTCCACCCATTCACCCAGGTAACGCTCTTCACATGACCTTCAATATAATAATTTTTCTTTAGTGGTTCCATCCATCATGCACCAGAAAAGGTCAAGACCAAACACCATATCTATATAACTTCGATGGCCTGATCCAATTGTGTCACGACTGATTGTGTATAGCCTTTGTTTTTTCAATGAATCCCATTGTTGCAAAATGGTTTAACATCATACGTGCATTACATGCTTACACAGAGCGCGGCAAATCTTTTCTTTAGTGGATGTGTAGAAAAGAAACAAGTTATCAAAATTGAAAATCATTTACCCCGTGCAAAAGAAGCGTGAAATAATTTTATTTATATTAAACCCACATACAGCGTTATAAAACAGACAATATTATTAGCAGACAGGTTGCGGTCCTACTCAAGTAATCGAAAGTGATATTTTTTCCTACATTACTATCAGCGCACCCATATACATTTGTGTCGTATTAAATCGTTGCGCATGCGCCGTGCCCGTCGAGAGTGAAACAATGGCGGCGCGGGCACACCGCGACGGACGGTCACGCGCCCATCTGTCATGTCTTCTTGAACAGGACCCCCGTGTGAGACCATTTTAATATAGTTTGTATCTATTTTAATTTGTAGGTCGTGGATATCAGACGTGTTATTATAGGTCCGAAAAGAATTTACATTCTACGGTAAATTAAAAATGTATAGTTTAGCATCTCTGCAATAAGGACCACTTTCTGCACTTTAATGGAAAACGTGTAATTATGGTGACAACTTTTAATCATTTTAAATAAATAAACCATTATAAAATAGCTAATTTACTGACTGGTATTCTACAGAAGCCACTCTAGATTCTGTTTCATTCAAAACTTGTTAAAGATGTCTGTAATTAAGGGTCTATCAAAAAAAAATCGGACATAGAAGAAATTAATTTTGTTTAACGAAATAACTTATTTTCAGGACAGCTGCCAAAAAAGTCAAAATATAGTGAAAATAATAAACACACATTTATCAACAAATGCCAAAACAGCACACAATCACAATAGACATGAATAAGACAACAACTGTCAGATGTAACACCCAAAAACTCTCATCAACAAATATCGAGTGACATACGAAGGTGACATTTACTGCGTCTCGAGGCGACCACAATAAAAAGCATACCTTTTTAATAACAACCAGCACCATTGTGTTGACTTCGTCACAAATCATGTCCGAATGACGTTAAGTCAATTTTGAAATTGGCAGTCTGAACTGTGTGAACTAATAAACGGAGCCGTAAGTAATTTTTTGGGCTGGCCACCTTTTTATTTGAATTGAGGCCTGTTACAATTTGTTTCCTCGAGCTAGCCCGCCAAATTAATTATTTTTATTTTATTTATCGCAATTTTCAGTTTAGCATGGTCTACGTTCTTTACAGTAGTAAACGTGTCATTGATATAGAAAAAACACAGCAATACTAAAACCTTTGCTTATAAAACGTTTTGCATAACTAAATTCAGCATACATATATTAAACTGTGCCAACTGCCAAAATTGGCACTTGTTGACAATATGTAGCTAAGAAAAAAAAAACAAAGGTTAGGAGCATTGCTATCGCGAAATTCACCAGTTCTAAGAATATCAATGGAAAAACGAAGCTATCATTATTTACACCTGAGACCTTTGTTCAGCATGCCTTCAGCTGATATAATGATGATGTTACAGATGACGAAAATAATTCCATATTTAACAAGTACCTTACAAACCTTAATTGTTATGGGAAAAAGTCAAGGAGACAAATGGAATACATTCATGGTGGAACACGAATTTTGACAGGTTGCACCGCGCCAAATTCGGCAGATGCGTCCGCGCATGGGAACACACTGTCGCCCTCAATCATTGGCCCTTGACAGACGGGCATTTTTGATCGATCGCCATGTCTTTGACAGCGAAACAAAACCCATGTTTTGCCATGTTGGAACATGGACACTTCTTGCGGCACATGTCTAAGGACCCCGATGAACTCGTTGCTGCTACGGGCTTTGAATTAGCTCCTTTGATGAGGGATCCTCTGTTTATGACGTTTTGTGGCAGAAAAATATTACTGGCCATAATACTGTTCGATCAATCATTTGATATAATCACATAACTTATTGTGTCTAGTTTGTTAACGAAGCATTAGAAATTTTGTTGTGTCAATAAAACCGATTTACTCAATGGAATTCAATGAATACAAATGCGTTAATACCCTTGGTTCAAATGATGTCTTAATATTTAAACAAATAAAAGAGAATGATACTCCAACAACAGTCAATTCAGGTTGTGTGGGCAGCACTAAATGAAAAGAATTCACTTACATATATCAAATAGCTTTCACTAGTAAAATTGTATATGCAAATGGACCGGTTAAGGTATCTATGAACATACTAAGTACACGTCCAAATTGATGTTGACTTCAAAGGAATATTTATTTTACCACTGTCTGTTACAGTTATTGATAAGGAGTTACCAAACGTGTTTATAATTTCGACCTGTATCAAAATGTTTGTACTGTAAGTCTCGGCTCTCTAGATCAGATAATCGTTCCATATTCTAAAAGCACAATAGGGCATCGTTGGAATGTCACAACATGTCGAACGAAGATCTTTTTGTGTCCGTTCGAAACACGGACGCTCCCAAATTAGACAGCAATTTATGTATCAAAAGCTATAAAACAATTTTATAATGCGGTGTACTACAAAAGGCGACAGATCCCACGTATGTTGATCGCACAATCATGCTATTATGACCCTCCTTGAACTGCGTTTGGGGTTTGAATGCTCATCATTGTTGCAATTTGGAGTGGGACATTACAATGACCTAGGGACTATTGGCTCTCAGGTCAACTTGAAGGTTGAGATGATTAACATAACGTAGTTCAAACTATTCAAGTGAAAATGATGAAAATCTAAACAATATAGAAAAAAAATAAGTATTTCTTTCCTTCTCTTTTGACTTAATATTTCTGTTTTATTTAACAAGATAAATAAATAACAAATATAATTTAAAAGCAATCTTCATGCAAATTAGACATAGTTGTTGCAAATAAACACTTAAGTGCTATTTAGGCTACTGGGTGATGGAAGTGTTAAATTTGGCTCTGAAACCAAGCTCGGGAGAAACAACAAAAAATATCTTAGCTTCGGTCTACTGTGCTAATACTTAAATATAGGTACAGAAAACGAGATACCGTTAGATGTGGGATCCATTATAGCTCACGACTTGTTTAGGAATACTTTCATTTTAAAATCACATTAACGGTTTTAATAGAATAATGAAGTAACGAGGGGTTTACTAAGACCATGAGGCCGAGCATCTGTTGTTTTCATCATTTCAGTATTTACTACTTAGATAAAAAGGAGTAAGCTATGTATTACTGGACCTACTGGCACACAGATTACGATACTTTTTCTTGATTAAATCGTCATGAAGTACAGCTACCAGATCAGTGTGCCAGTCCAATAACCTGATAATGAAACGACTTGACATTCTCACGAACATAACACATCGAAATCGTATCGCTAACTCTAAAGAGCAGACTTGCCGAAATGAATTAGTAAATCGGCGTCGACATTCCCAATGCGTCCCGTCTCACGAGTAAAAAGAGCGGCGACAATGTCTAATTTATTTATGAGAATCGGTAGGAGCCTCACAATGGCAGTTAGAAAAGATCTTCAAATGGACAAACAAAGATAGCGTCAGTGCTTTGAAGGGAGATCGGTTTTAATTAATAAAGGGTGCGTAGACAATAAGATGTTGAACGCCCTGGAAATTGGCTGGATGAATTATTAATAGCGGAGGAGGAAAAATGTTTATTGTTATTGGATGTTTGGTGATCCTTTGGGCCGCCGGATCTTTGCATCGATGTTGCATGATAAGTAAATGTTTATACAAAGATAAGAAGAGAAGAATAGATTGTAATAATACCGTCTTTTAAATCCTTGTGATAGTAAGTAATATATCAATAGATGTTACTGACGTCACCTTTAAGACGTAAGTTCAGAATGTGAAGGCAAATTTCGACATGGCAGGTAGGACTCGCGGTGGCTTAGAGGTCATAGCGTCTGGCGTACCTAGCCAGAAGACGCAGGTTCGAATCCTGCCTGCGAGTCGAATTTTTCCTTCACTAAAATAACTTTAAAATCTTAGCATGAAAAATGCAAAAAAATCACAAAAAGATAGTAAGTAATATGTTAAAATGTAACTTAAAGATAATGTTAAAATAAACTTGGTACACGATATTCAGCTTTGAATGAAAATGTTGACTCTAGTTTTGGTTGTCATATCATCGCTGCCATTTGTTGTTCCTTGTTAAAGGTTACATGGTGGTCTTCCCTAATTAATAAACCACAATGATAAAGTTTATTCTTTATCATGAAACTTCTAGATAATATCTCCAAATATAGTAATTTATTACTTTGTTTATTTTCTTAGTTTACGAAAAATAACCTTTGATTTAACTAATAAATCTTCATGTATCTTTGTATTCAAATTATATATTTCTTCCCAACACGTGGCTCCGTTTGTTGTTTTGGCCTATGCCGCTTTAATGTCAGCTTTTTAAAAAGCTAATTAGAGGGCAACGTTGACATAACGTCACCTCCTCGGCTTTCCTGTCACAATTATTAATCTATTCGATTTCTCTCATCTTAAAGCTTTGTTTTGGAGTGTCACATTTATTTCCCACAGTGACGCAACTGTAACATATACTTGAATTATCACAGCATGTTAACACATTCTCGATGATATGGCGTCGGGCATGTGCAATAATTCATTAACCGATACACACGACATTCACTCGATTACTAATACCAATACTACTCCTACTACCAACTTTTGTATTGGCCTCATCAATATCAATTAACACTACATTTCCAAACCTATTTCTTAGTCTTAGAGCAGCTCATACATTTTAATTGGCTGCAAACACATCATGTACCGAACCAGATAAAATAATTAGTTCGTCAGAAACTACTTGTCCGTTACTACAGGTTTGCATCTTATTTAATTAGACGTCAAGTCTTCGTACTCGAACTAATGTATTTTTGCAAATAATCCACCCACTCATTTTGTATTGTTAATTGATTTAATTGAAGCCCATAATTTAGCTTTTGAAGCAGATTTGAATAATCGGTCATTAAAATTGCATGAGTCGGATATTTACTACATCTGTCTTCTCGTAAGTGGATGTAGATTTAAGTAGATATCTTGAATCGCTTTAAGGCTGTATCACATTGCATTGAATGGTCTGTATACCTTATTCCATCACAGTAATTGAATTTATGGACTTAAATATTCAAATTCTACGCGTACTTGACCAGAATTGGAGCATTACCTTTGTTATATATGAGGGTGATTGGCAGCCTACTTGTTTCAATTAATATGCCTTTATGACGGCGATTTATTTATATTTAGCTCTTGTTGATGCTATGTTTTAACAAATAATTATCATCATACATGTTAATTGGATTCCTAATAACATAACATACAAACCCACCTCTACAAATATTAGTATTCGTATGCAAAACATAGCCTTCGCTAATATTTGGGTCCAACAAAAAACATGACAAGGCGAAATTAAATCGTCTGGATAAATTTAATGGTAGAACAGAGATATTATGTTAATTCAGTCATTAAGTCAATGGGCTTCTACAGAAATTACTGGTGGTCCTACTATATCATTATCGTGTTTTTTGTGGGCCACTTCATTATCTGTTGTTTGTTCAGCGCGGCTTTTTAACATAATCATTGCGGCGACGATGTGTTCAAACTTATATTTTAGTTGATTTGATGACTTTATCAGTGAAAATTGATAGTTAGACCCGCTTCAATTTTTTCATGCGCCTCCCATACAGCCGTCTCATTGTTTAAATTGCCATAATTTTCGACAATCAACGAGATTGCCACCCAGTTTTCTATTATTATTGTGCCCGTCATCAGCTACCGTTTAAGGATAGCAAACAGTTTATTACATCATTACACAGCTAGACAGTTTATGAGGATTATAAATAGACATGACGAACCAATTCGAACACATTAACAGTCAAGCCTTTTACAGTTTCTACGAAATCTATGCCTAAAAAAACTATTGTAATCGCAAATCGCAGGGAATAACCACATATGAAATAAAAGTTTTTGCGCTCATGTCAATTGCTATTGAACCATATCGAAGATATGAGATGTAGGAGTGGATAATAAAAAATATTCTAATGAGCAAATTCGTTTGATGTGTTTCGCTCGGGGCAGTACAACGTTTGTTAATGAGAGCAGAGGAAATAACTCACAAACCGACAATACGTGTATGATTTCGAAGGTCGTATATTTATAATCAATTTGTTCCAATAAATTCTTTTTGGGTGGCATTTTGAGCGGTATGATTTGTGTAACCATTTGTTTAAAATTACCATCATCCAATCGCTCATCAATAATTTTAATACCTTTGCTTTGCTTTGATTTTAATTTTACGTATGTTAAAACTATTGTTATCATTATAATTGATATTGCATAATTTGGTCGTGATTAATTTTTTACAGCAAGCGGCAACCACAGCCTAGAAACACCAGCGACACCAATGGTATCACTCGCGCGTTGTCATCTTGTGACCTTAGTTGTTGTCTCACATGGCGACTAATTTCACTTACAAATTGACCCTTCAAATCAGAACCCAATAAAGTCTTTCACATTATTGCCTTACTTCAGACGAACTCAGCAGCAGAGATTTACGACCTCGAAATTTTAATTGATTAAAAATAATATAAATTTTATTATATTAGAAATTTGTTGGCCCGACTGACTTCATTCTGCCAAAAGTTATTGGCCATGCGTAGTCCAATGGAAAAAATAAACAAATAAAACTAATTTTTACTATTTTCCTCGCAATTTTACGCTTTGTCTCTCCTTAAGAACCTTACGCCATAACGAAAATATGAAAACAAAAATTAGTCGGACTCGTTCTCGACTTTTGCGCTTAGCAACACATTTGGCGATTCATTTTATTTAAAAAAATAATATAAATTGCAATTTATTAGAAATATTTAAATTTATTAGAAATAATAATATGTCTAATATTCGCGAAACTCTCAGAAAGGAGTTTATTAGAAATAGTTTCAGTTCACGTGTGTCTTTTAAAATAATAAAGCATCATTGAGGTATAAAAAGAATTGGCAATTAATAATTTGAGGCATACTTTTGGTCTTAAGCTTAGTGTCATTTGAAGTTATCGGATAGAAATATCTACATTTCAGACGCTCTTTCATAAATTAACGATTATATAAATGACGCCATCATTACAATAGTTTACGAATAAGTATTATTGATCGGTTCATTGCCCTAGCTCATAATTTGCATTGTTGAGTAACAGTGTAGGGAACATGAATTGATTTAAATTTACAACATGCCAAATTTTATTGTTCATCTTGAAGGCCGATTCAATGTAGCCATGGTATGACGTATTGCATCGTAAAAGGTTACTGAGTATTACACTTGACCTGATTTGAATAGAAAATAGGTTTGTTTGTGTTCATCATTGTCAATGACAAGATTGAGATGGCCACCCTAATGATTTTTGCAATGAATGGATAAGTGTTGCCATAATCGTTATGGTCTGCAGCTTGGCTATCCATAGTAGGATGCCCGATAAATAGTGAAATAAGTTCCTTATGAAGTAGCTTTTGCAGTAAAAATTCTAATGCTTTTTCTATTTTCTGGTTAGTTATAGTTGTGTGACGCAAAAGTTTTCCTATTTGTGCGGAGATTTGTGTATGTATTAGTGGGAATTTCTGTGCAGCCAAAGTCTTGCACAATGGGTCTTATTATTATGACCTATTTATATGCTCATCAATACGATCTATAAAAAGTTACGTCTATTACCAGACGCTGAAGTATGTTCAAACTAAGTAAAAAGTTATTTGAATGTTTTTCCTTATTTGTGTGAACTTGGGCGATAAAACAAACTTCTCTTCTTCATACTTCAGTTTGCGACAATGTAACGATTTCGTTTGACTCATATTCGTGTCTGATTATGACGTCAAATTAGGTTTTAAGTCTATCGTTATCAGTTTATGACACAGGCCAACACTATTTTAACTATTCCTATTGTTGTTTCCCCATTTACAATTAAAATCTTCCTAAAATCGTTACTTAACCGTAAATTTATTATCATGCGAGTAATTCATTCTAAGAATCTTCATTGTATAGCTCGGAGCAAACGACCAGATTCTTTGAAATGATCAGCGAAAAAACATTGGAACACCGTGAAATTAAAATCAGGTGTGCGAAAGAGAGCGTGGGCTACATCCTATTGCTATCTTTCTCTTAATTAAGGAAGTAAAAACAGTACTGTATCATGTAAGAAAGTCTAATTTGTAATCATTTCTGATTACAGTGCCAACATGAGGAAGAAAATTGGGACTGATTGTTTATTTGGTCGACCTTATTACTGTTTATTAAGATTTTGTATGGGGACGATGATACGCTTCGTTAGATCAGATCGTACTTACCTATGACAATAATTATGTTTTCTCTAGATTTTCCTATAACAGGGACAGATACTGGACATAATATACAGGGTAGGTACTTCACGTGAACTCAGAATCGTCTTATCATTATCATTATTATTCATTATCAGCCGTGATCGTCCCACTGCAGGGCAAAGGCTTCCCTTTCCTTCTTCCATTCTTATAGCACAGATAAAGGAAAATTGCGAAAAGCATACATTTTTAATTGCATCATATACCTAATAAAAATATTTTTAAGTACATAACCCTCGGTGCGCGAGTCCGACTCGCATTTGGCCGGTTTTTTTTAATTCTATTTTTTATGCTATCAATTACTATGTGAACTTCTATTAGATCACCAACTAATTAAAACTATTTTGTTACAGGTAAGTGTGACCTAGATAATGGTAAGATCTGCCATTGATATACACGGATATGAAGTATGGCTATATCGTGGTAGCAATTAGTACCTAGACTACTAGGTAAAACATTTGGTCTTTCCACCCGCGGACCAATCAGAGACTCATCCAGGTCTATGGTATTACTATCGCAATCATCCAAGGCAAGTAGCAAAAGCGGCGGTAGCCTAATGGGTAGGGCATCGGACTTCTGATCATGTGGTTGCCGGTTCGAAACCCACCCATTATACTACCGACGTCAACCCAGTTCACTCGTAACACAAGCATTTTAGCTTAGCACGAGGGGTTAACAAGAATACTAGTAATGTGCGATCCACATTGCTAGTAAGCTTTTTTTAAAAAAAAAAGTTACTTGTCTTTTATTGATACTCTAAGATCATCATTATCAACGACTCTACCTACTAATTGTTGGATATAAACCTCATTTCCCTTACATCAACTCAAGCTTCCATTCCAGGTAACCGAACTATATCATAATTTTACCTACGTAATTTTTGGCCAAAATTGACGATTGTACCTAATTTTAGCTACAATATCGATTTGCAAGCAAAGTTTTTAATGCTCAGTTGTGAATATTGTATAGCTAATGCCGCAATTACTACAGCTAGGAATCTAGAATGTGTTATAGACCTACAAATTGCGAAAAACCAATTGAAATTTGAATTTGGCGGGCTCAGGTGAACGATCCACCTTAAACAGAATTTATCACTTTAGAAATTGCAGAGAAACCTAGTCCCGTCTTTGTTGTATCCAATCAATTCATTTGCTAATTATCTGGCCACGCGAACTGGTAATTAAGGCTTGCTGCCCTCTAAATCATCACGCGTTGACGTTTCGCGGTCTGGTGGGCGGGAGACCACACAGGCCCGGGCTCTGCAATACTGGCTAAATTGACCAGTTTTACAGTCCCAGACTAGTTTAATTAGTGTTATCTGAGAGAATATCATGTTTAGCTTATAATGGAGCAAAAAAATATTATTTTATTTTAAATGTGGGGGTGAATTTGGGCGTGCTGTGGTTATATATATATTTTAAAAGATTGCTAGCGATGTGGGTCGCACATTACTAGTATTCCTGTTAACCCCTCGTGCTAAGCTAAATGCTTGTGTTACGAGTGGGTTCACGTCGGTAGGGCAATGGGTGAGTTTCGAACCGGCAACCACATAATCGCAAGTCCGACGCCCTAGCCATTAAGCTCCCGCCGCTTATATGTAAAAAATGCTCTAGGGAAGTAGGTAGTTACAAAGCCTTCGGGAGTATTACTTTTTATTTAATGAAAAACAATTTAAATAGTATCTTAAGACACGGGTCTCATAGTTTCTCTGAATGTTCTAGAAACGGCGACTCCATCTTTATATTTTCTTAACATAGCATATAACAAAGTCGCTCCGTCTGTCTGTATGCTTAGATATTTCAAACTACGCAACACGACTACGATTTTAATGTAGTTTTCATCAATAAATAGAGTTATTCAAGAGGAATGTTTTAAGCTAATAAACCTCACGCTAAGACTCTTAGGAACGGAAAAACACGGGTGAAATTGCGTCCGAAAAACTAGTTGCATATATAAAAAGGTGAGATCATACATAATATTATCTCTTCTCCCAATATTAGTAGTGTAATTTTGTGCAAACCATTAATTATGCTACTTATGATCCTTTCAAATAATAAAATATAAATTATGCTCATATCCGTGCTGAATCCCTCTGCAGATTACATCATAGGCGGTCGCCCAGTAACCTGTCACTGCGCACTATTTCAACCTTTGATCAACCTGCATTGCGCCTTCACGATATTAATCCGCCTGGAGCCCTGTTTACCCCATAAGGCATAAACGTGAGCGATATATCAAAGGCAATTCATCGGCGAGACATAAATCATGGACTAGGTACGTACCGCCAAGTTCGAGTCGGTCTTATTTTGATCAAACAAAATAATCTGGAATCTATATCTATCTATACTAATATATAAAGCTGAAGAGTTTGTTTGTTTGTTTATTTGCTTGAACGCGCTAATCTCAGGAACTACTGGACCGATTTGAAAAATGATTTCAGTGTTAGATAGCCAATTTATTGAGGAAGGCTATAGGCTATATATCATCAGAAGTCGCGGGCAGAAGCTATCATATAATAATTTCATCGTTCAGTTAGAGTTAGGTACTCACAGTTCCCCGGTATGTTTAGGTCCCATGTAATAGGGGGGAGCTGCTTCTGAGCATTTCATAGAAAAACCCAAAGAAATGACGCTACATTAAAAAAAAATATTTCCATTCTCCAAGTCTTTACCCAATTATGTTGGGGGTCCACTTCCAGTCTATCCAGATGCTGATATTTTTATTTTCTTGCCATAAGAAAATCCAATCTTTAGGCACTACCGATGTACCCTGGTTGAAAGATCGGTTTCTTCTACACAAGCGCTCTACATTGTAGTTCGCAGTGTCGCATTAGATCAGGCGATCTGGCAATCAAGCGTAAGCAAGAATGAACTGGTTGTAAGCCTTTTCAGATTACTGACTACTACTTCAAAGTAAACACCGTGGTTGATCCTCACAAGCCTAACAAACCTTTGGATTGCGAAGTTAAAGGTCTCGAGTACAACACCTCTGACTTTCCGAAGTTATGTGCGTATTAATAGTTAATTATTACCCGCTTAAACGGTGAAGGAAAATATCGTGAGGAAAGCTGCACGCCTGAGAGATTTTCTCGACGGCGTGTAAAGGCTGCCAACCCGCATTAGGCGAGCGTGGTGTACTATAGCCTAATCCCTCTCATTGTGAGAGGAGACCCGTGCCTAGCAGTGGGACATGTAATGGGTTGATTATGTATGAATGTGTGTTATGTACCCCACATCAGTGTATCTCGTTCTAAAATCATCATAGAATATTTTAAAAAGAATAATCCAAAGATAATGTGAACGACAATATTCTCTAGCACTATGGGGGTTAAATTGGAAACATTACGGCTGATATAATATCTGTATTATAACTAAAAAACAGACTTAAATTATTATATAAACGTATGTTAACGTACGTAACGTAGACGTGAATGTTAAAAAGCCCTGTGTTTATTTAATATTAAAATTCAAATAATTTGTATTTATAAATTAAATTTATATTGACACCTAAAGTATAACTAGCGGACCCGTCAGACGATGTCCTGCATGATATAACAAGCGATTAGGATATTAAAAAAAGTAACGATTTAGCAGTTTACTTGCAGAATAGATAAATAAACTAGATACTGACTGCAGCGCCATCTGCCGGGCTTATTTGCGAATCTAAACAATCCTCGAATCAATTTGAACACACACAAAAATACTGATATTTCTGACACTTACGCGAATATTAGACATTGAAATGAAACTACTTTTTACGGATTTTATCGCGGTATATTGATATTATTTTGTTCCCGCTAATAATTAACAAAAATGTAAGGCAGCTGTTAGTAATTTTAACATCAAGACGTCCAACACCTCAGTCTGCCCGTGACCATGCTGTAAAGGATCCGAAACGTCGGGAACAAAATAATATCAATATACCGCGATAAAATCCGTAAAAAGTAGTTTCATTTCAACACACAAAAATATTCATTCAAATCGGTCCAGCCGTTTAGGAGGAGTTCACTGTCAACACACGTACATTTATATACGTAGAATTATATATTACATAAATATATATATATAACATATCACTCCATCACGCCTGTATTCCAGTTAGTGTTACTCACATTTCGCCGGTATGTTTAGGTCCCATATAGTAGCAGGCGGGCTGCTTCTGAGAACTTCAAAGAACCAGGACCTCTAACGTTGAAATCGCGCTACATTTTAAAGAAAATCACTTTTTAGAAAGAATCTTTTTTTACCATATACCTAATTAACATAAATCTTGAAATAATAGATTGATATAAATAAAGTTATAATTTAATGGATCTCACCTTGTCACATTTATTTAGAAAGTGCTTTCAATCAACGTTATCGTAAATGAAATCAAAGGAAGGCATTGAAATACTTACAAAAATCTAAGGCGTATTGTTCTCATCACTATAATTAATTAAAACAAAAGCATTTCATCATGGTGGGTTTAGCTATTTTAAATAAACTGATGCGACAAATACATAGATATGAAAAGATATACGTGAAACCTTTACCCAGCTGTGAGACAGCATCCATATTTCCAGTAACAAAACATCCAGTATTAAATATAATGTTGTGAATGCGAAAGTAACTCCATCTGCTTGTTATGTTTTCACGACCTAACCTACTGTACCAGTTTTGATGAATTTTGGTACAGAGATAGATTGGACCTTAAAGAAAGACATAACATTATCTAGTTTATATTTAAAAAAATCCTAATGTTCGCGAAATATTTGGTGATTATGGTCCAGAGTTCAATATGTTCACTAAAAGACATTTATGTGAATCTACCTGCGTGGTCTACGAGTGAGTCTCAGCTCAAGAGCGAGTATCAGCGAACTGTTTGTCCGTGTTATATTCAAATAGAGGGACCATAACTCTCTTACGCCCGGGGCGCCCCGTCACACAAACATCACTTGTCAACAATTTACATTTTAATAAAATAATAAAGCTATCATATAAAAACTCTTTATGTTCCGTTATGGTTGTCTGTACACCCCCTAACTAGTACCACTAAAAAATTAAGATCAGAAGGTTCACTATAATCCTAAAGTAAAGCTCTCGCTCTCAAAGAATGATAATATGAAAATGTCGCGAATGCTTATGTGAAGATAATGCGTTTGTTCCAAAATAATTTATAATGCCAATACAATACACGAATCTTTTATAAAGCTAGTCGTGAATAAGCTTCACCGTGATTTGGTAAATGCTTGAAAGACGCTGTCATATTCATTAATTGTTATTAAAAGCAGGAAGTTTGAATTCACCTTAGACAAGAGGTCTAAGGTGTATCCTTGTATGAAAAGGTCTAAGGTGAATTCCAATTGCATTGTGATAAAGACGCAGTGACATTTGCGTTTAAATATTTAAAGATTCTGTAATCTTTAGCTTCCCCTGCACAACATTTTTTTTATGTGACTTTAGGATAGGGTTTTGCGGTGCTGTCTGGAGTTTACCTTCTGCATTTTCTGACGATGTGTTCCTAGCGTGATGCCTGTTCCTTTTTTTGTTCTTACAGATTGAGACATTTGAATTTAGATGTGATTTTATTCAATCTCGGATATTGCTGGATTATTTAGATTTGATGTGCTTACCTATTGAATCGCTAGATTATTTTTGAGTTAACCTTTGATAAATTGTTATTTTAGGCGAAAGTATTAAATAGGGCGTTCAGATTTCTTCGATATTCTTTAATCTTTCTTGGATGAGTTTGAGTTTAACTTCGAATAAAGACGGTGAGCGGCGCGTGCGCTGTGCCTTCATCGCTTCGAGTTAGAGATCATCGTTTGATCAAGATCATATACAGGTACACTGCTACAGTATCACAATGGTATACCAAACTAATTTCTTTATTTATTTCGGTCATAAGAAGATCTGTCAGCCATAATTTCATAGTTCTTGTGACAACTATGAGGACAACATGTAGGTCCCTAATAAATTTAATTTAAGTTAAAATACTATGAATAAGAAGGTAAATATACTAGTGCCTAGAAATCAGTGATATAATCTAAGCATGAAAATGCAAAGTAAATCATATCAGTTGAGAAGCAAAGTAACTTGCTTTTCAATAGTTGTCACTGACGTCACCTGACAAACGTGAATTCAGAATGTGAAGGCAAATTTCAAACTGCCGATTCGCGGTGGCTTAGTGATCATTGAGTCTGGCGTATCTAACCAAAAGACACTGGTTCGAATCCTGCTCGCAGTCGAATTTATCCTTCACTAAAATAAATCAGTGACCAGATTTTTTTAAATACCAATCTTAACCTTTGGTATGAATGGAATAAACACACCAAATATCAACTTTGTCGTAGCTATGTAATGTCACTTAGTATGAAATGTAAAAACTTTTTTTATTCTTAGAAACTTGAGAAGCTTAATAAGTAATCTTGATAGAAGCAGTACTTAGTAAGTAATAAGGAAACAATGGCATATCTCCTGCTATCTTAATAATGTCGGTCGCTATTGGACGGTTTAACAGACAAAGTGCCGACGCTGTCTCGCTGAACATTTTACGATCAATATAAATGTGATATACGCATTCAGCTGATATAAGCAACTTGATTGAAGGGGACGACGCATTTTTTATCTCATTGTCTCTTGGCATTGCATTGAATTGAGATTCAAATCAAAATAGTAGTTCAAGCTCAATATTGGAAAAAAGACATTACATTTTAAACGAAAATATACAGATTTATTTGTTAATACAATTGAATAAATAGATCTAAATATATCATTACCTTTTGCATGTGAAAATCATACTGTATGAAAGAAATATCGTCTATAGGTGTTTTTTTTTAATATTGGTCAAATTTGCGTAAAGTCTCTTTTACATCCCACCTGATGGTAAGAGACGATACAACAGGCACTCGAGTATGCTACCATACAAGTTACTTCAAGATGTAACTTAAAGATGGAGCGATAGTACGTCTAACGACAAAATATTTTACTGAGCTACGTATATCATCAACAGGAAATAATGAACTGGTCTAACAGCTCACGACACCTGATATTCTGCCGACCCCAGACACATACAGTGTCAACATACCTGTCGTCCCCAGCCTGTGGTCGCCACTCATTCATCATACGAGCACCCAATAATAAAGAGACTGGTCGTGTCTCCTCGCCTAATCGAATCGTTTTCCACGCTGTGAGATCCTACGCGAACAGGGAAATACCTGGAGACGTCATATTTACAATAATGTTTTAGTTACCTGTATTTATATCTATATTGATTCTTTCTATTTTACGGATCAAGCAACAATTTTAGTTGTGCATTAGTGCTATCACAGTGATCCAATCCACCAATTTTTTAAATCCTCGTAAATTGGTTTTCTATAATCTGTAATCTCAAGCACGCAGGTTTCCTCACAAAGATTTTCCCTCGCCGTTTTACGTGCGTAAAAATTAACTATTAAGACGTATCGGATTGGACCTCTGACTTAGTGTCGCTTACATAAGTCGCTTACGGCTTCAAAAAGTCAGAGGTCCAATAGTCATATCAAGGCTATCACTGCTCGATGTGCATCTCAGTGATATCGACGGGCTTCTGAATATTAATCTCAAAATAATTCTATAACCAAACCGTCTCCATGTCTGTCCCTGTGCATATGCATATTACTTTCACTATTATTGTTTCTATTACGTTAATATCGTTGAGTGCCATTATTGTCGCGTCATGTGCGTTCATGGGACCAGATCATTATCTTATGATCTCGTGTTGTGTCTTGATGCCTGGGTGTTTAAGTCTATCAGTGTTATAACCACTAATGAAATAGATTGTGAACGGGCTTAGCTAAGTGTCTACATCTTTGCAAATGTTCTTCTTCGTAAATTAATATCATCATTTTCAATATGTGTTTATGTCTCCACAGTGGCTGGTATACGATTTGAGCCTTTAAGTGTTCTGTCACATATCCTAATAATAATTAAAGAAACATCCACAGTTTTAAAAAATCTGGCGGTTTTAAGAGTTTTTATGTGCCCTACGCAAATGTTCCACTGATCTGGTATCGTCGAGCGAGGGGTTGTTTGGATACCTAGATTATAGTCGAGCTACATAATGACTGATGCATGCGTGCCGTCAGATGGTACTCAAAGCCACTATGACTCTTTCTTCAAAAAGGCCATTTCAGAAATTGCCTTGCATTGTAAGTCACATTTTTTCACTACCGACGCGAACCCACTCGTAATACAAGCTATATATTGGAGGCTATTTAAATTCGCCCTATTATCTAGATCTAGATAGATAACTAGGTCTACTACAAAATATTTATTACCACATAAAAGTAAGTAAAACTTTCATCACCTAATTATTTATTGAAGCATCTACCAATAAACGTTAGTAACATTTTAATTTACGTTCAAAATATTTTTAATTATGGTATTGCCGACATCGATATACAAGCTTTAGATATAAATTGTTTTATCGACAATCTGTCCACGCGTGGGCGTTGTTGCATAGAATTTATTACAAAGTTACGTAACATATATTTAGTTGGTGACATTGTTGATGAATTGAGTTGAACTTTCATTGGATATGGGATTAACTGCGGCAACACTCGATACATATTTTTATAGCCAGTTTATCTTAAGCCGAAGTTTAGCTTAAGTGAACGGAATTCTTAAGATTATGGAATAATTTATAACCACATTACACGCTTACGCTTTTCAGGGATACGAATAATTTAATTGTTTTGAGATACCTCTCTAAATCACTTCTCAAACATGCAATTTAACTGTCACGAAGTGCATCCAAACTTGAAATAAATTTCTGTAGAAGACACAAATCCTACATGCCTTGGCTGGGAAATGAACCTAAGACACGCGGCGCAACCACAGTCCACAGTGACCAAATAGTAACCGTTGCGCCAAAGTAAGAAATAATTTGGATCTAAAAGGTATTGGTTCTGGTCTTATACAGCCACAGTAAAAAAATCGAGAAAAAATAATGAAGAAGATATACGTTATAGATACCGAATATTTCAGGCAGTTTCTGACTCCATCTATCTGCCTTGAGGTGTACCAAATAACGAAATACTTTCGCTTTTAACCCGTGCGGTTATAAAACCCATTTGTATTCGATGCCAAACAATACAACGGTAATTGGGTCGAACGCTCAAATCGATTTGAATCCCGAAAAACTTAATCGATATAACTAAAAAGCCCGGTGAGTCCGTAAAAGTTTTGTCGGCAAACCGTCAAAGGTGATTAATTACAGGCAAAACGTTAATTGTGAACGCTGCCTAATTTTTATAGGCCGCTAATCTGTGTGAAGGTACCGCTACGGATTCTTTACTGCGATTCACACGTTATCTTTTTATTTCTGTCTTTGTCGATTTTTGTAAATAAGAAAGTACATATTTATTTTCAATGTAGGTAGGTAAAATACATAAGATTTTTCTGACGATTTTTCTTCTAGCGCAAAATTCTTCTACAAAAAACTGTTCCAGCCCTGGCAATATGGTTAGCCCATCAATACTGTTTGGCAAAGCTGGCCGTTCAGAATACTCTGGAACTATATTATTTATTTATATTGAAAAGATTGATGAGTGTGGATGAAGCTAAAGAGGTATGTCAGAATCGTAGCAAGTGGAAGTCTGTGGTCTCTGCCTACCCCTACGGGAAAGAGGCGTGACTTTATGTATGTATGTATGTAAAATCAATGTTTGTTATAATCAATCAATTATGTTCGTATTTTATGCGTCCCCATACCGTTCATCCTATGAAAATGGCGAGTTATTATGCACTGCCTAATTCTTCGGGGAATACAAACGTGATGGTATGTTTAGCCTATTTAAGTAACCTATTTATTAGTATAGTGTTGCACCATAATAAAAATAATAACTACATTTAATCAAAATGCTAGCCGCCTGCAAAAAGCACTTCCTATACAAGATCTACTTATTCCAGGCGCGACAAGTCACATAGGTACATTATAATCACAGGAAAACGAATCGAAAAACTGAATGTACAGCCATACATCAATATGGTGCAAGCGTGTTATTTGCACCACTCCGCTATATATAGGTACTATAAGGTTGCCAGATCGTAAATAAAAATGTCCGAGAGTTTAATTTGCAATATTGTAACTGAGAAGTGTGTATTGTAATATTATTGGCATCGATAAATATAGCAATATTCAAATTAATTTTTATCTAATATACATCTTAGATACTTAATAAAAAATAATAACGTACGTAAAATAATATAGAGCGGCGGTAGCCTAATGGCTAGGGCGTCGGACTTACGATCATGTGGTTGCCAGTTCGAAACCCACCCATTGCACTACCATTGAACCCACTCGTAACACAAGCATTTAGCTTAGCACGAGGGGTTAACAAGAATACTAGTAATGTGCACAACCCACATTGCTAGTAAGCTTTATTAAAAAAAAAAACTATTGTACCATATTCTGTAATTTTTTTTTCATTAGGACGGTCCGTTTGAGGTATCTCAAATGCGTGCGGAACTCATGAGGTACCCCAAGTTCCTACACTTTCTTTTTTTCAGCAGAACTCAATAATGACAAGGTAACCTTTTTCAAGCAAAATTCAAATTCAAGCAAATATATTGGAAAAATAATTGTCCTAGCAACGTTATCGTTGGAGATAATCAACCTAGACTACGTGTCCGAGACACGCACGTCACGTCCTGTCTTTGCTCTAGCAACCCTACCGACTCACCACTGGGCCGTATAAGTCGTAGTACCACAGTGGTCGATAATTGAGACGTTTTCACGATAAACGCCGACTAATTGACCGTGCCATAGAGTCAAGCTTAATCGCCGCCCCAAGCGTGTAATTTCATACACGATTGTACATTTTTTATTGAAGTTGTTCTAGTTTCCATAATGATTAATTGTGTGCCTTGTATGCTTGAGATTGAAGTCTTCGATCTTTATATAGAATTCGTGACTTCTGAGGGTTTCTTGGCCATGTAGCATAGATAATTGTACTGACGTAAAATTACAATCTATCATTTGGATCGAGGACCAAACTATGCGATATTAAGATGACAATAAGATAAGACGACACGTTTGGCGTAGCGGCTGAGCGATCGGCTTCTGCGACACGTGTTGTGGGTTCGATCCCCACACGGAGCAAATATTTGCATGATCTACAGGTAGTTGTTCCGGGTCTGGGTGTTTGTGTATGTGAGAATTTGTGTTTGTAAACGCACCCACGATACAGGAGAAAATCCTAGTGGGGGGCAACGTTTTTTTAAAAAAGAAAAAAAAGTTGCAAATCGAATGGTAGATATTTGAATAGAAACAAAATGTAAGGAAATGGCATAAGCTTTCGAAACATCCGGTGTTCATATATATATCACGCCTCCTGTCAGTGTTCCACCCGTAATGTACATTGTACACCCACAATTCACCGGACAAAATATCCAAAATCTGAGCTATTACTGAGAATTTCAATGAAAAACCCCAATTTACTCGAATCCTGGTGGTGGTAGCAGTCGCGCAGGAACTGTTACTCCTTAGGTGTTGTGGGTGCCCATGGGCGGCGGTAATCGCTTCCCATAAGAAAAACCATTAGCCTAATGAGGTATGTACCTAGTCAGTATTTTTTTGTAAAATGTAAAGTAGCGTGTGATCACACAGTGACACAGTGGTGTCAAATGGAAAAACTTCCATCTTCATCGTGAAGAAGGGTGTCTTTATCACGGCATGTTGTAAATCACACACGAATTCTATGGATCGCGCTGAAAACAAAAACAACATTACCTTACGCTACGCCATGTCAAAATAATTATTGCCGCTTACTTAATCGATTCGATGAAAATAGGAATTATTTAAACAATTTTGAAATATATTAAGCTTAAAAATTATATCTTATATAAAATGAATATAACTATGTTAATCATTGATTCGTGATCTGTAGGCGATCCGAAAGTTGACTTTTGTTTTTTTATGGTTCGCTTGAACACCGTTGCGTAGGTATAGAGACTAATATTTTTGTAGATCTATAAAAATAAAAGAAAACATGAAGTCAGCGATACAAACGTAATATATTATTTAGTTGAAACTTTAATAATACGCTGCAAAAGGGGTCTTTAAATCTTTAAGTAAAACAATACATTATGAAAGTAATAAGGAAAACGTTTGGAAATGTCAGCAAAAGAGAAACAACTTGTTTTATAAGAAAACTTTTTGTTTTCCTAAAGTTGAAAAACAATTTATTCGCAATACCTTTAGAAGGGATAGTTGGATAGAGGATGTATCAACATGAATAATGCGATGTTTTTCTATACTAATATTATAGAGACGAAAGAAAGAAGAAGTATGTAACGAATAAACTCAAAAAATACTGGGCCGATTTCAAAAATTCTTTCACAATTTGAATGCTACATTATTCCAGATTAACATAGGCAACAACAACATAATATAGAATATTTTGAAAACAGGGATTTCTCCACCCGTACGAATCCGGGCCGGGCCACTAGTAATAAATAAATATCTTATTTTATGACAACATTTTTGTAAAAGATGAATATTACATTTTAAGACGATTAATTTACTAGGAGCCAGTTGATGATTTCCGTGTAAATTACTTTGAACGATAACGGATAACAAAGTATCGATCTAATCACTAGCTGTATAATTACTCTCGTAAAGTTAAAATCTCTCTAGAAGGAAATATTAGTTGCGGCAAGAGAAAATTATTTAGGTGAAATAAATTCAATGGCCCACTCATTAGACTAGAAAGTAATGTAAATATGAGCATCATGTCATATACTTAGTTTCTAGTCTAGACAGAATTAAACATAAAGGTGATACTACAACTGCCCAAGTGAAAAATAGCTGTTCATATTTACACGAAGAAAATGATGTGAAAAGAAAATGGTGATTCGTATGATTCCTTACCCAACTTGCGGATTACTGATGACTTTGATTAAACCAGATTCAAGATTTACCTACTATTATAATTGTTTAGCATAAAAAGCTTACTAGCAATGTGAGTCGCACATTACTAGTATTCTTGTTAACCCCTCGTGCTAAGCTAAATGCTTGTGTTACGAGTGGGTTTACGTCGGTAGTGCAATGGGTGGGCTCGAACCGGCAACCACATCCATAAAATATCCATAATTAAAGCAGTTTGCTTGAAAAACTAACGCATCCCCGTTACAAATACAAACAGTAACAATTTATTAAACCTATCATACTACAAAATACTCATTCATTAAGTAGACTATGCCTTCCGAGTTTTAGCACTCCACTTTGAAATCACATCATACCAATCTCGGCGTAACGCAACACCAGTTTAACATCATAGCTTATCGCAAACAATGGTACACTCGTCACTGAATCGAATCGCAATCGTTACGCCCGCGTATCGAATGAACTCATCACTTGCACTATCATGACCGTGCTGAAACGTGTGTACATAGTAACTGCATGTCGTTCAACACTAGTATTTTAACGATAACGTTTATTTGGAATCGAGAACTAAATGTATTAGAAGTTAAACACTAATTTTAGGACAATTGTAGCAAGGCTTTTTGTAGTCCGTATGGGAAAACAATTCTGTTGTTATGATGAGGCATAAAGCAATGGATTTATTTTAGAATGGCTTTAGCAAAGCTATAAGGTCACCGTTTAAAAAAATATCAATGAACCATGAATGATATCCTGTAAATGTTAACATAAGCAAATTTATTATTTAAGGCCACGTCCACCAACTTCATACATACGTTTATATTTTTCATTTAAATTTTGTGTTTAAATACAATTTAAACACGTTTATGAAGTTGGTGCAAGTGGCCCTTAATGTGTTATCATCTTTAAAAAACTAAGTACTTATATCTTTACAACTGATCCTTTGCGGTTCATGGCCGTTATAATTGATGAATAAAGTCGACAATTAAGTGACGTCCGATAGAGTAGCAGCATATTTCAAGGCTTTGATTTCTTCGGGTATCGAGATAAAGCCTCCAAATAATAGGAGTCTATTGCTATTACTGTCTATAAAGATAGTAGTTTAAAAATATACCGAGTGAACTGTGCAAGTAAATCATGTTATGATGATAATAGCAATAGGCTCGTCCAATGTTATAAACATAACATAACATAACATCACGCCTGTATTCCCCGAAGGGTTAGGTAGAGGCGTACTAATGTACACCCACAGTTCGCCGGTATGTTTAGGTCCCATGTTATAGGGGGCGAGCCTATTGCCATTAACCGGGCACAAATTCCTAACTCCGAGCTGCTACTGGGAATTTCATAGAAAAACCCAATAACACTTTGCTCGACCTGGGAATCGAACCCAGGACCTCTAGCGTAGCAGTCGCGCTTAGGACCACTTGGCTAATGAGGCAGTATAAAGAAGTACATAATACTTAAAAATATACCGAATGAACTATGCCTTACGTTTCTTATAATACGATTTTCGACACTATAATGTTCTTCAGAATTCATAAATATACTCGTATACTGAAGTCTGACACAGGGGACAATGATGTCGCTCCAACTGTCAAATTATTTTTTGGCAGAAGAGGGCTTTTTCAAGATTTCCCTCCAAAAAAGAGTATTATCGAGAGAGGAATTTAATCACATCAGCCAGGTCAAAGAGCTTCATTTTGATATTATCAATTAATTCAAATAATGTTTACCATAAACTACAAAATGTGGTCAAACGTGATCCCAGCCTTTGTTCAAGACTATGGCTGAATATATTAAGGATTTATGAATATTCAAAACAGCGCCTGCAATTCGGTTAGTACATTTGAAACTATCGGCAGTGACCTGACCCGGTAAATTTCAATATAATGCTCAGGTACTGAGTAAACTAATATTGTTCTACTAGGTGGAGAAACGGTGTTGGTCATAAAATAAAATAGCTACCCGTTATTATACGCTGATGTATCAATAGCTGGAATGCAATGTATATCATTGGTCAGATCACAGTTATGTAGTGTAGGAATTGCAGCCTCATTGGTCTACTCGAAATTTCAAATTTAGGCTGGTTTTTGCCATTATTTTCTTAGGAATATCTGACTTAATGCAAAAACTACGCTACAGTTGCTGAGTTCGTTAAAAATCGAGCAATATTAATGGGACTTTCCTGGGCTTTTTTGTATCAGTACGGAGTTTGTGTTTGTGCTCGGATAATAGCAATAGGCTGTTTCTCAGAAATCAGGGGTTCTCCTCATGAGGCTTGGGGCTTTAGAAAAATTATACTAAACTATGGGGAGAAATTGTTCGAATTGATCCCTGCAGCCATCGCCATCGTTCTACGCGACAACAGTTCAATCCCCATCATCTAGATACCTGGCAGTCCACAACTGTGCGTTTCTCTAGAAACTTTTTGCCTCGCACAACAAAACAGTGGAATGAACTGTCGCCTGTAGTATTTCCGGACCAATAAGACCTTCAAACCTTCAAGAGCGTACTTACTCCCTTTTAAAAGGCTGGCAACGCACTTGGGCCTCCTCTAGTGTTGCGGGTGCCTGGTGATCGCTTACCATCAGGCGATCCGTCTGCTCGGTTGCCCCTTATCTCAAAAAATAATAATTGCATGTACCACAAACCTACTTTGTCTACTTTTTTGGGGACAAAGGCATTATAACTAAATAATCACCTATCGCTCCATTGATATTATTTCAGTATGGCAAAAATTCAAGTAGTAACAGCTATTGTTTAAGATTTTTCATTCTAACGTTATCATGGTTTGTTTCAAGGTATTCTGAACTTTGACGAATCTGAGACTTTGCTTCAATTAGTCTGATAAATACACTATACAAAGCAGTACTTATTAAGTATTGATTTTCTGTTCCCTTTAGCATGTTAATGTACTACTTAAAGGTAGCGCCATAGTATGTTCCCAAAATAAGCATCAGAAGACCAAAGTTGGTTTTGGGAGTCATATCCAAAGAAAAAAATAGATACTGACTCTAGATACTTGAAAGACGATAACAGCACACATTTCTAATTATGGTAATGATCAGAAATCCATTCAGTACCGTCAACCCCTTCTAAAATTCCCCCAAGAATTCAATGATATGCAATCCCCGTAACCGCCCGCTACACAGAAACAGAAAAGAGCCGCCAAACCCATTTCAAGAAGAATTCTACAACAAAATCCGATGTTATGCAATTCCTCATTACGTAACCGCCCGCTAGCCGCTGCCAACATGACCTAACACTACGTCATCGCAGTGCATACAGGACCTATCTCCTGAGTTAAGGCACCGTTGCAATGGGCGGCCATACCTTAAAGGGGGCACGTGATAACCCTACCCATGATACGCGTTCTCATGAATGTAAATTTTGCAAGTCGCCGACCGTAGCGCGACCCTTAATGTAGATTACCGTTCCATAGTTGAAGCTGTATTTCAATGGTAATGAGGCGCTTTAGGGTCGGTCATGACTCCGACCTCAGTTAACACCTTGTAAAAGATAAAGGATGGGTGCACGCGATTGCTCGAGTATTATAGATATTGTTCGTACACACGCTCTTAGCTTTGAAGTGTTATTAGGTAGGCCAGGAATTCGGTTTTACCGTGGTAATTTGTCTTAGCTGTAATAAAAGCAGTTTTTGCGCTAAAGGCTATCGAAGGGCTTAACCTACGCCAGCCACGCTCAGTCAGGATAGGTTGCTATTCTTAACATATTGAGATTTCTCGTCGTGCCATGCCGTTGTGAGCATGTTCGTTGCAATTCCTATTTCTGAAAGATTGAATTGCAAAGGTCTGATAGCAGTCGGTTCCTGTAAAATAATGACATTCAACTGCCTCTGATAAGATTGTAAGCTGAACCAAACATCACTGGGAAAATTGCTTCGACGATTATGGTCTCAACTGTGTCGCGAATTTAGTTCCCAAAGTCACCGGAACATATAATTGATTCTTCATACTTTATGCACAAAAGATGTAAGTACAATGGCGGACTTGATGCCATAATATTAATCGAAGGGATTCCGATTTATTATGATTTTGGGTGTTGTTTCTATAATATTAAAAGCGGCGGTAGCCTAATGGCTAGGGCGTCGGACTTGCGATCATGTAGTTGACGGTTCAAAACCCACCCATTGCACTACCGACATGAACCCACTTGAGCTTAGTACGAGAGGTTAACAAGAATACTAGTAATGTGCTGCCCACATTGCTAGTAAGCTTTAAAAATAAATATATTATATATTAGAGTCTGTTAGCACTTATAACACAGGAATAATTACTGTGGGTATCATACCAATAAAACAAAAAAAAAACGTTTAAATCAAAGTGTGAAGTTGCAAAGTACTTACTACGACTCATCGTCGCATTTGCATGCTAAATTTACATGCACAATTACAAACCTTATCACAGTATAACGCGACAATAATCGTTTTCGATTCATATCTCAAGATAAACCTGCCTCGCGACAAAATATTCGCAATTATGCGCCCACTCTTTATACTGGCTTGGTTTCTCGTATTGAAATTACTACTGAAGTGCTATGCGATATGCATAATGCTCAGATCATGGAATAATAATGGTTATAACATCAGTCAGCAACATCATTTCAATTTAATTTCTTCGTAAAAGTTGAATTGCCCACAAAAACGTAATACGTAAACAAATCGTAACCCAAACAATATTTTCTCAAATTGTGTTATTATTCGCATTGAAAATACCGTAAATTTTAGATTCCTACTGTAAAATTTCGTCCTCTACTACTTCACTGGAAATAAACGACCGGAAAATCGATCAGAACTTGGCAAATTTACCAAAAATTGCATTCGCTTATAATCAATTATTTCCAGTGAAGTATTTTGGACGAAATGCTAGAGCAGGAACCTAGATTAACGGTATCGAAATCCGAATAATTACACACTTTGATTAATTGTGTTTGAATTACGAATTATTTTGGTATTACTTTCGCATTGGAAATTCGGTCCGCCAGTCTTAACTTTGTAATTGTAATACAAATAATTGAAAGAAAAAAAAAATCTCCCATCTCTTAATTGGACAGGGTGTTTATTTCATAAATTTTAAGAGCACAGATAAGATTAAAGAAATTTCCTCCGATTTCTCCGATATTGCCTTCCAAAACACGGAAATAGGTTACCATTGTTGTTTCAAGTATATCACGGACTCCATAGATGGCCAGCGACCACGAAATTTTCTTATCTTAATGCCGAAATTTATAGGTGCTACATATACATGGTGTCATAAAGTCATAAGTCCCGTCGTGCTCATGTTCCTGTCAGAGGGACCTGTGGGCTAGTTTGCGGCTCAATCGCGGTGCACTTCCACCCTGGTGCCGCCCACGCGGTTACTTGATGGTATCTTGCGAGTTACGACCCCGAAGTAGTTGTTGGCTCGTGTTAACGATCCCGTATGTGTGTATGTGGAATTCTTGGCAGTTGGATGCGGCATTTGTAGATCTGTTAAAGCTGGATACATACTAAAGTGTCGTGAATCATCAATAGTACATCAGAGACGAGTGTGGCGTGACGCGCGTTGACTTCAGAATAGTATACACCAAAATACAAAATATATGACGCAGATTTTTTTTTGTATCTGCTGACGCATCACGACAAAATATTAGTTAGTGTGATCCGGTTTATGATGTAACAATAGAGATTTATAGCATATTAACCTGTAGTAATTGTTCCAATAAAAAGATTGTTCCAACAATGTCTTATGCAGTTTTCATTCTCAGAAAATTATTAACGTTTAATTATTTGAGATCCTTACCTAACTTTAGAAAGAAAAATGTGTGACTCTAAGCTTTTTAATTCAAGTTAAAGTAACAACACTGAGTAACAAGACCGGAGTCAAAAAAATAAAGAGGTTAGGAAAAAAATCCTGATCACATTACAGCTAACCCTACAGCCTTAGGCCCTCCGTATTTTGTAACAAATATTGGCATCATATCCACTCCTTTCTTTCTCCTGGTGACTACAAGTCTAATGGTATAGGAATAGTTCTAATATCGCCCGTGTATCGCGAGTGTATTTTGTTAAACGGACGTATCTGAGAAAATCCCTCGGCATTCTAGTGTTTAGATGAAATTCATGCGTGTGTTGCTTCGATATCTTACAATATTTTGCTCCGATTTTTCTTTGTTTATCTTATACATAGGTATTTTATGTGGTCTTTTGCTTTTCATCATATTTATTTGATCTCACTAATGAGCAAAGGTCACCCCATCTCCTTCCACAGGCATTATTGTGTATGAAAATCTGGCAGTTGCAATAAATGATAAACAAAGCAACAACAAATATTTTTCGTTTATATGTTTATTGACACACATTTTTAAATTTTCTTATATAATAGGAGGAACAATCCAAAGACCTATTAAGTATACATAGATTGATCTGAATTTTATGTATAAAATTCTAAAATGTTATAGTCTCATTAGCAATTCACATATTATATGCTAGAATTCCCGTACATGGTCTCAATTACGTAGTCGTTATAAAATTGCAATTAGCATAGCAATAGATGTTGGTATCTTATACATACATACATACACTCATGCCTTTCTTCCACAGTGGTAGGCAGAAACTATAGACCGCCACTTTCTATAATTCTTGCATACTTCTTTTGCTTCCGCCACATTCATACATTTTCTCAAACATACGCGCCGGTTGCGATTACTACGCACCTGTCCATTTTAAAAGACTTCGCCAATAAGATCGCTGTACGTCTTTCTAGGACGGCCTCTTCTGACGCTGCCGCTGATATTCGCCTTATAAATTCCTTTTGTTAATCGTCTTTCATTCATTCTCTAAACATATCCAAACATGTATCTTCTCTTCTCTACTATTATAAAATTGTAAAAAAAGCTGTGTCTGTACATTGAAGATATTTAAAAACAAACACAACAAACATCAATGTTGGTTTTTCCATTTTTACTCCTGATATAGCTTCACGTGAGCGAAGCCGCGGGCAGAAGCTAGTTTTATATATAAACATTGCAAATAACATTTGTAAGTATATTATTTGTAGGTATATTACCTATAGTGATTATATCTTTATCGGTATAGACTGAATGATACATAAGTTCTGTGTTTATTATTAATAAACTAGCTTCTGCCCGCGGCTTCGCCCCCGTGGAATTCGGTCTGTCATCACATCCCACGGGAACGGGATAAAAAGTATCCTATGTCCGTTTCCTGGTTCTAAGCTACCTCTCCACCTATTTTCAGCCAAATCGGTTCAGCCGTTCTTGAGTTATAAATGGAGTAACTAACACAACTTTCTTTTATATATATAGATAATAAGGATGTGTGGGTACGATCTGATAGATGCGCTTGTTAATCACCCCCCGGAGAGACGACGCTCCTTCACCGTTGTATCAGCAAGTTTGCTGGTCTAGCGACGTGTTTCATTTCATCGGTACTGTTACAATTATAACGGGTTTCTACGCAGTCATAGGTAGGTTTTCTTTGTGAGGAAGCACACGTTTGTTATGCTTGTATAATCCACATGGATGGCTTAGATATCTGCCTCCATCGGCCGGGCGTGTTGAGGATGAACGAAAGGACCAAATGAACGTTTATGTTACTTGTTGACTGCCTCGTTAGTCTAGTGGTTTCAAGTGCGACCGCTGCGCTAGAGGTCTTGGGTTCGATTCCCAGGTCGAGCAAAGTGTTAATGTGTAAGTGTTAATGGCAATAGGCTTGCCCCCTATTACATGGGACCTAAACATACCGGCGAACTGTGGGTGTACCTTAGTACACCTCTGCCTAACCCTTCTGGGAATACAGGCGTGATGGTATGTTATGTTATGACTTGTTGATGT
This sequence comes from Acronicta leporina, assembly GCA_947256265.1. Taxonomy (NCBI): domain Eukaryota; kingdom Metazoa; phylum Arthropoda; class Insecta; order Lepidoptera; family Noctuidae; genus Acronicta; species Acronicta leporina. Next base: position 10,693,081 of record OX366532.1, on the reverse strand, counting down.
AACTTCATATAGTGTTGGGACACTTCATTGTCACTGAAAAATAGGGTTTATTCTATCTCTACTGTCCAGTTCACCTGTATTTAGAGATTTTACGTTGTCATAACGAGACGATACTTTTCTTAGCGTGTGAGCACATACTTTAAGATACTTTTTTATCTTTCTTACATTATTATAGTTTCTCTATCTGTAATAGAAATAGTGGTAGATACTTACAGCGCTCGTCCGTGGATTTTATATGGATCCCCTTGAAATTTTAAGCATAATTATGAAATAATATTTTCTAATCTTAAAGATTTGAACTATATTACGTTATTAATCATGAAAGCATAGTTTTACTTTGAACTATATAAAGTAGGTACATACCTTGGCAATAATTATTCATAGTTTCATACTATAACTTATGGCAAAACACTGGCTTTGTCGATTCATATAATAATGCCATTGAATATATTTAAATATTCACATCAAAATTTTAATGGACTTAAAGTCACTGTTGACCTGTCACGTTTTATTATTGAAAGAGCCTATACATTGTTATATCTTACATCAGCATCCTAAACCATAAATAAGTTAGCTTACTTTAACTGTCACAATCTACACTTTTTTTGGTCTTTTGATACGGGCCAAAATTCGGACACACAAACGGACGAACAGAGTTATTTTCGATTTATACAATGATATAACTTTAGATATTGGTTATCAAATCCATAATAGTGAGTACCTAGTACCGGGTCGTGGTGTAATTCGGTCAAGTGCGAGCCTCGTGTTAGCCTCGACATCTAATCTCGATCAGCTATCGCAGGCGCCATCGCAATCACGAGCGGCGCCCTGTAATGTGTTTTAGTATAATGAGAACTAATTGACAGGCTTGTTCCTTCGATATTAAATTGGCAATCAACACTAAACTATAATCACCACGGTTGCTAGATAGATTGGGGATCGTAGACCTTGTTAGAGCTGCTACTTATTGTCTTATCACAATTCACGTGGGAGAGCCATGCTTCAGCACGAATGGGCCGGCTCGACCGGAGTGATACCACGGCCTCACAGAAAACCAGTGTGAAACAACGCTTGCGTTGTGTTTCGCCGAGTGAGGAGGTTACCGGAGGCCCAAACCCTTTTAAAAGGTGGGTAACGCACTTGTGACTCCTCTGGTGTTGCGGGTGTCCATGGGCAGTGGTTATCGCTTACCATCAGGTGCTAATAACCTTCTCTGCAACATAATTGCTAGTATATTTAAAAAAGTTAGATGGTCATTTTCTTGAGACTGCCTCGTTGGTGGATTGATCACAATTACGACTGCTGAGCTGGAGGTCCTAGGTAAAGCAAAGTGATATTAGGCTTATCTATTAAATTCTCAGTAGTAATTATCTCCAGTTACGTCTGGTCCATAAGGGCATAGGCCTAGAATCTAGTAGGCCTTTAGAAGGCCCCCCGAGGGTATTTAAAAAGAATCATACAATTATTTATAATATTTTCCGTTTTAAAAGGTTTTGAAGCGGCGGTAGCCTAATGGCCAGGGCGTCGGACTTGCGATCATGTGGTTGCCGGTTCGAACCCCACCCATTGCACTACCGACGTGAACCCACTCGTAACACAAGCATATTTAGCTTAGCACGAGGGGTTAACAAGAATACTAGTAATGTGTGACCCACATTGCTAGTAAGCTTTAAAAAAAAAAAAAAAAAAGGGCTCCACTGTCTTATGCCCAAGGACCCCTGGATGGCCAAACACAGCCTCTGTTCATTATGTGACCAAAAGGCTCATCTTTCTGCACCTTCTTTCTTGAATATGTATGCTATCTGCTGATATCTTATTTCCGATTCTGTGTGTCATTTCTGTTTTTTTTTTTCAACGAATTCTCACATAAAATCCTGGTGTAATTCGGTCAAGTGTGAGCTGGGCGTGTTAAAGCTTCGGCTTGTAATCTAGATCTGTATGCAGGGCGCCGGCGTTTCCTCTTACCGACCGCATGACTTAATCGCGATCAAAATATCTTTTTAATCCTCTATATACTTACAGAAAAGATTCTTTCGGAGTAAGTGACTGGTTGATTTTGTAAACAAGGTATTAACGTTTATTATAGACTAGCTTCTGCCCGCGACTTCTTCCGCGAAGCGTGATGATATATAGCCTATAGCCTTCCTCAATAAATGGGCTATCGAACACTTTTTCGATCGAAAAATCGAAATCTTTTTTTCAAATCGGACCAGTAGTTCCTGAGATTAGCGCGTTCAAGCAAACAAACAAACAAACTCTTCAGCTTTATATATTAGTACTAGCTTCTGCCCGCGACTTCGTCCGCGTAGCGTGATGATATATAGCCTATAGCCTTCCTCAATAAATGGGCTATCAAACACTTAAAGAATTTTTCAAATCCGACCAGTAGTTCCTGAGATTAGCGCGTTCAAGCAAACAAACAAACTCTTCAGCTTTATATATTAAGTATAGATAGATAGATAGATGATCTAAAATGAAAGGTAATTAAGAGTTCTCAAGATGTCTTTAATAAAATCTATGAATCTCTAAAGAAGGCTCAGGGCTCTCTTCTAATAATGATTGTAGTCCTACTCTCATAAACTTCCAATTATTCTTAATTTCTAATTATGAATTCGCTTTCGTGTATGCAGCAAGTATGTATCAATCTATATGATTATCTCTATTCAGAAAAAAACAAGTACAACTGCCTCAATAGCCAAGTGGTCCTGACCGCGACTGCTACGCTAGAGGTCCTGGGTTCGATTCCCAGGTCGAGCAAAGTGTTATTGGGTTTTTCTATGAAATTCCCAGTAGCAGCTCGGAGTTAGGAATATGTGCCCGGTTAATGGCAATAGGCTCGCCCCCTATTACATGGGACCTAAACATACCGGCGAACTGTGGGTGTACATTAGTACGCCTCTGCCTAACCCTTCGGAGAATACAGGCGTGATGGTATGATATGATAAGAAAAAAACAATTTTGAAAAGTATTCCACAGAAAATTCAATTGGTATCTATAAATACTAAAATTTGTTCCTTCATTAAAATAGCACTTCCACATTAATTAAAAAACAATGACGTTTCCTTCACACCAGAGTTGATCCATTAATTGCACGGCGCAAGCGCACCTAATCTCCGATCGACACCCAATCGTTTACAGTCAACAAGAAACCTAAACTACGGCAGTGTAAACGAAACGAATTAATTTAAGTTTAATCTCGGTAATAATCGAGCACAGCGTAGTTTGTCAACGACTCTCTTACATTTAATAAAGAAAATAATTTAATTACTGATTCTTAGATAGTAGTTGCACATAGTGGGGATGTGCAGTAGAACAAGGCTTTACAACCGATACCGGTTACACATATGTACTGGTTTCTTTCAATTATGCGAAAATTAGACATTGAAATAAAACTTCTCTACTTTTATCGCGATTTTATCGCATTATGTTGATATTACCTAATTCCACGGTCCATCCAATCCAATTCCATCCACGGTCACTAGAACGCGATAAAATCGGCAGAAAGTACTTTTATTTCAATAGTGTTATGTTTCTATTAGGGATCCTCTGTGGTTTTAACTACAGTCGATTTTAAATCTAGAACAAATGAGACTCCTAAATTTTAAAGTTGCACAGGAGGTATTAAAGAGTTATAAATTAATTTCAATGGTGATTAGTGATTAATTTTGGTGTCCTATAAAGAATATTCGATCTTGCATTATTCTGGACATTCATATATTTACGTAATATCTTCACCGTTATCCTCATTCCTTCGTAAAAGAATCCAATTGCAAATAAGAGATAGTAACGGTGTCCTTTAAAATTGAGTTTTCTTGCTAAGCTTAATCTTAATATAGGTTCCCGATTACCTTCACATTGAGTTAACACCTTTGGGTCAAACCACTTCTGGGTCAGACCCACAGCCGCTAACTCGACTACACGAAACACTATTTATCGTCGGCAATTCACACTCACCCTTTGAACTCAGAATTTTATTGTTTTACATGACACCTTCGTCGTCACATCACTATAAGAGGGAAACGGTTATTTGGATTTATTTTGAAGATATCCAACCACTCTATACCTAGGAATGGGTCTACCAAAGTTACCACTATGTCATTGTGGTCAGTGGTCATTCTTTTAGCCAAAGCTAACAAAAGAGTTTATTACCAAAAGAGGTAATTGAAAAATCATGTGCGTGCCACGGGAAAGCGAAACGGTTAATTTTGCCCACACTAGGCAGTATTGTAGGTAATCGTAGATGCGTTTACGCATACGAATATTTATTACTAGCTTCTGCCCGCGACTTTGTCCGCGTAGCGTGATGATATTATATAGCCTATAGCCTTCCTCAATAAATGGGCTATCTAACACTGAAATAATTTTTCAAATCGGACCAGTAGTTCCTGAGATTAGCGCGTTCAAGCAAACAAACAAACAAACTCTTCAGCTTTATATATTAGTATACTAGCTTCTGCCCGCGACTTCGTCCGCGTACCGTGATGATATATAGCCTATAGCCTTCCTTAATAAATGGGCTATCTAACACTGAGAGAATTTCTCTAATCGGACCAGTAGTTCCTGAGATTAGCGCGTTCAAGCAAACAAACAAACAAACTCTTCAGCTTTATATATTAGTATAGATAGATAGAAGTATAGATGTGCCAGAATCCTAACACCGCATATCACTACAACCTCGCTATTAACGCCGCGTAAAAAGGAACTTATGCCTTTTAGGCCGTATGAAAAAAATAACTAAATGACCTTCCGAACTTGACCTTCTGTCTATATCTAACAGTGGCTAGATAAGTTTCACGGGTGATGTCCGATACAGCACGCCAGCCGGTTCCTTACAGCGATCACTGTCAGACTTTCACTCGACACAGGTGCCGAGGCTGATAGTCCTGCCAAATGAATGGTTAATGTGAAAACTAGGGTTGCTGGCTCCGAGACTAGAACTCCTTATTGTGTTTCTAATCATCAAAGTTCAATATAGGTAATGAGGCTGCATTAAATTTCAAAGAATTTGATTGCCATAAACAGTAGGTACCTAACTCGAAATTGTCACATCTACCAAACTAAACATATTCCTCATGGATAGTGTTAGTCTTTATATACTCCTGATAATATCATTTCAAATGATTGATACCAATGTCGTTGTGGTTCAGGTTTACCTTGAAGTTATTTTATAGTGTTGTGCGGCGAAAATAATCTCTGAAGTTAATCATACATACAAACTACATTGTACAATTTTAGCTTAATGAAGCTTTGAATATAATCGTTGTTTTTTTTTCCAACTACTAATCAACGATACAGTAGCGAGGAAATGATTAGAATACTGAGCAAACTACCGCCAGTGGGCGGTAGATAGTAGGAATTTTGATTGAGTTAGCCGCGCCGGTGGCTCTGACGGGTGCGCGGGCGCATTCGACACCACCAACGATTTATCGACGATCTAGTGACGTAACTACTAATAGATGGTCGATCTCTGTGCATCGTGTTGTAATCACGCTGTTTAAAATTTAATAAAAACGTGGGTAGGTTAAATATTTTTATGTGTTACAAGATTTATTATTATACTAACTTGTCATCATAACAAATATTGATAGGATAATTAATGGGTAAGGAAGAAGTTGATATATTTTGTAACACTTTGTATTTAGTGATTAAAATTCTTCACTTAAATTTTAACTCGTGTTTGAAGCCTAAGTGGTACTTTTTGTATTTATAAGACATACACAACTGAAAAAGATCTGCATATTTAAACCTCTTTGACGTGGAGAATGCGTAAATGAATCTAACTCTAATGAAATAAGTATACCTCTGCCTAACCTAGCCAGGGAATACAGACGTGATGATGGTATGTAATGAAATGTTTTTTATAGCTAGAAACACCGAAACAAACTCAGAGAATCATGGTCTCTTTTAAAGTCCAGACATAAAATAATGCAAATAATGTGAGTGGGACAATGCAGGGCAATGTCTGAAATGGCCTTTTGAGGAAAGAACCATTGCATATGTTTGAAATTCCAAAAATTAATAAAGTCTGACTAAACCTTATGAAATGCATAAAAGAAAATCATAATATCAGCAATGCGTGAAACTGTCGCGTGCGTGTGTCCGTCTGCGCTGGCGCAGGCGTCGCGACTTGAGTGATTTAGTGCGAACAGACAAACATTAATACAAGTCTAGTAATTAATATATCCGAGTTAAATGAAGAATGTGATTTTGTGTGAAAGTAAGTTTAAACTGTAATTTGTCTTCGTGTCAAGTTCCTTTGCCTTGACCTGTGGTGGTAGAATGCACAAAAAGTTAAACGCTGAAAGTGCATTGAGGCAAAGAAATAACTTTTCACAATATAATTATTCCAGTCGTGTCATAAATGTCACCAATCTAACTTATTTCAGTGAAGGAAAAATTCGACCGTGCGTAAGATTCTAACCTGCGTCTTCTGGTTAAATACACCAGACGCTATGACCACTAAGCCACCGCGAGTCACACCCGCCAGTTCGAAATTTGCCTTCACATTCTGAATTTCCATCTTTGGGTAACGTCAGTAGCTTCTACTGAAAAGCCAATCTAACTGGTTTGTATTTAACGTTGTTTTTAATTTAGTAGAATTTATGAAATTGATACTGCATCAGAATTATGTATTTATAATGAATACACATACACATATGTATAATGGAAGAGGCCAGTTATCCTGTAAACCGTAGCATCCTGAGAAAAAATATATTCAGGCAGGCAAAGGCAGAGGTTAATATAACTAATTATCGAAGTTTAAAGTAAGATAAGAACATTCTTTATTTTGTAGATTTTTGATGAATACCTTTCATGTGGGGAAAGGGACGTCGAACCATACCAATTTAGGCCACCCTAACTGAGCGTGGGTGTCGTAAGAGGCAGCTTAGAAATTGTGTCAGGTGGATGGACAACAGCATTTTCACAAGCCCCTTAGATGTCAAGCCTCGAAATGTTATTCCTTATCAAAATGACACAATCGCAAAAGAGAATCAAAATACAAGTGGCGAGTTTCAAAACTAATGGCTCCTAAATTTAACATCAAAACGCGATTATGATCTCTTAGTTGGCTTGGTGCTTAATTATCCAACTATTGCAAATCGCATTCAGCATCGATAATAACTGGTAGATAATAAGAGATATTACCCAAGATTTAAGTACAATTTAGCAGGGAGGGTTTGGAGAATTCAAGAAAAAAATATAATCAAACCCAATGCAATTCGTTGTCAGTCACTTATAGGTCCACCACGGTGAGTGAGAGTCAGACTTCACACGCCTCCGAAAAAATCACTAAGATGGACTACTATATTATTATGTGTTAGTGCTAGTGTAATATTACACTAGATATTATTATGTGCTCTCAATCTCTCATGATTAATTCATTATATTTTAAAATACTGGTAATTTATCAGTTGGTCCGCGGTTTCTACTGCCAAACCGTAACTAAAAAAACAGTCATTTTTATTATGGACATCAAAAAACCCTTGTTTATTTCTCTATTAAAGACGGCACTGTGACGATATGACCCAATGTTAGTGCCCTTGTCAGCGTAATGTCACGATATTCATATGCACAGAACATTCAAGATGGGTGCCCTCTATATTAAGAAACAACAGAATAAAAATCATAGATTAAAGAACATAAGTACTATCAATCCTATAATATGTTAAGATACTGTTAAATTTTTATTTTTTTATTTAGCCTGTGTTGTCTTACATCTGAGCAAAGGCCTCCCCCATTTCTGCCAGTTGTCTCGCTGCTGTGCCACTTCCTTTCAATTATCCAGAAAGACATCCAGGTCATCCCGCCATCTCCTCCGTGGTCTGCCGCGTCTCCGGTTAGCTGTTTCAGGGCTCCAGTTCTGTGCACTATATAGTATATCTAGAAAAAAAACAGCCGCAAACCAGTTAGATTTGAGAGCTAGGTTAGGCGAAACTAACTCGCGTGAGGCAAGTTTTTTTCTAATACATTTTCATTCAACATGATGTTATACTAAACTGATATTCAAACATTTGTACTCGTTTCGTGTACGTACAAACCATACATTGGCATACATTTTTTGCTGTATTCTCACGGATATGGTTCCAGTTAAGCACCAACAGTTCGTCAGGGTCGATGTAAATTTGTTTACGATAGCCATCATGGCCCTGATCAGAAGCAAGAAAAGCCAAATACGATTTTTAATTAATATCCTCATACCTTGGCCGCGAATGTGACATAAGAATTTTCTGCACTAAGAAAGGGAAAGGGCGACCACAGTGCATTGATCGCCATCAGCCTCAGTACGAGGGGAGTATTGCCCTGTATTTCGTAGGGTGGATTATTTGAAATACCACCTTGCTGATTCCTTACCAAATGTACGTTATAACTCACACCAAACTGTTGCAACAAAGCATATGAGAATCAGACAACTCGCTTAAACCATTTTGAACTATATCTTCAGAACCGACATCAACAGAACATACCTAAACCGATGGGTCCTTCCTTGGAAGATATACTGTATCAGGTAACAAATAAGAAGAAAATGTGTAGGTACATACCTAGCCAAAAAAGTTATTATTAAAAATATACAGACGAAGAATTGATAAGAACAACATAATTTAAAACAGTCTAAAAGTCCATGCCGATTGACTAATCTACATTAACGGAGCTCTGCTTATTCCAATAAATAAATATAACGCAAATTAGATGATCCATAAAGCAAAATTTTCCTTGTATGTAAACAGATCAAAGTTTACTTACAACAGCCTCGTACCACTTTGCTAGCTACAATATCTCATTGTTTGACGCTTATGCTAATAATGGACAAGTGCGTTACAGGTCACGCGCAAAGGATTCTGCACCTAGTGGAAAGGAAATGTAAAATCCATGAGAACTATTGAACATGAGAACTTTCTTATTTTTGTTTGTAGTGATACTTTGTAGGTAACTTTTATAATCATTATAACATGAAGACTAAACAAATTACGTCTAATAAATTGTTAGGTCCTGAGAACAACTTGCAATGCATTCTCATTCTATTGGCTTCACCAGTACTTTAAAACTACAGAATACTTTAAGAGGTTTTCAAACCCCCCATAATATAGTGTCACATTATAAACATTTACGGTCTAATTCATAAAAATATAAAATGTTTAATAAACCTTCTATACCTATAATATGTTTCATCTTGTTTTAACATGTAATATTTTGTGACGTGGAAAAGGAGACAAAACATATAATAGCTATAGGCTGTTTATATTACTTATGTATAATACCGTACCAGTTATGTATAACAACCAATCCTAACGCTATTCTAGGGTTTTACTGTCTGACTACGGATCTCCTAAAATCCTGTTTGTCTATCCATTCCGCTGGTCAAATGCTAATTGAGCTTAAAAGGATCACAAATTGGCACATAGTTGCGAATAATTGCTCGCTTGAGGGCCAGTTTAAGAGAATTGCTTTAATCTTTAATTCTGACGCTCTTACGACATTCCTTTTGTCAAGAATAGTAAATTGTAATCAAGAATTCATTTTGTTTCAATTACTGGTGCCTTCTCTGAAGGAAATTTGTAAATTATGAAGACTGATGTTCGGAAAGGATTTGAAGTTGTTTGCTTTGTTAGAAGCTTGAGTACCAGTTTTTAACATCACTTATACTAACAGACGGGTATCGATAACACCAAATGACGTAATAAGAAAAATGTATTGTATTCTGTTTAAAAACCGAGAAATTTTGAAACACTTTGCTTCTCAAAAAAGTGAAATGGCAGTTCCTCTAGAACTCTTCACAACAAGTATACTTCAGCTAAGTGGTAACCCTTGACGGCACTACAAAAACGAATCTAATTACAGAAATAATCCCACAAGTCGAACTTAAACGAAAGGGTGAATCGTCAAGATTAACGAACGTGACAATTAGGGTAAAAGCCCTAACTGTCGGCTGTCAAGCGTCTTTTATTTATATATTGGCGGTTTCACTCCCCACTGGGACTCCCGCGGGACCTGCCTAATTGCGTCCTGTCAGATGTCACAGAAGTTGGACCAATAAAGTTGGTGGGTGCCACCAACTTGGTGCTATACATCAAAACGTTAAGAAGACGTCAAGACCTTTTTGAATGGCATTTGTTTTAAAAAGTTGATTATCTCTTTTGTCATAGTTTGTAGATATGTATGCTTACGTTTTTGTATAGTTCAAAGTTCATCTTTTTATGCTCATATAATATAAAGAGTATATAGGTACATGCATGTCATGCTGCAATACAAATCACGGCCAAATTAATCCCGAATTCCATATGCCCCTTTGATTCTCAATCCAAACAATAACATAAGTTAAACTCAAAGGATTCGCCATTTTAGTATCCACACAACTTACAGACCTTGCCTTAAAGTCGGGTCAGTAATCAAAACATTCCAAACTTTCAAGTTTCCTCGCGAAAGTGTAGGGGTTATACTTACACGTTGGCGCGGACGCGGATCGAAGCGTCGATTTAGATCAATCTGCACAGTTTTGCGTGACTACGTGCGATTCAGATCCAGGAAGAGGTTCGAGTTTGTTATTCGATTGCAACTCACACCTTGGCTAATGCCCCTAGAGAAATTTGCGAACTGAAGTCAGCAAAATCAGTCGGTCAAGGCACCATTTTAATTATTTGCTCTTCATTAAATAATTTACTGTCCCAAACAGAACAGACTTCGAGATTTCTGCTCTGTCACAACCTTGTACTAGCTCCTAATCTCAACTGTTCACCATAAAACATAGCCTTCGATGACAAATATATTATTATATTACTAGCAGTGCCCCATTAGTCGTATTAATCTAGATTTTACCAATTCTATGGGAATTTCCTAAATATTTTTTTAGCTGATGGTTATAGTGTATAAACACGCATGACAAATAAGTTTCTAGGACATCGTTTCTGAGATTTGAATTATTTACGTTATTGAATTATTTTAAGATTTTATAATTTGAATTTATAAATATTAAAATATGAACTGGAAATTTTGCGCTGAAAACACTACGCACTTAAATTCTACGCCAATGTGCTCTAACCCTAATTCTGTACAAAACTGTTTAGATAACAACTAAAGTGTTCTGTAATATCGGTGTTGCCAAGTGTTACCTGTTACTTCAAAGGCAAGGAAATAAACACCAGATAAATAAGGTTTTATAAACACTTTCTACTGTGTTATCGTATTATTTAATATGTAAACGGAGGAGAACTCCTTACGTGGGAACAGTTAACCTGTTGTGGCTGGGAACTGCGGAAGGATCGTTCGGTAGAATTATTGTATCTTTTGAACTTTTTGAGTTAATTAGGAGACAATTTCGAATCAACTAACTAACTGCCTCATTAGCCAAGTGGTCCTGAGCGTGACTGCTACGCTAGAGGTCCTGGGTTCGATTCCCAGGTCGAGCAAAGTGTTATTGGGTTTTTCTATGAAATTCCCAGTAGCAGCTCGGAGTTAGAAATTTGTGCCCGGGTAATGGCAATAGGCTCGCCTCCTATTACATGGGACCTAAACATACCGGCGAACTGTGGGTGTACAATAGTACGCCTCTGCCTAACCCTTCGGGGAATACAGGCGTGATTGTATGTTATGTTTATTTCGAATCAATATGAAACGATATTGTATTGTGCGGTTAGTAAGCGGGATGTTCGGGATCGATCCCGAAGTCATGTAGTTTTGTTGGTTTTATTGATTTATTCTCAATAGCTGCGATTTGGATGTCTGGGTAATCGCATTAGGATTTGCACCCAGAGGTCCCATGTAACCTAATACTGGTAAACGTGAGTAACTCACTTTATTAGTCTAGTAGCCGTAAGCCTGACAGCTACGCTAAAGGAACTGCGGAAGGATCGTTCGGTAGAATTATTGTATCTTTTGAACTTTATGAGTTAATTAGGAGACAATTTCGAATCAACTAACTAACTGCCTCATTAGCCAAGTGGTCCTGAGCGTGACTGCTACGCTAGAGGTCCTGGGTTCGATTCCCAGCTTGAGCAAAATGTTATTTTGGATTCTCTATGAAATTCTCCTCAGCAGCACGAAATTTCGATTTCTGCCCGATTAATGACAAAAGTTTGCATCGCGGTCTAAACATACCTGTGAAATGTATACTTCTGTACATTAGTATACCTCTACCTAACCCTACGGGGAGAACAAGCGTGATGATATATACTTCAGGGATGATGTATCCTAATGGCAAAGGTATTCTAAAACCAGTACTTGTCAAAATTGCCGAGGAGGTATAAATATTCACACAGTTAGTTCGCCATATATTAGAAGCTAGTAAAGTGTTGGGCCGGTGACCAACATATCTTAATGACAACGGCTATCTGAATGATGATTGGCTAAACCTGTCTCGTTTGCACCAACACTTGAGTACTACGGAAACTCGGGGATTAGACCACTGAAGTTAGATAGCGTTTGACTACTTGGAAGAGTCTAGGAATCGATAATCATGTATAATATTTTTTTTAATCGAGCTAATTAACATCAAACTTGTTTTGTTTCTTGTTTTCGATAGTAGAAAACAACCCCTGAAGGTATTCAGGGGTTTTTTTGTACGCTTACGTGTACAATAAATACATGTAATAAGCGTACAGGAATAATACATGCAATGAAATTATCGAGCAAATAAATGAATTAATAATTGATATGATTTAAAATAATACAATACAAACAGCTCAGTAATGACTATTCTTACTAATCGATTTGAAATAATAAGCTTGATTTGCCGTGTCTGTTTCTGAATGGTGTTGTGAGTCAACACTCATCATATTTAGCACAATAAGACTCTCGGTACCGGTTATCATATGAACACATAATAGGGTATTTTACACCATGTAAGAAAAAATATAAAAATGCATGTTTATGATAGATTTTTAAAAAAGTAAACGAGAAACGTTAGTATTTATTTATATAAATGCAATGTAAATTTTATAATTCAATTTCAAAAATAGTCTTTTTTAATCTGTTTTATAACGACATCCGCCATATTGGATTCCGACGTGATGTCACTCCGATAGTAACTTGATCTTACTTGGTCTTTTGCAGTTATATTGTTTACTAACGAAGTGACGTCACGACCCGAAGTAGCATGGCGGCTAGCGTTACCGCGCGAAAATTCAAAATCATAAATTAAAAATAGTTTTTAAGGCATTTTTCGGTTTTATAAAACTGAAATAAAAATTCTACTGGTTCATTACGATCTAAGGATTAATTTAAAACAGTTTTCAAAAAAAGGTGTAATACCCTATTATGACAACCGTCAGTGGTGGTCAGACGCCCCAAAAACATTCCCAGCAATTGGGTTGCGGAGATCTGATGGTAGTAACAGCCCTAATCTAGGATCATGATCAATATAGTCACAAATAAATTCCCATGCAAGCTTTCAACAAAAGTTTCCCTGATATCAGTTCATTAATTAGAAAAATAATTAAAAAACCTGTAGTCACAACATTTTCTAGTACAAAGAAAGTAATTTAAAGTCCAGACTGACGTGATAGCATCCCAACTAATTACAAACTAGTTCTTGATAGTTTATTCTAGGCGAGAAGCGAACGGGCATAAATGGTAGAACTGGAGATAATGTTGGTTCGCGCCAAACGTGGCACTTGAAACAGAGATTGATTGTAATAGTCGGTTAGCATATGATGGATCAGCGGTCTTGACATCAATGAGCCTGGATGTAGTTTGACGTCGATTACGGGGAACAAGCTTCAAATTGATGTAAGCGTTTGGATATTACCTGACTCTGACACTGTTTTTTTGAAAGGTATGAGACAGCTGTGGTAACCTTGTGATTTTAATTTAATTAAAATTACGATCAGGCGATCCGTCTGCTCGTGTTCCCCCTATCCCATAAAAAAACCGGCCAAGTGCGAGGCTGACTCGCGCACCGTACTTAAACATATTTTTATTATATGATGTAACTAAAAATTTATGCTTTTCGCAATTTTTCCTTTATTTGAGCTATAAGACGTTGCTTTGTACCAAATTTAAAGATTCTGAGTTCACGGGAAGTACTTTGTAGAGTTTGATTCCCTTGCGAGTGTCGAAAATTTCTTTTGATTGCGTTGGCTTAGAAGTTTGATTTTTTCACAGCTCAGGACAGTAGTATTTGATATAAATTCCAGTTTGATACCTGCACGCGTTCCTGAGAAAAAGGGTCTTAACAGACAGACGGACAGACAACAAAGTGATCCTATAAGGGTTCCGTCTTTTCCTTTCGACGTACGGAACTCTAAAACTGACGGTTGTAAGAAGCAACTAACATTTTATTACGCATACAAGAGACTCCTGACAGAAAGTATCGTATATTTGCTCAAATATATATATCTTAATATTCCACAATTATGTAGATTTTATTACTGCAGTGCTTCCATTTGCAGCATATTTTGTAAAGATTGCATCAAGAAGAGGAAATTGAGATACGTAATACCGCCCATTAAATGAAATGATTGAATGGAATATCTTCCAGGCATGGACCACAAATGAGTTGGGTTTTTTGATAAAGGAAGAAATTATCAAAGACTACATCTTAATGTAGTCTAGTCGAAATATGTATGTATTAGCAGACATAATTTGTTATCTATTACATAACATACCATCACGCTTGTATGCCCCGAAGGGATAGGAAGAGGCGTACTAATGTACACCCACAGTTCGGCGGTATGTTCAGGTCCCATAATAGGGGCGAGCCCATTAACCGGGCATAAATTCCAAACTGCGAGCTGCTACTGGGAAATTCATAGAAATACCCAATAACACTACTCCACCTGAGAATCAAATCCAGGACCTCTAGCATAGCACTCAGGACCACTAAGCTAATGAGGCAGCATGTTATCTATATTCTATTCCAAAATAAAATCGTACAAAAAGAAAAAACAACTCTAATTAAATTCACAACGACACGTGCAATAATGTAACCTTTCGTAGCTAAATGAATTTTTAAAAACAGTTGAGTAGTTTTTGAGTTTATCCATTACAATTTTACAAACAATCAAATCCTTCTAATTTATAATACTAGTAAACAAAAGTCAGATATTTTACACTCACTTTTGTTCCTCACTACAGTTCAAATAAATGAAATGAACAAAATATATCTCTGATTATGAAATTTTAATGCACTGTCCAAATGCTCAAATTCAAGATCAATAGTACAGGCAGCTAGTCACAAGGAAAAAAAGTTCCTATCTATTAACCCAAAGAAGTTGTATTTGCACAAACATCAATAGTAACTAGTGTTGCTATGCTAAGGTTCTTCACCATAAAAAAAAACAATCTTGAGATCATTTTATAGACGGGGATTTTCCGCACTAAAGTTTTTTATGACACTGATTGAGTCATAAATTGGTAATTGAAACTGTTTGGTGTACCGTGCTTAGTAATGGGTAGACGTTTTTTTTTAGGCTATGTAAGGTAATCTTGCGATTACAATGTATTGATGAACGTATAGCTCATAATTACTTGATTTGCTTGGATCTACATAGTTTCAATGAAAATAATTCAATATAAATTAGTTAAATAAAAATTTACTGTAATAAACTGCCTCATTAGCCTAGTGATCCTCATCGCAACTGCTATGCTAGAGGTTCGATTCCCAGGTGGAGCAGTGTTATTGGATTTTTCTATGAAATTCCCAGTAGCAGCTCGGAGTGTCGAATTTCTGCCCGGTTAAACGCAATAGGCTCGCCCCCTATTAGGTACATGAAACCTAAACATACCGGTGAACTGTGGTTGTACCTACATTAGTACGCCTCTGCCTAACTGTATTGTTGTATTGCGTTGTTTTGATATTATTTAATTCCCAACGATTAGGATCCTTTACAGCATTCATGGTCACGGATAGACAGAGGTGTTGGACGTCCTAATGGTAAAAGCCTATTCCCATTAACCGGACATAAACTCCGAGCCGCAACTTAGATAAAAAAAGACCAATAACACTCAACCCGGGAATCGCACTCGGAACCTGTCTATTTAGCAGTCATTTACCAAAACTGTTCATATATACGTTCCCCGCAAGATACAACAAATAGCTAGATACATCCCTTTGAGTCCTGTAAGTATGCGCATACGCAAGCTATTCCTAGACCCATTCATATTGCACTTCAAATATTCGCATATAGTTCCGTCGACTCTAAAACACTGCTGGCCGAGATTAATGGGTCACTCCATCATAAACAGTAGGTACACTGGCACGTAATAATATGTCCACTGTCCTTTATTCTGACAATATCTCTATTACCTGGAGGATCAGACTGCATATTGATATAATTCACGATTCGCCAGTATGAGTTTAAGTCCCATAATAGGGAGCGAGCCTGTTGTCATTCAATATCATATCAGCTAAAAAGGGACCTTTGCTTCTCCAGTGGATTTCTACAAAGAACGGTTATATGTAGCCTGTCATTTGTTCTTTTCGTTGGCGACCATCTTACACTGCGTATTTTCCACTTGAGAACTTTTTTGCCCCGCGTCGAGCGGTTATCATCAATTTGCCATTCACCAAGCAATTCAAACTCCTATTCAGAATTTCATAGAAAACTCAAATTCTTCTGCTTATATTGGGAATCGAACCCAGTTTATACGCACAGAAGCCACACTTGACGAGGCAGACACATGGGGCAGGTTAATAAACATAAATTTCGATTTCCAACTCATATCAGAAATTAACAGCAATTTGTTACTAAACTCATTCATATTTGTTCTTCAAGACGTCGATTCTAATGATTCTTGTACACTGTCGGCCACGATAAATCGCCCTCTTCGTAACTATAGCAAACTGTCACGTACTAATACGTCCATTTGCAAATGGTTGTACTCGTAATGATAGGTAAACGGCACTTCGGTGTGGCTGCCGATTTGTCTTTTACAAGCTCAAGTTAGCAAGTGCCAAGTGGCCGCTATGTAGGGTAATGAGGAGATAACTGATCTTTTAAGACGCACCACAAATACGGCGGTAAATAAGTGGGTTTCCCTTTACTTTCCTGTTTTCATTCTCAAATACACAATTTTACGCCTGTAAGTATTCCCTGAAATGTTAGGCAAGTAAGTTAAGTACCTCTGTACTATGTCCATCCACAAAATAACCAAAGCATTTGCACAAAATTTAAAAATATGCATAAAATTACAAACGAAAACACATTGCGCGACCTGGGAATCGAACCGAAGGTCGAGCGTAAGAGTCGCGCTTTGGACCAACCATTAGACTAATGAAGCAGGCAGTCAAAGCAAGATTTTTTTTATATACATGTTACTATATTTTGCGCGGTGGTAAGACCTCTAGGGGTCTGACTGACTGGCGACCACCCTTACGTCGGAGTCTGACGTAAAGCACCTTGTGAGAGCCGGTTCCCCCTCGGTTGCTGCGGCTCTGGCAGTTTACATTCCGTCAGGGCTCTTAATGGTCGGCAACGCATCAGCAACTCCTCTGTGTTGCAGGTGTCCGTGGGCGATGATGAATACTTACCACCAAGTGGCTCGTCAGCGCATTTGCCGACTAAATCCATAATAAAAAGAAATTTTATGAAAGAAAAATTCGAAATATTCCTTTCTCCAAAATTTATCTTTAAAGCAAGAAAAGGTTTAGGTATGTACAACAATAAACACCAACAAAACGGCTTCATCATCTTCAAATCTCAGATTTATTACCTCATGTTCATGGTCTTTTAGTCTTCGTAAACCTCATAGCCTTATTACAAACTACGAGAAATTCTCAAAGATATTCCAAAAGGTATACCACTTCCACTTTCGTTCCCGATATTTATAGCAAAATGGAAGGTGCGGCGCGGGCGCCGATAATCTGCCATTAGCCGGTATCCTCGCCTGTAATCGTGATAAATTTATCATATATCAACTAGTTTGTGCCTCAGGATATGATGAAGATGCTGTTCGGGCAATATCTAGATAACCAAGGTATTGAGAGCTGGTATTATCTGAATTAACTTCTTGTACGGTAGAAGAAAGTATGATCATTACTTCTAGGAGATTTATTTTATTTTATTTATAGTAGAAGTCCATAGGCATACAAAATAGTACTTAGTCATAAATTAAATTTATTTTTATTATCCTTAACGACACTTTTATAAATCTATTTGATTATTGGCATTTCCTAATTGATTAGGTTGACAAGAAACGCTAAAATAAACTCAAAGATCATGGGGTCTCTATTAAAGTCCAGAACATCCAATACACACAGACATAGAGTGAATTAATGAATGTCCTTTCTATCCTTTAACATTTTAAACGCAACAACAAATAGCTTAATACTGGCTGTCAGGTATATTTACAAAGTTCCAGCTACTGGGACACTTCGTCTAAACAGAACAGTGCATCTACGACCTTTAGCCCACTTACTGGGAACTGCCTAACAAAGCGCTGTCTCCAAACATTCCCTCGTAAACAAATGTCCAAATGTCCGACACGAATGCGCGAGGCCTGTCTGTCGGGAATGTGGAACGTTGCACTCAACTTGATGTCACAACCTTGAATGCGGAAATATGTCGAATAAAACTATGTACGCGAAGGGCGCACGCGCAGATGAAATAATGAAGGGAGATATGACAGGTACTATATGATAAATGATATTTATTTCTACAAATAGGTGTTTCAAGTCAGTTCCATTAGCCTAAGTTAAAATATTGTATATAGGTACCTAGTTAACGTATGTTATTTCTACTCGTCGTCGAGGAATGAGTGTGTTTCATCAGCATTTAAAGCCGAAAACAAAGGATTTCCAATTCTTTCTTTAAAATGTTATGTAGAAAAAATAAGATACGAGGACAAGGTGGCGGCTCAGTTGTTCGTCTTCTCTTCTCCCTGTCCATATCCCAATCTATTTGGGATCAGCGCAGCATGTTCTTTTCTTCCATTCATCCCTGTCAGCCGTCATCTCACCATTCACTCCCTTTCCCATCATATCGGCCTTAACACAATCCATCCATCTTTTCTTTGGTCTGTTATTATGTAAAATTTATTACTACGAAAAGTTGTTGAAATTCTACTTTTTTTTTATGGTATAGGGGGGCAAACTATCAAACGGATCACCTGATGTTAAACGATAACCGCCGCCCATGGACACCCGCAACACCAGAGGAGTCGCAAGTGCGTTGCCCGCCTTTAAAAGGGTTTGGGCCTCCGGGTACCACAACTCACTCGGCGAAACACAACGCAAGCGTTGTTTCACGCCGGTTTTCTGCGAGGCCATGGTATCACTCCGGTCGAGCCGGCCCATTCGTGCCGAAGCATGGCTCTCCCACGTTAAAAATTTAACATTTAAATTATTTTTTAAATAATATATATTTATTTAATATATATAATAAATTATTATTTAAACATTTTCCACGTTAATTTGAATTATCACATTTAACTACTTAAATTTTTAGGGAATTCTTAGTCACTGTCAAAAGTGTCTTCACCTTCAATAACTGAGCTCCCTTCCTTCTTAGATCCAAAGCGCAGGACTACTCAAACTATTTAAGGGGAATGTCCCCCACTGGTTAGATGATAGGCACATTAATTCAGTCTAGTTTCACGGTAACGGTGCTGACGAAAATATAACATCTAACTGTTTAGCTTTGTATTTAGTTACATTTATCTTCTTCTTGTCTACTATTATAAAATTGTAAAAAAACTGTGTCTGTACATTGAAGATATAAAAAAAACAAATGGATTAGTGGTATATAAACGTCTGCGAACCCAAAAATGTGATTTTCAAAATTCTTGTCTGTTTGTTACGGGTTGGCGCAAAAACTACTGAATAGATTTTAATTTTGTTATCACTGTTAGAAAGTATATGCTACAACATAAAAACTGGTGAACTTCTTATCTCAATTAATAAAACGGATCCTGAGCTACAGCTTGACCTCTCTGATGTATAGAGACCCATACAAAGAAGAGATCATCACTGTTGGATTTTGATTATATTATGTTTGGGATCCATTTCTAATCCTAATATAGCTCCAGGTGAGCGAAGCCGCGGGCAAAAGCTAGTAGTCTATAATAACAATAATGTAAGTTTCTGATCAGTAAATAAATTGATACGAATAATTTCCATTTTCCAATATGTTGTCTATTTTGCCAGTTTAGAGAAACTCAAGGTTATAATAGGGACAGATGTAAATCCCTTATTTAGCAGCTCGATTTGTATTGCAATATGTAAATGGATAATAGATTCGAGTTAGTCCCGTATTGTATTCATAAATGCTTATTTCCTCCATTATAAACTGTATGTCATAGTAGTAGTTTAGGAAATAGGAATAGGGGCCCGACTCCGTGGGTGCTCGGGGCCATGTCTACAGACATTTATATTGATCAGTATAGCACTCACGGGGTTGTCTAAAAACATAGCGGACATACCTGATTTGAAACAAGTATAATTCGCCATTTTGTTTTTAGTGTTTATTTATTAGTTAATATTTTATTTTCTGTGTACTTGGGTGTTTTC
The DNA here is from genome assembly GCA_947256265.1 of Acronicta leporina. NCBI lineage: Eukaryota > Metazoa > Arthropoda > Insecta > Lepidoptera > Noctuidae > Acronicta > Acronicta leporina. Next base: position 10,672,644 of record OX366532.1, on the reverse strand, counting down.
TTTTACAAATAAATTTAGTTTCTTTCTTTCCATTTAACAAAAAATATTTTCAGCCATAGTAAACACTACCTACATATGTATCTGTTTAATCAATGGCTCTTTATTGATTGCTCTTGTGATCAAAGTCTTGAAAGACACATCAAACATGTAAAAACTCAGTAGAAATTATACTTAGGTACCTACTATAGGGGTAATTTGCGCCAACTTCTAAAATATGTTTAAATTGTATTTTAACACAAAAATACAAAAAAATGTGTTTAAATACAATTTAAACATATTTAGAAGTTGGTGCAAGTGTAAATTTAGTCACTTATAATTGTCATCTTGAATTCGAGTCTAAATCCACAAGTGATCAACGTTTTCGTGGGGTGACTGTACAATGTATGTAAGTACCTACACGTCTGGCGCCGGCTTCACACAGTTTTGCTATCTCCGTCTATTTAGCAAGCATTCAGATTATCTGACGCCTCGCTATGAAGCCCACAAACAAACAGATGCGCCACAAAAGCATCCGGAAACGTTCACTATTCCAAATAAGACGCACAGACAGTCAAGTTGTTCAACGCGCTTATGTTGTACTAAGTTATGATAAATATATCATGGAAATTATATTCAGGTATTTTGTGAAATATAAACTGACGCCAGTTTCTTTTACTATGATGATAAATTTGGCAATATGACAATTGAGAATTTATCTAAAAACCTCGTTAAAGAAAGTTCAAATGTTTATTGCAAAACCTTTTTTTACAATGAGGTTTTTGTTTAACAATCATTAATTTTTATGCCAAATGCTCACTCAATGTAAAAATAGAAATTATCTAGGCTAAATATAGGCTCGCTCCCTATTACTGGGAGCTAAACATCCCCGCAAAATGTGGGTGGACACTAGTACACCTACATTTAAAAACACACATTAGTGATTTTATATGGAGAACACAAATATGTTGTGAACTCAGGTAGCTTGCATTACAAGTAACTAAAATATCACTTGAAAAGTTCTTGCGGAGTCCCAAAATGTCATAACTTCATGGTTTACGTAGTTGAAAAATATAAAAAACACACGCTCGCATTCCGAACATAACTGGTGTAAATTAAATATAGGAATACGAAGCAAATATTGTGAAATGAAATTATAGAATTAAATACAAGTATGTTCTGTATCAAATTTGTATGAAAACGTGGCAATTGATGTCCAGTGTAACTTGACCTTTCACTCTGGCGCTAGGCGCTATTACAAAAGGTAGGTATTTGTAAGTAATTTTGGCAATGCTCGTATGGAGGATTATATTAAGTATTGTAAATTAATAAATTTGTGGATGCTCTTTATAAGATATGTACTGATTAGGCCCTCACTTGAAATAAAGCACACGTAAAATTGTGACTGTCATGTTGCCAAAATGGTGGTATGATTTTGTTGCTGCTAGCCTACGCTTTTGAACTTACGATAAATTTAGAACGTGCACTATTGTTATGGAATTATAGTCTTTACTACAATACATATAAAATTCGGTCATTTATATCCTGACCTTTGATACAATGGAGCGCAATGTTGGTATCAATTTATTTTCCGTTTAGTTTCAATTTTCGCCGGGTGTCAAGTTATACTGGTGTTATGTAAGCTGTGAGTTCTTATCTGTAATCGATTAGGTTTTATAACAAACTTTATTGCCGCGCTAGAAATTTTGATTGATGTGAACATGTATCTAAGTGTGGAAATATTTTTTGTGGAACAATTTTACACCAATTTTCGTAACTCGTGGTGACACCTCTGCCTTCACCTCAGATATTCCGGTAAGCAAAGTAATAAGTGGAAATAAATAACGAGTTATCCATTTCTGTGTTTGTTTTTTTAGTTTATTAAATTAGACTTAAGATATTTTTTGTGATATGTTGTTTAGATTAAAGTTGATTTGAACATTGAATTTGCGAATGGTTCTAGAATAGGTGATATTTTTTTCTGTAGTTAATGTTTTTAACCCCCGACGCAAAAACGACGGGGTGTTATAAGTTTGACGTGTCTGTCTGTGTGTGTGTGTGTGTGTCTGTCTGTGGCATCGTAGCTCCCAAATGGATGAACCGATTTTGATTTTGTTTTTTTTGTTTGAAAGGTGAATAAGTGGGCAGTGTTCTTAGCTATGTTTGATGAAAATCGGTCCAAGATGGCCGCCGCCACAAGATGGCGGTTTATATATTTTTTCACAACCCCCACAATATTGGTATCAAATGAAAGGGCCTGACTAGTAGAATACTATACACTATGAAAAATTTCAAATCCAAGATGGCCGCCTCCACGAAATGGTGAATTTATTATGTTTTTTCACTACTCCCTCAATAAAGGTATCAAATGAAAGGGCTTGATAAGTAGAATACTATACACTATGATATAAGATATCTAATAGCTATGAAATAATTGTACAAAAGTTGAATAACTAAACGAAGAAAATACCTAATTAAACACTAAATTACCTGGATCTTAAAACGCAAGAAAATAAAAGAAATTAAACAAAATAACTAAGGACAAAAAGTGTGAAATAACAAATTAAATTAAAAATTTAAAAAAACCCCCGACACAAAAATAAACCTGAATCCCTATAAAAAGAAAAAAATAAACTTGAAATTATAACCCTTCGTAAGTACGTATGAAGTTTTTTGATTAAATTTTGTCGCGTCGGGGGACCGCTCTCTAGCTCTCGCGTGTCTGCCCGCTCGGGTCGCCAAACTTGAATATGTTACGCTCCGCCCACTTTACACCCTCCCGCGCGTCGCGGCGATGTACGCGCCATCCACATCAATTCTGATTTCGCGCGATTCACGTTCGGGAAGCAAAAGGAAAGGAAAGGATTCACATAATTAGAGAGCGGTCCCCCGACGCGACAAAATTTAATCAAAAAACTTCATACGTACTTACGAAGGGTTATAATTTCAAGTTTATTTTTTTCTTTTTATAGGGATTCAGGTTTATTTTTGTGTCGGGGGTTTTTTTAAATTTTTAATTTAATTTGTTATATTAGATGTTTTTGACTACTTGGCACCGATATATCTTGCTTGACGATTTAGTAACGCCGAAAAAACCTTAAAGATCATGGTCTTTACCAATATTTTATTATAAGACATATACTCGTTTATTATCATGTGGGGATTAATCTAGGGCAATGCCTGGAAGGGCATTTTGAGGAATTTTTCAGTTGTTTTTTATATAAATCAAAATTTAGAAAGCTGAATATCATAAGAAACTTTGTAAACAAGGTCGTTTCCAAAGTATAACGCTCTTTGGCCTTTTTGATATTCCTGGGCTGATTATTTGCAAGAATTAATTTTAAGCTTTGTACTTTTGCGTTTTTCACGGATCGATTACCAAGAATGTATTTTTTTATTCATTTCAATAATAAGGCGTTAGAAATAACTGCGTATCATTTTGCAAACGTGGAACCACCCCCGCCACTTTTTTAACATCTTTTATGATTTCCATGTAAATGTTTATCGTATCGTCGTATCGTTTAACTATTTTCCTTAATAACCTAAAATATTCGAGCAAGTTATATAAGTAAGCAACATTCTGCGAAAAAATTACAATAAGGAACTCGTGATAAAATCCTCACTGTTGATAGACGAAGAACATAATTCCTGTACACAACTGAACGTGATAGTACTTATAAACAGAACTGTTAAGTACAACCATAAAGAGTAGACTGACTATAGTGTCTAATACATTGAGTTAGTATCTACTGAGTTTATCCAGCCATCAACAGTGCTATCTTTTCAAGATCACAGGGTTCACTCTAATCATTTATTTTCTACTATCATCTTGACATTACTTTATCAATAATAGTCAAAGTAGGACGGAAGGACATTTAAGTAGTATCATTTTTACAACTTATTCATCCTATATGTAAATTTTGTCCTACATTGCACAAGGACAAGGCGTCTTCATAGGCTCTTGTTAAAGGGATTCCAATTAAGAAGCAAGATAATTCAATAAAGCATATTGTACTTATTAATATCATAAATTCATAAATAACCCACAAAAAAAACACATTAAAATGATTGCATAACACACACGGACGCTTAACCCCGCGCACAATGCATGTCAGAGGTAGGCGACACACGGACGGTAAATCACGCCAGCCCAGCCATTAAGTTCGGACATGGTCGGCTAATACGATACAAATGTTTGTACAATAGAGTGTTTAAAACTGTCGCTTCACGATTTATGGGGAACGTCCAGGAACGAGGGACAGAGATGGATTTGGATTACCGAAAGAGTAATTAACAAACATCGCCTGAGAAATACACTCACAAATTCTATTCCCAATATTTACTCGGTATTTTTAATCGGTAGGATCCCATCATGCTCTCATCTTTCCCAAGTGGAACTCGAGGAAAGTATTGAAGTGTTTAAGTAGGAGCAATGGAAGAAATCCTCCGGTTAGGTAACTGCCTCTTTATAATGGCAAATTCATGTGATCATTCGTTTGGTACAAATTAAGCAATATTCTTTTGGTACAAATCTTCTCTACTATTATAAAATTATAAAAAGCTGTGTCTGTACGAAGATATTAAAAAAAAACACGTGGGTAATAAACGTCTCCGAATCCGAAAATGTGTTTTTTTTAATTCTTGTCTGTTTGTCTGTTTGTTACGGGTTGGAGCAAAAACTACTAAATAGATTTTAATTTTATTATCACTGTTAGAAAGTATACTATGCTCCAACTTAAAAACTGGTGAACTTCTTATCTCAATTAATTAAATGAATCCTGATATACAGCTTGACCTCCCTGATGTACACAGGCCGATACAAAAAAGAGGTCATCAATGTTGGTTTTCCATTTTTACTCCTGATATAGTTTCTCGTGAGCGAAGCCGCGGGCAAAAGCTAGTTAAGCAATATAATGACGAGTGTAGTTGTAAATAGAACCTGTCTTTCCTATTATGTCTTAGAGAAAGAAAGGAAAAAAACTTACTTACATAGACAAGACGCACACAACATTTGTATTTAAACAAAGAAGTAAACTAATTGCGAAAGTATGCGTCAAATATATGCAAAATACATCGCTCAGCTTATATAGCCAATATCTGTTCAACTACTTAGCTCGAAATATTTTTCAGAATGTCTCATACTGAAAAAAATACTCATGATCCGGCCATAGTGCCACTTCAAACACAATGTCTTCCTTGACCAGTAAAGCAAATTGTAGGCATATAATAAATAAACCGCATTAAAACTTTCGTCTAAATCAGTCCCTGCATTGTGGTCGGTTCACACAAATCCATCTCGTTGCTGCGCGTCAGTGGCGGCGCCTGCGCACCTACGACGGCTACGAGGCACTGTTTATGTTAATGCGTACAGTTTCATATTATATCCTCGACTTGTTTACATCAGAATACAACTTTACTAGTCCCTTAAGATGTGTCTGATATTAAAGCTACTAGCTTATATACTACATACTTTTATTCAGCGAATGTCGAATTTAGACATCATTTTAGGGCTTGGTTGTATATTTTGGAATTCCAAGATTGGCCTTTAAAAATTGCTGAGGGTGACGCCTTATTTTTTACATAAGATTTTATAGGTGCGGTTATAAAAACACAATTTTCCACTTACACAAATACCCAGACTCGTAACAATTACTTGTAGTTCCTCCAAATATTTCATCCGTGCGGGGATCGAACCCTCAACCCGTAGAGCAGAAGCCGATCGCTCTGCCACTACAACAAACGTGCTGTAGGTATTCAAATTTGACTTCCTGAATAACATGAGTAAGATTTTACGCTAAGACACGATCATTAAGTCCTTTTTTAATTCCTCTTGTCAAAGCTATTTATGAAAATCTCTACATTCCGCAGTTAACACGCTAAATTTAAATCTTGTGCAATCGTTAAAATTCGTCCTAATACTCGCCAGAATGATTTATCTCTGTTTTAGCGCCTGCCTTTATGGTTTACCTTAAACTAGAGAACTTAAACGATGCATTTAATAGCATATTAGAAGGTGAGAATAATCTTTTGTTTTGATATGTACCTTCTTCGATACATTTATGAATAATACGTCGTTAAGAATGGAGTGGCGCCAGACATATAAAAGTTAAAAGGTGATCCTTTATCTTGGGCATGGGCACGTGATGAAGAGGGATGAAAGGCATGTGACTAAGAGTGGTGAATATGAATGTGAAGGGGTAGAGGGAGAACAAAGAAACCGTTCCAAAAAGTTCCGTGTTGTAATTCGGTACATATATCAATACTGAAGAAACTTTTAACAGGAAAAATATTATAAGGAATATTATGCAATCTCGCCTAACACCTGTTTCTGTTCTATGGATTTCAAGTCAAACTGTTTCACCATTTAGCTTTTACATTTGCTTTTGTTAATCTGTTACCAAACAACAACTACCCACATCTTTAAAGCAATGTCTCAACAGCATCTTACTCCATCGACGATCGTTCATACTTTCGTTTACACAGATTAAGTGATAGAAACAATATTTACCGCGTCTGGTAAAATTGAAAGCTGAGGCGGCAGCCAATATCTAAGGCAAGGTAACTAGGGCTGATCTACAGAGCAAAAACTTCAGATTACTACACTTCACAAGCAAAGCGATGGAAAATATATTTGATCATGATCATTTAGCAGCATTCTCTCTTTTAAACCATTGTTCTCTGATAAACATTACGCGCAGTTGTTTGTAGTTAAGCAAATACTTGAAATAAAAATAACTCAAGTTGCCGCAAAATTTGAAGTTGAAGACCTGAGGTTGCACGTCATAGTTACAAACGTCGAATTTGGGCGAACTCACTAATTATGATTAGAACTCACTCATTAATAAGATAATCAAAGCACTCGGAGGTGTATTAAGTCATCCTGGCCACACCTTTGGAAAGCTAAAGAAAATCCTAGAGAAGTGCTTATATTTAGTCAGACTAACATCGAAGCTAGCATCTAGACTAATTCCGGATGTTAGGCAACCCTATCGACAACAAGTATCTTATCTTATCTTGTGTAGGGCCGAGGCAGCAAGGCCTCAGTGCACTTCGACCCAATGGGATCTTTTGTGCTTCCCCTAGATAATCTATTCCTCATCCCCTCCCAGTTCTACAAACAGCTCTTCCATGAGCTTTATAATGAGGCCTGGGGGTATGAGTCTGTAGTCCTCCGGGCTTGGATAACCCTGACCCAAAAGGCACATTCGCTTTCCAGCCATTGCATCGCATGTACACAGAAGGTGTTCCATGCTCTCAATTTCCCTTTTGCAGGCCCTGCAGGCTGATGTATCCGTCAGACCCATCTTTTGTAGGAGAGCGTTAGTCCCGAAGTGTCCGGTCAGCGCCCCCATCAAAAGACGGGCCTGCCGCCTGCTTGAGTTCCAAATGGCATTTTGCCATTTCGATGAGGAACCTATGAATTTCTTGGAGTGAGCAAGTCCCGTGAGGCTCAACCACTCATCCATGTGCCTCGTCCTTGCGTACTCCCGAAATGCCGTTTTGACTGTGCTTGGAGCCAGTCCTACAAATGGTTCCGGTCCAATTAGTGAGGTTCCAGAACCTTCCCTAGCCAGCTCGTCAGCATGCTCGTTGCCCACAATACCCCTATGACCAGGGACCCAAACAAGCCTGACCTTGTTTCGCTTTCCCAGCTCATTAAGAGTTCGGGCAGCGTCCATGGTCAGCCTTGAATCGATCCTGTAGGAGGTCAGGGCCATGAGTGCCGCTTGGCTGTCACTAAGAATGTAGATGGACCTACCTGTGGTACCGCTACTTTCCATCTGTTGTGCACAGGCAAGAATAGCATATGTTTCCGCTTGGAAAACTGTAGCTAATTTGCCCATGCTTTGACTGACCTTATGGTCCCTTGCATATATGCCCGCCCCTGTACCCGACTCGGTTTTCGAACCGTCAGTGTACCATATCAGACTGCCCTCCTCTGGTGGATCTAGTCCCTTCATCCATTCTTCCCTTGACGGTAGATGAACCTTGTAAGACCTCTTGAACCAAAACATGGGCTGCATTTTGTCGCAGTGCATGTTCGTTAGTTCGTCAAGGCCTTCCTGTATTTTAAGCTTTGTGTGTCTAGTTCTAGGCTTAGAACTATCCCACAGGCCATTTATTGCCAGTCTGTGTAGTGCAAGACGGGCCTCAGTCTCTATGACAATATGTAGCGGTGCAAGGTTGAGTACCTTTTCCATCGCCGCTGTTGGTGTGGTTTTGAACGCCCCTGTGATAGCTAGGCATGCCGTTCGCTGTAGTTTAGCGAGGGCTTCCCTGCATATCCCTAGTTGCGTCCTAGGCCACCAAACAATGCTGCCATATGTGATTATTGGTCTAACCATCATGGTGTACAGCCACTGCACAACCTTTGGTCTAAGTCCCCAGGTTTTGCCATACGCTGAGCGACACATACCCAAGACTCTTAGAGCCTTGGCTATGGTATTGTCCAGATGTGTTCGCCACGTCAGTTCTTTATCCAGGGTTACCCCTAAATATTTTACCTCTGAGGCCCAGTTTAGTTGTTTGCCATAAAGCCGAAGTTGGCCAAGGCCTGATAGCAGTCTCTTCCTAGTAAATGGAATGACAACTGCCTTGCTTGGATTGATAGAGAGGTGATTCTCTTCGCACCACCTCTCTACTTTACAGAGAGCCCTTTGGATCAGATTTGAAACCGTGTTCGGGAATTTGCCATTGACAAGTATGACTATGTCATCGGCATATCCCACGGTTAGCAAAGGGCCCTCATTGAGATTGCTTAGTAGTGAGTCTACTACTAAGCACCACAGTAACGGTGACAACACTCCCCCTTGTGGACAGCCTTTGGTCGTCCTAACGTGGAGTGTGTCCCCTCTAAGAGTGAAATGAATGATCCTACTCCTTAGCATGCAAGTCACCCATCTGATGATGGTTTGGTTGATGCCATGTTTTTCTGCAGCTCGCTGTATCGATTCAAAGGTTGTGCGGTCGAAGGCTCCCTCGATATCAAGAAAGGCTCCGACACAAACCTCCTGCGATTCCAGTGCCGCCTCTGCGCGGCTTACGACGTAATGTAATGCCGCCTCTGTTGACTTCCCTGCCTGATAGGCGAACTGAAGCCCATGGAGAGGGTATCTCTTTAGAGGCCCCTCTCTAATATACCTATCAAGCATTTTCTCAAGTGTTTTGAGTAAAAACGATGAGAGGCTGATAGGCCTGAAAGCTTTGGCATCCTCATAATCTCCCTTGCCAGGCTTAGGTATGTAGGTTACTTTGACTTTCCTCCACCGCGCAGGTATGTATCCAAACGCTACGCACGCCTTATACAGCCTGCATAAGTGCGGTATCAGAGTCTCAGCCCCCTCCTGTAATAAAATAGGGTAGATCCCATCCGGTCCAGGGGCCTTGAATGGTTGGAAACCCATCACTGCCCACCTGAGCCTATGTTCATCTACCACCTTTTTAGCAGTATCCCAGTCAGCCCTGGTGGTGCGAATAGATAGCTCCTCCAGGGTCACTGAGTCCTCCTTATCATCATCCAGTTTTACTGATCCCGGGAAATGAGTTTTGAACATTACATTCAAGACCTCCTCCCCAGTCTCAGCCAGTTTACCATTCCCATCTTTAATAGATGCTAGTGGAATGGCCTTAGTTGTAGAAATTGCTTTACTAAGCCTCATGCCTTCAGAAACACTCTCGATCGCCTGACAGTGTCCCCTCCAGCTCCTACGCTTGGCTCTTCGTACAGCCGAGTTAAACTTTGTGAGGCTAGCACTGTAGCCCGAAAAGTCGTTAATGGCCTTGGCGGCATTAAAAGCCTGTCGTGTATCTCGACGAAGTTGTACTATCTCCGGAGTCCACCACGGCTCCTTCTTACCAAGAGCCTTCTTTTCAGGACAGTTATCTGTCCACGCTGCATGTAGGCCCTTAGTAACTCTGTCAGCTTCAAATTCAATATCTAATACGGAATTGAGCTTACCTATAGGTTTCCCTAGATTCACCTCCAGGTCTCTGCGAAAGGCATCCCAGTCGGTATGTCTAGGGTTCCTCCTTCGTACAGTCACATAATCATTATGGGTCCTATACCTAAAATATATGTACCTATGATCGGATCCAGAGATCTCATTCGGTACATGCCAATTTTCAATGTGAGCGCCTGCCCTGCTAGTGGCTAGCGTGACATCAATAACTTCAGCCCTTCTCCTGTTTACAAAAGTAGGTCTGCTGCCTTTATTGAGAATCTGAAGGTTTGCGCTTACCACGTAATCCAAAAGATCCTCCCCTCGTCTGTTCACATCTGTGCTGCCCCAGACTACATGATGTGCATTTGCATCACAGCCAATTACCAGTTCAGTGTTCCCTTGGCTGCCATATTCGACCAGTTTTTTGATGAGCGGTGATACTGGCTCCTTGTTTTCATAGGGAAGGTATGCTGAGGAGAGCAAGATCTTGTGTGCCCTCTTCCCTGTCCCTAGGTGGATCCAGGTTGTTGTTAGATCCCTAGAACATAAATCACGTACGATGGAAGCATCTATACCATTTCTGACATAGATGCAGGCTCGCACGTCGTTAGCGGAATGTTGATAAATTATACCCCCTGTCCCGCCTAAACCCTTAATCTCGCCCTTATAAACATAAGGTTCTTGAATGAGGGCAATATCAAATTTATTCATTTTCAACTGCCTTGCCAGAAGGGCAGAGGCAGCCTTGGAATGTTGCAGGTTGATTTGTACGCACCTTAGTCCCTCCATCTTGTCATCTGTAGATGGGTGTTAAGTGGTTCCTATATTAGGCCCCTCCAGCCCCCGCCGGTGAGTTAAGACCGAGTCCGTCCAGTTCTCCGAGTAGGTCATCCGTCTTCACCGATACTGGTGACGCCGGATTCCCCACCGAAGCACCCGAACTACCCTGTCCTCCCCCACCGGTGGTTGCTGCGTGCAATAAATCCTTTTGCGTTTGCCCTGAGGTTCCTGCCCCGTTCGCGGATGCATCACTTTGGCAGAGTTTCGGCCCTCCAGTTCCCATATGGGCCCCAGAAATTAAGCCTCCTCTCCCGCCTCGATGAGCACCACGACCTGAGACGGTCCCTCTGGCATCCCTAATTGACTCAGAGAGTCCTTTTGTAGCACCGTTAGACGGCGTCCACATTGAGCTGGCCTCGCCAGCCATGGGTTGCGATCCCTTGACCCCCCCAGAATACACGGGTCTGCCCGAGACATGCCCGGGGCCGGATTCTCCAACGCATGCATTGGTACCGGCCTAGGGTAGTTCCTCTTTAAGTCTCGCTTCCATTGTTGTACTTGGGTGTCCACTACTTGCCACATCGGCGCTACCCACCCACCCAACAGTGATCGCGCCAGAAGGCCTCCGAACCCATCTATTGGGTTACATACAAGGATAGGATGAGACGGGAGTTGGGAGAGTCGGGATAGGATTAGATAGGAAGCAGGTGATAGGATTGCGTGACTAGGCAAGGGTGCTATATGGAATACAAAGGCGCCCGGTGTTTTTTGTTATGTCTAATTCTTAAGGAATTAGACCAAGAACAGGGCGGCAACCTCGAGAAGGCTAGACCACCGGACTTGCCTTGGGGATCTACACGACTGTAGCGCTCTCCCCCAAGACCTCACCCCCTTACCACTTCAGAAGGAGGCGGTAAGGTAGGCCTGCACCTATACTACCACGCAAAGCAAAGCAAAGCATGTCATTGTGCAAAAGCAAAAGCATAGCGGCAGACCCGCCCCTTGACAACAAGTAAATGAAATGCTACAGATATCAGGCCTTTAAGGTGTAGGTACAGACTCACAAAGCAAGTATTGAAAGATAACGATGTCAGTTTTAATTGGAGCGTAGCTGTAACATTTACGCTTTTTCTCCATTGAACAGTTAATGGCAAATAGCATGGAACAAGCGAAACAGTTGCCATGAATGAACCATAGTTTCATTTATACTAATAAAAAACAAGAGAAGAAGCTAATGTTATTTTAGCTACCATAATATCAGACTAGTCCTGGAAGGGAATTAGAAATTAAAAGGGTTCCAATATACAGGAAGAAGTGATTGTGTAAAAATGTCTTCTATTATAGTGGCAGTATGTAATACATAAAATCTATAAATCTATTATTCTGTATAGTCCCTATTAAAATCAACAGTCCCGTAATATCTACAAATATTCCACTACCACAAAATCTAAAAGATGGTATATGTAGGAAAGAAAGAAATACCAAGATGATAAATAAAAGGTAAAAATCCGGATAAAAAGGCCAACAGACAAGATAATCATTATCAGATCAAGCCTGCAGATAGAACATCAAACGCTACAGACATTTCTAACCTTAAATGAAACAAACTACTTATCTCCATTAATTCATTCGAGCCCTTAATGCCTATCTGTGTATGCAAAACTTAAAATTATGCTAGCTAACGGTGAAACCAGCACCAACCCGTCCTTAATAAAATATGTACAGCGTAATGACGATTTCTATCGACGAAGCGAGCCAATTAATCAGTTCTACGGCTTGTAACATTGGTACATGGAGTACTAGGTCTCATGGCTGCTGGCAAGCCAATGAGCGTGAGAATAGCTTGAATATATTAGACTTCATTCACGTAATTAAATAGTTCGCGTGTCTGGATCTTTTGGGGATCCCTAACTATTTAATTCATGGTTCTCAGGAATTTAATATTTGTATGACTAAAAGGAACTTTAGTTTTGCGAAAATCTTCAGAAGCTCTGATAAATTGAGAATACTGTTGATGATAGTGAGGAATTTTTTGGGTCCCTTGACCAAATACCAATCTGTGTACATTTTGGATCATTTAATATGTATCTTTAAAGCATTCTCCAAATATTGTAAAATAAGAATAAAATGTTGGATATTTATTAATAAGGATGGCTGGCTTATGTGCAGAAAAGGCCATACATACCTATTTTGATTGTGCGTGATGATTTTATATGCAGAGCAATAAAGTTTTGCACGAAATATTCGAACAATTAATTCCAGTTGAAAATCAAAGGGTAAGAGAGAGAGGTAAACAAATTTGGAACAAGTTAACAAATGATCCAGAATGCTAATTATACTACAGGACTGCAGTGCTATGCTGGGCATGTCCATTGTGTTCAAATTCATTGCTTTCGAACACCATAAGTTTTGATACACCAGTGAAGGTCGCCATTTGAAGTTTCTAATATTTAGTTTTTAAATCAAGGTTTTTGTGTAATCCAATTAATCTATAACGCCCACTAAAAGGCAAAGATCTCCAATTAACCATCTACTCATCCAAGTATTTATGCAGCCACGTCTTGTAGTATTCGTCAAGATCATCCCTCCATCTCATTCTGGGTCTGTGACATGTCATAAAAATTTTACCAACAATAACTGAAAGAAGTTTAAATTCACCCCGTTATATAAATCTCCTCTGCTCCCCTAGTTTGCAACTATGATCCGGAACTTTAACTGCCTCATAAAGTGTTACAAAAATTGTAGACCTCAACAAAATTCTAGTCAGCATATTAAAAATATACTCCTCATAATTTTTTTTTTATTTTTTTTTTTTTTACGCAACAATGCGAATGAGGTGTGCATCCCTGGTGCGCAGAGTGTGGGCCAGCTCCAATAATATTCTGAAAATGATCACTAGCAGGCTCGATTGTATATATATTAATCACTGTAGTGCCGTCTCCCATGGGATAAAATAATGTTGAATTTAAAATAAACTAACATAGTTCTTAAGTCTACTAACACAATGAGTCCTGGTTACTTGAATAAAGAAATATTTATTTATTATTATTATTAATTTCTCTACACTTAACACCAGATTGTCCCACGACAAATCATGTTTCATGTGTGAGTGTCATAAGTTCCGTGTTCCCTACGATTAATTTGTGAGGCAGATTACAAGAGAGAGGCTGGTCACACAGCGACAAAGCGTTGTCAGATTACAAGATATGCTATTGGTGGTCACTGGGTCATGTGTGCGTAAAGTTCAACGTAGGCAACCTAGAGAGAAATCTACACAAATATACCTTTTAAAATATCTCGACGTGTGTTAAATACAGAGTACTCTTGAACCTCATTCATTGGTCTGTTGGGTACTTTTCCAAGGCCGAGCAGTGTTATTGAGTTTTTCCGTTAGAAAATTTTCAATAGCAGCTCTAAGTTTCGATTTGTACCCCGTTAGTACCATGCTCCCACATTATATCGGACCTAAAACGAACTGTGGGTGCAATCTTGCCTAAATTTTCGGGAAAGTGGCGAGGTTTGATAATAATGTGCTTATCTATTTTTGCATTTGCTTTTTTTACTAAAATTTATATCTTTGGTTATACGACTGATTAAAATCAGTTAAACACGTGGAGTTGTGAAACACAATTTCAAAACTTGTCTTATTACAGAACAGTCATAAGTACGAAAAGAACAGCGAAAGAATTCTTAATCGTCTTCACCGGATACCTTTACATCGACATCCGTGATCCGTATCATTGGGAACTTCACATCATGAATCAATGATGTTTTCCACCAACACATGGTACCACCAGAACAATTAGAGGTTGCGGGGCTATCGCGATGGCCTCCCTTCATAAACATATCACGGTCTTAGGTTACCACAATTATCGTCTTTCAACCTGTTGCTACAAGTTCTCGTGTATATATGTGACCTCATGTCAAATTAACTACGCACTCTACTAGAATGCAAATTTGTGATGTCAGTTTGTATGTTATACAATATTTATGTACGTTGGTTTAATAGATATGTGTTTAAAATTATGGAGGTGTAAATTTTATTAGGAATGTCATAGTATATCTTTACTTGGTGAGCTGAATGCAAATATGTACGCAAATCATGTTAGCATAGAATTATCTTCAGCTATCTGCGTCCACAGCTTTCTTATGGGAAGAAAAATCTTTAACTTGATTTATCAGACACAGATATTTAGAGTAGTGGGTTATAGTCGCTATCCTATCTGTCAATTTTTTGCCTGGACAACCTAGGTCCTAACGTTTCTTTAGCACCTCTAATGATAGACTTATAACTACAAAATATATGCTACTGATGATATTAGAAACATTGTTTCCTTTATAGATTTGTTCTCTAATAATTTCTATACATACCAACAACACAAATAGGCTCTCCCTCTCAGGTCCATCTTTGGATAAATAGAAGTTGTGTTACACCTGCTAATATTATAAATACTGCTTCAAAATTAATAATAATATGACTGACAGTAGCAATGAATAAATTATTAAGTACCCAAACAATGATTTGAATTCTATTTTGTATAATGCCTTAGTAACTTAACAGACAGAGATGTGTTTGCTGGGGAGTTTGTTGCGCCGCTTCTTCTTCCCAGCAAAAACACTAGGAAGCGGTGAAGGGCGGGCGTTTTAGGGGCTGTCTATAATGTAAAAATGACGTTCAAAAAGTACTACCTAGTAGTCTTTATTGAATAAATGATTTTGATTTGATTTTGAATCTTACTTTGACTACATATTGCGGTAGGTAGTCTCATCTCACCAAATTTTTATGTGATCAAAAAGTAATTCTCAATTTTGTGGGTGGCAAAGGAACACGCAAAGAATTATAAGCTTTATTACTAAAGGAAGATGACCCAAAATATAATATAATAGTCCATGGTTCAAAATATATAATTATATAGACCATACGGTACTTTAGTCTACAACTCATATATCGGTATTAAGTACTCGCAGCGCCGATATTAAATTCACTAGCCCTTCACATTACATCACATCGCGAACAAACTACACGACAGGAGCCAGGGCTCGCAGCTAGTTCAATACAAACAGTATTTATTAATGTCCGCGACGGATAATACGCCTCTAAATTGTTCCTAATGGCTACCAGTTTAAATGGAATTAATATTGTGTACTATCAGATACATGGTGCCTGTGATTTAATGTCACCATCGCAGGAAACATTTAACATTAATATAGAAAGTTGTTTTGCGGGTTGTTTGTATGTATTGTTGTTTCGCCTTTTTTGATGTAGGAGAAAATTTTAGAGGAAAGTAAAAGGGGAGGAAAGCAGTAAACACAACAACTTCCTCCGTGTTTTCCTCTTAAGTTTAATTTATTAACGAAACTGTGGCCCGTCATGACCAAACAATTCCTTTTTACCATGAATCGCATAACCTAATCTTGAACTTTATAATTTTAGTAAAGGAAAAATTCGACTGCGAGCACGATTCGAACCTGCGTTTTCTGGTTAGATACACCACAGCAACGCTATGACCACTAAACCACCGCGAGTCCCATCACAAAATAACTTTATAATCTAAGCATAAATCTAAATAATCTAACAAATCTAAAATGCCAAAAAATACAAAAAGATACTGAGCTTTATATTTTTATAAAACTGGAACTCCACTCATTTCTGAATCTCCAATAGGACCCTTCAAACTAAGTATACAGTTTGGGAGCATCATTCAATTAATTTCGATTTCTTAGTGGCTACTCACGTTCAGCAGCCTCTACGGAGGTTTTGGCGTTTCCAAAGATCATTTGCTCCTTAACAAACATGACCACAAACCACTCTAGGCACCATGACCACTCTAGGCGCTTCAATCAATAATGCATCTGACAGCCCCAAACACCGACAAACGAAAAGAAAAAAAAACGCTTTGAAAGCATAAATTGTTCACATAAACATTTACCTCATTTGTAAGGATTTATAACTCCTTTTAGGGGTGGTACCATTTTATTTATTGCTATATTTGTGACAAAATGGCTATTATTTAGGGATGGGGTTTATAACTACCCTGATTTATTTGGCCGATAAGAGATGTATTTGTTTAAAGATTTAGTGTTGTGGATGTGTACTTTGTCTCTGAACCGCTAAATTTATAGGGACAAGACAAATTTAGATTATACTCGAAGCTAACAAAAAGGGGTATGGATTATGTAGGTATTTTAGGAGGCAATATGATCCGTGCTAATAAAAAATCGAAATTAAGTGCAAAGTTAACCACGTTAGTTAACGCCCGTCGCCCTAACATACCGGCATGGGAAATGGGACCTAATCATACCGGCGAACTGTGGATGTGCATTGGGACGCCTCTACCTAAACCTTCGGGGAATACAGGCGTGATGGTGATGGTATGTTGACAAAATTAAGACTACATAGAAAGACCAGAGTAAGACAGAAAAGCAATTATAAGAAAATGAATATTTAATACATGAATCTATTATACAGGCAGGATCTAACAGGATAACATATTTGAGACAAAAAGATAGATAATTATGTAGAAATTATATTTTCAAAATGTATTATTAATAGATCAAGTAAGTATATAATACATAACAGATCTGTTATTTATCTAAAATAGATACATAAACGATAATAGATCCTGATCAAAGCTTAAATCTTCCAGCCCCTAATAAAAATGATAAAGAGCGCCCAATTCCCATTATTTACTTTCCCCCTAGCAGTCAAAACAAACAGCGTCTTTAATAACAAAATGTCGCTACACAATCTATAAAAACACTGCATTAAGATAGATAAACGCTGTCACACAAACCAACGACATTGGCACTATTTTTAGCCCAAATTACAGTCACCGTTGTAACTTGATATCTGGCAAAATACGGAACTAAAGAAAGATGGAGACTGCTGGCGGAAGCTGAATGCAACAAGCCGAAGACAGCGTGAAATTACCCACACATTAGGGATGCTTATGTTCAGCAGTGGACTAATATGGGCTGCTGATGAGTAAAATTTTGATATTAAGGTGGGTATCTATTACCCACTATTATTTGTCTATTATTATACAACTGTAATTATTTTATGTAGGGTAAAAAGAAAAGATACTTCTATTATACTAGAAGTATACCTACCTAGTATATTATTCTTGTATATATTTCGATTACTGCTCTAAATCAATTTGGATTTGTTTTGTGTTAGTCTCTTTATTTTAACGTTATTCGGTAAGGTTATTATGAACGCCCTCCGACCCTCCTCCCACCTTCTCTCCTTTGAAAATACAAAATTTAACAAAGGGCAGTACAGTTACATTTGCCGTTGCAAGTGGCGCCGTCACAGAAGCTCAAGATATGTTGGACATCCTCTAAGATAGCCAAACGAAAATAGTGCTGCCGAACTTAGCAGACCACCATCGCGTCCGTTTTCGCCTTACCAAAAATATTATTTTAAGCTTTACAGAACGAGGAAAACTACTTTTGTTCCGCGTATCTTCTTACTAGTTCCCTCTTGATTTATTTTGAGAATTCTTGTGACTTTGTGCATTAATTCTATTGTTTGATAGTGTGCGACTTTCTTGTCGTAATATTTTGGACGTTTTTGATGAAAACCCTGACAGTGGTGACAAATGATAATTTGTATATAGTTCAGCAAATCGCTTTACCCTCGATACAAGAATGAAGGAAGATTTTGCTTTGTTTCTGTAATTTAAGGGGTATTTATTATTTCTCACCGCCATTGTCTGTCCCATTACTGGGCTCAGACTCTTCTCTCACTAAAGAGGCTTTAAACTCAATGGCATAGCCAGACGTTATAAATATACCGTTGAGAAAAACTCGCATGTATGCGGGTTTCCTCATGGTTTTGTGAATGAATAATGAATTGTGCTAGGTAATTATATTTTATCTACTATCTTTCTTCATTGAAGTGATTTATTAGTAGAATTTATAGTATTAACAGACAGGTTGAAATACTATCCCTTACACAACATAATTAAGTATTTTCACATTCACCAGTTTATTAGTCATAAAATGAGGCACTTAATTAGTAGAGATCTATATCCTTATCACGTCATTGACTTCAATTAGTTACGTAACTTAAACTACAACGCCAATCAAACGATTCTATCTTCCACAGATCTTACATAAAACTAATTCCTATAAATAACTAGTGGCAGGAGTTTATCTCTCTATAATAGTGACAGTACATATTTTTGTTGCACAACTGCAGCTATATATAAGACAATTGAAATAAGGAAAAGAGCCATAAAGAATAGACATATAAATAGAAATCTAAGCGAAATACCACTTATCTACTGATTGAATCGCGAAATCTCAGGAACATTTGGCAGTAGGTTGCCTAC
This sequence comes from Acronicta leporina, assembly GCA_947256265.1. Taxonomy (NCBI): domain Eukaryota; kingdom Metazoa; phylum Arthropoda; class Insecta; order Lepidoptera; family Noctuidae; genus Acronicta; species Acronicta leporina. The sequence goes on along the minus strand of OX366532.1, from coordinate 10,653,611 downwards.
GAGATATAGGCATACGCTAAGAGTGTTTACGTTTAGTGCAATTTCCCATTGAGAAAAAAAAATATCAACCTGGGTAACACCGCTGTATTACCTATACATATAAAACAGTCTTGTATACCAATTCTATCAGGTATTGTGTCATTAGACGACCTTGGTGTTACAGCAGTAGACGTGAAGCGAAACTCAAGTAAAAATTATGTGATAGTACGAGACGGATTCTTAAAATTGAGTAGCATATTTATGTGTACTTACTTGGCCATTAGGGCCATATAATGATCTATTCCATACATTGAGACCTAATACATGGATGTAATAGTTTAAAATTATACGCTAAAGAGTAATTGCACGCCTGCTCTCCAAGTTCAGAGATAAAAAAATATGTATCGATTGATATCAACAACGGGTGCACCGACCCGAGCTATGATATAAACCGCGCACATATCTCGCTCATCGACCGCCAAAACACGGAACATACGAATTCCACGGATATTCTATTTATTAGACGTCTACCTATGGAAACTTTGAAACAATACAGCTTAGATTAACTTGACGCAGATTTCTGTCTCTCATATCCAGGACCTACGCTTTGTCCAAACGACCGACGCTTCGCTTTCCTCATATTGGCCACCACTCAGTCAATGACTTACTCCACCTATCACTCTACCATACCGTGTGTCGTGCCCAGCTCCACTGGAGTTCCATGCTTTCCAACAATTTGAGCTTTTATTCGCTGACGGATCATGCGTAAGACATACCACCACACCATCACATGTATTTCCCAAAGGGTTGAGCAAAAGCCTACAGTTCTCCGGTTTGTTTACGTCCGTGTAATGTGGGGCGAGCCCATTCCCATTCCCAAATCCAAATTCCGAGCTAGTACTGAGATTTTGATAGAAAAACCCAAGTACCAAGACCTCTAGCATAGCAGTTGTGGTTAGAATCACCAAACTAATGACGCAGCTTAGCATGCGTATGACATTTTTGATAAATCGATGTTTTCTTCATTCCAGCCGGACGAGCTTGCCAAATCTGTGAAGTTGACATCCCGAGAGCGCCGGTTCATAAAGTTCGCGAGCGTCGAGTACGGTGGCCAGCTGTACATGACGCCACAGGACTTCCTCGAGTCTGTGGTGGAGCAGGAACCAAGGCGTGAGTGTCCCGAACTTGCCTATGCCTTTCTATCTCAAAAACAAAAACTATTGCAGTACTTCCTAGCTACTGTAAGTCTGTGAGCGACTTTGTACCGGTAGGAACACCCTTACGTCTGTCATAAAACACTTATATATGAAAATATGTATGTATGTTCTTGTTCGTTGTAGCCATTAAAGGGCACATGCAAGAACTGATTATCCTAGCTCTTTTGTATTATAATTAGTAGTAAGTAGTCACCATATCTGAAATCGGCTGGGGACGAAAAGAGAAGATCATAATGCCATCACTTAATTAGTTTTTCATTCAATTAAATAAAGGATTCAGTTCTCTTTTTATGGCATAGGCGGGCAAACGAGCAGACGGATCGCCTGATGGTAAGCGATTACCACCGTCCATAGACACCAGCAACACCAGAGGAGTCGCAAGTGCATTGCCGGCCTTTTAAAGGGGTTTGGGACTCTGGTATTCTCACTCACTCGATGAAATACAACGTAAGCTTTGTTTCACGCCGATTTTCTGTGAGGCCGAGTGATATCACTCCGGTCGAGCCGGCCCATTCGGGTTGTAGTTTGGCTCACCCACGGTTAAATTCATTCATGTATTTCCTGTTTCCATTTTTAGCATATCCCTGACCTGATTATCCCTGTGTTTTGTCTTGTTACTGATATTTTTTCGCCAGCTCGTTTGAAGCGTCGCTTGCTAACCACAAAGGAGATAGAGTACCTGCGCGACCACACGCCGCAGCTCAAGAAAGGCTCCTCCCAAATGTTCCGCAACATCAGGGACAAAGGTACATTTAATTAATAAATCTTCTTTATATAAATATGTACGTCACTGAACTTCTAAACGGCTGGACCGATTTTTCGAAATTCTTGTGTGTGTTTAGGTCCCTGGCCCTTAACTTGTTTGTTATTGTTTACAAGTTCCTGTGGTCTAGTTTTTTTTTCATAGGATAGGTGAGCAAACGAGCAAACGGTTCACCTGATGGTAAGCGAAAACCGCCGCCCATGGACACCAGAGGAGTCACAAGTGCGTTGCCCGCCTTTTATAAGAGTTTGGGCCTCCGGTAACCTCACTCACTCGGCGAAACACAACACAAGCGTTGTTTTACGCTGGTTTTCTGTGAGGCCGCGGTATCACTCCGGTCGAGCCGGCCCATTCACGATTTCCAGGTCGAGTAAAGTGTTGTTGGGATTTTTATGAAAATCTTAAAAACAGCTCGGAATATGGATTCTTGTCGAGTAAACGGCAATTGGCTTCGTTATAACATTGTTGTTATTAGTCCTCTACTACCTGATCCACAACGTCCTTCGATATAGCGGTTTTCGACTTAATGTGTTTTCGTACTGGCGTACCACTCTTAATTTTTTTTCGAAATAGCGTGCGTCGCAGTAACGTCATTCGAATCTTTATATCACTCCAATGGGGAATACAAGCATGATATGTGATTTTTACAAGTACCTAAGTACCCAATAGTGTATGTGTTCCATAAACTTACAGTTTTCCGCGGTTTATATCTTTAGTCTGAAGCAAAACTTTACATATAATATTACCCTTTCAAATTTCAGGCATCATCTCTTATACGGAGTACCTGTTCCTCCTCTCTATCTTAACAAGTAAGTACATCTGAGGTTTGATGATACCTATTTTATTTTTAGGCATTTATTATTATTTTTATATTTAGATAAGCTAAAATTCTTTGTAAATATCAAAGGGTAGAAAACAGCTGACTGAATAAGAAATATTGGGTTCAATTCCTGGCTTCGCAGTAGGTACTGTAAACAAAAAAAATAAAAAAAATGTGAATAATAGCTGAATCGTAAGGAGGAGACTGCCCTAAAAATATGTACCTACGCTGATCTTATTTTTGAGATTTTCCAAAAGGTTTGCATAATAGTTTCTGCCTACCCCAATAGGTAAAAGGCGTGAGAATATGTATGTATACAGTACTAAGTCGACAAACTTTTACCATTTTTATAGCCAACGACAAATATATCGCCCAGTATTTGTAAACAAATCCACAATTTGCTGTAATATCCTGTAGTATCCTGCACGTGCTGAAAGCCCATCTGCCTTGTATCTGCAGAACATTACTTAACGTTTCAGAGCCAGCTTCAGGCTTCCGGATAGCCTTCAACATGTTCGATACGGACGGCAACCAACGCGTCGATAAGAACGAGTTTCTAGTCGTGAGTATACACCACACGTGGGCACGGTGCAAGCGGAGAGCGGCGAGCGATTTCGACTACTTACCAAAAACTGAATCTTGTAGATGTGTTCTATAATGGAGTTCATTCAAATGTTGGTTGTAGAATATTACCTACGCGTGTTTATAGAATGAGCAGGTCGATGGGTCGCTTCTTGAGCTACATTTTAGATACAGGCTTCAAAAGTTGTGTTTCTCAAATACTGGCGGGACGTGGCGGACTGTTTTCCACAATTCTGCGACATAACGAGTATTTTAAGTTAAAAAGTTGAGAAAGCTGAAAGCTAGCTTTTCGTGAACACAGTGACTTTCTTAATGTAGGCGATAATCGTCACAACGCCTTTTTAATAAATTTAAACTGTTTAAATTTTAAAGTTATTTTAGTGAAGGTAAAATTTGACTAAATAATGCAAAAAAAATCACAATAAGATAGATGTTTAAATTTTCATTAGATTTTTGTTTATTATTTTCGAAATATGTCGTAAATCTCTTCGCTTTTTACTTGCACCATACGGTAGGTATACTGAGTAAAAATTAGCACAAGGTACATTAGACGCTAAAGCACATGTTGTTAGATGATAACAACGTAGAGGAAGTGGGGAAATATTTGCTGAGGCGAAAACACTTAGATGTTATATTTTTAAATTTATGTTGTTTCTTTATTCATGAAATGTTATCACACAATTCAAATAGAAGATTATCGATATGTGAAAGAAATCTTTTTGATTAAAAGCTGTATAAATCTAAAGATACGAATTTATTTTCATATCTTTTTTATAATTACGGAATCCGAATGTTACTTGAAGACATCAAAAATTTCGCCAAAGCAAATCGTTAAGACAACGAAAATTCACAACAATATGCCGAAAAATTAATAAGTAAGTACTTTGATTACAAATTATTAAAAAAAAGTAATCAGTAATTTTCAATATTGCATATTATTGTGAATTTCCTTAATAGGTACAATGCTAATAGTACTTGAATAAAATAAAAGTAGTGCACAATTGGAAAAATGTTTAGTAGTAGTAACTTACCCTCTTATTCTAAAACGTTCATGAACCAAGATATAGAGAAAGTAAAATATCTCTAGAGATATTAGAAACTTTATTGACAACAATATGACAATATCGAGTTGGTATGATGTCAGGTATACACTATGACATGTTGGTTGACTCAGCCGAAAGGGTGCCATCTACACAAATCATTATGATCAATTTTCTAAACTGACTAAATTTCAAATTCTGACTGGCGAAAAAATCAGCAATTTCTTTATATTTGACCAAGTCTACGTCTATGACTTACTTCTAAAAAAATAGTTAACTTTGTCACAATTTCAAGCTTACAAAATAGAAATAATTCATTATGACTATTATGACGCCCTTTCCGTAAAGCTTAGATACATGCCAGTGTATATTTAAAAGTGCTATTAGTTATTAAAGAGTTATTAAGTGTTTTAGAATAAGGTTCTTTAGTGCTTATCATAGCATGCTCAAATGTATTGATGTGGCAAGGAACCAAGCACTATTAAATTTTATTAAATGTATTTATTTTATTTTAATTTGATTTTTTTTTGTTTCTGAGTGTTTTTTTCCTGCGATGTATTATCTAGATTCAACGCCTGCTGGGAGGTACTTTCAAGGAGCGTAAAAATTTGGATCCCAAGAGCCAGGAGGCAGTGAGTTAAAAATTGACGCTTGTGAAAGAGATTCCGCCTCGCTATCAAAATTTCAACTTAAAATTTTGATTCGATTTGATATTTTCAAAGGACGCAACATATACTTTATTTACTTTTCTGCCATCTATTTTTATTTGCATATATAAAATCGAAGCAAAATTTTTACGATCATCTAAATTGAGTATAATGCCGCTCTAAAGTGTGAATCGCCATTTATTTTTCGTCTTAAAACCAAATGCGTTGTTTGTTTTTGATGTAAATAATTTACTAATATAAATGAAAACATCTTTCATATTCATACCTCTACTCCATGTATTCTATATTCTGTTATTTTTGAAGGTCTTAAAATTTGATTGGTTTTAGTATTATTCCAAATACTTCACCTTCAAATTTTCATCGTAAACGATAATTTTTATTAAGAGCGGCATAAAGCATACATCTTTCGTTTGTCTTTTCATTTTCTTTCATTTATTTTTATTATTTGTTATATTATGTATGCGTAATTATATAGAAAATTTATATGTAAATAGTAATAGTATACTTGTGTGTATGTATCGCTTCTTAGTTTCTGTTGGTGTGGTCAAATTCCTTGAGATCGTGGTGAGCGACGAGACCGTCGAAGTAGCCTCGAGTTCCTCCATTTTCTCTGTGACGTCATTCTTCTATGTGTTGTTCGATCTCGAGTTCTATCAGTATCTGAATGTATTGAGGAAAGTACAGGGAAGGGAACGGTATAAAAATCTTATTTACTTCTACCTAGATAGATGCCAAAATACCGTAAGAAAATGCAATTCTTGAAAGGGTGTATAAGCCTATGTAATTAACAATATTTTTTAACTCTCATTAAAACGAAAAAGAAAAATAGATTTCAATAATTTTGTAGATAAATAAAGATGTATTTTATTGATAAATCTGACACAACTGTTACGTCACTCAGACCGCACAACCAAAGAGTAAGTATATTAACATGCGCTCAACAGTTGATCTTTGCAATAGATTTTATAAAATAGAATTACCGAGCAGAACATAAAAATTAAGTAGCCTAAATAGTAGTATAATAAAAGTACATAATTAATTGAATTGTTCGCTCTTGAATAACATGTGTTGTGCTTTGATTTGTTGGAGTTTAAAATGTGATTGATAGGTTTAGTTTTACTGTAGGTACTGTAAAATTATTATTATGGAAAGTATATTATCTACTATTAATAATAAGTAACTTTAATATTTTCATATTGTTTGAGTATTAGTATCACCAAACTTTAAGTCCGCTCTAATCAGGTATTGGCCAATGTTTAATATTATTTCTTTATATTAGCGCACTCAAATGTAACTACAGAGCGGCCATTAAGTTTGGTGAACAACGTTTTTGTTTCATTTTTACATTGTAACTCAAATAACACACCTTTTTTATATAATCACACTTCAATTGTACCTAACTCAATCAAATATCTTCCGTTTGCGTATATCCGTTAACTTTTTTCTCCTTTAACAAACCAATCATGCACATCTTTTGTCCTACTTTACATTTCTTACTATATACATACCTACACTTTTTTACTCTGTAACAACTCCCTACTTCTCGACTATGCTGTGAAAATTATCTGTGCCCCCCGCCTCGCACCTCACCCCTCCATCACCCGCAAATGCAATTACGTTTGGTTTCACAACTCGGTGTTGGGATAAATTGTGAAGATCTGGGGAAAGATTCAACGCTCTTTGTGTCCTAGGTTATGCTCAGATTAGGCAGAGAAAAAAACAGTAAAAATCTACCTTCAATTAAATAAAGTTGAAAATATAATTAAAAAGAAAATGTACGGATGTCAGCCTGAATATTGTGGTGGTCTGTTATTAGTATTACCTATTTTCAACTCTACGTGAACTGATTAAAGATGATTTTTAATACTCCTAGCATAAATTCACGTATTTCTTCTGCCGAAACTGAGCTAACCCATGGACGAATTTCACGCCGGTAAAGGGACCTTACCAAGCGCTGTCGGTTACAAAGTAAAAAGTACACTATTAATTTGGTGTCGAAAATTCCAGATGGAGAAGATATTTAGCTTTGCGTGGCGCGGCAAGCGAGGGATGACGGAGGATGAGGGCAAGGGAGACGGAAAAGCTCACGAGAACTACGTCAATGATGACCAGGGCTTGCAGCGGAGACACAATGTTGATACTTTCTTGCAGGTAAATTATTAAACATCCTACACAATATGTAGATAGATAGATAGAATATACTTTATTGCACACCAAAATAATGCTAAGTACAAGCTTCCAAGTATTAATCCTAGAATGGTACAATGGGCGGTCTTATCGCTAAAAGCGATCTCTTACAGACAACCTATGTACCTACATTGAAAGCAAGAAAGATTTGAATTTGAGAGCCTTTTACCCAATTTATTAGGGATAGGCGCAACACGTCCTTTTCTTCCATTCATCCTTGTCAGCTGTTACCATTATTTACCGTAATAAGAATTAAAATAAATTTTCATAATAAACTTAAATTAAGTACTGTATTTGTAGGTAGATCTATATTACGGTGATTCAGTCATTTTGTAAGTACCTACTAACGAAGTTATATCAATGCGTCCCAGTTCGAAATAAACATTGCTACGAATCAGCTGTGTCTCATTGCGATATTCTCCTGTTATAAAAAAACATTGCATGGATCACCCTTATACCTATTCCCTTAAAGGCTAGCCAGAATTGTACTAATTTACACCCACAATTAGCCGGTATGTTTGATAGATGCCGATTAATTATATTCGTAACCAAACCCTCAACCCTCAACCATAACATATCCATGGTGTTATTTTAATCCAGCTAATGAAACGGTTATCCTGCTTCATTCTGCTCTGGGTCTTCAGATGTGTACTTTATAGCTCAATGTTCTTTCTTCCAGGTGCACTTCTTCGGTAAGAAAGGCAACAACGACCTGAAATTCGAAGGCTTCAGGCAGTTCATGGAGAACTTGCAGACTGAAGTACTAGAGCTGGAGTTTCATGAGTTTGCTAAAGGTAAATCTGAAACACCTTTTATTACTATTCAATTTGACAACCCGAATAAATTTGGTGACTGGTGTTCGATTGAATAAATATAATTCTTATTGAAAAAATATTAAGTATTATTTACATCGTGTAACATGTTAACGCACACCCTGAAAGTAAAATTTGTTCAGAATTTCGGTCATTTTTAATAGAGTTAATTTTTATCCAAAAATAAACAGTCGAAACAATCTATAATGAAACGTCGAGTCACGACACTAAGATTGTTTTAAATGCATGTTGTTTTTTTTTAAAGAAATTCCATTCAATACTTATAAAAATAAACAAAAATGTTTATGAATTTAATTAGGTCGAAAACAAAAAAACTAAGCGATCAATACGAACGTGCAAATAATAATCACATCATTTTGCAGGTCACGAAACCATATCTGAAGTGGATTTCGCGAAGATCTTACTCAGGTACACGTACTTAGACACTGATGAATACGACATGTATCTGGACCGTCTCCTGGACCGCGTCAAGGATGAGCATGGCATCACCTTCGAGGAGTTCAAGACCTTCTGCCAGTTCCTCAACAACCTGGAGGACTTCACCATCGCCATGAGGATGTATACGCTGGCCGATCATCCGATATCCAAAGGTACATGGCAAAATGCCATTTGAAACTCAAGCAGGCGGCAGGCCCGTCACTTGATGGGGGCGCTGACCGGACATTTCGGAACTAACGCTCTTCTTCAAAAGATGGGTCTGACGGAGACATTAGCCTGCAGGGCCTGTAAACGGAAAATTGATAGAATAGACCACCAGCGATGCACTGGCTAGGAAGCAAATGTGCCTCTTGGGGCAGGGTTATCCAAGAACAGAGGACTACAGACTCATTCCCCCAGGCCTCATTATAAAGCTCATGGAAGAGCGGTTTGAAGAACTGGGAGAGGATGAGGATTAGGTATCTAGGGGAAGCACAAAAGATCCCATTGTGTTGTGGGCACTGAGGCTTTACTACCTCGGCCCCACACAAGATAAGATAAGATAAAATACATACATACCATAACGGTTGTATACCACTTAGGGGTAGACAGTTAATCCATTATTCTACCCCACAGCTGGCGCTGGACGGTCTCCTCTCATGTTTTTTATAGGATTGGGGGCAAACGAGCAGACCTGATGCCTGATGGTAAGCGATAACCGCCGCCCAAAGACACCCGCAACACCAGAGGAGTCACAAGTGCGTTGCCCGCCTTTTAAAAGGGTTTGGGCCTCCGGTAACCTCGTTCACTCAGCGACACATAACGTATGCGTTGTTTCACGCCGGTTTTTTGTGAGGCTGTAGTATCATTTCGGTCTTACTGGCCCATTTGTGCCGAAGCATGGCTCTCCCACAGTAAATAATGAAAGGGATTAGTGCACCACACTGGACCAATGCGGGATTGCAGGCTTCACACGCCCGTCGAAAAAATCTATTTAGACATGCAGGTTTCCTCCCGATGTTTTCCTTCACTGTTTAAGTGGGTAATAATAATTAATCTATTAATAATCTGCAGAAAACTCATATCTGTAGTTGCAAAATAATTGGAAAAAATAAGTGGAGGCAACAAATGAAGAAATACTGGAAACAATGTACTCTTTGAATAATGCACCTATGATAGTAATCTTAAAGAACAGAAGGCGATTTACAAAATATCGCCCATGATTAATAAAAAGTGTGCGGGAGAGAAACTGCCTCCTTAGTCTAGTGGTCCTAAGTACAACTGCTACGCTAAAGGTCATGGGTTCGATTTCCAGGTCGAGCAAAGTTCTATTGGGAGTTTCTATGAAAGTCTCAGTAGCCGCTCGGAATTTGGAATTTGTGCCCGGTTAATGGCAATAGGCTCGCCCCCTATTACATGGAACCTAAACATACCGGCGAACTGTGGGTGTACCTTAGTACACCTCTGCTTAACCCTTCGGGGAATGCAGGCGTGATGGTATGTTATGTCACAGATAATTAAATACTAGTAGATAAGTTATATTATGTGTGACAGAGAGAACACTATGTTCCACGCCGATCCGTCTTATGGCTGACCAAAGATCACTATCATAGACTAAAAAGGAATGCACTAACGGCATACAAAGATATTGAAGCGGAATTATTTTTAGTACCTATTGTTGTATGTATGTATGTTTGCATGTCCGCTTGACGATCTACTTGACAGATTTCTATGAAATCTAGTTATTAATACGCATTTTGCCTTTTAAATAATCACAGACGAGTTCCATCGTGCTGTCAAGATCTGCACGGGCATATCGCAGTCGGAGCACCTGGTGTCCACAGTGTTCGCGATCTTCGACGCGGACGGAGACGGCCTGCTCAGCTACAAGGAGTTCATCGCCATCATGAAGGATCGACTGCACAGAGGATTCAAGGTACCAAGTTACTTAGAGCCACTTGCACCAATTTATTAAATACTAGCTTCTGCCCGCGACTTCGTCCGCGTAGCGTGATGATATTTATAGCCTATAGCCTTCCTCAATAAATGGGCTATCTAACAATGAAAGAATTTTTCAAATCGGACCAGTAGTTCCTGAGATTAGCGGGTTCAAGCAAACAAACAAATTCTTCAGCATAGTATATTAGTAAAGTATAGAGTATAGATGTTTAAATTGTATTTAATCTCAATTTCCTATTGTAATTATGTGTTGAAATACAATTTAAACATAATATTTAAGAAGTTGGTGCAAGCAATGCTGTAGAGATGAGAGCGTTGAGAAGTATGTGTGGGGTATCTTTGAAAGAAAGACTGAGAAACAGTGTGATGAAGAAGAAGGTGTAGTAACAAATATTAAGAAAGGTATGTTAAGGTGGTTCGGGCATATAGAGAGGATGGATGAACGGAGATTGACGAAACGAGTATACATGATGAGTACGGATGGAAGAGTTGGAAGGGGCCGACCTCGACGAACGCACCACAAACAAGTTGCGGCCGTTCTCAAAAAAGGTCAGGTTAAGAGCACCCTAAACCGACGATCATGCATGAGGAGGTTAATGAATGTAGATGAAGCGAAAGTAGTGTGCCAGGATCGTAGCAAGTGGAAATAGAAAGAAGAAAGAGGCCCTTACAGTTCTAGCGAATAACTGCTTTTCTGGAGTACGCGTAATAGTTGTTGATCTTAATGTTTCGAATTCATGATTATTGGCTTACTAATTTCAATAAATATGTAGGATAGGATAGGAATTTTATTTTCTTCGTATTATGATCGCCAAATATCAAGTCCTCGAGTATTGTCAGTGTCTCACCATTACCCACCAGTGATCCTGCATAAAATAATCTTTTAAGTAAATTTTATAGACTTTTTCTACTAATGCGATACCTAAAAAAAAAAATACAAGATGGGGCGTATTTTTGTGCTCACGGCTCTCAAAAATTAAGAATATTTTAAACACAAAAAGAGATATGCGACCCTGCCAGGATTCGAACCTGGAATCTTCTGATCCGTAGTCAGACGCGTTATCCGTTGCGCCACAGGGCCTGATATAAGATGATCGAAATTGCTAACTAAATAATACAATAAAATATGCTCTATAACTAAATTATTTTTTTCCTTTAATTTATATTATGCTTTAAATTAACTTTAGTATCCCTGGAATTGAAGACAATTAATGTTTGTAATTAATATTTAGTTAAGTATAGCTTAATTTATACAACATAAGCATTCCATCTAAGCACTTATACATATAAGTTAAAAAAGAATTTTAAATATTTTTTTCAGTCCTATGCCAAAAACGAAGGATGGGAGGCGTTCAAATCTTGTGTCAAACAAGAAATGAAGAGCGCTGTGTAATTACAACATTATTGTCGCAATGTTGCCATACTACAGTAGTGCAAAATTGATTACGGCGATAACGGCGGCCTACCCGAGTAGTTCTTAAGATTTTCACATTATTGTAGGTCCATTAAAAACCTTTTTTTTTAATTAACGCACTAGGAACGATAAAATATTTACAACTAATTTAGTGCTTTAGTATTTGCATAGAAACCCTCGTCGGACCTAAAATTTGCGATACCCGAGCGCAAATACCTTTAAATTAACCTCGGCTGCTTTGTTATTTAAACTATCTTCCAAAAACGATACATTTTCTGATTTTAAAACTTATTACTGTTTAATTAGCGATAAACATTGAATAGCAGTAGGTACCTATAGCGAGATTGCCGCAGGATATAATCATTTTTGTGCTACTGTGCAGTTCGCGCCAAACTTCATGATCCTTCTGAACACGATTCGTCATAGCAAAATATACCTTATCCCTTTATAATACAGCACTCGCGTGCAACTTCAGAGCAGTCGTAAAGTTTGACGCGGAATTAAATTAACGACTCGGATCTCGTCGTCTAAAATACTTACCTACTTAAAATTATGTTTTTTTTACACGACTACATAGAAATAATAGACAAGTACTTATTTATTTAGAAGAATTAAAATATTTTTATCGAAACAAATTATAATTCATTAGTCAAATAAAATTACACGCCCACTTATTTACTTGTATGTATTGATTTGATATAAGTATTTTATATTAATATTCATGTAATGAAAAACATTTAAAAATGCCTAATATTGCATTCTTGCCCATAATGGCTTATATATTCAATACAAGTAGTAATAATATAATCATTTTTAATTAATTGTCAAATGTTGGCGATCGGGAACCTCGTCTTCCTCCAAAGTTTTTTAACGGGTAGTTAGAGAATTAAATGTTTAAATCGCAATATTATTCATATTAATACTTTGTTTGCACTGTAACCGTATCGAGAATTTAACAAATTACTGTTCCTCTTAAAATTACTTTATACATACGTAGGTACTTACTACTTACTTAGATATATTCTCTTAGTAGTAGTTAGTACCAAATTTTCGTAAATTCACTCATGTAACATAATTTATGCACATAAAATAAAGATATACCTACTTATTAATATTAAGTATTATATAAATAATTTATAATCACTAAGCGCAAGTGGTTGTCAACAGTGAGATTATTTATTTTACCAGTTACTTATTTTTACTTAATATTAAAACTACTTAATAGAGCTCAAAAATATGCCATTAAATTACGGATAGGTACTTGTGTCGGAGATTTGGCGCCCTTATTCAACTAGCATAGCAACATATATTGCTTCTACATCACTAGGTACTAGCAGTCGCGACAAATTTTCTTGATAATTTAACCATAGCAAATCCTTGGATTTCCAGTAATTGCTAGGATTAGCTTGGCTTCATAATTGTTATGGACTTGAGTCAAGTCTATTTTATACATGGATTTTTCAGGGCATACCTACTGTAATACACACAACTGTACTACATAATAAAATAGGTACAATATTTGTCAGTCTGTATATTTGTACGCGTATCACGCAAAAACTAAATTGGATGCCGTTTTCACAATCGCATCGCTGTATAGTAAGCGAGTGAAACCGCAGGCAGCGGCTATTGTATATTTTGCTATGCTAGTGTTGAAAACCTATTTTAATTTTGTTAGTGAAAGCTCTTTATAGTTCAAAACTCGTAACAAACAGTATAAGCGTTACTTATTAAGTAAACCAATAACTAGTCATTGGGAGTAGATATACAAACAAAGTTTGTAACTACTTAGTTACCATTATATTGTATTATGTATAACTAATATAATTTGTTATTAGCTTCTATAATTATTTATTCGGCCATTTCGATCTGATAATAAAGTGTTTAAAACATTAGTCTTGGTTTTATTTGTCCTGGAAGTTCATATCAACATTACATCTAATAATTTCGCGAAATAAAAGTTCCTTGAAGATCATTTCGTTACGCTGTTTTAAGAAAGCTTTATGCTCCGACCCTTCAAGGCGATATTTATGTAAATTATCGTCCAGGACATCTTGGAAGTTAATTTAAATTCAAGTGTTTATTGATCTAGATTCACTATCAACCTGGTGAATCGTCTTATCTGAATTGCAATGTGTGTAATACTAGTAATCTTTTTTAAAATAATACATTTTCTTAGTGTTACAGGTTGATTTGACTCACGACCACATGGAATTATGAAAAGAAACACAACAAATTAAATATAATTATCTTTATTTCATATTGAACATCAAATAGCATCTGTACAATCTATACAAATTGAGACATTATTTTTTGGCATAATACACGGTCAATTATCATGTTGAAGCAAAACAACCGTGCAATATACGCCTGCGAGCTAAATAATAAATTAAGATTTAAGTAACGATAGACAAATAAGGCACTAAAGGTGAGATAGAACCTAATTTCGATCTAAGGGACAATAAATGAGTTGATGCTGAAGACAAATGTGGAAGGAGTGTAACTTCTTGCCGAAGATTATGTTTTCGGAGTCTACTTCAATTCCGTGAGTGAAATGGTCTCTTCTAGGCAAGCGTGCTTCATTCCAAACGCATCGTCAATTAACATCAGGTAAATCAAACTCAAATCTATCTATCCACCGATATTACCTAATACATGTAATATATTACTAATGTAATATAAATGCGAATATAATTGTTGTTCTGTTACCGTTCTACGCCTAAACCGTTCAAAAGATTTCTATGAAATTTGGCAAAGAGATAGATTGCATCCTGAAGGACCTTGGTGGAGGTGGAGGTGACATTTTGTAGGCAACAGATAGTTAAATTAAAAAAGTTTTTTAAGAACAATGTTCTTTAATGTAGGTACCGATATAAATACCTTTGACGGTCGATCGAAATAGTTTTCAAGAGTTAACCTCAGATGTTAGGATGAAAAGTGGATATTAAATGTATTCAAGCTACCTACCTTTTGAGGGTGAGCAGATGGTATTACGTATTATTTTACTACCACTTTTGAATATGTAACCTTTAGCGCGTTTAACATAATGTTCATGTCGATATTTTGAGATCGTTGTTGAGATACGAATGCATGAAGAAACATTTGTTTTTAATTTAAGATCGCCAAATTCGTACGATAAGTCACTACAAAACAGCATTTATTTATAAATTTAAATAATAATTATAAATTTTTAATTTAAATATTAATAATGAGGAAAATAAATTGAATGTTTGCAGGAAATTATTACCTACCTATAAGTTTTTTTTTTTCAATCATCAATATCAATAATTTTACACATCCTTTATCGTTATTTAGAATTCTGTAAGCGAGACCATGTCCGCGAAATAAAACGGAATAAAAAAGGTTTTCTTAATATTAAGTAATTTCACAAATTAAAATAATATTTAAAACTAAAATAAAATACTCATTGTGAGCAAAGCTTAATGATAATAAGATTTTTTTTATTTGTTTTGAAAAATACTTTTTTTTCTTTGAGGTCAGGGGAGAAAGTTATTTCTACATTAGATCTCCATTTGACAAATCGAAAGGTGAAGATTACATAAGACAATGTTATCAGTTTTCTTAGAAGCTTACTAAACATTTACTTAAAGTATTTCTGTGTCTTCAGACTCATATTATAAAATGTTTAGTCCTTAAGTATGATTTTTGGGTTGTTTGACGGAGAATTATATAAAAAAATGCCCATCATCACAATTAGTATAAATTTTGAGCTGCTTTAACATAATAACTATGAAATACGACGTTCCTGGATCCAAAAGGTCTCAGATCTTCGTCCTTATATTTACGGTTGTCTGACACTTACGCGAATATTACAAAGAAATGAAATCAGAAATATTTATTTAAATTTGTTTTTTTTTATTCAGTTTAAAAAGTAAATATATGGGTTTTTCCATGTAAAATTTAAATGTATTTCATTAAACATTAAAATTGTATTTCTAGCTTCTTTTACTGTGAAAATCATACATAAACCAACCAACACGTGTTTTTAATACAATTCTCCGTAAAACAAGCATAAATATTTGGTCAGTTGTCATTTCAGTGAGCAATAATAATGGTGTCCAGTATATCTTGGAACGTGACGAAATTGGTGTTATACTGGTGAAAAACTTTGTTCTCCACAAGCGACGCCGCGATCAAATACCAATATACAACATTATTTTTAGTGTATATCCAAAAGGTGATTATAGTTTGTTCAGAATAAATAACTGAATTGATTCCAATAATTTTTACACCATGTTTTAATTGGCCAAAAAATGTTTAAACAAGTTACAAGTGGGACAACGAGCGACACAAAGTATCTTTCCGCAATCATACGCGCCCAACACAAGTCAGAGCAGGTCATAGCGGCACTAGGCGCGGGCGCACAGCGGGGCGGGGGTAATAAGACGTTGTGAGCATGTTTTTGTACGTACAACCAGGTAACACAAGAAGCTTATAACTTTTCGTGATAGTTTTGAAATTTTGTACATCGATTCATTACATACAATACTGGACACGTGTCTTGAGTTTCGCATATATTAAAACTAATGTTGTATAATGGAACTTTTGTCAAAACAATTCGCGCCAAATTTACAACTTTAGTTTGCCTGAAACAGTTCGCGAAAATGCGATAGGAATGTTAGTTATTTATGCATGCTAAATGTTTATAAAGATATACATTTTTTACTATAATCCCTCTGTATATATTAATATTTGAAATTTTGTTGGTTACATACTTACATAGGAAATAAGTTTCTTAGTTAAAAATCATTATTACGCTGCATTATTTGGCGCGTAATGTAATTATGGTACAAGGATTTTACAGGTGCTTGTGGTGTTAAAAATTACACGGCGCGCACTCCGATTGTAATAAAGGTAATTAGTTCAACAACCAGGCATGGCGTGTACAAGCTGCATTTGTTCGCCATTCTCCGTGGCCGTAGTCAGGCGGTGCCGGAGCACAAAGCCGGCCACCACCCTCGCCACCTGAAATGAATAACATACCATCACGCCTGTATTCCCCGATGGTTTAGGCAGTTAGATTGTTTAGGTCCCATGTAATAAGGGCACATATCCCAAACTTAGAGCTGCTACTAAGAAAAACCCAATAACACTGCTCAACCTGGGAATTGAACCTCGTATTAGGATATCGTGGATATATATCCTTGGAATAGGACATCTAGCGTGGTAGTCACACTCAGGACCACTAAGCCAACGAGGGCGTTACTTATATAACTAAATATAAAATAAACATAATAATTTAATACCTATGTAAAGGCCTGTGTACTAATGTACCCCAACAATCCGCCAGTTTGAAGAATTTACTAGCATAACCAAGGCCAAATCCAGGAATTCTTTTCTGGTTCAAGCTTAACCGGTCTATGTGGGATACTTTGAAAACTGTTTACGTGTGCGCTGTTTACGTGTGTTACTCACCTCGCCCGGCGAATCTTCATGTACGGCGTGTCCACATCGCGTTAGAACTTGCATTTGGAATTTACCTGAGAACACATATACAATCAACATAATATAGTTATATTAACCAGGAAAACATAACATACCTCAAAATACTTAACTGTTTTGTTTGCTAAAAGATGTATGCTAAAGTATGCAGGGCTGGATTTACATTAGGGAGAACTCACCTTCCGTATTTTGACGCCCTGGGTACTAGAAACAGGGCGTCAAAATACGGAAGGTTAGTTTTTTTTAAAGTTTACAGTTAAAGCACTGTTTTATAAGTTGCCTTATGATCGGCATTAAAATATTTAATTAAATGTATTTAAAATTATATCAATAGCAATTGATTAAAAAAATAATTGATTGAAATTTGGCGCTTAACACAACAATGGCGCTTAGGTTAAATATGGATTGTAATTCTGATTTTATGGCTTACCCTGCATTTGTCCGACGGTGAGTTCCCGGTCGAGTCCGTCGATGGAGGCGAGCAGCAGCAGGCGCGGCGCCCGCACGCACAGGAACGCGCCCGACAGCCCGCGGAACCAGCCCGACCAGTGCCGCTCCGTCTTCGATAAGTCTATGCGCCACTTGTATCTGGCACGACAACAGAGGCCGTATTATGACGTGTTATTGCCATCATTTTTCGATTGAAAGAGAGGGATGCCACACTGCAGATTAAATAGCGCTATCCTATTTTCACAACCTAAAAATTATGGCAGCCCCAGGTGTGAGACACAAGGATTATCACTTAAGCCAAGTGGCGCGTATCTTGTTACAGGACGACTGACTTCCCTGAGTCCGCCACAGGCCACCCTCAGTCTTTCTCAGTCCGGTGCTGACTGCAGGCCTAACAAATGCCTGTTTGGTAAGTTTTCTGCTTTCCTCTTGATTTCATTGAAACTTATTGATTGATAAACTTAAAATACATCAGCCAGTGTACGAGTGTAATTACAGGATACTCAATCGCTCTTTTCCCACATATAGAAGCATGTTACTGGTATTGGTGATCTTTCTCAGACCACAAAACTTAAACAAACTAGCTACCCGGCCGCGTTTTCAACCGCATTGGCCCGTTCCTGAGAGTCGTAACGTGATGTTAAATAATTTAAACCTTCCTCACGAATCACTCCTACCATTAGTGAAACCCACATGAAAATCAGTTCAGTCGTTTATGAGTTTGTCGCGAACAGACACAGCCGCAGAGGACTATGTTTTATAATATGTAAGAATAATGGAAACACAAAGGCTGCAATGTCACATTATATGGGGAGTGGTGTTCACTTCATAGTAACATACCATCATAATAAATAACACTCACTTCATACTGGGGCCTCCGTCGCCCACGGCAGTCGGCCTCACGAAGGACTCAGGCTCGGGCTCGGCCTCACAGTCTTCGTCTCCGTCAGCCTCCTCCGCGATGCGGTCAGCAAGAGGCTCGTGTCGAATAGCTTCAGGAGCAGATGTGTCACTGTCACCTGTGTACGATTCCACTTCATTTGTGGCCAGCAATCCAGTCTCACAACTGAAAAAGAAAAGAATAAGCTACCATCACGCCTGTATTCCCTGAAGGGTTAGACAGAGGTCTACTATTATACACCCACCCTATAGCTCGCTAGTATGTTTAGATCCTAAGTCCGGTTGAGCCTATTGCCTTTAGCCAGGCACAAGTCTCAAACTCAAAGCTGCTACTGAGGATTTCATAGAAAAATCCATCAAAAAACTACTATAGCTACGTTAGCTATTAGGCGCGGTTTCACTCGCATCCCAGTGGACTTTATGAGTCAAAATGTAGCCTATATCCTACTCAAACCTATTTTAAAACAATTTAATTTTTCCCATGTCCAATCTAACTGTATACCAAAATTCATCAAAACTGTGGTTTATTCCCGAAATCGTATTTATTATATTGAATCACTGTACCTTGATTCCCCAGAAAATATGTAAATTACACTTACTTAACAATCTGACTCGGCATTGACACTTTAGCTGACTCCACATTACGAACTTGACCACTTCTGACACTGGAAATAAAATAAAATCATAATAAACACTACACTATTGGCGCCGACGTTTAGCAATCAGCTTGTCCACACAAGTTCTATTCCTGTAAGATACAATTCATATTTTAAGACCAAACCTGGTGTTAAGTGTATAAGAAAGTTACTATGTTATCAATTAATTACTATATTTATTTTATTAACTAGCCGCTGCCCGCGGCTTCGCTCACTTGAAGCTCAAAAACCAACAATGATGATCTCTTCTTTGTATGGGTGTCTATACATTAGAGAGGTCAAGCTGTATCTCAGGTTCCGTTTAATTATTTCAGATAAGAAGTATACCAGTTTTTAAGTTGGAGGACATACTTTCTAACAGTGATAACAAAATTAAAATGTATTCAGTAGTTTTTGCGCCGACCCGTAACAAACAGACAAACAGACAAGAATTTTAAAAATCTCATTTTTTTGTTCGAGTGGTTTATATACCCTAAAACACTTGTTTATTTTTTAATATTTTCAATGTACATACAGACACAGCTGTTTTACAATTTTATAATAGTAGAGAAGATATTTACATTTTTTTTAATTATTAGTATGTATGTAATTTCCATTTACTTTTTTTTCTTTTATGATTAAACTTTATAAAGCTAAGCTATGATGATTAATAGTGTTTTTCTGATATGTACAATAAAGAAAAAAAATATAAAAGATATAAAATGTACATACCACCACTCTATGGCATGTTCAATGCTTTTGAAGTGTGTAGGCCTACTTCGCAGGAAACTTTGCATACTGGCCAGCGCATCCATAGCTGTGCCTGAAAATTATACACGAAAATGTCAATTATTTCCATACATATTTTCAACATTCATAATAAAATAATGGTAGTGTCGTGTAGAGTGGTAGAGCTACGCGATGTAGGGATGCATCAATTCAAAGCTGTTATGTCTCTTACCTTAAAAGGCCATTTGCAGACATTGTTTTACATTGTGACACTCATATATTTTATTTAAAAAATACTGTTTTAAAATAGACCACAATACTCTAGAGTTTGTTTTGGAATTTCTTCTCAGAGGTCGTAAGCTAGGAAATGCCAATGTCATCTACTACTGAAAATGTAAAACATTGACTTGTCTTTGAAAGATCTATTTACAGAAATAAATATCATGTAATTTATCATATTCGAGCATAATTATTCTTAATTGCTTCAGTAAGTATCCACATTTTTCCTACCTTCAACCACGTCAATGACGGCAATCCCCTGGATACAATGCTCCAGGGAGGGTTGCAGTGCTACTCGCACAGCTACCGCACCACCCATGGAGTGCCCCACCAGGATCAAGGGAGGGATGCCCTCACTAAATAACTTGTGGAGAATTTGCTCCACATCACTGCAAAAAGTGTTTTTTTATTTATTAACCTTTCTTACCAACTATTACATAAATTAGATAGATGTTATTATAACTTTACTATTGTTATTAATTAAAAGTTAATCGTAATTTTGGCACATTGGATGCCATTATTTATTGAGTTGGTGTGTCTTATGACACAAAGGCCTCCTCCAGTTCTCTCCATCTCTCCCTGTCTCTAGCATGACGCATCCGTAGTGGGTCGGCTATTTTTCTTATGTCATTATCATATTTAAAAATCATTAGATGGCTTTTTAAATGGTGTCTTATGGCAGCAGTTCCATTGCATTAGGCTCAAAACATCATTACATTCATTACCCTATGACATAATATGGTATAATGGGCCTTGTTGCTTGAAATAAATGTATATAATAATATAGGTACATTGTTTATGTATTATCATAATAACAAATCTGTTCTTCTATAAGCAGTATCCTTTTTTATGTTGCTTCTTGTGTTATATTATTAGGGTTAGATAATATGTAAGAGAGACAAATGTATTCTCTATGATGAATTTTTATTGTGAACTAGCTTCTGCCCGCGACTTCGTCCGCATAGCGTTATGATATATAGCCTTCCTCAATAAATGGGCTATCTAATACTGAAAGAATTTTTCAAATCAGACCAGTAGTTCCTGAGATTAACGCGTTCAAGCAAACAAACAAACTTCAGCTTTATATATTAGTATAGATAAGAACGATGATGTGTTGCTGTATGAAATAAGACCAAAGTGGCTGTGTTAACAGTTAACTTACTGCACAAGTGTTTCAATGCTGAGGTCGTCAGGATCGGAAACCTTAGTCTCACCATGACCTCTGATATCAATAGATACTACCTGACAGTGAATCATGTTTGTTATCTCCTCCTGAAAACATGAAAGTGATTATTATCTTTTTGTAATTATTTTGAATTTTCCATGCTAAGATTATAAAATTATTTTAGTAAAGGAAAAATTTAACCACAAGCAGGATTTGAATGTGCATCTTCTGGTAAAATACACCAGACACTATAACCAGTAAGCAGCATGAGTCCCACCTGCCAGGTCTATTCAATACCAACATCAAAGTGAAACAAAAATGTTTTTCTGTGATATTTGGAGTATTTTTTTTGATTAGATAAAAAGTGATGTGTCAACCCTGAAGGCACTGACAAAAAAATATTGTATTTCTTACATAAACTTACAGTGAATAATGACCAGCTCAGTCCCGAGTACCCACCGCCATGCAGGGTCACTATTCTGGGCCTATCCGGATGATCAGGCTCTGGTGATAGGTACACCTTGAAGGTTCCTCCATCTGTCTCCACATCTACAGTCTTGTGGAAATATTCCTTCCAAGATACGGGAGTGTAGTCCTTACGGCGGCTGGCGCCAAAGGGAGCCAACCTGTAATGTAATTTATCCTGGTGATAAGGCAAACAGAACTGAGCTAGCTCCCATCCCACGCGACTCAATCAAAAAGAGTCAGTGGTCAAGGGTTGAAATAGGTCATCAACTTCTTGCAGCTTTATAAAAATGTAGTATTATCCAACCCTCAGACGACCCACTGAACCATGGTGTTGCGATATCAGGAACAATTTTATCATATTATTTACCATAAAACCGCATTGAATGAACGGTCAGAGTCGCCTAACATCCGCTATTAGTGAAAGTAAAAAAAAACTTTTTATTGTATAAAAACAGTAATTGTGCACATTATATACAATACAATGACACAGTGTGCAAGCGTCACGCTCAATAACACAGCGCTGCAAAAGAGTATTTTTAATACACGTTGCTGGATCTAATTTACAATGATTCCTTACAAAAAAATATTTCCCTTTCTTACTTTGATACTCCAGAAGTTCTCGGACATCTTGGCGGCAATTTGTTTTTCATAATAGTCTTCTGAAGAGCAGACATGTTTTATTTTGTAGATTGTTTATCTTACACTTACGATTGATACACACGATGGTATTTTATTACAAAACAAATCACTGTTTTGGTTCTAAACAGGTATCAACTATCAATCCTTTCAGCATTCACCCGGTTTCCGACATTTTTATTTTTAACTAAATCTTCCACAGACCACAGATAATAAACCGTAATAAATAAATAAAATACAAAATCGTAATAATCGACTAAATCTCTTCAATAAAATTCTTCATATCTTTTGGTATTTTAGCCATAATTTTCCTCATTCTAATAACTTAGTATTTATCATGTTAGTTTGTAGTTTGTATTGCGCAAGACAAGTCAGCCGAACGAAGTTCATGTTTCATTTTCGTGCTGTTAACTTCATAAAAGACAGCTGGTAATTTTTTAGTTTTTACAGAAAAACAAAAGCCCTCGAAGTATAGTAGTCGAATCAAATTATGTTTTTTTTCCGATTTAAGATGGAGTTACGACTCGCGGTTGTATATATGTCAATGTCAGGTCAGTCAGTATGTCAGTGTCAAAGTGTACCCGTACCGGTTCCTCAGCCTCAGAGTAATCGTACAAATAATATTATTGTAATTTCTTGGAGTAATCACTAAAAATTCAATGGGGCAGTGAGTGTGTTTTGATTTGATTATTGTTGTCAGTTTTGACTTTTGGTTTTGTGAATTGAGATTGAGACTTGCACCAACTTCTAAAATGTGTTTAAATTGTATTTAAACACAAAACTTCTATGAAAAATCGTGTTTAAATACAATTATGATGTTGGTGCAAGTGGCCCGTAGTATCGTAACATACGCGTGTTCATACTATAGCCTATTTATTAATGTGAGATCTCAATCATTTATGCAGAGTTTATACGAAGCCAGTAATGCTGGCGCCAGTCACTGGCTTGAAAAATAGACGGGCGCTCTATTCTCACCAGCGTTGGCAGCCAGCACTGGCTTGGCTTAAAAAACTGTTTACATAAGGCAAAATACCAAGCCAGCGCTGACTGCAAGTGAGGCTGGCAGCCAGCGATGGCCTCATGTAAACTAGGCTTTACCTTATTTCACACTTTGATGATGTAGTGATCCCTTCTATAAGGTAATATGCTATTAATCAAATCAGCTAATCGATCATTATTTGACTATAATAATCACAAATCACGAAATATTAAACATAATCATTGAATTATCATTTGTAACCGTCCTAATGAATCTTCCAGATTTTAAAACAAATATTATAAAAAAACAACCCTCCTTCTGGCGCAGTCGGGTAATTAGCAATGGCGTCAGATGTAAAAAGAGTGTGTCGGATTTGCCTCCGAGTAGATGATGTTACGTACAACATTTTCAACAGTTATTACATGGGAAGAAATATATTATATTGTGATATTTTGGCGTATTGTACTAAAGCAAAGGTATACACATTATAATTCTAAGTATTATTTTCTTTTCATGAGTAGAATTTTGTTATAGGTTTAACTTAATTTTTTGTTACCTACAACAATCATTATTGTAAACTTTATATATATTACATTCTCCCACCTTAATTCTTTGAAGGATGAGGCAGGCGTATATACCAACAATTTGCTGGTATGTTTTTAGGTTCCATGTTATACCAAGACAATTGCTATTAACAGCCAGCCACAAATCTAAATTACATATACATGCTGCCACAGTGAAAAAAAGTTGAAACATTGCATATGATACACCTATATTTTCCGAAGGATTAGTTTGAGGTATATTTAATGTAACCCACAGCTCACTGGTATATGTTCAATTTAATGGATGGCAAGCCTATTGCCGTTTACTAGCACATACATAGATCCAAACTCTGAGCTGCTACCGATGTTTTCAGTTAATTTTGGCTTAGCATTTGTTTTGTGTAAAATATTAAAAACAAAAATAATTCATATTTTATTTTATTATTTCCAGCTGCACATGAATGATGGTTTGCCACATTTCATGTGTAGAAAATGTATTGAACATCTTGAGGATACCTATGAATTTCATTTGGTATGTGAAGAAAGTGAGAAGAAGTTCAATTTCTTGATGCTGTGTGTAAGATGACGCCAGGTTACTGAAGATTCACCATGAAGATTTTACATTATGAAAGACATCAGGTACATAAGTTCCCCACCTAAAATATGTCAAAATAAAATATAAAAATAATTTTTAGCTTTCCAAATCTGTTTTTGACTATTATTACAATGGCAATTTTCTTCTTTTTTTTTCAGGCAACATCACAGTGATATTGGTACCTATAACTTGTGATATGCACAATTTTGGAACAATCTGTGAGTGTGAAAGTATAGACTATATTATAGAGTAAATTTTGTATAGGCGGTGTTATGAAGCTAAAAAGCTTTGCAAAGTGAAAAACCAATTTCAAACCAAAAATTTCTCTCACAATTCAATTACATGAGTATTCCTTTCAGTGCCAATAACTTTTTTACTGTGTATTTTAAATAGTGTGTAACAAAAACAAAAGTAACTAAAATATATTTTAATTTATAAAAAAAAACATTTTGAACTACATATTTGTAAATGTAAGACGATTAACGAAAGGAATATATTGCATTCATTACTGAAAAATAAAATAATACTAATCATTGTAAACAACCAGTACTATTGGCAATACACTTTTATTGGCAAATGGCAACCTTGGTGATTGACAACTTTGAACCTTATATTTATACAAGTAAAGTCTAAAATCAATCATTAGTCCCTATTGATTAATTTTAGCTGTACATTTAAACATACAAAACATAAAAAAAACTTTTTTTATGTTATAAATGTAAAGTAATCAGTACCATGTACAGATATTTGGGCTAAAGTCTATGAACAGAGCAACCTGGATAGTGTTTATTTACTATTATCAAACCTTGCTGATAAATGCTATAGGGTTCAAGTTCTTTATTTGCATTCTTGTGTTACAAAGATGTTACAAAAATATTGATCAGTTTCAACATGAAACCCGGTAAGGGTACAGCAATATAGTTCAATTATAGGTACTTAATAACTTTAATACATACATTAGTTTTCTAATAAATCTAATTGGTACATACAGTTATGTTAAAAACTTAAAATATTATGTTGAGTAGGTTGCTATTTACCTATGTACCTATAGGGTACCTATGTACTTTATCACCCACCATGATGACAGTAATCTAGCAGGTCTTATCCTTGAAAGCAAGAATTGATATGTATGCTTTCCAATCTACTCTGTTAGGATTAGTTGTATTGGTGTTTCATTTATTAAACACTAGCTTCTGCCCGCGGCTTCGCCCCCGTGGAATTCGGTCTGTCATCACATCCCACTGGAACGGGATAAAAAGTATCCTATGTCCGTTTCCTGGTTTTAAGCTACCTCCCCACCAATTTTCAGCCAAATCGGTTCAGCCGTTCTTAAGTTATAAATAGTGTAACTAACACAACTTTCTTTTATATATATATAGATTTAACAATTAGTTCTAACTAACTTTATCGATGTTATCTATGTATACTAGTCGGTAATTTAAAAATAAATAGTACCTACATTATGTTTTATTGTTTAATAAAATATGCTTAGATCTTGAGTATATGGTTTGACTTGAAGTACCTATTGTTATTACGAGTAGCTTCCCGTATCATTATAATAAAAATAACTAATACTTCCAGAATGATTCAATTTGACAAATAAGTTTTTTTTATTTCCTCATCATGAACAATTGGAATGAGACGAGGGTTCCGTTTTATTATGTATTTTAAAATATAAACAATTTGATATGAAATTGATTTTTTGTTAATATGGCACCACACTTATCATAATGTGTATTTGCCAGTGTCAAGTATTCAGTTGTTTATGTTAAATTGCCCCAAGTTTAGGAGTAAATGCAAAATTTTACGAGTTTCAATTATATAATTTACCTACACTATAAAATTAAAACTCGGAGTTTTGTTTGGTATCTTTATAACCGGCAATATGCACTTTAAATGTTCCTGCCTAAATTCCTAAATTGTTACGAGACTACGATTGATGATCAAGGATCAAGGATCAGGCAAGTTGTGGTCAAGTGTAAGCCTATCAGTGATAAAAAAAAAACAAAATCGTCACGGCATCTCTTTTTTGACTATGATTGATCTTAGCGATTGATACATTGAAGTAAGACAAGCATTCTTACTCTAAGGATTGATACGATATTTCTCATGCAATAGGGTATTACATCTTTTTTTGAAAACTGTTTTAAATTAATCCTTAGATCGTAATGAACCAGTAGATTTTTTATTTCAGTCTTATAAAACCGAAAAATGCCTTAAAAACTATTTCTAATTTATGATTTAGAATTTTCGCGCGGAAACGCTAGCCGCCATGCTACTTCGGGTCGTGACGTCACTTCGTTAGTAAACAATACACCTGCAAAAGAACAAGTAACGTCAAGTTACTATCGGAGTGACATCACGTCGGAATCCAATATGGCGGATGGCGTTTAAAACAGATTAAAAAAGACTATTTTTGAAATTTAATTATAAAATTTACATTGCATTTTTATAAATAAATACTAACGTTTCTCGTTTACTTTTTTAAAAATCTATCATAAACACGCATTTTTATATATTTTTTTACATGGTGTAAAATACCCTATTGACGTGATTAGCTGACTTCAAGAATGTTACCGTATTAGCTGGCTTAAATGCTTAGAGCAATATGAGCCTGTTCCGCCTTCCACGAGGTAAAAAAAGGTGGTTAAATGAAATTGGATGGGCCAATTAAAATAATAACTATAGCAAGCTAGTGATAGTGGGTAATCGACTATAAGTTAAATAGACTAATACGGAGAATATATACGGTTTTCTGATACTATCATCAAATAAGTCTGTCAATGTCTTGTCAGTTGTAATGTCATTTGAAGTTGACATTTAAATATTTGTTTGCATCACCGAACGACGAGTGTTTACTATTTCTCATTTTAAATATTATTTTGTTGTTATGAAACCTATTTAAAATAAGAGAGATACATAAATCATCTCCGATACTCTCCCAATTTTATGATATACATGTGAAAGCTGAACCATGTCGTTAAACTTTACAAAGATATGTCGTATATGCCTCGAATCAAACACAGAAACTTATGATATTTACACCAGTTATTATGTGAAAAGAAATACGCTATACTGTGACATGTTATCAAACTGCACTAAGCTTAAGGTACTTATGATGTTCACACACCCGTAAATATTTATTTCTGTTATAATTGGGCTGAATTCTTTTCTAATGGAATCTATTTCTAGCCTCACGTAGAAGATGGTCTACCTCGTCTAATTTGTAAAGAATGTAGCCGTCAGCTAAAACGTACCTACACCTTCAATTTACAATGTGACGAGAGCGACAAAAGGCTGAAATTATTGTTAGAAAGCTCATCTGAAACTGACAATAAACCTAATGGTTTGTCTGTAAAAGATGAACTGGGTTTCGAAAATGTAAAATATGAGAATAGTCGCGAAACGAACGAAGAATTACTCCTACCAGCGTTAGATGATAATGCTCATGAGGATATTAAAGATATTAAACTTGGTAAGTAAACTTATCAATAATATACTGATATTTCATCATCAAAGAGTCTATATTTGACTATTGCCTATGGTGCCATTCTTCATTTGCAAATTTGCATATGCCTAGAAAATGCCTAACCTGTGTTAATCTATACTAATATATAAAACTGAAGAGTTTGTTTGTTTGTTTGCTTGAACGCGCTAAACTAAGGAACTGGTCCTATTTGAAAATTTCTTTCAGTGTTAGATAGCCCATTTATTGAGGAAGGTTACAAATCATCACGCTATGCGGACAAAGTCACGGGCAGAAGCTATGTGTAATATTATTATAGGTACAACTATTATATCATGCCTGTGATGTCTGCCAGTCGACACAAGAGAAATTCTATAGGAGAGATAGATTCTTATTTAACACTAGCGGCCAGTCCCAGCGGGTGGAGAAATCGCTTACTTTTTCAAAATATTCTGTAGCCTATGTTAATCTAGAATTATGTAGCATTCAAATGGTGAAAGAAATTTTGAAGTTGCCCACTATTTTTTGAGTTTATTCGTTACATACATACTAACATAAATACAAATCTTTCCTCTTTGTAATATTAGTATAGAAGTACACATCTGTATTCCCCGAAAGGTTAGGCAGAGGCATACTAATGTAACCAACAGCTTGCTAGTATGTTTTAAGTCCCATGTTATAGGAGCAAGCCTATTGCCATTAACCAGGTCCAAATTCTAAACTCCTACTGGCTTCTGAGAATTTCATAGAAATACCCAAAAACACTGCTCAACCTGAGAATCAAACCCGAGACCTCTAGCATAACAGTTGTGCTCACCTCTAATTTGTTATATTTGGCCACTCACCAATGTTGACAATGCAGTCAATAATGGAGCTTACATGCCTAAATAAATTATTTCATTTCAGAACCACTTTTAAATGATGATGGGAATGACAGCTGCTGGGATGCTGATGACGACAATATTTTTTTAGAGGAAGTCAAATATAAAAAAATAGGTAACTTAAAAAGTTTATTTCGAATATGACAATGTTGCATTTCCATATTATTATTTTACCAATGTTATGTTATGTTTTTTGAGTGTATGTGTGTATATTTCTTTAGCATGCTTTGTAGCCTAAACAACTTGATGGATCTTAGCTTGAGAGGTGTTGTAAGATTTGTCTCAATTGCGAAAGTGACACTGGTTATATCAATCACCTATTATTATTATTATTACAGCTTTATTTCCACCTAACAATTCTCACAAATATACATCCAATTAAAATTATTTACTTTCCAATTCTTTGTTATGTGGGCCCTCCATTGGTGAAAGCCTCCTCCATTAATTTCCACCTTTCCCTGTCTTTAGCCATATAATTTTGCATCAATAATATAAAAATGTATAATAATTTACTTTGGAATAATACACAATTGCTTTTGCAGGTACTGAGGAAAAGCCAAAAAAGAAAAGAGGTAGAAAGAAAAAAGGTTTGTATATAATTTTCTTGGTATACAACCCTACAAGTTATATATAATGTTGTGGACAATAATTCTTCAACGCTGAAAATAGTTAGGAAGGGGTCAAAGTACTTGGATAGGTTCAGGATTTTTTTGCAGATCAATGTAGTCCTTACAGTTGTATAAATAAGGTCTATTTACTTTCCAGTATATCTTGATGGAGAAGTCCCTCGTTTACCAGAAAGCAAGCTTCCACATCAGTGTGACATTTGCGGGAAGTTCCTCAGTACAAAGAGTAATTTGAAGGCACATAAACTTTGCCACACGGACCTTCGGCCATTCTTATGTCCCGAATGTCCTGCTACTTTCAGGTAAGTAATATGTTACAGTTTTTATCTCTCAAATATCTTTAAGATGACTTTTATTTCATTTATTTGACAAAGTTCAAATTTCAGTAATTTATCAGGTTTTTCAAATAGAATGTCTATATTAGCTCACATTTTTAGGGTTCCGTACCCAAAGGGTAAAACGAGACTCTTACTAAGACTCCGCTGTCCGTCCATCCGTCGGCCACCAGGCTGTATCTCATGAACCATGACAGATAGTTGAAATTTTAACAGATGATGTATTTCTGTTACCGCTTTAACAACAAATACAAAAAACCCGTCTAAATGCGAGTTGGACTCGGTACGGAAACCTGCGTGCGCTAGTCCGACTCGCACTTGTTTTTAACTACTGTTATTTAACAGACTGGTTAATCAACGGTTTGATTATTTATAAGCGGCTGCTAGTCTTAAATTGCGATTTAAAAACAAATTAATGTTGTGTCAATTGTCCGGATGGTTATGCAGTGTTGTACCCACAGTTTGCAGTATGATTTTAGCCCCAATTGTGGAAAGCCATTAACCGGACATTAATATTAACTCCCAGATACTACTATGAATTTCCAAAATAACTTTTCAATTAATAAGTATATGGCAAAAATGGGAAAGTAACTTTATTAACTACTGGGTTCGTGGGTTCGATTCCCACAGGACACATTCTTATGTATTATAAGTATGTATTTACAAAAAAAGAAAGAATTTGTCAAATCGGACCAGTAGTTCCTGAGATTAGTTCGTTCAAGCAAACAAACAAACTCTTCAGCTTTATAATATTAGTATAGATTTAGATTCTTGCAATAAACTACCGCGGTTGGGAGCATGATAAAAATATCTTATAATATTGTGTTTGCAGAGGCCACAGTGCGTTATTTCAACACAAGAAGGTCCACACTGGGGAGACTCCATACCACTGCGAGTTTTGTCCCAAACAGTTCAGCCGACGTACCGGACTTGTCAATCATATACGTATGCATAAAGGTTGGTTCCATCATCTATTGAAATCTAGCTAGTTCAGAGGCTTTGCAGGAGCCGAAAATAAAATAGCAGGATTTGCAATTTTTTTTTCTCCAATGGCACTACATAACATAACATGACATACCATCACGCCTGTATTCCCCGAAGGGTTAGGCAGAGGCGTACTAATGTACACCCACAGTTCGCCGGTATGATTAGGTCCCATGTAACAGGGGGCGAGCCTATTGCCATTAACCGGGCACAAATCCTAACTCCGAGCTGCTACTGGGAATTTCATAGAAAAACCCAATAACACTTTGCTCGACCTGGGAATCGACCCCAGGACCTCTAGCTTAGCAGTCGCGCTCAGGACCACTTAGCTAATGAGGCACTACATGACACACTAAATCGTATCAATTTTGAATTTTTCAAAAGCAGCGGTAGCCTAATCGCTAGGGCGGGGTGTTGGACTTGTGATATGTGGTTGCCGGTTCGAAACCACCATCCATTGCACTACCGACGTGAACCCACTCGTAACACAAGCATGTAGCTTAACACGAGGGGTTAACAATAATATTAGTAATGTGCG
Source organism: Acronicta leporina (assembly GCA_947256265.1). Classification (NCBI taxonomy): domain Eukaryota; kingdom Metazoa; phylum Arthropoda; class Insecta; order Lepidoptera; family Noctuidae; genus Acronicta; species Acronicta leporina. The sequence goes on along the minus strand of OX366532.1, from coordinate 10,622,064 downwards.
ACACTGCAAGTAAGTTTTCATTTAAAAAAAAAACACTAGAAATTTAAGCGACATGCCATCACGCTAGTATTATAAGTACATCAGAGTGTACTTAGCGATCGTTGTTAGCGATAAGACCGCCCATTGTATCATTCTATGATTTATGAAATCGTAATTTACATTAGTTTTTGGTGTACAGCTGTACGCCCACAGTGTGCTGATGTGTTTAGATTCCCTAAAATAAGGCGAGCCTATTGTCATTTTAACCAGGCATAAATAATTACGATAGGGGCGAGCCTATTGCCATTAACCGGGCATAAATAATTTCATAACTCCGAGCTGCTACTGAGAATTTCATAGAAAAACTCAATAACACTGCTGGATTTTTCATTACAGGTGAGAAGTTGTATAGTTGTGAGATATGTTTCAAAACGTTCGTGCAGAGCGCTCAGCTGTCCATACATATGAAGCGGCACAAAGGAGACAAACCATACCTGTGTCAAGTCTGCGGAAAAGGTAAACTCATTATTTCACCTCCGCCCCATAATTTCGAACTTGAAAAAAAGGGGGCCATCCGTAAACTACGCCACACCCCATGAGAGGGAGTGGAGAAGTGTGACATTGTGTGAGGTGCAAGGGGTTCAAGGGGTCATCAGCTTTGTGATGTCACATGTTTTTCTTCACGTGTATAATTGTAAAATATGTGACGTCACACAAATAGTAGTCTCGGTCTCGGTCATGGCCTTATTTTTGAAAGAATCGACCAAAGCCGCGAATTGCTAGTTCCACAATATTGCAATTTTTGAATATGCCTCCTGGGTGCCGAGTCTACTATTCAGTTGTGTCAGAATTGTGATTCAGTGACTTCATAATGGTTGATTTTTGACAGTTTTCTCTACGAAATCTGTGTCATTTAGTGTCATTGGACGGTCATTCTGAGTCCATTGAAATAGCAGACTAGGGCCCCTGTACTCGCGCAGTCGCTCTAAGTGATCCGTGATTTATCAAATGATTAAGGAATTGCCAAATCAGATAATCAAAGGAAGCAATTAACAACTGCCACTTGGTTTGTACTTTCATTCGTAATTGTATTACAATGAAAAGAGTTACTCTTGTTAGAGCGTTAAGGTTGATTTTGATTTAAAGATGATTTTTTAATAAATAGACGTGTGGACGGTACGATAGTTTTATTTGAACTGAAATTAATACAAATAGTTTAGTGGACTGTATACACAATAATATATCGATAGCCAGCTATATGCTACACTCAGCATTTCTTTAGACACTCTTCCATTTTACGACTTTCGGTCTCGGTCTCGACCGAGATATTATTTTATTCACATTCTCGGTATCGGTCTCGATACGTCAAAAACCTAGTCTCGGTCAGACCTTAGGTCGTCGCAAGTCGTTCTTCAATATAACAGTCAATGGGAAACGCCTTTCTTCAACATACCAACACGCCTGTATTCCCCGAAGGGTTAGGCAGATGCGTACTAATGTACACCCACGTCTCGCCGGCATGTTTATGTCTAATGTAATAGAAGCCTATTGCCATTAACCGGGCACAAATACCAAACTCCGAGCTGCTATTGAGTTTCATAGAAAAACAAAATAACATATTGCTCGACAGGGGAATCGAACCCAGGGCCTCTAGCGTAATAGTCGTGCTTGGGACCACTAGACTAATAAGGCAGGCGCAGTCATGATGATGATACTATAATATTATATGTCTGCAAACTCCTCAGGTTTCCCCATCAAAGCGGAGTTGAAGGTTCACCAGAGAGTCCATAATGGTGAGAAACCATACTCGTGTCACCTGTGCTCCAAGACCTTCGCAACTTCGGGCAACTTGTCCATACACGTTAGAATACATAATAAGGAAGTTAGGTGAGTTTTACATTATCGTATTTACCATCGTTCGAAGCCCAACTACATTCACTACGGTACTGGAATCTCTTTTATAGTTCCAGTTTCAATTTTTTTACTACTTACTAAAGTTTACTAGAGTCCTTTAGTATTTTTATAAAGTTATTTAGTGAAGGAAAAATTCGACTCGCAGACAGGATTCGAACCTGCGTCTTCTGGCTAGGTACGCCAGACGCTATGACCACTAAGCCACCGCGAGTCCCATCTTCCATGTCGAAATTTGCCTTCACATTCTGAACTTACGTCTTAGAGGTGACGTCAGTAACATCTATTGAAAGGCAAGTTACTTTGCCTCTCAACCGACATGACTTACCTTACGGTTAGTTCTATGTCGTACGATGCTACCATACCTAATAACTAACTTTTTGTGATTTTTTGCATTTTTTATGCTAATTTTTATAAAGTTATTTAGTGAAGGAAAAAAAAAAACTTAGGCTTAGTGGTCATAGCGTCTGGCGTACCTAGCCAGAAGACGCAGGTTCGAATCCTGCCTGCGAGTCGAATTTTTCCTTCACTATTTACAAATTACAAATTAGCATAAAAAATGCAAAAAATCACAAAATGTCCTTTAGTATTTATTTGAGACATGGTGATAACTAAAAATTCTTGTAATCATTTTTTATTTGTGCTTTTTTATTTTTATCATATAATATTATGTTTCTTACTTTTTGCTCGATTTTAATGTATAGCATGCAACTTTAATCTTAATAAATTTAAACTGTACTGAGTTTATGGCCTTTGCCCAGCAATGGGATATAAAATAAAATAAAAACAATTTTCTATGAAACAATTTGCTCTGTCTCTTTGAACGTTAAACGAATCTATTTGAGACTTGATGAAACTTTTAATTCCTTGACTGTATACAATATAATGACGTCTATAAAGGCGTATTGACCTAGCCTAATAAAATAAAAAAAAACACATTATTTACAGATACAATTGTAAGGAATGCCAAAGAGGTTTCATAACATGCAGTGCCTATAACGTCCATCTGAAACGGCACAAAGGACAGAGGGATTATCACTGTGAATGCGGCAAGACTTTCTACACGTCCTCAGCTCTAAAACAACACAGAGTAGTCCACACGGGCGAGAAGAAATACCAATGCAAAATATGCGACAGAAAGTTTACACAAACCAGTCATCTTAGTCGGCATTTTAAACGAGATCACGCTAAACCGAACGCGCCAGTCCCCACATCGGACCACTATAAAGTTGTTCTACCAGAAAATAAAAATGTTTTCAACTTATTAGATAATACTATACAGAAAATTGGACAGAATGTAAACGGTGACGTCAAGAGGGAAGGCTCGTAGCGAAGAAGGTATTTATTTTTAAGATAAATGCAACAAGTAGTGGTATACGTGAGGTTAGTAGGCAATGGACCGGATTGAAGACGTCCTAGGGTTCTTAGGCCTTACCTTGTCGAAGTTGTGTGAATATGGGGCAAGGAAAAAAAGGCCAGTGCAGTTACTGGGTTCGACTCCCAACATAACCCCTGAGGTAACATACCATCATACTATCCGGGTAAGGCAGAGGTGTACTATGCACGCCCACAGTTAACCTGTATGTTTAGGTCCCATGTAATAGGGGCCGAGCCTATTGCCATTAACCGGTCACAAATTCTAAACTCCGAGCTGCTAATGAGAATTTCATAGAAAAACCAAATAACACTGCTCGACCTGGGAATTGAACACAGGAACTCTAGCGTAACAGTCCCCTCACCCTGAAAATAGATAATGGATTGAAGAGACACTCTCTTAAGTTTCGTTAATGCATTATAAAATGTCGCTCAAGATAGAGAAATACTTCATATATGCCATCGCTTGTTGACTTTTAGATACGCGAAACTACCTCGATTGCAAATTATTGGTATTATGTAAAATTGAAATTCGGAACCAACAGTGACCTCGTATATGTTTAAGTACCGTCGGTAAAGCAAAATCCGATCAACACTGTAAATATAAAATACATCACATGTTTACTTTAAAAATATGACTACAGATAATGCAATCCACGAAGACGCGCCCCACTCTCGTTTTTTGAATGCTTACAATACAAGTGTGCAACTTTCCACTAGTATTATAGTATTGTCGATACACAGTAATTACTTTTTTCATATTTCATATTTTTATTTGCAATCCATAATGTAATACAGGTGATAAGTATAGTAGTAAGAAACAATTATGGACCCTGTCGGGCACAGCAACATTAATAACTAAGTAGGAGAGAGGAGGAGCTCTTTAATTCTTATTTCCTTAAGTTTTCATTTATTAATCTATAGTAATTAGTGTATATAAATGTAAAATATTAAAAATATCTATTATATTATAACTTTCCCTTATCTTTCTATAATAATATTTATTATATTCTTTTACTTTATATTTATTTATTCACTACATTTTTAGTGGGTAATTAGTAGGTATCGCCAAGACTCAAAACACGTGCGGAGTTAACTAGCGATAAACACTAACGATTAGGTAGAGAGTGGGGCGCCCTATCTGTATTTTTGGGTATGCCCAATTCGATCTCAGTTGAGTTTTATCGGTAAAATAAACTGAATATATAATTTTAAAATCCTGTTAATTTTTTTTTTTAATACCGGTTCATTACAAGTAAAGTATTTTATAAAACCATACAAAATAAATTGTGAACAACGTGGCTATAATCAAAATAAATCTCATTATTTAATATATTTTAATTTAAGCTATAGTATTTAATATATTTAACTATATTTTTGTGTGAGGTTTTCATTATTTAAGTGCGGGAATGTTAAAAAAATATCATTGTTTATTTGTGAAAATTTTTTTTTTTTTTTTATTACTGATAGGCTTACGCTTGACCACAACTTGCCTAATGTTAAGCATCGAAGTAGTCTACGATGGAGCGCGCTTGCCTAGAAGGTACCTATTCACTCTCGTCTTGAAGACACCCAAATTGTAGGTCTCAGGGAACAAAGATTCCGGTAACGAGTTCCACAATAGAGCAGTACGCACTATAAATGTAGACGCAAAACGTTTCGTGCGAAACATAATCTCGAAGCTTGCACATGTCCAATGATGTCTTTAAAACTTTTAAAATAAATAGTTCCAAATTTCACTACCTGCAAAAATATGATTGGCCCACTGAACCTGTAACGTTACTTGCTACATAATATTACCTACTTATTTTACTTATTTTAGACATCATCATACACTCTCTGTATGTGAATCTTAGAACTTATCTAGAACATTTTTGCATGACATTAATAAGCTAGCCTGGAATTAAAGTGGTCTATTATAAAAATAAACATTTTTGAGAAAAAAAAAATAGAAATTAAAAAAGAAAATATAAATAAATTCTAAAGTGGTTCTTGTTTTGGTGACCAAATGACACAGACCACCTTTGCCCGTATTTATTTTCATCATCATCATCATATCAGCCTATTGCCGTCCACTGCTGAACGTAGGCCTCCCCCAAAGAGCGCCAACCATCCCGGTCTTGGATAGCTCGCATCCATCCAACCATTTATTATAATTTAGTCAAAAATATTTTTAGACATAGACCACATTAGTTTCAGGCTAGCCAATATAAAATTAGATGTGTGTATCAAATTATATTTTATTTAATTAATCTGTATTTAATCTGTGTGTTTATTTATCGAACTTAACTTCACATGCTAGCTACATTCTTCGGTTAGAAAAATAAATGAGCGATGTATATTAATACGATTATTATTTATTGTTTTAAAAATAAAACTTATTACTTACATTGATTTGTGGTGACTCAGTCACTAATGTTTCAATCTTATCGATATATATAAAAGAAAAGTTTAAGTTCAAAGAGGATATTGCATTTATTTATTGTTTTCTTTGAATTCAATCATGGTGTCAGCCGAACGTCCTTGGCATTGCATTTGTGTAACACTAAATTTAGTCCCAGTTGGGCGCCAATGCGCGCTCCACATTTTTGTTTTCAATATTTTGCGATCAGATTTCCTTTTAAAAATATCTTTGTAATTACAAAGTTACCAATTTATTTAATATTTTATATATTGTAAAAAATATATTAAAGATTCCTTTGTGATAAAGATGTGTGTACAATAATACAAATTTTAAATTTGGATACAAGTGTTACTTATTTTATTCATTAAATAAAACATGGCCTATTCCTATCTCATCTCGACTGTTTCCTAATTAGGTAGAGCTTTTCCAAATTAAGACAGCGGTCGCTTAACCCGCCAAATTCAAATTCTATATAAGACTACAGTAGGTAGGTACTCCGGGATTCATGTCAATAATATTAATTTCAACAATACGCACTAATAACTACCAAATTCTACTAATACTATAAAATATTGGATTCCATGTCAAACTATCAACATTGAAAATATCAGATTTAAAAAAAGAACGATGGTCCTTTATTCTAGAACGAAACTGTTCGTACAGTAATGATCGCAAATGGTATTACCATAAAGCAAGAATGTGGTATTAATAATACAATAAAATAAAAATTAAATTCGGTTTTACTTATCGACCGCATGTAGGTAACATTTGAAAATGGTTTTGAGAAAAGGATACGTTCGGGAACACTGGGTGATTAAAACCAACGAATCAATTTTATTTTTTTATATACGAATTGACACACATTACCTATACATTCTTAACAGAGATTCTTAGTCTAGTCTCAAGGTCATGTGACCAAACTTATCTTGATTAAATTACCGTAGCACTGAAACTTAGCTGTCACTTGACGTCAACTGGCTAGATTTACGTCATACACCAAGATACACACAAAGACTGGCATAATTTTTCTCTTATACCGGTATAAAAAATCTCGATGGTCTGCAAGGCCGTTTTAGCGTGGAAGAGCCATGCATGAAGTACGAATCGACCGGCTCGCCCGGAGTGATACCACGGCCTGACAGAAAACCGGCGTGAAACAACGCTCACGTTGTGTTTCCCCGAGAGAGTGAGGACACGAAAGGCCCAAACCCTTTTAAAAGGGCAACGCACATGCGACACCTCTGGTGTTGCGGGCGGCGGTAATCCCTTACCATCAGGTGATCCGTGGGCTCGTTTGCCCCCCTATCCCATAAAAAAATGCAGATTTCAATTGTGATCAAGATAAGCATTTTTTTACTGCACCTGCATCCCTGAGGCAGAAGTATAAAAATCTTATCGTGACTTGCTAATTGCCAATAGACTTATATAATAGTTTGGGACCTCTGGATCTGTGTGTGTTATTCAAATATCGCTCACTTACATGCTGAAGATTTCGTCGATGGCGTGAACTCTGCCAATCCGCAGTATGCCAGTAACCAGCGTGGTGGATAGCCTTACCATTCTGACGAGGCAAGTTCCCGCAGTGGGTCAATAAATGTGATGATATGCAATTTAATCCAATTTATAGAAACCAAATAAAACTTAGACATATAACATCGAGATTGTTTAAAAAAATTATAAAATAATTTAATTATAATACTTCTTTACAATAATTACCTTGTAATCATTTAACATTGTATAATAATTATTATCCTTATTTAAGTCTCATAGTTGTGTGCGAAATCCGATATATTATTTGGCAACACGATATAATGAACTTTTTATATTATAGTTACTTACATACTAACTGTGCCTCGCGGTGCTACCGACTGTCATCCAAGTTTTCCCAATCCCGTGGTAACTTGCCTAAATTACTATCTTAGCAGCAAGTTTGTAGGCTGTATAATTTTTGAGCATAAATTAATTAATCAGTGCGCGTTTTTTCGCTTTTTTAAATATATTAGCTAAACCCAGCCCCGCTTTGCTGAAGCTCAGTTTAGCTTATTTTCATAACCACCAAATATACATAAAATGTTTCATAAAAATCGGTCGAGTGGTTTTGCAGGAGTGCAACCACAAGCATACGAGATTTTTATATATAGGTAAGTACATAAAAATTTAAATAGAAAATGTACATAGACACGAGATAGGTTTGACAAATGTTTATGCCAACTGAACTTTCAGAAGACACAAGAGCCACGTAACATTTTACAAAGTATGTATTCTACAATTTCTCCGTGCCTTTGCGAATAAAATAGAAAACCTATCTACTATCTAGCACTAAACTGGGCTTCAAACATTTCCGCTATTGTTTGCTTTACATTTTTGCTCTATGCTCAGTCTTGTACTTATCACATTGTACGTAACCTGCATTTTTCTTAGGTATAAAATGAATTAATAATATCTTTACACCACTCCACACTGCGTTTTCCCTTATTTGGTAGCTACGACTAAAGTGTGGGCTTCAACTTTAGCCCTCTTTCGTCCCAATTTTCCTCTTTCCATATTAATTCAAATGAGTAACGGTTTTTAGGATATTTATTTTAATTGCGTCGTTTTTTACTAGCGTTTCCTGTTGGGTAGCTTGATTTCCTTTTCCTGGTTTCATACAATGTCTGTTTAATTTTTCGCAGAATCAAATATTCAATAGAATCGGTACCTTTACGCTGTTCAAAATAATTTAAAACAATTTCCATCGATTCATTAGCTTGATGTTGAGTGATTTGTTGAGGAACGTCATCAAAATCAGGATCATCTTGATCATTACTGTTTGTTACTATTGGCAGTGACACTGTGTGTTTGTCGACATCACTCTCTATCTCCTGATCTACTTCCATCTCGTTAGTTTCATTTTCAGGAATTGCCTGCAAAGTAAAAGTCTTAGCAGCTTTATAATTCATCTTCATCATAACTTTGCCGTTGTCAAAGTCAAATACTTTCGCGAACACTTTTCGTATGTCCTGTGATTTCATGTTATCCCAAGCACGAATGACGGCATACATTACTGAGGTTTTGACGTTTGGATCGTTTTCTCCGATCAGATTCTGAATATTCTTTTCATAAACGCTTCTCAAGTTTTTGTACAATGGATCGTCAATTGAAGTTTTGCTGGGTGGCAGACACATGGAACAAAAATTACCACCTTCCGATTCACATACTCCTCTCGGACGAGAAGTGAGTAGAACTGCCTTAGGAGGCAGGTTATTCTTGAGAAGAAAAGAGCTGACTTCAGTAACAAAGAAATTCGTAAACCATTTCTCGAAGACTGAAGGGGCCCATTCTGAATTTGGACTGCAATAATGTAATGGAAGTGAGATGTATGGCGTTGGATTGAATTTGCCCAAAACAGAAATTGTCAGTTTGTGATCTCCGACTGTGTTAGTGCAAAGCAGAATCCTAATATGCTCCCCTTTAACCATACTTCCATTTTTAGGAATCATCAAACGAAGAAGTATTTCTTCCAAGTAGTACACCTGACTGGGGCGTAGACTATTATTTTGTATAATACGTTCAAGTTTCCTTCTGTTCTTAGCAAAAGTTTCAACATTCAATCGTTCTTCGCTCTCATTCTCTATTCGCCAAAATACTGACGACCATTGCTGAAGATACTCGCGACACATCTGCAGGTCTCGCATAGTTTGCCCTATGTTAGCTCGACAAATACGGAGTTTTCTAAAATTTTCATTGTGCCATATCGAATTCATGTTCATATTATTGTTAACATCAGCACGTAAATGGTCGTCAAATGTTGGCGAATCCATAATTATGGATACTGATCTTTGAGTGTTTAGAGTAAACTGCTTACATGGTATCCACTTATCGTTAAATTGCACCACGAATTTAAGCTGGACTTAGCGTTAAGTACTTTGGCAAAGAACAAAGCAAGTACGTAATACCAATCTACTCGGAGCAAATTCGATCGTATTAGTAACTACTGCGCATGCCCGCCAACTAGCTACATAGGTACATATATGTAGATGTAAGGCTTGGGGCAGGCCTCTGTAAAGTTCTTTATTATAGACATCCGATGTCTAGGAAGGCAAATAAACTGGTCGATCCGATATTTTTGGATCGACTAAATCATGTCTTTTAGGCGTACTTAAATGCTAGTTGGTGGCGAAGCACCGAATGCCTCCAGCCAGGACAATGATACCTATAACATGAACGTCAAGGCCATTTATAAGCTCTTCCAGGCTAACTAAACAAACAGTGAATGCACCCTTACCCTTGCCCTTACCTATTCAGTTCATCCCTTCCCTCGTCCTTGCCTGGCCCAGGCAGACAAGACAACAGATGAGCAGTCTAAAATGAAACTATTCTTAGTTACCCCAAGGCAGGGGGGGGACACTTAGAACATTCATCACATCAATAAATACAGACATGCCATCTACTTTGCATAACAGAGAAACACTGCTACCTAATAGTTTCAAGTCTATCGATAGATGTCTCTTCTCTCAAACTGTAATGCAATTAATAAAATAGGTTTAAGGATGATTGTTTAGCTGGGCCCGCCAAATTCAAATTACAATTGGTTTTTCGCAATTTCACAAAGTTTTTGATGCTCAGTTGTGAATATTGTATAGCTAATGCCGAAATTACTACAACTTTAAATTTAGAATGTGTTATAGACCTATAAATTGCGAAAAACCAATTGTAATTTGAATTTGGCGGGATCAGCTAAACTATCAGCCTTAATATGTGCGGGAATTTAATTCTGTATTAATAGTATTATTCAAAGTATTTATTTTACAGACCATTTTTAACATGTTTGGTAAAAAATATCACATTATTTTATTTCAATAGCACTGTAGCTTATGGTAACATTGTTGTGAATACTTTTTATATTATTTAACTGGCAACATTAAACAATATGGTCGCTGAAACTTGTGTTTACGTATGTTAGTGTTTCGTGTTCATTAAATGATGAATTATTTGTTTTTTTCAGTGTTTTGTCTACTTCAAACTTCGAGTTAAGATCTCTTCTTCGTCCTGATATGAGATTATATTTGGAAACCAATATTATTCTACCATTAAACTATAAATAAATGGAAACGTATACCTGTATTATATATATCTATATATCTACCTATAGCTATCTATAGAGCGTTTGTTTTTTACTATTAGGAAATGCAGATGTCGCTTCATAACTTCAAATCGGGATGCCTAAAATTGGCTCAAGAGGGCTCTCTTGTACAACTATATTATTATACTCTTTGCCCCAAGGTTTATATTCTAATGACAAAATTTTTAAATAAATCGAAACAAAAGTCGAACATAACACGTTTAGTTATTTCTCTTAAATAAAATATATAAACAAAACGTATATACGTTATAAATCAAGTGGACTACAAAATGTAGTATTGTAAAAAACAAGTAAGTTAATTAATATGAAAAATGATTAAATCCTTTAATTTTGTCATAAATGATATAATAAATCGATATATATTATAAAGATGCCACCTGTCAAACTGTCCTATCAAGCACAAGCAAAATCTAAACGCATTTGAAGTGTTGAGTTGTTGATTGTAGACTGCATTTATGTTCTAATTTTTTTATTTTCCACCCGTTTTATGTTAGTTTCACTAATGTTTTTAACGCCAACGTAGTTTTAGGATGACAATGGAAAGGAGGATAAAGTTGAAAACACTCAACAGTCACATTACCTGCAAAATATGCCGCGGCTATTTCATCGATGCCACTACGGTCACTGAGTGTCTTCATACGTGTTAGTACCATGATGTTTTTTCTATAAATATGTCAATTAATTTATATAAAAAGTGTACTTATTTTGTTTGAATAACCTTCAGTACATAACTTGTAAGATAAACACGATTTATAGTCATGACGTTCGCATATTTTTAACAATACCATCCAATCAATAATTCCCGCTATTATCTTAATTTATGTCTAACAATGACAAAAGAATTACATTATACTTCCTACATAACACCTTTTCAAATTTCATATTCTTCATTTCAGTTTGTAAAAGCTGCTTAGTGAAACATTTGGAGGAGAACAATACATGTCCAACATGCAACATAGTGATACACCAGTCCCACCCATTACAGTACATCAGCTTCGACCGGACCATGCAGGACATAGTGTATAAGTTAGTTCCAGATTTACAGGACAGTAAGTACCTATTGTGCATGTTAACAGAACAGAAGAACAAGATGTTATCCTTTTGTTCAAATGTATACCTGCTCTACAGGACAGTATAAAATTCTAAGTAGGTATATTAAATTATATGCAATGGATGATAGCAGGACTATTTCAGTTCTGTTTTTCCCATTAAAGGGCACAGGCAAGGCCTCCTAGGCTTATATGGGTCTATAAAAAAAATCTTATTATTATTCACTTTTTAAATGGGCCTCAAACTATGATGATACCTATATATAAATGTTTGTATTGTCTAATGATTGCAATCATGAACCCAAATTATTTTGGATTTGGGCTCAAGCCAGTAATCATTAGTGATTAAAAGCGACCCAGCCCCACCCTACAATCTATAGTGAATGTGGGCATGCTGCCACCGGCTGCTGAGACCCACTCTGCTCATGCTCTGCACTGCTCCTCACTTAATAGTCCTGCTTACAGTACAGCTGTGATTTGGTTTACGTCATTTTGCCATTTCTAGATGAGTTGAAACGTGAGCGTGACTTTTACCGGGCACGCAACTTGCCCTGCCCCAAGGATGCAGCCCTGGCGGCCGATAAGCCTGGGGCTGATGAGCCCGAACAGCCAGACAATACTGACTGTCACAGGAAAGATGAACAGGTAGGTATTAGTATTTATTTATGCTACTTCACTATAATGTTCACACTGGTACGAAGATTAAGCTAAAACTTTTAAAAAAAATTCATGTCAACTATCAACTTCCCCTGATGCAATCAGGTCAATACTTCAAAAAAATATAATATGGCACTGTATTAAAAGTGTTACAACCCTTCTATTTTTATAATTTATTACATAAATACACAAATGTCTTTTCTCATTCCATATAAAGGTACATACTACAAGAATACCACTAGCATTTTTGTAAATATGTAATGATTTTATAATATGTGTGTCATGTCAGTAACCTGTCAATATCCATAGTAAAGACACACAATGCAAAATTATTGTTGTGCTCTCAAGGTATGGGTATTGCTGAATTCAACAAAAAAACTTTATAATTTTGTTGTACTGTAAATTAAAACATATCCTTTGGTTTTAGGTGAATGTGTGCTTGGAGTGCATATCAACTTCACTGCGGACTCTAAAGCGCAGTTTTATCAGGTGCTCAGCACAAGCCACCATTACACACCTCAAGAAGTTTATAGCTAAGAAGGTTTTAAGTGGAATGGAGAAGTATAGAGAAGTAAGTAATATGATTCTTTCTTTCTAGTATGTTGACAGTAATTTGTGTCACACATAATGACGACATTATATTTTTTACCCATCAATGTCCGAATTTCAGATTGTTGCGCCAATGACCATTAGTAACTCAGCAGACAGAAGTCATTAAAAATATTTTATAATATTGCAAAGAATATATCAGATAAAAAAATATTGCTACTTATATAATCTTTGTTTCTTTACTTTCAGATTGATATACTATGCAACGACGAATTATTAGGCAAGGATCATACATTAAAGTTTGTATATGTTACACGTTGGCGATTCCGCGACCCGCCGCTCAGACTGCAGTATAGACCTAAGATTGATTTGTAGGCAACTAAAGCAACACAATGGGTATTTTTATATGTGCTGTGGCACTTACAACTCAATACTACATATTTTATTAGTCAGAAATAAACTAGTTTCTGGATTGCATAGGGTGCTGCCTACTAAATCTTGTCCCCTATTGTATCGTTAAGGAAGAAACTATTTCCGATATTTATTAAAATCTTCATTTTATTTTGAAATACTTGCTACTGTGCCTAGCTTTATTGACACTTACATATAATTCTAAAGAATGTGTATTTATGTTTGTATTTGAAATTTAAATCTTAATTAGTTAAAATTTACTTTTCCCAAGTCAAAATGATTTAGTTGAAGGATAATAATTATTGTAATTAATCCATGTATTTTTATGTTACTTCAAATGTATATTCATTTTCTGTTATTTTTGTTTTAATTAGTACATAAATGTTTCGGTTATTAATTGGTCAACTAAAATTAGGATAATTAAAAGAAATCTCCAAGAAAGGGTAAAAGTATTTACGAAGTAATTTTTTCTTTAGTTCTTATTAGTTAATGGAGTCTGTATTTAGGTTAACGAAACAAATATTTAATAAAGTGAATTATATTATTTCTTCTGTTTTTACATTTTTTTATAATATTTTACTGGAATTTTACTTTTTGGAATTCAAACTTTATCCGAGGGTCCTGGGATCTTGTGTTCAGTAGTATACTACTGTACACGTACAGTACAGTACCCACGAAATAACAGTGCGCGTCTGAAGTTAGCTCAAATATCGAAATCAGTAAGAACAATCATTACGAATGCGAAACATTTACAGTTGCCGCAAAATAACTTGAACCAAAATGGTGGATGCGCAGTAGTCGATTTTTAATACATTTTGCAAGCAAATGCACTGCGCAAACTTTCCCCTCCGTTAGTTTTGGGTCAAGTTACTTTGCGCGAACTATACGACCTGTTTTTCCTCTGAGTACGACTCAAAAAGTATAATAATATAGTTGTAGCACAGAGTAGTATAGTACGAACCCAACTGTAAAACCACTTGCGGTTAACTTCAGACGCGCACTGTTATTTCGGGGGTAGGTACTGTAAATTAAACACCTAAAAGTACCAAACTAAAACACGCAGGCTTTTTTTTCTATATGGCAATAGTGGTGATTCATGGAATCTTGACAGCGTAACCGGACTTGGTGGCGACGGCGAGGCACCTTGAATGCCTCCAGCCAGGAGGAAACACGCAGGCTGACTTAGGTTTACAATTTATACCAAATCGGTCTGTTTCGGGTCCCACATTAGAAAATAAAATCGGAGATGCATCGTCGACCGAAATGCAAATATTAAACGAATTACTTTTTAGGTTTTTAGAAAATTACCGGTTTTTGTAAATCGACTAAAAGTGTTACGAATCAAATAAAGTACATCACTAGCTTTGACATTTCGCGTGTCAATGTGTGTAAATGTAATATTTATTTATAGTTCCCTGTGTGTGAGTAAAATGAAAATGGATGGCCAATAGATTCTCGTTTGGCACGTGAAGATATTTTTATTTAATTAGTTGTAATTATCATTTATCCGTCAAACTGGGTGCCAAAACGGTAGAGCGGTTCCTCAGCTTAGCAGACGACAACTTTGTTGAAGATGTCAACGAAGACCTAAAATGTTTTATAGCCGCAGGAAGAGTTGACAGGTAAACAATTTTATCTATAATTGTTTTTAATGAGCACGTACCCGCTAATTTACTGTTTTGATGCTTTTTGTTGGATATTTGAGGTCGTAAGATACACATTTAAACTGGAGTTTTACTAAAGTTATTTCTTTTAATATTTTCAAGGTTATTATGTGTCAAGCGCAGACTCGTAGGTCGCAAATCAAATGAAGCGAGTCGAGATGACACCTTGAACGCTGATAAAATATGCATGCAACTAAAAAAGTGCGGCTATATGCTGTTTCCGTGTCCACTAATTAATGATAATTATGCTACACGCACGGAAACAACAGAAACTTATAATTTCATTGTTATAAATCAAGTATGTATTGCAATAAAATTATACTTCGCCAATTCGCCGGATAGGTATTCATATTTTATATTTGTAAGGATAAGAAAATACTTGTGAGTAGGTACAGCCCAAATACTATTACTATTTTAATCATTGACAATAATTGTAATGTGTATAATGTAACAAAGATACCTTTATTGTTTTGTAAAAAAAAGTAATGTAAATAATTCGTGTTAATCTACAGTGCTATGTACCTATACATAAATAAGACTTTTTTTTCATTCATTTTGCAATTATGTGATTGTGATTAGAAGGGAAAATATAATTAAAGTTTTATAATTTGATACATTCACTGTAACAAGATAATTTTGTTTTACAAGATCAATCAATTAACTTTATTTGCTTGAATATGGTACAGAAAACCATATGGTACAGAATAAAAAGATCTTTAAAAATTAAATTTATTAAATTTATAATTAATTTATTAAAGTAATGAGTGGCATACAAATATTGCAAATAATAAACATCTTATAATTGAAATATCAACAGAATATAATTTAAACAAATTACATTTAACATAATTTTTCATATTAATATTTTTTTTAGGTCATGTACACTTTTAGAATAATATCATTAAAAAAAACATTTATGCTATCGTAACATTTGCAACATAACAAATAGATGATCATTTAATTAGAGTAATTTGTGGAAGCTTTAACTATGATATTAACTAAGTTTGTGCTTCCAGTGTGCTAGTGTTCCCACCTGTGAGCAACTACCGGCGCTTCCTGATCCACAACACTGTGGAGCAGCTGTGCAGGCCGGACCTTGCCACATTCTCCATTGGAGTCAGTGACGAGCGGCGAACTGTTGTGTGCTTTCGGGAGCGGCTGCTGAGGTAAGCTACCTGTTTTATTATTCAAGTAAGACTATGTATTTTGGTTTTGCTATGGTTTTCTGTAGAGTAAGGGCCAAATCATAAATTAAACATGATAAAAATGCTAGATTCTGTTTTATTTTTTTTTGCTTATTAGTAAGTAACTAAGTGTTATAAAAAAATAGGCTTCATAATAATTTTAATTCCATAAGCAAATTCTATATGATGCTAATTGAGCATAGGTATCCTGTCAAGGAAAGGGATGTAATTACGAATATTATAAAGGTTTACAACTAATTTATAATCTGTGCAGTCTGTGGAAAACGAATCTTAAGATATGTATTTAAAAAAAGTATGCAGTTATTTCTTAAATTTTTCGAGATGTGTGGAAACTCGTGGTTTTCTTTTAATATATTGAACTAGCTGTGTGGTTAATATTGTATACTTAGATTTTATGTTACAAAACACGACTCCCAAGCGCCACATAGCCACTGGAGCGCGTCGTCTTAAAATTGACGTTTAACACAAAAGGAGTTTCCTTAGCATGCCTTGCGACTCTTACGTGATTGATTCGCATTAAGGCGCGGTGAATAGACGATGTTTAGGTATTGGAGGGGGTGAAGCAGGTACGTGGGGCACAAGTATGCCCGCCCACTGCGGGGCGCCTCGGACGAATTTCGGCGATGCGCGACGTCCTTTTAATATAGAAACGTAATTTCGAAATGTTAGTTAGATGTACGATTGGCTTAGCGCGCCGCTGTCCGGCTTGACACCGCATATCGCAGTCACTAGATACTAAGTTCGAATCTCATGATACACATTGCTTTTTATCTTTTTTTTTAAATTTAAAAATGTACTATCTATCTACTCTTTTCGTATATTTTAAATAGTAAATCAATTATTATTATTTTCTAGAAATTTGAATAGAATATTGAGAAAGTTTTAACAGATTCATCAGATTAATAAATAATTAATCATTCAGAAATAAAATGGCTTGGGCGTAGAATTGCCAATTCTAGAAATGGCAAATTGTCAAAATTGTGAAAAATTTATATAAACAAGCATTTTTATTCCCCAGACTAGCCCCTGCCCGTGGCTTCACTCACTTGAAGCTCATAAAACCAACAGTGATGATCTCTTCTTTGTATGGGTCTCTATACATTAGAGAGGTCAAGCTGTATCTCAGGTTCCTTTTAATTATTTGAGATAAGAAGTATACCAGTTTTTAATTTGGAGCACATACTTTCTAACAGTGATAACAAAATTAAAATCTAATCAGTAGTTTTTGCGCCAACCCGTAACAAACAGACAAACAGACAAGAATTTAAAAAATCACATTTTTGGGTTCGGAGACGATTATATACCTCAACCCATTTGTTTTTTTTTTAATATCTTCAATGTACAGACACAGCTTTTTACAATTTTATAATAGTAGAGATATGCATTTTTTTCAGAATCTAATATAAAAACGGTCACCATGCCCGATGGTTTATTCGGGAGAAAAATAATATAGGTACCGACATGTAGGGTGTCACAAAAGACTGTAGTAATTTGAAAGCAAATAAATAGCGCAAGCCATAGCACCAACCAACAGCATAGCCACACAAACAGCTGTTTAGTACATATTTTCTCGACAAATGTCGTAATTAGGGTTTCCGGGCGAGAATTCCCGAAGCGAGTATTCCCGGGAAATATTGCTTTATTCAAGACGACAAAAAATGGGTCGATAGCTTGAGAAATCTGAAGACCATAGAAAACTTACAAAATTAACTAATATCGTACCTAAATATGAAGATATGTATGTACACACATCCAAAAAAGTTTGCGATCACTTTGAAAAATCTAAATCTCTTTTTTTATGGTAGATTATATTATGATTTGCACTAATCTGGTCACGTTTACTAAGACGCTAATTGGCACTATTGATTCAGGGAAACAAGTAGACGTGATATATACTGATTTTAGCAGAGCCTTTGACCGCGTCCCTCATAATATACTACTGCAGAAGTTAGCAGCATATGGCGTCACTGGCCTTCTTCTCAATTGGTTAAAATTCTACCTTGGCGGCCGTTCCTTCTTTGTCGTAGTCAACGGTTACAAATCCAACTCTTACAGTGTTACATCTGGCGTGGCCCAGGGGTCACATGTTGGTCCGGTTTTATTCAACTTCTTTGTCAATGATACTCCTTACATGCTAAAATTCTCTGAGTGTTACATGTATGCCGACGATTTAAAATTCTGCAGAGTAATCGAGTCTAACTCGGATACTGAATTGCTACAGAAAGACATCGACACGCTAGTTAAGTGGTGTGACGATAACGACATGAGTCTGAACATCAACAAGTGCTACACTGTAAAATTTTGTAGAAAGACTAAATTAACACAGTCTTCTTACCACATAAACCACAATCAAATTCAAGAAGTGGTTCAGATAAGAGATTTAGGCGTTGTTTTTGACAGGCAGTTAACATTTGTACCACACATTGAAAACGTAGTTAAAAAAGCCTCAAGGATGCTCGGTTTTGTTATTAGAAATGTCACTTGCTTTCGCAACCACAATACTAAAATACTTTTATATAACTGCCTAGTCCGTAGTGCACTGGAATATTGTAGCACAGTATGGAGACCCCACTATGCCACCCACACACTGAGATTAGAACGTGTCCAAAATCGATTTTTACGGCACTTAGCGTATTCTTCCGGAATAGCCAAAACAAAACCATCGTACAAAGAGAGGCCTTTGCATTTTCAAATGGTATCTTTACAAAAAAGGAGAGACCTCCTGGACTCAACCTTCTTGTTTAAAGTCTTGCGGAACCAAATTGACTGCCCGCAATTGTTGAGCAAGCTAAAACTACGTGTGCCTGTTAGACTTCCACGCGCTCCTATTACTCCCTTACATCCTCCGCTTCGTAGGACTGTCCCTGGCGTTAATTCTCCTATCCACCGCCTCTGCAAACTATTGAATAGCTTCAGTGACCTCGTCGACGTGCACGCTGACTCACTCGGTAGGTTCAGAAATGTTATTTATAAAAATATGTAACTGTCTCCGCCACGTGTAATTATTGTTATTATATACATACTCTGGGTATGCATTAAATAAAAACAATGTAAACTGATTTGGTTAATATTGTCAATAATCCATTTATTTTCTTACAAACGGTATATCCGGTACCAATGTAATAATGCTTGTTGTGCTTACCTGTAAGAGATTGATACACTAGGGCATAAGTCTATGAATGTATATGTTGTATTTGAATTAGTGTACTCAATTGTTGGTGAGCCAAATAAATAAAATAAAATAAATAAAATAAAAATTTCTTCTTTAGTAATTTATTTTTTAATTTCAAACAGGGTATTTCTATTTAAAGAAAAAACACAAAAAAAAATTCTTGATAAAGTTGAATTTAAAAAGTTATATCAGCTTAAGCTAGTCGCATTTTTTTTTCGTGTGTATAAATATTAGTGCACGAAAAATTGACTCAAAATGTTTATCATGTTTTAGAACAAAAAATAACCACTGATTTCTAAAGTTTACGCAAATATTACACATATTGAAATTGAAAAACTATACGGATTCTATCGCCAAACAAAAAGAAGCATAGGGACCCGTGTAAAGGAACACATTGCTCATGTTAAGAACCGTCGTCCCAAGAAGTAAGCAGTTTGTGAACACATAGTTGACAAGGCCTAGCACTATATCATATTTGATACCACTTTGGAGGAAGTCTGAGATTGGGGCAGACCTAATATGGTCCAATTTAACCCGAAAAAGACACATATATGCGTGTTTACTGCAAAAAAACTGCCGTTGGTCGTATTTTTTCGTTTTGAGAGCACCCCTTAATTGCCTCAGCCAATATTGGAATATTTGGTGTTGACATATGAAATCAAGTCCATTTCCGCGGTCATTTAGAGGTTAAGGCTAAGTTAGTCTCGAAGAAGCTTGGCGTGCTTAATAGATAGAGGCGGTATTTCACTCGGGCCCACCGCCTATCTATACTCTATCTATACTAATATATAAAGCTGAAGAGTTTGTTTGTTTGTTTGTTTACTTGAACGCGCTAATCTCAGGAACTACTGGTCCGATTTGAAAAATTCTTTCAGTGTTAGATAGCCCATTTATTGAGAAAAGCTATAGGCTATATCTAATAACCAGAAAAATCTAAAAAACCAGTAAAGTAGATCAGTCAGTTCTTACAACCTGTCAAGTCTTATATACCGTTCCAGTAAGACAGTCGTACCCCTGACAAAGCCCAGTACTATGTCAGATTTAATATACTGCAAGTCCTTGCAAAAGAAAGCAGATATCTGCCCAAGCTGATTCGCGAGACTATTTAAAATACAAAATTTCATTACCTGCTTGGAACCCCATTATATGTAGATTCCATTAAATCTAAATCCAATGACAAAGGATAGGATTTGCTCATTCTATGTGAATCGGGTCGCAAATACTTAACAAAAGTTAAAGCTAGCTGTTAGTAATTCGACATCTGAATCTACTGGTGACCATGGATACTGTAGCCTATAATGGATCCAAAACGTGTGTAAATAAATCAAATAAATAAATATTCTGGGACATTTTTACACAGCACTATCTAGTCTATGGATATATATATATATATATTATATATATTATTATGGATATAATACTTATATACCTTTTTTTTTTGTAAATACATACTTATAATACATAAGAAACACCCAGACGAACACAAACACTTATATTCATCACATAAATTTTTGTGTTCTGTGGGAATCGAACCCACGACCTCATGGTCGGCAGTCCGGTACTCGAACCACTAAACCACAGAGGTCGTCAAAATAAAGTAAATATCAATATAATACTTGTCTTCATAGATTTTCTTGAAGTCCCGGGAATTTTCGGGAAATAGTGATCGAGAATTCTCGATTCCCGAGAAAACAGATGTCGAGAAATCAGAAACCGAAGTCGCAATTGAAAGTGCTGTCCCAGGGTTCTCGTGCTCAGAATCCTTTTGTAATCGAAAATTGACTTTTTGTGATTTTTTTGCATTTTTCATGCTAATTTTATAAAGTCAAATTTCAAATTTCGACATGGCAGGTGGGACTCGCGGTGGCTTAGTGGTCATAGCGTCTGGCGTACCTAGCCAGAAGACGCAGGTTCGAATCCTGCCTGCGAGTCGAATTTTTCCTTCACTAAATAACTTTATCGAAAATTGAGATTAATGATTTTAAATTTTGAAATACTACTGCTAATTTTATATCATGTGATTTTTTTGATAAATTTTATCAACATAATTATATTGTGGCCATCTGCTATCGTCTAAACTATAGTTCATTATTACTGAACTTATTACTATTTCGCCTTCAAAGTTGTTCATATAATGTCATTATAAAAAAAATACTATGGCTCCCTAAAATCATGAAAAATAATCTGCCGCTCCTCAATAACCTCCTATCGAATTACTAGTTGTTACTACCTATAACATGCTGTAACACAATGTAGGTACATAATTATTATATGCATCTCATAAGAAGTTATCTCCGATGGTTCATGGATAGCCCGGTAAACTTTTATTTTTACTATAAAAAAAAGTTAAAAAATGTATTAAAAAACAAAGAACAAAAAAAAACAAATTAAATAATAATCACTGAAAAATTCTTTCTAAAAAGAAAATGAACAAAAAGTTAACATATCGAAGCGGGGTTTGAACTCACGCTTAGTCGCACATAACGCATATCTTCCTACTGCAGAAGACCGCTAGACCAACCGAGCTATAGAATTACGCATCGAAATAAAGTATTTATAGATAATCAGGCAGGTATGTGCTTACTTTACAACTTCCACCATTTATTTTTGTTTCATAGAATAAAATACAAATAAACAATACATAGAATACGAATACGATACAATCAGATACAAAATATTTTTGAGCGGCGGGCGGAACAAAATGACACAGGTCCATCAGGCAGCGCGCCTCAGCGATCACTGTCGCTCCGCCTAGAAATGAAAGAGAAGCGAACAGACGCCTCGATGGCGCGGTGTTTCGTTCGACTCGTGAGAGTTATTTATCATGAAATTTATTAATTATTAAAAATATCTTATTTCAATCGATAAATAAAACCGCTAGTGTCCTTTATTATTATATATTACGTCAGTGTTATTAATTTTATCAAGATTTGTTTGTAAATAATACAGTTACAATTGCAATAATTTTGAATTCAATGGTTACTTTATGATTTTTTTCTATCGAGAAAATTTTCCGCAAACGTGTTTTGGACCGGTTAGTGTACTCATAAATATGATCAAGATTAACATATATTTTTTTCACTGCTTGAAACTGTATACTTTTTGCTATATAACTGCTTTAAGAAGCCTATTTTGACTATTCACAGCGCCTTAATCAATGTGATATGCGGCATTATCACTGACAAGCCTAATGTACCAAAAATTGATTTACTATTTATTACGATATTAGTCTAAATAATGTGAAATCTGATCTCGAATCTCAGTAATTTGTCGGCGAGAATATTTTGCCGATACGCTCCGAGCATGGCACGCGACGGTGTTGGTCGGTGACGGAACGGTCTAATGGGCATAGTGTCATACTCCTCAATACAAAGAATATTTTTTTGTCTGACACGTTCTTAGTACAGTTGCCGCAAAATAACTTTAACCAAAATAGTGGATTCGCAATAGTCCATTTTTAGTACATTTTGAACGCAAATGCACTGCGCAAAATTTCCCCCTCTTCGTTCGTTTTGGGTCAAGTTACTTTGCGCGAACTATACTTACGGTCATGGTATGAGACGGTGTAGTGGGCTGACTCCTTTATAGTTATTCCATAATATGTAGGGCTGCCATCAAAAAACGACGCGGCGAGCGCTAAATTGAAAACCCGGATTACAAATAAAACCCCGTGCGCACGCCCTCTAAAGTAGGGAAAACCCGGGCGAATGGCAACCCTAATAATATGTAAGGAGGATATACTAAGAGAAGTTGTATTTTCAGTGATGAAGCTTGTGCGAGACCAGCCATGGGCCTGACACAAACTGATCACGACGATGCCGCCATCTCGGAGGCAGGTGAGTTGCAACGGAATCTATCGTGAGCGGTAAATAACTCGAACAATGAATTACTGTTCTAGCCATCTCCTTTTTGCTCGAGATATTTACGGGACTCTATATAACCATTACACACGATTAAACAGTACAAGCAGTGATACCCTAGTGATATGACCATTAGACTACCAAGTCAAAGGGGTCGACTTCCAAGTTTCTAAGTCACGTTTGAATTTTATAATCGCGCGCTTAAAAGGTGCAAGATAACATGAGGAAACCCGTATGCTTGAGAGTTTTCTCGTCGGCGTGTGAAGTCTGCCATCCCGCAATAGACGAGCGTGGTGGTCTATAGCCTAATCTCTCTAATTCTGAGAGGAGACCCGCGCCCAGCTGTGGGACAGAATAATGGGTTGATTATGTTAATCAGTACAATACATACTGTACCTACTCTACACTACGGGTTTATAAGAACCACCAGCTGTACTAGAATTTCTATCCGCCTATGATTATCACTAGAAAAAACAGTGATTTAAATTTTTAGGCAGTTTGAATTTAACGCTTTATATTGATTTCCTTAGCAAAATCCATTGCGGCAATGGTTTCTAAGAATTCAAATGTTTTTCAATGTCTGTCAAGTTTAACGAAGATCTTATAAAGTATCAAGTATTTTTCCTTGCCCACTTGTTAGAGAACGGGAGAAAAAATTTACCGTTTTAAGGTAAATGCACCAAACAAAACCATGAGTCATACGGAATGGTATTGTTCAACGTTTGAGATGTTTTAGACATCGTTAAATTGGATTGCAATTCAGTATCATTAATACCAAATATAAATAGAGTATTAGGGAATTAAAGATAAAATATTGTCGAAAATTCACTGCTAATTGGAATAAACTAAGCAAAAACGTAAAGAAAAAATAATGTCTATGTCAATACAAATTGCGGGATTCCCGCACCTCGCCAGAAATGTTTAATATCTCATATCATAACTTTTTTGTTTGCCAATAAGAAAAAAAAAACAAATATTTTAGGATATATGAATGTGGTAGAAACAGAAGTAGTATGCAAGATTCATAGTAAATAGTAGGTCCGGTCTGTAGTTATAAGCATACCTCTGTGGGAAAATTGGATCTGTATCTAATTCGACCCCAATATACAATCTTACATCTTACCTAACCACGGCTTCCTTGTTTCCGCATAGAGGGGTCACATACAGCATGAAGCGTAATAGGTCACCATAAAGCCAGTTCGCATCTTGTAAGAAGTTTTGTAACACTTGTTGGAAGACTACATACTTATAAATATCAGTCGGCGGTTGCGATTTATCTGACAGCATACTGTGTAAAAGCAAAAACATTCCCAGGCGCGTACATAACCACTCATCAAAGTTTTATCACTATCAGATGATTGGATTAGGAACACAGAGAACAAATATTTAAAGAAACATATTTTTTATTTATATCTATAGACAAGTTGGTCCCGCGGTGTTTTTTTTTAAACTATATGTTATTACTTATCGTGTTGATAGTTTTATACCCAACTAGCTTCTGCCCGCGACTTCATCCACATAGCGTGATGATATATAGCCTATAGCCTTCCTCAATAAATGGGCTACCTAACACTGAAAGAAATTTCAAATCGGACCAGTAGTTCCTGAGATTAGCGCGTTCAAGCAAACAAACAAACTCTTCAGCTTTATATATTAGTATAGATATTGTGACTGTTTCAGTCATACTTGCCGAAGTTCGTGTTTTAGTGCTCGATACAATTTTCAGAACAAGAGATTTCTGAATATTCTAGGCTCTACATAAACCGCATCAGAAAATATCTAGGAAGGTATTATCTGTTTACATTAGTACGCCTCTGCCTACCCTTCCGGGGATACAGATTAGGCGGTTATAGCGCGGTAACGTGAGCTCACGATAAAGATCTCCATATTCTCCATTTGACTCCAATATGATGGAGTTAACACACAAATACATACATAAAGTCACGCCTCTTTCCCATAGGGAGACCACAGACTTCCACTCACTACGATTCTGACATACCTCTTTAGCTTCATCCACACTCATCAATCTTTTCATACATGAACGTCGGTTTAGGGTACTCACAAATTCACGTAAAAAATAATACAATAATCCTCACAAAATAAAATTAAAATGATATTACCATCACGCCTGTATTCCCCGAAGGGTTAGGCAGAGGCGTACTAATGTACACCCACAGTTCGCCGGTATGTTTAGGTCCCATGTAATAGGGGGCGAGCCTATTGCCATTAACCGGGTACAAATTCCTAACTCCGATCTGCTACTGGGAATTTCATATAAAAACCCAATAACACTGCTCGACCTGGGAATCGAACCCAAGCCCCCTAGCATAGCAGTCGCGCTCAGGATCACTTGGCTAATGAGGCAGTTAAAATGATATTATTTGAATCAAACTACTATTTCCCACAACTTTCCCCGGACGGTCGAATGCTCGCATGTCAGTTTGTCGTTTGCAAATCCACGATTGTGCGTTGGTATGCCTAAATGATTGCTGATGTAATGGTTTCGTGTATTCAATGAAGCTATACTTTTTAATCCGATTTGTACAGTGTGTTTGAGTGCAAGCATCAGTGAGATCATTGATCTCTTGACGGAAGTATCGGAGTTTGCGCTAGAGCAGGTTCGCAATGTCGTTCGTCATTTCGGTAGTAGAAGAATTCGGCTTAAAATTGGTTTTACCATAGGATCATATTATAAAAATTCGCTGTACCAGATCCATGATAATGGTTCACTGTCAAACCAAGTCAAACAGTGAAGAAATTACATGCCATCACTTCCTTCAGGGCTAAGCAGAGGTGTGCTTAATGTACATACAACAGTTCGCCGGTATGTAGGTCCCATGTAATCGGGGGCGAGCCTATTACTATCAACCGGGCGAATACATCTAAACTCGGAGCTGCTTCTAAGTTCTCCAAATAACACTGCTCTGCTGCTGGGAATCGAATCCGGGACCTCTTGTGTACTCGCGCTAGAGGTCCTAGCGCAGTCGCGCGTAGAACGACTGCGCTAATGAGGCAGTTCTCGAAGACTTACATAATGATCAGGAACCTAATATTTGAAGACATAACCGCATGGCGACAACAACCACGTGGCGTAGGAGACATCATTTATTATCTACAAATATCTATAAGACACTACCTGTGATCGTGGAAAATAATAACATAACAAGCAATTAAAAAAAAATACTTTGCAGCCACACAGCCTGTATACGATTGTAACTAGAAAGTAGATAACATTGGTGGTGCATCTTTAAAAAAGCTCTTGCTATAGTTACTTTTTATAACACCAGACAGATAAATGCATTTTTGTTTGTGTCTCAACGCGGTCATTGAGGTTAAAATGCGATTTACAATAAGTATTAGTTATGCTCTAGTTTAACAATTTATTTTCTAGTTTATATAAAAATCCTCATTCTCCTCAAGCGTCTGCCATCTGTGGAGGTGTGATTATGGAGTGCAATAAATGTATTGAGTACTAGTTTTTGCCCGCGGCTTTGCTCACGTGAAGCTATATTAGGATTAGAAATAGGATTCCAAAAATAATTTAAACTAGAACCAACATTGATAATCTCTTCTTTGTATGAGTCTGTATACAGATAGGTCAAGCTGTATCACAGTGAAGTAGGGTTGATTCGGGTACGTGAGGTGGAGAAAAAACTCCTTTCTAAAGGCGGTAGGAATTGATTATTACGAAGGGAGGACCTTATATTATGGATATAGTAAAAAAGTTTAAAAAAAATTATCTACATCCACTTCTGTGAATAATAATTTTCGGTCGGAAAATTCAGTTTGACCTTGAAAAACAAAACGTTTTGACAACATAATGCGATGCGAAAAGTTCGGAATATGCGTTATAAATGTAAAATAAATATAATTTGCATACACATTGTTATGTAAATGACATGAGAAAAGGCACTTAGGTTGTTTGTTTGTCTGTCACGGCAATTAACCGTATTATAGTGAACACAGAAGAGTTTGAGTTAGTAAAGTTGTTACAATGGACCGCAGCCTGTGAATGGGATTCACCACGACCATGACAGGCTGGCCGTGGCAGGCCGTGACTATATAGCAAAGGCAAGTACGGTTTTTAGTCAGGACGAGTCTGACATAACTCTCGTTTTTAATCTAATCTAAAATTGTGAAAAGGTAACATTTATTAATTCTATGACAGCAAAAAATGTAGTAAAATCTGGTAACTTTAAAAGAAACATTGTCAATGGTGGACATAAACCCGAACGAAACGCTTTAAGTTCAGTTTTATAATGCGTACCGTAAGTGGAATGCGCTTCCCGAGTGGGTCTTCCCCGATAGATATAATCTCGGTGTCTTTGAATCACGAGTAAATCTGTGTCTTCTAGGTAAGCGCGCTCCATCGTAGATCGCAGTTCCGCGTAACATCAGGCGAACTGCGGTTAAGCGTAGGCGTATCAATAATAAAAAAAAAACCAGGATGCTCTCGTCTGACTATATCAGTACATATTTTTTATTTTATGGCATAGGGGGGGCAAACAAGCAGACGAATCGCCTGATGGTAAGCGATACGGTCGCACATGGACACCCGCAACACCAGAGGAGTCGCAAGTGCGTTGCCGGCCTTTTAAAAGCGTTTGTACTTCCGATATTCTCACTCACTATATTCCTCTTCTCCTTCGTCCTTCAGCGTGAACCGTAGTAAACAAAAATGATCAGGCGCACGGAATTCCAATGACATAAGCGCTGATGCAACGCAGCCGGCTCAACGAAATGACCGGGCCGCGAATGTGGAACACGGAAAGTGAAAGTAGCACGCTTTACCGCCGAGCTTTTAAGTGCTCTATGCACTTGTGGTTAGGCTAGACGGTGGATACCGCCATGGCAGGGCCGCCTCAGGCCATCCAGAGGCCCTTGGATACAACAAAGTTAAGTTAAGGCTCTTCTGGAAAAAAATAAAAACATTTTGTGAAAAATTCTGCACGTGTCTTCGGCTACGTGGACGTTTATTGTGTCCAACCTGTATATTAATAAAATAATATATAAAGGTTATAAAAATAAATGTGAGGCATTCTCCATTTTTTTTGCGGGATTGAGTAACGAGCATCCAAACATTGAAACAATCACATAACACATTATGATATCAATAGGATTCTTTGTAGCCGAGCCGTGAGCCTTTCCTGTAATCCGTGGGTCTTGGCCTTTGCCGGCGCGCGGCGTGGCTTTAATGTATGGAAGCCTAACTTGCGTGCTAGAAAACATATTTGTCGTCGCTTATCTCGTGTTGAAACTATGGCTGTAGACGAGATAATTTGCACCACTAATCATAGATCCGGGGGTGCAATTATGTCATGGCATGCATGTAGGTAAGCCCTGCTTGTCAACGCCTCCTGATCAGCACGTTTTTTCCGAACTGCCGCATTGTTATAGTAGCCACAAGTATGGCTGCTGGGTTCGATTTCCATGTTGAAGTTTTTTCGTAGCAGCAGCTATAAGTAGGTTTGGATTTCTAATCGGTTAAGGGCAGTGAGCACATTGTCTACGTGGGTGGGTTATGCAGACAGTGAGCAATAAGCTACTTACAAAAATACTTATTGGTCTGTTTGACTTAATGACATTAAAGCAAACCACGCTGCAGTGTTTACAGTGTGTGATATTGACCTCTCACTCATGTGTGCTTTATGAATCATTGGCTATTGATGGAGGATAGAACGAATTATGGTGGGTTATGCAGACAGTGAGCAATAAGCTACTTACAAAAATACTTATTGGTCTGTTTGACTTAATGACATTAAAGCAAACCACGCTGCAGTGTTTACAGTGTGTGATATTGACCTCTCACTCATGTGTGCTTTATGAATCATTGGCTATTGATGGAGGATAGAACGAATTATGGTAAAGAATTGCGCGGCAAAAAAATGTTAATCAAACGAGAATTTATTCTTTAACCTCATGGGCGTTGATAAACAATGGGGATTGATCACTATTTACTTATTAGGCAACTGCCGAAGGACATAAGAGGATGGATATGAGTTATGAGTCTATGCAAATGCGACATTTTATAAAAAAATATAAATAAAATACAATTTCTTTATCTCTAAAGGCAATGAAGTAAGTAGGAATCTAAACTGCATATTTAGGAGAATATGAATTCTATTTAAGCCGTAAACAATAAAAATATTCTACTAAACATCGGTATCATGCAAATATTGATAGTGAAGACAATAATTAAAATTATCCAATGATACCTAATGTACACACATAATAACTTATTTAGATATCCAAAGGATACGAAGGAGTAAAAAAAGAATAATCTTAGAATGTAATGAAGTTTTGCGCCGCATCAGGTTTTTGTACCTAATCTAGTAAACTACGTAATACTTAGTTTAGTTTACGTAGTACCTAAGCTTGCACATAACTTAGATTGCCGGCAGTAATCGTTTTCTTAAATATATTATGCAGGAAACACAAGGGCATCATATCGTCACACGCTTCCGACTAAGTACCAATGTACATTATATGCAATGGCACATCTGTTAGTCAAAGGCAATTTTTTTCTATGAGAGTTATAGACTTACAAAAGTACCTTTACTTTCGAAATATCAAAAACTAGTTTTACGGTTCTAATTGGTGAATCTTATGGAGAAGAGCCTGCAAAAACTTCAAGCGCTTTTCTTCTGTTTATAATTTGGTTCAACGCCACCATCAGCAGGACATTTAAGCGGGCATGACAGGCTCAGACTACCAGACGTCCGATAGCCACAATCATAATTATTATGAGTTTTTTGCAATTTTGTATTTCTAAGTGTAATTGAGAGATATTTACTGTCAAATATAAAGTAACATCGTTAGTCTACCTAAAAGACAAAATTCTTCGAAACGTTTTGTCAAAGTCAATTTGTCCTCATAATGTTCACGTGCCACAGTCCAACCCAATACTTACATGTTAAGGCGCGGTGAATAGACGATGTTTAGGTATTGGAGGGGGTGAAGCAGGTACGTGGGGCACAAGTATGCCCGCCCACTGCGGGGCGCCTCGGACGAATTTCGGCGATGCGCGACGTCCTTTTAATATAGAAACGTAATTTCGAAATGTTAGTTAGATGTACGATTGGCTTAGCGCGCCGCTGTCCGGCTTGACACCGCATATCGCAGTCACTAGATACTAAGTTCGAATCTCATGATACACATTGCTTTTTATCTTTTTTTTTAAATTTAAAAATGTACTATCTATCTACTCTTTTCGTATATTTTAAATAGTAAATCAATTATTATTATTTTCTAGAAATTTGAATAGAATATTGAGAAAGTTTTAACAGATTCATCAGATTAATAAATAATTAATCATTCAGAAATAAAATGGCTTGGGCGTAGAATTGCCAATTCTAGAAATGGCAAATTGTCAAAATTGTGAAAAATTTATATAAACAAGCATTTTTATTCCCCAGACTAGCCCCTGCCCGTGGCTTCACTCACTTGAAGCTCATAAAACCAACAGTGATGATCTCTTCTTTGTATGGGTCTCTATACATTAGAGAGGTCAAGCTGTATCTCAGGTTCCTTTTAATTATTTGAGATAAGAAGTATACCAGTTTTTAATTTGGAGCACATACTTTCTAACAGTGATAACAAAATTAAAATCTAATCAGTAGTTTTTGCGCCAACCCGTAACAAACAGACAAACAGACAAGAATTTAAAAAATCACATTTTTGGGTTCGGAGACGATTATATACCTCAACCCATTTGTTTTTTTTTTAATATCTTCAATGTACAGACACAGCTTTTTACAATTTTATAATAGTAGAGATATGCATTTTTTTCAGAATCTAATATAAAAACGGTCACCATGCCCGATGGTTTATTCGGGAGAAAAATAATATAGGTACCGACATGTAGGGTGTCACAAAAGACTGTAGTAATTTGAAAGCAAATAAATAGCGCAAGCCATAGCACCAACCAACAGCATAGCCACACAAACAGCTGTTTAGTACATATTTTCTCGACAAATGTCGTAATTAGGGTTTCCGGGCGAGAATTCCCGAAGCGAGTATTCCCGGGAAATATTGCTTTATTCAAGACGACAAAAAATGGGTCGATAGCTTGAGAAATCTGAAGACCATAGAAAACTTACAAAATTAACTAATATCGTACCTAAATATGAAGATATGTATGTACACACATCCAAAAAAGTTTGCGATCACTTTGAAAAATCTAAATCTCTTTTTTTATGGTAGATTATATTATGATTTGCACTAATCTGGTCACGTTTACTAAGACGCTAATTGGCACTATTGATTCAGGGAAACAAGTAGACGTGATATATACTGATTTTAGCAGAGCCTTTGACCGCGTCCCTCATAATATACTACTGCAGAAGTTAGCAGCATATGGCGTCACTGGCCTTCTTCTCAATTGGTTAAAATTCTACCTTGGCGGCCGTTCCTTCTTTGTCGTAGTCAACGGTTACAAATCCAACTCTTACAGTGTTACATCTGGCGTGGCCCAGGGGTCACATGTTGGTCCGGTTTTATTCAACTTCTTTGTCAATGATACTCCTTACATGCTAAAATTCTCTGAGTGTTACATGTATGCCGACGATTTAAAATTCTGCAGAGTAATCGAGTCTAACTCGGATACTGAATTGCTACAGAAAGACATCGACACGCTAGTTAAGTGGTGTGACGATAACGACATGAGTCTGAACATCAACAAGTGCTACACTGTAAAATTTTGTAGAAAGACTAAATTAACACAGTCTTCTTACCACATAAACCACAATCAAATTCAAGAAGTGGTTCAGATAAGAGATTTAGGCGTTGTTTTTGACAGGCAGTTAACATTTGTACCACACATTGAAAACGTAGTTAAAAAAGCCTCAAGGATGCTCGGTTTTGTTATTAGAAATGTCACTTGCTTTCGCAACCACAATACTAAAATACTTTTATATAACTGCCTAGTCCGTAGTGCACTGGAATATTGTAGCACAGTATGGAGACCCCACTATGCCACCCACACACTGAGATTAGAACGTGTCCAAAATCGATTTTTACGGCACTTAGCGTATTCTTCCGGAATAGCCAAAACAAAACCATCGTACAAAGAGAGGCCTTTGCATTTTCAAATGGTATCTTTACAAAAAAGGAGAGACCTCCTGGACTCAACCTTCTTGTTTAAAGTCTTGCGGAACCAAATTGACTGCCCGCAATTGTTGAGCAAGCTAAAACTACGTGTGCCTGTTAGACTTCCACGCGCTCCTATTACTCCCTTACATCCTCCGCTTCGTAGGACTGTCCCTGGCGTTAATTCTCCTATCCACCGCCTCTGCAAACTATTGAATAGCTTCAGTGACCTCGTCGACGTGCACGCTGACTCACTCGGTAGGTTCAGAAATGTTATTTATAAAAATATGTAACTGTCTCCGCCACGTGTAATTATTGTTATTATATACATACTCTGGGTATGCATTAAATAAAAACAATGTAAACTGATTTGGTTAATATTGTCAATAATCCATTTATTTTCTTACAAACGGTATATCCGGTACCAATGTAATAATGCTTGTTGTGCTTACCTGTAAGAGATTGATACACTAGGGCATAAGTCTATGAATGTATATGTTGTATTTGAATTAGTGTACTCAATTGTTGGTGAGCCAAATAAATAAAATAAAATAAATAAAATAAAAATTTCTTCTTTAGTAATTTATTTTTTAATTTCAAACAGGGTATTTCTATTTAAAGAAAAAACACAAAAAAAAATTCTTGATAAAGTTGAATTTAAAAAGTTATATCAGCTTAAGCTAGTCGCATTTTTTTTTCGTGTGTATAAATATTAGTGCACGAAAAATTGACTCAAAATGTTTATCATGTTTTAGAACAAAAAATAACCACTGATTTCTAAAGTTTACGCAAATATTACACATATTGAAATTGAAAAACTATACGGATTCTATCGCCAAACAAAAAGAAGCATAGGGACCCGTGTAAAGGAACACATTGCTCATGTTAAGAACCGTCGTCCCAAGAAGTAAGCAGTTTGTGAACACATAGTTGACAAGGCCTAGCACTATATCATATTTGATACCACTTTGGAGGAAGTCTGAGATTGGGGCAGACCTAATATGGTCCAATTTAACCCGAAAAAGACACATATATGCGTGTTTACTGCAAAAAAACTGCCGTTGGTCGTATTTTTTCGTTTTGAG
The DNA here is from genome assembly GCA_947256265.1 of Acronicta leporina. Taxonomy (NCBI): domain Eukaryota; kingdom Metazoa; phylum Arthropoda; class Insecta; order Lepidoptera; family Noctuidae; genus Acronicta; species Acronicta leporina. The sequence goes on along the minus strand of OX366532.1, from coordinate 10,588,535 downwards.
AGCACCCCTTAATTGCCTCAGCCAATATTGGAATATTTGGTGTTGACATATGAAATCAAGTCCATTTCCGCGGTCATTTAGAGGTTAAGGCTAAGTTAGTCTCGAAGAAGCTTGGCGTGCTTAATAGATAGAGGCGGTATTTCACTCGGGCCCACCGCCTATCTATACTCTATCTATACTAATATATAAAGCTGAAGAGTTTGTTTGTTTGTTTGTTTACTTGAACGCGCTAATCTCAGGAACTACTGGTCCGATTTGAAAAATTCTTTCAGTGTTAGATAGCCCATTTATTGAGAAAAGCTATAGGCTATATCTAATAACCAGAAAAATCTAAAAAACCAGTAAAGTAGATCAGTCAGTTCTTACAACCTGTCAAGTCTTATATACCGTTCCAGTAAGACAGTCGTACCCCTGACAAAGCCCAGTACTATGTCAGATTTAATATACTGCAAGTCCTTGCAAAAGAAAGCAGATATCTGCCCAAGCTGATTCGCGAGACTATTTAAAATACAAAATTTCATTACCTGCTTGGAACCCCATTATATGTAGATTCCATTAAATCTAAATCCAATGACAAAGGATAGGATTTGCTCATTCTATGTGAATCGGGTCGCAAATACTTAACAAAAGTTAAAGCTAGCTGTTAGTAATTCGACATCTGAATCTACTGGTGACCATGGATACTGTAGCCTATAATGGATCCAAAACGTGTGTAAATAAATCAAATAAATAAATATTCTGGGACATTTTTACACAGCACTATCTAGTCTATGGATATATATATATATATATTATATATATTATTATGGATATAATACTTATATACCTTTTTTTTTTGTAAATACATACTTATAATACATAAGAAACACCCAGACGAACACAAACACTTATATTCATCACATAAATTTTTGTGTTCTGTGGGAATCGAACCCACGACCTCATGGTCGGCAGTCCGGTACTCGAACCACTAAACCACAGAGGTCGTCAAAATAAAGTAAATATCAATATAATACTTGTCTTCATAGATTTTCTTGAAGTCCCGGGAATTTTCGGGAAATAGTGATCGAGAATTCTCGATTCCCGAGAAAACAGATGTCGAGAAATCAGAAACCGAAGTCGCAATTGAAAGTGCTGTCCCAGGGTTCTCGTGCTCAGAATCCTTTTGTAATCGAAAATTGACTTTTTGTGATTTTTTTGCATTTTTCATGCTAATTTTATAAAGTCAAATTTCAAATTTCGACATGGCAGGTGGGACTCGCGGTGGCTTAGTGGTCATAGCGTCTGGCGTACCTAGCCAGAAGACGCAGGTTCGAATCCTGCCTGCGAGTCGAATTTTTCCTTCACTAAATAACTTTATCGAAAATTGAGATTAATGATTTTAAATTTTGAAATACTACTGCTAATTTTATATCATGTGATTTTTTTGATAAATTTTATCAACATAATTATATTGTGGCCATCTGCTATCGTCTAAACTATAGTTCATTATTACTGAACTTATTACTATTTCGCCTTCAAAGTTGTTCATATAATGTCATTATAAAAAAAATACTATGGCTCCCTAAAATCATGAAAAATAATCTGCCGCTCCTCAATAACCTCCTATCGAATTACTAGTTGTTACTACCTATAACATGCTGTAACACAATGTAGGTACATAATTATTATATGCATCTCATAAGAAGTTATCTCCGATGGTTCATGGATAGCCCGGTAAACTTTTATTTTTACTATAAAAAAAAGTTAAAAAATGTATTAAAAAACAAAGAACAAAAAAAAACAAATTAAATAATAATCACTGAAAAATTCTTTCTAAAAAGAAAATGAACAAAAAGTTAACATATCGAAGCGGGGTTTGAACTCACGCTTAGTCGCACATAACGCATATCTTCCTACTGCAGAAGACCGCTAGACCAACCGAGCTATAGAATTACGCATCGAAATAAAGTATTTATAGATAATCAGGCAGGTATGTGCTTACTTTACAACTTCCACCATTTATTTTTGTTTCATAGAATAAAATACAAATAAACAATACATAGAATACGAATACGATACAATCAGATACAAAATATTTTTGAGCGGCGGGCGGAACAAAATGACACAGGTCCATCAGGCAGCGCGCCTCAGCGATCACTGTCGCTCCGCCTAGAAATGAAAGAGAAGCGAACAGACGCCTCGATGGCGCGGTGTTTCGTTCGACTCGTGAGAGTTATTTATCATGAAATTTATTAATTATTAAAAATATCTTATTTCAATCGATAAATAAAACCGCTAGTGTCCTTTATTATTATATATTACGTCAGTGTTATTAATTTTATCAAGATTTGTTTGTAAATAATACAGTTACAATTGCAATAATTTTGAATTCAATGGTTACTTTATGATTTTTTTCTATCGAGAAAATTTTCCGCAAACGTGTTTTGGACCGGTTAGTGTACTCATAAATATGATCAAGATTAACATATATTTTTTTCACTGCTTGAAACTGTATACTTTTTGCTATATAACTGCTTTAAGAAGCCTATTTTGACTATTCACAGCGCCTTAACTGTCCGATAGGTAGAATTCCAGTACTAAATTATGGTAACTAGCTCCTGCTAGGCTGACACGCGTGCCACAAAATAATTTGTCGTCGCTTATCTTGTGCTGAAACGATGCTTGAAGACGAGTAAAGGTGACGGCAAAATTATGTCGCAGCATACGTTAGCCCCCTTGGACGAGTTTTGTATACGTCGAGAAGATTCAGAAAATATCTCTTGTGTTAACGATACGATATGGCTGAGCAGTTGTGCTCCACTGTCTGGTCTCGCCGAGGTACTGCATTAATTTGCATGTAACGATATCCAACATGCGAGTGTTCATGTATTATAATGTATTCAAAATGAAATTCACTATGGTTGTAATACGATCGAAATGAAATGTCATACGGGAAATGCACAAGTACACATATATGGAGCGCGTTCGTGCTATATACGCAGAATATACATATAGTTTAGGGCATGTAGTCGACTGGTCCATAAACCATCAGGCTTCCTGCACCGCTGAGCAAAAACTTGCAAATAATCGAGTGCATACTTTCTAAGTTTGTTCACAAAGTAAACGGATAAAGAAGGTCCATGAAATAAAACGGACCAAATTATGAACATAATTATAATTTGCCGGATGCCGCTATGATTAAGCTTTGTTAAGGTTAAATTTGTAAAGGCTTGACCTAGTTTGACGTGGTGAACTCGCACAAGCTATTATAGCATACAAAATAATCACTCACGAAGGCATTTAGAGCAGTGCCTACCAAATTTAATTGTACCTGCCTACCTGTTGCCATCCTTAAGAAAAAGGGACTTATGTATGTAGAAGAAGGATTGCTTAAATGCATTTTTCAGGACCCACCCAATATTCAAACGGTCAATAGTTTGGAAAATACTGATTTTGAGAAAATAATTACCTTTTCCAACCAATTTAGGGAATACGAAAACGTTTCCTCCAATGAAATGGACGGACGATCTGGGAGCGGTCGTATATAACCGATCCCTTTGGAATTCAGTTGATTCAGCAGTGGACTTCTAGCTGATACAATGACGAATAGTCTGCGAAATGGGACAAGATCTGAGTGGACCTTTTGAAGACATTTATTTTGTGGTTTGAGCTCGTTGTCAAGTCGTGGTGTAGGAAGTATTTCGTCGAATTAGTTTCTTAGTTTTATTGCATAGCTGAATTAGTAGAGCTGCAAATGTTGTAAACATACTTTTTGCACGCATTAAAATGAATTCGTAGCTAATTTTAATGATGTTTTGCGAATATCTTGAAGCTTCTGTTTGCTCTTTTAGGCCCACTTGCACCAACTTCTTAATTATATTTGAAGCGGCGGTAGCCTAATGGCTAGGGCGTCGGACTTGCGATCATGTGGTTGCCGGTTCGAACCCCACCCATTGCACTACCGACGTGATCCCACTCGTAACAGGCGTTAGCACGAGGGGTTAACAAGAATACTAGTAATGTGTGACCCACATTGTTAGTAAGCTTTTTAAAAAAAAAATTAATTGTATTTAAACACAAATTTACTATGAAAAATTGTGTTTAAATGCAATTTAAACATATTTAAAAAGTTGATGCAAGTGGGCCTTAGTTTTGCGTTGGTAGATTATCAACTTTAATACATTATATTTCTGCAATGTATTACATTGCCACTGGTATTTTTTATCATTGAAATAAAACTACTTTTTACGAATTTTATCGCATTTATAGTGTTATTATTTTAATGTTTCGAATTCATTAAACGATTCATGGTCACATAATAACAATAAAAAAATTACAAAAAGGAGTTTATTTTAATGTATTATAAAATAATAAACATTTCAAGAAAGCAAATTAATTAAGTGTTCAAATGTTGAAATAATTTTAGATTAGCGTTCCGTGCGAATTACGAATATCGCAGAAGAATGTTACTTCGGCTGACCGAATATCCCATACAAACGTAATTAATACCAAAATAAATCGTAATTCAAACACAATTTAATCGAAGTGTGCTATTATTCGGATTTCGATACCGTTAATCTAGGTTTCTGAACTACAATTTCTTCCAAAATACTTTTCTGGAAAATGGAAATAAATGTACCTAAGTTAATGCATTTCTTGATAACTTTACTAAGTTGGAACGATTTTCCGGTCGTTTATTTCCAGTGAAGTAGTAGTAGTAGACGAAATAGTACGGTAGGAACCTAGATTAAATAACACAATTTGCTAAAATATTGTTTGGATACCGATTTATTGTAGTATTACGTATTTGTGGATTTTTTAAGCTCCGCTGGTCCCTTTAATGATACCTACTCGATATTGCATATTACATATTATGATCGTATAAAATAGAAAGGCTATTAGGTATTTGATCATCACAACAAATTTAACATAAAACGTTCCTACCAAATTGATTATCTTTCTTAGCATTTTAATTAAGATGATATATGATTTATCTGATAGATTGTAAGATAAAAGTTAGGCTGATTACTCCCGCACAATCAATTCACATTTAGTATGAAGTAATCTGGTGGAGGATATGATAAGTATTGCAACAGTAGTGGCTCAATGTAAGTAAGTCGCTTTCGATGATGCAGTATATGGATTTCGTGTGTGGGAAGCCTAATTGTAAGGGGATTGCGTAAACAAGGCGCCAGACATTCATGTTAGGTAGTTTGAATTGATTGCTTATTATCGTAAATTCAGAGGAAAATTTATCAGCTGTTATGCTGTGTATAATGCATAAATAGGTGATATAGAGGCCTTAGTAGATTATAATCTTTTTATTTTACAAAATTATTAAAAGTACATTTTAAGAATAGGTAGATACAGTGTAAACATAAACCAGTTCAGGTTTTTCTGTACACTGTTGGGTCCGTCGATAACTCATAGAATGTAGGTACTTAAGTGAACACGACGTATTCCGCTCGCACCGAGTTAAAGTCGTGTTTACCCTCAATAATCAAATATCATAATTATACAGTGTTTTTTTTTTATTAAATATTATTTTAATGTACCTACTTTTTATTCAGTTTCAATCATAAATATTTATTCCGAATATAAGTAAAAAGTTGATGTTACATTACATCCTCGGACCTCCTCATGCCTTTAGAATAGTAACTAATTTATTCTGCAATCATTCTCGTATATGCGTTTACAATAATTCATTACCAAAAGATGTTTATATCAGGCGCTGGCAGAAATTCGCACTTATAGCAAACAGGATCTTATGGAATCAAACTGACTCTTGACTACATATTTTTATCTTTTTTGCACGATCAATGTCCGATAAGCATTCACATCATCCGATAATATTCCCTGAATTATCTTGGGAGTGTCTTAAACCTAATGCAAGCTTAGTATAAAAACGTCATTGTAAAGCTTGTTGCCGGCATGGGAACCACGTTCACTGCTTGTTGCATTGATGTAATAGTAAGAGGTCCACCAATGTGCTTGTTTGAGAGACACGTAAGAGTCCATGAAGGCCGTTCACGTATGAAGAATGTAGCACATTAGCGTATATTTTGGCGAAATTTATACTTTTTTATAATACAAAATATCATGTGATTTGCAACCCAATGAACTTTCAGAATCAGTGCAGTCAGTTTATTATGTAGCGCGGTGGATGTCGCTACAAGAACATAATTATGCTCTAAATTGATTAACTATCAAGATTGTACATGTACATCCTACATACATACATATTTTCACGACTGTCTCCCATTGGGGTAGGCAGAGACTATAGATTTCCACTTGCTACGATCCTGGCACACTACTTACGCGTCATCTACGTTCATTAACCTCCTCATGCATGATCGTCGGTTTAGGGTGCTCTTAACCTGACCTTTTTTGAGAACGGCCGCAACTTGGTTGTGGTATGTTCGTCGATCCGTACTCATCATGTCAATCTCCGTTCATCCTGTACATCCTACTTCCTACTACTTTATACACGTAAAAGTTTGTGAGATATGTATAGATATTAATTACTTTTTCACGCCTAAAAGACTGAGCGGATATAGATAAAATTTGGGAAGGAATTACTGTTGTTAAGTTTGTTTTCTCTCAGTAACCTGAAGTTTGAACTTGTGTCTGGTTAATGGCAATAAACTCCCCTTTATTACATGGGACTCAAAATATACGGCCAAACTACACACACTACACTTACTACTACACTTTCACAGCAATAAATACACCTGTACCTAACTAGTCCGGGTCAGGCATGGAAATTATTGCTACGTTTCAATCATTTTCATTTGACGAATTTATGATTATTTTTCACAGCGATTTCACACACGAATTGTCGCAGCCTGCTAGTTACTTTTCGTCCGCAATGAATTTTCATTCAATATAATTTATCGCCACACTTGCTATTCTGCTACTTACAATGAAATCGTGAACAAAATGCGATTTCAATGATATTCGAATTGGAGAAGGCTTTGTGAAAAAAAGTGGCTGGTACAAGTCGCGACTTTTTTGGGAAATCGCTGTGAAAAATAATCATAATTTCATCAAATGAAAATGAATTAAAAGTAGTAATCATTTCCATGGCGTATGAAAAATTATTTCATGTGATATTCCTCATGCTATCTGCGATATGTTCCATTCCTAGTCGGGATATAGAAGCGCGGTGGTGAATGTAGGGATGTCCGTAACTTGTATCGATGTTATTTTTAACAGAGTTCTAAAAAGGTTGAGGTTATATGAGGTTCATACGCCAATTTTTCTTTTATTAGAGTTACTATATATTCGCCAATCGTGCGCCAAGTTCGATGGTTATTTTTTATCTGATAGACTATACTCCCTAGTTGGTACTGTAATATGTTAATTTTGTTGGTGTCTGACTATCGTGTTCTTTTTTGAAAGAAAAATTACCCAACAATTAAGATTAGAATTAAACAATTTAATGCTTATGTAGTCTAATATAAAATGTATATTTGCATTTTAATGGTATGTAGATGTATGCATAAATAAAATACTATTTTGGCAAGTACATAATTTATCTTTTATTTTTATAAACATGGTAATCCAAAAGGTCATATTCTGCCATGTGTGGTGTGCAAATCGTAACTAATTCTAGGTAATTACGATTGTGAAATTGAGAATGCGACCTGATATTGAATAAATATGTAACTAGATTGTGAATGCATCGCAACACTATTGCAAAAGTATTTCTTAAAGTAGTTCTTATCTAATTAATTATTTTGATATAAAAATAAATTGACATAGTTACTGCATTTAACGAATAGTGTTATTAGGTTGTTACACACTACATATTACAGTTATTAGAATGTATATTACGTATACATACATACACTCACGCCCTTCTCACACAGGGGTAAGCAGAAACTATATACCGTTACTTGCTACGATTCTTGCATACTTCTTTTAATTCTACCACATTCTGTATTACCTATAGATATACTTAATTACTAGACCTATAGTCTGTAGGAAAAAGCTATCGTTAATGCCCATGAGGCTAGTAAGTAAGCAAGGAAAAAATACTAGTTACTTGTAACTTTTACTATTAGGAAAAGTTCAGGAAGATACTACCCGTCAAGACACAAATTACAGAGGGCGTCACCGGGCCCCTTACGCAATTAGCTGAATAAAACGACCTATAAGCCGGATGATGATAATTCTAGCCTGAACCGCGGTATAATATTTCTTTCACCAAAGAAATTAAAGAGTAAAGGACCTCTATAATTTATACACATTATATTCAGAGTGGAAAAGCCTGTTGTTTATATGTACTACACACAATCGAAACAATAATGCGATAACACAACAGCCAATAAACAATATTTTTATTACCAGTCCTTAGATGTCATGAAATCATGGTAACTTTATGTAACACTATTTCGCAGCGGCGGCGGTGGCGGTGGGAGGCTTCAAGCCGGCGCAAGCGACGCGGCGCGCGCAGCCTCAGGAAAAGATCAGGTCGGTACCAACAATACTTCCTACATCATTTGTTGTTTGTTACTCGACACGGACGGACGTGCGCTAAGCCCTTTATCTTATCAAGCATATAAAGTGGATTGTACAGTGCTGTTACAAAAAATTGTGCTAGTTTGTGGTATAGGTCACATATCGACCTTTGGATGTGCTGAAAGTGAATCTGTGTAAGTGAGCGAACTTTCATTATGTAATATGTGGCGTTTGTTAAGGAAAACGGTTTGTATTGCCATCTATACCAGATAGAGGTCACCCTATTGTAATGAGGTCATCAGTGACATCAATCTAACGAGTGTGTCTATGTGCCATATGGTGTAAAAACAACCTTTAACCTTCACAAAGGGAGCCAATTGATCAATGTACATTGTTATCATTAACTCTGACAGTGACAAAGAAATTGAAAGTGATTGAATGCACGATGTCCTTGTGATTCTGTTTAAACCAATGAGGAAAATATGTAAACAGCTGCTTTTTAATATGAATCATGTATATTTGTATTATGCAAAACATATTTACTTTATACAGGCCAATGATTGTGTTTAAGTGAACAATGACACAAATTCCTATACATAATTGAAAATATATTTCGCACGTCTCGGTGACTATTATTAAAGCTCATTGCTAGTTCACTGAAGTGTAATGTCAGTAGTTGTGTGTACTGCTTCTCCACAAATAATACTAAGCCTGGTGTGTCCTATAGTCCTCAATATCGGTGAGAATCTTCGTTTGTACCAAAACTATTACGATGGTTTTACATGGTTACCGTTTTCAAAGGATGTTTATTTGTGGTAATTATCACGGGCTTGGGAAAAACAAGATAAACGCGCGGCATACAGTAGTAGGTACAATTAAATATTTTATCGTTACGAACGATTAGGTGTGTCTTCAGTCAGATAATAAGTAGTTCCTTATTGCGTCCGAATCAGTCCTTTCAGAATGAGAGGCGTCCATCACGCTGGCCTAATGCAATGCGGGTTGGTAGACTTAACAAACACTCCTTGATAATTCCAAAAATCTATTTGAACTTATCTCTATGCAATATAAAACATGGTTATCATACGAACATCTATGACAATTGTTAGTGGAAGTCGGAAGGCCCAGAAATCCTGACCAAACTATCTTGATAGACTGGTTAGTTTATCCTCCGAGTATCGGTATTGCCCAGAAATTGGGTTGTGGACGTCTGACGGCAGTCGCTTCGTGTAAAATAATGAATTACTGATATTCAGCCACATCAGGGTAGACTGGAAGCCGACCTAAACATAAAAGAAAAAGGCCTCGGGAGTATGAAATCAATAAAACGTATATCTTATGATTTATGCTTACAATAGACTAGCCTATTACGGGACTTCTACAATAGTGTTGTACTTGATCGCTTTTTGTGGCACCTCTAGAATTATCGATAGCATGACATTCGCCCCTTCACTAATCATTGAAATGAGAGGCATTGCAAATGATTTCAATAAATGCGATAACGGAATGATTGATTTGTTTATTAGTTTTTCTATCAATTATTTATAAGTCGTTCGATATTGATGTAGGTACTAATTACTAATAAGCCTACCTCACTTGTATAGTAGTTGCTAACTTTGCCACACGTGAGGTCTAAAATTTGTCCTCGAGTCCGACTTTTTTTTTTTGTTATGATCATAGCTTGGGGTTGGTAGAAAGTAATTAGAACTTGTCTATAATATACGTTACACTCAGCCATAATTTTATTGAAAAGATAGGAAACATTATCAAGAGGCAAGGACTCACTGGAACACGACCTAAATGTTTTCCTACAATCAATCCTATCTCATATACGTAGGTGGCAAATAAACTGCAGTATACAACTGGAAAACCCCTCGTAGTTACTCAACACACAATGCTGTGGCTTTCGTGTCTTAACTCACATTATCTAGAAAAGGTACACATTTAGCCTCTAGGTAGTATTTCTCAAACACAAAGCTATTACGAAAGCACAGTTAGGCAACTTACGTTCTAGACTTGCAAAAGCCGACATTGCAGGCTCTTGCGCAATGTCACACAGAGATTAGCCCTTAACTAGTGTTGGGCGTTAATTTTTAATGAATTGCAATTGAATTGATATTAATTGCAAATAATTAATTGCAATTGAAATGATATTATTTGCAAATGAATTTATATTAATTGCAAATAATTAATTGATGATGAATGCCCAACATTGCCCTTAATAAAAACGAGAGACAGGAACCGTTTCATATTAAATACGGATGATTACATTTCCTTATTAACCAAGTGCGCATGCGGAGGTATCCGACCTGAGGTTCTGGGTTCATAATATACCATTCTATAACAGTTTATTTTCGATATAGTCATATTAACAATTGATCGGGTTCCGAGCATCGATTATGCACATACTCACCACAAGATGCATTAAGACGTGTTTGTTTTTATAGTAAATGGTGATTTGGAAATATTAATTGATAATTAAGTGCTGGTTGCGAATTCTGACGTTTTCATAGCCTTCGATAATGTGCACGAGCGATATATTATTTGTTATCATCCGTTTCTATACCTAATCTTAATAAGTCGATAATCGCAAATTTTAGTACACTCGTGTGGTAACTTAGCATAAACCTAATTGAATTAAACTACATCTCTCGAAACATTCTGTATGCATCAAACATTACATAGAACTCATGTTTAGTAATCATACCAGCCTTTTATAATATTATTCATATCGTCATTCAATTCCAAAGACGGCTTTTTAGCGCTTATGTAAATTGGGTGCAGCCTAATGGATCAAATTGAGTGGAACGCAGGAGAGAAGACCCCTCCTCTCCTTCTGACCCGGGAGGAGACCCGTGTCTTTAAATAGGACAATAATATAATGGATTGATAATGGTAATGGATCAACATGGGACAATTTCTACACCAAATATAACAATACTACATCAAACAAACAATCGTAACACCAATCAAAACACCAATTATTATATCAAAATCATACCTTTAACGATCTTACGGCGATGTTACAAAATGCGATTACCAAACTAAGTCCAGACAAAGAGCTAGTGATGTCAACAACATCAACATTCAATTACACAAACCGGCGACTGGCCGAAAACGTCGAAAGTGTGCCACAGAGAGAGGGGCACCGTGTTCGACTGGCGTTCGCTGGCCTTGCTCTACTTGAGGTTACGTGACTGCGGTAATAGCCGGCGTACAATGAACGTGACAAGTGTGACGGTGATTTTTAATGTTGATGATATGCGGAAAATGATGCCGGGCTATCGGAGTATAATTTGTTTGTTTTTAGTAATAGGAAAATGATGAAATACATTCATGATGACGGTGCGATAGCGATATATTGCTCAATTAATATGTACGAGTGTATCAATTTATGTTGAATATATTTATTATGTTTTTGGAATTGTAGTTAGCAAGTTGTGTTCATTTGTTGTATTGTTCTCAGATCTGGCTCAACGAAACCTCGACGTCCAGATCGCGCTGTGTACGTGCCGCGAGCTCTGCGGGCCGCAGACACCAGCCAACCAGAAGACAGCAAAGAGGCCAATAGTCATCGCAGAACTAGTCACAGTGCCGAAGGAGCCAAGTGTCCCAAGTCACCCGCACCCAGAGACAAATCACAACACGGCACCCCAAGGAAATCCATAGACAAAAACTTCTGCAATGTTTACACACCACCACATCTCAGGAATCAAAGATCTCACACTGCTCCGAGCATAGACGAACCGACATCGAGCGATACAAAGGAATCTGTGCCTTCAGGCTTCCAAGTGCCAAATAGTGATAGTGCAATATCTTTTAGTGATAATAGTTTTAACGATATAGAAGTAGGAGAGAATTTTTATATAGGAGATTATTTCGCTAATGGACAGCTAGGTTTCTACAGTCCGAATTACTATAGTGATTACGCAGAAAACAGTCGCGAGAACGCGACAGATAATAGCGATTCAAGATCCAATGAGTCCGACGAAAATATGGCGGTGAACGAATCGAATCAAAGCAATAATATTATCGATAACGATTATTTATACGGTAAAGACGAAGATGTGGAAAAGAATGAGTTGAAACGGGCGTCCCGTGAAATTAATAGGAGTAGCAAGAGAATTATAAAACAGAGCTTCCATTCTGATGTGTTAGTTATATCGGACGCAGTTGAGAGTGAGACAGAGAAGAATGAACCAGAACCAGTTGTAGAAGAAAAAGAACCGGTTCCGAAAAAAAATAAGCCGAAATTAGAGGCAAAAGTTTCTTTGAAACGTGAGGAAAATGATTGGGACGCGGTGTTCGATGATAGTGGAGAATGCCTTGATCCATCTCTTTTAGATGAATTAACAACTACAGTTGGAAAAGTTCACATAAGCAAGCCTAAGAACAATTACGACCAATACCAAACTAGGGGTCAGCAGCTCTTTAACGGTCCTTATGACGAAACCTTCGCGCATGTGGTTGAAGTGTACGACTTTCCCAGTGAGTTCAAAACGAACGATTTGTTTTCGTTGTTCAGTGAATACAAAGACACGGGTTTTGAAATTAAGTGGGTGGACGATACTCATGCGTTGATCGTGTTCAGCAGCGCTAAAATTGGTGAGTACTTTTCTTTTTTAACACATAAACATACCATCACGCCTGTATTCCCAGAAGGGTTAGGCAGAGGCGTACTAATGTACACCCACAGTTCGCCGGTATGTTTAGGTCCCATGAAATAGGGGGCGAGCCTATTGCCACTAACCGGGCACAAATTCCTAACTCCGAGCTGCTACTGGGAATCGAACCCAGGACCTCTAGCGTAGCAGTCGCGCTCAGGACCACTTGGCTAATGAGGCAGTTTTTCAAATGTTTTGTAATAAGAACTCTTTGTACTTTTAAAAATGTTTGCTAGATAGTGTAGGATCGTTATTACCCGTAACAGATTCGAGATTATAATTTTACTAGGTATGCCCCACGGTTTCACACGCTGTTTCTAACTTTTCCTTGTTGAGCTCCTTTCTCAATAATTTGACCAAATTAAAATTCAACGGGTTCTAAACTAACACTTTAGTTTTATTATAATAGTATAGACGACTGCTTCGCTTGATGCGTTCGATTCCCAGGTCGAGCAGTGTTATTAGGTTTTTTTATGACATACTCAGTACCAGCTGCGGAATTTCGATTTGTGCCCGGTTAATGGCAATAGGTTCGCTCCCTATTACGTGGGACCTAAACATACATACCGGCGAAGTGTGAGCCGTGTACATCGATTTGTGTATACTCTGCAACTTACGGCCTTTATAAAAAAGCCGTAGTGCCATCAATCCGGCCAAACAAGTCAATAATGATATTAAACCGTGTTAATGACTTGACTACTAAAATAAATAAAACGTGTTTGTCCATACGTACACCAGTAACATTATGTCAGTGGCCTCAATGACGTTGTTTATGTTAATATGCAAAACAATTTGTTTTCAACATTTGTAGCTGATGTCCCCTTAACTGTAAATTATTATGTAAACAGTATTTTTACCTACTAAGTACTGTGTCTGGACTTACAAAGAGACCATAATTATCTGAGTTGGTTTCGTCGTCTGTTTGGAAATTCCCGTGCCATCTAGTTAAAAACATAAAAATCATTGACTTGTAAAGGTGTCTTTAAAACATGTACATATATTTATTTATTAGGATCTCCAACAGGGACACAATATACATACAAGAAATCAGATATAGGGACAATAAATATTGTGCTCCTCCAATTATAGTTTACCACATCATGCACTTACAAAAGAAAAAGTTACAATAATAAAAATAATAAAACGCCATATTTAGACAAAAAACAAAGTAACACAAGTATTAATAATCATAAACTTACATACATTAAACCATAATATAAGATTAATTGTTTATAAGTCAGTTAGATTTAAGTTCAAAGGCATATTTATATTGTGGGTCAACATCAGTTAAATATCTTTTTTATATAGATATAAACATAACTTTTAATACAGTATAAATAAAAAACAGAAAATATTATTATAATTAATTAAATAACGTTTTTTTAATGAATAACAACATGACAAGATTGTTTACATAAAATTAATTACTTACTCCTTCTGAATAGCTAATTATTATTTCATTCTTTCTGCTGTTTTAATAGATATTATAGTCAAAGACTGTTAAATTTTATGGTGTAGTGTTTATTAACGCATTTATACGGTAAAATAAAAAATATAATAAAATAATAGATTAAATGTATGTATCAGGTACTTTATCTCTAAATGTTATCATTTACGGAAGTCACGACACCGTGAAAACTCAACAAAGTTAATTACTTATCTTAAATTGTATCATTATAAATGTTGTAATAATATGTAATTAGGAATGACTAGCTGTTCCCCGCGGCTTCACTCGCCACCTAAAGTGTCCCTCCTATGTAACCTAAAGTTCCTTTTCAGTATATGAAAATCCAAAAACCCTTGAACAATTCCACCACCACCATCAACAATCTCAATTCCACCTTTAATAAAACCTTCAATCTTGTTCAAAACTTTCACCCCCTGTTTCCATCCTTAAAATGTGATAATCGTGAAACACGTCATTATTCATATATTCTCAGTAACTTTAATTCAAATTTTCTTGACCCTAACAAAGAACAGACTTTCATACAACCATCTCCCGCCCCATTTAACCCCCTAAAAGTTGAAACTACCCTTGTGGAAAAATAGCATGCTGTATATCTGGTGGACTATAGCTTAACCGCTGACCTACTGCGGGTTACCTGATATCCACACCATTATAAAGGCACAATAATATAACTTTTATATTACGAAAAATCCTCATGATTGTGGTAGTACTAGACTAGATTAAAAACCACACTTGCCTTATCACGGCCATAGAATTCATAAAATTCACCATAACCATACCCACTACCACAATATTGTTGGTTACCAAATAGATGTAGTCAGTAGTGGTTACGTGAGACCTTTCAAGTGCGCGATTTATCAGTGCTATTGATTATAGAAGTTGTTGACTTCGGATATCTTTGTTTACTTGATAGTTTTACGGTGTTAGCTCAGCTGATAGTTGGTTACATCTGTGAACGGGTGCTGAATAACGCCATACGTATTTAAAGACTTTTGTACCGTAAGTCTAACGTCGAACATTTGAATCGAAACCACAAAGCACCATGACCTTCGATTATTCATTCATTAAGTGCTATACTAAAAAATCATATTTGGAACGCAAGAAAAGTCAAATCGTCACAATCGAATCGATCGACGGGCCCAAAACATTTTTGAAACCTGCGGTCCGTTAGCCCTAGCTTTGTAGATCGATTTTCGCAGTAAGCCCCCTGGTTCTGATCGAATTATGAATAATTCCTTCGACGACTATTAGTCCATTTCTGTAACACATTTGTGAATTAATCCCAAACAAAAGTCCTGCGAAAATTTTTCTGTGTTAATACAATTTCCACCTTCGCTGCTAACGATACAGTCCAAAATGCGACTGCTTAAACTGCTTATTATGGACCTCTAACGCGTGTTACCATGGAAATAGACAGTCAACGCATAAAAGTATCGAAAAATTACGAAAGTGGCAGTAAATTGTCACCCAAACGACACATTACGAACCATAAAATCATGGAAATGAATTCACCACAGTCAATAAGTTCAAAACTTATTAAGAAACTTGGAAAAATCCAACTTTCGCGTAACCTAGTATCCATAAAGTATTTATGTTTCATATACCATTGCATAAGTAAACGCGATAGGTGTGTATCAACTCGTTACGATGGTTAATTGACCGAAATGGTAATTGAATGGTGCGCTTGCGCCATTCGTGCGTATGCTCCGCCTGATTGGTGCAGTTTCTATTAGCTGTGTGTGTTGTTATCACAAAGCATGGAAGAGTCAGTAGGCAAAATTCGACCCCATGCTACGTTTTTAAGTTTAGAGACATCCACAGATTACTAGAGTTATTTGACCACGCCCACCAGTCATTCTCAAACTCACTCTTAAAGATATTCATAACGTTAATTGCTATGTGATTAGGTTTTGAATGTCGCCCCATATTACATGCGATCTAAACACACTGGCGAACTGTGGGTGTACATTACTACGCCTTTGCCTAACCCTTCAGGTTATACAGGTGCAATAGTATTTTTTTTACCCGTGCCAAGATAGTAGCGACATAATTCACTTTCTTGTATAATATATCAAGTAAAAAAATACAGGCATGCAAAATCTATTGTTCTTGATCCCTAAAATAACTACTTAATGTTATTATAATGTATAGCAAATTTTCTAAATTTTTCGCAGTGACCGTCTAAAATTGTTCTAGATTTGCAAACTGTGATTTTTTTTCCATTCATTCCAATCACATATTTATCCCTGGGGCGAAGTCTACTATTCCAATTGTGACACAATGCTCGTCCAATGGTTAAACTGACAGATTAACATAAGAACTGACAGATTTTAATGGCAAAACTGTCAAAAATCAACAATTCTGAAGTCATTGAATGACGAATTTGACACCCAGGGACCCAAATCTAAAAATTAATTAATTTTTAGATTTGGGTCCCTGTTGTACGTGATCACTTGATCAGTAATTAACACTACACGGTATGTTTACCAAGCTCATTATGTAAGCACCTTACAACTGCATTGTAATTTGTTACTGCAGCATGCACTGCTTATCGGTCGAGCTTTATCACCTGTGTACCGACGTAACATATGCCTGATGTAACCGGGGTAGCGTACTATTACTTTGTGATGTTAACTTTAATAGGTAAAGGTGGTGCGAAGGCGGTTACTGATGCTTTCCGTTTGAGAGAAAATATATTAGCAAGCCACCAAAGTTAAACATTAGTCCGATGGTTTACAGTAAGCTCTCTTTATTTATTTTATTTATTTATTTTATTTTATTTATACATAGTATCTTCACAGCTTATAATAACTAAACAGTTATATAATTTTAAACAATACGCCAATAACGAAGTACACAGATAATATAGGATATATAAAGTTGAGAGTGCGCTTATTTAAAGAAAAATAAAATAATAATTTAGACACCACATATTAAATTTAAAATTAAAGAGTTTGCGTGCGTGTGTGTTTGAGTGTGTATGTGTGTGTCTGTGTGTGTAATATTGGTATTAGTTTATATTTATATATTGTTGCATTTATGTGTGTATTGATATAATAAACCGGTTTAATTGATTGTAAATCTACTTATTATGTGAGAGGATTTTCAATATTTCCGTTTTAAAGGTGTTGCGTGGGCAGTTAAATGGGTCCAAAGATGCAAACTTATTGTTATATAAGTCAGGGAGACGAAAAAATGGTGACATTTTTATATACTTTGTTGAGGCTGAAGGTGTCGTTAACAGAGGAGTGTTCCTGGTACGTTTACGGGGTACATTAAATAGAATTTTGTCGAGGAGTAGTTCACTGTCGAATTTGTTATTTATTATATCATATAACATCATCATATCAGCCAAAGAACGTCTACTGTCGAGAGTATTTATTTTGTGGTATTTACAGGATTCTTGGTAATTCAAGTTTTGGATTTTACATAAAAAATTAAGTTGTTTAATAAATTTGTGTTGAATGGATTCAATATTGTCAATGTACTTTTTGTAAAAAGGACGCCATAAAACACTCGCAAATTCCAAAACACTCCTCACATAGCAAAAGTATAATACTTTAAGACAATGTGGATCTTTAAACGGCTTACTATTGCGTATTACAAAACCAAGTGATTTATAGGCTTTACTGGTTATATGATCTATATGTGCTTCAAATGTGAATTTGTCATCCAAAATCACTCCCAAGTCCCTAACCTGTGATGTTCTAGGTATCACTTCCCCTGATATATAATAGTTATGACGTATTTCTTTACGTTTCCTTGAGAATGTTATAACTTGACATTTTTTGCTGTTGACATTAATTTCGTTTCGAGAATAGTAAAGGCTGAGCCTGTCCAAATCCTCTTGCAGCAAGAGGCAATCTGCCGCATTATCTATTCTACGAAAGACTTTTTTGTCATCAGCGTATAATAAATGTTTTGAATGTTGGAAACAGTGTGGAATGTCGTATAGATATATATTATAAAGTAGCGGGGATAACAGAGATCCCTGAGGCACCCCAGACGTGACATCTACAAAATCAGATCGGTAGCTACCGAGTACCACGGCCTGGCGCCGGTTTCTCAAGTATGAATCCACCCATCTTAATAAATTTCCTTTTATCCCAACCTTGTTTAGCTTATCAACTAATATGCAATAATTTACTCGATCGAACGCTTTTCCAAAATCTGTATAAATTACATCTACTTGCACCCCTGCGTTCATGTTTGTACTAATGTAATTAGTAAGAGCAAGAAGGTTCGTGTTAACCGACCGTGATTTCACAAAACCGTGCTGAGTGGGAGGTATGCACTGTTTAGTAGCGGCATAGATGTGATCGTAGACTATCTTTTCTAACATTTTACTGAAATTATTTAAAAGTGATATGCCTCTGTAGTTACTTATATCCGATTTTGATGCCTTTTTGTGAATAGGTACTATTTGGGCTTCTTTCCAATGTTTTGGAAAGCACCCCTCATCCAAAGACCTTTGAAATATAATTTTGAGAGGCTGTGTGAGACCTGGTTCACAGTTCTTAACAAATATTGCTGGTATACCATCCGTACCCGATCCTTTCCTATGGTCGATGTTGCTAAATATTTTCTTTAGACAATCAGATGTGACCTCGATGGAGTGAGTAATGTTTGCTAACGGGCAGTCATCGTCCCCATAAACTGATTTAGAAGACATAACCGATTTAGTTGAGGGTAACGAAAACACACTATGGAAAAAGGTATTAAATGCGTTACAAATATCAACATTATTACTATAATTCGTACCCATAAATGTCATATTGCATCATTTACACGTTGCTGAGGTCTAATACATTTCAAAGTACAGTTCTCAATGCTTATTTCCAAGGGAATATGATATTTATCTATGTCTACTAATGATATGTTACTTTGTTTACACTCTAAAACCAAATTGGATATCACAAGATCGAGAACGTTACCACAACTGTTTGGTGTTAGATTGAATTGTGACATACCCATAAAATCTAAAGAGTTAACGAGATCGTTAGCCGAATCAACTAATACTGTGCTCGCTTTGGCATTCACGTAGTGACCCGTATTAGTCCAAGTAATGAAGGGTAGATTAAAATCTCCTACTATCAAATAATAATCACTTGGATAAGTGGCAAATAAGTCACATACGGAATTCTTAAAATCACTCAACATTGATGGGGACTTATTATTCGGGGGGATATACACTGCCGCAATGTGTAAACTACACTTTTGATATGAATTTTGACGTACAATACCCTTAGTTGTTACCCATACCATCTCCGCACAACCTGTATTTATATCCAGCCTAGTTGTAGTGGTGTCGAAGCCCCGTTTCACACAAATCACCACACCACCACCTTTTTTACCACTTGGTCGATCATATCTAAATACATCGTAACGACTATCGCATATTTCCGTATTTAGAATACCCTCGCACAGCCAGCTTTCGGTTATAATTATTATATCAAAATCATTTGCTTCAATATTCCGGTAAAAAATAGGCAATTTAGTTCTAAGTCCGCGCGTGTTTTGATAAAAAACTCTTAATTTATTCATGATATTGTGTTGTAATTAAGTATATTATAATTGGGAATTAAATATCCTTCACAAAATTTGTTCGATGAAATAACAAAATGAAATAACTGTATAAAGTGGGTAATAGGAAAACAATTTGTGAACTTAGAGCGGACTTTGCTACTGGTGTGGCACGGCTGGCTTGTAGTTCAGGGGTTTGCAACATTGCGGTCGGTTTATTCAACATATTATTGTTATAAAATTTTAAGTGTGAATATAAAGACGGATTAGTAATGTATTTGGTATGTGACTTGTGTGAGTTATATGAAATTGTATGAACGATGTATAATTTGTGTAATGTGTGGACAGCTAAATAAATTAAAGAACAATTTAATAATATAGAAAACGACAAAATTCGAGAATCCAACTCGTTAGCTAACTTCGACCTAAAAAATTCGTCAAATCTTCTTCGGAAGCGATTGTTATTGGTGGCGACTTTTCGTTGCGTCTCATGTAAACTGAGCAGTTTTTTACCCAAACGAATTTAATATTTAACTCCTTAGCATGTTTACGGCAGTTGTTCAGCAGCATTTTATTTGCGATCGTGAGATGTTCATTAATAAAAACTTTTAATGAGTTACCAGCAAATCCCAAGTCATGTGATGTAACACCTTTGTTTTTGTTGGTTCTGCGGAAATTGGCGATGATGCTATCCTTAGCGGCTCTGTTTCTCAGCTTAACGACAATTTTTTTAGGTCTTCCTGGATACGAGTGTAGTGGTTGAACTCGAGTTATAAACTCAATATCATCTTTAGATATGTTAGCGTTTACTGAGGTAGCAAGTTTTAGCATTAATTGCTGTAGGTCTTCGTCTGATTTCTCCGGTATTCCAACTATTTCAATGTTGAGGAATCGACTTTGTTGTTGGCAACGATTGTAATCTCTTTCTAGTACACTCGATCTCCGTTGGAGTTCCTTAATAATATCGTCTCGGTTTTGCAATGCATTTTCTAAGGTGTGTAGACGTTCTTCATATTTTTTACAGTTTGATCTGATACTAATATGTTCCTGTTTAATAGAATCAACGAATGACAATTTAGATTCAATATTAGTTAATCTTACGTTAAGCTCCTCAATAACTTGGCTTTTAATTTTTGATGCAAGTTCACTTAAGTCTGATCTCAATTTTTCAACCTGTTCGGGTAAGTTTGACAGGGACTGCAGCATTACCTCAATATTATGCAGCGCTGGCTGGAGGACTACCTGTTCGTCCAATGGTTTTCCCTGTTTTATCTGTGTTTGGTTTCTTGGAGAGCTTGTTTGTACATTAGTTTTGCACTCCGGGCATACCCAAGCAGTTTGTCTGTCTGATCCTAATCTTCTCCAACCAATCTCTGATAGAGAGACACAGTGGAAGTGAAATACCATACTGCAACAGGAGCACAAAGCGCCATCCGATACTTTGTCGTCACATTTTTTACAGTTTGTATTCATACCGAAAGGTTGAGGGTCCCCTTCTTGATGTTCTGTAGTGACGTAGCGGCTGTGGCAGCGGTACCGTGTTTGGCTGACTCACGTCTCTTCACTTGCGATGAAAGCGGAGGTGAATTTGTATATCGTCCGCTCCAGCAAGTTGTCCGATGGTGCTGTGTCTTGATTAGACAAACGATACAGGACAAAGCAGTGCGGGTTCAAAACTCCCGACTACCTACACACTTCTATTTTTAAATAATTAGCGACACGACTGCTCTCAACTATCTCAGTGAGCGTAATCGTCTCTTGTATGTTCACCGGGACTAACGACTTAGATGAATGTTAAATGATGGTAACATCAACTAAACCGGTCTATTCTTTCCATAATCTCAATTAAAAAGACGGACAAGTACTTTTTGAACCGGCAATATTACAATCAATGGATAGTATTAGATTAATGAAAACCGGTGTCCGATAACAGAATTGTAAGCGCGACGCGAACACTTATCTTATTGCTTCTGAAGCTAACAGATGAACGAACAGAATGGGCATTGCACAGAAAAGATCCTCGTTTAGGAATTATTTTTTTTTTTCCTAGCCCGTTTCGTCCCACTGCTGGGCAAAGCCCTCCCTTCCCTCCTTCCAAATCTCTCTGTTTGTAGTCTTAGCCACCGGGACACGTATGCCGCATGCCAGACGAACTGTGGGCAAAAGCTACCACAAATTGGATCCCACACGGAGCGAAGCGACAGCGTGGTCGGCCCAGACGGAGGTGGCGCGATGAATTAGACTCTTACGATAGAGGAATTACATAAATTTCCAAAATTATTTTTGGGTCAATAATAGTAACGACTTAGGAAGACGACATCATGGATATCAAAAGAGGTTTTATTTCCGTTCAAAAGTCGATCCAAACGTTTTGTTGGTTTGTTTCTCTGTCTATGCATAGTTGCTCTTCTTCTAATATTAACATCGACACAGGGTTCAAAACGTTGTCGTGATCATCTGATACATTGCAAATGTTGAAATCAAAATCTGTGTTGAGGAGACAAAAATTAGAATGCCTGCTGTAACAATAGTAATACTGAGACTTGCAAAACAATATTAAAGGAAATATGAAATACTTGTATTGTTTGGTATTGAGTAAGCTCGTCATACTAAGTAATAGGCATATTTCTATTGTAATTCTGCATTGAATTTGGTTTCGCTGGAGTTAATGCAACATTTGATTATGTGAAACAGTGGAATTGTAAACTTCTCTTCCAACCAATAATCTCTTCTGTGTCAAAATTGCCACGGCGGATGAAGAATCATTTAATTGAGATCTTTTCAAACCTCTTACAGCGAATCGCCATCAAAAAGATATTTTGGTGAATATGTTTTGAAAAATTACAGAAAATGACATTCTCTTAGTTTGACCGTAGTGAACTTTCGCGCCACGCTTTTCACCTTGACGGGCACTTACCGGCTATAAACAGTGTGGCCACATCTAAAGCATTACGTCTAATGGTATTAAGACCTCTAAGTAATTTTTACTTCTGTAATTCTGAGTTAATCCGAAAAACTTACATTATAGGAAGAGAAAAAATAGTTTTAGTGGTACATTTAGGTAAAGGAAGGTTAAGTGAGGTCCTGGGTGTCAATTCTACTATTTGATTTTGTCAAATTATTCATTGTTCAGAATTGTTGACTTTTTGTTTTGTCAACGAAGTCTGTCAGCTTTTATGTCAAAAGACTACGCTATTAGATTTCGTCACTATATCCACTGTATGAACCACACTAATAATACAACCATTTGTTTACTCTTCACAAATATTTTCGCGGAATATGGTCCTTTCACAACATGCAAAAGTCGTCTGCAACAAACTCTGTCGCTTATCTAATTACGTATGTTGGCGGACTGAAGGGTACTCCCTTTGAGAGGAGACCCGTGCACGGCAGCGAGAATTAATAATGGGTAGAATCTGATTATGTAAACCTAAAATCACGTCTCCTTTGTTGAAATGTCCTCATTTTGAAATCAAACTGTCACAGTCAGTTTGCTAAACTAATCGGCGTTACTTGAGTAAATACTCTATTGAGCTTCGTGCAACGCTCTTGGGTTAAGTAAGAGGTTGCATCAAGTCTGCAACTGGCTGCAACTCACGCCTTTGAACAGGATTACGTAAAGATCTTGGAGATCAAGATCGGATGGCGCAGTTGGTTTTGCAACTGCAACTTGCAAGTCACGTAGTTTCGGTCCAAGCGAAAGAAGACGGCGGTCTTAACTTTTTGAATCCTCAAAGACCCAAAATATTTGTGAGAATTGGCGAAGTACTTAAATACTTTCGAGACCACAAATTAATTATGTAATTTTGACAGATTCCTGAGTAGAATTTCCCATGGAGCCATTATTATTATGATTCAAATTAGTTAAGTAGTGCAGACTAAAAAATTATTTCGAAGAAGAACGTTGATTTTCAGATGAGTCTAGATATAATAGCAAAAACTATTGATTAATATCATCAACAGCCTCCCATTTGTTTAGATCTTTGAACCACACACCACTCTCAGTTTCATTAGCGCGTCCCACTTTATTATACGTCGATTTTTTATTCGGAACGCACTCCATTGCTGCCTTGAACTTGGGTTTATTTATACAGATTGCTTCAAAACGGTACATGTATTGCGAAAATAATAGAAAACAGATTACGTATCGGCAGAAGAAGTAAATGTGTTTAATGGGCTGGCCACGCAGCAATTCTAGGTCGATCGTGGAATGTTTTAATGTTATTGAATTGACATCGTGATGTTCCACTGATTTGAAGGCTTCCTCTTCCTTATTACTTGTAATCATTAGGGGACATGTTTTCTGAACTTGACGGTCTCTTAATAGGAAGTTTACTAAACTCAATAGCTGGTTCAGCTTCAGCTTCCGGCTTTCAAACTGCATCAAATTTCTAAATATAACCGAACCCTGAACTGGATTGAGCTATATTAAAACCTTTTACTTTGTGGATTTATTATGATCTACAGGCCTATTGCCGTCTGTATTGACTGTCTTAACTCTAAATTTCTGCAATCACCGTTTAATATTATCCATCAGACAGATATCCATAAATCCGATTCAAAATACTAGCATTGTATATCAAAATACCGGAAAAGGGAGAAGACCTTAAGACTTTCAGCTGCCTTTGCAAATATTATTAAGAAAAACTGTTCCCCCACATCGAATTAATTACAACATCGTCGCTGCGAAATATTTTTGGCGCCAGAAAATTATTTGCATCGTTGTGGGGGACCTTGGTGTTTTATTTTTGCAAGAAATTCTCTTTTATGTTATTGTTATTACTTAATATAAATTTTATTTGGCGCGAAATATGTATTTGAATAATCGTTTACCTAACGGCGCCACCGCTTTTGAGATGTTTAGAAAAAAGTTATTTTTCAATTCTAATTCATGTTTTCGTTTTCAATATTTTTGGTCTAAATACGATGAGCTATAAAACTTTGACTTAGATCAAAATAATTAAAAGCTATTTTTTTTTGAAGCTTACTAGCAATGCGGGTCGCACATTACTAGTATTCTTGTTAACCCCTCGTGCTAAGCTAAATACTTGTGTTACGAGTGGGTTCACGGCGGTAGTGCAATGGGTGGGGTTCGAACCGGCAACCACATGATCGCAAGTCCGACGCCCTAGCCATTAGGCTACCTACGCTAAAATTATTATCACTAATTTAGTTTGTTCCGAGTTTAAATTGCCAATCGGACATTCATAAAATCATTCATACGAATGATTTACGGACAAGCCTAAAATACACAGCGCTTATACTTATTAATAAAGTGTAGCTATAAAGCGCTTTTCATCTCTCACGAGTCGTAAAACCCACAGATTAAACTGATAAGTTAATGATCATTTTATACGATAAGTTGGCAAGTTTAAATAAACGTCTTGGACATAAACATTTGTGTCCATTACTTATTGCTAATATCTGACGCCTTTTTCCATCGTGGAAGGCAGAAAGATTTAGTACACAAACACTAATTAATGGGTGCGTTATATCTCCAATATTTTCCAGAATAGCCTGATTAGCCAAGTGGTCCTGAGCGCGACTGCTATGCTAGAGGTCCTGGGTTCGATTCCCAGGTCGAGCAGTGTTATTGGGTTTTTCTATGAAATTCCCAGTAGCAGCTCGGAGTTAGGGATTTGTGCCCGGTTAATGGCAATAGGCTCGCCCCCTATTACATGGGACCTAAACATACCGGCGAACTGTGGGTGTACATTGGTACGCCTCTGCCTAACCCTTCGGGGAATACAGGCGTGATGGTATGTTATGTTATTATCCAGAATATTCACGCACCGATTACAGTACTACAGTGAAAGTACTTACGTGTAAATCTAAAAAGCTGGTTGCAAGTACTTATTAGACAATTACGTTACATAGTTTCTTGTTACATCTGCGTTTGTCGGTGATGATACAATACAAAACACGATGTTTCCTAACACTTGTGTTAACGATTGTACACACGGTAACAGTTTGCCCTTTAGACCGCCCGTATTCTGTCGGAATAGCGGTGATTTTTGTAATGCAACTGTGCCTTGAGCTTGATGCGTCGTCGTGTACAAGCGCGTTTTTGTTTTGTTCTCGAGAAGTTTAATTGAATCTGTTGTTAAATGCTCGTTGTTTGTGTCTTCCGTGTTGTAATGGCAAAGATGATGAGCTATTGTGATTTTGACAAAGTGCTCGTAAATCCCTTTACTTCCTCGGTTAAATATTTTGGTCTCAAAGCGCCCTCTTTCTCTGCTGACAAAATGTCCGTCTCTTATCACCAAGGTTTTCGGTCGTACTCGGTTATGTCATGTCAGGTTTTATACTGATTTCTGACACTCACGCAAATATTAGAAATTGAAATAAAATCACTTTTTAAGTATTTTGCCATGCAAAGTTCAAAAGTAGATAGTTTTTATGCACACCACATTGTTTTGTCTGCAATTTTTCTAGAAGACCCTCTTTATCCACAAATTGAAATACTGCCGTGTTAGGCCAATTCATGATTGAGTGACTGACTCGTCTTATCACAATAGGTATTCTCTTTGACTGGTTCAAGCATTTTGTCACCAATGTATCGTACTCTTCGATAAGTGATCTGTTATTTTTGGATTCAACGTTTATACCAGGACACGGATCTCCACCTGTACATCCTTCTTTTTATAAAAAAAGTTAACCTGTCTTGCTCAGGCTACTGGATAGAAAAAATAACAGGTTTTTATGAAGAAGCTATGACTTTGCCAGATGGCGATAACACCTGTTGCCTCGTAAAATAAATGTTGGTTTCTTGTCAGTGGAGTGTTTGAAGGTGTATCCAGTCTGTCAGCCTGTACGGCTGTACCGTGTACCACCACGACGATCTCATCCCTCTTTCCGAGACTCTTAAGTTATGATTATAACAGTGTTGTTATTTAACACAAGCTTTTTAGAATAGGTATAGTGTAGAAATTATATCGAGCAATATGCATCCATTGCTGAAACTATTTGGAAAATATTATGCAAAAGTATTGCCTAATTTACTAAGTTTCTTATAATTTAGCAGCAGTTGTTGTGGTTGGGTCGTTATGTTAAAATTTTGCAATTTTAATTACGTTTGTTGTGTTATATGCAGCAACTAGACTTGCGTCAACTCTTTAAATGACCGTAATTTTTACCAAAGTCGGGTAGTGGATCTTTCGCAGCAACTACGGTCACGGGTTGACGAGCTTTTGGGCTTCTGATAAAAAATAACAGGTTTTTATGAAGGAGCTATGACTTCGCCAGATGGCAATAACACCTGTTGCCTCGTAAAATAAACGGCGAACTGTGGGTGTAATGTACACCCAACCCCTTCGGGGAATACAGGCGTGATAGTATGTTATGCTGTGTTATGGATAAAAAAAATACTAACCGCAATCGGCAACACTGGATTACCATTAATATTTAATTAACAATTAGATTCACATAGATGAGGTTCATCGTGTCCTTTGGTCTCGTAGTTTTAGACTTCCATCTCTAAATCTGGTTTCCATTTTGGTATATTAGATTTATCATAATCTATAGAGTTCCAAGATGTGTATACCTAGCCATCCTATTTATTATTTTCTATGTCTTATTTAGTGTATCAGAAATCAATACTTCATGTTTAAATGTAACGTGTTCAATCTTTACAACACGTTTACCGTTAGTTATTCCATCGAGCTTCGAGCGACATGATTCTAATAGTATCTGTCATTATTTATCTCTATCTTATCTGCCATATTTTTTATTTAATGCCTCCCTACAACCCCTGTTCTGTCTGATGAATGTTCAAGGTAGGAGAGAGGTTTGGCTAACTTATTCTTATCAAAAACTTTTAGCCAATCAGCATTGAAAATAAGAGTAGCTTGGTTTACCTTATGGTGGCTTAAAAGCCGAGTCCCATACAGCTGTATAGACTTCAGCCTGCAGCAAAAGAAATCATAATTGCTTCTCTCGTATTTCTCATTTGTTGTATGATGATTACATTTTTGACAGTATTGATGCTTTATAAAACATTATCTACATAATCAATACAAAGATCTACCTTAGTTCCGGTCGATCTGAATCTCGCACTTCTTTTGGTTTATTTTTTAATTAATTAAAAACCTCTCTGGTTGTCTTTGGCGTTTGACCATAGATGTTCACTTACGCAATACAAACTTCGTGGTTGAACGAACTTCCTTCCTCGATAGTTCGGTACTTTTTTGGCGTGGGTTTTGTGTTCGACTTTATTTTAATTTAAACTTACACGTGATTGTATGGGTCGTTTAATATTTTAACGTAATTCCTGTTGTTAAGTGGCTTATTTATTTCCTAAATTTGGAGGATACTGCTAGGGCTGCCGATCATAATCAACCCATTAATTTATTTTGGCCCACTGCTGCCTTTGATTCAAACTCGCGATCTTTGACTTGGCAGTCCAATAGTCATATCACTAGGCTATCACAAAATATGGAAATCTGCAAGTCCATTATACAGAAGTCGACCACCTTGCAAATCGCCGTTACTGTACTATCATTTACCTTTTTAATATTCACATTTAATAAACTCCATTTTAGTGTTCTCTCGTTTCAGCAACGTATAAAAGACAAAGACAGGTATATTGGCCAAGTCTTGACCATCCCTAAATTCAACATTGTTTTATTTATGTTATGACTCATTTCTAGCTAGTTTTCCGTAATAATTATAAATACATATATAATTAGTAGAGTTTCTAGTACACGATAATGAAATTGCATTTATATACCGTTGTTTTTACCTCTACAGTGGCACTGCGTTGTAATTCATGCATTTACCTGGTAGGTTTTGGTAGAGACAACTTTCATATGATGTATATGAAATGCATTCGATTTCGTGCGGTTAACAGGAAGTACGGTATTCTGTTTGAATTACTTTATAAATACTTTTTAAGCGATAGGCTTAGTTTCCATGACATACTGTTTGATTTATTAAAAATAATATCAAATATTAATTAAATTAATGAAAAAAATATTGATACAAGATATAGTTTTTGGGGGTTGAGATGCTCTGTATCTTACCCTCAAAATTAGTCTCGGGAATTGTAGAATTTGTATAGATTACGCACGGTTTGACTACACAAATTTTCACGGTTTGTACTAAAGCATTACTCTTTCTTTCTAGCATAAACTTATAATACTTATAACGTTCATACTTTTAAGTTAACTTTTTTATGAGAATATAAAAAAATAACGTAATAAGCCTATTTATTGTTTAAGTTTTGTAATATTCGTCTATCATTCAACGCTAATATACACAATAAGTGCTGGATTTTAAAACAGTGCATTGCTTGATACATTATTAGGATAGTCAAACGGTGATGCATCGTTTATACAACTGAGTTGAAGAATTCGCAAAACTCATCTGTCCCAAGAACCAATCAGTGCTTAGAATCTTCGAAATCCGAATTTTCAAACGGCGAAGAGCTGCTCATTACAGCGCAATGTGGCGCGGGCGTCGTTCCACTTGCTCGCCGCACCGTTGCGTCACGCGGGTCATCGAACCACCTTGCGAGGTTGCGCGCCAAAAAGTAGGTTGTACGTCAAACGATAAATGCTGCACAATTTTTATATTTTTTTAATTGATAAATGATCGATTGTTATACGTATCTAATATAAAGTCTTATTGTATATTTTGTGAACTTCACCTTACTGGTTATGAAACATTTCGTGGTCAATCATTGATGGACATATTAAAGATATTTCTTTTATTATCTTTATAAGTTTACTATTTTCTAAGAGTAATTTAACCAAATGTTGCGATTAGTGCATTGACCATGAATATTCTGAAGTTTTATTTAAATTAACGTCTAAATATAAATCTTATCGCTCCATTAAAGCTTCATTTATTATTATAATAAACCTCAATTTAAAATGCCTCGAACAATAAAAAAAGCATGCCGCCCATAATATGCAACGGCTACGTCACAAATATCTCACCCATCAAGAGAATAGCAGTACGACAACATAAAACAAAAAATATAAACATCCTAATTACGAAGAACCTGCGTCCTTTTTAATACGTTTAATAATCTAGTAATTCTAGAAGATACTTAAAAATTGTGGGCGTTCTTTACGAGTATTCTTTTCACATAGTTTACAATCAACTTAAGCCTATAGTTTCCTCCTATAAATACAAACAAAACACGAACAGTTTAATCAGAAATTTTGAAGTGTGAGTAAATATAGCATTTTGTGTCACGGATTCAGAATTGAAGAACCTATTCGATATGATTAAAGTGATTGTTGCAGGACAGCATCGCCATTTATCTGCGACAGTTGCGCCATTGTTGTGCGACAGTAGCGCGATGGTTGCGCTACAGCAGCGCTACAGTAGCGCGATTGTTTCGACCCAGTTGCGCTACATCTAATAAAAAAAAAAACAAATCGACCAACTTGCGGCTAACTACATTTTGGGGGAATGTACATACTTATGTGATGGCACAGATAATAGAATACTAGTAGTGATGGTTTTATTTTTTTATACTCTGTCTGGCTTATGATGAACCAGCGCCGTTTCAGCGCAATTTATATTAGAGTATAAGTAATGAATAAAGCATTTTTCTTTCTTTCTTTCTTCTTTATATTCAATTAGCCTTTTGCTTATTTGACTTTATTATAGTACCATCTAAACGTTTACGCGTATTACGTACATGTAATACATTAATACAATATTTTTAGTTCGCATAAACATTTATTACCGTGCGCTCTTATCGTTGGAATGCGGCCAACGGACACTGAAAAAAGGGGGCATATTTTCCAAAATAAATTAAATGGTGGTAATGTAACGGGAATGGGAATAAACAGAAATAGAAATGTGTGAGGTAGAAAAATATAAGGTCTCAACATGCGAGTGATACTGGTGTCGTTGGAGTCTGTAGGGAGGGAGGGGGAGGCTGCGGATTGGCGTACTAGCAGGAGCGCATATATAAATTATATTTATATCTTTACGTAGATTTTTTTAAAACCCATGTCAATATAGGTATTACCTTCAATTGCAATCTTTGAGTTTAATGCCAAATTAAATCATCTAAACTGCCTCATTAGTCTAGTAGTCCTAAACACGACTACTGCGTAGTATGTTTTAGTCCAATATAATAGGGGGCGAGTCCTATTTTCATTAACCGGACACAAATTCCTAACTCCGAGCTGCTACTGGGAATTTCATAGAGAAGCTCTATAACACAGCTCGACCTGAGAATCGAACCCAAGACCACTAATCTTGGACACTTGGAATAGGACTCGCCCCCTATTATATTGGACTAAAACATACTAGCGGACTTTGGATGCACATAAGTACCTACATGTCTACCTAACCCTTTCGGGAAATATCTAGACGTAATGGTATGTTATAACTACTAATGAGTATTCTTTAATGTTTCAGCTGGAGAAGTATTATCTGCGCAGCGACCACTGGTGCGATGTCGGCCTCTCCACGCCGCCACACTCGAATCCAGAAACAAAGCGAAGAAATGCGCCGAGTTCCTGCAACCTTATCGGTGAGTAATGCTTAAAGTTTGCTTATCGAATCATTATTATAATAACGAAACCCTAAAGTCATTTTGAGATACGTAAGGATATTTTTTTCAATAAATTTGTTATACATACTAGCTAAACGCAAATCTCTTCGCTGTACTACAGTCGTACCCCCAACGCACACGCAAGCAATAACCGTTTGTTTAAATGGGTTTCAGTTTATAATGACTCGAGCCACTGATAGATCAGGGGGTCATAGCTTCAGGTATTGTAATTATATTTTCGGGAAAAATTAACACACATTAAAAACCACTGTAATCGTTTCAGTAGTCGATTTTGAACAAACTTTCAGGTCTTGCGCTTAAATGATAAATGATATTTATTTCTGTAAATAGATCTTTTAAAGACACTTTTACAAGTCAATGTTTTACATTTTTTTTTTAATCTAGATGGCGCCGGCATTTCCTAACTGACGACCTCTGAGAAGAAACGTCGAAACAAACTCAGAGAATCATGGTCTCTTTTAAAGTCCAGACAGTAATAGTATTATTAGATATTATGTGAGTGTTACGATGTAGGGCAATATCTGGACAGGCCTTTTAAAGAAAGAGCCATAGCAGCTTTGAGTTGACCTGTCTTAACTGACGGCACGCATACATCAGGCATCGTGTAGCTCAACCATTATTTAGGGAGCTCAACGACCTGTCGCACGACAATACCATATCAGCAAGACATTTGCGTAGGTCATTCTGCTACACGTAGATATATTTTTTATATTGAATAATTGATACATTGGGTGCGTTTAAATATAGTGTTGCGTTTCATTTGCACCATCGTCGTACTCAGTAACTTTTCCCACAAAACTCATAATCTGTTTATGAAAAATTAATACATCCCTGTCCAAAGATCTCGAAAAAAAACACGAATTTTATATAATATACTAGCTTCTGCCCGCGGCTTCGCTCATATGAAACTATATCAGGAATAAAAATGGAAAACCAACATGTCTCTTCTTTGTATGGGCCTCTATACATCAGGGATGTCAAGCTGTATCTCCGGGTTCGTTTAATTAATTAAGATAAGAAGTTCACCAGTTTTTAAGTTGAAACATATACTTTCTAACATTCTATTTATATAGATATAATATTCAGTAGTTTTTGTTCCAACCCGTAACAAACAGACAGAGGCAAGAGTTTTAAAAAATTCATTTTTGGATTCCCACTTTTTTTTAAAATATTTTATATAATAATATAAAATGTACAGTCGGGAAAGTTAATCACTTTGACGGGTTGAATTCCACCTTTAAAACTGACTACTTCGGCATCTTGTATATGGCATTACTAGCAATTTAAAACTAGCAATGTCGACATTAAGGTCTATATTATGTTGATATCATAATT
Organism: Acronicta leporina; assembly: GCA_947256265.1. Classification (NCBI taxonomy): domain Eukaryota; kingdom Metazoa; phylum Arthropoda; class Insecta; order Lepidoptera; family Noctuidae; genus Acronicta; species Acronicta leporina. Next base: position 10,555,564 of record OX366532.1, on the reverse strand, counting down.
TATGTAAGTAGAAATGTAGAAAAGTACTCGTAAAAGTTTATTTATTTATTTATTTATTTATTAACCAACTTATACTAACAGTTTACACCACACATACAAGTTATCGGTCATAATATAATAATACTGATACAACGCAATAAATTATTATTATTATCATTTTTTAAAGTTGTATTTATTTATTTATTTTTATTTATTTTATTTTCATACAGTCACCTTAATGCTAACAGAATTCCATGCGCAGAAAGTGTATCTTAATAGTAAAGTTCATTGCATTTTAGATAGGATAATTTGAGTACAGTACAAGCAAATTGATATAAATTTAATGGAAGTTATACAATAAATAAGAGTCCATTTAAATTAAAATTGTAAAGGTACAGTTTTATCAAAAAAATAAAGATGTAAACATATAATTGTGAAGTAGGTAAAATAAATTGTAGAAGTAAAAAATTGTAAAAGCAAAAAATTGTAAAAGTAAAAAATTGAAAAAATAATTCATTGTAATAATAATTCATTTAAAAACTTAGTTGAGTATAATATTTGGTTAGATTAGATTAAAATTTATTAGATACATAAGTCAATCAGGTTATAGTACTGGCCACAGTCAACGTCTCAATGTAACGCCCTGCTGTTTTATGGAACGCACATTCGGTGCAAGAGAATAAGTCTGTTGATGAGTCATGCAGTATGATTTCATTAATGTATTGAAGAGCTCGCGGCACGGGTGCGTACCGGGCCAGGTTAGTGCGCGCAGCGGGCACTGACAGCGGGCGATGACGGTGCCTGCGAGCCGCTGATGCACCTCGGCGCGGCACATGAAAACCTATCTGCGACAGTAACGTAGGGTTATAAGTATAACCACGTATTAGGCGGAATACGTACGTTACAAGAGCGACGTTGCGTCGAACTGCCAACATACGGTAATCCACCATCCCTATAATATATAATGTGGGGTATAAATATGGGTAGAAGTAATATATTCTTTTGAATAGGTATCGTATGAAGGATTTTTGTACTTTTTCAAGTTCTAGTGTGTATTGTGCTTGGTACGGGTTCCATATCATAGAATTTGTCTCCAAAGTACTTCGCACATATGAATTATATAACACACGCATTGTCAATTTATTGTTGAAGCGCTTGGATTGTCTTATGACGAACCCGAGGCTCTTTCGAGATTTACTACAAAGTTTATTGATATTATCATGAAAGGTCAGTTGTGTGTCGAACCAAGTACCCAGATCTTTAATGGTAGTTACTCGTCGCATGGTGGTTTGGGATATCGTGTAATTCTCACAAATTGGAGAGCGAGATCGACTGTATGACATGATAGCACACTTGTTAATGTTAAGATTTAAACTATTATCGCGACCCCAGGCACAAACATTATCTATATCTGTTTGTAACAACGCGATGTCCGACGGAATGTTTATCGTGCGTGCCAATTTAACGTCATCAGCGAACAGGTACTATGTTGGATCTTAGATGGTAAATCATTAATTAGTATCAAAAAAAGCAAAGGCCCAAGGCAAGTTCCTTGACCGATGCCAGAGTGTACATTATATTCTTTGGAAACAGTGTTGTCAAATAATACATACTGTTTCCGGTTTGATAAATAGTTTGCGAAGAACTGGATGAGGTTTTCTGAAAAGCCTATTTTAGCCATTTTGTTGAGGAGCACATCATTGTCTACCTGATCAAAGGCTTTTTGAAAATCGAAGTACGCAACATCCACCTGCTTCTTCGAATCCATCTCATTTGTTAGCATCATAACAATATTTATAAGGTTTGATGTCGTCGACCTGCCCGGCAAAAAACCATGTTGTTGATCACAAAACCATCCTCGAAGTTGTTTATAAATTAGGTTATATAAAATAGATTCCATTACCTTGCCGAACACAGACAGAACTGCCACAGCACGGTAATTATGTACGTCACTTTTAGTGCCATTTTTATGTATGGGAAGTACTTTAGTTGTTTTCCATGCAAGTGGGTAAGTTTTATATTTAAGACATAAATTGAATATATGCAAGAGTGGGTCGGCAAATATTTCATAACAATCCCGAACTATGACCTGAGGCACTCCATCAGGACCTTGGGTAAATTTTGGTTTCAGCTTTTTTAGAGCTTGGATAACATCACATTTTTTTATGCTGTCCAACTGAACGTGGACGTCAGGTGCAAGGCCTAATGGTGGTGAATCCGCGGCAGCCGCCATAGCCGAACGCGGGTCGAGTGCAGGCGCGGTTTGTAAAAATACGCTGCTAAAGAACGTGGCAAATGCATCTGCTACTTGCTGCGAGTCTGCCATGCCAAATGTTGATGGTTCATTTGACTTTCTGTTTTGCTTAATAAAAGACCAAAAATTGTTGGGATTATTTAGGATGCTATTTTCAATTTTTTTTAAATGATTAGCTTTATTTTTTTCTAACAGACTTTTGAATTGTTTTCGATAGTAACTGAAAAATGCATAATAAAACTGGTTATTATTAGACATTTTATATAATTTGTGGTAGTAGTTTTTTAAATGTAAATAATATAATAGTTCGCGATTGTACCATTCAGGAAAATTATTCGGAATCTTCGATGGTTTGCAGTAGGGAACAGTTTTGTCAAACAAATTATTCAACATCTGGCATAGGTTAGTTACAGCTTGATCAGGATTTGATGATTCATATATAGACGACCACTCAATGAGGGACAATTGTGTATAAAGTACATGATAATCTACATTTCTAAAGTTCCGGTAACGTATTTTATTCTTATCGTTAGTTTTATCATGATTTCTAGAGTGAGACACAGCAAACCGGTTTACATTGGCGGATATTTCCAAGGGAAGGTGATGAATTTCTGAATTAACTAGACTTACCTCAGATTCCGAAACAGTGAGCGTTACATAATCCGTTTGACTTAAGACTAAGTCAAGTACACGATTAAGATCATTGTTGATTGCATTATGTTGGGTTAGGTTACAGATAGACAACAATAACTTAAAATCCTCACGCACCGATTGTGACGCGGAATACAAATTAAAATCGCCCATTATTACAACAGGTACTGATTGGGATGATATTAATGTTTCTATGCAATTAAAAACTGAGTAGTATCTTGAATTCGGTATCCTCGGCGGTAGGTAAACAACGCAACAAATAAAGCGATACTTTCCCACAGTAATTTGACCGGCGACAAGTTCATCCTCGGGCGAACATTCCACAGCGATCTTGCGAAGTTGATAGGGGTGACGCACTGCTAGTAAGACACCACCGCCAGTGCCTCCCTGTCGATCCCGGCGCAAAACTGCATAATTTGAAGTAAACAACTCGGAATCGTAAATGCTGTCATCTAGGTTTGTTTCTGTCAGTGCCAGTGTGTGGCCAGGAAGTTTGCAAAGGGCGTTTCTTATTACATCGGTTCTTGATTTCAAACCTCGGACGTTTTGATAAAAAAATATTGTTTTTAACGAATTAGTCTTGTTTTTCGGCTTGAGCTCGAAAGGTGCGCCCTGGGTTGTTCGTACGATTGCGTAAGGTGTACCATTGTTGAATTGATATTCCTGCCGGCCAGTTACTGGGGCATATCAGAAACTTGAAGTGTTCACCACTGCCGCCTATGACGAAGCAGTTATGGTTTTCGTGGGTGGTGTCTGGTTTCTTAATTTTGAAGTTCAAGTCTGGTTGCTTCCTTTTGAGATATGTTGCTATGTTTTCCGCTGTCACATCTGGGTGGAAATTCCATACATGAACATATTTTGTCGGCTCGATCGTTAGTAATTCCGTGTCTGCATCACCAGTCGCTCTTATAACAGAGCGGCGAGAGCGACGAGGCTGTTGCATTGCGCTGTGGTTAAGTTCATCACTTGTTCCCTCATCTATTTTGTGATCCGCAACTAAATTGAAATCTGACACGATATTCGCTGCATCTACGTAGGTTGATTTCGTGGCCACACACTCTTGGTCTGACGTTATCGGTGCGACGGGCATCTCTCGGGTGCCATCGGGTGTTTTCGGTATGTCTTCGCATTGCGCGCGAGTCCTTCCAGCGCTTACATTGCTTGAAGATTTTTGCCTCTTCGTTGCTTTGCTGCTGATCGCTTCGACTGCTTTAAGACGAGCCGGGCGCGTTAAGCGGTGCAGCGACTCAGTGTCCGTGTCTTCTAAGTCGGGATTAATAATTATAGTTGGGGGTACTTGACAATTAGGTGGCACTGAATTTAGATGAGATATTAATGCATTTTGTTCACTTATTTTGTTTTCAAGAACACCAACTTTAGTCACAAGCACAGATACTGTTTTCTGTAAGTCACGGATAAGGTTTTCAAGCACTTTCTGCGACATTTTATATTTTTAAATCGTAAGTAAACACGGAGCTCAACTAGGTGTGTGTGACTCTCTGTGTGTCTGTGTGTATTAATTGGGCTGAGTGAGAGCCCCACCATGGTTTGATAAGATAATCTTCTGCATTCTTTGAATACTCTAACTATTCTGTCTTATTTGTTCAAAACGTGTCTCATTTAGTGAAACACAGACAGATCACGTAGTATTGTGGTTTGGATTGAATTACTCTTGATCATGAGACTATTGTTTTGATCATTTCATTTATGTAGTATTTGTTTAAAATTACAGGCAACGGCCCGAAACATGCACGGCGCTAGCACGAAGGCTTGTATCAGGCGCGCTCGGCGTCAAACTGAGCACAGCGAGACAGGAACGAGCTGAGGAGAGGAGACTCATTACCATTGCACGAGGTGAGCACATATTATAACACAATATCTTGAACTAAACGCGCTGGCCTTAAACTGAGCAACGAACGAGCTGAGGAGAGGAGACTCATTACCATCGCACGCGGTGAGCACATATTAAAACACAATAGCTTGTACTAAACGCGCTGGCCTTAAACTGAGCAAGGAACGAGCTGAGAAGAGGAGACTCATTACCATCGCACGCGGTGAGCACATATTAAAACACAATAGCTTGTACTAAACGCGCTGGCCTTAAACTGAGCAAGGAACGAGCTGAGAAGAGGAGACTCATTACCATCGCTCGCGGTGAGCACATATTAAAACACAATAGCTTGTACTAAACGCGCTGGCCTTAAACTGAGCAAGGAACGAGCTGAGAAGAGGAGACTCATTACCATCGCACGCGGTGAGCACATATTATAACAAAATAGCTTGTACTAAACGCGCTGGCCTTAAACTGAGCAAGGAACGAGCTGAGGAGAGGAGACTCATCACCATCGCACGAGGTGAGCACATATTATAACACAATAGCTTGTACTAAACGCGCTGGCCTTAAACTGCGCAAGGAACGAGCTGAGGAGAGGAGACTCATCACCATCGCACGAGGTAAGGACATATAATAACACAGAAGCCAAACCCTTCGGGAATACAGGCGTGATGGTATATTATGTTAGTAAAAGGGGAATTTGCTACTACTAATACACACTAAAGGTGATTTTGACACAAAAAACAACTTATATTCTCTGCTCAGGGGATTTCTAAAGGTATTCGACGACACTGAGCCATGGTAATCGCGCGAGCTGACATATCGTGTGGGATCTGGTAACGTTTTACGAGGTAGAGCCACGCTTTGGCAGGAATGGGCCGGCTCGACCGGAGTGACACCACGGCCTCACAGAAAACCTGCGTGAAACAATGTTTACGTACATTGTGTTTCGCCAAGTGAGTATGCCGGAGGCCCAAACCCTTTTAAAAGACCGGCAACGCAACGCATAAAACCATTACATATGATAACACGAAATTGGAAATTCCCATCTGCAATATACCTTTTAAATACGCGATAAAGTCTGTTATTCTCATAGTTCTTTAAGTACTAGATCCATCCGCAATTACTATATATTTTATCAATTAATATAGAAGCAAATATAACATTCGGGAGGGGATCGCCTGATTGTAAGCGATACTGCGACCTAAGATGGAGCGCGCTTGTCTAGAAGAAACCGATTCACTCGTGATTTAAAGACACCCAGATTATATCAGAGAAGACCCACTCATTGCGGCGGTATTCATGATAAATGCATAGCTCTCCAGTTTGGGTTAGCTATTGCTTTAATATCATCTTCTCATCTTGTCTAGGTCTATTGGTCTACCTTCACCATACCATAGGGCGAAAGCTAGTAACAACATAAAAAAAATTAATTTTCAGAAAAGAAGCGTCAGGCGGCTCTCCATAAGGAGGCGGCGTGGGACGGCTCCCTCGCCAACCAATCCGTCGATACGTGAGGTAACAGTGCATGATTATACTATTATTTCAAGGCGGATCAATCATCTGAGGCCGCCAAATTCAAATTACAATGGGTTTTTTGAAATTTGTAGGCCTATTACGTATCTGAGATTCATAACAGTAGTAGTATCTGTTTGTAATTATTATAATCTAGAATTAGTATTTTATTATTGTTTCTCCTTTTCTAATGTTAATTGTATGCATGCATGTTCAAAACAAATACAATATTAATTGTTACTGATTAAATAAATAAATAAAAAATCTATACAACATCCACTGAGAACTGAGAACCAAAACCTTCGCTTAAAAATTCTATTATATTAGTATACAATATTATACAAATTCTGACGTTTCGGAACCTTTACAGCGTCCATGGTCACGGGCAGACAGTATTGTATTGTATACTAATATAACGCGATATAATCCGTAAGGTTGTTTTATTTCAATATGTCTGATATTCGCGTAAGCTTCAGAAATCAATCCTTATCAAGTTAGAATCTTGCCTAAAACTGTGCCAACGGCCAAAATTGTCGTTTTACACTACTTTTAGCTTCTGTAACGTTTTTTTAATTCTCAGTTGTAAATATTGTATAATTAATGTCGCAATTACTACTATCATGATTCTAAAATGTGTTACAGATCTGCAAATAGCGAAAAACCAATTGAATTTTGAAATTGGCGCTCAGGTGAACGGTCCGCCTTAAACCGCGCTCGTGGATCGACTATATTGATATACTTAAGACTTGCTTGCCGCGGTCTATGTATGGATGACCATTATATCGAGCAGCGCGTTAAGCCCTCGGTCGCGGTTGTCAAATTAATACCTATCGCAATCGTTACTGATAGATGCCCGAATAACCTGACAATCAGTTTATATTACCAGAAATTTGGTTGCGGAGGTCTGATGGCTCTTGCTTCGCCTTCTTTATTCCACCTCATGTAGTTATGCAGCAAGTCGACTTCAACATAAAATATGTAGTCCTAAAAAGACTAGCTAGATAAAAAGGGATTTATAATAATACAATAATTTAAAAAATCACATTTTCGTATTCGGAGACGTTTATATACCATTACCCACGTGTTTTTTTAAATATCTTCAATGTAAAGACACAGCTTTTTTACAATTTTATAATAGTAGAGATTTGTAGTGATGGAGTAAACAAATAAAGACGAATAGAAGACAAAACCTATCTTAGGTTGTCAGTGTAGATTGAACAATAAGTATGTGAACTCGAATTTCGCAGTTGTTAATAAGTCTTCGGTAGTATAGTGGTAAGTATCCCCGCCTGTCACGCGGGAGACCGGGGTTCGATTCCCCGCCGGAGAGAATCTTTTTGCATTTTATACTATGTTGTAATTTATAGTCGCATTAACATTGACTCGCTGACCTTGTTACAACTTATTACGTATTTAATTATGATCATTAATTATTATTCTAAATATTTTTTTCAATGTCAACTACAAATACCTCAATACCTCAAACAGTATTGGTGCCATTAGATCCAGTGCCAGTAGATCAGCCATGTAGTTATGGCATTTTTATAAAGTACTAGCTTTCTCCCGCGGCTTCGCTCACCTGAAGCTACATTAGGGTTAGAAATGGATTCCAAAATAATTGAAACGAAACCAACAATGATGATCTCTTCTTTGTATGGGCCTCTATACAGAGAGATGAAGCTGTGTTTAATTAATTATTGAGATAAGAAGTTCACCAGTTTTTAAGTTGGAACATAAACTTTGTAACAGTGATAACACAATTGAAATCTATTCAGTAGTTTTTGCTCCAACCCGTAACAAACAGACAAATAGACAAGAGTTTAAAAAAACTTATTTTTGGATTCGGAGACTTTTATATACCCTAACCCACTTGTTTTTTCTTAAATATTGTACAGACACAGCTTTTTTATAATAGTAGAGATAAAAAATAATTTGCTTTTGGTTTTTTAATATAAGTTGTTTCTTAGGGCCACTTGCACCAACTTCTTAAATGTGTTTAAATTATATTTAAACACATTTAAGGTCATTTTAACACATTTATAGCTGACAGTAATATAAAGGTTCATCAAAATCGGATGAGAGGGATAGCAGCATACACTATGAGTCTATGAACATAGCGAATGTTATGCTTAGAGGACAACCAAATAAAAATAAAAAGATATAATTTAAAGAATGTTCTAGGCATATTTTCCATGCAAACTTAGCAAGATAGTTATGTATGGGAAGACAATTATTTCAAATCCTATAGACTTAGAACATTAACTGTTTGGAGTCATGATAGGTACTTACATTCATATGTTAGCTTCTTCGAATCCCTACTATTATAGATGCGAAAGTAACTCTGTCTGTCTGTCTGTCTGTTACGCTTTCCCGCTTAAACCTCTCAACCGATTTTGATGAAATTTGGCACATACAATCTTTAGACCCTGAGAAAGGACATAGGCTACCTTTTATTGCGATCATCACGCTATAGGCTATACATCATCACGCTACGCGGACGAAGTCGCGGGCAGAAGCTAGTATAGCATAAATTTTACAAATTCACCCCAAAATTAATTTTAAATTCTTAAAGATAATTTCATGGAATAAAAGATCGCACATTTCGCAATACCCGACAAGTCTTCGGTAGTATAGTGGTCAGTATCCCCGCCTGTCACGCGGGAGACCGGGGTTCGATTCCCCGCCGGAGAGATTCTTTTTGCATTTTTATAATATTTTCTAGTGTTGTTTGAGTCATCGTCAACGGCTTACAGCATACAGTAAGCCGTTGACGATGTTTATATAAGTGTATTTACAATAATTAATTATTTTAACATTAGTAGGTACAATAGTTCAGCGATATAATAGACTTACTAACATTAAACATTTAAATAAAACTAAGTACTAATCCTTTACAGTCTGCAATTGAGATAAATTTAAAATTAAATATTTTTTACACAAATATATAATCCATCATTAATCTCGTCTGCTTTTGTTCTCTTAGGTTCAATTCCCAAATCGAGCAGAATTATTGTGTTTTTCTGATAGGAATTTTCATGTAGAAGCCCACGGTTTAGAACCTGGGGAACTGTCAGCATAATACAAACACACCCCTGCTTTTATTTTAGGGGATTTTATGTTAAGAAATAACTTGAATATGTATTTGCTTCATGCGAGTTGACTAATAAACGAAATGCTATATTTTAGGTTTATTAACAATTCAATAAATATCACAAAGGTTATAATTTCAAATGTTGTTACTACCTTTTTCCGTAATTGATTTCAGGTTAGCCACGCGGGCAGAATTCCATAAGAGAAGATTACTGATCGAGCTCTCATAGCAAATGTTCGTTATACTAAAGTTAACATAGTTTTAGAAATATAGATATTTTTCTATGCGAAATATTAGATTAAGCGACGCAACGCTCAAGAGGTTTTGGTCCTATAAGTAAGTCGATTAATGCTTAGCTTTAAATTTATATTTTTATGTTGCATGTTATAAATTTTATTTTGTGTTCGACTTGACTGCCTTGCGTTTCCTATTTTAAGATATTGTTTCATGTTGGATGCTTCAGAGTCGTGTACTATACTGACTTAGATGTACGATTTGTGTAATTAGTAAGTGGTTATACTATAATAGTGGCGTTTTGTAATTTCTGCCTGCCGATATGAGGGCACAGGTATGAGTGTATACTTAAAAAAGATGTCAGAAAATTTCATATCTAATCGCATGTCACAAATTGTTAACTTTATTGTGCGACTTTTTACTAATATTTAACACGGTTCTGTTTACTTAAAAGGTGTGATAAATTGGAGTTTTAACCATTTTAATCATGTTTTATTCTCAAATAATCGATATTTTAACAATCTTAAACATGACTTATTACTACTTGACATTTTTGTACTGCATAATATATTTTTGTATTTAAACATCTGTAGTATTCATAGAAACCAAATATTAGTACTTATTTATTTAGCTATTTCTTGGTATGCTTTTAATATAGTTCTTGTATGTTATGTAAAAATGTAAAAGTCTGTTGTACGATCTTTGTATGCGTAAAGTGAACGGGTAAACGGTTAAAAAATACGATTTGTATTTAAGGTTTAAATTAAGTGTGCTCTTTTGGTTGCCAAATATTTACTTTTGTGAAGATGACGCATTTATATGACATCAAGTGTCAAGATTACGAAATCCTCATATTTAGGAATGTAATAAATGACACTCATAAAAGTTTTGTGATTTTTAAAGCGATGGTTGGTGGTTTTAAAATATTCGTAATTTGTTGTGAGTTGTGCCTTCGTGGTCTAGTCTGGTTGCATGTTAAATGTGGACTTCAAAACCTCTTTGCGTTGATTATTAGACGAATGTAGGTTTGATAATAGCAAAATGATAGTTTTAATATCGCGTCTTATGATAATATGTTATTATAATTATAATAGCAATAAATGGTTTGAGCGTTTCGTTCTGAAAAATGTAGTTTTAGCATGAGCTCCTTTGTTTTAGTGCGAGAAAAGATATGAATAGAAAAAATATTAAACGGAACGTTAATATTTGGATATCGAAAAGATGTTGCAAAATATAAATGAGATGAACAATTATGTTGTCGATCGATATTCGGTATTTTTGTTAATAAAGGTCGATCCACACTGAGAATTCATGTTACATTTCATATGTTGCGTGGCGTTCTAAGTATCTTTTGCATTAGCTAGAAAATTAAAACATTATTTTGGTGTTTATAAAGTTGTACTGAAATGTTCATTTAATGTCAGTCCTTCAGATTATTGGGCAGCTAATAATTATCATTCTTGAGTTGATGGAAGCGTCGTAAATTGAGCAGAGGGCGAAAATCTTCCAAATACACGGCAAATATCATAATATAAAATGTCAGCTAGAATACAGAATATATACCTAACTTGACGTTGCAATGCTGCGTAAAATATAATATTTTTTGATGTTGCAACACTGCATATAATATTTTATATATCATAGGGTTACACTTTACAACGCTCACGCTCTGAAAACATTTACGGTATTATTCATAAAAATATGAAACATCTCATACCTCGTCATAGACAAAACACGTTATAACGTTCAGACATTTATATTATTATGAATAAGACTGTGAAATTATAATATTATATATATTATTTGTATTACATCCACCTTAATCCAAATGCTAACAACAATGTTATCCATTTATAATTAAAGTTTTATATAATTTCGATGAATAGATCATCTCCCAGTAATTGATGTGTCACAAAATATTTACAAAAGCTTATTTTTGTAACCAGTTCAAGTACAGCCAAAGATCTGATTTTAATACGGTAACCGAGAAATATATATTTGGGTCTAATATTTTTTAACATTATTAGTTTTGGTAATCCAAAAAGGGTGTTTCATAAACGAATTACTAATTCAATATAAAGCCAAAAACAAATGTTGCATTATTTTTAGTATATGCGAAACCTGACCGAATCCTTTTTAGTATTTGGCAGTAAGCGCCAGTGTTGCCAGAGTCGAAAGTTACGGTTCGTTTCCTGAAAAGTAACATTTTTGGTGCAATAGTTACATTTTTTATTATAATTTTTATCTACGTGTCTTTTTGGGATCTATGATGTCGAATTTCGAATGACTTTTTTAGCTCCTGATTTTTTTCATTCCATGTTCTCTTATCAGGAAGCAAAAAAAATGTGAGTTCAATTTGGATGCGTTCGTATATCGAAGATCGTATATTCTGTTTGCAATTTTTGCAAAATCTAGTATTTTTATTGCAAAATTTTTATTACTAATCTCGTTGTTGTCAAAAGTTACGAAAAATGCCTTAAATATAAAAATTACTTACATGTTACGCGAGGGGGTCAAAAGTTACGAAAAATGTAAGAAATGCAACCATCTGGCAACACTGCTAAGCGCAGACGCAGATGGGGGTAATAAGACGTGGTGAGCATATTTTAGTACGGACAACCAGGTAACATAACAAGCTTATGACTTTGTGATTTTAGGTACTTGATACAGTTTTGAAATTTGGTACATAGATTCTTTAATAAAAATACTAGACACGTGTCTCAGGTTTTGCATATACTAAGACTAAGGTAGTTTAAGTAATTGCGGCAGTAATGCTCAACTTGCCAACGAAATATGACGTTAAACACCCACTCTTACTCAATCTAATCGGCCGAATTAACGAAGAACTAATAAATGTATGGTCATTCTATCTCACGAAGTCCTGTATGATGACCTTTATGTAATTGATTTAAAGTTCAAATTTCAATAATTTAACGGCCTTCGTGAAATAGAATATCTATACATTGTTTAAATATTTATTAGTTGTCTATAAGCGTAGTCTGTTCTGTAGCGTAAGCACGAACAACTATCGAAATCGTATCGTAAACGAATGAGTTTTTTTCTGCTACAAATCTCCTACATACTTAATTTTACATCTGTCTCCCATTGGGGTAGGCAGAGACTACACTTGCTACGATCCTGGCACACTACTTTCACTTCATCTACGTTCATTAACTTCCTTCTAATACAAATTATTCTCGATTTCGATACGAATACGTTTTCGAAAGTGTACGTGCTTGGGCTACTTAACTCAGATATAAAGGGACACAAAACGACATTTGCTAGCTTAGTTTACAAATATTTGAAATAAGAATATTTTTTTGTAAATTCTCAATTGAAACTACATTTTAATTTGAGTAAGTAACGGTTTCTGAACTTCCTGTTTAAATTTGTCGTATATTTTAAAAGTCAACCTGTGTAATGTAATATTTATTATAATATTTGTGCAATAACATGTATGTACCTATCTGTAATGTCAGATTCACTTGGCATCCAACCGTCCATAGACACAATAATGTATCACTACAGTAAATAAAAATATTCTCATACGTCATTTTTGATAAGTTTTTTTTAATTATCCTTTACATGAAAAAAGTTCGTTTCCATTCAAATTTCCAATCGGTTGAGTAGCTACAGGTAGCGGGTTCGTTTCCCTGATAGTTGTTTCTTAGGGCGCATGTAATAGTGTATCAAGTGTATGTCACATTTAGGTTTGATGACACTCGATGGAAGAGAAAATCTTATCGGGGATTTAAAAAAGCAATATTTAATCATTTATTTTATATAATCTATCATACCATCACGCCTGTATTCCTCAAAAGGTTGGGCACTTTGGAAATAGCTTCGCGGAACACCAGCTAAGAATAAGAACCATTACTCTGTAGAGAAATATGGAGAACTAATATAGAGATAAAGGTTTATTTCGTGATATCCCGTCATTTGCTCGTTATCTTTTTATTTGTTCAGAACATCCCAACCCGAGAAATATTCGTACTTACTTAATTTTAAACAGGTTTATTTCTATATTGGTTCTTGGTGAAATGATTGAGCTAGGAATGTGAAACTTTCCAATGGAGCTATCTAACAAGAAAGTAATATCTAAAACTGCCCACTGGTACATTCCAAGGCTACATAAGGCAGAACTCTTCATATAACAATGTTGGAGATAAGATTATAGCACAGCTGAGGCGGAGAAATTAATATAATGTCCATAATGCCTTTATGAAATTAAACAGAGATCGCAGATCAAATTACTTACATTCTACATTCAATCCTATCCAAATTTAATAAAAGTTATATTTATTATTAGTAGGAAAAATGATGAAAACTGTTCCCCGCTTAGTGCTGATTATCGTAGATAGATAGTCAAGATCTACGTAGAAATACGAATATGTAATATAGAATTACAATTTCAAAATTATTTGTGGCACGGAATGTTGGGAGTTACGTAAAAGGGGGAATGCTTTTTAACTCACTGGCAACACTTCAGTACTACCGATGGCAATCACAATAGCAATATTGTAAGTACCCCACCTTTTGACCGTTTCGAACGAATAACGATCAATGAGGCTTGATCTGTACAAAATAAAGTAGAGAATATTATTTTTGTAATAATGATGAAAGGATATTCTAAAATTGATATACAAATAAATATAAATTGATTGACTTAAGTGTTGTTTTATTTTTCAAAAGCTCTCCTTGCCAATACACACACATTTACCTATACTTGTCTACGTCATACACACTTTCAAAGATCATTTTTTGTTTTAAAGAACGATATGGCATTATTATTAAGTGTAGCTTCATCCCTTTCAACTTCAAAAGAAAGAGTCGATTACTTTTATGTTGTGCGAAATATGATGTAGGGATTTTTTAATAAGACATAAAATACCTATATCATAAGACGGTATATTTTGATTATTTAAATCAATATAATTACCTATATCAACCAACATAGGTAAAGCCAAACAGATTGAAAAGGGCTATAGAACTTTAAAAATGATAGAAAGATGTTCCGCCCCGTATTAGGTAATTCTTTTTATAGTCAATCCTCATGGATCGCCTGTCACCTGGGGCATTACCAGGTCTGTCAACCTACCTACATACTAAAAACCCTTGAGATTTGTGTGTCCGTCAGTCTGGCCTGGCACCGTGGAATTTGATAATGATATGTATCAATCGAATGTATTCATTTTCATTGTAGATACCTCTTTTATAAAGAAGTTAGAAACACTTATTGGGGCCGGGCCAGCCTGACACTTTTAGCCCGGCCCCGTCCATACCACGACTCCTGCAAAAAGTAAGATTCGCTTCGAATCAATAGATATTATTAACTAAATGCACGGTCTCACCCATTCCTTCTTGCTAGTATCAAGATACGATCTTGCATCTATTCGATCGATAATCGATATCTATACGATCTACATGAATCTATTCGCCGCGCTATAGCACTGCTACCGCTTCGTATTCTATGTAGCGGATGCTTAAATCTCACTACCGCTTTCAATCAATTCATACATAAAGCAGACAATGCAGTTGCGACAGAGGCAGGCTACGCGCTCCATGCGACTAATCGACCGCCGCTGCGACCGCGACAAAATGAAGGTCACGACAACCGTTGTTTGTAGTTATCGGAGTGTGACCAATTGCAATAGCTCATTTATTTTGTCTATAATTAAAAAGGTGTCGCGAATTCGCAGTCATCATATTTTACCGAACACATTTTCTTGCCCTCAAACTTTGGCAAAGTTAGCGTAAAATGACAACAAAAACATTATTATTGAAGAATCTAATTTATTTGTCACTTTTTATTGTAAGGAATATTTTAAAACCAGGGCCATGGAATTCGTTATCACATTCACTATGAGACCCACACGTATTATTGTCCTATTTTAGTTATCTTTTTCGAAAATAAAACCGATTACGATCGGTTATTCTATTTTTGTCTGTCTGTATGTTTGTTAATAATAAAAATAATAGCCCACCGGTAGCTTGGACCCTGCTCCCGATACCGGTGGGCTACTATTTTTTATATTTTTAAATATTTTTCAATTTTTTATAAAAATATTTAAAAATGTATTTAATATGTAAGTTAAGATAATAAATGAGAAAAATAAATAAAAAATAATAATAATATAAGTAGTAGAATACTATTTATTAATTTTAAGACATGGTCACACATATCAACAGATATATACCAGATAAATGTGGCCAAGATAGTATTTAAATAAAATATACAGAAAGAACGTGTTTATAAGATGCACATTTTTATAAAGCTTCGTTATTACCGTAGGTATCATCATCATCATCAGCCTATAACAGTCAACTGCTGGACATAGGCCTCCCCCAATGTGCGCCATTTGACCCTGTCCTCGGCTTGTCGCATCCAGCTACTGCCGGCAGCCTTTCGCAAATCATCACTCCATCTTGCCGGAGGGCGTCCTACGCTACGTTTGCCGAGTCGCGGTTTCCACTCAAGAACACGTCTACCCCAGCAGTTGTCGGTTCTTCTACAGATATGGACAGCCCACTGCCACTTCAGCTTGCTAATTCGGCGCGCTATGTCGACGACTTTGGTTCTCTGTCGGATAACCTCGTTGCGGATTTTATCCTTCAGAGAAACTCCGAGCATAGCACGCTCCATAGCACGCTGAGCGACTTTAAAATAGTGGACTAGCCGTACTGTGAGTGTCCACGTGTCAGCACCGTAGGTCATCACGGGTAGGACGCACTGGTTGAAAACGTTCGTTTTCAAACTTTGCGGAACGGTTTTTTTTTATGGTATAGGGGGGTAAACGTGCAAACGGATCACCTCATGGTAAGCGATAACCGCCGCCCATGGACACCCGCAACACCAGAGGAGTCGCGAGTGCGTTGTCCGCCTTTAAAAGGGTTTGGGCCTCCGGTAACCTCAACTCACTCGGCGAAACACAACGCAAGCGTTGTTTCACGCCGGTTTTCTGTGAGGCCGTGGTATCACTCCGGTCGAGCCGGCCCATTCGTGCCGAAGCATGGCTCTCGCACGTATGGGTGTTGAGAAGACTTGATTACCGTATAGCATCCTATTATTTTATTTGTCGGGTGACCTTCATTCAGGCGACTAATAACGTCTTCTAAAAGAACTTCATTACACCAGTATTGACCTGCATAATATACCAATTGTACTTACTTATTATAGAAGTACACGGTTTTCAACGACAAAGAAAATTGGCAATTAATAACAACAATTACAATATTTTTTTGTTCTGTTCTTGCCTAGACGAAAATAAATTGGGGAAATTAACAAATGAGACGATTTCTCAACAGCTATATAGCTTTTGTCTGATCTGGGAATCGAATCTCAAAGACCACAAGCGTGCCTGTCACTACCGGACCAATTAAGCGATTCATTATAAAATGTAATTGAATAACAATTAAAAATAAAACACCCAAAATCAAATTCCCAAAGAAAAAATAATTACTTAAACGTTTAAAATTGAAATTGTGTTACCTTTAAGAGTAATAATTATTATTGTTACAAGACTAGTGCAAAAAAATAATCAGTCCATAGGCATTTGTTTCCACATTGTTAAACCTCCAAACTAGGCGAATGTAGTTTACACTAACCGTAGTTAGTCACCCATTTATCATTGTAAAGACCGGATAATTTCTCAATGGGCTTCTGACCTGCCGATGATCTATTGTCACTAGAACAATGTTGTTGACCGCAACGAAAATAAACACCTCATATAGACACGATTAGGTACAAGCACTTCCAGTTAATATTTCAGAGAGCATCTGAAAACACGTAGATGAAGCTAATATGCGTCGCTTTGCAATAATATTATGTTTTATATCGCGAGTGATTTACGGGACGTACACGGTTCAACAGCACATGTATTCACAACACGTTTCGAGAAAATCTAGATCGAATTCACCGTCACTGCAGAGCGGCTATGTTTACAATCACATCGAAAACAAACCTGTTCTATTCCATGAAATTAATCACATGAACGCGGATCCCTATGCAGTGAACCAACCTTCCGAATTAAAATCAGCAGAAAAAACAAGGAACGAATCACCACATTACGAAGATATAATTATGCCTTATACTATCTCACCATCAATAAAGAAAAGTGAAGTCAAATACGACATAGCAAAGTCTGCAGCTGATTCTCGCTACGATGCTTCAAGGATGAAATCAGATGGCATGCTTGACAAACTAAAAGCTCTGGTGCACTACCACCCGCCACCAGATGTTTTGAACGAAATGATAACGGGATATGATGGCAGCAATGATTTTCATATGGACGACGACGACGTAAGAACCAGTTCTAGAAGTTTGTATGATAATTGGCCATACTTCTACCATAGCCCTTATGAGTATGAACATAACAAGGCTATATTTGATGCAGAGAAAGCGAACGACAAGCGTTACGTAGCCGATGGACGTGACAGTGTAATTCCGGTGCACGAAGTGATAGAAAACGATCCGCCTAGTAGCTATGGGCTAACCCCTAAATATTTGCATGACGTTACTGATAACCCTATTGGAGGGGATGCACCATTTTTTTCATTTGTACTGAACGATTATTTTGAAAGAAGCGGCGAAGAGGACCCTATTATATTTAAAGGCTTAGACTGGGGAAAGGATTTTGACCACGATGCCTTTATGCCAGAAATGGAAGACTATAAGAGGAGCCGTAGATTGGAAAAAAGTTATTACACAACAGCGTCACCTGTGACCAATCACGATATCTTAACAAAAATATCGCACACAGAATCAGTAACAGAAAGTAGTGGTAAGAAAGATCATGAATTCGACAAAAGTGAAAATGGTTCAAAGAAAAGGTCAGACCACAAAAGTGGTTTTGAAAACACAGCAAACCGTTACAATGGATTTAAAGATTTCATAGACACTTTTGCCAATAAATTTGGATCCGAAGACCACAAGAAGAATACAAATTATATTCATAAAGTGAATCAGGATAAGGGAGAAAATAGGAAAGGTTTCCGCAGGGTATATCACAAAGACGAGTATCAGGAGGACAATGAGTTTTACGATAATAATAATAAAAGTACGAAAGCAGAGGAGGTCGGCGGTTCTAATGCTCACGTTGGTGGCTCTGAAGCCTACCTGCGCTCTCAGGCAGTAGCAGCAACAGGAGATGAATCGAAAGCGGCTAACAATTCAGGAAGCACTTCTGATCAAAAATTTGAAAATAGTCACAAAGGGCATGACAGATTAAACACGTTACAGAACCAATTTAACAAATACATAGATGTGGCAAAGAAAGCAGCTCAGAGCAATAATGCTGATTATGTGGACCACTACAGGATATGACTAGAGCATAAACATTTGAACGAAATGCTAAAAGAAGAAGATGGACTTAAAAGTGACGATGTGATAGACGATTCTGCTGTAATAGATTTATAAGTAGGCATCGAACCTGTCCAAAATCTCAATTCTACAGAAATTATCTGAGAACGAAAGTAAGAGATATTGACGTGGATTATCCCTCGTATGCAGATGAAACATGAAATTAGAGACAATGTGTGACTGTTGTATTTAGCTAATGGTTTAGCAACTATCCATATTTGTTTATTGTTTTAGTGTTTCGAGCCAATATTGTCAAAACGAACTCGTGAAACCGTGATGTTTTTTTTCTGTTTACATGATTGTCAACGAATAAAGTTATCTAGGCCCCTCTTATGAGGGAGGCAATGTCTTAACTTGTACTCAGATATAGGCAAGTGGAATAGCTTGCTCTTCTGCAGCAAGTATTCTCGACTTTTCCATTATGGTCACAATTGACAGACAATGATGGTACGAGAAAGGAAGCATTAGAAATAAATAATGTACCTTTCATGCCCATGTGGCCTTACTTAGTCCTAGTTACATAGCCCCAAAATCATTTTTGTCAGCCTGTCGTGATTTCCATGTGCGACATTCTTACAGTTGATGTCCAGATTTCGGGATACTAGACACCCTACACAAATTTATTATATTTGCTTCTCAGTTCAGGGAAATATGAATAAATAAGTCAAACCTCAGAAAAACTGTGTATTATGCAATATTTGTATATAAGTGTTGATTTACAATGCAAACTTGAAAAAAACAGTGTTATAGGTAGGTAAGCTAAATTTAAGCAAAACACAAATTGGTAGTACGTTAAGTTTTGTATTTCTGATAAATAAAAACGTAAAAATCATAAATAAGTGGTTGCTTTGATTTCATATTGAAAATAAAAACATATCCTGACTTATGTGTTTTATTACCGATATCACCATTCAAACTTGTTTCATAAACTTAATCGAACAATAAAGTAATATTATTTAAAATAATGACGATCCCATTAAAACAATTATATAATATACTAATCAATTCTATCCTGTCAAATGTACTAACATTCAGTAAAATTTGAAAAAAATATTCACAATAAGATAAAAAAAACAACGTAATAAAAGAAATAACTTGATAATGAAAGCGAACTTAATTCGTCATTGTCTTGCCAATCCATGGGTCCATTGGTTCATAAATGTTTTGTTCTCCGTTTTTGTTCGGTACCTCAGGGAACATAGGTAAAATACTTAGTACTTTAGCCATAACAGAAGAAGTTTTCTCTCCCAATTTATCGACATAATTATTTATTTTCCAAGGTGACCTAACCATTCTTACAGATGATAATTTGCTTTCATATTCTTTGCTTTCTTCATTTTCATCGTTAAATTCGTCGTCCAAATCACGCGCCTTCTCTTTCTCAGGAGCTTTGGTAGTGGTGGAATCGTCATAATAGTCATCTTTTTCACCTAATTTCTTGGGGTTCTCCACTGCCCGTTCCTTTTTGTTGGAACCCGATCGATGTGTTACTGGAATAACTTTGCTTTGAATTTTCACTTCCGGCGGAGATTCATTTCTGGTGTCGTGTTTCGATGGGCGATTGGAACGTTCTTGGGTTTCTTTATGTTTTAACCTCGGTTCCAACGGTTTACCTCTGCCGATGAATTCATCGTGATTTACGTCGAAATCGTAGTCGTCGAGATTAAAATCTTCGTCTTCGTGTTCGCCGGAGTCTACTACTCTTACTGGCGATCGGCTAATTTTCATTTGGAAGTCTTCGTCGTAGTCCATTTCATTAAATTTCGGTATTGGTTTCTTCACGAGCGTTACTTTTTGTTTCGATGGAGGTGCTCCGGGAGATATTGTTATGTTCTTAGCGATCTTTTCCTGAGATTCCCTTGCCACTCGAACAAATGCTGGTGCTTCTGTCTTCGGCTTGGATATGAAGAAGTGTCGCGCCTTCCTATTGTAGCTTCGCACGAACTCATCGCTACGCAAGTTGTCTTCTTTCGAGAATCCTGTTAATGCATCTTCTTCGAATACATCTCTTGTGAGTCGTATCGGAGGAGCAGATCCCGTCGTTTTCGTTTCGGTCGTCAATGGTCGGTCGGTTTTTTCAATCAGCCGAGCGTTTAAGGTTATAAAGCTGGAACCTAGCAGGACGAGCAATATAATTTTCATTTTAATGTGCTTAACGTTGGGCTGTCGGAGTGTGGACTAGAGGCATGATTCTGAATCAATTCTTAATGTAAACTACTTGATGTTTTTAAATGATGTTTACATAGATGAACAATGTATGATGAGAAAAATAGGCTGACTAATAGATATTATTTTGATAACAATCCAATGATTGTATTATTGTTGAAATCAACGCTAGGGTTCCATCGCTTGCTGACTTGTAGGTATTTTTTTTTATTATCAAGATTAATTTTAAAAATACTCATAAATAAAATTAATTTTAGAACATTAAAACCTCTTTTGTATAAACCTTATTGATTTTCGAATGCAATTTTAAATTGATGCAAAGACTAGGCTAGTTTGCGCAGTCATAATCGAAACCTGAATCACAACAGATGTTGTCTTTCGTCTTTCTCCGTGTAGGCAAGTGTTTAAGCTTACTGTTTGGATCTGATGTTATTTTGATGCGGCTCCACCAGTGAGAAGCGTTTCTATCGCTGTTCCCATAACATCTCGCTACATTTACAGATTTTTACAAACACATCATACAATTTGGCCATTGTGAAAGTGAGATTGTTCTGTGTGCTCGTATCTTGTAGACTTATTAATAGTGCGATTAGGTACATGTTCTTTGCAATTACACTTCCACGCTGTACCTATTATCAAGATTAATAGTGCCTGGTAAATGGCAATAGGCTCGCTCCCTATTTTACAGTCCAGTTGATACTGTCATATTAAATATTATTACAATAAGGTAGTCAGGTACCCACCTAATTGTAATAATTTTGAATGAATACGGTCAAAAATGCGGCATATGTGTGTGTCTAAAACTAGACTTTCGCCCCGGCTTCGCATGGGTGGAAAAATCCCTAACTTTTTCAAAATATTCTATAGCCTATCTATTAATCTGGAATAACGTAGCATTCAAATGGTTTATTTGTTACAAACATACATACAAACCTTTCCTCTTTATAATATTATTAGTATAGATCTATAATAAGTATATGATATACAATAAAGAAATTGACTATAAAAACAGGATGAAGGGCCGAGCCGGGGTCTGACTGGGTCTACTTTTTTATGGCATACGACGATCCATCCATCCATATGACGATAAGCGATACAGCCGCCCATGGACACCCGCAACATCAGATGAGTCGCAAATTCGCTGCCGGCCTTTTAAAAGGGTTGTGTCTCCGGTATCTTCACTAGGCTAAACACAACGTAAGCGTTGTTTCACGCCGGTTTTCTGTGAGGCCGTGGTATCACTCCGGTCGAGCCGGCCAATTCGTGCCGAAGCATGACTTCAACGGCAAAAACTGTTCTGGTTCGCAGTTCTGTGCATTAAACTATTGATTTTTGAAAGGTGTATGCCCGGTCTACCTTCTGTGTATTCCGTTATTTTCATTTGAATTAATTACGTAATTATGTGGTACCTGAATTAAACGATATTCTGGTAACCCTATAATTATGTCGTCATCAAATATCTCGTGAATCGAACGAGTAAGTTTATTTGTTTACACCTCAGTTGCATAAATAAACAATCGTAACCCGAGTGCAAGAAATTTATAAGAACAAAGCGTTAGCTGGGGACAGTTAGTTTGCGAACGGTCAAGATGAAGATACTGTTCAAGATAATTAGTGCATTTCTCTATTTTAACTCAGTTTCTCCAGTTCTTATGTACTATATCTACGACGACAATCCAAACATAGGCTTTGTCGCTTTGGACGGCTTTGGTATCACGGGATCATATAATACGAAACCTGGCTTTAGTGCAAATAGCAAGAAACAGTTCACCGGGTCATACAACCCAAAATATCAGAAGTTAAACAACGAACATGTGGTTGACTCTCACTTTAAAGTTATGAAGACACCGATAAGGTACTCCATTCCCTCTACGCTTGAAAATGGAAGACTCAGAAATCATGAAGCTATGAAAAACAATGCACAGAGAGTAGCTGAAGAATATAAGAATACGGAAGCGCCGAAGCAGTGGCAGCAGAGACCTCAACAACAGATAGGAAACATTGGAAGTTCTGGACAGCAAGACAACCAACAAAAACAGGTTTCGAACAAGGAACCTGCGAGAAGTGAATATACTGCTCAATTTCAAGAAGCCACCGCACGCCCTCTGCCTTCGAACAATCAACAGATACAGCCAATTAGGCCAAAATCAATGAACGTAGATTATAAAAATCAAATGAAGCAACGTAATCAAAAAAATCATGAAGAAGCATTCGAACCTAAGCCTAGCTTCGTACAAATGAACGTGAGGAAGACGCAGATCTCCACAGATCCTCAGAAGATAGTTAGATTGAACAATAACCGGCAGATGGCCTCGATGTCGATTCACGCGTCGCAGGAGAAACGCAAGAGGATGCCCGCAGCAATGATGATGGACAAAACATTACACAAAACGAATGGACTCCACGATCATAACATGCAAGTTATGTCACGAGTTCTTGAAGACATGACGCAAAACGTTGCTGACCGGCGACATAAAAAGGGTGAATACAGAAAGAGGGACACCAAAAAAATTTTAGATGTCTATGAAAACAGTAAACGTAGTGTCGTATCAGATACTATGAGGAAGTATATAGGTAAAGATAAAAGTATGGTGAAGGAACATAGAAATAATATGGAATTGGCAAGGATTGGCAGCCACGAAGAAAGCCTAGAAACAAATGACACACCATACGCATTATTTTATAGAATGAATCCCGAGTCCTTGGATCAGCAGGAGAGCTTTATGATAATGGGATCGATGGAAGACAATAATAGTGGTGACTTCACTTCTAGTAAGGAGAAACGCGTGTCATCGGCTTTCGAAGACGAAGTCTCTCTGAGATCACAAAAACCCAAGAAAACTGGTAACACGCTGAAATTGCGTAAGAAATTGAAGAATTTCTCTAATTACAGGAACCATTGATTCCGCATATTCATACCCTACATGAATATTACCAATGTGTGTACCTTGTCATGCTAATACAATGCAGTGTGGAATTAAGTACCATTTCACAGGCAACCCGCAATTTGTTTTAAGTACCTATGTTATGTTTTTTTATTGTTTAATTTCTAGACTTCTATTCTATTCATTGTAGAAGCTGTTTAAATAAATGTTCGTTTTCATAAAGTTAATTGATAGTTTCATTTGCATTACTAGTGCATTGTTGGACGCCATACGGAAGGTGGCTGCGAGTTTTAGAGTAACTTCGTGGTGTGTATAAATATACTAGGGTATATTAAATACATGTAGTAATTACATTAAACTAGGTCGATGTTTTATTAAATCTAAAGTTGGTTAGTATAGTGATCACGTGTCGCTCTCGGTCACTAGAGTGTGCGGGCGCCGATACAATATCGTTTTTATACTCTGCGTCAGATCGAACGCGCAGCTATGCACCGTATAAATTAATACAGGGTTTTTCATTATCATTGACACAGAAGACCATTGCCCAATCTAGAGAGCGCTCTCGAGTCGGCCCATTTATGAATGTCAATGATCGATACAGTATTATGTTCACTATATAAAAGCTAGTCTTGACCTTTGTCGTCATTATTATAGTGGACATTATTGCCGAAAGCATGGCGCGAAAGACCGCCACGCTATTGTTACTTTTTGCTTACGGCTCCTGCATGGAGATGCGGGAGACTGTTGAACGCATGGTCATGGTCCGGACTACGGGCTCCGACCTTCAACCGGCGGCCACTGGCTACATTTACAAGAAAAAAAGCGACGGCCCCGCAAGCGTTATAAAAATGGGAGAGAGTGAAGTGATTGAACATTTTTCCAAACTGTATGACAAGCCAGAAGCGTATAAGGCGGCTCCTCCTAGCGCTGATGGCCCTTTTCATGCCAAAGAAGATGAGGATAAAGCTGCATCACATCCTACCGAGGAACACATAAAACCGGTCGTGGAAAACTCTGAAGAACACGACGACCGTATCGACGGGATAGCATCTGAAAACTACGATAAGATTTTTGAGGAGTACGCGAAAAAATACGGTTCAGGTTACAAAGATGATTTCTCTGACTACTTGCATGGATTAGGACATTACGATCATGGGATTCACCATGAGTACGGGGGTGGGAAGGATTACGGTTCAAAGGGGTATCACGGTTACGGGGATAAAGGACATAAAGGACATGGGACTAAACACCATTACGAGAAAGGAGGAGCAGGGGACTACCATTCAGAAAAACACGAAGGGTACGCAGAATCTAAAGAGGGAGGCGGCAAGAAAGACTATGATGAAGCCGACGCGCATGGAAAGCATTACGCTCATGGATACGGATATAAAGGAGATGACCACGGACACAAAGCTGACCACAGCAAAGGAGAAGCGGTCGATGGATTTCACAAAGTCTTCGATAAGGACGAATTCAAGAAAGACCATGACTTTTACGATGGAGAAGGTGTCAAAGGTAAGCACCACAAATACGCAGACGGACATGCAAGTCACGGATCAGACGCCGGAGGGTACAAAAAGGGAGACTCTCACCACTCTGGACATCACGAGAAAGGTTTCGGTAAAGGAGGATATGTTGACAAAAATTCCGGAGACGACCATGATGCATCACACTCCACAGAGGAAGATGGAGAGTCCCACCACCAACATGACGGGAAATTCGGCACTAAAGGCGGCGCATACGCAGGCAAGAGCTACGGTTTTGAAATCAAGCACTGATATTACATTGATAATCCTTGTTACATACTTATTGTTGTTTTTTTGGTAATATATTCTTTTTGTAAATATGTTTATTATGTAGATATAAAAATAAGCCATAACTTTTATTTGGTTTTGATTTAATATGCCTTGAATTCATTTTTTAAAAAACTATACATAAATTTAGGTCTGAATTACGTTCATAACATAAGTAACTTTTATCTATGTAAGTAAATGTTAAAATTTATAAACTAAATAAAAAAAATAACACTAAGTAAGCAGGTACTTTTGTAAAAATGTTGTAGGTATAATAGGTGTGAGATAAAGGGAGCAAACCAAAGTTTTTATACTAGGAATTTTACTTAAAATTAACAGCAGTTAAGAATAAAATGTAATTAAATATTTAAAAAAATATTTTTATTTATTTAGTAAAAGACAACTGCCTCATTAGCCAATTATCTGCCTCATTAGCCAAGTGGTCCTGAGCGCGACTGCTACGCTAGAGGTCTTGGGTTCGATTCCCAGGTCGAGCAAAGTGTTATTGGTTTTTTCTATGAAATTTCCAGTAGCAGCTCGGAGTCTGGAATTTGTGCCCGGTTAATGGCAATAGGCTCGCCCCCTATTACATGGGACTTAAACATACCGGCGAAATGTGGGCGTACCTTAGTACACCTCTGCCTAACCCTTCAGGGAATACAGGCGTGATGGTATGTAATGTAGTAAAAGACATACACGATACTAACCGCTGGGTTTAGATGATTGAGAAATACAAGTTCTTTAGACATTCTCTGAAAAAAAACTGATTAACACGGGCTACGCGACGCCGCATCACGGATACTGTAAAAGGAATGATATAAAGATTACTAATTCCATTTATTTTTTTGCTTGCTAGCAATAATGTGGGTACTAGTATTCTTTTTGTTTTTATGGGATAGGGGAGCAAACGAGCAGACAGATCACCTGATGGTAAGCGATAACCACCGCCCGTGGACACCCGCAACTCCAGAGGAGTCACAATTGCGTTGCCCGCCTTTTAAAAGGATTTGGGCCTCCGGTAACCTCACTCACCCGGCGAATCACAACGCAAGCGTTGTTTCACGCCGGTTTTCTGTGAGGCCGTGGTATTACTCCGGTCGAGCCGGCCCATTCGTGCCAAAGCATGGCTCTCCCACGTTAGTCCACGAGAACCGGATTTCCATTCAAGATATTAAATAAACTATGTGGTAAAAACACACACCATCAAAAGCGACAATTGAAACTAGGTGTCTACTTAGACATGCTACAACGTACACACATTTACAGTTTCTGTTGTGGTAAACAATACTAATTATAATATGAGGACATATCGATATGTAAATGACACGTAATCTGTTAACGCCGTGTCCATAGACTTATAAGGTACCTACTATAGCTACTAACTTGGCCCAGCATGAAAACTAATAAACTAATAAACTAATAAACTTTCAATAGTCTCTATTTAATCAATAACTTCAGGTTGCCAGGGAGGCCACATGTGCATCCGTATTTAACGACCACACGTTCTTATCGTCAACGTAGTCTTTGGTTTTATAATAGGCTTGATGTGCCTTTAAATTTCTTGCCAGTGAGATCGGTCACACATTTTGGAAGTTTATTGTAGAAACGCACACAATTTCCTAGAAATGATTTATTTGTTTTAGTTAGTCTAGTTAGTTACCATACTCCTCCGAAACGGTTTGACCGATTTTTATGAAATTTTATATGCATATATTCAGTAGGTCTGAGAATCGGCTACTACCTATTTTTTTTAAGTCATAGAATATTTTTTAAAAGTTAGGGATTCTCCAACCGTGCGAATCCGGGGCGGGCCGCTAGTTTATTTATAAAACTGTAAGTCAAAATTTCTGCTAAAAGGATTACAAGAAGGCGAGCTGCATTTCCAGTTACCCTCAGTAGGTCGTGAACTTCTGACCATGCGCTTATCACATTTTCGGTCGTTGGTTTATACAAATTATTTATGTTTTATACATTCATATACATTCTTTGGGTGGTAGTCAGAAGTCCTTACAACTTGTTTATCCATAACACATAAATCGATATCACCCAAAAATTGGGTTGCGAGCCGCATCTATTAAGACTGGAAGCCGACCCCAAAATATTAGGGAAAATGAAGAATTTAAGCGAGGGTAGCATCTAGGGCGATATCGCTTTAATAACTAAGTTGTCTATCGGGCTTTATTTAATTTAGTTTATTTTTTTCAAAAACTGCTTCGCACATAAATAATACACAAACATACTTACAATTAACCATGTACCTACCGGACTAAAAACTTATTGCTAAATCACACTCGTGATAAAATATATTTCTGCCTGACTTTTTAAGTATGAATGTGCGTGGAAATAGCGGAAAAAGAGACCATAAAAATTATGGATGTGAACTGTGTGAGAGGTGATATGGCTACAAAGGAAGTAAATAATGAGATGACGGCTGATAGAAATTTAGGGAACTAAATTTCTATCAGCCGACCCCAAGAGTGCAAGAGAGTGAATTTACAGTTTTTAGTATGGGTTAGGGGGGCAAACGAGCAGACGAATCACCTGATGGTAAGCGATTACCACCGCTTCATTACACCCGCGACACCAGATGAGTCGCAAGTGCGTTGACCTCCTTTTATAAGGGTTTGAGCCTCCTGTTTCCCCACTCAATCGTCGAAACACAACGTAAGTGTTGTTTCACGCCTGTTTTCTGTGAGGCTGTGGTATTAATCCGGTTGACCCGGTCCATTCGTGCCGAATTCATGGCTCTCCCACGATAAAATGGTCCAAGGTGCCTTTTGTTCAAGTAACTTGCACATAAGGCCTTCCTTGGTAGAAAATCACGATGGTGCTTTTATTCCTTGCAATGTTAGGTGTCTGTTACTGAAATTTAGTGTAATGGAAAGATGTCAGGTGTTTTATACAAAATTGTTAGAAATAAATTAAACTGTACAAATCTGATCAGCATGATATGCTACACTGTACCTCGAACCATTCACAGGCGGCGGGTACTCTTTTCGCTGTAAACACCATGCCGAACTAATTCAGGTCTGCGCTCACCTGTCCGCCGTATGGTTGATACATATAACAGACTTTTTATAAACATAGATATCTTTAATTGTTCAATGAGTAAATTTAAAAACCTCATACTGCTCCCTATTAAATATAAAATAGTCCGTAAATGTAATCTATATATTTCATTGTTTGCTTGTTTTCATAATTACCTACTGCTACACTACATAAGTTACTGCTACACTATTTAAGTTAATGCTGCACGTACTGCTAGTAAAGATCACAACGATTAGTTTTAAGTACGAGTAAGTAGTATAAGTTTTAGGCCCACTTGCACCAAATTCTTAAATGTGTTTAAGTCATATTTAAACACATTTAAGAAGTTGGTGCAAGTGGGCCTTAATCTCTTTTCATAACTTTTATATCTACCTGTGGATAGCGTTGTGGGTCACATTATAACTAAAATATTTATTTTATTATACTAGTTGTAAGCTCCTATAATGTAACTGTATGCTGTTCCTTTCAATAAAAATAAAATAAAAATGTCTATGTGTCCAAGTTACGCAGAGAGAGTTGACCATTTATTTGCTTTTGAATTTGACATATTTAACGAGAGTCTTTGTCATCATAGTCCCCAAGAGATAAGTGATTGATACATTCAACCAGTGGTATAGGCACTGGTTTTTTGAGATTTCATAGGTACTTTACTTCATATCTTCACAGCTTTTTGCTATGTTTATACGTGATAGTAATAATGATGTCCAATTCATTCTTTCTTATAGGACACTTAAAATTTTCGATAGCAATCTTTTAATATCATTCATGATTTCATTGTCAAAATTATAATACAGTTAATTTACTTACATAATAGGTCATTGCCGTCTTTTACCGAAGCGGTTCTCGTAGGCTCTTCGATAAAAAAAAAGCATTTCACGCTTATTTAGCGGTGCGGTCAACTTGCCCACAAATTGCACAATAGCCAATGTTTTTCATTAACAACCTCTTTGTCACCTACAACCTCGTCTGATAAGCAATTTGTTACATGGCTACAAGAAAGGTAGCCAACACACTCATGGACCTTTGTCTCTAGGCTAGATATAAATATTGAGCAACAGGCTAATCAAATTATAACAGTACGAGTAGTTGTACGGTACACATCTCAACATGGCTCACACAGCTTTGTACATTCTGTTGGCTGCGACCGCCGTGACCGCGGTGCAGGTAGGGTTCGTGCCCCCGGCCGCCTCTAGCTACATCTACAGGAGCGACAACAACGGACCCGCCAGCTACATCCAGCTCGGAGCTGCTGCGCCGTATCATGGTCAACATGACGCATTCGCCGCGCCCCTACCGCTTGCCCAACCAAAACTTGGAGCTATTGAGGCCTACGACCTCGTTCCCGTCCCTCTACCTTACGTGGCCGCAAAACCCATCATTGTTCAAGACGCTGAAGACGATGATGATGACGACAGCGATGAATTGGAAGAATACGGCGATGGAGGTGACCTGGCTGGACATGACCATGGACACGCTTTCGCTAAGGGCGGCGGCAGTGATTACGGAGAGAAGCATCACTCTGCTCACGGTGAGAAAGGTAGCAAGGGCTACAACTCCGTAGATCATCACGCTAAGGGCGAAGCTGGACACTATGGTAAGGAACACAATGAAGGTTACCACAAAGAAGCTGCAGGTGGATCAAAGGGACAACACGATATTGCGGCAGCCCACGGCAAACATCACTCATCTGGCGAGAGCTACAAGGGCGGCGACCACGGACACAAGAAGCACTTCAGCAAGGGCGAGGACATCACAGGCTACCACAAAGTGTTCCACAAGGACGAGTTCAAGAAAGACCATGACTTCTACGACGTAGCCGACAAAAGCGGACACTTCAACAAACACGGCTCAGAGAAAGGCGAACATAGCTCTGAAAAGGGTGGCCATAAAGAGGCTGGACATCACGATGCTGCTTTCGATAAAGGTGGATTTGGAAAAGCAGGCTTCCACGCTAAGGGACATGCTGATGATGCTGACGCTGGTCACTCCGCTGAGGAAGGACTTGATAGCTATCACCACGGTGAATCAGGCTACGGGAAGAAGGGTGGTAGCGCTCACGGCAAGGAGTATGCCTTCGCTGATGGAGATGATGATGATGATGATGATGATGACAGCCATTACGATAGTAAAGAATAAGCTCACCATTTATGGTAATTGTAAATATCTGTTGACTAATTAATCTCGATAATTTTGTTATGTTTGATATTCTCGATGACGACGCTGTAAATAGATTTTTTTATCGCCAGCTTGAAAAATAAAAATAAATGAGTAAGAAATTACAGATTATTATTTTTTATCCTGCCAACAGCTCCATAATATTTAGTATTTTACATAAGACATTTTCCTGGAACTATAGCCACCTTTTTTCCTAAATAGTAACGTAGCGATTTTCCAAAACTTTTATTAGATACCAGATAAAGATTTGGAAAATCGCTACGTCTCTATCGCAACTAAGTTCATTAGGTAAATACCTATTACGAAACTGTCTAATAGATAGGATAGGATAGATAGGATTTCAACTATTATCCTATCTACTTACTATGTAGTATGAATACTATGAATTGCTAATGCCTTAATTTTTAAATACATTTTTTAACAAGACACGTCAGGAAACTCCAATAACCAATTTGCAGCCACCTTGATCAATCAGTTGTCATAATTACCTACTGCGTCAATAATCAATTATACCATGGGATTAATTAATAGATATTTAATTCGATTAAATCCATTTAGTTGAGTTAATTATGGTTTTTAATGTTAATTACTTCATGTCTGCGTTCCAAATTAAAATAAAAGTTAATCAAAGAGGTTGGTTCCTTCTAGGAGAGCTCATGGTAGCCTCCCTTGGCGATGTTTATGTTTTTGTGTTTATGAAACATTATGATTCTAAATTGCACGGTTCCAAAAGGTTGATCATAGAGAGAAGAATCCGGCAAGAAACTCCATGGACATTTAAAATAAATGGTGTTACAATCTTCACTGGTACAATATTGCGATAACAGGATGTGTAGACGTTGAAGATTAATGTCCAAGTTTGACCGAAGTCAATAATTAATATTAAACGAAGGTTCCCAGCGTTCCCAACCTCGATGTCATTTATAGTATCTCAAAGCCCCTGCTCATAATGAGCGGCAAATGGCCATCGTGTGCAGCGTTTGTTTTTACGGCCAATATTATTACCCTATCTCTGGATTTGAACTGCCTCATTAGCCAAGTGGTCCTGAGCGTTACTGCTACGCTAGAGGTCCTGGGTTCGATTCCCAGGTCGAGCAAAGTGTTATTGGGTTTTTCTATGAAATTCCCAGTAGCAGCTCAGAGTTAGGAATTTGTGCCCGGATAATGGCAATAGGCTCGCCCCCTATTACATGGGACCTAAACATACCGGCGAACTGTGTGTGTACATTAGTACGCCTCTGCCTAACCCTTCGGGGAATACAGGCGTGATGATAGTATGTTATGTTATCTCTGGATTTTGGCAGGCATACATCGTACAGCTCATAGCTCGGCAAACAATTTGAGCAAAGAAGAAAAAGATGGCTAGCTAGAAAAATTGTGTGTAACAGTGCGTACAACGCTGCACAAGCCCTCCTTTTCATTCATTGTTTAGGTTATTTACCATTCGGGGGACCCATGAATATTTCCTCCCTCACGGTATAAAATAGGTTGGTAGCTACTCAAAACTGCTGGGCACCAAAAAGTATGCAAGGAATGCAAAATTTAAGGTACGGCTGAACGATCGACTTTTGCGCCACTTGTTGTGGGCTCGTTCCCCACACGAAGCAAAGTAGTTACAAGAAAATTTCTATTTGCTAAAGCACCCCCGATACAGGAGAAAATGCTACTTGCTGAAATTTAACCCCCGGCAATTCAAGAGAAATTTAGTTTTTTTTATGCCTGTCACGGATTTTTGTCTATATTCGTAGGTGCGGTACATTCGCAAACTCACTCACATACACAAAGACTAAAAACCCAGACTTACCTCTGAATACAAAAATTGTTCCAATGCCGTCTTCGAACTTGTGATAGGTACCTACTTAGCACAAAAGCCAAGGATTAGGTACTACGCCAAATGTGCCCTCAATTATTTTCTATCAACAAAACCTCAGAGTAAACAAAACCATCAAATATTTGTACAGATTAAGTAATCTTTGCATAATTTTAGAGGTCAGTGGTAAGTATAACAAAATTGAATGAACTCGGAGACTCGTGGCCGGATTAAAATGATGACAATGGCGCTACAAAAAATATTTTACCAAGTACTTAGGTATTAGTTATGATGAAAAACCATGAATATTGATACATAATAACGACGGATAGGTATACAGTTCAGCCAGTCTCCATAAAAGTTTCCGTGGGACACAGACAGGGTCGTCTTTAACGTATTGGAAGTCTTGGGTACCGTGATAATGGGGCGGCCCCCTATGACAATGATATGTCAGGGAATTATTTCCTAAAGAAATGCAAAAAAGAAAGGAGTGAGGGCCCGCGATCTAAGGGATCCCTTAGATCGCGGGGCCCTGGGCACTTGCCCTTAGTGCCCAATGGAAAAGCGGGGCCTGGACACAGAAATAATTGCCCTGCCACTGTTGAACCCATATTAGGACCGCTAAGTAGGTACCTAAGTATTGTAGAGACTGTTGCAAGGAGGTTAAGGAGTACCGACCTAGTTCATGCAAGAGTGCTGGAGCCAGAAAACTAGAATGAAATAGCATCCTTCTGTGAGACCTTATTATCCCAGAGGCTGCAGAACAGGAGCGGGAGAGGGTTGATCCTTCTGAAGACGGCGCCGGGGAGGCAGCCAACTTGAAACCCTGCCTGCATCACCCAAGGATGTCGGGTACTTACCTACCTACATGATATATTTGTTTGTTAGGTAGAAAAATAATCAGTTTAATTTTCTATAAAATAACCGAAAGAATGAAGTCACACCCTGTGACTTTCGATTATGCAGCGATGCAACACCTAAGAATATAGTTGTTTAGTGACAAACATGTAAGTAAACCGTACCAATATTCGAAGTACCTACCTAATAAATACCTACCAATACTCGAAATACCTAATGCGCATAAGGAAACGTAAATAGAAGGCTCATAAAAAAAGGGAGAATGGAAGGTTTTGACTCTTTAACTCGTTCTTTAGAAATAATTTATGACAAAGCTCAAATTCGTAGATATCAAGTGATGGTGAAAAATACTATAGAATGGAAATAAAAACTAATATTTTGTGTAAACACATAGACCTCGACCGATCCGAATCGTTGCACCGATTACAAATCTAATCAACTGTAGCCAGAAACTACCAATGAACCACTCTTTTCACAGAAAAAACATCCTTGCCAGTTGAATTCTAACAAAAGGCTATATAAGCCTCAACGACTCCATGTATGTCAGTGTCGCAACCTACTTCGATTGCGCAAGAGTGGACAAAAAATTAGGGCATAATGCACAAGAAAATATGTTTTGTATTGACATTGACCATCGTTTGTTTTGCTGAATCATCGCCCGTTAATCTAGGCACTTTAGAATTCGACAATCTCGACAGTGACCTCACGGCATTGGGATACCAAGTTGAAGAGGAAGATTTGGATGACTACTCGAAGCTTCTAGGTGCTACAGACGAAGCTTCCAAATCGGCGAACAGTGCGGATAATAAAGATAGTGCAAAATCGAAAACGAACGTGAACACTTCTGGATTCAAAAAGAAGAATACTGAAAACAAAGGCGTGCAAAGTAAACACAATATTGGAGACTTAAAGAAGTTCTTCAAGACGGCCGGCCTGCACGACCAAGGTGCTTATGACGATGCAGACGTCTATGCTTTAGCTGAAGGCATTGCAGCAGCAGCAGTTGGTACGGACGGTAAGGAGAGCAGGACTTACAAAAAAGGTACAAAAACCAGAGGCTTTCATCGAGTGCATCATAAAGATGAATATAAAAAAGATCAAGAATTCTACGAAGATGACGAAACGAAAGGAACTATTAACAAAGTTGGTGCAAAGGCTTTAGGTGTGAAAGTAGGTGCTGGTGCAGGATTCAACAAAGGCCACTTTCATCATGATCGACAGAAGGGTATATACGGCAAACAAGGATATTCAGACAAAGGATTTTTGGACAAAGAATTTAGTGGATTTTCGGATTCTCAAGGATTTGATGGATCTTTTACCAACGAAAGTTGATAAAGTGCAGTTTGTTTTTACAATATTTTTATTAAAGTAGGTATAGTTTAGTATCTCAATAATTTATCTTTGTTCCTTTAGATATCTTGTAATAAAAAACTATGTTATCACAAACATTTTTATTAGAATAAAATTTAAGTTAGGTATAAATACCCCGCCGTTCCCAAGTGTCCGGCGATCCATGAGGTTTTTCCGTACTTATTAGAAGAAAAAGGAATGATGCGTCAAGGTGACACGAAAATACACAACGTGGACATAGGCATCGCAAAGATTACAGATGTTTTAAGCCAAGAGGTAGTTTTTTTTACTTCTACCTACATATACGATACGATATTTATGATTTTGCATGCAAAACATGGTATGATCTCACCCTAAACTCATGTAACACCTTATACCATGTTTTATGCAAATAAATACCGTTCGATACGAATGAAACATTGGACAAGTCCATTAGCCATTTCCCTTCACATTAGGATACGTCTGGTCCCAGACCGTCGTCGGCCGGGTGGTGTAAAAGGAAATCTAGGATGTGTGGTTATACTAGCTATTCAATAATATATCATTACGCAATCCTCAGTACGAGTAGTATAAATAATATTACCACCATCTATTTAAAGAAAAAATACGTTATGCGTAAAAACCGATATCTTCCGTTAGTCATATTTTATTCGGCACAACACTATCATTAAAAAATATCTTTAGTCTATTGTTTACAGCTTGTCAATTACAGCAGCTGTCAATGCTGTCATCGCTTCGCTCTTTAGTCTTTACTTTACATCATCGTTGAATGAAGATGTGTTTGTGTTAAATGGTTGTGAAACAAAGAGATTTATACGAAATAAATGAGGTTCGGTAAAGATTCACTGTTTAACATTACTCATGAGTACGGAAGAGACTCTGTTGAATCTCGACTTCGACAAACCAAACACAACAAGTACGCCGCCCGATGACGGTGTGGTATCTTTGTCGAGTAGTTCGGAAGAGATTTGTTTAGTGCCAGAGGTCGGGTTCGAGGGCAACGTGGATTCACCAGGGGTAAACAGAGAGTCGCAGCCGCTTTTGGGCGGCCGCGGCGACTTCGAAGTATCTTACAATCATTTTCCAGGTGAGATGTAATGTTACTATTTTATCAGTGCACTGACTCATGTTACCATATAATTACGCTCTGACGACTTATTTACTCGTACTAAAACACGTATAATTTAATGTTTATTTCAGTACATTTTAAAATAGTACTTGTGCATCTTCATATGATTTGTTATATGGCTTCCATAGTCATTGCAAAGCTTTTCGCCAATAACATCTGTTCATAAATGCGTATTTGTTTACCTTGACGCTATAATAGCTCACTTATCGTACGTGATTAGAAATTTGTATCTTGTTAATGTTATACTACCTGCTAAATTGCATGTTTTTGTATGTTATTGATCGGACCAACTTCAGTCCGT
The DNA here is from genome assembly GCA_947256265.1 of Acronicta leporina. NCBI lineage: Eukaryota > Metazoa > Arthropoda > Insecta > Lepidoptera > Noctuidae > Acronicta > Acronicta leporina. Next base: position 10,519,133 of record OX366532.1, on the reverse strand, counting down.
AGTGAATTCAAAAAAGAATACACTCAAATTGCATGAATGTAGCAACAGACTGTTTTCAGTGAAGTGTAACGACTGTACTGTAGTTTCAGTGCTAATGTTTTCTTTTGTTTAAAAAAAATGGAAGACCCTTTTGAGTGCAGTGAGTATTTTGTGTATGATTTCTTTGTATGACTATTGTTTCTTTCGTAAAATTTTACTTGGGAAATGATGAGAAACACCTGATATTGATAAGCCATATGGCAGCCAATGGTTACAATATTCACTTTTTCATACATTTTTTTATGAGTCTGTTGTTAAAATTAGGTTAAGGAGATTTTGTTTTACTCAAGGTCAAAACTCATTTTTGTGCATAGTCAATTTGTATGCTGAAAATTAACCAGATGACGTTTGCTATGTGGCACATAAGACAGTGATGGAACAAATTTCTTGTTTCACTTTCATGAAACAATTTAGTACATGCTCATGTTTTTGATAAACAATCATATTTTTAGATTGTATCTATTTTGTGATGCAATACTTCACTAAAATATACCATGTATTTGATAGATGGTTGTTTGGTTTGATAAATTAGCTGTTATTTATCCTTTTGACCAGCAGTGTCCCACTATAATGAGACAGTTGAGACATACAGTCACTATGCAAAAGATATATTGTTTCTGTGCCCAGGGGTCTCTTACAGGCTTAGGTAAATTAATCTATACTAATATATAAAGCTGAAGAGTTTGTTTGTTTGTTTGTTTACTTGAACGCGCTAATCTCAGGAACTACTGGTCCGATTTGAAAAAATATTTCAGTGTTAGATAGCCCATTTATTGAGGAAGGCTATAGGCTATATATCATCACGCTACGCGGACGAAGTCGCGGGCAGAAGCTAGTTTATTATAAATACTTAGGCCTAGTACCTACTTGATTTCTAGTTAAAAATTGAATTGACTGCCTAATTTTATTGAAATTAATAAGGCTTTGTACTTAATTATATCTGAGTTTCCTTTATTTTGATTTGACAAGAGTAGAAGTGAAGCAGGAGGCTTTTTTATGAACTACTAATCAATAAGATACTGACTTTTGACTTTCTTCTTGAAATATTGACTTGTAAAAGTGTATTAAAAAGATAAAAAGATCTATTATAAAAGTAAATATAGTTTATTCTTTATTAAGATGGATTACTTTTCATTCTAACTAAAAATGGCTGCAGTTTATTTGGAATGCCAAATTGTGAGATAGATTAATAACTAAACAGATGTGTATGTTAATTAGTATTAACTGGTTGAACACTTCAAGGCTAAGTAACATTTTTGTCACTAAATTATTCAAATAAATATTTCGATGTTGCACATATTGATAAATAAAAATATGTTGGGCATAGCTTTGAATATTTTAAACTTAGCATTGCAACTGTATGTATGTATGTATGTGTGGACAAAATGTTGTATTATTTCATGGGAGTATTACAGATATCAAACTAACATTCATACTTACTTCCAAAAAAATACATAAATAAAAATGAATCCAGTGACATCTAATGGCAAAAAATCCATCACATCATTTAGGCTACAGAGGATCATAACAAAGATATTATACATTGGATAGTACTGAGAAACATTACCTCCTTTTTGGACAGTTAGGTTAATAATTATTAAAATACCCATAAAACAAAACATTATCTATAATAATCACAATTATAGTGAACATTTTAATCTTAAAAAATAAATACAATAATAGTGGTTAAAAAAGTTTCCTTTTAAGTAAGGCAGCCTACATTTGTATGCAAATTCCGCACCCACATGAATGTGTCACTTGATAGGTACATTCACTGATAGATAAACATGTGTCTGTACTGTATGCAAATTGATATTGATTGTTGTGTTAACATCTTCAGTGACTCCAGTACTATTTTGGGTGATTGTTATTCATTAGATTTTTTTTAGTATGTTCATTCTAACGAAATTAGGAATTCTATACTATAATAGTATAAAGCTGACGTTTGTTTGGTTGAAAGCGCTTTATTCAGGAACTACTGGTTCGAATTGAAAAATTATTTTTGTGTTCGATAGTCCATTTATTGAGAAGGCTATATACCACGCTATGACAAATAGGAGCGGAGCATCGATGAAAAATGTTGCAAAAACGGGAAATAATATTCCTTTTGGGAGACAGACCGAACTCCACGCGGGCGAAGGAAAATTTCGTCTCGCACGCAGTATTCGAACCTATGTCCCACCAGCCATGAGACTCGCGGTGGCTTAGTGGTCATAGCGTCTGGTGTATCTAACCAGAAGACGCCGGTTCGAATCCTTGAATCGAATTTTTCCTTCACTGAAATAACATCATTATTAAAATATGCTGTATTATTTCAAAATCACATGTAATTATTGTTATTTGCATATTCATTTCTTCTTCCCAGATACTGTTGCGAATGTGTTTGTGAAAGTAGCTTGAAATGTTAATTTGTTCAAAAATGTTGAACAAACTAAAATCTTGCCAGAAGCAATATAGTGTTAGAAATGTGTGAAATAAAGACCAAACAGTGGGGCTCAGATTACTATCTCCTCACAATCGATACACACGCCCGTATCCTCTTACATACATACCATCACGCCTGTATTCCCCGGAGGGTGAGGTAGAGGTGTACATTAGTACGCCCGTTATGTTTAGGTCACGTGCTCCGAGCTGCTACTGGGACATTCATAGAAAAACCCAATAACACTGCTCGACCGGGGAATAGAACCCCGGACCTCTAGCGTGGCAGTCGCGCTAAGGACCACTTGGCTAATGAGGCAGTTTTTTGAGGAATTTCTAATTTACCTACTTATAATTAATAGAGCTATTTATTATAAGTAGGTACCTAATAGTAAGTAATTAATTAAATCTTGTTGCAATAATAGATAATTTGCTATAACGCATATGGCTATTAGCTTATTGTTATATTCACGCTCAAACCTAAATTCCGGGATGTTACTAAGAATAATAAAATAAAAAACTACCCATTATAATTAAAATAATTCCTTTGTTATGTGTCAATTACTTACCTACAAACTAGTATTCTTTTATCTGTGCCTACAAGAAACAATAGCGATAATGATGATCGACTTATTATTTACAATTGGTAATAGGTTGGTTAGTATTTTATTAATATTCTGTCATTTGTGCGTGGAATACCTACAAGACTATGTTTTGAGCAATTTACGGCTTAATCGCTTACTAACCAGCCTATATATTCTTTTTCGATCTCCCTTTTTAAAAGACATCGCTGTGACTAGGTAACAAGTTCTGTGGTCCGCACTCTAATAAAATTAACGGTATTCAGCCTCGATACAATACAAACACCTGTGGAACTCTGTGGTGGTATTCGAACCTACGTCAATCGGCGCATCGGCATGGCAAAGTCCTTGCAGTCGTAGAGCGTGCAGTCGATCAGTCAGTTTTTTCACAAACAAAACATCTTGGCAATGCTTTATTTACTTCTCTAAACATAAAAACACTATCTCACCGATAAATTCTCAAACGCCCCGCATATTTAGTTTTCTTTTCTCTACTATTTACAAATATAAAATCGTAAAAAAGCAGTGTCTGTATATTGAAGATTATAAAAAAAAACCAAGTCGGTTATATAGTATCTAATCTCCGAACTCAAAAATGTGATTTTTAAAATTCTTGTCTGTATGTTACGGGTTGGCGCAAAAACTACTGCATAGATTTTAATTTTGTTATTTACATTGTTAGAAAATATTATGCTTTTGCAACTTTTTTATCTCAGTTAATCAGACGGACGAAACGGATACAGCTTGACCTCTGATGTTTAGGGAGCCATACAAAGAAGAGGTCAATCAATTTTTGATTGAATTATTTTTCGGGATTCATTTCTAATCCTAATATTGCTTCAGGTGAGCGACGCCGTGGGCAAAAGCTAGTGATTAAAATAAATTTCTTCATAACGTGCCATGCTAGTACTGTATTCAGTATTGATACGCGTGTAGTTTGCGTCATCGTATCCAACCCACGTCATGCTGAGAGAAGTTGGGAAATAAATAAAATTGAGCAATTGAGCCTCGGACGAACGTAGCGTAGGCCGCTCCCTCGCTGTAGGTAGACGTCCTATGATCATAAAATAATATAGGGTAGCGAATATTAGATTGGATCAATGATCTGAAGAGATTCTGGTGTGGAGTTCTGACAGGGACGACGTCCTGTGGTAATAAAAACCAAAACTGTTTTACGGTTTTTTTTATCGGTACAATCCCATAATACCTGCCGCATCCCTAGTGACGATCCACGAGGTTCGATGAAGAAAAAAGGCTGGTAAAGACTTTAAAAAAAACGATGCCTCATTTAGGATTTTCTGCTGTATCGTGGGTGATTTTACAAACACAAATTCTCACATACACAATCGCCCAGTCCCAGAACTACCTGTAATTCATAAAAATATTGGTCCTCTGTGGGCTGAAGCTGTTCGCTCAAGCGCTACGCCAAACGAGTCGTTAATACAAAAACTTTCTAACAGTCTGTCCATCTATGGATAGCATTTGATGGCGGAGTTTATCGATTGATTCAGCTCCTCTTTGTGTAAGATAAGGTTTCGAGATAAGTTGGATGAGCGGGCTAATGAACTTAATACGCTTTATTATCCTGAGGCCATCCTTATTGATGCGTGTCTTACTAGCTAGAGGTCCTAGGTTCGATTTCCGATTATGTTGCTCTAATAAAGGCCCTATATTCGTTTTTCTTCAATATCTATAATGCTCCCTGATCAGATATTCGGGAGCTTTTCGCTTTTTGCGATTGAGGGTATTGTAAACATAACGTTTTAATTTAAAACGGAGACTGGCGGAAAATATTGTTCAACAGATAATGAAAATAAATAAGATTTAACAATAAACAACTGCGCATATACAAGGCTGTGAGCTTACTTATCTACACTTCATCATTAATTAATTTTACAATATTAAATAGCAAGTTCTAGCGATTGTTAGACAGACGTAACGATTTATTTTCAGTGACTCTGTCGAGGTCGCGGGGAATTATTCGTCCCCGTGGCCCCGACCCGGCCGTAATTGTAAGGGAAGACAAAAGTGAAGTTTTTTGTTGGAACACAGCAACGCATTAAGCTGTCATCTTGATCATGATAACCTGATCTGGCATTGTATAAGTTGTCCTTACAATGAGAGGTCAGATTATACTGGAAATATACTTTTGCCAGATGTCTAGGCATGCGTATGAGACCGACATATCCAGGCGCCTCTGACGGCGGGATAAGGATTAGGATTTTGTCCAAACTTTAAAAAAAGCTTGCGCTGATAACTTGTGGAGGCTCTTTTGTTCTAATTATTCATTGAAGTTTGTCGACTTCAATTACTGTCATCTTGTTCAATGAAAATAGCAGGGGTGTAAACATGATTGCAGGTCAAACGCGCACAATTGATCGCATTCTGAGTCATTACGCGAATGTAGAATGTTTCAATAGTACTTATTTTAAGTTGCCTTCCTCCGAACCTAAAGTCTAGGTAACTTGTTTGAGTTACAATTAAATATTATTCATTTAACTATAACTAATATTTTAGCAACTCATTGGCTACCCGATGGCATTACGCGAGTGATACCCGCGTTGTTGCAAGTTGTTGTTGCAAGCGTCCTAACCGCTTACCATCAGGCGGGCCGTATGCTTGTTTGACATAAAATCTCAAGCCGTCAAGGCTATAAAAGATCACAAAGGAACACACATACGTTTACACCCGAAACCTTAGCAGTAAAAACCCTCATTTTGAAGCAATCGGGTAAAATAAAGAAACAGATTTTTATTATTTTAAGAAATAGGTACTTATACCAATTTCCATATTGTAGTAACTTTTCCATGTTATTTCTAAAAGCTATTATTTAAAGTCAATGGTGCCCAAGTTTGGTATAAGCATTGAATGAGGAACAGACTACTTATAGCACCTATGTGGTAATTTCCTGGTAACTCATTTGTGTAAAAAATATACTCAATATGATGATAAAACCTATTGACTCATGTCCGATTAGCTTATCAGATATAATTGTGATACCCAGTACACTGTATACGGAAACGTAGCACACTCTTTTTTATTATGTACTAAGATATTTTGGAGATTAACGTATAAACTAATAATGGCGTTTTAGGGAAGGCAAATATCGTGAGGGAATCCTGCATGACTTTTCTCGTGAATTTTCTCAACGGCATGTGAAGTCTGTCTCTAGGGCAGCCCTGCAACCTTCCTTATTCTGAGAAGAAGTTTCTGCCGAGCAATCCATAATAGTGTTACCTATAAAGTCGAAAGTAACACATTCTGTCTGTTCATTTGTTACGTTTCACCTCTAAATTATGATATATGTAGATAAATGATATTTGTTTCTATAAATAAATATTTTAAAAGACACTTTTACAAGTCAATGTTTTTCAATTTTCGGCATTTCTTAAGTGTAGACCTCTGAAAAGAAACGCCGAAACAAACTCAAAGAATCATAGTCTCTTTTAAAGTCCACACAGTAGTAGTTATACATATTATTGACAGATATTATGAGTGTATGGCAATATTTGAACAGGAATTTTGAAGAAAGGGCCATAGCAGCTTTGAGTTGACTGTTCTAACTGACGGCACGCATATAACAGCCGTTGTGTGGCTGAACTATTATTTAGCGAGCTCAACGACCTTGAATCTTGGAGAAGAACATAACATACCATCACGCCTGTATTCCCCGAAGGGTTAGGCAGAGGCGTACTAATGTACACCCACAGTTCGCCGGTATGTTTAGTCCCATGTAATAGGGGGCGAGCCTATTGCCATTAACCGGGCACAATTTCCTAACTCCGAGCGGCTACTGGGAATTTCATAGAAAAACCCAATAACACTGCTCGACCTGGGAATCGAACCCAGGACCTCTAGCGTAGCAGTCGCGGTCAGGACCACTTGGCTATTGAGGCAGTTACGAGAAGAACATAGGTTCGAATTCCAAACCATGATGATAATGTTATATGTTGTTCTCACAGATGACCCGCAGTTCAGCGAGTTGGTATGGCAGGCAGAAGTGGCCGTCGACAATGGTATCTTCCCGGAGAGGATATACCAGGGCTCCAGCGGCTCTTACTTCGTCAAGAATCCTGGAGGGGTAAGCTAAGTGATTATAATAAATCTCGTGTGTGTTTCGAGGCAGGCAGCCGGAGGTTGACTGCTGATAGGAGCATCAGACGATCAGTTATGTCCGTTAGTGGAGCTCTTTGATGCACCCTATTATTTGCGATATTTCTCTAATAATCAGTGATTAGGTCTGTGAGAAGTAGTTAAATATATTTAAGCTTCCTATCAAGGGCGGATTTATTTTACTGGACCTAATTCGATCCTTGATAGGTTGTTTTGCATGATAAAGAAGTACTATGATGGGTGTGAATCCTGGTTGGATTAAGACTTTGTGTTTAAAGGGATATTTGACAAGGTATACATGTCTGGTGGGGGCGGAACTCCTAACCGATTACCATTGATAAACAAATTATGGGCATATTATTATGGATGGTAAGTAAATAATTACGTATTCATGGCCGTAAAATGTTTACAGCTGATCGCCATCTTCAATGCTAATGGACTTGCCGTGACTACGTTTGTTAGCGCAATATAGCTAGCAATAGTATACAGAAATAGTACCCATTTCTTTAATAATCGTATTAAAAAAGGGATTTAGCTATCTATAATTATGTTGTTTGAAGTATTGTTTTTGGGTTGTAAGACAAAGATAGCGCTATACAGGCTGATTAGCGCCATCCTATTCCAACAACCTCAATCTAATGAAAATTGCTCTAGCTAACGGTTTGTGTGGTATAGCCAAACTATGAACTCCGTAAATCCAATTGGCCATATCAAAATATACCTTACTCATTTCCGATAATGTTTCCGATAATCCTTAACCCCTTTAAGGATAATCTTCGGATTTGTGATGTCACACATCTCATCATCAAAATCTAATTTTTGGAACTGCTGTTTTGCTTTGAGTGTTTGTAGATGTAAAATTACAAGATATGTGACGTCACACTAGAGGGGGTAGAAAAATCATGAACTTCGTGAATTAATTTATGGATGACCCCTAATTTTAGTGTTACCTAGAGTCTCGTTCTTCGACAGTATCATTTCAGAATTATTCTGCTGACTTCGTGGGAAGACTTAGTAGGACGATTCACTGAAGCGTGTGGTATTATCGACTTGACATACTGTTTAATTTGTACCAGACGTCTGCGACACATAATAATACTGTGTTGGACAATAAACGGGACCGACAATCTTTGTTTAGTTGTGTATTCTATTGTTGGAGGTCAAAGCCCGTACCGTGACGTGTTGTTGCAATTTTTTTGGGTTAGGGGAAAGAGCTGACGTTCATTATTGTGTAGAGCGGTATCTCTTTCTCTCTCTTTCAATTTAAAATTGATCGCAATAACATGTTACGGTACAGCTTCAAGTCCCAAATATAATCCAGAAATTCTGGAAAAAAAATTGAATTAAATGCTTTTATATATATTTTCTTCTGTCAGTCATTGCTCGAATCTTAAAAATAATGAATGTCTGATTGGAATGGATAAGCCTTGTTGGTGTATTGTATTATGTAACATAACATTTTGTTTTACAAATTCAATTGGTCAGGATTGGTATTATTGCTGGTTAGGTGGCTAAACCGTCTGATTGGTTGAACTACCAAACCAGAGGAAGCAGGTTCGTCAACTGCCCTTAGTTGTAATGTTATTACTAAAAATATAACATATACATTAAACAAGACATCAAACCACTAGGTAATTCCCAGTGGTTGGATGTAGGTAAGTCTTTTCTTACCCGGCAGTATCAGCTGCTGTCACAAAACTGGTATTAATTTGAGACGCGTGCTACATGCGGTATGTTGCGGTGGTTCTAGATACCTACAAAAACTGAAACCGCATTGGTATGTCGATGAAAAGATGGGCCAGTGTCTTTACACGTTAGAATTGTAAACGTAGCGCTACTAATCAGCTTTTTAAATCAGATTCTTCAACTTCAGGCATCAGTTACATATATGTCACTGACCTTGTGATGCTCATTGCGCTCCTGTAAACATTTGTGATAGTTTACAAGACAAAAACGAGCAAACATTAAAATGCTGTCCTGAAACGGGGAAGAAAGAGTTCTAAGCTTAGCTCCCTCTTTTGACGCGACAGCTACATTCACATAGATATACCATACTTCTTTCATTATAAGTGATCAGCACGACCTCAGCATAATAAGTAGTTGGCACGATTCCTGAGCATTATAAGTACTTAGTTAGTTTGAGTCTTGAGTGTTTTAAGTGATCGGCACGAATCTTGAGTATTATAAGTGGTTTGCACCAGTTACCAGTGGTTATTATTATCTATTAGTATTTTTTATCTATAAAAGAGTCACAGAAGCCATGCTGAACACTATTTCATGTAGGTACATACAGTTTATTAACAAAATTGTAATTATTACAGAAAATCATAGGCGTATTCAAACCTAAGGATGAGGAGCCCTATGGTAGACTAAATCCGAAGTGGACGAAATGGATGCACAAGCTATGCTGCCCGTGCTGCTTCGGGCGCTCGTGCCTCATCCCCAACCAGGGGTACCTCAGCGAGGCCGGTGCCAGCCTCGTCGACTCTAAGATAGGCCTCAAGATTGTGCCTAAAACAAGGGTGAGTTGCAAAAATCACTTTTTTTCTTATGGAATAGGAGAGCAAACGAGAAGACGGCTCACCAAATGGTAAGCGATAACCGCCGCCCATGGACACACGCAACACCAGAGGAGTCACAAGTGCATTGCCCGCCTTTTAAAAGGGAAACACAACGAAACGTTGTTTCACGCCCGTTTTCTGTGAGGCCGTGGTATCACTCCGGTCGAGCCGACCCGTTCGTGCAGAAGCATGGCTCTCCCACGCGAAAAAATGCATCATTCTTGCATCGATGGTTTAAGATTAAATTTGTGTGGACGATAGACCTGACCACGTTGACATTTTTATTTTTTGTGGCCGCGTCAAGGTCGACATCTATTCAGCTAGTTTAGGGAAGTGAAAATTTAATTTTTGCTAGGTACGCCTTTCTTGAAATTGATACAATGCTAGTTCACACTCAACAGACACTCGTGCTTTGTCAGGCTAAGCAGAAGAATGCCACTTGTTACGTTCCTTGCATATACATGCTGAGACGATGGTTTGACGGCTGCTAATAATAATCTTGCTATACTTATGTATTGATTTTCTTTTCGCTACTATTGAAATTTGACAATACCTTTATGGAGCTGGAGCTTATGTCTAATTTTTCGATAAAGAAAAATATCCAAAGGTTTTTAAACAAAAAGGCCAGTTTTTGAAGTATGATAGCTAGATAGATAGATAGATAGATAGACTCTCGAGAAAAACAACAAAACGCCACCACCTGCGTTTTGTATGTATGTATAATAGACACTCGTACGTTATCAAGTGACATTTACGTGAGCAGATACCAAATATTTACCTTTTACGCACACACTTTACAGATATCCACTAAAGGTGACGTATAAATATTACATACACCGCTTTGATAAGCGTATTTGTTAAATAAAATGTAGCATCAGTCGTTCATTCGCGAACGAAAACAGATTTACTGACGCATAATCCATTTTTGCCACAAAGTAGTGATAGCCTTGTGATACAACCTTGAACTGCCAAGTCATATGAATTCGAATCCAACGTTACTCGTTTAAACGATAAAGGAAAATATACCAAGGAAACCTTCCTGCCTGAGAAATGTCCACGTCTGAAAATGCATCTCTAGTTACTGCTAGAAACTTCTTTTCTGCATAATACATCATCCAGATCATCCGAGTACTTTCCTAACTATGTTGAGCCCGACCACAACCAGTCTACCCAGATGCGGCAGAATATCAGTATTTTACACTAAAACACTGCCAACACACCTCTGCTACCCAATTTCTGTGTAATACCGATATTCGGAGGATAGACTGGTTGTCAGACTTTTTTGGGGTTAGGATACCACTAGCAATTGTCATAGATGTTCGTATGACAACCGGGACCTCTCCGAGGCACGGAGTGGTCTCGATGTGTTAAGAATGGTCAGCCATCCACACACTGACCGCAGCGAGCGCTGCTTAACCTTGTAGATCAGTTGATCAGCTTAGTTATTACTAAGCATATTACATACCGACTCTAATCTTATTCATAAAACAAATATCAACTCCCAATATAATTTAATTAAAATATTAAGAGCCAGACGTCCAAGGAATGTCACTTTGTCAACGTAGGTCATGTTACAACAGATAAAAAACACGTGTCCACGAATTAGGTACTTACTACACATTTTATACGCAATTGTCGTATAGTGAATTAGTAAAAAAAACCGGACTAATATATTAGAAAGATTAGATTAGATATATTTTTAATCTGGGTTTAACTTAGACTTAGTTTAAAGCAGGGATGGCCAATACTCAGTCAGTTGCGTCGCGCGGAGCTAGCTCATATTATTATTATGGAGAAATCAACTTTTGTAGTGGATCCATAAAACCAACTTTGACGGTCTCTGTGGTTTAGTGGTTCGAGTACCGGACTGCTGACCATGAGGTCATGGGTTCGATTCCCACAGGACACAAATATTTATGTGATGAATATAAGTGTTTGTGTTCGTATTATATAAAGAAGTATTATATATTATACTAGCTTCTGCCCGCGACTTCGTCTGCGTGGACTTCAGAATTGTGTCCGGCCTAGATTAAAAGTAGCCTATGTGTTATTCCAGGCTATAATCAATCCCTGTGCCAAATTTTATCTAGATCCGTTCAGCCGTTCTGGCGTGAAAGAGTAACAAACATCTATCCATACCCACAAACTTTCCAACTTCAACACATTTATAATATTAGTAGGATGAAGTGCTTCTTTTGAAGATATATGGTCCCTTCCCTACCCATCCCACTCCGGGTAAAAGTTGAGATAATTTAATGAAGTCACAATGTAGTCATTCCTTATTTCACAATATTACTAATACGAATAAATTATTCTGCATCTTATAAATAAGATATGAGTTAATAAACTTTATTTTGAATATATTACAATTATATTCGCATTAATTCAGTGCGCACGCACCGGTGTGACCTCGACCTAAACCAATTGAGTTAAATGTTAACTTAATGTTATAATATAATCTATTTATTCATACCTGATAAACCTTCATTATAAATTATAATTATAGTTTTCATACACATATTATGTCTATAAAAAAATACGAGCAATTTAAGAAGAACTATTATGGAACTAGTTATGTTTTATTATAATTGCCATTAAAGCATGTTAAACGTTTTTAAAGATGTAAATTTTTAACGAAAGAATAATTCGATCCGTGATTTCAATCGAGTTTCGATAGCGTTAACTACACCGGACAGCCTGTGATCTCGAATTTCTCATCCACATTCTGCATCAGAATGCAGACGATATCCATTGCCGAAACATAATTAAGAAGCTACCTATTTATTCATCTTGATTACCGTTGACGAGTGACGTATACTCGTGTTTTACTAATAATAAACTAGCCGAGAATTTGGTGATGGAAATGGCTTACTTGGGTACTTAATCCACTTAGGTAACTGCGGCCGTCGACCGAGCTCAGGGCCATTCGTGGATAAAACTCGCAGATATCTGTCTATTGCCCTTACACAATAGCGCGCGCCGTGAAAGCCGAGCGGAATTAATCTGGAACTTGCTATTTACGACATATATTTATTTAGGGTGCTAAAGTCTGCTTTTTTAATTATATCAGAACGATCGACACAGACCCAACATACCCACCCATAGCACTATCGGCGTGGACCCACTCGTAACACAAGCATTTAGTTTAGCACGAGGGGTTAACAAGAATACTAGTAATGTGCGACCCACATTACTAGTAACCTTTACAAAAAAAAATTACAATAAGCACATGGTGTCAAAGAGTCATGTTTGGATACGAACTCGAGACCTTTGACTTGGCAGTCCAATGGCCACATCACTAAGCTACCACTGTTTATACAATTACTTCTTAAATTTCGAGAATTATTTCTGTGAACAACAAACAAGGTTAATAATTAATTACGGGATGACGCATTCATTGAAATTTTTGTTCCCAGGTGGTGAAGCTGGTATCGGAGACGTTCAACTACTTGCGAATAGACCGCGAGCGGTCGCGGCTCAAGCGTGCCATCACCGAACAGTTCCCCAATCTGCGGTTCAATAGAATGGGACTACCGCCTAAGGTCATTATCATCATTACTATATGCCTGTACTGTCTCACCAGGGCAAAGTCCTCCCCATTCTTCTTCTTCACACTTCTCCCTGTCCGTGGCTGGTTAGGACAAGTTTTTTTTGGAAAGAGTCCATCTCATCCCGCCATCCATTCTAAGGTCATTTCTATCTAACACAAGTTTACGTAGCGTATTCAATTGTGATTTGACGTCATGGACTTTAATATAAATTTTAAAATGTGTATTCCAAATATTGGTGAAAATGCGATTAATCATGTGAAAATAGAAAAAATTGCGAGTGTCAGAATATTAACCCCAACAACTCACTGTGTACGGTACCTACTTATATTACAAATATTTATTTTATTAGTGATAATTTTTAGTAGTCACGGTTGGAGCTACAATTTTCAATATGGCACAGACACTAATAGTACATATACATAATTGGTTAGAAATTTTAATATGCTTAGTTTTTAAAAGGAAAAAGTATTTTCGACGCCCATAGACACGTGAGCACTTTTTCTTTTGACGCCTTTATAACGTCAAGAGAGGATTTAAATTTATTTTTATGTTTGTTTTTGTGGGCAGGCGGGCTCATTCCAGTTGTTCGTGGAGGGCTACAAGGACGCGGACTACTGGCTGCGGCGCTTCGAGCAGGACCCGCCGCCGCCACACGTCATGAGAAAGTTAGAATCTTATCACCTTTATTTACCACTAGCTTTCGCCCGCCTTCTCCAAGTTCTGATCTGTCTGTAATCTGTATACATCAAAATTGGATTTCAAAGAAAAACCTAATAACACTGCTCGACGGTTCAATTGACGACCTCTGTGGTTTAGTGGTTCGAGTACCGGACTGCTGACCATGAGGTCGTGGGTTCGATTCCCACAGGACACAAAAAATTATGTGATGAATGCAAGTGTTTGTGTTCGTCTGGGTGTTTCTTATGTATTACAAGAATGTATTTACAAAAAAAAATATATGTATTATATCCATTGTCTAGTACCCATAGTACAAGCTCTGCTTAGTTTGGGACTAGATGGTGCTATTTATTTGGTGGTGGTATTTATTTATTTAATTCCCAATGTAACCCGGCGTGGTGATGATAACATAACATATTATTATAATTAATGCCTGAATTTCCCAAAAAGATAGGCAGAGTCGTACTAATGTAACAAGGGGCGAGCCCGTGACCATTGATTGAAGTGCTCATGATTAAATTATTGTTTATAAGTTGTTTCGAAAATTAAGAAAATTACTACTTTGATGGCTACTTACATGACCAACCATGGATATATCATTATGCTATCCCTTCTGTTTTCAATGACACCCGTAACACCAGAGGATTCACAAGTACGCTTCCTTTAAAAGGGAGTACGCTCTTCTCTTGAAGGTTGAAGACGACAGTTCATTCCACAGTTTTGTGTGCGAGGCAGAAAGTTTCTGTATTATATTCCTCAACTTCAAATGTCATTATAATGTTCCCATTTTTCGTTGCAGATTCCAGCTCCAGTTCGAGCGCTTAGTGGTGTTAGACTACATAATTCGCAACACCGACCGCGGCAACGACAACTGGCTTATCAAGTACGACGCGCCGAACCAACAGCCGCCGCCCAACTCCGATATAGACCTTAGGGACCCGTCTGTAAGTTGATTTTGCATTGTTACGATCGATGGATTCCCATTTTTATTCCCTGTTGTTAGAATAAAGAAAAGAACAATCTTGTGAATTCATATGTAATTTTATAGAAACAAAAATCTTTGATATAGCGCAGTTCGCATTTAATTAGAAATTTTATTTGACACAGAGTACACAGTATTTGTATATAGACATATGCTAGATATACTGTAAGAATGCTTGCTAGATATACCGCAAGAAAAATCAATATTATCACAACCAAAATTCGACTTTATTTGTTTGGATAATTGCAAAACTTGGATTCTATTATATAATATCAAAATGGTTGATGGAGGAGTGGTGAACAACAATCTGAAAAAATTAGGTGGTCCCTGAGATATGAATGGGATTGTATTCGTATCGAGTTTGTACTTGACATTTGTTTTTGCTGATGTAAATTTGGCATCGGTTATTACCGAGTTGAGAGTAAGAGGTCAAGCATTGATAGCCTTGGGGTATGACCACTGGACTGCCATCGTAGGTCTTGAGTTCGAACCCAAGGCACGCACCTCTGGCTTTTCGTAATCATGTGCGTATTAATAATTAATTATCACTAGCTTACAATGGTGAAGGAAAACATCGTGAGGAAACCTGCATGCCTGAAGTCCGCCAACCCGCATTAGGCTAGCGTGGAGGACTATAGCCTAATCCCTCATCAATCATTCTGAGAGGAGACCCGTGCCCAGCTGAGGGACAGAGGTTTTTTTTTTTTAAAAAAGCTTACTAGCAATGTCGGTCGCACATTACTAGTATTCTTGTTAGCCCCTCGTGCTAAGCTAAGCTAAAATGCTTGTGTTACGAGTGGGTTCACGCTGGTAGTAGAGTGGCACATTTGATCGCAAGTCCAACGCCCTAGCCATTAGGCTACCGACGCTTATATGGGTTGATAACTGCCTCATTAGCTAAGTGGTCCTGAGCGCGACTGCTACGCTAGAGGTCCTGGGTTCGATTCCCAGGTCGAGCAAAGTGTTATTGGGTTTTTCTATGAAATTCCCAGTAGCAGCTCGGAGTTAGGAATTTGTGCCCGGTTAATGGCAATAGGATCGCCCCCTATTACATGGGACCTAAACATACCGGCGAACTGTGGGTGTACTAAAGTACGCCTCTGCCTAACCCTTCGGGGAATACAGGCGTCATGGTATGAATGATTATGTTATGTATTGCAGGAGTGGAACGGCGCGGAGGTGCGCATAGCGGCGATCGACAACGGGCTCGCGTTCCCGTTCAAGCACCCCGACTCCTGGCGAGCCTACCCCTACCACTGGGCCTGGCTGCCGCAGGCCAAGCAGCCCTTCAGCCACGAGACCAAGTCAGTATACTCTCTTTCTTCTTCTTTCTTTCTCGATAAATATTTATATTATTATATCTCTATAAGCGAAGACTTGTTATTGGCTTTCTATTAACTAGATGAAGTTGTTACTGTGATATCCTAGCTGTAAGTCTTCCATACTTAAATGGGACCTAAACATACCGGCGAACTGTGGGTGTACATTAGTACGCCTCTGCCTAACCCTTCGGGGTATACAGGCGTGATGGCATGTTGTTATCTTTTCTGATGTCATATTAAGTATTGTTTGGAGAGCTTGCCGCGAGAACAAAAACGTAAGATTAATTAATAACGTTGTTTTGTTTTTCAGGGAGCTCGTGCTTCCATTATTATCGGACATGAACTTCGTGCAGGAGCTGTGTGACGAACTGCACATATTATTCAAAGTAAGATGCTGAACCTGGAGAAACCTTAGACTCGTATAATTATCCGTATTTGTGTTGTATAAAACATTGTGAGTTTATGGCAATAATGATTGCGTCATTATAACCATTATGACGGTATATAACTAAACGTATAATTCAGTGATTAGGTTTGGATTATACCTACGATATTTACCTAAAAATTCAATCACAATTTTTCGAGTTACATATGCGCAAATGCTAATGCTAAATAATGATATAGATTTTGTGAAAGATAAATTCGATGCTAGAGCATAATATAAGAAAGAGGCTTGGTTTCATCCTTATTATTTAGAAAATAAAGTCGCTTTTAACTTGTGCTTAACCCTTCGGGGGTATAAGCAAGATGTTTATATACACTAATATTATAAAGAAGAAAGATTTGATTGTTTGTTTGTATTGAATAGGCTCCGACACTACTGGACCGATTTGAAATAAATATTTTACCATTAGAAGCCGACATTATCCCTGATGAACATAGGCTACTTTTTACCGCGGGAAAATGCTTCATTCTACGGGAAAGCGGGTGAAGCTGGGCCAGGCAGCTAGTATCTATACTAATATATAAAGCTGAAGAGTTTGTTGTTTGCTTGAACGCGCTAATCTGAGGAACTACTCGTTCGATCTGAAAAATTCTTTCAGTGTTAGATAGCCCATTTATTGAGGAATGCTGCAGCCTTCCTCAATAAATGGGCGTAGTGTGATGATATATAGCCTACAGGCTATATATCATCACACTACGCGGACGAAGTCGCGGGCAGAAGCTAGTGTTATAATAAGAGAGTAACAGTATGTACTGCGGTTGCAGCAGGACAAAGGTTTCGACAAGGGTCTGTTCGAGCGGCAGATGTCGGTGATGCGAGGCCAGGTGCTCAACCTGACGCAGGCGCTCAAGGACAACAAGAGCCCCGTGCAGCTCGTGCAGATGCCCGCCGTCATCGTCGAGAGGTACCATAAACACCATTGTAATAGACTAGACGAGCATTTTCCAAACTATGGATTTAATATTGGAAGGGCATTGAAATCTCTTCTCTACTATTATAAAATTGTAAAAAGGCTGTGTCTGTACATTGAAGATATTTAAAAAAAACAAGTGAGTTTGGGTATATAAACGTAATAGAACCCAAAACATTGTTTTTTTTTTATTATTGTCTGGTTGTTACGGGTTGGCGCAAAAACTACTGAATTGATTTTAATTTTGTTACCACTGTCAGAAATTATGTGCTCCATCTTAAAAACTGGTATACTTCTTATCTCAAATAATTAAACGGTACCTGAGATACAGCTTGACCTCTCTAATGTATATAGACCCATACAAAGAAGAGATCTTCAATGTTGGTTTTCTATTTTTACTCCTAATATAGCTTCATGTGGGCGAAGCCGCGGGCTTAGCTAAAAGCTAGAGAATAAATAAATAAAAAGTTTATTTTTCATTCACAAAGGCAGGCACTTAACCCTACTAGGTTTCCCTGTCTAACAGATTACGAACCTACAATGAACTGATAAGCATTGATGATAATGATGTCTCAGTAGAATTGTATAATTCGCTATTTTTTACAAAACCAACAGCTGCAGAAATAATTGTGTTCAGCCTAGTGGTTCCAAACGCCACTGCAACGCCAGAGGTCCTGGGTTCGATTCTCAGGTCAAGTAGTATAGTTGGGTATTTTTAAGAAGTTTTTCAGTTTCGGGCTCTGGATTATGCTGGGCTACGGGCTCGTCTACTACGACTTGAAACCTAAAACATCTCGGAAAACATAAGCTACTATATATAACAATAATATAGTAGCTTTCAATCAAAACTCTTCAAAATGTAAACAATATTGACAAGTAAAAGTTTATAAAGAGAAGTTTTTATTGTTTATCAATATTTAAATTCATAAAACGCAATTATATGGCGTTTTATACTTGGCAGTTAACATGTTTATTTACGTGCTTTTATAAGCAGTGCCTTTGGAGATTTAGGTCATGGGACCCTAAAATATTGTTTACATTTTGAAGAGTTTAGATTGAAATGGCCTTTACATAAGTACACCTCTGCCTAACCTATCGGGGTATATTAATAACAGTCGTGATGTTATGTGGTATCGCCACTTTTATCTGACACTCGCGTCACTGTCTCCAGGTCCAAGAATGGTTCGACGTCGTCGCGTTTCTTCGACTCGTTCCAACAACGCTTCCAGCACAAGTCGCCTTTCTTCTCCTGGTGGTGAGGCGAACAGCCAACCACTAGATAGGTATGTATCAAGTAATATTGTTTGTGGAAGGGAACTGTTAATATAATTATATAGTACGGGAGACGAGGAAGATCGCCCTTCACCCATCTGATAACCAGACATATTTTTTATCAAATATTATTGATTAACGAATATGCCTACGATAACTTGCTTATGGAAAAGTGTTCATGGCTATTTTTCACATGATATTTGATAAAAAATATGCCTCATCTGGTTATCAGATGGGTGAAGGTCGATCTTCAACGGCTCTTAGACCATAAAGGAAAAATTGCGATATGCTTAAATTTTTAGTTATATCATATAATAAAAATATTTTTAGGTACGGAACCCTCGGTACACGAGTCCGACTCGCACATGGCCGGTTTTAATATATTCTCTTCTTTCTCTACAGACGTTTATCAAAAAATGGTGATAAGTTCCACACTGAAGCTGATAACATATAGATGTAAACACAAGTGTATGTATATGTATGTATAATGTAACGTAGACTAGAACCTATTGTAAACTAGCTAATACTGCTCGTGGTAGATCAGACGCGGCCGCGTGCGATACGCCATAGACAACATTCTATTGTATATTTAATTTCTTTAGGTAAATAGTTAATTACTTTCTTCTTCCACATTGGTTAATGAATCTTGGACATTCCCATGGCAATATGCGCAATATTATACATGCAATGTTACACATTCTCAAAAACCCACAGATTACACTTAATACAACTTTAAGTAAGTGTAAGCTTGGCCATCTTGTCAATTTAGTTCTTAATTTATGCAAAAATCCGCTTTGGAATAAGCGACCTTGAATCTATACATAGTTTAATTCCAATTCCAATTTGTAATAGTTTAGAGATTTTAACAATATATTTTATAACAGTTTAAAGTTTCTATACAGTTCAATACGTGTGAAAGTGCCAGTACCATTTCCACTTAGTATAGTGTTTTTTAATGTAACTCCCTTTCTTATATTCTTTTACTTTTTCTCATCATTACGATTTAGGTTCACCAATTCTATTTCTATATTTATGTTAATTTGTGGCGTATCTTACGTAGGTCAGCGGTTATTTTATTATTATTATCAACGACATTGCCTACAATCTTTGGCTAACATGTTTATTTTTGTATAATTTTATTTGTGATTTATGCTTCGTTAGGGAAATGAGACCTCAGCTCTTAAATTTAGTTTCCGATTATTTGTATAGAGATGTTATAAAATCCCGCTAGATGGAGTTTAGGTGACTGACGATGTAGACTATGGTATCGATAATAAAACGGATTCATCTGAATTTTAAGAATTCAATTATTTTTATTTGTGTTTTTTTATTTATCCATGACAGTAAATACTTATTCAAGTAGGTATGGAGACAGTACAATCACTGGGCTTAACCAAGAAATTGTAACGTAACACTTCGATAAAATGCTGTTATTGCCTCAATAATTTGTACTGGTTGATAAAATTATTTTTAGTTCTGTAAGAACTTTTTCATAGCCACAGAGGAAAGAAAAAAACATTGAGTAAAATCCTTAACGGGTCCTAACTTTTTTTAGATTCAATGTTTTTTAAAAAGGTGAAACATGACTTTTGCTAAAGTTTTCGATTTTCTACGAGTATTCAGGGATCACTTAACACGTTCTTTAAACTCCTAATAAGAATGCAGTCGCCGTAAAACTAATGCTAGCGGTGGTACAATTATAAATAAATATGTAATATTAAAACTTGACGTTTAATAGCCAATGTTTAGGTCTTTGTCGGACCGCACTAGTCGAATTATGCTCTGAGATACAATCAAATATGATTTCTTGAGGATACAGAATATTTTGACAATGCTCTTGTATTTAACCAACTAGCCCCAAAGCTGATTCTAATGTTTATTAGTAGGAAAATTGCTTTTTATTTTTTCCCATGTTTTTTCTTCAGATATTTCAATCTAATCGAGAATATAACTGTGATAAACTTCAAATCAAAGTAATTCTGTTTTGTTAAATGTAAGTGCGGATCAATAAAAAATATATTTAAAAAATGTTTCCGTTTTCTTAGTATGTATTGGCAAAAATCTACGTGGCATTTTTTGAATTATGCAAATGTTTGATTTACTTGTTTATTAATATTGCCCTAAAATACGGTAATTATTAATTAAACATCTTAAGAAAAAATATCAATCTTGGTGTGCGAACGCCAATATTGCGTGACTCACAATTTTGTTTTATATTATAAATATTTTGTTACATATTATTTGTCTAATAAAATATAATTCGAAATAGTTTATCATATCATTAAAAGTGAATTTAATTGTAACGCTGATTACTGAAATGCAATATTATAATAACATTTTAACGCCAACACTATTAGTGATTTTTACGAATTTGCGAAAAACGAATATTTGAGGCACAGTGTTACGCCATATTATGTTCTGTCAAATGTCTGCATGTTCACCATCGCAAAAGTAGTCATCTTCATGACATCACTGACTTCATGTTGGAAATTGTTTCATATATTTCAGTATTCGGCTGCCATTTTGAAATAAATTGTAAATAAATTACTATATATATAAATAACAGAGTTTGATTTCGACAACGCACGTATTATAAGTTCATTTCATGATGACGCGTGAATCAATGTAATTTTAACCTTATTATCATGTTATAAGAGTCACACAGCGTCATCTTCAAATTAACGTACAATAAAGTTATCTTGTTAATATTTTTCCAATTCGTATAAACGCAGTCATTATTGCTAGTTTTCGAATCCAAATCTAAAGTAAAAGACTCTTTGTTTAATTGTCTGTAGTATTTTTAATAAAAGACTAAATCTGTTATTTTTATAAAACTCATTAAAATGTGTTTTTTTATTCTAATGGCAAATTTACCATCGTAATCAATACTACTTAAAATTGGCTATTTGACAGTTGGTACGATAATAAATGAAATATGTTTGATAAGGTAGTTTAAAGGTTAAAAATAATTATACAATACATATTTGGCATGAAAATAAATTTTAAATACTTTTATTTTTGAAAAATAAAATGAGTTTTTTTATCTATGGATTACAAGATGCGAAACGCGGGCGGCCATGATTGAATTTCGTATGACGTCATACCACACAAAACAAAATAATTTTTGATAGCGCCGTGTGTCTTTTTTTAAAATTAACACAGAAATATTTCGATTTGTTCTTGTGAGAGGTTTCAGGCGAAATGGAATCAGGATATATTAAAGCCGATAGTGCAAATCTGCCTAAAGTAGATTCATTTATGGTCGCAAATTTCTTTTGTAATCCTAACTTTTACTCTGCTGAGTTTCGGAATGTGAAAACTTCATTGTAAGTACCGAAATGAACAAGGTATTGATATATAATTTAAATTAGGTCAAATAGTGAAAATTTATGTTTAGATACTAAAAGGTTATGTTTATAATTTTAGATCTTCGCGACAGTCTTGTGGTGACGACGCTATTGGATATGTCCAGTTAAAGAGGGAGGGAAATTTGTGTATGGTAAAATGCAAAATTCTCGGTATTTACCATTCTAGTAAAAAATCTTTAAACTTTTCATTCAAAATACGCTTATAAAAAGCTTTGTGGTCACTCGTGGTTAGGTTAGCTTTTTGTTTATTGAGTTATGACGTCACAGAAGGAAAATGTCACTTGACCGGCTGTTTTCGCGCGAATTAAAAATGAATGGATATAAAATATTGCTTTTTCCTAATAAATAACTTATTTTCGAAAAGAAAACAATTTTAATAGGTATAAAATAAGCCTACGTAAATAATATAATATATTTCCGAAAACTGTCAAATAGCCAATTATTACCAGTTATGTTAAATATTTAAACATAGGTAAAGAAATATTACGCATTACAGTTAATTTTGATACTTAGATAGGCAGATTGTAAAATCAAATTGTGATCTGTTTCTTGTTTTAAATTGTTAATGTTTATTTAGGTAATTGAAGAGAAGAAATTGTGAAATAGTTATCGTAGCTACATAATTATTAAACAACACGCGAAAATGCTCTCGAGTCTCTTTGTAGGCAGAGCTTAGAAGCCATGGGCGTGACTTATAAATAGGTAATGAAATCCAGAAACCTTCAGACTACTTTTGAAACTAATCTCGCTCATAATCCGAATATAATGTTATGGTAAAAGACAATAAGGTAGAAAATTGGCTGGAGACGCGTCAAAGTAGAAAATTTAAATACTGACAAAGATTGCTCTGTATCTTTTTGCGATATAATTTTATAAAGAGATGGATATATTTTAAGCCAAGGTTTTTTTCAACCATCTTATATAGTTAATGTAGAACCAATATGGTAAATCTAAAGAGCCATATCGCGCGCTTGTTCACTGGGTCCTACAAAAATAAATATTGTGACGCAATTTTTTTAGTTATTTTTTTCCATGTCGATAAGCCGGATTATTTTCAAGACAAGTCTGCAGAACAGTTATTTACAGTTATTACAGCACACGATATAATTTTGTCATCGCATATCTCGCGCTGAGAGAATGGCTAGACACAGTAGATAAAGCAACGACAAAATTATGTCGCGGGACCCATGTTAACTTCCCTGCTGGGCTAACATGCGCATCATGAAATAATTTACTGTCGCGTATCTGGTGCTGACGTAATGGCTAAAAACGAGATATAACGAAGACAAAATTATGTCGCGGGACCCATGTTAACTTCCCTGCTGGGCTAACATGCGCATCATGAAATAATTTATTGTCGCGTATCTGGTGCTGACGTAATGGCTAAAAACGAGATATAACGAAGACAAAA
The DNA here is from genome assembly GCA_947256265.1 of Acronicta leporina. NCBI lineage: Eukaryota > Metazoa > Arthropoda > Insecta > Lepidoptera > Noctuidae > Acronicta > Acronicta leporina. The sequence continues at coordinate 10,495,479 of OX366532.1, read as the reverse complement.
TTATGTCGCGGGACCCATGCTCGGTCTAACATTTACGACGAACCATTTATTAGAAAGTTTTAAAACATAACTTGAGCGTAAAACAATATGTAATATTTAATACTTTAACGCCAAGTGCCTCACCTTTTGATCTGTAACTATCGTTATATAAATTAGTTACGTTTTCAACCACGGCCATAAGGTCTCTCTAAACTTATCGACGCGAACTCGGTTTAGACCAGTCAAAAAATAAAATGTTTTGTTGACAAATGTTGGCATAAGTGTAAATGACGTCTAGTGGCTCGGGCGGTGGAACACGATGTCAGCGGAATGCCTTGGTTTCAAGTAGTGTTGATACACATTCTACTTTAAAGAGATTTAAAAGAGTAAATTTTATCCCGATTTATTTGTAATGCTGAAGAATGATATTAAATCTAGACAAAGCAAATTGCTACCTATAGATAACAAGTAGTAGATTACGATTCCGTATTGCCCCGGCTTGCTCGTGACATTATAATGTCTTCCTCAAACCGACTTCGCGTCGATAAGTGTAAGGGGACCCTTAGCGGTCACCGCTGCCGGTATTATAACATAGTACAATCTTTAACTTATTCCGTGTTTGTACAAGTAAAAATACCATTACAGTTAAAATATGAACGATTCACGATTTGTAACGATCAAGTAGATGGAACTTAAATAATATGTTACACGTATGTATTTATGTAAGTAATTGTGAGAGAGTAAGATGAATGTGTGTTATTAGTTTTTAATCATTTATAGGAAGATGTTTAATATGTACTTTGATGTATTTCGTTTTACGTGATTTAGAAAAGGTGTTTATTAATTTGAATCAAGTGAAAATAAAAAAATGACTTTATTTACACTAAAATATGAGGTAATTAAGGGTTAGCTGAATGACTTTTTATAAGGTCTTAAATACCGGAAAACTTAATTGTACATAGTGATTTAGCTTGCCCTTTGTTCATCAGACGATTATTTCACAGTAAGTGTGGGACCCTACACTCTGTTCCATAACATTAGACAAATGACAGTGAAATAACGAAATTTATAGTGTTATATATATATATATATATTGCTAAAATTTGTACATTTTGAAGTGATTAAATTTATTTGTAAATAGTAAATAGATTACAGTCCTCGGGATTCATCTTGGTTTACCCGACATTATTTAAATATTTTATCAAACAATAGTGAAAATGAGGGCAAACATTTTTATTAAATTACAACACTCATCTATGGATTCTCAGTGGCATACCTATGACATAACCTTCGTTTCTTTTTCTTATTTAATACCTACCTTGTTTCCAACTTAAATTTGTCTTCCTATAACTGATTAAAACCTAGAATTCCATGTTGTACATAATTTTAACAACTTTTGTTTGATAGTTATTACAATGTTTATTACGCATTATTATTTAATATTTGAGAAAAATATAATCACCATTGCATTTTATAACTTGTTTTATTTTACGAATTCCTTTGGAGTACAGTCAGCATCAGATGTATCTGGAAGTATAAGTGTTCAAATGAACAACTTAGAAAATTAAACTATGTATCAATGAAACAAAGTATGTTACAGTGAACATATGAACAGTCTATCCGTTCCAATATTATTTTATGCGGACTGTACCTTGAATCTTATAACTGATCTCTTCTAATATACATACCAATCCCAAAGAATTCAGAGAAATGTACTGAAACCATAATCGTAAAAAAACCGTAATCGCATACATTGTTTGAATACAACAATGTAAAAACCTGAAATTAATTATTGTGGGTAATAATTAATTAAACAAATATTTTAAATAACTGAACACATGTGTAAGAGAATGTTTAAAAAAAATGATAATTATGCCAACCAAAAATAACGTGTTTTATATCGCATAGAGCCGTGTTTTATTATAATTACAATAATTATATTACCAAACCTACAATGTACCTATTTCTTTTAAATAAAATATTATATTTATTTTCACATTTTATTTCAACAGCAAATTCAGGCATTTATTACATAAATAATATTCATAACAAATACATGTTTGTGCAAACAAATATACGGCATGATCATTTATACAAAGTAAACCAAAGCTTTGCTTAATTCACTGGGTTTTTTTAAGGAATGTTATAAAAATATATTGCACTAGTGATTTCTAAAATAATGTACAGATAAATAATTCAAGCTGTAAGCTCGGGAGTAAGCTTACAGCTTCATAATTTTGACGAAATCGCTATTAAAATGACAAAAAAAAAATTAAGAATTTTCGAAATTTGGCAGTGTATATTATCAAAATCCGTAGAATGATGTCAGACTTAAACGGAGTAAGCATACAGTATTTTATCACTTTCAGACTAGATTTTTTATATGACAAGTCGAGTGGCTCGTGCCAATAAATAATGGTTTTATGCTACAGCCGAGCTCTTGCTATCTCTGTCTCGCATACTAATGTACTGTGTAATGTGCGAGAGAGATGTACTCGCAGTTGTTTCATAAAACCACCATATATAGTAATATAAGTACAAGGTTATGTTTAGTAGTAGAAACTTTTACTTGTAATTGTATTCACTAACTTGACAGTTGAAAGGTTACCAGTTTTTGAAAAAAAAGCTAGTGAGGTGGCGTAAGAATGAAAATTAAATGAACTTGAACATTAATTTTCTTCGAACTGTCAAGTTACTAAATTATTATAATGAGTCATAAAAATAAAATTTACTGGTACACATTGTACAGGCGACTAAAGTTTCGGGGCCAAATACTTGCAGTACTACTAATAAAAATATTTTCTTATAAAATAGATACACTTCTGAATATTATATTCTATTTTATGTAACTTTTAATATCTTAGTAATTTAACAGAAAGAAATATGTTGCTGGGGAGTCTGTTGCGCCACTTCTTCCCAGGCTTCTATAGATGATTTTGTTTTGAATTAAATTTATAATAATGTAACGCTTTTTTGCGAAAGCTATGACACATTTAGATTAAATTTTATAGGCCCTTATTGATATTATATATTTTAGATATATCTACCTATTTGCGATGATAATAAATAAGTGTAAAGATACATAAATACATAGACAGACGGTAGACATTGTATATATGAATGATAGGAAAATATTCGCGTCCTGAAACATAGAAGAAACGGAAATTATATTTTTTGTGATCGATCCATCTAATATAATAAAAATAAAAGAATCGAGACACATTTTACCTTAACCTTCTTACTAAAACGTGCATACTAAGTACTGTTAGATTTTCAAAATAAAATACAAGGATGGAACAAAACGGTAGGCATTTAGTCCCCATAATTAGTTCTCTTTTAATTTTATAAATTAAATTTATAACAAAGGGTGTATAAACACAGATAATTATATGCATACAGATTAAACATGTTTTTTTAGTAAGGAGGTTACAGTATAAGTTCATACTCTTTTGTGTGTAAGACAAGTAAATAATTAAATTAAATGTTTGCACCAAGGTTTGCACATAATAATAAAATACCCATGTTGACAACATAGAGAAAAAATACTTACGAAAACTTAGTAAAAACTAGAAATTATTCATTCAAATTCTATGTCCTTCATAGATTTATAATTGGTTATTAGCTTCTGACTGATCTTATATAAATAATACAAAATAAATTAAATTAACAATTTATACACAGTTGCATTGAAATAGCAAACTTAGACTCGAAATGCATAAATTCCCTCTTTGTACTATAATCTAAATATTATATAAATAATGTAATACTTTAGCGACCTGTCACGCAGCACATTTAGAATGTATATAAATATACACTATTGCTGGGTCCACTTGCAAGTTAAATTGATTGTTACAAGTTCATATCCAGTTATATATTTCCAGTATAAGCTGAGCTCACACTGTATACGTTTTTCTGTACAATGGGAGTTCAACTTACACAGGAAATATATTGTGTAGCCGTTCGTAATTGCATGGTGTACATCAACTTTTGCTACCACAACTTGCAAATAGCGCAGTGCATTAAGATCTAATTATCTACATCAAGCAATTTAATTCATTCCCCGTCGCACTAAAATAAAAAGGCTGAAGATTTTGAACGCACTTAGGGCCTGTTTCACCACCTCGAGATAAGCACTAACTCTACTACCAGATAAATAAAAAATTGTATGTATTTTAGTGTCAGATAATTTACCGGGAACTTAACAGAAGGCGGTGAAACAGGCCATTCGTTTAATGGAGTTACCAGTCGTATTTGCCTTCTTACCCCTTACTCGAGGATAATATTAATAACCTCATTCTCGAGAAATGAAATCGTCAGTTGATTTGCTTATTGGAGATAAGATTTTGACATTATGAATCTTATGACAAAATCCTATTTACTAACAAATTTACTGATTTAGAAATATTATATGGAATAAGAATTGAAGTGAAGAAACTATATAAGTATATATACTTGGGCTATGCATAACATTGCGCTTACAAATAACATCACAACAGTAAATTTAAAAAATTAAATTGCCTTTATATATTTCGTGCAACAGGTAATTGTATTGCTCTGTGTAAACGGACCTTAACGTGTAGTTCAAATTATGCAAGTGATGAATGCGTAAGTAAGAAACGAAGAATTTTATTAACAAAGAATTCGTACTGTTTAGATATTTAGATGAGACGTTCTGTATAGATTATTTCCACCAAAGCCCGATCGAGTTATTAGGATAAAAGACTTACCTACGAGTATAAGGGGTAATACATCCATCACGCGAATTTCATTATAACATTTCTTCGTCACACTTGATACACCCTCCCTCCCTCTGACGTCACATATGTTTCCTCCAACCATATAGCATCGCCATCATACTCCAAACAGATTTTTACATCATAAAGCTGATGATACCTCTTATACCCCTTATCACACGATGTCTCTCATCACTTTAAAATCGGAGCTACACTGACATTTTCAACACCGAATAGCTTTAAATAGAAAACATTTATCTGTGCATGTGCAAAGTGTGTTGGTACTTGACGAACGCCACAGCCGCCAGCTCCTTGCAGAACTCCTCGAGAACTATAAGACTTTCCACCAGCTGGTTGTGATCGGCACTGAAAAATATATAAGAGTATGTATGTGGCCACTGTCATGTATTGTTGAGCATCTTTAATGGTTTCGATAGCAATATGTCAGTGTTTACTCTCTTTTTTTTTGCTCTGGCAACTTGACTTTAAATGGTTTCGTCTCGTTTTTTTTATAAACATTCATTCTAACTGTCAAACTCACTGTCATTCTGTTCTCGTTCAACTCTATGTATTTTTTCCCATCCAAGATTAGTAAAATAAATCTTATAAAGCTAAAAAAGGCTTTCATTGTATCCAAGAAGAGACGAGTCAGTAATTTGCTTAGAGATACGATTCTGACATGTATGGAAGTTATGTCAAAATCGCTATCTTTAGTAATAAAATCTGCTGATAGAATCGTTATTGAATCCGAACGTAAATCGGTGATAGAGATCTAAACTAAAACTGACCGACTGTTACACAGACGGACAGCAACTTTATACAACTGTAACGTTGATAACAAATGATATAAAATTTCTCCATCTCTAACAGCAGTGGAGACAGTCCCTTCTTGAGTTAGGATAAATGAGTCCTTTTAAAAAACATCTGTTGCCATTAATCAGCCACAAATCCAAACTCCTAACCTAATGGGAAACATTACTATAACTGAGATTCAGCCCAGGAACTCTGTCTCAGCAGCCGAACTTAGCGACCACTAGATCATAACATAACATACCATCACGCCTGTATTCCCCGAAGGGTTAGGCAGAGGCGTACCAATGTACACCCACAGTTCGCCGGTATGTTTACGTCCCATGTAATAGGGGGCGAGCCTATTGCCATTAACCGGGCACAAATTCCAAACTCCGAGCTGCTACTGGGAATTTCATAGAAAAACCCAATAACACTGCTCGACCTGGGAATCGAACCCAGGACCTCTAGCGTAGCAGTCGCGCTCAGGACCACTTTAGCTAATGAGGCAGTTCACCACTAGATCAACAAGCGAAAAGTATCAACATCATACATACCTTTCATCATAACTCGGATCTTCGCTCATAAGCCACTGCCTCGTATTCTCAATAATCTTCTTATAATTCCGTAACCTAGGTATCTCCATCGTCAACCGTTTCGCTACATCCTGCAGCGTCTTGAACAACGTCGGCGTTTTCTTGGCCGTCGGCAGCACAGGGTTAAGCAAATACTCGTGCAAATTCGGATGGGGTAGCAACGCTAACTGCGATATGATCGAAGTTAGGTGCAAATTAACTTGATACGGTTGTGAAGGCATGTTGGCAAGTAACTTAAATAGCATTTTGAAGAAGGGACCTTCGTCAAATTCTTCTTCGGAAGTTTGAGAAGCTAAGTCCCGACTCCTTAAGACTAGTTTTTGGGAGAAATGCTTCGGATCTTCGGTGTTTTTTATTCGGTTATCGTCTTTGTGTTTGAAGGCTTCGTCTAAGTGTATGTCGGCTTCTGGCCGGCTGTCGTAGCTGTGTGTGGAGCTAGCAGTCGTGTCCACCCAGTTGTGATCGGTCGGCCAATGGAAGGTCGCCGTGGCGTCCAACCAGTACTGGAAGGTACACATACATTTGTGGGAAAGCCATGCTTCGGCACGAATGGGCCGGCTCGACCGGAGTGATACCACGGCCTCACAGAAAACCGGCGTGAAACAACGCTTGCGTTGTGTTTTGCCGAGTGAGTGAAGTTACCGGAGGCCCAAACCCTTTTAAAAGGCAGGCAATGCACTCGTGACTCCTCTGGTGTTGTGGGTGTCCATGGGCGGCGGTTATCGCTTACCATCAGGTGATGCGCCTGCTCGTTTGCCACCCTATCCAATAAAAAAAAATACATATACTTTCTTTCCCTACAGGGGTAGGCAGAAACTACAGACTGCCACTTGCTAGAGTTCTTGTATACTTATTTTTTTTATTCATAAATCTTGTCATACACACGCGCCGGTTACGAGTACTACGCACCTTACCTTTCTAAAGGACCTCGTCTATAAAGTCGGCGTAAAAACATAAACATAAAACATACCATCACGCCTGTATTCCCCGAAGGGTTTGGCAGAGGCGTACTTAATGTACACCCACTATTCGCCGGTATGTTTCGGTCCCATGTAATAGGGGGCGAACCTATTGCCATTAACCGGGCACAACTTCCAAACTCCGAGCTGCTACTGGGATTTCTATAGAAAAACCCAATAACACTTTGCTCGACCTGGGAATCGAACCCAAGACCTCTAGCGTAGCAGTCGCGCTCAGGACCACTAGGCTAATGAGGCAGTTATCGGCGTATGTTCGCCTTATTCCTTTTGTTAATCGTCTTTCATTAATTCTCTCAAGTTACTGGAAGATTCACAACATCACAAGGGTCTTGGCGCCCGAAGACAACTGTGTCCGTCATTTGTTACTTGACGGATAATAAAGAATGGATTCGTAAAACAACCCCTAATCTCATTTTATTTCGGCATCAGGTTCCGCATCATCATGAATCTATTTATTGTTCCACTTGTCTCAACAAAAAAGGTTTTAATGAAAATAAATAACTACGTCCCAAAGGACCACAACCTACACCTTCAGGACCAATTATTATTTTAATGCATTCTTCTTACCTGGTACCGTCTATGCGCATCGTGTATGTAATGCTCGTAGTCGGCGCCCACCGGGTCAGATAGTATTGCCCGCGGCAGCAGCAGCAGGAAGCTGCAACGAAAGGGACAATGAAACCACCACTCTCTTCAAAACTTTTTAATCTCATATTTACATTTGTATAACATTCGAATTGCATACAAAATCACAGACCTTACGCTATCAGATTTGTTTTGTCATTCATTTTGTTTAGAATTCAAGGCTTGTAGCTAGAATTGTATATTGTTCTGAGACATAATGTGAATATTTCTCAAGGCTTTTAATCAGCTGTTTAATAACATCAATAAATTGTAGCAATGATGTGGAGTTTCTTGTCAGATTCTTCTCCATGGTATCAACTTTTTGGAACCGTGCATCTAAACTCAACGTTTCATAAATGCTTCTAAACGCTTATTTGCAATAAAGACATTTGAACTTGAACTTTATAAATTTCAATAGCTATATTATTATATTGAATGTATTTCATTCGTCCGTTAAAAGATTAATATAGCTTTAGTTTGTAGAAAGCCACCACTTTAATTACTGTTCATAGGCCTAAAATAGAATTTAAGAACAGATTAGAAGATAACCGTAAAATCTGCCCTTGGGTAACATAACAATCTTACATTACCTTCGTAATTTGAGTAATAAATGCCAATATTATCCGAGCTACCGCCTGGTATTAATTACTTCGTTTATTATATAAATTTAGAAAAATAAAAGGTATATCAAATATACGATATAATTAAATAAATATAAAGGTTTGTATGAGATCAAATTCCAATTTCTTTAGATTTCTGATATTTTTAAAAATTAGGTATGTTATATAAAGTTATGCAAAGTACATAATGTATTTATGGCATCATATGAATTCATATTATAGCACAGTATTTTATTACCCTTTAACTATATTTACAACTTTGTTATATATAATAATAAGTATCAATATTAATTAATATTGTTTACTCTTATATTTTTTTCATCTGTATAGATATTATTTACATGATTAATATTTACATTTTTTTTTCACAATTTTCGGACACAGAAATATACGTCTTTTATTATTTCAAGAGATTTTAAGAGATCCTTGGTGAAGAAAAAATTATTGGCACAAAATCTGAATAAATTGAGTGAGACAGACATTTTTTGTCATCAGAGTTCTTGTAAGGCAATTTTGCTGTTTTGTTACAGAAAAAAATCTTCGTAATATATTGCAAGAATACATGTAGTGTATACGATAAAGAGTTTCTATTACACCGACCCCGAATGATGTGAAGTGAAAATTTGGCCAATGCGAAATATTCTGTAAATACGATTTAAATATACAAATAAAATTAAAATTATACTTATTTTAACTCTTCGCGTATTTAAAATTAAAAATACTTAAAATATAATGAGATAATGGCAAGATTGATTTGTACATGAGATGATTATGACAGCCGCACGAAATATGTAGTTATTTGATAATTTTCTATCGTATTATTTGGGTTACCTACACCTACATTACTGTGGTGCTCTCGACCTAAGCATAGAAAAGAAACAGCATCCAGATGGTTGAGAGGCAGCAAAAAGAGGAAAAAAATATAATCGCAACTTATAGCGCTTGCACTCAGGGTCAATTATTAAGGTAATCCAGTAAACAGTGATAATCAATAATATAAAGAATAATAACGAGGATATTTATGTTATTTTAGTGAAAGAAACATTTTACTGTGGGCAGGAAACTAATAAAAAAGATATAAATGCAAAAAAAACCTAACGATACTTAATAAGGTGGGAACGTACGACATCGAACTAACTGTAAATAATTCATGTCGGTTAAGAAGCAAAGTAAATTGCTGTTCAATAGATGTCACCTTTAAGACCTTCAAGAATTCAGAATGTGAAGACAAATTTCGACCTGAGGGGTGGGCCTCGCAGTGGCATATTTGATCATAGCGTCTGGTGTAATGAACCAGGAGACGTAGGTTCTAATCCTGTCCGCAGTCGAATTTTTCCTTCACTAAAATAACTTTATAATCTTCTATTGACTACTAACTCTTCTGTTGACTGTACATGGCAGGCCAAAGTATATATTATTTGACTGGTTCAGTCTCGTGCCGTAAATTGTTCCTATTTTTAACCCCATTGCAAGCGGCATTAGGTAAAGCTTAAAGTTGAAAGCTAGTCATTTTTTTCTTTAATATTATTTTCTACTCTATTTGGATACAATAAGGATGATAATTATATACTTAATAGTAGGAACTTGCTTGACCAAGTACTGTGCGTAAATTGTGCTGACCCTAAGAAATTTATTGACTAGCTTCCGCCTGCGACTTCCTCGCGTGAATTTGTGTGGAGTTACTTAACGGAGAGGTTTGATATGTTTGTTGGTTAGTTTTTTTTTATATCTAGTAGGACCTTTTTTTTTTTTTTTTTTTTTTTTTTTCGTGTGGAAATCCTCATGGACATCCACCGCCTGGGGAAGGCGGCGGGGTGTGTCGGACTCCACCCAGAATGGGTGACCTACCGACTAAAACCACACGGGTGTTTCGCCTCACCACTTTTTGCTGGGGTTACGGGAGCGAGGTTTCATTCCTCCGCGACCCCAGCAGATATCTAGTAGGACCTATTCTAACCTTATGCGGTTGAATGTTATAGTTTCTTCATTATATTAGTATAACAGTAAATTTATGTAATAATAATTGATTAAATAATATATTAATCGGTATTATTTATGACACTGGCGGTTTCGGTGGGTATCAATGATTCCTTAGCCATTATATCCTCGATGTGCGCTTTGAGTCGCTCTAGCCGGCTAAAAATTTAAGCTCTTGTTAAAATCGTTACCCCAAGCGATAGGAAATAATTACATGAAGTATATGTAAAGCTGTTTACTTGACGTGAAGCAATTACCAGCCACCCGATAGCAATTCTGTGATTTGTTTTTACAATAAAATACCTTGAAAGCGTTGCAAGTAGCAAGTTATGCTATCTCCGAAAAGATGAGACTAAGCTTTTAAATTTCCTTTAGCCGTAAGATTTTTTTTTTAAATGGTTGAAGTAAACTTCATAAACTTAGGTACAATTACTAATCTTTACAGAGATAGGTAAAAGGACCAACCTTTAGACATAAGTAAGAGCGTTATGTAAAATTATACATAAAGAATTAAGCCTATAATATTTATTAGGCTTAATTCTATTGGTAAAAGGACCATTTTGGACTACAGGACCAATTCAGACTGATAAAAGGACCAATTCTGTCTACTGTCGTGAGAAAAAACAGATAGCATAACTTGGATCTATATATAATATATACAATAAAGCGGCATACTGACCTGTTAATGACCCTATGTATATTCTCTGAGCCCTCGTCGTGGTGCTTGGGGTCGAGCCCTTCGTGTGACAGTATGTCCGTGATCTGCTCGTTAACGTGGTCCTCGTGCTGCAGCTGCTTCATCGCTTCCCTGGGCAAGTAGATTTTTTTAATGCCAAGTTATATTATAATCTTTGCTTATTGTACCAAAACGCATCGCGTAACATCTCGGTTTTTTTTATTATTCTTGATAGGCTTACGCTTGATCGCCAGTTCGCCTGATGTTAAGCGACACTACGACCTAAGATGAAGCGCGCTTGCCTAGAAGAAACCGATTCACTCGTGATTTAAAGACACCCAGATTATATCTATCGGGGAGCGCATTCCACATTTCGGCGGTATGCATGACAAATGTGGACTTAAAGCGTTTCGTTCGGGTTTAAGGAATATCCACCATGAATCGATGTCGCTATTTTGTGCTTCTGGTCGACTTCTCCTTAATAGAATCGCACAATAATGGTACACATATTATGGAATGGAGATATAAAAAGATGTCATACTAACCTATTGTACTCCCGTTCTCGTCCTATAGAGATGTCGTTGAGTCTGTCTCGCTCGTCGTCGTCCATTAGCGGCTGTGGCGCGAAGTACCCGCGTGACGTCACACGCGCTAGTACCACGCGGTGGATGCTGTGCTCTGTGCCTTTCTCTATTATAGTCTGTTGAAAAACAAATGTTCTATGCAAAAAGTATCGAGACAGTGTAAGGAGTTTTTTATTTTGCTATAGCTGTAGTGTCTAAAGGTAATATTAAAATAACCGCTTTTTACTAAGTGCATTTGTATGTATACACGGTGCATATATCAAAACAACATTTTTTACTATTTTTGTCTGTCTGTCTGTTTGTTCGGGCTAATATCTGAAATGGCTGGACCGATTTTGACGGGACTTTCACTGGCAGGTAGTTGCAGTTTTTTAATAGTATAAATAGGCGTTATTTGACGAAAGTTGGCTGCCAATATGTATGGAGGTAACTGCGTAACATCAGAATGATGTTAGTTGACACATCACATCAGTCTATCTAGTAGGTAGATCTTTTTGCAGGAATAAATATGATATAATATCGTTTATGTGACTTACCTCGAAGAACCTTAGTGTTTCTAAAGTCAGGTCATAGTTGTCAGTAAGACAGTTGTTGATGAGCGTGTGGAGTAGTGGCCACTCCGACACCTCACCGTCACCAACCAACCAGTTGGAAAACTCTATAACAATCAATGTATAATTAATTTAACCAATTTATCCTTAAAGAATAAATACAAGTTGAGTTTTTAGCAGGGATCTCTGAGGCAGCTACTCATCTATACTAATATCAAAGCTGAAGAGTTTGTTTGTTTGTTTGCTTGAACGCGCTAATCTCAGGAACTACTGGTCCGATTTGAAAAATTCTTTCAGTGTTATATAGCCCATTTATTGAGGAAGGCTATAGGCTATATATCATTACTACGCGGACGAAGCCGCGGGCAGAAGCTAGTAAATGATAAAACTATCTTAAATGATAAACATACTATCATGCCTATATTCCCGAAGGATGAGGCAGTTATAAGAATTAGCACCCGCAGTTCGCCGATATATTTAACTTATAATCTCTAAGGAGGTGAAACAGATAAAGTTAAATTTACTTTATTATAGAAAGTCCTACGTAGTGTTAGGTACCATCGTAACATACCATTGATAAGATCAGGCGAGTCCACAACTTTCAGACACTTGGCGAGAATAGCAGTGACAAGGACGGCGTGATGAATATCCGTAATCCCGTTCTCAGCTGTACCTTCTAGAAAGTTCTGGCGGAATGTTCTAGACAGATGCGACGCTATGGTTGGGTGGCATTCCTATAAAAAGGGATATTTAATTAACTGTCGTAAATCAGCGGAATCTTCCACGTAGTTAATGTGTCCTGAAATGAAATTTGACTAACGGATCTAACTAAAGATATTTTGAGGGTACATTTCAAATGAGGAAACTTACAACGCTGATGGCCTGCGGTCGCGGCTTATATTATGAACTTATGTTAATTTTCATAGCACATACATAAAAACACCAAATCAAAATAGTGCGTTGTGCAGAAATTTAAATGTAATTGACGTGAAATTGCATTTACAAAAATTGGCCTACTATAAAACATACTCTAAAGAGGTAATAATGAACAAAAGTAAGGTCTATATGGGTCTTAGCCAAAAGGACGTTTTTTTTATAAATAAAAGCCTGATGCTCACTCACTAGAAGGCACTCTGTATACATTATGTACTAGTCCACAAGATCAGAAGTTCGTCAGAATGAGGGTCGATATCACTTCGACGCCGGCTGGGATTTCCTAACAGTAGTTGCATATTTGTCAGATTTGACACATGACACTTGTCAGATTTGACACATGACACTTGTCAGAAAAAGTTGTGTGGATTTAGATAGCAAATATAAATATGCACTTACCTTCATTAAAGTATCACAGTAGTCTAACCAAGAGAAAAAGCTCGTGAGTTCCCTGTACCCATGGAATTTGCTGTAGGATTTATCTCCAAAATCTTGTGCAACATACCTGAAAAAAAATTGATTTCGTATAGTATGAAATTAATTTGAATCACTGTAATTTTGAGATTAATGAACGTAAATAAAGCGGAAGTGGTTTGCCAGGATCGTAGAAAATGTTTTTTTTCATCCATCGTGTAAGCAGAAAAAGCGGGCCTTTTACCCCAATGGGCAAAAGGCGTGAAAATATGTATCTATAATGTAAATTTCAATCACAACGACAATGTGCCATCTTTATGAGATTAATTAAGGCAGCAACATTCATAAGAACTCAATATTCATTGCATTTCACAATGTAGTATAAGTGGTATATTAATATAAATTAATTGCACATTGTGGTGCAGCAATGTAGAATAGCGGAAGTGCGTAGTAGTAGTACCCGGCAAGGTCTTGAATTAATATTAGTTTTTAGAAAGGGTAAAAGCACCAAAAACCTATCGCAACATACTCACGCCCACGTTATATTGAGGTGGTCCACATCGTTGGGGTCTACATTAGCCGGCACGCACTTGTACTTGGCTGCCAGCTTGTCCACGATAGTCTCACACGCGGGGCTACAGCTCGTCACTAAGTTAGCTATGTCGTCCTCAGGAAGTGAGGACACTATCATTATGCCTTCGCAGGCTCGAAGGACCACTTGATTGTCCTGGGGAATAATGTTTATTTAAACAAGTGTACATAGCTAGCTTCGAACTATACGGGCCCTAAAACAAGCATCAATGGCGCTTTAATTATAGATAAGGATGAAGCTAAAAATTATTACGTAGTATTACAGAATAATGACCAAACAAAATAATCCAAAGATTTCAAAAATATTATAAACTAGCTTCTGCCCGCGACTTCGTCCGCGTAGCATGATGATATATAGCCTATAGCCTTCCTCAATAAGTGGGCTATCTAACACTGAAAGAATTTTTCAAATCGGACCAGTAGTTCCTGAGATTAGCGCGTTCAAGCAAACAAACAAACAAACTCTTCAGCTTTATATATTAGTACTAGCTTCTGCCCGCGACTTCGTCCGCGTAGCGTGATGATATATAGCCTATAGCCTTCTTCAATAAATGGGCTATAGATAGCCCAGATTCTTTAAGTGTTAGAACACTTAAAGAATTTTTCAAATCGGAACAGTAGTTCCTGAGATTAACGCGTTCAAGCAAACAAACAAACAAACTCTTCAGCTTTATATATTAGTTTAGATAGATAGATTAATAAAATATAATAACAGAGCTAGAGAGAATTTAGGATTACTAGTTTGAAAATGCGAATCTTTTCCGGGAATTAAACTGGGAGTTTAAAGGCTCATCTATACTAATATATAAAGCTGAAGAGTTTGTTTGTTTGTTTGTTTGTTTGTTTGTTTGTTTGTTTGCTTGAACGCGCTAATCTCAGGAACTACTGGTTCGATTTGAAAAATTCTTTCAGTGTTAGATAGCTCATTTATCGAGGAAGGCTATAGGCTATATATCATCACGCTAAGACCAATAGGAGCGGAGCATCAATGAAGAATGTTTCAAAATCGGGTTTTTTTCCTTTTGAGAGCTTCCGATGCATGCGCTGCGTAAACGATTAAAGTTTCGCAAAAATCATATATGACAGAATTGTTCCTCTTTAAAAGTTCAAAAAAAAAGTCCGCGACAGCATATGTCTATCTTTTAAGGTTGGCTCACTATAACCGTTTTTATGCTAACTTTGTTCTAAAATTCGTTTTATTTTCCTTTTGAGAGCTTCCGATGCGTGCGCTGCGTAAACGGTTAAAGTTTCGCAAAAATCATATATGACAGAATTGTTCCTCTTTAAAAGTTCTAAAAAAAAGTCCGCGACAGCATATGTCTATCTTTTAAGGTTGGCTCACTATAACCTTTTTTATGCTAACTTTGTTCTAAAATTCCAAATGCATTATTTGCGTAGGTGTTTTTATAAACATGATTTGATGATGAGCGTTTGTTTTGTATCCGTGCGGACCGACCTTGGATCTGCTCGGATCCTACAAACGCTCTAAAGGACATATCCTCATTTAGTGTTCTTTTATTATTCCGGCTCCCGTGACATATTTTACTAAAATTCCGCGCGGATACTCAGTACTCAATTATCAACTAACAATATTGGCTATATCTTGAAGTGAGCTTCAATCAAAACATACTACAAGCCGCTGAAGGGGATCATCATCTTCTTACCACCTGTCAAGTGCCACCTGCCAAGTTTACTTGAACGGGATAATCTCAGGAACTATTGGTCCGATTAGAAAAAATCTTACGGTGTTAGATAGTCCATTTATTGTGGAAGGCTATAGGCTATCATCCCGCTAATACTAAGTAACTATTCCACGCGGACGAAGTCGCGGGCGGAAGCTAGTCCATTATAATATAACGAAACACTATAATTAGCGTAACATTCGCGCGTGGGACTACTAGATTAATGAGATAGTCAGAGGCAGTTATTAAAAAAATCTTTAAACATTATATACATAGAAATACTCACAGCACTATTCAAATACGACAGCAACAAATCAATAAGTAGAAATTTATCGTTGTCATCGTACACAGTCTTTTGACTCCTGCACGAAGCATTATCATCAGCGGAGCTGCTACAGGTGGCGTTACAGTTGTCCTCCTTCCCCGTTCTTATGATAGAAACGTTACGTAAAGGGTTGGGAGGCAGCTCTACTTCGAATAGAGGATTCTTCTTTGGCGTTTGGACCTTTAAAATAATGAGATACGAAGATTGGAATAATTTCTAACATTTTGTATAATAAGAATAACGTGTTGTTCCAAAATCCAGTAATATATATTCGTATCGAAAGAACAAACTTGGTCCTTTGGTACTAAATACTCAGAACTAACGAACTTTTTATGATTGAAAATATTAATAACATTTTTAACAATCTTTAAACAAAACAACAACAGTTTTTAACAAAATGCAATCAAAAAATATTAAGTACTTCCGGTAATAAATCCTCAACCAAAAATCCTTTCAATCAAGTCTTCATAGTCTTTATAAAATGAACTTTATACTAGCATAGATGATATTCATTTTACAGTGCCATCATGAGTTACTTTGCATTATACATACCTTACTCCTGATAGGGATAAGTTTCTGTATGTCTTCCGGTATACTAAGTAAGGTGGAATTGTCCTCTACGAAAGGCGTGGTGAATATGTTGGCGAGACCCGGCTCTTTGCGCACTAAGCCGCACAGTGTAAGTAAAAGCTCCACTTCTTCTTTCTCAGTTGGCGACGCAGGACTTTCGTTACATTGTATTAACATGCGCTGGAATATAAGGATGATTTTAGCTTGTGTTGCATGATTTAGTAATGTCACTAATAGTATAAAGCGAAATCGCTTCTTTCATTTGTCTGTTTCTCAGCTAACGTCCTTTATACCACGCGATATACGCACGTTTTATACCTCAAAAGGAAAAAAGGAAACCTTACAGAATCACTGTTGTCCGTCTGTCTGTCTTTCGATATTCTTTTCACAGGAACACATACGAGTAATTAATAACAAATACTTTAAATATTAGGGCTTTTTTTCTCTTCGAGCTGTAAATATAGAAATAGGTGCACTAAAACTTATTTCGATAAAACGAGACGAAAATTCCAGTTCCTATTGATAATTAATGCAACATGACCAGCCCTAGAAAAAAACATACATACATAAAGTCACGCCTCTTTCCCATAGGGGTAAGCAGAGACCACAGAGTTCCACTTGCTATGATTCTGACATACCTCTTTAGCTTCATAATTTTTTTTCATACATAAGCGTCGGTTTAGGGTACTGAGTCATTTTTCAGAACATCCTCAATCTGATTTCGGAACTTTGCCTGCCTGCCTAGGCCTTCCCCTACCTACACTCCTATTCACTTGACTCTTGTATATTTATTTGGTCAGTCTCCTTTCATTCATTCTCTCAACATGAACAAACCATCTTAACATACCTTTCTCTATTTTAGTCAATCTTTATTCACACCACAACATTCCCTTATCACACTATTTCTTTCTTATCCTGTCACTCAAAAACATATTCCAAAGTAATATTACCTGCAGTGGCCTATAAACATGCGCACTATTGACGCAGGGCTGCCTCGTGCGCCTCAGTAGCGCGGTGCCGGTGGAGAGCGCCAGTGCGCGCGCGCCGGGCGGCCTCTCCGCCGCCGCGAGCGCACACAGCGCATCCAACAGACAGATAGACCGCTGCACTATCGCCTCCATGCATGGTCCTACTGTACCTCCTTGTTGCTCTTTTTCTTCGTCGACTATTAACTGGAATAGAAAATAATATTTGTCATCATCAACCCATCATTTTAATATTGTCGACTTCGGTCAAACTTGGACATCCTTCAACATCCACACATCTTGTTATCGCAATATTGTACCAGTGAAGATTGTAACATAATTTATTTTAAAAGAGTGTCCATGGAGGTTCTTGTCGGATTCTTCTCCATAGGATCAACCTTTTGGAACCATGCAACTAAAATCATAACGTTTCATAAACGCTTGTTGAGAAAATCTCTTAGGTACGCAGATTTCCTTGCAATATTTCCCTTCACCGTTTCAAGCGCGTGATAATAATTATAACCATTCATACGCATGGCTTTGACTTTGACTTGGCAGCCCAATTGTCATGTACTAGGCTATACTTGCACTTATTTATACTTGATAGGTATTAACTATATAGAGGCGTTAGTAGGAGGCCAGGTGAGGCAGTCAACCGTGTCCACAGACCAAAGAGGGCGTCACACAACCATGGCCCAGTTTGCACTGAAAGATATCTGACCAGGGGGCTCAGAGAGTTGTAATAGTCGGTAATTTATTAGGCTTAATTATAAAATCTTATTAGGCTTCTCGTACCACGTTTCAAACAACCAATTAATATTGTTAATTGTTTAAGAATACAAAACAGTTACTTGATTACATTCATATCAATTCGCCTTCTCAATACCTACAGCTTCATTCTAGTTGCATGAGGGTTATTGCAGGAATATTTTAAGTTTATCACAGGGAGATATGTGAGCTAATAGAAATACTAAACATTTTACAACAAGCTTTAATAAATATAAATGAATAATTCGTTATGACTGGCATAACTAGGTAAGTAATCAGTTATTGTGACAAGGATAAAAAACTAAAATATGGAAAAACATAAGTACATTGTATAAAGGCTGATAACCACATTACTATTTTTATGTTATAAAATAGGCCAAAACATACTAAGGGGGGTCGAGGAATAGTCACATTGCGTGCCAAGGGGTGAAAGTGGTCATCAGATTTGTGATGTCACATGGAAAAATCTAAATTAAAATAGATCTGGAGCTGCCGTTTTTCTTTGATTATTTCTATTGTAATTTTGTAAAGGGGAGGAGGTATCAAATAATATCAAAACAAATAAATCATGACATTTGTGTGACATAATATATGGATGGCCCCAAACCACTGCTAGCTAACATTTTATTAACAGCAAATGACATCTCTGAGTATGGCAGTATTAACAATTACATAATAATACAAAAGAATAATAAATAAAACTATATGTATATACCCATACGATAACATAACACTGCCACTATCAAGGTCAGTGCTACACAGTTAAAACTCACGATACCGTGAAATTCAACTGTATTGCATCAATTTGAATATCTCACTAGAGAAAGTGTTATTACTGAATTTTTTATTGTCTTTTATGGAATGAAAGTTTGTGGGTTGTGTAATGAGGGGTTCTAGCATAGGCCCGAATTTTCTTATAGTATAATGTTTATGTGCAACAAAAGGATAAGGCTACACCATCCTTTGGCTCCCTCAAATAGTACTACCTTAATTTTAATGGTGGTGAAAACTGGACAGGATGGGATTTTTTATTTATTTTAGCAAACTCAGTTATTGTAATGTTCAGGAGGATTAATCAAGTATAAAGAACATTAGATTAGATGAGTGTGGATGAAGCTAAAGAGGTATGTCAGAATCATAGCAAGTGGAAGTCTGTGGTCTCTGTCTACCCCTACGGGAAAGAGGCGTGACTGTATGTATGTATGTAAGAACATTAGAACACCAAAATGCTGATTTTCTTACTTTCTTTTATACCTATATTTTTTGTGAGTTATGTATTGGCTAACATGTGGCATGTTTATTATTTGATCTGATATTATCACAATATGGTAGTCATTCAATTAATACATTAATATATAAAAGCCAAAAAATCATTCACAAGCAAGTCAGTGTCAACAAATGGTTAATCAATTTCCTAGACAAGCAAATTGAATTGTGTTGTTAACCATTATCTGTTATCAGTGATTGTTAATTACCACAAAAGTAGATATAGGTTTTAAGTTTTTTTGAACACAGTAAACACTGGCCATGTTCAGAAAATTGTGAAAGATTCTAAAATAAACATTTGAAATTCATTATTTTATTAATTTTACCATTTTAGTTTGAGTTTTTCAGGTTGTAGTATCAAATCTGTTATTTTATTAGGCAATTTCTTATATCAAATTTTATTTATTATTCAAGGTATGTAAAAAAATGTTAAGTTAATTATATAACAAATGGTTTATTGAGAGTTGTTTTGTTTATAAACATTGTGATTAAGTAACAAACAGAATTATGTAATTAATAAACACTACAATCTATGAAACACAGTAATTGCTTATCAACGTAAGCAAATATGAGGTATAGTACCTATTATGTAAGCTGCAGCTAAGACAAGTTTCTCATATATAGGTAAGTATGTAGATTCAAAAATGATTAGAAATTAATTCCCATTTAAATAAAACATGATACGGCTAGAATAGTTCTAGGAAAAATGGAAATGTAAATAAGTACATTTTCTAAAAAAAAACATATTAAAGACATAATTTTGAATGTAAATACTACTGAGACTTTTTGTTTTAATTCTAATAGAATAGTTATTTGTAATTTTAATGAAGTGCGATATTCAGGAAAGTGAAGATAAAAATCACATAAAACTAATTTCTCGGTTATAATTTTTCTGTTATAATTTAGAAATTAGCCACAAACCTGTAACATTTGGTGCAAGTGATGCGGTATCCTTGTCTCCTCAATGTGCAGTTTATTATTCTCATCATAATTCTGGTAGAAGTTCAATATCATCTTCCAATGATACTCGAAATCCTCCAACCTCGTCGCCGGAGGTGCCAGCTGAAACAATACCAACCTGTTAATTTGCATTCTACACGCATATAGTGTCGATAATATTAATTGTTTTGCTCTTACAACGTCCGCAGCAGTTTGGAGCACGTCCGAAAAACGACTCAACATTTTTAACACAAATTAAGTTTACGTATAAACACACATAACACAAGCTTTGGTTATTCCAAGTAACCGACCCGATCTCGTAAATAAATAATTAAATCATTTTGTTTAGCTCTATGAAAAATAATTTCTAGATCTAGACCGACACCGAATCGAATAAATCACGAATATATACAGAGGGGAAGGAAATCAGGAATGAAATAAATCCGTCAGTGTCAGTACTCAGTAGTGTCAACTGTCAGTGGTAATTTAGACATTCAAGTGGATTATTGGAGTTTAGGCGGGAAAATGAAAAGTGCACATTGTCGATTTTATATTATTTTTCAAAACTTGAATTTCTCCGAAGTTTAATGTGTAATTATGGTGGATAATTAACCATTAAGTGTTCGTGAACGTGTGAGAGTGTAGGCAAATGATATAACATTGAAAATCGTGACTTTTTGGGTTCACTCCTAAACTCCATCGAAGCCTCAATAAAGTTTCTACCGTTTTATTGGGGCAACTGAACTTATACTTGACACTGGTGAACACAAGTGTGGTGCCATAATACAATCCCATGATGGGAAATATTCTTTGAATACTTTTTTTTTTTTTTTTTTTGTTTTTGGCAACTGTAGCCAAAGCCATTCTGCCACGACAAGTTAGGGAAATACGGTAACAAAATTTTAAAGTCGAAAATTTTGATTAATAATCAAGAGTTATTTATCTTAACTACACTAAATATAAATCTTATACACAAATATTTACATGTTGGTATCCTAAATTTTAATATTATTACTTAAGATAAATAAAGATAAATATTTATAGATTAACTTGTTATTGCTACATAATAATACATCTAAAGAAGTAGGGAAGGGAGTATTAATACTCAAAAGATCAGTGACAAGGTTGGTACGGTCATAAATTGGGCAGTTGAAAACAATGTGATTCAGATCCCCAACATCTGTCCCACACTCACAGCACGCGCTGTTCACAATACGGAGTTTCGCTAAATGAGCAGGAGTGCAAACGTGTCCAAGTCGCATCCGAATCAGAATTGTGGTTGCTAGCTTGCACAATTTTACTCCGCAAAACCAAGGTTTATGGGGAATAATAGGCTGAATTTTAAAATAACCTCTGCCTTTAACTTGTCCACTAGCAGACCACATATTGTTCCACGACTCACTAAGGTATGTACCAGGTAAACAAGTCAGATCGCTACAAAAGTTTTTGAATGGAAACATATCACCACAATCAATCGCTTCTCTTGCCAGGGAATCTGCTCTTTCGTTTCCTCTTATACCAACATGACTGGGAATCCACATAAAGGACACTTTAAAGCCTTTAAGAACACAGTCTTGCAACTTCTTTCGGGTTTCTATTATTAAAGGGTAAGATTGACAGCGGAAAGGAAATTTGGCCAAAGATTGTAAGGCGCTTCGAGCATCTGTGAAAATTATAGCTTTTTTGAGTTTCATAATAATTACATACTCAACAGCTTTTAAAATCCCGAAGCACTCTCCTGTAAAGACTGAAGTCTCGGGCGGAAACTTAATTTTTTGCACAATATTAAATTGTTGGTGAAAAATCCCTACTCCAACGCAACCGTTTGTAGAGAGTTTTGAAGCATCAGTGTATAAATAATGCCAGTCACACCAATTTTGGTCTATCATATAATTAAAATTTGCATTAGCATCATGGTTCCTTTTAAATTGCTCGTTTAAATGAACATCTGGATTATTAACTAGTGATTCATAACTTGAGCTAAATAAAGGTAAAACTGCAGATCGATGAGTAGGGGCCTGAAGGGATTGAAATTTACGAAAACTTAGTACCAAACATGTAGGATTTTTATGGAACCAATAGTTAGAAGAGTCAGTGAGATTCGAAAGATTCTGAAGGGACGGAAACAATGGATGATTAGAAAATTGAAGCATACGAAATAAAAGTTTATCAGATAAGAACTGTCTCCTAAGGCATAAAGGAGGTTCACTACATTCTACTTGTAAGGCGTTTATGGGGCTAGATTTCATAGCTCCAGTTATAATCCGTAAGGCTTTAGACTGAATTTTATCTAGCTTAGACAATGCGGTTTTGTTGCACGGCTCGAGAATATAAACGCCATAGTCCAATACACTTCTGATTAGAGCATTGTAAACGAGTTTTAGAGAGAAAGGATGGGCACCCCACCACACCCCAGCTAGGCAGCGAATAATATTTAAAAGACGATCGCACTTACTGGAAATATAGTCACAATGTTGTACACCAGATAATTTATTATCTAGGATGACTCCTAAATACTTTACATGACTTCTGATAGGTATTGAGTTATTTTCATAGGTAACGACAACTGGAGGAGGCAATCTCATTCTGCAGAACAGAATAACACTACTTTTAGTAGAAGACAACTGAAGTCCGTTTTGATCGAGCCATTTTTATAGGAGAATTAATGAAGACGACATTGCCTGGGAGGCTTTATCAATTGACGGGCTAGAGTGATACAACAATAAATCGTCAGCGTATTGAATTATCTTACACTCGTCAAGCGAAGATTCCAGATCATGCGCATAAATATTATATAATAGTGGACTGAGTACAGAACCCTGAGGAAGGCCCCGCCATAAATGTCTGGATGAATGGAGATGATGGATGGAGTCATCTAAGGAAATATGAATGGATCTGTCGTGCAAGACGTTAAAAATAAAATTAGAAAGGTTTTTTGGTACTTGTAACTTATTGAGTTTATTAATAAGGATATCCAAAGCTACATTGTCATAGGCTGAAGTAATATCTAAAAATGCCGCAACAACGGATTCATTTAACGAAAAAGCAATTCTAATATCTGTTGTGAAAATACCAATGCAATCCATGGTACTTTTGCCTCGCCTAAAGCCGTATTGGCTTTTAGATAAAAGATTTCGTCCCTCTATAAACCATTCAAGGCGAATTTTAACTAGGTGTTCGGCTATTTTGCATAGGACTGATGACAGTGCTATAGGTCTAAATGACGTTGCCTCATCAGGAGCTTTGCCAGGTTTCAAAATGGGTATAATGATTTGGGACTTCCAGGACTGGGGCAAAGTACCAGATAATAATATAGAATTCAGGATATTTAAATATATATTTAAGGCATCATCAGACAAATGAGAAAAAAAAGAGTAAGGAATGCCATCCTCACCTGGGGCTGAATCTTTTAAATTTGAAATAACACCTTTTAGTTCAGCAATAGAAAAAGGTGATTCCAACTTACAATTGGGATTTGTAATGGAAGACAATAAAGGAACAGGTTTTGCAGCAGCAGTTGGAGGAGCAAGTTTATCTAAAAAGGCATTAACCAAAGATGGAGGAAAGGAGGACGGAGAGTCTGGGACAAACGCAGATCGAAACCTTCTTATGTTTCGCCACACCTCCGATGGATTAACTTCAGGTGATATGGAAGAACAAAACTTCTTCCATCCTTCAGCTTTTTTATTTTTTAATAATTTATGCGTTTCGGCAATAGTCTTATTAAGGAAATCAAAATTTTCATCTGTGGAGCAAGTGCAATACGCAAGTTCAGCCATTTTACGCTGTTTTATTGCGATTGTACATTCCTTGTCCCACCACGGTGGAGAAGGCAGGGAATTTATTTATTTTTTTAAGGGAAACACTTTCTCCGCGGACTCTATTAGAATTTTTGACAAAGTTTCGGCACTGACAGAAGAAATGACAGATTCGCTATTGTAATCAATAACATTGCAATTCCCATGAGTCAATGAAGAGAGTCTACGATCAACTTCGTTTTGGAATTGAATCCACAGGTCGCTACCAGTTTCAGGCAGTCTGAACTTGAGGCGAGGGTTTCTTCTGGTTGAAACTTTACTGCTAAAAGGAAAAGTTATAACAATGGGAAAATGGTCACTGCCACAAGTAGAAGGAAAAATTTCCCATGATACAAGACATGCTAACTCCGGCGAGCAAATGGATAAATCTATTGCACTTTTACCTGCAAGAGGGCTATTACGACGCGTGGGTTCACCACTGTTCAAAACACATAGGTTGTGATGATCTACAATATCCAGTAAAGTCTCTCCAAAGTTGTTGGTTGATGAACATCCCCATGAAGTATGGTGACAATTAAAGTCTCCTAAAATGATATATGGTTTTGGTAAGCCTGACAAAATGGTATCTAACTCGGAAAGGGTTTCAAGAGATGGGTAAGGTATATATACAGAAACATAGCAAATACTATTTACAGAGGCAGCAATAATTGATAAGTTATTACTGTGAGCAGGAAGAGGAAGATAAGAGAAAGAAAACGATTTCTTGACAAGTATGGCTACACCGCCATACCCATCAGATCTATCTTCTCGAAGGCTGGCATAGCCAGATATCTTAAATAAAGATTCCGGCTTAAGCCAGGTCTCCGAAAGAGTTATAATAAAGGGATCATATTTATTTATTAAATATATAAGGTCACTTTTTTTACCGCTAATGCTGCGGCAATTCCATTGAATTATTTTGGCTGGATTTAGAGCCATTATTAAAGAGAGGACTACTTATTAAAGTGCATAAAGTGGCAGCGTTGTTCGGTGAAATAATATTACATTGTGTTAAGAAGTTTACTAAGGCATTTATTATGTCAGTCACAGAAGTATTAGTGGTATTTAAGTCTTTTTGCGAATTTAACAAACATCCATCAACTGGAGGAGGTATATTAAATTCGTTTACAAGCTTATTGTGTGCAGCGCGGTCATAGCCTTTAGAAGTTACTGGTGGGTTACGACGTTGAGAGAAAACTGTTTTTTTGTAAGAATAGGAAGTTGACTGAGAAGGCAAATCTTTAGTACTAGTTGTTGGTTGCGAGGTTAAAATATCGGCATATGATGTTGTGACTGGTTTATGGAATTTTATAGCTTCTGAATAAGATATACAGCTTTTAGCCATTGTGTGTTTTATTTCTGTTTGTCTAATGTATTCTGGGCACGTCTTGCTTGTTGCAAGATGGTGACCCTTACACAGGCAACAAAAAATTTGCTCCTCCTCTACGTTACATGTGTCACCAGTGTGGCTATGGCCGCACCGGAAACACCTGGGATTACCTCGACAAACAGATTTGGTGTGACCAAACCTACAGCATTTATAGCACTGCACTGTTGGGAAAGTATAAAGTTCTACAGGCAAAGAGTTGTAGCACATAAACACTCTCTTAGGCAGCACCTGACCGTCAAACGTGACTACGACTGACTGAGACGGCTTCCAAGATGGAGTGTTGTCTATTACAACCTTATAATTTAGTCGGCGAGCTTTAAGAATTTTTCCGCAGCCCTGCGGAACGTTTATATTTTCAATTATATCTTCTGGAGACAGATCTGTTGGAACCCCTTTAATGAGGCCCATTCTGGTGGTGCATAGGGTAGGAATAAAAGCTTTAAATTTATTATTTGATAGTATGGTGGAAGAAACGAAAGAGTTAGCGTCCTGAAAAGTTGTGAATTCTAAGGATATTCTGTTTCTTCCTATTTTTTTTAATGAGCCGTTTACAATGTTCATAAATTTATAATTCTTTAGAAACCGACCAACTGTAACCGGGTTGAGGGTTGTACCAACCGATGCTTCATCCTGCTGTTTTTGTATGTGAACAGAATATGGGGACGAATCTGATTCGTTATACAAATTTCTACCCACTGGTGTAAATGTTTTGGGCAAATTTCCACTTTGAAGGGCATCTTGTTTCAGTTTCTCATTTGAATTATTGAGGGAATTATCAGAGTCCTTATTTTCCCTCAGAGTGGAAGCGTGACCGGATTCTGTGATGGTTGAGGGTTTTAAAAATCGAACGTTATCATTATCGAGACAACTGCAATCATGTGGAGAAGGCTTTGCATCTGTACCAACCCTGCGTTTCCGTTTTTTGTTGCAATTCTTGCAAACTTTTACTGATTTGGATCGTTTTCTGCTAGTAGAAGTTATGGAACCATCAGTATCCATACTTTCATTGTTGGAAACAGTAACATAATGACTAACCTGGAGGTTTGAACCTCCAGGATCTACAATGTCAGGTGGTTCATTCATATTTACATGAAATAAAAGATAATATGTACAAAAAACTTACCAAATACTGCTGATCTACACGAATCTACACTAATACTAAAATATACACCATACACTAAACTACTCTTGGTTATTTAAATTAATAAAAGAAATAGGAGAAAACCAAAACACAGCCGCGCTTATTGAAATTTCCCGCCCTTTTTTCCTTTGAATACTTGATTACTTTATTACTTGACACTGGCAAATACACAAAAAGTGTGGCGCCATAATTAAAAAAAAAAGTGGATTTTTTTTTTATGGCGCCACACTTTTTGTGTATTTGCCAGTGTCAAGTATTAGAGTAATCAAATTATATTTCCCCCATTGGATTGTATTATGGCACCACACTTTTTGGTTTTTGTGTTCGCCAGTGTCAAGTATAAGTTGTTGAGTTGCCCCAATAAAACAGTAGAAACTTTATTGAGGCTTCGATGGAGTTTAGGAGTGAACCCAAAATGTCACGATTTTCAATTTTATATCATTTGCCTACACTCTCACACGTTCACGAACACTTAATGGTTAATTATCCACAACTTCGGAGAAATTCAAGTTTTGAAAAATAATATAAAATCGACAATGTGCACTTTTCATTTTCCCGCCTAAAAACCTCAAGTGGATTAATTTAGACATTTAGACCGCAGAGCCGCAGATCCTACATCTTAGAGTAAGAATAAATAATGCCTACAATACAATCTATCAATTGATATACTTGCCCTACTAGCCGCGCTAGCCGCAGATCAAGCAGCAGATAACAGTGATGCCACAGACTACAAGTACGCGGCTTGTATGTACGCAGAGCATGCGTCTTACTTATCCGATATGCTCCTGCCTGCCCCTCCTGCGTCTAGTGTTCAATATAACAGTTTCTCTGAGTTCCTGGCCAATCCTTACCATTCGTATAAATTATACAGATACGGAGTACATTAAGATATTGTGAAAGTCCTGATATTTTCCTTGGCCTGCTCTAAAGATATGCATTTTTGGCTTTGGCTTTTTTGTTACCACACTGATGATTTCTGTCAAACAGAGATGTCGTTGAGATGTTGATGTAGTTGTTGAGAGAGATGTAGTAATTATTTTACTAACGTTGAACGTTAGTAAAATAATTACTAATCTGATCTGTGGTTAAAATTACTGATCTGTGATCCTCGTCTAATGTCTGTCTGTCACTGTCACCCGGTTCATCCGAGTGTCAATTGTGACAATTTCATTCATCAAAATTGACGCACAGAGGCCACAGAGCGCACGTATTGCTGACATTTATCTATCACATCACTCACTCGTACTCGGCAAATTGCGTTGCACTCATTAAATATATTTAATTATTTAGTGCTCATGAGATGCATACAGCACCATAATTAAAATCAATACAATATACTGATAAACAAACGATTATCAGCTCTTGTAGTCGCGAACTTGTATACAAAATGTCGTTGTTTGTGAATCACCGCGAGGATAGCACAGTGTCTGTCGACGAGGCTTCTACAAAAGATAATGTTACTTATTACAAAATAACTGTTAAAGTGGGGCCAGTGCATTGGAACGTGTTGCATCGGTACAGTGACTTTGTGGAGTTGCATGAGAAGCTGGTGTCGGACCATGGAGTCGCGAAGGAGCTACTCCCACCGAAGAAGGTCATTCGTAACAAAACCCCCAAATTTGTGGAACAGAGGCGAGAGGCCCTCAGCGAATATTTGAAGAATGTATTTAACTATTTAAAACTGACAATGCCCTCCGAGTTTGCTCACTTCCTAGACTTTCATTTGTATGATATATTCTTTTTGCTACAAGATTTAGCAAAGACACTGTTTTTGGAAGGTGATAAGCTTTTACAGAACGAGAAATCACATAAATTTTCCCCTTTGGAGGTATGCAAAGCATTCTTTATTTAAATTAGGTTTATTTTTTAACTTACCTTTTAATTTTAAGTGCAGTCATCATGTATAAAAATTCTCAAAATCATGCTTTAAAAAAATTTCCCTAACTCCAAATCATTAAGAAAATAATCCAATTTCAATTATAATTTGTCAAAGATGGTTGACCCTCCAGAGAATATTATGTACTAAATGTTTTTTATATTATTTTTAGTAGTTTTTCCTTAGCAGGTTAGTTTCTTCAACATAATATATTCTATTTCAGTTACATGCAATAAGTCAACGGCTAAAAATAGCATGTCCACCAATGGAGAAGCAAGATCAGATGTATGACTTTAGCCATGTTCTAGACTTCTGCTCACAACTGCGGTCTCTGAATATTGAGGGGAGTTATGAGAAACTTGGCACAAGTAATATAGTACCTAACGACCTGCATTTTGATCTGATACCATTTAAATCGCTGGTGGATTTGAAGATACTTGGTGTACCCATGGCATGTATACAGAGTGTTGGTAAGTCTTTAGTCTATTCTTCTATCTATGCCTGAAGGATCTATGAACAAAAAAATCACTGATGGACTTTAATGAATCTTTACAATAATATAGCTCATACATCGGAATAAAACAGGCTATAATTCAAATATCTATGTGGACAAAGTTGCAGGCAAAACATAGTAATTTATACTTTTAGTCATGGTAGTTGTGCTCAGAAGCAGCCTAGACTACTAGGCCATGGTTTCCATACTCCTGAGGCTCACCACTCAGGCCCGTATTTCCCCTTAGGCCCACAAGGCCCTGGCCTAGGGGCCCAGCCAGCCTAGGGGCCCCAGTTCAAGTGGCGCAACCTGCGTACAAGCTCAAAGGCCTAGGGGCCCAGCCAGCCTAGGGGCCCCAGTTCCAGTGGCGGAACCTGCGCAAAAGCCTGGCTGGCCCTATAAAGAAACTTTATTGAAAATATTTTTTAAGGTCTTGAAAGGATATTACGCATTCGAGCTATTTAAAAGTTAGTGGTCTTATTGTGGACACACTTTTGCCAGGACTCGTCAACCAAATTATCAAATAAACAGACGTCACCTAAGAAAGAGTTGAGTTAGGGTCGTTTATCTTACTCGCACGCGCGTGCACTTTAACATATCTTTACAATGCACATATTCAGAAAGTACTCATTTACTAGGCTATACACAGCTACAGAAAGAGTCTCTTAAAACCTTTGACTATCTTAGAAGCTTAAAACTGAAAGTAACTTTTTAATTTACCGGTTCGCATAATATGTACAGGCAGATTTTTTTCCTCGCATATTGAATTGTAAAATGTTGTATGATCTTCTTGCTAAAAGGTAGGGAGATTCCTGAAATTTTAACTTGAGATATTGGCCTTGTATGAATACGCATACGTGGATGGTGGACGTCGCGAATTATTTTGCGCGTTTGTCGCGACCCAACAAACGCTCTAAAGGTTAAAATCAAAACTAATTCGGTTTCGTGTAGTCAATTTAGCATCATGAAACAGTGAATATACAGTGCCGATTTTAGCACCACCTGGGCGAGATTTTGATCAGCGCCAAACCCATACGAAAAAAGCCAAAAATATAAATTATATATAATCATAGATGTTATACACTTCTGGACACATCTATTGGCCCACCTTGTATTTTCAGTTTCGTTTGGTACTAGCTAAAATTTTATATTAGGTCGAGCAAAAAGTTTTTATGCAGTTTTGAACCTGGCACATTCACAATTTCATTCAATAGTCTTTTTTTGAATTTCGAACACAGAATTTAAAGAAACAAAAGACAATTTGGAGCCTGTTTGTTGATATCAAACAATCGAATACTAAGAAAACTTGGTTTTATTGGTTTACTTGGATTTAATTCTTGAAAAAGTGATTGATATCTTTGGTTTTGCAACAAACATTACTTATTCTTAACATTAAGGTGAGATTCTATCAATAATCTATGGATACTTCACCTGAAGTCGCCGCCCAAGCTGTGGCACTTATTCAGGCCGGACACAGTCAAAGAAACGTGAGTGCTCAACTTAATTTAAGTCGATCTGCGGTCCGAAATGTTTATCGGAGGTACCTAGAGACTGGCGGCTTTGTTCGTCGCCAAGGAATGCCACGATCTCGGGTCACAACTGAAAGGCAGGATCGATTCATCGTGACGACCAGCTTGAGAAATCGTCACCTTACCTCCATTGAGATACAAAACCAACTTCGCGACTTCCACGGAGTATCTGTGAGCGCTCGAACTGTTCGGAGAAGGTTAAAAGAACGCGATATGGTACCACACAAGCCAGCTAATGGGCCCAAACTAACGCGAGCCCACCGAACAGCACGCCTTCATTTCGCACGCAGTCATTTATATTGGACACAGCAAGATTGGAGCCGTGTTCTCTTTTCTGATGAGTCTAAAATTGTGTTACATGGCAATGATGGAAGGATGAAGGTCTACCGACGTAAGGGAATGCTGCTTTGAAGAGAGGGTTGCTTATGGCGATGGCTCATGGACTGTCTGGGGCGGTATATCCGCGAGCGGCAAAACTCAACTTGAGGTTGTTACAGGACCACGGCTGCCAACATTAAATGCTGAAAGGTACATTCGTGAGTGCTTAGAACCTCACGTGATACCATACGCGGACTATGTGGGCCCAAATTTCCTTTTTATGCATGATAGATAATGCATGAGCCCATGCGGCCGGCATTGTCAGGGAATATCTTCGGGATTTGAACATCCAGTTATGGACTGGCCAGCCAGAAGCCCAGACATGAACCCCATTGAGCACATGTGGGACGAGCTAAAAAGACGTGTTAGGGCTCGTCAGTCAGTTGCCCAGACGATGCAGGAGTTGAAAACTGCCATAGAAGAGGAATGGGAGATGATCCCTCAAAATTTCATAGAGCGGTTGATAAACTCTATGCCTAATCGTATGAGAGCTGTGGTAGATGCCCATGGAGGCAACACGCGTTATTAAATTAAACCTTTATTTGATAAAACATTTTTTTTATTAAAAAATCAATTGCCTTTAACAAGGCGCATATCCGACTTGTTAGGCGTAGCTCCATGTCGTATGGTATTCTGAATTCAAATTTAAAATAATACGATCGAAAAAGATGGTAAAATGTATCAGGTTTAAAACTGCATCAACAGTTTTTGTTCAATCTAGCAATCATATTTCGGTAGGGGCCATCGAAACCTAAACTCTAAGGTGGGCCAATAGATGTGTCCAGAAGTGTATATAAGCACATCAACAAAATCTAGGGATATTTTAACTAAGACTTTTAGTGTAAAAACTTTCTACAAAAGTTAGCTGTTTTATTCTTGCTAATTTTACTAAATTAAACTGAAATATTTAAAAACAAATGATGGTGCCAAAATTCTGGAAAGGCTACAAAAATCACATTGTTTGTTATTGATTTTCTGTTGTTTTTTAGAAAGAAAAGGTTGTAACCGTTAACTTTATTTAAAATTAACTGATTACGTAACACGCGTACCATGTCGTTATTTAAGCCGGTAAGAAATGCTTCTAGCTGTAGGCATGTGGTTAAACATGGTGTAACGCGTAGTTCCTGAGGCTCTGAGTGTAAATTAAAACATGATATCCAGGTTGTGATCACGTTATCGAGCTTCAGGAGATGTAATAGAACTGCATACGTACAGGCAGAAACCATGATACTTCTCCAAGACCTATCACGATTTCTGCCTGTATAGTCGAAGCACATCAGTAGAAATTGGTGAGAGGCTTGAGCGCCTTCCTTCGGGAACTCGTGCGTTCTGGTCCATTGCCAAAGTTCTCGAAGGAAATTTCTGTAAGCCATCCTTTTCACCTCTACACATGGGAAATGGTCGTCGCTCAAATCCCTCAAACTATAGACCGATAGACATAAGAGAAGAGAGAAGAAAAGGGAGGCCTTTTCTCGAAGATAATGGAGTCCATTGTCAACTGCCAGCTCCTTCGATTCTTAGAGGATCTGCTTCCTGACCAGCAGTACAACTTTCGTAAGGGTCGATCGGCTGTTGATTTTCTACCTATATGGTATACCTGACACATCGTTGGTCTTAGGCGATCGAAACTAAGGGGGAAGCCTTGGCGTTCAGTTTGGACATAGCGAAGGCCTTTGATCGGGTATGGCACAAAACGCTTCTTTCGATGCTTTCTTCCTATGGGCTTCCCGAGAAACTATGCGAATAAGTCACTAGCTTTCTTGCAGACCGAAGCATGAAGGTCATAGTCGACGTTGAATGCTCCGATTCCACACTTATAAATGCTGGTGTCCCTCGAGACTGTGGGCTATCGCCTACTTTGTTCATCCTCTATATCGTTGACTGCCAAGATATTTCAAACCGACGAATTGAGAACCTCCTCTTTTTTGAAGCCGGATGAAAATGGAATGAATTCGAGATGGGGGAGGGGGCCCCCAAATGCCAAGTGCCTAGGGGCCCTGACCCCCTAAATACGGGCCTGTCACCACTCCCAGGTCAAAAGTTGGATATGCCTGTCAGTCTTACTAGGTGTGATCAGCATTTCAATTAGAGTATTTCATTAGTGCTAAATGTTAATAAAATGTCAGGTGGAAAAACTCCTGTTACAATAGTTATAAATATATTTTTCATTTCTCTTACAAATTAATCCTCTCTATATTTCTTGCCTGAAAAATAATTGTCAAATTTAGGGCTACTTGCACCAACTTTTTAAACATATTTAAATACATTTTTTCATAGAAATTTCGTGTTTACATACAATTTAAACACCTTTAAGAAGTTGGTGCAAGTGGGCCCTAGACCTCTTCCTTTTTATCTTTTTCAGCCAACTTGGCTATTGAAAGTTAGCATTATCATCATAATATACCAAATTGTAAACCTTACACAACTGATATATGGGTCACAAAACAAAATTATGATAAAATCACGTTGTCTCTGAGATAAAGAGGGAGGAAAATCAAATCAGGATCAAAGTTTTTCCATTTAAATCTCTATAATTCTTTCAAATCTCTTTAGGATGTCCTAAAACAGGTACTTCCCAATATACTAAACATAACATACCATCACGCCTGTATTCCCCGACGGGTTAGGCAGAGGCTTACTAATGTACCTACACCCACAGTTCGCCGGTATGTTTAGCTCCCATGTAATAGGGGGCGAGCCTATTGCTATTAACCGGGCACAAATTCCTAACTCCGAGCTGCTACTGGGAATTTCATAGCAAAACCCGATAACACTGCTCGACCTGGGAATCGAACCCAGGACCTCTAGCATAGCAGTCGCGCTCAGGACCGTTTGGCTAATGAGGCAGTTATATCCCAATATACTATACCATACCATATGAGACAATATCAATTATGTACCTACACACAGGTTGATAATATAAATAAACATTTACAAGAGACATAATTATATAAATATAGTAAATACGACACTGCATAGTGTTTAAATGTTGAACTATTACATTCTAGTAGACTGTCAAGGAAATTGACATATATGGCTGTTATCTTAAGTACAGTCTGGACTGTGTTATATACCTATTGTAAAGTCTGTTTGTCTGTAAAAATATATTATTTGTTACTTACTGGTCAGTGATGTATGACTGTTTTAGGTTTAGGTATGTAAGCTAAACCCAGCCTCAACAATGTAATAATATTATCATGGAGATAAAAAAAATTAAAAAATTTCATAAAAATATGGTGAAACAGTATTGGCACCCAAAAATTATATGTAATTGTATAATAGGTACTATTAAAAAAGTATTTCATGAAGTAATAAACTGCATCCTCTGGTCTTGTATATCAGTTGCTATAGCCAAATAAAGTTAACCACCAAGGTCATTGTCTGTTAACAAAATTTTTCTTCACAAAAGTGATAGCTATGACTTTATAAATAGTTTGAAAAACACAATGTATACATTAATTTTTCTTTTCAGGTGGCCTCCGTGATACCCTCGTGAGTTTATCAGTGTTGACAGCAAGTGTCGTGTCACTAAACGAGTTCCTACTAGTCGATATCCTGCACAAAGACCCCTCCAGCATCGCCGACACTGTTGTAAGATTATAACAACTTTATTTTTATCAGCATAGAGTTCAGTTTGGAATGATGTGTTTTCCTGCTCAGTCAATTTGGTAGTTGTGGTAACGAAGTTAGAGTTCAAATAATTGAAGGACACAACATTGATAAATTATTTTTAATAATATATAGATTAGAAACAAGGAAAAATATACCTACTCAAGCTATGACCTTCAAATGTATACTGTTTTGGCAAACGAAACAGATTAAAGTCTGGCCTTTTATGTCGTTAATTTATTTATTTTTATTTTATTTTTAAAAAAGCCTTACCTTACCACACTAGGATTTTAGCCTGTATCGTGGGTGAGTTCAGAAACACAAATTATCACGTACACAAACACCCAGAGCCAGAACAACTACCTGTAGATCATACAAATATTTGCACCGTGTGGGGATCGAACCCACAACACGTGTCAAGGAAGCCGATGGCTCAGCCGCTACGTCAAATTGTTATTATTAGAATGATGATGAAAAGCAATATTTTTTACAAAGGTTTTGTTTTTAAAACTTCGGGCATAGAAATATATCCTCCATTTTTTTTATTTCTTTGGCATAACGATGTCGACTATTCAATGTTAATAAACATGGATGGATCGAACATGAATTCGCAGAAAATGCTCAAGATTGTAATAAAAGCATCAACATAACATAACATACCATCACACCTGTATTCCCCGAAGGGTTATACCCACAGTTCGCCGGTATGTTTAGGTCCCATGTAATAGGGGGCGAGCCTATCGCCATTAACCAGGCACAAATTCCTAACTCCGAGCTGCTACTGGGAATTTCACAGTTAAATCCAATAACACTTTGCTCGACCTGGGAATCGAACCCAGGACCTCTAGCGTAGCAGTCGCGGTCAGGACCACTTGGCTATTGAGGTAGTTAAAGTTAAAAAAAGCATCAATAAATCCTATAATTTAAATCGATGTAACAGATTTATGATAGGTGTTGTTTCGGATGTCGTCGGCTGACGTCAATAGGTCGACGTATGTAAGACAAAGCCTTTGTTTTAAAGGATTTGTCTTACATAACATAAATATAAAAAAGGGGTTAGGCAGAGGTATAAGTACTACTGTTGCAACACTTGTAACCCACAGTTGACCTGTATGTTTAGGTCCCTTGTAATAGGGGGCGAGCCTATTGCTATTAAGTGGGCATAAATACAAACTCCAAACAGCTACATACTTGAATTCCATATTTTTCTTAGAAAATGCTAATAACATTTCTGGGAATCAAAACCAAGTGAAAAATTAAAAAAAAAAAGGTTATGCCTAACCTTTTAACCACGTTATGAACTATTATTATGATACTTAAATATATGGAAGTAAAACAGGATTCTATTCCGAATCACTAAAACCTCATCAGCTTATCTCAGCTCGCTGCTGAATTATGCTTAATTAAAGTGGGTTCTCATGCCAATTGGATTTATATTCAAATTGCAAAAAAAAAAATAATAAATGACATCATCTCGCATAATTATTGACACTATATAAGTAACATGATGATATATACCTAGAAGGGTTAGGCAGAGGCGTACTAATGTACACCCACAGTTCGCCGGTATGTTTAGGTCCCATGTAATAGGGGGCGAGCCTATTGCCATTAACCGGGCACAAATTCCAAACTCCGAGCTGCCCCTGGGAATTTCATGGAAAAACCCAATAACTCTGCTCGACCTGGGAATCGAACCCAGGACCTCTAGGGTAGCAGTCGCGCTCAGGACCACTAGGCTAATGAGGCAGTTAATTGCAAAAATATTTACCCTTATAACATCAGCCATTTCGCAGATTAGCTGGGCCCGGAACGGAGAGACAATTTTTTTTTATTATATGTTCTGTACATACTTTCACTAGCTTCTGCCCGCGACTTCGTCCGCGTACCTTGATGATATATAGCCTATAGCCTTCCTCAATAAATGGGCTATCTAACAGTGAAATAATTTTTCAAATCGGACCAGTAGTTCCTGAAATTAGCGCGTTCAAGCAAACAAACAAACAAACTCTTCAGCTTTATATATTAGTACTTTCATATATGCATTTAGTAAAAAGCTGTTATTTGGTAAATCAGACACCTTTCTAAACAGCTTAGAGTATTGTTCTGTATAAAATAAACATTATGTAAAACTAATCACTCTAACGTTATCATTGTGGCTCGACCTCGGCACACGTGTGACCACTGAGGCAATAGGTTTATCTGTACTGTACGTAATATTATCATAATTTATTTGCACCAAATAGGTCACGTCACTACCGTGTCATGTGAAGACTGATAGAAACTTTGATGAATAGTAGTTAATTTTACTGTAGTCTGATTTTTTCTAAATCAATAAATCGTTATATTTAAACAATTGTTGCTCGTTGTTTCACCCGCCACCGAAAAGACTTGACGATACACCAAAATTCATCAAAATCGGTTACGCCGTTTAGGTGTTAAAATGTTACAGACAAAGTTACTTTCCCTTAAACAATATTAGTAGAGATATAATAGCGATTATTCACTGATTAATCACGAAAACATACAATTATATACCTCACGCCTTATCCTCATGGAGGTAGGCAGGTGTAATACTGTCCTTGAATACCACTTTCACTTATTCCACGTTCATGACTTCATGTATCTTGTATCCGTGCGCCGATTAAGCCTACCTACCCGTGAACGCGTGTGACCTTTTCGCTGGATTAATTGGTAGTTAATAAACTAGTTTCCAGAAACTCGACTGCGTAAACGTCCGAACAGTAAACATACAATATCAAAAGCACCTATTTTTTTTTCATGTATTGAAATGTAGGAAATGAGATTGCTGCACACGCAGACAAAATCTTATCATAACGGGCATCGTATTTAGAAGCTCGGAGTTTGTATTTGTGCCCGGTGCATGAATCGTCCCTTATTATATGACCTAAACGACATTTTTATCATGTACAAACAAGATTAGCACAGTTGCAATACAAATAGCAGCGATGGAATATTGTATTTACTTGATTTTTCGTCATGTGAACGATATGCACATTTGCCTAACCTAGTTTTAATATTTTGATGTCAACTTATCTCTAATTATTTGTCTACAGAAATGGAAGAAGCTGTCGCTAATAAACTTTGCGAGCAATAACATAAAGAATGTAGACTGGGCAATAAGACTGGTGCCAAGACTCCAACATTTAAGCCTCTCGTCCAACAAATTAAAGGAACTCTGCGACATTTCTTGTCTCCACGAGCTGAGGGTACTCAATCTATCAATGAACAGCTTCGCAGCCTGTGAGAACTGGCACGCCAAAATAGGTAATATAGTCAAAATAGATTTATCACAGAACAAAGTGGAGAGTCTGCAAGGCTTCTCCCGGTTATATTCTTTGGAAAGTCTGGATTTGAGCTGTAATATCATCACAGACGTTGAAGAAGTACAGCATATATGCAGACTGCCTTGCTTAGAGTATCTATGGTTGACAGCCAATCCTGTAGCATCGTCCATAGACTACAGGGTAAAAGTTTTAGAGCAGTTCAACACTCGCATGACGGAAATTTGCTTGGATAACGAAAAGGCGTCGGAAAAAGAGTTAGATACAGCAAGAGTGTTGCAAGCCCTAAGAATCGTCAAAGAGGGCAAGACCCCCAGTTTTCTGCAAAATAATAACACAAGTCACAGTTTCAATAAGAGTTGACAGTGAATTTGAATTAAGAACTAAGTGTTGTTTTTAACGATTTTTTCTAATGAGGAATTTGACATATACATGTATAATTATTATTAAAAAAGATCTTTTTAACTTGTTATTATTAAGAATTGTTTTAGATTTAAAATCACACCGTTCAGTTTGTATATCTACAAAAAAAGCTTATTATATCTTTGACAAAAGACCTTATAGATACTTGTGATACTACTAATACTTCCTTGCTATATGATCACAGCACTATGAGCAGTGGGGGGTCCCCAGGTTTTCGATTTAATCAAAGGTGATGACGTTCGCTTGGGCAGTCAAAGTCAAATTTCGATTGGTTTTTCACAATTGGTCTTACACTGGTCTAACAAAAACCATGGGGATTCACAATGTGCTATGCATGGCCGTGTTTTTACTCGATAGGTAGTCCGATGTAACCCTCCGTCTTTCCTCCAGAGAGACGGTGGACAACCATGAGGATTTTCACGAAACGGGGTGGATGAGACCCTTAGCCGTCCGCCCTGGATTCACTGCTCATTATGAGTGTTCACTAAGTGCTGTTTGAGAAATCTTATTATGCTATCTCGTTTACAAAATGTGATACTTATTTGATAATCGTATTTATAGCTCTATATGTATTCGTAACGTCGTAATAGTATATTGAAATTGACCAATACTAATTAAGTTTAGGTTATGTGTATAGGTATAGAGTTGTTTTTTAACACTGGTCTGTTAATTGTATTATGAATCAAGAGGTTTTGAAAAGTATGAAAAAGAATTCGTCGGCAAGATTGGTATACTAATTACTAGGAGACCAGGCCGTATTATGACGTGTTATTGCCATCGTTTTCCGATTGAAAGAGAGGGATGCCGCTCTACAGATTAAATAGCGCTATCCCATTCTCACAACCTAAAAATCATGGCGATTGCACGTCATAATACAGCCCCTGAACCTACCTATATTATGGCCTACTAAATATTGAACAACTGAGGCCGTACTGGAACGTGTTATTGCGATCATTTTGCTATTGAGGCGTAGAGGGATGCAGTTTTACAGATTAAAAAGCTCCATTCTTTTCACAGGATTTCACACACATTTCTTCGTTGATACTAGGGATGTTATGGGTATGAAATTACGTATCTGGATATGGATGCGCACATACATTTTGTGGGTTACAGATTATCCGATTGTTTCGGAGAGTTTCGGTTATGGATATAAGATTATGTAGGAATTGTAAAAGAGAAATACAATATATCTATTTACTCCTCCGCTACCCGAAATTATTCGAAACGTTTTTATCGGATATGGTTGCGGCTTGGGATAGATTTTTATTTTTACATCCAATACTTTCGGAACTCCATAACATCCCTGATTGATACCATAATTATTGCTGGCATATATTGTTGCTGCTAACCATCATGAGTTAGTTTAACTTAGTATAATAAAAATAAAACAAACAACGCTACTATTAAAACGCGCAGTTGTGTATCGATGATCTAAAATTGGCCTCGTTAATTTAAATTAATGTTAAAATTATTATAATGACCAGTGTTAAAACATAACGAATCTGTTAATTGTATTTGTTTTCGTTTTGCTTTGTTATAAAATATGCATTGAATTTACAATTCAAATCAAAATTAACAGTAATCAGTTTAATAAGAAAAAAATTGCAGTGTTTTTTCAGAAGTTAATCTATTGGAAAATGTGCAGTCTGGTAACTGAAAAAATACCTGATTTTTAGAAAACACCATAATTTAATAAGTCTCGTCCGTCTGTTATTTTGAAATGAAAGATGTTTTGAATTTTTGAAATTTGATCAGCATTGATTTTCGTGGGCATAAAAAGTATTTCGATTATTTTACAAACTTCACCCCATCATTTCAATATTATCCCACTTATCGATATTATACTGATATTGAGCGTGTTTTCTGTATGTAAATATCCTGATACGAGATCAATAGTGCTGATTTAATAAACTAAGATCATTGTGGTAACTCGGAAATGGTGTCCTTGCTGGAAGAAAGTGTACTCTCATTAGTAATCTGTCTTGATATTTTTAGCCTTATATACATTACACGTGGCTTTACATTTCCATATAATGGAGACTTGATGTGTTATATATAAATATATTATGTATTATTATTAAACGTAGGTCCCCTTTTGTTTGTGTCTATACTTCTATACTAATATATAAAGCTGAAGAATTTGTTTTTTTGTTTGTTTGTTTGAACGCACTAATCTCGAACTACTGGTCCGATATGAAAAAATCTTTACCTAATACCAAGTAATTATTCCACGCAGACGAAGTCGCGGGCAGAATCTAGTAAAAGTCTTAGCGTGATGATATATAGCCTACCTCAATAAATGGGCTATCTAACACTGAAATAATTTTTCAAATCGGACCAATAGTTCCTGAGATTAGCGCGTTCAAGCAAACAAAGAAACAAACTCTTCAGCTTTATATATTAGTAAGTATAAATTAAATTATAGTTCTGGCATCAGACAATTTGCTTGTTAAAATCATATACCTAAATCGGTACTAAGTAACCGATTTATGTACGTACCTAATTAAAAGAGTATATTTGAAAAATGTTTTATACAGTATGCTTTACTATTATCTTGCTAACTCACTCAAAATGTATATAAGCGAAAGACAAAATAATAAAAATAACAGCAGATCAGACATCTATTCTTAATGTATATATGAAATGTTTCTACCTTTTCATTTTACGTTATAATTTAATATTGTTATTATCAGAGATCGGAATAGATAGAGTATATATACCTATAGTTCGTGGAAGTAAGTAACATAGAGTTGATAATACGGCCTCTAAAATCCCATTAAATCCCGGGAATTAAGAAAGTCTCCATTATGATTTTACAGTTCCGTGCTAAAACTGTTAAATTAAAGAGCTTTGTTTTACATACAAAATTAACTCTTAAAGGTTCTGTTATTATTTATATAATCAGGTAAATAACAGAAGAACTTTCAAGAATGTATTCAAAGCGAATTATGTAATTTGTAATTTCTTAATTCCCGGGATTTAATCATCATGTTTATGATTCCGGGATTTTAGAGGTATTATTAAATCTATGTTACTTACTTTCTCGAGCTTTAGGTAAATATAGGTACACTACCTATTCCGATCTCTGGTTATTATGCTTAAAGCACAGTTTGTTTTATATTGTAATAGTATTCATAACTGAAGTATTATGGTATGTGATCGATGGATATATAAATGTTTTATTTTTCAATATACGTTATTAAGGTTAAACCAATTGCGTCGTTTTAATTCTAGAAAACCCGTTTATTTTGGATTTAATTCATTTAAATCTCTAGAATCTCTACTGTTATAAAATCGTCGAATGGCTAAGTCTGTACATTGAAGATTTAAAAAAAGAACAAGTGGGTGGGTACATAATAAACAACTCTGAACCCAAAAAACTGGTATTTTAAACTTTTGTCTGTTTGTTACGGGTTGGCGTAAATATTGGCGCCAATTGTGTTATCACTTTTAGAAAGTATATGCTCCAACTTAAAACAGGTGAACTTCTTATCTCAATTAATTAAACGGATCCTGAGATAAAACTTGACATCTCTGATGTATACAGACCCATACAAAGAGATCATCGCAGTTGGTTTTTGTTTCAATTATTTTTGGGACCCATTTCTAATCCTAATATAACTTCAAGTGAGCGAAGCTGCGGGCAAAAGTATTATCACCGATAATAGAATACTAGTAGTATTATTTAAAATACTTGATCTATCATCGCTTCAGAACACCATTCAACACGCCCCAAAAGATGAGTAACATCATTGGCGCGAAAGCTACGAAATGGCACTAGCGTCTATATTAAAAATACAATATTTTTATCAGTATTCGTTTATTGTTCACTTAACAATTAATATATTACAATAGGAATGTGATCGAATCACAAAAAAATAAAACTTACATTCCTTCAACATAATTTCATGATAGGCATTTCCGCCCGATATCAAAACATCTCAAAAGCGCCTGCAATGTATATGATTCAACAAAGTTTGTGTGTTCTACACAACGTTAAAATCAAGAGTATTGATTATCATATTTTTTATTATGTATTTAAATTATTTTTACTAATGCAGCTCAATTTTTATTGTTCGCTAGTAACGTAAGTAAAACTATATTTTTATTTACTTACATAATTATTGTACATTTTGATTGAAAACATGAAAATATTTACCAATCCTATGCCACAATAGCCTGGAAAGCTTCTAAAGAGCACAAAAGTTACCTATGGAATCTTCTATGATTATTATTATTTTATTATAATATTTAATTCAAGTAACTTTCCGACAATACCCATCGCCAGTCTTACGTTCATTAATACAACATTATAACTATTAAATAAAATAATTATATTATTATTGCTTACGTTATCAATCATTTTCAAGAAGCACATTAGGTACATTATTTATAAAATAACAGAGAATTTATTAAAAAATCAATTGGAAAATTATAATTTAAAAAAAATAGATGTGTGCTAAGTATGAACCGCAGAAATATCTGAAAACTGTTGTAATAGAAAACAACACACTGATGCTCAGGAAAAAACGATCTAATTATCCAATTATGTATTTTTTAACTATAGCTACATTATACCCGAGTGCTATATACACTGTGTTTTATTGTAATCACATGAACTAA
The DNA here is from genome assembly GCA_947256265.1 of Acronicta leporina. Taxonomy (NCBI): domain Eukaryota; kingdom Metazoa; phylum Arthropoda; class Insecta; order Lepidoptera; family Noctuidae; genus Acronicta; species Acronicta leporina. Next base: position 10,452,356 of record OX366532.1, on the reverse strand, counting down.
TTGCGGGCGAATTCTTAAAAGATAGCAAACAAATTTTGTGGGGCTAACATGCATGCCGAGACATAATTTTATCGAACCCATTATATCGTCTCCCTCTCGTCATAGTTTCGGCACAAGCACCGAGAAAATAATTTCGTGGCGCGCACGTTAGGCGCGTAGGAGTAGAGAATATTAATTTCATCTTGTTGAAAATGATTAATTTACATACGTACCATCACGCCTGTATTCCCCGAAGGGTTAGGCAGAGGCGTACTAAGGTACACCCACAGATCGCCGGTTTGTTTAGCTCCCATGAAATAGGGGGCGAGCCTATTGCCATTAACCGGGCACAAATTCCAAGCTCTGAGAATCTCATAGTAAAACCCAATAACACCACTCGACCTGGGAATCGCAGTCGCAGTCAGGACCACTAGAATAACGAGGCAGTTAATTGAAATGATTAATTTAAATAACAGTTAACGTGGCCCTGTGGCCATAACCCTACCACTAGAAATACACAAACTAACCTTCAACAAAATTTAATTATTATTATTAGTTTCTTCGTAATAAGTAGAAGAAAATTTCACTGGTGATGGTAGCTGCAAAAACTTGTAAATGCTTTAATACACAATTGTTTGGAGCAAAGAGAAAATAAATTATTCTAAACTTAATAAAAAATACTAAGGCCCTTCTTGGTAAGGGTTGTATCCTTAGGCCAGATCCACACGTTGACCCCAATGGCAACACTAACGCTATTCGACCAACGTGTGGACCAGTAAATAACGTTGGTGCCAACACCCATGTAGCTTGCTGACGCGTTTTGATTGGTTCAAATCGCCTAGCTTAGTCGGCTTGTTGTGTCCAACATGTGGAGCCGGTGTAACACACTGGTATTTGTTTAGCCGTTACAAAATCGGTACTATTCCGCAATACGACTATGTAAGAAAAAATGTTTAGACAGAGATGAAAGATTATGTCAAATTTGCCATGTAAATAAAGGATTTCCTGGTTACGTAAATCATGATGTCATACAAACTTTCGAGGGTTCTCCAAAAACTCGACTTTGGCTCTTATTTAAAACGCCCACGCGGTTTTGAATTATTTCTAGATTTAGGGCCACTTGCACCACCTTCTTAAAGTAGTAAATTTCTGTTTAAATACAATTTAAACACATTAACGAAGTTGATGCAAGTGGGTCTTAAAGTGAGTAAAAGTAAATGTCGGTAACATTGCTAAACGAGAACTTAGCCTATACCACAGTATGCTATCGCGATCAACTTCAAGTTGTGAGAGAGATAGCGCTATTGACGAATAGAGCGACATCTCTGTCTAACGACCTAAAAAGTATGTTCAGTAAACAAGTATCCTTATATTATAAAATTATAACAGGCTGAAGTGTTCAATATCTATATACTTTATAGATATTGAAGAAATCTTATCTAAGGGCTACTTGCAACAACTTCCTGAACATATTTAAATTGCATTTAATCACAAATTTACTTTATTTTATGTGTTTAAACACAAATTTACTGTGAAAAATTGTGTTTTAATACAATTTAAACACATTTAAGAAGTTCGTGCAAGTGGGCCTTCGTCTTTATTCCTAGAGCAACATATGACAAAACATTTTTTTTAAATTTTAGTTTATACACTCATCACGCAAAAACTACTGCATGGAATTGAATGCAGTTTTCACTGATGTATTGCTAGAGGTTGCAATTTGATAGCAAGTAAATCCAGCTAGTTATAAATATAATTACGCGGCCGCCATGGCTGGTAACATGAAGTGGTAGTCAGGATTGGTGTGCTGGTATAAGGGAGCTCGTGCTCTCACGCCGGTGGCTGTCGGACGCTTCGATGGCTCCTCGCTTAGCATCAGTTTGAGGACTTCCGTCTGTAAACAAAACATTTTAAATTCAATAAATTACGCACGTATGATACCTTCCTGAGAAACTACCCAAAGGTTAAAACGATAAAAAGTACCTACCCTAAAATTTGAGTTACGTCGTTAGTCTAGTGGTCCCAAGTGCGACTGCTACGCTAGAGGTCCTGGGTTCGATTCCCAGGTCGAGCAAACTGTTATTGGGTTTTTCTATGGAACTCTGAGTAGCAGCTCGGAGTTTGGAATTTGTGCCCGGTAAATGGCAATAGGCTCGCCCCCTATTACATGGGACCTAAACATACCGGCGAACTGTGGGTGTACCTTAGTACACCTCTGCCTAACCCTTCGGGGAATACAGGCGTGATGGTATGTTAAATTTGACCAGGCTTATAATCTACATGTAGACGAGATTTCATCGAAATCCGTAAAATAGATCTTGAGTTATAAGACAGACAAAAATCATTAATTCGGCTTCAGTGTAGTTCAATTAGTCTACTTCACATTTTTTTTTTCAATAATTATTTTGCAAATACAGACACGATTTTCTATTGTCTGCAATTTACGGGTGAAAAGCACCTCGTAAATTCCTAAATAATAAATTACTTTTATGAATACCTCTTGTGGATAATTGACGATGAAGTGTTCCGGATATTGTGAGTTGCGCAGGCGCATGAGGGTGGCGACGCGCTCAGACTCGGTGGCGAAGGGCTGCAGTAACTCGAACAGGATCAGCCCCAGCGAGTATATGTCCACTTTGTAACTGTACGGACGACCTAGCAGCTGCTCCGGAGACATGTAAAGATGGGTGCCTGTAAAATAGTTTTATTTTCATTGTTAAACTTCAAGGGCCAGGGAAACGTTTTGTGTTTGTGAGTTAGACGATATGTTATGTGGACTATAAACGGATAGCTTAAACCATTGCGCTTTGTAAGACCCGTAATCCATTGCTATAGGGATGATTTTTGAGTGCAACAAAAGACTTACCTTACTTAACCTTGATTTAGTTCTGGCGTTCACTGGATTATTTAATTTCATCCATACAGCTATAATTTTATCTCTCTGATTAGCCCGGATCGGTGCAGATTAAAGCTCTTAAAAAACTTCCACGCGTTAGAACTGTATTCCTGCTTTGCTTTCCATCATTTACCTAGGTTTTTTCTATTCACGAGAAAAATAGTAGCAGAAGCGCATCAGTCTCTTCACAATACTAGAAAACTATAATTTTCCTTAATAACGTGTTTTAAATTTTCTTTGTTACACATTATCTTTAGAGCGTTTTTTCAACTATGTCGGGGTCGGCATCCATTCTACCCAGATGCAGCTGAAAATGAGTATTTTACACGAAGCGACTTCCATCAGACCTCGGCAATCCAATTTCTGGGCAATACCGATATTCAGAGGATAGACTGGTGTCTATCCTCCGAATTGAAGTCCTAAAGACCGGTCCAGTCTTTTTTGGGCTCCTGACTACTTGGATTCGCGTCTATTCAATTTCACACTATGTGAGATATCTAAAAAGATTACAAATAGTATTAATACTCACCAACTCGATACGTATGCCTCTGATACGCGTCTACAACTTCAGTCTTCTCGCCGTCCTGTGACGTGTCGTTCATAGCCGTCACCAGTCCGAAGTCCCCGACTTTGACCCGGCCGTCCGGCGCGAACAAAATGTTGCTGGGCTTCAAATCCCGGTGGATCAAACCGGCTAAGTGCACGTATTCCACTGCTGAAACTATCTGGCTGAATAGGACTTTCACCTAGGGAGAGAAATATTGGGGTTACACATCCGACCAAATCGAAGCCACCGACTTCTACTTTTTCCCGGAAGTCAGTGCCTTCAATTTGGGCCCACATGAACATTATTTTTATTTCTATTACTGCCTCATAAGCCTAGTGGTCCGGAGCGCGACTGCTACTTCTGAGGACCTGTGTTCAATTCCCAGGTCGAGCAGTGTTATTGGGTTTTTCTATGAAATTCCCAGTAGCAGCTCGGAGTTTGGAATTTGTGCCCAGTTAATGGCAATAGGCTCGCCCCCTATTACATGGGATCTTAACATACTGACGAACCGTGGGTGCACATTAGTACGCCTCTGCCTAACCCTTCGAGGAATACTGGCGTGATGGTAAGTATGTATGTTATTTTATTTTTAAATTTTAGGGGAGTATAAAAAAATAACCATTGAAGTCAGTTGACGAACATATTATTTATACCAAAAAAAGTATCCCGAACTTTTTCATAGTAAATTTGTGAACATATTCAAGAAGTTGGTGCAAATGGCCCTTAGTTTGGAAGCCAAGTGACACACCTATTTGTGCTTTTGTTAATTATATATATATATTCTGGGACATTTTTACACAGCACCATCAAGTCCCAAACTAAGCAGAGCTTGTACTATGGGTACTAGATAATGGATATAATACTTATATACTTTTTTTTTTGTAAATACATACTTATAATACATAAGAAACACCCAGACGAACACCTCTGTGGGAATCGAACCCACAACCTTATGGTCAGCAGTCCGGTACTCGAACCACTAAACCACAGAGGTCGTAAAAATTGCTCAATAAACGAAATTATTTATTTAAAAACCTTGTCTGCTCTAGCGTCGCAACAGCGGTTGTCCCGGAGCCAGTCGTGTAAGCTGTCTCGTCGGCACAGCTGCATCTGTATGTACAGGTACATCTGCGCAGCGCCCGACGCCCCCGATGCTGGGGACTCCGCACTTCGGACTACCATATCCAGCGACCAGTGACGAGTGTGGCCCTTCTGTATACATAATAAAATAATAAATAAAATATTTCTTTATTTTATCTTCACAATAGTGGCGGATATGAACGTAACTAATTTAATTAAAGTTAAGTAAGTCATTATTAAAAATTATTTATAGTTTAAAGGTAGAATAATATTGGTTTCCTAATATAATCTCATATCAGGACGAAGAAGAGATCTTAACTCGAAGTTTGATGTAGACAAAACAATAAAAAAAACAAATTATTGATCACAAAATGAACACGAAACACTAACATACGTAAATACAGGTTTCAGCGTCCATATTGTGTAATGTTGCCAGTTAAAAAATATGAAAAGTATTCACAACAATATTACCATAAGTTGCAGTGCTAATGAAATAAAATAATGTGATATTTTTTGTGATAAGTTCACAAACTGCTGACTTTTTAGAACGGCTGTTTGAAATCTACGATGTGTTCTTTTACATGGAACCCTATGCTTCAAATGTCGATAATTTAACAATATAAATACAACGCCATTGAATTCGTAAAAATTTGGTTATTTCAAAATATCTATATGCCTTCAATATGTAGGTATGCATAAAACAACATTTTAAAAGAATATTTTTTAACTCATACCTTTTTCTTTTTCTTCCCAGTGGTAGAGCTGTCAGTCTTATAATCACACTCCTTCACCCTTTCCAATCTCTTATCAAAGGAGGTTTGTCTCGGCGACTTCGTTCCCTCCTCGGAGTTCGCGAACACTATGAAGGAATCCTCGTCGCTGACCGGCTTGGCGAGGGAGTGCGGAGTGACGTCAGATCCCGTTGGTTTTGAGGAGTGGGGCGCGTTCTCATCGAATACTATGCTGAAGGAATCGTTGCAGCTTAGTGATCTGGTGGCACATCGTACAAATTTGTATGTAAAGTTAGTGAAGAGTTTGGCTATTAAAATAAGGTTTTTCCCATATATTGAATCAAATGTTACTAAAAAAATAGTTTATTGATGCAAATACAATTGTCTGCTTTAAAAAATCAAGATTGACCATAAAAAATATAAAAAGCAAAAAATATTGTTATGGAAAGTAAACAAATGTTTCCTTAGAACATTTTTCTGAAACTCCTTTTGTTAATTATTATAGGTATGAGCGTCGGAAGAGGTCGCTCTAGAAGGACATTTACGCTTATCTTATTGGCGACGTCCTTCAAAAAGGTCAGGTAATATCCCTAAAACTCGCAATTGACTTGTATGTATGACAAGATGTATGTATGTGGAAGACGACAATTAATAAGGCAAGAATGACGATCTGTAGTTTCTGCATTTTTTTGCAGGCGTGAGTGTTATATGTATGTAAATGAATGAATTTCTAACCTTATGTTTTTAGTAGTAAGGCTGAAATTTAGAAGGTATGTAAAGATACTAAATTTTTTTTTTTTATGGGATAGGGGGGCAAACGAGCAAACGGATCACCTGATGGTAAGTGATAACCGCCGCCCATGGACACCCGCAACACCAGAGGAGTCGCAAGTGGGCTGCCCGCCTTTAAAAGGGTTTGGGCCTCCGGTAACCTCAACTCACTCGGCGAAACACAACGCAAGCGTTGTTTCACGCCGGTTTTCTGTGAGGCCGTGGTATCACTCCGGTCGAGCCGGCCCATTCGTGCCGAAGCATGGCTCTCCCACGTTTAAATTTCAACCTTACTACTAAAAACATAAGGTTGGAAAGATATTGACATACCTGAGTCTCTTGCTTGGTTCCCCCAGTTTCTTCTGATAATCGAGCGGATCGAAGCTGCCGTCTGTCTTGTGCAGGTTCAGCATGACGTCATTGGGCGGCAATATGGCCGGCACTGGTGATGTTGCCGTGTATTCCTCAGTCATAGCTACTGATACCCCGTCTAGTTCTCTGGTAAAATCAAAATATTTTAGACACTGCAAAATTTATTCGTCCACTAGGCGTCTGCCCGTGACTTTGTCTGCGTGGCCTTGTGAAAATCCTGGTGGAATAAGAATCAAGTTCAAGTTCAAATGTTTTTATTTCAAATAAGCTTTTACAAGCGTTTTTGAAACGTTATGATTCTAGTTGCACGGTTCCAAAAGGTCGATCCTATGGAGAAGAATCCGGCAATCTCAATGGTTATGTCAACTAAACCAGAGTGTGGCCATTTGAAAGAGAATCTGGATGAGGAAAGCTGAAGATCGGACTCTGTGGCGTTCACTAGGAGAGGCCTACGTCTAGCAGTGGACGAATATAGGCTGATGATGACACACCTCATTAGCGTAGTTGTCCTGAGTGTGACTGCTCGAGCAGTGTTATTGGGTTTTTCTATAAAATTCTCAGTAGCAGCTCGGAGTTTGGAATTTGTGCTCGGTTAATGGCAATAGGCTCGTCTCCTATTACATGGGACTTAAACATAGCGGCGAACTGTGGGTGTACATTAGTACGCCTCTGCCTAACCCTTCGGGCTATACAGGCGTGATGGTATGTTATGTTATGACACAGACACACCTCATAGAATATTGTGGATAAGTTGTCAAGTTTAAAAAAAGTTATTTTGAGTTTTTTGAGAGACAAAAACTGAAGCTTTATTTTATTTTAGTTTATTTTAAGTGTTTAAATTTTATTGGATTAATTGTTGTTTCTTTTTTCTCTTCTGTGCTCTTTAATTAACTATTTTTGTTCTTAATCTCGTTTTACAATGTTACCGGTGTAACTATTTAATGCATGCCATGACACCTTAAACTGCTGTACAATGTACATTTACTTCTATTATAGAATTATATTTATGATTTACTAGCTTTTGCCCGCGGCTTCCCTCACTTGAAGCTCTTAAACCAACAGTGATGATCTCTCCTTTTTATGGGTCTCTAAACATTAGAGAGGTCAAGTTGTATCTAAGGCTACATTTAATTATTTGAGATAAGAAGTATACCAGTTTTAAGTTGGAGCATATACTTTCTAACAGTGATAACAAAATTAAAATCTGTTCAGTAGTTTTTGCTCTAACCCGTAACAAACAGACAAGAATTTTCAAAATCACATTTTTGGATTCAGCGACGTTTATAATTATGTATACTCTACCACTTGCTTTTTTCAAATATCTTCAATGTGCAGACACAGCTTTTTTACAATTTTATAATAGTAGAGATTTATGAAACAGTGTAACAGCTACTGGTTCTCCAAATAAATATACATAGAATTTTGACAAAAAATGATGTACAGTACCTCATCCAGACGGCGTCTCTCTGCTGCTGCCACAGCGGCGGCGGCTGCTCCACCCACGCGTTGAAGTAGCGCACGATGTGCTCGTGCTCCAGCTTGGCCAGCGCGCGCACTTCGCGCAATACGCGCTCGCGCTTCGACTCCCTACAAGTACAAACACCTACTGTTACTGCTAATACTACTGTGGGTTCGATACCCACAGGACACATATTTATGTGATGAATATAAGTGCTTGTGTTCGTCTGGGTGTTTCTTATCTAAAAACAAAACTTTTCTATTCCCATACAAAAGATTCGTAATAATACTTAAAAGTCAATTTGAACTTTAATACCATACAATAAAGTTCAAGTGTTAGTGGAGGGTTTCAGAATCGACTGTTAGGCGGTACGAAGTTCACCGGGTCAGCTAGTATGTATTTACAAAAAAAAGTACATAAGTATTATATCCATTGTATAGTACCCATAGTACAAGCTCTGCTTAGTTTGGGACTAGATGGTGCTGTGTAAAACGTCGCAGAATATTTATTACTATTATTATTCATAGGAACTGTGACGGTGGAGTTATTTTAGTGAAGGAAAATCACTCCTCTGGTGTTGCGGGTGACCATGGGCGGTGGTGATCGCTTATCATCTGGCGATCCATCTGCTAGTTTGCCGCTATCCCGTAAAAAAAGCGAACCTACGTCTTCCAGTTAGATAAACCGCTATGACCACTAAGCCACCGTGAGTTCTACCCGCCAGGTCAAAGTTTGCGTTTATATTCTGAATTTATGTTTTGCTATGCTAAGTTTAATAAAGAAAGAGACAGAGACTTGCCGTTCTGTACATAATTAGTACTTAATATATTTAATTTATCATATAAAATAAAAAAACTATCTACTATATTGGTATAATAAAACAATCTAATTAAGAATCTCCACCTATTTTGAAGTCGGGAAAGGGCAGTAAAACTATTTAAAAAACTCACCTCCTCGGCAAGGTGATCCTCTTAACAGCATAAGAACAATGATCGATATTGTTCTTAGCTTCAAACACCACGCCGAAGCCGCCGCGACCCAAACACCGGAGCGGCGTGAAGTCGTTCTCGTAACGTCCAGAATATTCTGGAATGTTCGGCCGGGCTGGGGGCAGGCTGGGCAGGCTAGGTAAGGCAGGCTTGCCCAAAGACCAGCCACGAACCTGCACCACTACCTGTTAGTTTTACTTTCATTTTGTATGGGTAACAGTCTTATAATCATAGATCAGTTGACAAATCAAATGTATAAATATCACAAAAATAATATTAATAAAAAAGGTTGATTTTTCGAACATGGAAAAAAAATATAATTAATAATTCAATTATTCATAAAAATAATTCAATCATAGGAGATAATATCTAATAAATATTTGTTTTACCTAAGAAATAAATCCCATTATTGTTCCCGTAAATTTATAACGATAAATGTTACTATTTTAAACAAGGGAAAATAGGAATTATAAGGCAATTTCAACGTCAACAATTTATGTTTACCTGTTCCTGAGTAGTAGGCAAAGGTGTGACGGCTCTGATCTTGGGCGCGAAGAACCTCGGCCAGATCATGAGGTTCATGAGCAGGGCTGAAGACACGGCGATGAGCAGCACCTCCTTCCACCAGTACCACAGCGAGGATATGTGCACGTGGATGTGGTGGTGCTCGGGCTGTTCCGTGCTGATGTTGGGGAGGGAAGAATCCTCGAAGTTGTCATCGGTGACTTGGACTGCTTGGTCGCATGTCTCTTGGAGGTATACGAAGTAGCCGTGATCTCCTGTTAGAAAAATGTTATTCTAGTAGTTTTTTCGATTGCGATTCGAAGATTTTAAATGCAGTTTGATGCGTCATATGTGTATTGAAATTCGCCACATGAAAATGATTTTGTTTGTTTTAAAAGGTTCCTTGGCGATTTTTGTGGACCCCATCCACACCATGGGATGTGTTTCTATATTTCTTTTAGGAGACACAAAAACACTAACCTTAAATATTGATTGCGAAATAAAAAATATAACTATGCATTTCTAAGCCATATTAGGCATATTTTTGTACAAAAATATCTTTCTCTGGATTTTAGAAAATCGGATAAAAGTAAATTGTCATTTTAATAGCATCGTAAAGTCAATTAATGAATAAAGTTATAAGTACGTAAAAAAATATATAATATACATAAACTCACGCTTTTTTCCTATAAGGATAAGCAGAAACTACATAACACTTGCTACGATTCTTGCATACTTCCTTTGCGTCGTCCACGTTCATACATCTTGTTATATCACACACGCCGCTTGCGAGTACTAAGCACCTGACCTTTTTATGGATGAATAATATATATTCAAACAAAATCAATACCAATCACAAAACTGGTCGTTATCAAGTCTCTGCCTCAACCTGAGGCTGCCTCATCACCAGTTTCTAAAGAAACGTAAAGCCGTTTCTGCAGAAACTGGTGACGCGGCAGGATCTTACCTATAATTAATACTCCCGATGTTTCCATAGAACGTGATCAAAGACAATGCATTCTGATCAATCTTACGTACAGATAAAGCTTGTCTGATCATTGTGGGGAGTTTCTGCCTCGAACTGGGGCCGCCTCGTTACCAGTTTTTAAAGCAACAACTTAAATAACACCTTACCTATATTACTGCCGGTGTTCCCATAGAGCGTAATCAAAGACAGTGCATTCTGATCAGTGTCGTGTACAGATAGTGCTGTCTGATCATTATCAGGAGTCTCTGCCTCGATTTGAGGCCGCGCAGTCACCAGTTTCCATGGCAACGGCTTCGCGGAGACAGCCGTTTCCAGCTTACGGGAGTAGAATGGGCTTTCTTGGATGTAAATCTGAAAGCAATTTAGTTAAAAAATAAAAAGATTATGGTCTGCCTTGTTATGAGTCAGCAGTCCAAAAATCTTGCTTAAGAGGATTTTTCATTATGGCAAGTTTCCCTGATTGGGTGTGCTTTTGCTTACTCATGGATGTTAGAGTAAGCTATTGGACATCTACTGAAGCGTTCCTACTTACGAGAAGTGTCTACTTAGGAGTACCAGGGAATTCTATAAAAGATAAAGAAATTCTCCCACTTAAGTGGACAGTTTCGAGTTTTGTTTTTATCTAAATTATGCGTCACATATATTTATGTATAAATGTCACAGCCCGACATCAACCGTAACTGAATTTAGTGTTAATTGAAGCACAGAATGGCATAAATAAACTATTAAAATATGCAAAACACAATAAAACAAGCAGAGTTTCGTCTAGCTAGCTGCTACGTTAAAGAAAAGAAAGAAGAGAAAAAAGAAGAGAGAAAAGAAGAATTCATCGCAATAACAAAAATCAACATAAAAGTGGCTTTTATTTACAAATACCCGTTACTAAGCTGACATATTAACATAGCAGAAGGGGACTGTCAAAACGGCGGCTTGGCTATGATTGGCTGGTGTGTAAAGTATACACAGACCTGTGACTTCAGTCAGTTTCAGCGTGGTTTTCTAAGGTACCCTTTGAAAGTTTGTCGAGAAAGAAGATAGGTTACCTGTCTATCATGGACCCCAATGTACAGCGAGGGCTGTTGTGTGAGGCCAGCGTGTAGCAGCGTCTGCGTGGCTTCCCACAGCACGTCAATATGCTGCAGAGTACCCTCGTGGAGGCGCCACATGCCTGCCACGGGCGCGTCCAGCTAAATGATATTTATTTATTCACGTATTTTATTACGTATAGCTTCTGCCAGCGACTTCGTCCGCGTAGCGTGATGATATATATATAAATGGGCTATCTAACGCTGAAAGAAATTTTCAAATCGGACCAGTAGTTCCTGAGATTAGCGCGTTCAAGTAAACAAACAAACAAACTCTTCAGCTTTGTATATTAGTATAGAGACATAACATAACACATAACATACCATCACGCCTGTATTCCCCAAAGGGTTAGGCAGAGGCGTACTAATGTACACCCACAGTTCGCCGGTGTATGACTAACCCTTAGCGGAATATAGGTGTGATTATGATACATATGTTATGTAATTTAGCAAATGCTAATTGACCAGTCAAGAAGCGAATTCTACATCGCTGTATATAGTTTTGTCACGCAAGATGCTAGTTATCCTAAATATGTTCAACTGTTAGAAAGTTTAATTTTGACGACCTCTGTGGTTTAGTGGTTTGAGTACCGGACTGCTGACCATGAGGTCGTGGGTTCGATTCCCACAGGACACAAATATTTATGTGATGAATATAAGTGTTTGTGTTCGTCTGGGTGTTTCTTATGTATTATGTATTTACAAAAAAAAAGGTATATAAGTATTATATCCATTGTCTAGTACCCATAGTACAAGCTCTGCTTAGTTTGGGACTAGATGGTGCTGTGTAAAATGTCGAAGAATATTTATTTATTTATTTATTTAATCTCATATCCTAAAACTGTACCTAATCTTAAAAAGCAACAGCATGTGTGTTTCTTTTATGGAGATTCTTATAAAATATAATAAATTCCTATACCAAGACTTATGTCCAGCTATAGCACAAAAAAAAACAAGATTATTTTTTTTATGGGTTTGAGGAGCATACGAGAAGGTTGATCATCTGATGGTAAGCGATAACCGCCACCCATGGACACCCGCAGCATCAGAGGAGTCACGAGTGCGTTTCCCGCCTTTTAAAAGGGTTTGGGCCTCCGGTATCCTCACTCACTCGGCGAAACGCAACGCAAACGTTGTTTCACGCCGTTTTTCTGTTAGGCTGTGGTATCAATCCGGTCGAGCCGGTCCATTCGTGCCGAAGCATGGCTCTCCCACGTCAAGCGAATTCTACATCGCGGTAGCCAGTTTTGTCGCGCAGGATGCATATTTGTCCTATCATAAATATATGTTCAACTAGGTATTAGAAATTTTAATCTCTGTTTATTAGATTAGTAAAGGTTGATCTTATTCTGTGATATAATTAAAGCACAAATAGCCTAAAACTGTACCTAATATTATAAATCAATAACTTCCTTTTTTGGCGATTCTAATCCTGTACCAAGACTACTATGTCCAGCCGTAGGACAAAAAAAGGTTAAAAAATATGTATACCTTTTGCTGCCACATGATCTTGGTGCCAGAGGTATCTTTGACAGAGACGACGCCTTCTGGCAGAGCCACAGCCACGGCGAGCGGCAGCGCTCCGCCAGGCGGGTGAGCGCATTCACGACGACTCAACGCAACGCGATGTTCCGCTACGCTGAAGTTCCATCTACAAAGTGAGGAAATTGAAACGGTAATGACTACTGATGGACGGCAATGACCTATTTTTAATAGAATCATTGTGCGACCCATGGAGGGTAATTTTAAGTCGGGTCTGAACATTAGAGTGCTAACATACAGATTACTGAAGCTTACGCGAATATATAAGACACTATTGAAATAAAACAACTTTCCGGAATCTATCGCCCGTCTATCGTATTCTATAAGTCTGTCCGTGACCATGGACACTGTAAGGGGTCCGAAACGTTGGGATTTGATTTGTACTAAAATATTCTATCGTGTAATAACACGATGGAATTCGTAAAGTTATTTTATTACAATAAGGGCCACTTGCACCAACTTCTTAAATTCGTTTAAATTGTATTTAAACACGATTTTTGATTTAAGTCAAACATTCGTCTTGCACCATAATAATTTCCGTGTTAAATACGTTGAAAGACCTGTCAAAGTTAAATACGCTGAAGACCCTATTTAATTCATACTTAAATATGAATGACCGTTTATTGAACTGTCATCTGACGAATGGAGTTTATTTTGAGATAAAATACTACTAGAAGCCTTGTAATAATTTCTATGAGAGATTATTCACCTATTTAAGATTATTTTTTCATTTTATCAATTAAAAAACACAACAAATAAATATGACTTTGTTTGGATTGGTTGTCATGGCAACGAAAAGTCAAAATAATGGCGTAAGTTTCGTTACATGCAGACTATTTTCAATAAAAATCAACGATTTATCATTAATTAAAATTATTATTATCATATTAATCATTCAATTTGATTTAATATTATATCTATTATTCATAACACATTTTTTTTAATATATTTTTCACATAACTATGATGTAATATAGATGTAATGTAAAAACGGAACGTAGAGAACTGTTTTATCGACATGTTCAATTCATTTAACTAAATTGACATAAGACAGACTTATCTTATCTTATCTTATCTTGTGTAGGGCCGAGGCAGCAAGGCCTCAGTGCACTTCGACCCAATGGGATCTTTTGTGCTTCCCCTAGATAATCTATTCCTCATCCCCTCCCAGTTCTACAAACAGCTCTTCCATGAGCTTTATAATGAGGCCTGGGGGTATGAGTCTGTAGTCCTCCGGGCTTGGATAACCCTGACCCAAAAGGCACATTCGCTTTCCAGCCATTGCATCGCATGTACACAGAAGGTGTTCCATGCTCTCAATTTCCCTTTTGCAGGCCCTGCAGGCTGATGTATCCGTCAGACCCATCTTTTGTAGGAGAGCGTTAGTCCCGAAGTGTCCGGTCAGCGCCCCCATCAAAAGACGGGCCTGCCGCCTGCTTGAGTTCCAAATGGCATTTTGCCATTTCGATGAGGAACCTATGAATTTCTTGGAGTGAGCAAGTCCCGTGAGGCTCAACCACTCATCCATGTGCCTCGTCCTTGCGTACTCCCGAAATGCCGTTTTGACTGTGCTTTGAGCCAGTCCTACAAATGGTTCCGGTCCAATTAGTGAGGTTCCAGAACCTTCCCTAGCCAGCTCGTCAGCATGCTCGTTGCCCACAATACCCCTATGACCAGGGACCCAAACAAGCCTGACCTTGTTTCGCTTTCCCAGCTCATTAAGAGTTCGGGCAGCGTCCATGGTCAGCCTTGAATCGATCCTGTAGGAGGTCAGGGCCATGAGTGCCGCTTGGCTGTCACTAAGAATGTAGATGGACCTACCTGTGGTACCGCTACTTTCCATCTGTTGTGCACAGGCAAGAATAGCATATGTTTCCGCTTGGAAAACTGTAGCTAATTTGCCCATGCTTTGACTGACCTTATGGTCCCTTGCATATATGCCCGCCCCTGTACCCGACTCGGTTTTCGAACCGTCAGTGTACCATATCAGACTGCCCTCCTCTGGTGGATCTAGTCCCTTCATCCATTCTTCCCTTGACGGTAGATGAACCTTGTAAGACCTCTTGAACCAAAACATGGGCTGCATTTTGTCGCAGTGCATGTTCGTTAGTTCGTCAAGGCCTTCCTGTATTTTAAGCCTTGTGTGTCTAGTTCTAGGCTTAGAACTATCCCACAGGCCATTTATTGCCAGTCTGTGTAGTGCAAGACGGGCCTCAGTCTCTATGACAATTTGTAGCGGTGCAAGGTTGAGTACCTTTTCCATCGCCGCTGTTGGTGTGGTTTTGAACGCCCCTGTGATAGCTAGGCATGCCGTTCGCTGTAGTTTAGCGAGGGCTTCCCTGCATATCCCTAGTTGCGTCCTAGGCCACCAAACAATGCTGCCATATGTGATTATTGGTCTAACCATCATGGTGTACAGCCACTGCACAACCTTTGGTCTAAGTCCCCAGGTTTTGCCATACGCTGAGCGACACATACCCAAGACTCTTAGAGCCTTGGCTATGGTATTGTCCAGATGTGTTCGCCACGTCAGTTCTTTATCCAGGGTTACCCCTAAATATTTTACCTCTGAGGCCCAGTTTAGTTGTTTGCCATAAAGCCGAAGTTGGCCAAGGCCTGATAGCAGTCTCTTCCTAGTAAATGGAATGACAACTGCCTTGCTTGGATTGATAGAGAGGTGATTCTCTTCGCACCACCTCTCTACTTTACAGAGAGCCCTTTGGATCAGATTTGAAACCGTGTTCGGGAATTTGCCATTGACAAGTATGACTATGTCATCGGCATATCCCACGGTTAGCAAAGGGCCCTCATTGAGATTGCTTAGTAGTGAGTCTACTACTAAGCACCACAGTAACGGTGACAACACTCCCCCTTGTGGACAGCCTTTGGTCGTCCTAACGTGGAGTGTGTCCCCTCTAAGAGTGGAATGAATGATCCTACTCCTTAGCATGCAAGTCACCCATCTGATGATGGTTTGGTTGATGCCATGTTTTTCTGCAGCTCGCTGTATCGATTCAAAGGTTGTGCGGTCGAAGGCTCCCTCGATATCAAGAAAGGCTCCGACACAAACCTCCTGCGATTCCAGTGCCGCCTCTGCGCGGCTTACGACGTAATGTAATGCCGCCTCTGTTGACTTCCCTGCCTGATAGGCGACAAGACAGACTTGGTGCAAGACGATCTTATATGTGTTATGTTTATGGAGTTAAAAATATTTAAATAAATGCATAAAAGAATGATTTAAATAGAATTTGGTGCAAGTGGCCCTAAGAGTGCTAATTCATCGGTCTTGAACACAAGGGAGTTAATAAATATCACTTGGTTCAACGGTGAAGACAAATTTCGTGAGAAACTGCATGCCTGGGAGATTTTGTTGATGGCGTATAGAGAATGAATAAATCGGATAATGATCACCATTAACATCACATACCATCACGCCTGTATTCCCTTAAGAGGTGTACTAATGTACACCCACAGTGAATAGCGACCCTATTGCCATTAACCGGGCACAAATTCCTAACTCCGAGCTGCTACTGGGAACTTCATAGAAAAACCTAATAACACTTGCTCGACCTGGGAATCGAACCCAGGACCTCTAGCGTAGCAGTCGCGCTCAGGACCACTTGGCTAATGAGGCAGTAATTCTGTAATTTTTTTTTTTTTTTTATTAGTTTCGATCAATTAACGACAACGCGACAACCTCTGTGCTTAAACTGTTTTTCACTAGATGCTTTGGTTATCGAGATATATCAGTGACCCAGCCGGAAAGTTTCACTTACATGGTACCTAGATACCTAAAATAACTTGATGAACCCCTCGGGGAATACAGGCGAAATTAGAGATAGTAGGTATAGGACGAGGTATAAAGGTTATAAAAAAAAATTAGTGCCTCGATATAAACCCATCTCTAGGCGAGATGGTTATTATATTAATCCACTAACTTCTCACTGCCGGTTCTGGGGTCAAGCGCTCGCACGGTGTTGGAGTGTCGCCGCAGCACTATGACGTCACGTCCCGCGTTAGCCGTCTGCTGCTCACTGCTGCAGCCCCCCGAGCCACATTCATAAATCACTACTCCGGTGTTAGCGTCCAAACCAAACCATAGAGTTTCCCGGGCACCTGAAAAACAAAATGAATGCGGTTTGTTAATTTTATGACAACAACAAGCATACAGGTCTTATGGTTACCGTAGTATATATCTAGAAACGCCAGCAACAGCAGTGGTATACAATACAATCACAATTTTATTTATACAACGTGGAACAGAATAAGCTGTGATAAGGGAACGTTGTGGTGTGAATGAAGATGTATTGTAGTGACTAAAATAGAGAAAGGTATGTTAAGATGGTTTGGTCATGTTGAGACAATGAGTGAAAGGAGACTGAGTAAACAAATATACAAAAGTCAACTGAGTGTAGTGGCTCGGTCAAGAGTACCTTAAACCGACGCTCATGTATGAAAAGATTGATGAGTGCGGATGAAGCTAAAGAGGTATATTGATTTCCGACACTTGCGCGAATATCAGACATTGAAATAAAACATTTTTTTTAAGGATTTTATCGCGTTGTATTAATAAGAGATCGCTGTTCGCGACGAGGCCGCCCATTGTATATTTTATAATTCAATTCCTGTCTGTTTGATGTCTTTGGTGTACAATAAAGAGTGTATAATAATAATTATTATTATTATTTAATTCCCGACGTTTCGGATCCTTTACAGCATCCATGGTCACGGGTAGACTGTATGTATGTACGGGTAGAAACACAGTTTTATTTCAATGTCTACAGACTAGTAAAGAGGTATGTCAGAATCGTAGCAAGTAGAAGTCTGTCTCTGCCTACCCCTACGGGAAAGAGGCGTTACTTCATGTAACTATGTATGTGCATGTACTTTAACGTATGTATGTATGTATGTAACAGAATAAGCTCAAGACCTTAAAATAACTGAATCGATTACAGTGGTTTTTAATGTGTGTTAATTTTGCCCGAAAAGATGGACCAAAAAAGGAAAAGAAAAAAGGACCAGTAGTTCTTGAGATTAGCGCGTTCAAGCAAGCAAACAAACAAACTCTTCAGCTTCACATATTAGTATAGAGTATAGATATAAATATCATATTTTTTGCCACAGCCAACTGACCTCTGCAGCTCAATTTATGGCAATACTTTTTTTGTTTACGGGGGAAACCTTCATGAGGCGGCTGGTCTTTGGGGATTACGACCGGGGAGTGTGAGATTATTACCCCCTAAAACCACCCCGGTGGTCACCATCAGCACAATACGGGGGGCACTGTGCCCTCTTGAAAGACCACCCCAGAATTGGGCACATCCCTGTAATGGGGTTACCCATCCCCATTACAGGGATGTGCCCAATTCTGGGGTGGTAAAATCATTGTAAGGCTTTAATGCTAATACGCAGAAGAATCATCAAGATTAGTTCAATAATAACATCAGCACATACATGTATAACCACATACATAATACAAACGGATTGAAAATAAGTCGAGGTTTGGCAATCTGCCAAACAACTGGCTTGTAAACTTTTAAACTGCTAAATGCCAAAGCCGCTTTCTATTACTACAAATATATTGATATAATGCAAATATAAACATACCGTATCCAAACACATTCATTACGCTTCGTCATTCAAGTTTAATTTTATGAACCTGAACCTCATCTGACGCTATAGTAAGATTAGAAATGGATTCCAAAAATAATTTAATAAAAACCAACAGTGATGATCTCTTCTTTGTATGGGCCTCTATACATCAGAGAGGTCAAGCTGTATCTCAGGATCCGATTAATTAATTGTGATAAGAAATTTACCAGTTCTAAGTTGGAGTAGGTATATACTTTCTGGCCACGGGCGGCGGACTTGGGGAAGTCCGTCCGCCCATCACACAAGGCCCGAGATGGCGGCGCGGTAGGTGTTGCCGCGCCCCACTCAAGTGGATTGGCAGGTGGGGGATCAAACAGTCCCCCTCAACAGAGCCGGAGACCGCAATGGCGGTCTGCCACTGCTGGGGTCGCGGAGGAATGAAACCTCGCTCCCGTAACCCCAGCAAAAAGTGGTGAGGCGAAACACCCGTGTGGTTTTAGTCGGTAGGTCACCCATTCTGGGTGGAGTCCGACACACCCCGCCGCCTTCCCCGGGCGGCGGATGTCCATGAGGATTTCCACCCGCAAAAAAAAAAAAAAAAGGTATATACTTTCTAACAGTGATAACAAAATTAAAATATAAGTACCTATTCAGTAGTTTTTGCTCCAACCCGTAACAAACAGCATTTTTACAATTTTATAGAATTTAAATGAAAAGCAAAATCATAAGAAAAAAGAATGGTTGCTATATAGGGACTGCCTGGGGTTTTATGAACATATATTTTGATCTGCAATTGCAGAAACTACAAAAATAAATCAATTCAGGAATGTACTTCATGCTTTTCAAGTTAACCCAGAAGCAAGTAGTACTGTTGTTTAGCGATTGTGATTAGCAATTTAAAAGCAGCCACAGGCTAGGAGGTCATAAAAATATTTGATCCGTGCGAGCATCGAACCTACTACCAGACTCAGAAGCCAATGGCTCAGCCGCTGCCCAACTATGCAATAATTTGCTAGGATTGAAATACTGCCTCATTAGCCAAGTGGTCCTGAGCGCGATTGCTACGCTAGAGGTCCTGGGTTCGATTCCCAGGTCGAACAAAGTGTTATTGGGTTATTGTGTTTACAAAATAATGCCATATTTTATTGTTGCATATTTCTTTAGTTATTAAATGATTATCAATAGCCGCCTCATTTGCCTAGTGGTCCTGAGCGTGACTGCTACGCCAAAGAACCTGGGTTCGATACCCAGGTGTTATTGGGTTGTAAAGTGTTATTGGGTTTTTCTATGAAATTCCCAGTAGCAGCTCGGAGTAAGGAATTTGTGCCCGGTTAATGGCAATAGGCTCGCCCCCTATTACATGGGACCTAAACATACCGGCGAACTGTGGCTGTACATTAGTACGCCTCTGCCTAACCCTTCGGGGAATACAGGCGTGATGGTATGTTATGTGAAATATTCCGCCTTTTTTAGGTTGGCTATAAATAGATTAGAAATAGTAGGTAAGTACTGTCAAGGTCGTGCTGTTCGTAATGCTTGACCTATTATTATCTGTATAGTTCCGACGCGACGTTTAACAGACAATAATTTGTTTTAATCGCATTATCGGTGACGTCAGAAAACAGCGAATGGATGGGATGACATCGTATGACATGGTTGAATGCTCGTAACAAACAAACGGAGAGACAGATACTTTCATACTTACAACAATAGTATGGATAATTATATTTTTTTATAGGATAGTGGGGCGATCGAGCAGACGGATCGGCTGATGGTAAGCAATTACCGCCGCCCATAGACACCCGCAACACCTGGTAGTCTCAAATACGTTGCCCGCCTTTTAAAAGGGTTTGGGCCCCTGGTATCCTCACTCACTCGGTTTAGTTTGGGTTTCGGTCATTGTTTGGAAGGATGGATTAGTGTGATCGAGATGTACTGAATTCTGAAGATACAACAAACAACTTAGGCAATCAATATCAAACATTGGCAAATCGCGAGAGCCTTACGACCTTAGATTATTGTGAGTGAAAGCCGAATCCAACTCGGCTCTAACTATAGATTTCAGCCTCAGATCACCAACCAAGGCAGGCGCTAACCATTAATAAGCTCGATGCTCATCAATGGTATATTTAAACACCTACGATTTATAAGCAGCTGTTATTTTAAGTACCAAATCAGGGTTACAGAGACAACAATTATTTTTAGAGTGATAATAAGTTAAAAGTGGTACCATTATCCGCTGTGGTGGTACGGAAATGTGCGTAGGAGTGAAGAGCAGAGAAAGGTCTTGAGCAATGGCGGATAGACAGGTAGGGGGAGACGAAGAAAAGACGAATGGACTTTGTGAGAGATTATATGGCTACAAAGACTACAACTACGATGAAGTTATGCAAGAAATCAACCTATATAATAAACTAGCTTTTGCTCGCGGCTTCGCTCACCTGAAGTGATATACAGGCATAAGTGGATCCCAAAAATATTTTAATAATAAACCAACAGTGATGATCTCTTCTTTGTATGGGTCTCTACTCTATACATGAGAGAGGTCAAGCTGTATCCCAGGATCCGTTTAAGTCATTGAGATCAGGAGTTCACCAGTTTTAATTATAAATAAAAAATGTATTTATTTCAGTAAATCTTTACAAATAAGTTACCGGGGCTTCCCAGAAAGTAATCAAATGATACTTGTGATGGGAAAAAGTTTGAGCATATCTATACTTTCTAACAGTGATAACAAAATTAAAATCTATTCAGTAGTTTTTGCGCCAACCCGTAACAAACAGACCAGAAGTATAGGTGATTGCAATAATTATATTTGTATTGTTATTGTTGTTAAATGTGTGTTAGTACTTATTATTAATTTTATTTTGTAATTCTAATACTTATTTGTAATTCTATGGGATAATTGCCTGAAAATAAAAATATATCTATACTCTATACTAATATATAAAGCTGAAGAGTTTGTTTGTTTGTTTGTTTGTTTACTTGAACGCGCTAATCTCAGGAACTACTGGTCCTATTTGAAAAATTCAGTGTTAGATAGCCCATTTATTGAGGAAGGCTATAGGCTATATATCATCACTTACGTGGACAAAGTCGCGGGCAGAAGCTAGTTATTAATAAATAACATAACATCTGTCTGTCTAATTATATTTACGCATGCGTCTACGCGTCTATGGTCGCCCACGTCGATCTCAATAATGAGGATTGAGAGCTTCGTCCTGGTGATACGAGATTGGCCGACACCGCGGCAACAAGCTCGGTCGTAATGGCACCGATTATGTCTATTGTAACGTTATCGCATAACAATAACAATTTATTTACATACTTTATGGGCACATTAAGCGATTATATTAATCTAACGAATTTCCTATTATCTATGGCAATTAGGAATAGGTACAACCCTAATTATAAGCTCAATCTACGAAATACTGACACCTTTGTACAGGCAATAGTCTTACAGTCTTACTAATATATCTATCTATATACTACTATAGAAAGCTGAAGAGTTTGTTTGTTTGTTTGCTTGAACGCGCTAATATCAGGAACTACTGGTCCGATTTGAAAAATTCTTTCAGTGTTAGATAGGCCATTTATTGAGGAAGGCTATAGGCTATATATAATCACGTTAAGACCAAGTAACTATTCCACGCGGACGAAGTCGCGGGCAGAAGCTAGTTACCTATAAATGCGAGAGTTTGTTAGGATAGATGGATGTTTGTTACTCTTTCACGCCAGAACGCCTGGACGGATCTGGATATAATTTGGCACAGATATAGATTGTAGTCTAAAATAACACATGGGCTTCTTTTTATCTAGGTCGGACCCAATTCTGTGAAGTGTACGCGAAGTTGCGGGCAGAAGCTAGTACGAATATATTTTGATAGTCTTACTTGCCACAAGTGTATGGATAGTTATGTCCTAAACTCCTTATAGGTACGGCAGAATTACTTATTTTTTTATTTGCAAATCCAACCTCATATATTGAAGTGCGTAAAAAAAAAACTTTAATATGAACAGTGTGGTATACGGTACTCGAGTTAATTTGTCATACCTATTCAATATTCATGAATCAGTGTGTTTATCTAGTGTTATACTTATACATACATACATACTTAATCGCCTTATCGCACTTCTTTAATCGAAATTATCTTATTAAATAACAAAATGGCTGCATCGACTTCGACGCCAAGATATTACGCAGAATAGAATTTATATGCAACAAATAGCTAGAGTAATAATAAATAAACTCACGCCTTTCTCCCATAGGGGTAGGCAGAAACTATAATAATATCTTGTAAAATTGAGCATTAAAATTTTTAATTTACCGATACCGAAATATGATAATCATGAACACGGCTCGACATTGAGATATACGTAGGTATGTAGTATAAGCTGACCATAATATTGTTAGTTACATGTGTATTTTAGAGACAGATCCAGACATACAACGAAGTGTGGAGAGCGGTAGAGTGTCGTAAGTTAAGGAGAGACCAAAAGTAACCGTTCTGGGGGGTTTTTGATGAATTACAATATAGTTCACACGGCTACACATCATGTTACATAATCCAGTATAAGCTGATCTACTGATTTCTGAGACATGCGAATATTAGACATATTAAAATAACACCACATTACGGATTTTATCGCGTTATAATTACATCAACAAAATCCCGATGACCTCTCATAGTAAGTTAAACTGTGGGAGGTCAGCTTATATTGGCAAATTACCTTGCACCTGCATGCAATACTATTAGTTATTCCATGGCTACAACAGGTAGGGTTGCCAGGTCGCCAAACCTAATAGCCGGACAGACCAGCCAGTTTAGCCGGACATTTAGGTAGAAAGGCCGGACACCCTACGTTATAGAGGATTTTGTGTCGGCGTGAAGCGGCTGCTGGCGGCCTGTAGCCTACAGGCCGCCAGCAGCCGCGCCGAGCGTAGCCGAGTGCAGGCGGTCACTCCTACAGGCTGTAGGAGTGACCGCCTGCACTCGGCTACGCTCGGCGCTCGCTCGTTTGCGAAATGTAAAAAGCCTAACAAAAGCCGGACACCGTTTATTTTGGCCGGACACACAATCAAAAAGCCTACCTATGTCCGGCTTTATCCGGAAGCCTGGCAACGCTAGCTACAGGCCAGCGCCGTAAGAGTCCCTTTATGAACTCAGCACAAGCTTCTATAAACATAGACATAACTTGTCTCTGGTCTAGTCTGTCCTCTAGGGACTGCGCTCTGTATCTAGGCACCGCCAGCCCTGCCCTTGTTACGGCACTTCTACAGGCTAACCTTAGAATAAAGGCTAACTTACCAGCTATAACCAGGTCATCGGAATATTTGAACGAAGACGACAGCAGTTGCTCAGCGTCAAAAGGCAGGGGCTCGATGGTATCCCCACTGAGACTGTACAGGGTGCCGCTAAGGGACGGCACCAGGCGGACCCACTTGCCTCCCGATGTGAGCTGGTAAAAGAATTCATATTATGAAGCTGTTTACTGTTTTTATCCAGAAACAGGTTTAAAATAAACTTGTTCCTTATAGTCTCTGGTCTAGTGATAAATACCAACCTCCTTGTAACCTCAAGTACTTGTATTCTATTATCTGTGCCTCAGGCATGGTTGTACATTATGATAAAGATAAATTACCTCAACATGGTGTAGATTGGATGAGAGCAGCGGCTGTGTCTCCAAGTCCCAAGCTTTGATGCCATTCTCTGTTGAAAATGCAGTCAACCTCCCGTCCAAAGTGCTTACAATCACCAGACTGAAATAAAAATAAGGCTTTGAATTATGAATAATTATAATTTTAATTTTGTATAAATGAAATGAAAACTTAGTATAGATTGGGTAGTAAAAGTTGAGTCAGAGACTCCCTTGTGGATGAATACTTTTGAATAACATATAGGGTGAATCCAAAAATTTTATAACAATGCAATAAAAATCCTTTAGCGAAAAAAGATTTTATTTTAACTTAATTTTGAGAAGAAATAACAGGGTTCCATTTAGTTTACTGTATATTATACAGTAAATATCAAACCATACCATTCTAAATTCTGCTTAAATTAATATAATGGAGTTATGTTATCAAGGTCATGATTAATTAATTGGATTTACAATGTGTTTTTCAAACAATGTTTACTTTTCTTTATGATAACTTTACATAAATATGCAGTGTGTACATATGTGTGTTATGCCTATCCTCCCCACATTAATGAGCACAGACTCGGTCACTCACAAATACCCAAAAGTATTGTCATCTAAACTCAAGGATTGTCAGTGGGAGATGGAGTGCAGTATTTTAATGTACAAAGACGTATCATAAAACAGATCAGACACTACATTGTGTTCCAAAACTCAAATTGCTAACATAGCCCAAATGGTTGCTAAGGTTTAAGTGGAATTAAAGTTAACGGACTTAGCCAGCCCGCTAAGTCTGTTGACGTTGATGACCGAGGATTGGTGGGCCAAGATTACCAGTAAGAGGAGCACAGACACCAATAAGCAGTGTTGTGGCCTTGTGGCAGACCAAAAAAGAGATTATTATGAGACGATTGTGATACCTTTAAGGCAGATTGGGTTCAAACAGCACAAGACCATGATAGATGGAGACATGAAGGGGTGGCTTTTGCCCAGGAGTCCACTGTGCAAAGTAGAGAGGTATCATCAATGATTTATAGTATGTAAACTGTGGGAGCTATGTCTGCCAACAAACTATGCAGTTTGGCAGAGATATAAAATTGTTTGATTTAAGATGTTTTTTACTGTGAATAAACACTTTCTTTCTTCTTTCTCCATGGTAAACACAACAGGCTAATCATATCATAAATATTGTCGCCTTAGTTAAGCATTATAATGACAGGCATCTAAGTTACATCATATCCAAGGGTTCCTAGATATGCACTTTATAAGTTTATACAAAAAAAGCATGTTTGAGATTGTAAAACAGGTTTTGACATGTCTATGAAAGTTTGGAAAAAGTATAATTGCATGATATGTTGATAACACATGTCTTATTTTTACAGTAAAATGATAATCAAAATAATCCCAATGAATTAGACACTATTAGAAACCTGTTCTACACTAACTTATAGCTGCAATTGTTTTGTAAACAAACTTTTAAAACCAGTAAGAAGTTTGAGCCGTTGCACAGCTTGCCAAGTAATTAAGAGAATATGTTTAAAATTATAAGAAATGTAGAAACTCACTCGTTAGACACTGAGTTGTCCTTTTCATTATTGGGATTGCAGAACGGTAACTTTTGCACAGTATCCTCGGCACGTACATTACACACGATAAAAGTTAACGCAAATGCTGCCTTTAGAGCTATTACCCGCCAATACCAGTCGGACATCTTATTACAGCGGAATTATTTCTGAACATTTCAAACCGTAACCCGGGAATTTATTTTTAATAAGAAATTCTCAAAATATATTTTCTAAGTGCACGCAGCTGACTGCAAAAACTTTGGACCACAGACTGCACGCAATATCCACGTAATAGCTGTCAATGTCAATGAAAGCGTTTAGTTGAGCTATTTTTTGTATGTATGTATGTATCTTCTTTATTTAAAATTTTAAAAATTACATTTTTATAACAAGGCCCCACAAAACCGTTTTAACGGTTTGTCTGTGGGAACAAAAAAACAACTTGTGCACTAATTAAACGGACTTAATTAATAACCTACTAACTATATATTAGTACTTCTTTACAAACTAAGAGATCCAAAATTATTAATTTCTGGTTAGAAGACAGCAGGTAGTTCGGTGCGTATACATCAGTTAGAGGGACTTAAGGAGAAATTCCTTAAGCAATTTAGCAAATTTACTTTTTTTATTTTCACTTCTACAATGGGAAGGCAAACTATTGAGAAGGTACGGTATTCTAATTGTCCAACGTTCTGTCACCGTAGTAGTTGTTTTTGTTTTTATTTTTCAAAAAACTAGTTTGTGACTCACTCATTTGCAATTATTGAAAACTTGTTTCGATGATGGTCAGTTAACTAGATGAGAATAAATTTGTGTTTGATTATTTTTAGCTTTGCCTTCAACACTGGTGATATTTCAAACCTCACCATGCCCTGTGATACTTTTTTACTGAGAAATATCGATCAAATTGTTACACTTGCTATTTTGCTACTTACAATGGAAATTAATTGTAATCAATAGAGCTACTTTATGAAATAGAACGGTTAAGATGCTTTTTTTCAATCAATAAACCTTTCTTCCATTATTTAAGCAAAGAGAATTAAATATACCTATAGGCACTTTAAAGATTGGTTTTATTGCTCGCTCGTTTCGCTAATCGCTACCTGTACCTACGTCGTAGTAGAATTGTATAATTCGCTAATTTACATAACTGCTAGCTGCTTTACAAAATAACTCTGTTAGGTAAAATAACTCAATGACTTCCAGCTGAATGGCCATTGCGATAACATACCATCACGCCTGTATTCCCCGAAGGGTTAGGCAGAGGCGTATTAATGTACACCCACAGTTCGCCGGTATGTTTAGGTCCCATGTAATAGGCTATTGCGATACGTTTATCAAAACCGTTACCCTCGTTTTGTTGTTTTGTAGAATGACTCTTTGCAGTTACGATAAGCGTTTTATGTAAAAAACCTATGACATGTAGTGTATAACATCATATATTAACTAAAACTACTTTTTACAGTATAGGTACGTAAAAAAAAAACTATTACACTATATACTTACACTATTTACATAAAATTAATATAATATATTATATAAACTAAAAATAAAAGACTGAGGCGCGGCTAGGCGTCAAAGTATTCATCGGCATCACTGTCGTCTGGTAACGTGCCCAGAAGGCTGGCAGCATTGCCACGTTGAATGCCAATGCTTATACGCTCCACTAGAAACAAACCAGCCCTCTGGTCACGCGAATTTTCGACTAGTCTCTTTGAAAGTTCTTTATAAAGGAGACGAGCACTCGGTCCCCACGACCCGAGCGTCTCGATCACAAACGGCTTAAAAATATAGTTACCAGATAGCAGCAGGGCCAACGCACCCAGCTGAGCCTGAAAGATGTGGTGGCGCAAGGGTATCAACACAGGTTGCGTCCCATACCAAAGGCCTACCCATTTTCCCAGGCAAAAGGGACATACCATCTGGTCTCTTCCCATCGTCTCGTACCAAGCCATTAGGTTCTAAAACAGCTGGTACGCCGACGGTAGCAAGAGCACGACGAAGAATGTCGTTAATACTGGCATGCCGCGCTATGCGGCCTGCACTCCTGCAACACGATAGGCCATGATGTCAGAGGCTGTCGACAACCTCGCCACAGTGACAGCGATGCGGAGCAACACAGGGAGCGCCTAGACGTAGACAGGTAGCTAGCCGAAAAGTTGTGTCATCCAACATAGTCCCTGTATTGGATGAAGGAAGTGCCCGAAGCCAGAGACCTGATTCCCATTCACCCACAGCCATCAGACGAGCACGCTCCGCAGTATTGACTGACGTATTAAGAAGTTCATTGCATCAGCCAAAAACGGTACTTCAATATCAGCCAGAGAAGGTCCTAAGATATCTCTGACTAACTTTTCAGTACTGTGGACTGAGGAGATGAACGCGGGTAAACTAATACTAGAAATCTCAAAGTTAAAAAGAAAATCTCAGTTATAATTTCACGGATTTTTGCAATCAAATTTAGTTTTGACGGGGTAATTTCGGGATGAAATATGTTTTTGTTTATATTGGTTAGGTTAGGTTAGAACCGTGACCAAACAACGCACGAGCCGAGCGAGCGAAGCGAGCGAGGCCGCGGTAGCAGCCGGTGAGAGCGAGAACTGAAATGAATCGATTCAATAGGCTCGCTACATGGGACGTAAACATACCGGCGAACTGTGGGTGTACCTTAGTACACCTCTGCCTAACCCTTCGGGGAAAACAGGCGTGATGGTATGTTTATGTATAGAAGAAATTTGGGTTAATTGAAGGAGCATAGGCCATTGTTATGCCATAAAACGACCCTAGCGCTGAATTATGGAACTTAAAAAAAATCTACCATCCAACATTTTCATTTCACGATGAAATGCACTGTTTTACAAGACAGCTTAACATCAATCCGCTATAAAGATCATTACATTCCGCGTGTTGAAGGAATTATACAAAAGTGCTGAATGTATTTCAACTATTTTACATAACAGCGATATTTTCTAAAGCGGCTAGCAATTATGTAAAATAGCGAATTATGCAATTCTACTGCGACACCTATATTATAGACGCATGCGGCGAATCAGCGCGGATTACAAATCCATGAACAATATGCATTTTTTTGGGATAGATCATAGGCGGGGCAAACAAGCAGACGGTTTGACTCATGTTAACCGTTTACCGCCGCCGCTCCACCCTTGGACACCTGCAACACCAGAGGATTTCATGGCAATGCGATTTTTTTGTGTGAAAAATCTCAGTGAAAAATTAGCAGTGTGCGAAATATGAAAAATATTTTCATGTGATTGTTACGAAAACTTTCACGAAAAGAACGAAATTTTATGTCTAATCTTAAGGCTTTTAAAAGTTTTTAATGATCAGTTGTGAATATTGTATAGGTAATGTTGCTACACACTACAGCTAGGAATCTAGAATGTGTTATAGACCTACAAATTGCGAAAAACAAAGCGAAAAACCAATTGTAATTTGAATTTGGCGGGCTCAGCGTAACGATCAGCCCTAATCTGGAGGTCTAATAAGTCTATGCCATTGTCAATTGTCATCAACGTCATCGACAAAATGATGAGATTACATTGTTATGTTTGAGGTTTTTAGCCTGTCCTTTTTTTGACAACGACAAGTTGACAAATCTTTTTATTTTCCATGCTTCCTTTTTCTGCAATTTTCTAATATAATTCAAATTCATTCGTGTTTTGGAAGCATTAGCGGACGATCGATAGTCATCTTGCAGTTTGTGGACAAGTGATTTTTATCTACCTGCTTATAATTTTTGACCGAAATATCTCAACATGACTTTGGGAACTTACAATAGACATCAGGCTCAAAAGAAGAAGTAAACGATTTCTTTCCGTCCTTTTAGCTGTTTACAGTTTAGGATCTTTCTTGTTATTGATATTGTTTTGTTTTTCTAGGCAAGCTGCGTTGGCGGCAGCGTTTCCTCAAGGCATCCGTTGCCAGAAATGTCTTGAATATGGGCACTGGAGCTACGAATGCACGGGCAAACGCAAGATTTTGGTGCGTCCTTCTCGCACGCAGGTTTTCAAGAAGAATTTGAAGTCGCGGGAAGAGGGATCCTGCAGGTAAATTACATGCCTATATTGTTGGTTTTGATTAGATTGTTCTAGAAAAAAGTTTAACGCCTACCCTCAGACAACTTAGAGATTGCCAAGTAATTCTGCTCATGTAAAAATAGATGATATTGATTTTTTCATTTATTTTTTGATTTATCATTTCGTTTTCCTTTTATATTTTTTTACATTATTTTGTAAACTTAATAAAGACACTGTCCTGATGAAATGAGTACCTGTCTGAAATTAGTTTTCCCGAATAGCCACCTATGTAACATGAATAAGTTTTCTGTGTACAAATATCAAAATTGAATATGTCAATAATCACAAATATGAAACATTTGGGGAACAACAATGATGGATGTGGATGGACGTTGGGGTGGCAACCCCGAATTATTACTGTTTACTATTACAGTTGTTATTTTATAAGTTACCAGTCCACATCCACTTGCATTCAACTTTAGATACACACATCTATTCTGCTTAGACTTGACCAGTTAAAAAACAAAACTACACAGATCTAGCTAGATCTC
This sequence comes from Acronicta leporina, assembly GCA_947256265.1. Classification (NCBI taxonomy): domain Eukaryota; kingdom Metazoa; phylum Arthropoda; class Insecta; order Lepidoptera; family Noctuidae; genus Acronicta; species Acronicta leporina. Next base: position 10,422,032 of record OX366532.1, on the reverse strand, counting down.
ACAGAGGACCAACTCGATAAGCTTGAGCGCCTTCAAAATTTTTGTATCAGATTTATATTTGGCTTACGCAAATATGATCATGTGTCAGAATTTCGCGCTAAACTCAAGTGGCTTCCAATACGCCTTCGTCGGAATGCTCATTTACTCTCATTACTTTACTGCATTCTCTTTAACCCTTTAACCCCTTCTTACCTTAAAGAACGTTTTGAGTTCGTCTGTGAAACACATTCGCGATCCTTACGGTCATCGGAGAATTTAAAGCTAAAGATGCCCATGCACTCCACAAAATTTTATGATACTTCTTTTACAGTTCAGGCCATTCGCCTGTGGAATGCACTGCCGGTGTCTGTAAGACGTGCACAAACTCTTGCAACATTTAAGAAGATGGTGAAAGAATACTATTTATATTCCTAAATTAATTTCCAATGTTTTCGTATATAAGTATCATGTTCTAATTTGTATTTATTGTACATAATATTTAGTATATAATATGTATGTATGTATGGTAGGTATGTATTTGTATTATATATAAATATATATTTATGTATTTGATAAAACCAATATTATATATTTTAGTTTAGGAACATATGCATATTTCTATGTACTAATATATATACACCACCAATTGCCCGTTTCTTCTTCTTACATAATCTGTGTCCACCCAATGGTTGGTTGTCTGTAAGAAATTGCTTTTAGCAATAAGACCGCCAATTGTACCAAGCAATATATATATGTTTGTATCCTTATCTCTATGTAATTTTTTGGTGTACAATAAAGAGTATTCTATCTATCTATCTATCTAACTACCCCCAAGACTCATAAAAAATACTGATGGTATGAATTTATAAGACTGCCTGCTGTTATCTATCTATTTATATGTATATAAGAAGAACCTAGCTGACTGATGTACACACTAAATAACAGCAAAATCATAGAGATCTCTGAAAGTTTACATGCTGGTTCCTTTTGCATGTATATGAGCACTAAGAAATATTTTTTGTAATGAGGGTGACAGTGGGCAGGCCATTAGTCTTTTATAAACATTTTAATTAAAACTACCATATTAAATTTATGAAGCTTGTTTTTTTAATTCCTTCTGGATTTGATTTTTACTTGTTCTTTAAGGTAGGTCTACTGTACTGGTTTTCTGTAGTAGGTGTGTAGGGTAGTTCTAAAATTTGTTATCTTAATCATCAACTATACAATAGTTAGATAACACCATGCTAACCTGCTGTGGGTTGGCAGACTTCACACACTCTTTGAATCTGTCAAGTGTGCAGCAGTGCAGATGATGTCTTTTACTGTTTAAGTTAATGATATTAATCAATCATAATTATGCACATTATTCCAAAGTCAGTGTTGCCTTTCATACAAACTCAAGACCTTTAACTTTGTATTCCAACAGTCATATCACTATTACTGCTCATAAAATTCACTGCAGCTAAAATTAGTCCAATAAGATAACATAACATACCATCACGCCTGTATTCCCCGAAGGGTTAGGCAGAGGCGTACTCATGTACACCCACAGTTCGCCGGTATGTTTAGGTCCCATGTAATAGGGGGCGAGCCTATTGCCATTAACCGGGCACAAATTCCTAACTCCGAGCTACTACTGGGAATTTCATAGAAAAACCCAATAACACTTTGCTCGACCTGGGAATCAAACCCAGGACCTCTAGCGTAGCAGTCGCGCTTAGGACCACTTGGCTAATGAGGCAAATTAGTCCAATAATAATCAATATAATTGTTACAGCAATGGAAGTTGCAAAATACCAAACAAAAAGAAACGCACTGATAACTGCGGTGACTGCTCAGACAACAGTTCTTCAGGCAGCTCATCTGACTCAGATTCTGGCAGTTCTGATGAGTCGGACAGTGGCAGCAGCAGCGACTCTGAAAGCGACAGCGAGAGCAGCAGTGGCTCTGAATCTTGCTCTGACTGTTAAGAAGATAGTCTGTATTCGCTGATAACTTCGGCTGGTATGAGCAAATTAGATTTTGTAAATTGGGCTGTGCCTATATCATGCTCTATCGGAACTTCAGTATCCTAGGGATGACTCTCAGTTGCCTGCTCAAGAACTTTGTTGGTGAATTCTTAAAGCTTTCAGATTATTTGTAAAAAAATACTTAGATGAACATAGAATCTACTCAGTTTTTCATTGGTTAAGTAAATTTACTTTCATCAACGTCCTTTCATATTTCCCAGTATTTCTTTCCTTTTGTCTATGACTCTTTAGAGATTAACATAAGAAGTTAATCATTGGGAGTATTTGAGAGCATTTATCCTTTCATGTTGAGTGGGATGAGAGGCTTGTTGCTCATACCAGCTGTAAGTAATCCCAAAGTTATGAATTGACTGTAGGCTAAAGTATCACCAGATTGATTCATAATGCTGGACATTAAATAAGGCTTTAGTATAAATGACACTGTTTTAAGATATTTTTAACCTGCAGACAATGTTTTTATATATTTATTTTTTTAATTTGTGTAAGTAATGTATGGCACTTATCTCATTCAGCCTTTATATAATAATCAATAGCAGATTTAAATTGAAACTGTTTTCGTAGATTCTTATGATGTAGTTTGAAAAGGAATTTGATGTTAGAAAAAGCTAAATGGGTTTAGGGCCATCCTTCCTAGTTTTAATGCTGTGAACTTGTTGAATGTTTGTAGTTTAAAATGATTCTATTGCTAAAAGTAATTTTATGTGTGTATGAATGGAATATTGTGTAGAAATTAACTTTTTAATGTTGGACTTGGTTTCCACTTAGGTACAATTCTTGAAAAGCACATCATGATAATCTAGCCAAAGTTCGTCATTGTTAAAATACTCTATAGATAAATAAAAAAAATATCCAATGAATTTAAGTTGGTGGAAATCAAGTCATTTTTCGTTTGTGCTTTGTGAAACTGCTGTTTTAAATATAGTGTAGAAGTAAATATAATTATCAATTACATATTTTACATGTCATAGACGTAATATTTTCTAAGACTGTATAGTAAAATGTCTCTTCAATTACATAGTCTCATGAATTAAATAGTAAAATGTAAGAATTTTGATATAAAACGAAATATAATTTAAATGGGATTATTAAGGTATTTTATTTATTTGTTCAATACAATATCTATAATGATAAAGGTTCCCATTATCCTCACCATTTTTCCATAGGTTTTTCCTTACCATATCTTTCACACAAACTCATCTTGAGTATCCCCTTCCCTATAACACCACATAGGTATCTGTAGTCAGTCTGATGATGACGTAATGTTATTGTCGTCAACAAGACACCACAGGAGAAAGTGGTCAACAAAAAGCGAATTATCTGAAGTTGATTACGTAATTACTTAGTGTAGCGTAGGTAGGAATCCAATCGATCGAGGGTATTTTTAACTTTCGAAGAAACTAGTCGCTATTATTATTGTACACTCCGTTGACACAAAAGGTAAATTATTTCTGCTAACTTTTGCCTGAAGAATTGCGACAGTATTCGAAGATTTCCTTATTGTTACGCGTAAGTCATGTAACGTAGCATGAAACTTTTTATGACGCACTTACTGTCAAAAAACATTCTTCATACCAAACATTCTTTATTTATGCCTGTATTCCCCGAAGGGTTAGGCAGAGGCGTACTAATGTAAAGCCACAGTTCGCCGGTATGTTTAGGTCCCATGTTATAGGGGGCGAGCCCTATTGTCATTAACCGGGCACAACTTCTAAACTCCGAGCTGCTACTGGTAATTTCATAGAAGAAAAACCCAATAACACTGCTCGACCTGAGAATCGAACCCAGGACCTCTAGCGTAGCAGTCGCGCTCAGGACCACATAGCTAATGAGGCATTAGATATAATATTTTTTTTAATGTTAACAAAATAAAATCTACTAATTATCAAATTAAAGTTTATTTAAAAATTACAAATTAAAATCAATTATTATCAAAACAATACTTATTGTTTGTACTGACAGAAAAGGCACTTGTATTTTTTTTTACGTATAGTCATATTTAAATTGGAAAACAATATTCAATTACCTGGGAGAAATATAATTAGCCATTTAAAATGGCTGGTATCAAATAGTATTTATTTTTTAAAAGATTATATTAATAAGTAGGTATTTACTCACGATTATCTCAACAATTTGTTTTTGAAAAACAATTTGATTTTTAAAGATTACTTTCGGCTGCATATTGAGATATGCTGACCTACTTTATAGGGTCGACATTAACTACTATTTGTAAATATTTGATTCGATACAAAACTATTATTGGGGGCTACTAAACTGAATTTCCGAAGGTCGAGTTGGGATATTATATCAGATTTATTATAAACTTATGTATAGACTTATACTAAAAGCAGAATCATAATCGGATAAATGTTAAAGCTTACATTCAAATGTAGTGATATTTTTAAGGTGGGTATTGGTAGATATGGTTAATGTGGATTGGATACGATTTAAGCGTATATTTTAAAAAGCTCAACGAAAGCAGTATCATCTCGCTTTCGTTGAGCTTTTTGCAGTGATATCATCTAGTGCCGTCCCATTTAAACTGACATTAAAAAGATTAAATACCGCAGTCAGAGACGTGATAATTATGAATATATTTCACTGCGGGGCATGCGCGGGCCCATACCTAGAATCAGCGTATATCCCGATATCAGCGCCACCTACCTAGTCCTATTGTATTTCAAACCATCCAGGGTAAAAATAACACATAATACATAATATCGGTCCAGCCGTTTAGGAGGAATTAGGTGATGAACAGACGTACAGAAGAATTATGTTATAGGGGTTAATATAATCTTTACAATGTTTATAACATAACATACCATCGAGCTCAGGACCACTTGGCTAATGAGGCAGTTTTACAATGTTTAACAAATATATTAGCCTATTTTTCTGTTCAATATTAATGTCTGGGAATGGCAATAGATATCTCATTGTTGGCCGCAAGTACGAACACTTAGTTTTCAAATACATATTATAGGACTAATTGCAAATGGTAATTATTTTATTACTAGAAATATCTTCCCCTACAAGTCTGTCAGGTCATTAATTTTTTTGTACAGAAAGCTGTCTTATTAAAAAGAACATATCATCATGCCTATGTTCCCAAGGGTAAGGTAGTGGTGTATAAATGGAGACAAACAGTTAATCAGTCCCATGTAATAGGGGGCGGGCCTATGGCCTATAGCCTATTATTTGTAAGTTATTTCTTTAGTATAGGCCATGTTGATAAAATAAAGAAATCCAAGACTAATTAGTTATGCACGCAAACGTTAAACATTACGAACCAATCCACATTACCACAAACAGAGGTCGTACCGCAGCGAGAAATCGCTATAAACTTGCTATAAGTAGTAAGACAGAGATGGCGCTATTCAACTTTCATAGCGGCATCCCTTTCTAACAACCTAAAAAATCGAGATGGCACTCTGTGGTACGACCTCTACATTTAAAAATCTGGTGGTAGTTAGACAAGTTATGAAGATGTTGACGTCGGGGCGTCGGGTAACACGTGAATTATAACCTTCCTCTTAGCATCATAGGTGAAACTGTTCATTTTGAATATCCTGCTGTCATAGAACGGCTTTAAGTCCGAGATATTGATCTGTCTCGCTCTCTCTAAGAGATCTCGTTCGGAGATCTCGATGGTTGACTGTGAGTGATTGTGTAAGCCTCTCATGTAAGCAAGTTGGTCCATCGTTAGTTGACGTAGAATGTAGTATAGAAGCTCACTGTGGTCTTTTTTGTAGGATAGGTATTTTTGGAAAGTCTGAAACAAGAATTAGTTTATTATTAAATAACTTTATTATTATTATAAGCCCGGTTTGTCCCACTGCAGGGCAAAGGCCTCCCTTCCCTCCTTCCACTCCTCTCGGTGCATTGCTTTATCGGCCCAATTTCCCAAAAAGGAGTCCAGTTCGTCCCGCCATCTCCGCCTGGGCCTCCCACGTCGTCTTACGCCTTGTGGACTCCACCTTGTCGTTTGTTTAGCCCACAATTCGTCAGACATGCGGCACACATGTCCGGCCCAGTTCCACTTTAGAGTGGCGGCCCTATGACCAACGTCAGCGATTTGAGTTTTGGAGCGCAGTATGCTATTTCGGATGCGGTCTGCTAACTAACTTTATAAGAATTAGTTATTTAATATAAAGGATAACTTGCTTAATTAACACTATGTTGAATAAATTATAAGTATAACATAACATATTATCACGCCTGTATTCCCCGAAGGGTAAGGCAGAGATGTACCTACTAATGTACATCCAAAGTTCGAAGGTAGGATGCGCACATGTCCAAACTCTGAGTTGCTACTGAGTATTTCATATAAAAAGTCAATAACACTTTTCTCGGCCTAGGAATCGAACCCAAGACCTCCAGTATACGCGCTTACGACCAGTACACTAACATTGGTTATTTTTTATCTCTTATGTCACATATCAATTATATAGATCATAACACATGTAGGGGATCGATGCGTAATTAAAAACTTCACCTTTAAACTTCTTGAACCTACTTTTATTGGGATAATACAGGAAAGACTTATATCACAACTTTCCCCTTGCATAATAGGTACATAAATCGCCATCTTGTTTTTCTCTATATCTTTCTCTTTCACCACCTATCATCTTCACTCATTCATCTGGCGTTCCATCCACACATCTTACATTTTTTAATTTTCCTACATACATAATTATAGTTCCTGTATTGAAATTAAACCATAAACCACCTAGTATAAGGTTTAAATAGTAATAATTGATGCTCTTGTTAAAGAAAAAAATATATGATTAAGTATGCTGTACGCACCTGTCTCATGGCCCTCATAACGCTGTATTTCTGCGTATCGACGAAGCTCTCCAGCATCGTGCGGATGGCCATATTCACGTCTTCTTCCGAAACCTGCGCACGTAAGTGCATGCGGGCGTGGGCTTCGCTCATGCGGATAACTAAGAATAACATTTAAATTTAGGTAAGAATAAGAAAAATGTATTACCAAAAATATTACATTTCCATACATAGGTATGTGTTACACTTTATTGAGCTTATAACGTGTTGTATGGAAAAAATAATGTTTCCTATGACCTCCACACTAGGTCAAGCCTGTCTCGTGGAGGAGAAATCTTTTTATCAGGTATATTTGGTACTTAAAAATAAACTAAGAACTTTTTCAGAACACAAAATTATTTTTTTTGTATAAAGTAGGTAAGTTATGTGTGTGTGTGTGTGTTTGTGAATGTAACTGTGAGTGAGGTTGTATCCATGCAAGGGTGCGTGTGTGCATGTGTACGCTTAGATGAATTACACCACTCTAACAATGTTTTCTGTTTCAGCGTAAGAGAGCGTTAGAAGTTAGAAGCCAATTTTGTTCAATTTTTTAGCTTGTCCAAAAATGGCTAAGGTAATGTGCAGTATATGAAGTAGTGCTAGCCTATTATTATAGCAGGTAGTCTAATGTTCATTCTGGGCATATACGTATATATATAAAATAAGAAACTTACCGATTCATATTCGACAAAAAAATAAATAGTGTCATAAACTCACCAGATTCAATATGTCGAACGGTGATGGGTAAGCTACCAGTGGCAAGAGATTCCTGTCGCAGTTGACTGTACATTTTTGCTACTTTATCTTGATCCATATTCTGTAGAAATAAAGACATGTTATTGATAATATTGTTAATCTCTAATAAACATAGCCGGTATGTCTCGATTAAAAGTTGTTTTTAAAAAAAGTCATGTGGCGCACTCGCGCTTAAACGGTGAAGAAAAACATCGCAAGGAAACCTGCATGCATTAGAGATTTCTCGACGCGTGTTAAGTCTACCAACCCGCATTAGACCAGCGTGGTGGACTATACCTTAGTGCCTCTTATTTTGAGTGGGACAGAATAATGGGTTGATTATGTTATGTTTGGAAAAGGAAGTCAAGAAGGGATTGTCTGTCGGCTAAGCCATTGTTAATATAAATAGCTATAACTTATGTATCTAAACATTTTTTTTTATAATAAACTCTTTATTGGAAACCATAGATGTCACTTTTAAATAGAAGGTCTACCCCCTGAACTAGGTTGTTTGCCTGTAACTCAGGAGACAGATCCTTCCCTAATTACATAATTCAACTTAATCAATATGGTTTTAAACAGCCAAAAGTTAAGTATTATACATAAATTTACATTAATTAATGTTATTATTATTTGAAAATTTTACTATCTGTGTGTGTGTGAGTGTGTCTGAGTGTGTTACTAATGCTTAATGCTATTTCGTTTCAGGGAAAATTACTACTATAATATTTATGGTAATGTTTTAAATTTCCTCATTAGTTTAGTGATCCTAAGCGGGACTGCGACGCTAGAGGCTCTTGGCTTTGATTCCCAGGTCGATACAGACGTAATTTTTGTGTTGCCCCGACTAGCAGAAATACACGCTACGCCACTGTAGTGACTAACGACCGTTTACAATAGACATGGAACATTTCACAGATAGCATGTAAAAAATCACATGACATCATTTTTCAAATCATATTTCATAATCTTGTATACGCTGTTCGGTGTCGACGTCAGACGTCGACACCGACCTGGGAATCGAACCCAAGACCTCTAGCGTCGCAGTCGCGCTTAGGACCACTAGGCTAATGAGGCAGTTGATTTACTAGAGACATAAAATGCTACCTATCCTTTCTTTTTCCAACCCAATAAACTTATCGACGATAGGTAATCCGATTAGCCAACGCTGTCGATAAGAGGACGATAGTTTATTCGGGGGTTTTAAACGTGGGAGTCATGCTTCAGCACGAATCGGCCGGCTCGACCGGAGTGATACCACGGCCTCACAGAAAACCGGCGTAAAACAACGCATGCGTTGTGTTTCGCCGAGTGAGTGAGGTTACCGGAGGCCCAAACCCTTTTAAAAGGCGGGCAACGCACTTGTGACTCCTCAGGTGTTGCGGTTGTCCATGGGCGGCACTTATCGCTTAACATCAGGTGAACATGAAAATTACAATTCACCCCATACCTGAAGTTTAGGATGCACATTCTCCCTAGAGTATACTATGTATTTCTTGAGCAAGTCCTGTGGCAGTACGAAGTCCGGGTCTGGCGCATTGCTGTCTTCTAGTGTAGTGCCGCGCTGCGTTGGATGGTGGCGGATGTGGGAGGATACTACGAACCTGGAACAAATAAATTTCTTAGTACAAAAGAAAAAACCGTTTGCGCTGACCACCTTACATAGACTAGTGATATTTTACAGATAACCCTCATAATCCTCCGAGCATTTTCCCAACTACTTATATAATGGCCGGAAAAAAACAGACAGACAAAAAAACGTTTTGGTATTATGTACCGTGTCAATCAATACAATATAATTTGGGAAGTTAACACATTATTATTATTTTACTCAGTTGTTATTTGCTGTTAAAAATAATATGTCAGGCCGGTACGCAGGTTCAAAACAAGTTGGACGCGATGACGCGGTGGCTAGGCACGTCATCCTCCGAGCCTTTTCCCATGTTGGGGTCGACTTCCATTCTAACCATATGTGGCTCAATATCAGCATTTTACACGAAGCGACTGCCGTCAGACCTCCGTAACCCATATTCGGAGAATAGACTGGTTGTCAGGCTTTTGGGTTACTGACTATTATATATAACAAATGTCAAAGATGTTCGTATGTCAACCGAGACTCTAATTCAAATTCAAAGTTTTTTATTTCAAATAAGCTTTTACAAGCGTTTATGAAACGTTGTGATTCTAGTTGCACGGTTCCAAAAGGTCGATCCTATGGAGAAGAATCCGGCAAGAAACTCCATGGACACTCTTTTAAAATAAATAAATTACAACGACTGACGGCTTTACATGCTTTCCGAGGTACGGAGGGGTTTCAATATGATAAGAATAGTCACCCATCCACACACTGACCGTGGCGGGCGCAGCTTATCCTTAAGTGTTTGAGTCTGTTGTCTAGGACACAGACAAAGTACCTTTGATGATTATTTTGATGTAACTTACTTTGCTAAATGAGCGTCTTGCATAGGATCAGCTTCGTCTCTGACGACACAGAGGACATCGAAACGCGACAGGATCGGTTCTGACAAGTTCACATTTTCAGAAAACGTTAGCGACGCATCGTAGCGGCCGCCTATGGGATTCGACGCTGCTATTATTGAACACCTGTGTAAAAATGCAAAATATACTGCCTCATTAGTCTTGTAATCCATATCCTGGATTAGATTCCCAGGTTGAGTACTGCTTTTGGGTGTTTCTAAGACATTCTCAGTAGAAGCTTGTTTTTAGTGTCAATATATGCTCGGTTATAGCTAATAGGCTCGCCCCTTATTGCCATTAACTGGAACCTAAAGGAAGCGTAAGTCCTTCCACAGAATGCAATCGAAACGAAATGTATTTGACAGTTTAGGTGTGAAAAGATAACAGTCGATAGAGCATTATATAATATGAACTATGGAGATTGATAAGATATTATCATGATTCTCTTAGTTTATATTTCGGTTTATTCGGAAAAACTATAGCTAAAAACATAAAGTTTTGATAAAAGGTCACTAAAATATTGTATTTATTTATAGAATATAAATACACGGAAAACAATTAGTAAGGTACTTTTGAATTACCAAAAACTAGTTGCACGGTCCCAAATAGTCGGTCTTATGGAGAAGAACCGCAAGAAACTCCATAGAGACTCCTATAAATAATATTTATAACATTCCCGATCAGGGTAAATAATTTTTGCTAAATGTCGATCAACATAATGATTACCTAGCATGTAGTGACGTCACTATCCCCGCCTTAGATATAGAGATGGACTGTTGTTCCATGGCTTCGTGTATCGAGGTGCGGTCGGCGTCGTTCATTTTGTCGAACTCGTCGATAAGGCACACGCCGCGGTCGGCCAGCACTAGTGCACCCGCTTCCAGCGTCCACTCTCTGGAGGAATTGAAAAAAATAAATAAGAAAAACTATATTTTTTAAACGTTGCTATTTTCCTGATCATACATGTGTGTAAGACTGTGTGTATGCATGTACTTATTTATAATATTTATTAGTAAAAGATATCTTGAGGTGGGATTTACTGATGTGAGCGGTGAGATGACGAGACGAGAAAGAAATATGAAGATTCAAAAAAAGAGATTATTATAAAAATATTTTAATTACTCCATTAGTCTACATTACAAGTCCTCAGTTCGAATCTCAGGTCTCGCAGTGTTAATGGCAATAGGCTCGTCCCTTATTACATGGGAGCTAAACATACCGTTGAATTGTAAGTATGCATTAGTTTGTCCTAACCCTTTGTGGAATACCAGCATAATGGTATCGCATGTTTAAAAAAAACTAATCTATAAAATTATATGCATGTATGTCCGAGGTTTTACTTGTCCAACTTTGACTACCTTGTGGTAGGACTTCTCCTGACATAAGCTGTGAGACCAACAGCACTGGCACCTTGACCTGTTGTGAAGATGGCTCTGGGCGCGATCTGTTTAAAAATAATTGTTTATTATCAATTATGAACCATATTTCGTGTATAGATCTGAATAATAAGAATCCATAAGGTTATGTCAACTAAAAACCACACAGTGGCCATTTCCCATAAATTATGGAGAAGGGCTCCGGGATTTCCGAAGGGCATGCTACCATGAGACTTCCTGAGTTTGATTCATACCAAAGGCTTTAAATAAAGCTATATTATGAATGTAAATATTTTGAACTAGCTCCTGCCCGCGACTTTGTCTGCGTGGACTTCAGAATTGGGTCCGACCTAGATAAAAAGTAGCCCATGTGTTATTCCAGACTATAGATCAGATATAGATCCGTTCAGCCGTTCTGGCGTTTTTCACGCCAGAACGACTGAACGGATAAAATCTGGATAAAATTTAACAAACATCCATCCATCCTCACAAACTTTCGCATTTATATTATTAGTAAGGATAATGGCCAATGAAGTACATACCTTTTCAGTATATTTCAAGAACTGAGACTTGGCAGTACCAGGGTCACCACATATGAGTACATTGATGTCACCTCGCACTTTGTGCTTCTCACCTATAACATACAGACAAGTTACAATAAGGAAACACATACAACTGTAGATTAATAATAATACATAAAAACTATAAGATTTAAAACTATGTACATAATATAGAGGCGATTTTCATCGAATTCGTTTTATTATTTACTGAGAATGAATTGAGTGACAACTCATCAAAATTTATCAAGCGCGCTCCATCGTAGACCACTTCGATGCTTAACATCAGGCAAGTTGTGGTCAAGCGTAAGCCTATCAGTGTTAAAAAAAAGCAAAAAAGTCCCCAATATCTCTCGCAAAGTTCGCACTACTACAAGAATTGAACAGTACAAACCCGTGATATAAATATGGAGGGATAAACAGGCGGAAAAATATTTTAATGGTTTGAAATGTATGATTCAATACATACATCCGAGACAAATAGTAGCCTTCCTTCTTCAGGATGTAATTTACTTGAATTTTTTACTCGTAATCTTTTTAGCTGGTTAGGCGTCAAAAGGTTATACCTACTTAGAGTGATATATATAGAAGTCAAGATTATGGCAGGCCTAGTGGTTATGGGGGGTCTAAGTTGATCCTAAGCTGGGCTGGGTCGGAGCAAGGCCTTTATTTTTTGACGGCGTTGGAAATGATTTATGCACTATCCACAACTCCGGGGTGAGCGGTGGGGTGTTTCGGACTCCGCTCTGAAGAGCGATCTACCGACTAAAACCAACCTCGGCGTTTCGCGTCACCACTTTGGTGCCGGGCCTACGGGAGCGCTGTAGCATATGTCCGCGGACCCGGCAAGGTCAGGCAAAAAATTGTGTGTAATGTGACTATTAATACTAACCTGGATTCTTAGCCTCCCCTCCAAACAGCGCGAGCGCTAGCCCCCTCTTAATATAGTCATGTCCGTAAATCGAGGGCGCAATACTCTGGACGATTCTCTCCCCGATCCTAGGATCCTTGGACAGCTTCACTATGTTGGCTATGTCTTCATCTGTCAAAGATTCCACTATATGCTTACAGTCCTTTACTACTATGTAGTTAGCTATGATCACTGTTGCGAAGACTGGAAAACCCTGTGAAAGAATATTTAGATTTACCGACTACCACACGTCTTAATATCCGGTAAAGGAATTTAGATTGCAATATACAGTTTTTAAAGTTTATTTTTGCAACGCGACAGCCAACCTGAACTTCAATTTCCTTTACCACTTTGTAAAATTCACCAATCTGCAAATCGGTCGACGTAAAATAGGCTTCTATCTATTCCCAGTAGATACCGTATAACAGCGGTTGAGCGTATTACTAACCATACCAAAGCATAAACTGAGACTTTTATTGAACACAACGTAGCATACGATTACACCTGTAGTCCCCGAAGGGTTAGGCAAAGGCGTACTAATGTACATCTACAGTTCGCCGGTATGTTTAGGTCCTATGTAATAAGGGTCGAGCCTATTGCCATAAACTGGGCACAAATTCCAAACCCCGAGCTGTTACTGGGAAACCTAAAAACACTTTGCTTGACCTGGGAATCGAATCTTTTAGACTTCTGGGCGTACGGGCCCAGAAATGAAACAGTAAATACATTGATGATGATGAATTACCTGTTCAGTGTTAAGAGAGCCGTCATAATTGTTGGTGTATACACCTGTTAGATCCACTTCGTCTCCCGGCTTGCACCTATCACACAAGTCTGCCAGGAGTATACATTCCTTGCTGCGAGGGATCCGGCCGGCAGGGATCCGACCTGGAGACTCCTGGATAGTGACCTTCTGATAGTTGCGGTATACTGTCTGTTCCATGTTCACCTGGAGAAGAGAAGAAATGTGGATGATGAAATCGCAAGCAAGTAGATAGAAGTTGGAAACCATAGAGGAGCTGAAAGATGTTTGGCCACTTGATAAGAAAAGACAACTTTTTTAGAACAATTCTAGCAGACATAATAATTAAAGAAGAGTAAGTGGGGTCCAAATGAGGATCCATATGTTTCTAACTGATAGCAACCCTGTGGGTGTTGCCATTGTTGCCATTAATACAATAATTCATGGAATATAGGAAATTTCTGACATTTGCGTGGGTTTTGGAACATTTATCTAGTTTTGTGATATCTGTAAAACTAGCAATTTCAACAGAATATTATAAGATACTAGCGACCCGCCCGCGGTTTCACCCACGCTGTCCCGTTCCTAAGAATCGTAGAATAATGTAATATAGCTTTAAAGCCTTCCTCTTGAATAACTCTATCTATAAAAAAACCGCATCAAAATCCGTCGCGTAGTTTTAAAGATCTAAGCATACATAGGGACAGACAGCCAGCGGGAAGCGACTTTGTTTTATACTATGAAGTGATTTCGATTTAGCCAACTATGATTAAGTTAATGATATAACTAGATTAAGTTAACTCACCATGAAAGGCCCAGAACTTTGACACTCCGGACAAGATCCAGGTTTCACTTCAGAATTCTGTGTCTGTACAAATGGCCCCAGAATATACCCACATCTGTTACAGTCGTATTTGACCACGGACAGTTGTGGCAATACCCCAGTGGTAGCCGTTATGACCCCCACTGTCCTCACAAGCTGGTTGAGGTGAAGCTTTCGGAATGTTCTCAACTCCTCAATGAGAGGGAGGTCTGAAATCCTTACGTGGATTTCAGAGGTTACTCGCTCGTAGCTCGGGAATATTTGGAGGACTATTTCTTTTGCTACCTGTAAGGATTATTATATTTAGATTGTTTTGTAAATTAATTGGAGGTGATGAATGTTATTTTGACCTAACATTCAATATATTCAATGTCAATTTTATTAGTTGTACTGCTAGATAAAGGCCTCCCCTAACTTCTGGGCTCCATCATGCCTATGCAATTTTCATTTTAAGAATTATATAGCTGTAACCCGCGACTTCACCCGGGTGGTATTTTAAAATAAGCAGCCTAAGTTACTTTTTGTTACATCAGCTACCTGCCAGTGAAAGTTCCGTCAAAATCGACCCAGCCATTTCAGAGATTAGCCGGAACAAACAGACAGACAGACAGACCAAAATTCTACTAATATTATAAATGCGAAAGTTTGTGAGGATGGATGGGTGGATGTTTGTTACTCTTTTACGCCAGAACGGCTGAACGGATCTGGATAAAATTTGGCACAGAGATAGATTATAGTCTGGAATAACACATGGGCCACTTTTTATCTGAAGTCCACGCAGACGAAGGCGCGGGCAGAAGCTAGTTGAATAAAAAAATTGTTTTGGTATATTTACCGTGTAAACATCCAAATATACTTAGTAAAAGGCGGTTATTTTAATATTACAAACAGACACTTCAATTTTATTTATTTGTATAGATTGTTCAATATTCTAACTAGGTACTCATTGACTACCATCGAGTTTAATTTATTTGGCTGCTTATTGTCTAAAAATATACAAGTTTTTTTACTGCTAGCCTTCTGGACACTTTTACAGGGGCACAATTACATTTCAGTATTATATGGCTATTACTGATTATTTTTTGACTAGTCCTTGTCAGTGGTTCACTTGATTCCTAAAAGATTTTTTGAGCCTAAAAAGTAGCCTATAATTTGCCTCCATACTAAAATTCATCAAAATTGGTTCAGCTGTTTAGGCGTAGGAAATAGTAAACAGACAGTGCTACTTCCGCATTATAATATTAGTATGGATTGTAAAAAAGCAAACAGGCCACCTGATAAGCAGTAACAACAATAGTAGCAACTTACTGTGTCCGAATATTATAAAAAAAACGCAATGAAAAGGATTGCTGTACCTCATCAAAGATCTGCAGCATCTGAAAGGGCGCTTCGGGCAAGAAGTACGCCAGCACTTGTTCTCTCCTGGCCAGCACATCGAACTCCACGTGGAACGAAGCCTGGTTGAGCTCGCACATACGACGAATACGCTCCTTGTACACAAACTGACCCTTATTGTTTGTGAATGTGCGAAGGAAGTTCTTGAATCTATAAGAGTTATTTTAATTGAGCTATGTTTTATTTATTTATTTAGCCTATTCAACTGGATGAGAGATGTAACTTTATGGCTGTGTTGTTTGGTTCTTTTGGCTATAAGATGTCTCTCAACTCAGTGTGCCTTTTGGCAAAGGCCTCCTCCAGCAGTTTCCATTGTATCCTGTCTCGAGCAACTCTCCTCCATTTAGGTTAGTGGTTAGTTTGTTGGCGATGAGGATGATCTTTAAGTGTTTAGCGGAGCATGAATTGCCCACAAAATTACATACCATCAAGCCTGCTACCCGGAAGGGTTAGGCAGAGGTGTACTAAATTACTAATGTACACCCACAGTTCGCCGGTATGTTTTAGGTCCCATGTAATAGGAGGCGAGCCTATTGTCATTAACCGGGCACAAATTCGTAACTCCGAGCTGCTACTAGGAATTTCATTGAAAAACCCAATAACATATTGCTCGACCTAGGAATCGAACCCAAGACCTCTAGCGTAGCGGTTTGACTTGAAACAACTAGACTAAGGAGGCAGCAAGTGTTGTTTTATCTATACTAATATATAAAGTTGAAAAGTTTTTTTTTGCTTGAATGCGAAATATTATTTCAGTGTTAAATAGCCCATTTATTTATGAAGGCTATAGGCTATATATCATCACGCTACGCGGACGAAGTCGCGGGCAGAAGCTAGTTAGACATAATAGTACCAAAATAAATCGTAATTCTAACAATATTTGATCAAATTGTGTTATTGGACGAAATGGTATCACAGAAACCTAGATTAACGGTATCGGAATCCGAATAATAACGCACTTAGATTAAATTGTGTTTGAATAACGATTAATTTTGGTATTTCATTTGTATGGGAAATTCAGTTGCCCGACACTTCAGTGTAACCAGATGCTACCAATATTTAACATCAATCATCTTAATGATTTTAGCCCAATACTAGCCAGGCGTCTTGGGCTACCCTCCTTTTACAGTTGGCGCAAAATAACTTGAACCAAAATGGTGGATGCGCAGTAGTCGATTTTTAGTACATTTTGCACGCAAATGCACTGCGCAAACTTCCCCCTCTCCGTTAGTTTTGGGTCAAGTTATTTTGCGCGAACTATACATGGTACCTGAACCTAGAGACAAACTGTGGTTGTACTTCAATATACCTCTGCCTAACTCCCCAGGGAATACAGTCTTGATGGTATGTTATGCGTGGTTAATGGCAATATGCTTGTCTTATGACATGGCATTTTTGTCAATAAAGAAAAAAAATAAGAAAATTTGATTTGATTGTGGATGAACATTAGTACACTTCTGCCTATTGTGTGCTGGACATATAACCGGTCCTTGTGGAAGTCTAAGGGTGCGGCATTTGTTCTTCAGTAGACATCTTTTAGCTGATATGATAATGTATCATGTTTATGTGTTACAAACCTGTTTGCAATCTCAGTCCTGGGTCCCAGCATGGAGACCCACTCCTTGGTGGTGTAACCCTTTGTGTCTTCCAAGTTCTCAATACTCTCGATTCCTTCCTCCACCTGCTCCTCAGTACCCATGGCCGCCTTCTCGGCAGCACGCCGCCGCTTCGCCCGCGGAGCCCCGGTGCTTTCCTCATCCGATTCATCTGTTTTAGAAAAAAATAGATTTATTATAATTCTCAAATAAGTTTGACTCGTGACAGAATTCGAACCTGCGCCCTGCGGCACATGAAACCGCGAAACGGTTTAGCCAACTAAGCTACAGAGGTCTTTGATGTCAAACTTTCTTCAATATTGTCAAATTAGGGTGACTTCAGCCACAACTATGGATTTTTAGAAAATTTTAGTATGCAATAATAAATTTATTTACTAGTAGGTACCTCATAAAAACTGTTTCAGACGTTTATTTTTCAGCTGTTATCTTTTGAAAACAGCAGATAACCCTGTTAGTTGATAAGCCTGTTCACGTATTATAGTGTTTTGGCTGTCGCTGAAAACCAGTACAATGGCCCTGCTCCGCGCACAAGTCATAGCAATAAGCTGAGCAATGACCATTTTGCGTGGATGTAACGCATACTTTCCCAAGTTTACTTCTGTTTAAATATAATGTTGTGTGCAAGACGAATGCAAATGCATTTTTTTTTCTTACTCTTTCTTAAAGTAGGAATAACATGCAATCATTGGCAAAGTACTTTATCTCTCCACTATTGCACCAAAAGCTGTACATGGTTAAAAAGATTTCTTACCATATAACAAGTCACGATCATCTCTCCTCATGCGGCCCTCGTCTCTATCGCGACGCCTGAGCTCCTGTTCAGCAGCCACGCGGTCCTGTATTGACATGGGATCATAGTCATCTTCATCCAAGTCTTCAGCATCATAGCGGTCCAAAGCTGGCATGGGGCGATAGTCTCTGTGGGACAGTATAGCATTGTTAAACAAAGTTGGCTTATGCTAGGATTTCTCTTGTATAAGCGTCAGATTTAGTAACTAGAAAAATCAAAAATAAAATAATTTTTCTATTTTTCTGTTTAGGAACTAGTTTAGGCAAGAGTAAGGCAAATTTTGATCAATAAAGGGCTTTGGTCACCAGTGCCCTTTTTGAGGCCTTGAGCAAGATATCCATCAACATACAGTGCAACCAGCAACTCTACCTAAACTGCCCCACTTAACCTCTCCTTCAGTGTCTATCAAATAAGAATAACTCCTACCATTGAGGTGATAATAATACTTACGCCTCCATATTATCATTGAACAGCTCTTCCCCGTCATCCTCTTCCTCCTCAGGGTTTTCTCCGAGGATCGCACCCTCATCCTCAAACATTTCATAATCTCGTGCTGGTGACGTCATCCGGGATCGTGCTCCATCGCGCTCTGACGGTGTGTCGGGGGCTGGTGAACTCTGTGCATTAAACGCAATATTTAAAATAGTTTGCCTGTATAGCAAACGCAATAAGGTACTTTTTTGTAGAATCTCATACTATGCCATGCTCAGAACTTAACTTTTATTATCTAGGTTGGTACTTTTATTTTACATATTCTTTACAGTTAACGGACACAAAGTACACTTAAACTCAAAACTGATATCCATAATAGATGGCACCAGTAGTGGCTGAGTGGTTAACTTCTATGCTATGTGTTGTGGGTTCAATCGGTGCACAGAACTAATATTTGTATGATAGTTTTTTTTTTATGGGATAGGTGAGCAAACATGCACGGCTCACCTGATGGTAAGTGATAACCGCCGCCATGGACACCCGCAACACCAGAGGAGTCACGAGTGCATTGCCCACCTTTTAAAAGGGTTTGGGCCCCCAGTAACCTCACTCACTCGGCGAAATACAACGCAAGCTTTGTACCACGCCGGTCTTGGTGTTATTATTATTATTATTTTTTTAATTTATTTTATTTATCGAGGGTTTTTACACTGATTATGCCACCCTCATCGGTACAAACAATTATTCCTTACTATCTAAATCCTATTTTAGCTAATTTATATAATATTCTTGCATCCTTTGACAATGGGGATGCAAGCATACTATTACATCTTCCAACATCCAGTGTCTTAATTAACAAAGTGCTTCTTTCGGCCTTGTTCCGGACGCACTTCATCAGAATATGGTAAGCATCTTCCACTATATCACACTCCGGACAATTTGGTGTAGCAACTTTACCCATCAGAAATGCAAAGCTATTCATTGGAATGTGTCCCGATCGAAGCCGAAGAGCCATCACAATTTCTGGGCGACTCATGTTGGCTTGGTCGAACCATGAGCAACGAGAAAGTGTTGGTTGGATCGTCTAATAACAGATTCCCTTGCTCAGTGACCTCTCATCGAAGTGTTCTTGCCACATTTCAGTACATTTTTCTTTAACTATACACAGAAATCGGTATTATTATGCTGACGGTATACGATTTGATTGTATGCTGATGGTATGATGAGAAAGATCAACAAACAAATATAAATTATGGCAAACAGGAAGCTTAACCAAACAGACAGACAGAAAGCTTAACTCAAGCACGTAGCCAGTAAGATTGGCTACCGAGGAAACAGAACTAGATAGGGCTAAAATTTAGTTGCTGTTTTTGGAGGTTAAAACAATGCTGAGCATGAAATATGCGTTAACGTTATGAAACGAACTTACTAAATAATCTACATCTACAAAATAAATTCGAGAAACATTTTATCAGCTCCTATGTATAATATTAGTAGCTAAATAAAGTTTTTTAGTATAGATATCCATGACGCTCAATTTTAAACCACGATTCAGCAGCTTCAAGCAACTAAGTCAATAATTATAGCAGATACGTAGAAAATACCGTACTCACCATTGGATAAGTATGTAACTAATTTTTAATTAATATAAAACCACAATAAATCACAGAAACTACGCACTAATTAAAGTTTTATTCACCAAAAAGACGACAGAAATCGTCGTTACAAAACAACAAACAGGTTAACTTTTGTTGTCAAAAAAACGCGCGAAACATTCTTGGACATATTCAAACTGTCACAATTATTTGTTACTAATTTGAACCTTAATAACTAGAAATTTAGACTACCGCTCAGATGACTATTGAGTATACTCGATACAATGCCATCTACCGTTTGAGTTGAAACTGCAAAAGCTGCGTGGTCCACATACCAAATATATTTATTTCAAACAATAGCACGATGTGTTCGTTTCATGTCATGCTCAATAATTGTACAACAATTTATTGGGCAAATAATTATAAAACAGCTCTTACGATTGATCCTCGATCAAAATTCAAAAAAATCGAATATTGATTCGAACGTGAACGCAGAATAACCTCAAAAAATTTAATTTCATTTCAGACAAGCAAAAATTTGACATTTATTTTGCTAGCATTTAGTAATGTCGTAATGTCAATAGTTATTTCATCTAAAGTAATGAAAATATGGCTAAATACATTGCTCAAATTATAGTTCTTGGTGCCCAAGTGGTGGGAAGAGCTTTTGCGAGGGCTCTTAAACAAGAAATAGCCGCATCACAAGAGGCGGCAAAGCGAGCTGGTGGTGGTCCTGAAGGTACTCGAAGGGCAGCAGCGAATGCCTCTACGGGTCTCACTCTAGAAGAAGCAATGCAGATATTACATTTAGACAAATTAGAACCAGAAAAGATAAATAAAAATTACGAACATCTCTTTACAATGAATGATAAAGCGAAAGGTGGTTCCTTCTATTTACAATCTAAAATTGTGCGAGCAAAAGAAAGAATAGACGCTGAATTTAAGCAAAAACAGGAAACCAGTACACCAAAGGATGCACCAAGACAGCCAAAGGACACATCATGAAACATACTTGGTTTAGTTTGGACTAGAGCTAATATTTTTATTATTGTAGATATTGTTTTAGTTAAAAACATAATTGTTTTGTAAAATATTTTATTGCGTAGAAAATGGATACCACAATAGTGACTAGAATACATCAGTCTTCATAATATACATTGCTGATTACGCATTACAAAATTACAAATAAATAAAAAACAATGTCACAATCTATGCTATAATGCTAGAGCATTATGTCCTATAAAAAATCAATAAACATTTGTTATGCAAAACATAGATTTTTACTGCTAATTATAATAGGTACATTATAGATTCTAATGTGCTTGTAACCATAGAAAGCAATGGTATTTGTGCTTGGCAACATGTGTATTTCGTAGTAATATTTACTTTACAGACAGATTGGATTTACATTTGAACTAGTCTTGCTTTGTATTACATCATTATTTTGATGTTTCAAGTGTTGTGTTATTATTTCTGACCTATTTCAGTATAACATGCAAAATAGGTCTCAAGAAATAAGATAAACTAAAGTTTAAAATTACACAAGAAATCATAATTTTAGGGCCATTCTAAAATATAACTGAACCCATAACACATGGTCGATATGTTTAAAAACTATCCTAAAATACAACTATGAATACAATTCCTTAAAATTACAAGTATGCAACCAAATAGGTTAAAAATGACTAGAGATCATTGCTTAGAAAGGAATGACATGATGGAAGATATTGAGCAAAACAATTTTATATGGATACACATGAATATTACTAAGAGATCTAAAAGTTATAGCAGCAATTCTTGTTCCCATTCCATGTATAAATATCACCTCAATAATCATCAGACTCCTTTTCCAAATACAGATTAAAAATTCTTAAACTTTATATTAGTAGTACATCTAAGTTATGAATAATTTTGATTAAACATTTTGGATCATACCCATACACTTTTTTCCACACACTAAACTTATACATAACTGCATGCTATGTTTGTATATGGGCTGATATACAATCTGAAAAATCACATCAGTGGCAGTGAATGGTATAGTCTATATATAACCATTGTTTATGATAATAATTATCTCTCATTAAGTTTGATTGGCAAGATATCAGTTAAAAATAAAATCATGTAAATCTAAGGCTTCACATCCATTAGAACAACAACTTCATATGGACTGCACTCCGACATGCCCAATGTATTGCAGAGCCAACCATAAAAACCTTTCTCAAAATCACACACATCCTTCCACCAATTGGCAGCACTAAATGTAAGTTGGACAATACCAGCATACAAGCCCAAGCCTATAGTGAAAAGTACTATCAAGAATGGGTATGACAGAATCACTATTGGGGCCAAAAACACTTTTTTAATGCAATTGAAATTCTCCGTCACATGAGAGAAGACATTATACCAAGCCATTGTCCCCATGTAAAATGAGTACAAGGCTGAAATACATGTAACAAATGGTATACAAATTAAACTAAAGAGGAATATATGTGGGCCATTGTATAATGAACATTTAGAAATGTCCATCTTATTGTATTCTTCAGCTACAATGGCTGCCTCGATAATTTCGAGCTCCTCTCTTGATATATTGAGTTTTACATCAACATTCTGCCCTTTCTTTTTTCCCCTTTTAATTGTTCCTGTCATAGTCAAATATCCATCCTTAGAATTATCTGTCAATGAGCAGTCAGGCGACATTGAGCCTTCAGATTCAACCCGTAAAGCAGTAATTTCTGTATCTGTGTTATCTGCTTCAACAATTCCAGGGACAATATTCACCCGTTTTTTCCTTTTAGCACTATTTTTGAGGCTGTCAGTAAGATTTCCCATCTCAAAACTGTTTTCAGACTGTGTTTGAGACAAGCTATTAGGAGTGGCTGATGAGCTCTCATTCTGATCAGAGTTAAGAATTCTGCAGCTCTTCTGTATGTCGCTATCATTAGCATCTCGTAGATCTCCATGACTGGAGCAAGCATCTGAAGAGTTTTCATATATTGGTGACAGATCTATTATCTCACGGCTGCTGTTAATAGTCGACAACACTTGATATCCATTCTTTTGGATATTCTGCTTCTGATTTTCTGAGTCTCCATTATGATCATTGAGATCTTCATCATTAACATCATTGATTATTGGTAGGTTGATTTTCATGTTGGACTTTAAGCCCTCCATTGTTGAGTGTATTATACCATTAGCATGCTCTGAAACTGGTGACAGTCCATTCTTGTATTTTGTTTGTGGGTCATCCGCACCACCCTACAAAAAATGAAATTTGCATACTTATAATTTTCATATACAGATAGTTGAACCTATATTTAGAATATACTTTTGTGGAAAGGGAAGTCTGGTTACATTATGAAGAATAAAGTATAATAATATCTAGGTCACAGCACCACATTCTACCTACTTACCATAATACACATTACCAAAATATTTGGAAATAAATGACTAAATATGATTGTGCAGACAGTGTCAAACCTATCCCAATCTTCAATAAAATTGTGTTCAGATTTGTGAAGTCTGTTCATCTAGTTTATTATCATTCATAGTCATAGCAGACTGGCTTAGTTGTGAAATGAAATAGGATTACCTGTCTCAATACAATAATTGCACACAAGATATCTCTAAATCGTGACATAAAGACGTTATGATATCAATCAGCAATCACTGATGGAACAGTGGTAATGAGTGTGAAATATTATTATATTTACCTGTACAGTAATGATGTGGTCTACATGGCTGACTATTGAGTTCTGTTTCTTCCCATTTCGCTTCTTTGGCAGTATAAATATAGGCTGCTCTACTTTTGCCATAGCTGCTTAAAGTTTAGCTAATACAAACATCCACTTAAAACACTTATTTATACGATAATAAGTTTAAAAGTAGCCGAAGAATAAAACAATGTAAACACCGCCGGCCATTATGGAAATACGACTAATTTATAAAGTAATGTTTTGTTCTTCGATTTTGACTTGTGAAACGGAAAACTACTGTTACATTTAGTTTTGGTCGGTTTATGATTTCGGTTTTTAATACTTTTTAAAGATGCGGTCCAGAAATTTAATTTTACTACTTTGATTGACTAGATACTTAGATATTCAAGGTTTTACTACCGCGATAAATAGCTTTTGTTTTCAAAGGCCTCCTTTACTTTCCCTCTTGCCAAGTTATCTTTTGGAAATTGGAAGTTAGAATTACATTATCTTATCTCTAATATAAAATATTTAAAAAGCTGTGTCTGGACCACGGTACAGACACAGCTTTTTAATATTCGTTTAATGTAATTCTAATTGTCTAAATACCGGTATAATTTAGTAACGTTATCTCATATCTGCTTATGGCCTAAGGTCGAGATAACGTTATTTTTGGGAATAACGTTATCAAAAACGATAATTTGCGCACCATTGTTTGAGTATAACGTTATTATTTCGTTCCGTTACCTTTGTCAATTTAACGTTACTAAAATATTGTTACAAAAAATAGTAACGTATTTTAAGTTCTATTTTTTTTCTTATATTATCGTCTGATTACTTTCATCAAGATTAAAATATCTGCTATATCTATTTTTACAACCCATCTCCAGAAACAATAAATTGTTGCAGATAAGTATTATGATGTTTCTTCATTACGTTGCAAGCTGTTGATGTTTGTTTGATGTTTGTTTGGCCTGAATTTCGTTCTAAATTTCGTTATGTTACCCGTATAACGTTATGCAATGAATTTCGTTCTAAATTTCGTTCTGTTACCCGTATAACGTTATGCAAAATATTGAAAACGATATGTTGGCCGAGGTATCGATACTATTATAACATTATTATATCGTACGAATTCTGTTATGGATAACGTTATAAGTCCCTGGTCTGTACATTGAAGATATTTATAAAAACAAGTGGGCTATGGTATTTTTATACGTCTCCGAACCCAAATAAGTGATTTTTAAAATTCTTGTCTGTTTGTTACGGGTTGGCGCAAATACTTAATTTTGTTATCACTGTTAGAATGTAGGTATGTATGTGTTCCAACTTAAAAACAGGTATACTTCTTATCTCAAATAATTAAACGGAACCTGAGACACAGCTTGACCTCTCTAATATATAGAGACCCATACAAAGAAGAGATCATCACTGTTGGTTTTTGAGCTTCAAGTGAGCGAAGCCGCGGGCATAAGCTATTACACTTTATAAGATTAATTTCTGTTAATCTCCTTAATAAGCCCTTTTTAGGTTCATGGCAATAGCTAGTACAATGTGAACTGTGTGACCCCGAATAAAAAATAAATTGAATTTGGCGGGATAGGTCAAACCCTTGTCAAACCGGTCAAACACGACATTTGCCACCAGTCTCAAGTATATTGTATGGAGTAATCACAGAACAATTATGTTCCGTGGGAGTAATCAAGTATTTATAATAATAGTTCCCATTATGGGGTTATGGGTGTCAAGTATTCAGTTGTTCAGCTACGGTGAAAACTTCAATAATGCTTCGATGGAGCTTAGAAGTAAACCCGAAAAAAAAATGATTTTCAATTTTATATAATTTGCATAAATATTATCCACCATAATTACACTTAAACTTCGGCAAAAAATCATGTTCCGGATAATAATATAAAATCGACAACGTGCATTTTACATTTTCCCGCCTAAACTCCGGTCCGGCTTGACCTTTGACTATCTATCTTGACGCATGAAATATGAAAGGAAATTTTTGACTTTTGTCATTTTGACAATGATATTTCTATGACTTTGACACTTCAGTTTAGACAAGAGTTTTTACAAATTTTACGGGATTGATTGATATATTGCAATAAACCTAAAGCTATAACCCTACTGGTAACAAAACTACAAAAATGTTAAAAGTAAGCACTAATTTTAGAAAGAATTGTATAATTTCATTCATGAATTTGTTATTGTAAACATAACCTCAAATCTTAACCTCGCAGGGAATGGTGAGTTTAGTAACTGGTGGTGCTTCGGGGCTAGGGAAAGCTACAGTTGAGAGATTTATAAAAAATGGTGGGAAGGCTGTTATACTTGACGTCCAGGGCACAAGAGCTCAGCAGGTGGCTGAAGAGTTTGGCGGGAATGCAATCTCTACTACCGGTTGTGTAAGTTCTCTAATCAGGTTTTTTAGCAAAATCCATTATTATTGCATTTCATGAGTCCCAGATTGGATTTCTAGTGATGGTATAATTTATTATATTAGATTCACCCAATTACTGCTGTGGCAATTTATTAATTAATTTTATCAGATGCAATAAGTATGTCATGGTTAGTCTGTTGAGGTGGCAATTATAATTTTTATCTTGATCTTCTTACTGTCCTGATGCCCAAAAGGAGTTCAGGTTGCTATGATCTTATAAACAATGGTTAGGCAAAAGTGAAACCCACAGTATGCTAGTATGTTTTGGTCCCATGTAATAGAGAGTGAGCCTGTTGCAATCCATCAAGTTCTGCATTATGGACATAATGGAAAATTCATTGTTGAAGCATCCAGTGTCCATTCAGGCTTTTGAATTAAACCCAAACTATAGGCTGCTATTGCAGATTTAACAGTCTCAATAACACTTTGCTTAACCATGTAATCAAACCCAGGACCTCTAGCATTGCAGTTGTATATTAATATATAAAAGTATTACATTACAAAGAACTTTAGAACTTAGTTTGATGTTTCATAATTTAAATTATTTATGGCAAGACATCCTACTTATATTATAAACATGAAAGTTTGTGAGGATGTATGGATGTTTGTTGCTCTGTCACACCATAATGGCTGAATGGATCTGGATTAAGTTTGGCACAGGGATAGATTATAGTCTGGAGTAACACATATGACATAATAACACTTTTTATCCAGGTTGGAACCAATTCTGAAATCCACATAGATGAAGTAGCGGGCAGAAGCTAGTATAAAAATTCTTGTTGCTTAGCTGTCTATTACATTTATATTTATTAATCTTCTTATATTGACAGTGGTAAGACACTTGCAACTTTATAGTTGAGAGGTTTAGTTTTTGAGAGCATATACATTATGTAGTATTAGTTTCCATGGAATAGTCTTTTTAAAAAAATATTTATGATTTGCTTCTGTTAAAAATCTTTAAAGCCTGATAAGTCACACCTAGATTGAGTTAGGGGAGGCCTTTGCCCATCTTGTTCAATATACTTTTTTTTTTTACTAAGGCATAAGCAGGGCATTCAAAAAAGATATGATTTAGGGTCTGATCACATCTCATATTACAGCTAGACTTGTTCAATATACAAGGTTGCTAGTGTGAAGGTAATTATAGGTTCTAATCCAGTCTATGGTTTAGTTTATGTTTCCTTTTAACTTTATATTTACCATGGTTTACTTTTATTGCTTACAATAAATAAGCAACCCCTGCCAAGCAACCAAGACCCCACAGAGATCAAGACAATAGATTTTCCATTGTGTGTATAATACATGCTTGACATTTTTAAAAGTAAAAAACTTTTACCTTTACAATATTTTTACATATTCATTATTATAAGATTTTATAATTAATCTGTAACAGAGAGGAAGACCTTTGGCCAGCAGCCCAGTAGTGTGATCATATAGGTTAGATATTAAAAAAAGTAATATAGAAGATTACATTTCTCAAACCTTTAATATTGCAGGTGACATCAGAAGCAGATGTAAAGAAGGCATTAGACATAGTGAGAGACAAGTTTGGCCGGCTTGATATACTAGTGAATTGTGCAGGACAGTCAATCACGCATCAGGTCTACAACTTCCATAAAGACATAGCATGTGACCTTGATCATTTTACTAAGTGTGTAAATGTGAGTATTACATGTCAAGCCACTAAAACTGCAGATCTTGATACAAATCCAGTCTGTAATATATTTATGTACAGTGTAGTGCATAAAAATATTGAAAGAAAACATTGGGAAAACTTGCAATGTCTAAGAGATTTGCAGAATACATTAGCGATTGGTGGACTGTAGTAGCAGTGTAGCCTGACTCCTCTCATTGTATGAATAACCATTTCGGTGGTTGATAGTGATTATATAAATGAGGCAAGGGTCTTGATATCTATGTTTGTCTGCATGGCAATTGGCTCGCCCCCTATTGCATTGGACAACACACCGGCGACATGTGGGGGTAGAGTAGTACATCTTGGCCTACCCCTTCGAGGAATATTGGCGTGATGTTATGTTATACTGTCGTTAGTTTTTTCTAATGCCATGTGGTGGTAAACGAGCAGACGGATCACTCGTCAGTAAGCGACCACCGCCCGTAGACACCCGCACCACCAGAGGAGTCGCAAGTACGTTGCCCGCCTTTTAAAAGGGTTTGAGCCTTTGCTTAACTTACTCACTCGGCGAAACACAACGCAAGCGTTGTTTCACGCCGGCTCATTAAGAGGCTATGGTATCACTCCGGTCGAGTCGGCCCATTCGTGCCGAAGCATGGCTCTCCCCCCTGCCTCATTTATATATTTTTTAATGACCTTGATTAAAAAATATATAAATGAGGCAGGGGTTTTGACATCAATGTCTGCCCGCTCGCCCCCTATTGCGTGGGACACACCGGCGACATGTGGACGGCGACCAGATTAGTGTAGATTTACTAATCTGGTCGCCGCCTAACCCTTCGGTGAATACAGGCGTGATAGTATGTTGTTGTTAGTTCAGTTGTTAAGTTCTAAACTATGCATTCTATGCAATAAACTTTTCACCATTTAAAGAATGTATCTTATTCATTATTTAATGTAATCTTTAATCGGCGGTAGCCTAATGGCTAGGGCGCCGGACTTGCAATCATGTGGTTGCCGGTTCGGAACCAACCCATTGCACTACCGACGTAAACCCACTCGTAACACAAGCATTTTAGCTTAGCACGAGGGGTTAACAAGAATACTAGTAATGTGCGATCCACATTGCTAGTAAGCTTTTTTATAAAAAAAAAAGTGAAATGTTGTAGGTATTTTCTGTCTTGAAAAAGGTTTCCATAATTGGGAGGAAATTGCCGTAATCATGACACTTCGCGGTCTGGTTTATAATTACTACAGTATGATGTTATTAGTGGGTAGTAAGTTGCACCGGCCCATCCTTGTGGCGCATCAGTTATTACACTCGTAAATTATGGCAGTTTATGTCAAACAATATTTGTTAAACTTTCTTGATAGCCGACTTAATTAAGCACGTTCTCCTCTACACCTTCCGGCCATTATCGTAATCGAAAACGATCCGAGAGTTTAAGGGAAACACACTTTAAGGCGGGAAGTTTGAAGTTTTATTTCCCAGTTAAAATAGACATAACATAACATACCATCACGCCTGTATTCCCCGAAGGGTTAGGCAGAGGCGTACTAATGAACACCCACAGTTCGCCGGTATGTTTAGGTCCCATGTAATAGGGGGTGGGCCTATTGCCATTAACCGGGCACAAATTCCTAACTACGAGCTGCTATTGGGAATTTCATAGAAAAGCCCAATAACACTGCCTGACCTGGGAATCGAATCCAGGACCTCTAGCGTAGCAGTCGCGCTCAGGACCATTGGCTAATGAGGCAGTTTATTTTTTTAAAGGTTTCTATTTTCACATTGTTCCCCGAGATTGTAGTAAATAAGTACTTACTTATGTATTCTGGATGACATAACAATCATCTGATTCAATAAAGACTATTTTAATTTTATTAATTTAATAAAGAATTAAATTAATGAAATTAAAATATTCTTTATTTCATGGTTCCCCGTCACCCCCTACTAGGTATATGCGCCGCCCCTCTTGCCTGATCCGGATGCCTATTTGAAATAAAGGTTAGAATGAAGATAGTATTCTGAAACCAATTAACAATTCCAGGTTAACACAATCGGCACATTCAACGCAATACGTTTGGCAGCGGGAGTTATGGGCAAGAATGAGCCCAATGAGAACGGGCAGAGAGGGGTGATCGTCAACACTGCGTCAACGATAGCGTATGAGGGGGATATTGGGCAAGCGGCGTACGCGGCATCCTCTGCCGCGATTATAGGCATGACGCTCCCTATAGCGAGGGACCTGGCTCCACAAGGAATCAGAGTCGTGACTGTGGCTCCAGGTGAGAACAGAAAGTCTATCTCGATTTATTTTGACGTAGATCACGCAAGGACATTAATTTAATCGGGTAGTCTGACTGATTTATTAAAAATATCAGGCTTAGTGAAAAGTGCAAATAAAAGTTTTTAAATAATTTTAATCGGCTAATAAAGTATAAGAAATACACACATCAAAAAAAGTTTGCGATCACTAGCTTAAGCTGATATAATTTTTTAAATTGAACTTTATCAAGAAAAAATCTTTGTTGTGTGTTTTCTCTAAATAGAAATACCCTGTTTTAAATTAAAAAATAAAAGTACTTACTTTTATTTTTTATGATAAAATTGAGTAATTTATCATAATGTCGTAAATTATCGTAAAAGATTTGGATTTATCAGTGATTCCAAACTTTTTTTGATGTGTGTAAGTGTTTAATGTTATGGTTTGGTAACGATAAATTACGTCAAATTTGTTTGTTTAGTAGTTGATTTAATATAAGGTCGCTTAACAGACTTACATCAGAGAGCCTTGCACTTACAAGTTTCTTTCAGCAATAGACAAATGTGAGTTTATAGTTCGGATTTTCAGTGTGTATGCAAACATGTATGCGGTGTCTCTCTGGAGACGATTCCTTCGCCCACCTATAATATCATCCTTAAATAGTTCATAATTATAATAAAGTAGAACATAGTGTATCTACCTAAAGAGAACAATGTCGGTAAGAACAGAAGATTAGGTACTTGCAGTCAGATTTCAACTCAATTTTAACGATGTAAGGGTTGTACATAATAAACTTCTTGTCGCCAGGTCTCTTCGAAACGCCCCTTGTAACATACCTACCAGAGAAGATGTTGGACTTCATAAAACGCATGACGCCATTCCCCTCACGACTAGGCAGGCCTGAAGAGTTCGCGCATCTAGTCAGCAGCATAATAGAGAATCCCATGTTAAACGGAGAAGTGATACGATTAGATGGTGCGCAACGATGGTTCCCGCTGTAGAATATTTTTATGTGTAGATAATAATATTTAAGACTGTTAATAAATTTATAGGAATGTAGATTCAAGTAGTTTTTTTTACTTGTGCTTATCTACTAACTTTCCACCAAAGATGGTTTATTTTTTATTTAATCTTGATAGGCCTACGCAGCCTACGCTAGACCGCCAGTTCGCCTGATATTAATCGACACTGGGATCTACAATAGAGCGCACTAGTCTAGAAGAAACCGATAATATGGTAGAGGAATTGGAATTCGCGGGCGACCTTAGCAGCCTATCTGACAAATACTTAAGCTGTAGGTAACTATCGACGAGGCATCGACAACCAGGCCTCTCTTTATTCCTTCTTATTTTTAATTTAATAATTTAATTAATCTTAAATATTATATTAATAATTAGAATTTAAGTCCTTTTTAAATAAGTATTTAAAATTGTAAAGAATATGTAGATGTTGATACAGAGTAAATTTTGCATGTGGTGTTTACCTGTAATTGGTTGTGCAGTTAGACATAAAACAAAATATTTATAAGTACTTATCTATATTTATCTGTGACAACTGTTGGTGAACCTTATCTAAATAAATAAATAAATAAATAAACCGATCGGTGGCTTAATCGACGTCTATCGTCTCGGCACGACTCGCATGATGTGACTCAATGTCAGCCGAGAACGGCCAGACGGATTTGTATAGACTTTTTCTGAACAGCGCGTTTCGAACCAGAATGTTCATTCAGGTAATTTAAACTACTGAAACTATCGAATTCGTATCGTAAACGAATAAGTTTTTTTCTGCTACAAATCTCATACATACATAGATATTTTCACATCTGTCTCCCATTGGGGTAGGCAGAGACTACACTTGCTACGATCCTGGCACACCACTTTCGCTTCATCTATGTTCATTAAGCATATACAAATTATTATTCTCAATTTCAATACAAATACGTTTTTGAAAGTGTTCGTGCTTGGGCTTAGGTACAGATTGAAAATACAGTAACGTTATTATATTTACTTACCATAATTTGCCTTGACTTCGATAGCAATTTTAGGGTTTATATATAGTTATATGTATAGGTATATAGTTTTTAGGTGGGTTAAGGTATTATGTCTTTGTGTGAAAAATAAATTATGTAAGTACCTACATAGGTACTACAAAACTTTGTAGAAATACATTATGTATTTCTACATAGTTTTTGTAGTAGACCATTATGCTTACAAACTTCCTTTTGTAAACATAACAAGGTGTTAACATTCAAATGAAAGAAAAACATTTCATTTTCTTCAAGATCAATATTGTCATCAACTAAAGAAAGTTGTCCAAGCTTCCGTTATATTCAAAAGGGCTATCGACGTGTTCCGAACCGGACACCATTCGTTATCGCCTCGAAACGAAACGGGTTTAAACGGCCGGACAATACCAGGGAACCGCAATAACTTAATAAATGATTACATATTTATTTCAATCGTTCGGTTTGTTTTCTGACCAAAGCCGGTTGTTTATCATCGCTTTTATTGCTTTATACGCTGTCAAAGTGACAGTTGGCGTGGCGCGACGCGCATGCGCCGTGGGGCGCCGAAGCGCGGGAAATGCTTGCGCGTAGGGATGTGGCCTTTGTCGATTGATCGGAACATACTTACTAGACGGTCGATTGAGTTATGGTCGGTCGTTAAAATTAAAGGTAAGGAATGCGGTCTGAGAGGCAGAAATATCTTAGGTAACAACTATGAAGATATAGACACACTACACCAAAAGGTACCGACACACTTTGTTATGTAGGTAATAATTAATTAGGCACCTATTACCCAAAAACGGGAATTCAAGAAAATTGGAAGGAAAATTTCCTGTTTTCGTAAATTGGTTCTGTAATTTAGCTAAGTATGTTGCGGCTATAATATCCTTGTTCAGAATATTTCCTAAACGATAAAAACATGGTCTAATAAAAAACAAACATAAATGTTAATAAAATTTAAACCCTATCACTTTATTACGGAAATAAATTATGGAGAGTTATGAAAACCATATCCTTATTAGTACCAGTTCATATGCTTAGCATAAACCACAGCGCGTTGTGAAATATCTACACACGGTACGATAAAATTAAATGTGCAATAAAAGATGATTATTTACTTTATAGTTAGCAAGTATTTGCCTAGTGATTGGATTTGATGCATTTCAAGTGGCGTTTCTGCTTCCCAAAATTGTCCACCCTCTCATTTTCGGACTAAGTAAAAAAATCGGCGAAAACTCTGTTGCTGCTTTGATTGCAAATGGATTAAACAAAAGTCTTCCTATTTAGTCATGGTCAATATTATGCTAGATTTATTAATCGCAAAGTGGACATTGTAGACGGCGATTGTAGTAAATAGTTAAATATACAGACAATACAGTCACACAGTACCTACCTTACTGAACTGACGTTGCAGCAAGGTCTCGTCTATACATAGGCTTATGTGTCGCCTGGGCCCATGGACCCCTTTGGCTTTCCATTTCCTTTGCATATCATGCAACACGAACCAACTTCAACCTCACATTAAAAATTTAGTGTCACTTGTTTTAACGAATGGGTATACCTACTTATGGCCTATAAACTCTACTTACAATAAGTCAAATTTTGTAAACGGTACACAGAGCCTAGATCCCACAACACAGGGAATCCTAATGTGGGACCTAGGGCCTCAACCAATAGTGGAAAAAATTTCTTAGACAATAAATACGTTTAATTTTTTTTAAACTATTTGGTTCCGTTAAACTCGTGGTTCAGTCATGACTCCAAACATCTGACCTATGACACAACAATTATAAATTCAAGACAATAACAATATTTCATTGACTTGTCTCAATTTATGAAATCATAACTGCTACTATTGTCCATGGGCACATAAATTGAACAAGGAATTTCAATTGCAGTCGTTACCAAATCGTATCTGTTTACATTATAAAGGTTTGTGTCCAGTGAGACGTAACATTAAGCACAGTCTTTAATATTTTTTTGTACTATGATAAATATAATCAAAAATGGTCTGTGTTATTAAAGCTAGACTTTTTTTGATTGGGATAGGGGAGCATACGAGCAGACGGATCATCTGATGGTAAGCGATAACCGCCGCCCATGGACACCCGCAACACCAGAGGAGTCACAAGTGCTTTGCCCGCCTTTTAAAAGGGTTTGGGCCTGCGGTAACCTCACTCACTCGGCGAAACACAACGCAAGCGTTGCTTCACGCCGGTTTTGTGTGAGGCCGTGGTATCACTCCGGTCGAGCCTGCCCATTCGTGCCGAAGCATGGCTCTCCCACGTGAACTGGAAATGCCTAGTTAAGCCTGGCTGAAAAAATAATGCTTCTTCTCGCTACCGAATCGGAGACATAAGGTGTACCTTGGGTAGTCAATATGCGAGATGGTGGGCGTGAACTCGTATCCCACTTTTTACAACGGGATTTAATCACGTAATTATAACGCGATAAAATCTGTGAAGTGGATTTATCTCAATATGGCGAGGTAATTCGGCAGCTTCATTACACATTTTCTTAAAAATTCTATATGCCCTTTCATATCTTGTTAAAACACTCGTCAATCAGAATTATTATTGACCCTTAAAATTTGATCTCATAATGCTAAATTGGTTATGCTTTAGTAAACTGTAAAGGGTGACTAAGTAAAATCTAATAACATTTTTAGCGAACTTGGCTAGTTCCATTTTTGAACACTGAAGTCGAAGGCAAGTCCTAGTACTTACCTAGTAAAAAGAGACAGTCACAGTGGTCAAAAAACTTAACCAAAAAGCCGTCAGAAAGGTAAGAAAGGAACTGCCAACCATAGAAATACCTTCAGAAATATCAAAGCTTCGGAACAAACATCAATAAAATGTATGTAAAACACAAACGACTCAAGATCGTAAAGCCACAGATTAGCAATTCTCAGAAGAATCACTTCGTACATTTTTGAAAACCGTACCAAGTCGGTGAGGGCCTAAGATAATAATGTAAGGTTCTGACAACAATTCTACTTGAATAACAAATCTTGCTAAGGAATGGTGAATTGTTCATCATACATTTTGTCGGATATCAATTTGTAGCAAAGATTGCCGACATTATTGTAAGTTAGGTTACGCACCTCCCCTTTTCAGATCCACGAACGCTCGAACTTCTGCAAGTATCTGTTTGATGGCAAAGTTTTCTTAAGAATTAGATTTTTATTTTGTTCTTTATTATTCTTGCCGCGTATTTTATTTACTGCCAGTGCTAACATGACGCTCAAGTTCGGGCTGCATTTTAGTGAACGTGAATTTTAAATGGCCTCTTGTTAGGAGTTTCTTATAAGATTTTTTAGGTTGTTTTCTTAGTAACTTGGTACAAATACAGTGTCAGGTAAAGGATAAGTATGTGCTTCTATATTGAACAGAAGTGTGTAGTGACTAGTGGTACTAACACAAAGTTTCACGTGTCTTTTCTTAGCTCGGTATTTGTGGGTCGGTGAGTAAGTTGAAAACATCATGACATCTGTCCCTGACATCTAGGTAGATTATATATGATCTGATGGCCTATTGTTTATTTGGTATCGTTAATTCACTAACTCGTAATTGGGGCTCGATGCTCGAAAACAATAGATTTCCTTTTGCGTCTGTAATGACACGATTGAAGCAAAAGAAGTATCATAAAATCTTAGCAAGTTTTATTTGATAAAAAAGACGAGTGTGTCTGTACATATGTACGTCTGACACAATTTGTATTAAAAAGAAAAAACGTTGCCCCACACTAGGATTTTTCCTTTATCGTGGGTGCTTTTACAAACAAAAACTGTAACTAGAGGTCATGCAAATATTTGCTCTGTGCGGGGATCGAACCCATAACACGTGGTGCATAACTGCATAAGCCGATGTCTCAGCCGCAACGCCAAACGTGTCTTTAACCTTAATTTGTATTTTTATTATTATTTCGTAGGTATTGAAAGATAGTTTTGATCGATAATGTTTCGTTATGATTATTCTTCTTATTAATTTTTCACAAAAACCTAATTTGTTTTTAATTTTACGAGTAGGGCGAGTATTTACCACTGTGTGTCACTGGAAAATCAGAACGCACCCGAATTAATTTCGTCTAGGAATTAGATTTTTACTTGAATTTTAAAATAACGTAGAACTAAGACTGGGGCCTTTTTACTTCTGTATATTTTCTTGGAAATTGCATTTTAATGACATTTGTAACGTATTGTTGTGGTTCCAGAAAATGTTTTATGTTTGATGGTGTAATACGGGTCGTATTTTATCGATACGGGTGTCGTGTGATGTTCTAATATTGTCACTTGTTTTCGCTGCAAATCACAGGACCAACTTATATTTTAGTACCTATTCTACAAAAAAAAACACACGAGAAAATGGCGCTCTCTTGCTCTTCTAGGGCTAAACATGTGTAAGTACATGACCAAAAAAGTTATACGATTCAAAATGTATGGTCTAAGAAGGTACCTATAGATATCTATTGAAGGTTTACTGCTGAAGATACAAACAGAACAGGTAAGAAGCTTCGGTAATAATAACGGAGAGCGACGTAACTACCTATTACTATAATAGGCGCTGCGTCCTGGTTTCGATACCTAAGAAGAGCGTAGAGTTGTCCAATTAAAATGGAAATTCGAAGCATTTGAGGAATTTAGATTTTTGGTGTACATTTGGATTACATGGCGGGATAGTACGTCTTCAGTGAATGTGCCTTTTGGGTCAGGGTTATCCTCAGACTCATACCCCCAGGCCTAATTATAAAGCTCATAGAAGAGCTGTTTGTAGAACTGGGAGGGGATGAGGAAGGGTCGAAGTGCACTGAGGCCTTGCTGCCTTATTGGCATCTATATTTATACTTTAATATATAAAGCTGAAGAGTTTGTTTGTTTGTTAGCTTGAACGCGCTAATCTCAGGAACTACTGGTCCGATTTGAAAAATTCTTTCAGTGTTAGCCTATTTATTGAGGAAGGCTATAGGTTATATATCATCACGCTAAGACCAAGTGACTTTTCCACGCGGACAAAGTCGCGGGCAGAAGCTTACTAGCTTCTGCCCGCGACTTTTACTCAAGATGAGATGAACAAAATCCTATAAGTATGTTAAATACAATGTACTTAACATAACATAACATACCATCACGCCTGTATTCCCCGAAGGGTTAGACAGAGGCGTACTTATGTACACCCACAGTTCGCCGGTATGTTTAGGTCCCATGTAATAGGGGCGAGCCTATTGCCATTAACCGGGTACAAATTCCAAACTCCGAGCTGTTACTGGGAATTTCATAGAAAAACCCAATAACACTGCTCGACCTGGGAATCGAACCCAGGACCTCTAGCGTAGCAGTCGCGCACAGGACCACTTGGCTAATGATGTACTTAACATAATAAGTACCTATATAGGTTTTTGACACTTACGCGAATTTGGGTGTCTTTAAATCACTAGTGAATCGGTTTCTTCTAGGCAAGCGCGCTCCATCGTAGATCGCAGTGTCGCTTAACATCAGGCAAATTGACGGTCAAACGTAAGCCTATAAAGAATAAAAAAATAACGTAATGTTGTCAAGTATGTTCTATAATGATCTTACATAACTATCTACTGGGGACTTCAGATATAGAAAAAAAAAACAAGTAACCGCGGATCAGGGGGCGAAAGTTAGTCGGTAACAAAGCGGATCGCTTTCGGTATCAAAAGACATATCTTATCTCTATCTATATAGAAGAGGACACATCAAAATTAAAAGAAAAAACTCTTACAACAGTAACTTTACACTTTTGTAGATCTTTATTGAAATGTAATTAAGGTCTAGTTTACTTTGATTTTATGATACAAAGCTTGTTAGGCAGCGTTTAGAGGAATCATCAATCATATAGGACCGAGGATTTTATCCTTTTGAACGGGAAGGCAGTAAAATTTGATTTGGATCACTGCATTGCAGCCATGACGCTTTTCAACGTACCTAACCGATATATGAATATTTTAGATGTTATCTGGATTTAATAGTTCGTTATGCACGATTAAATCTTATGGTTATGTTGGTACATACGGGCAACTTTAAAAGTGCGGTCTCTATGAATAATGGCCAGTCTGTATACATAACAGCCTCGCTAGTGTAGCGTGACTGCTACGTTAGAGGTCCTGGAGTCAAAGGAGCAAAGTGTTATTAGGTTTTTCTATAAAATTCTCAGTAGTAGGTCAGTTTGGTTGCAATATTGCATGGCCCTAAAAACGGCGAACCGTGGGTGAACATAAGTAGGTGCTTGATGGTACATCATAGATCATAGTAACTTATTTTCGAATGTAGGTATATTATCACTTAATATCATGTTAACAAAAAATAAAAAACAATTGATGCCTCACATGAAGCAATTGTATGATTTTGTATTGTTACAGGTAGTTGTTCCGGGTCTGGGTGTTTGTGTATCTATGTGAGAATTTGTGTTCGTGAAAAAACCCACGATACAGGAGAAAACGCTAGTTTGGGGCAGTTTTTAAAAAAATACTCATCATCATGAACCCATATAAAGTCCCACTTCTGTGCACGGGCCTCTCTTAGACTTAGAAGAGTTAGGCTGTAGTTCTACTAGGCTATTGCCGGTTGGCAAAAAAATAATATTTTTTTTTACCGTGAGAACCATGCTTTTGCACGAATGGGCCGGCCCGACCCGAGTGATACCAACTTCTTAACTACCAACGTCTTAACGCTTAGGTACGTTGTGTTCCGAGTGAGTGACAATACCGGAGGCCCAAGCCATTTTAAAAGGCAGGCAATGCACTTGTGACTCCTTCGGTGTTGCGGGTGTCCATGGGCGGCGGTAGTCACTTACCATCCAGGTGATCCGTCTGCTCGTTTGCATCACTAGGTATTCCATAAAAAAAACATAGGTATAAACATAACATACCATCACGCCTGTATTCCCCGAAGGGTTAGGCAGAGGCGTACTAAATTACACCCACAGTTCCCCGGTATGTTTAGGTCCCATGTAATAGGGGGCGAGCCTATTGCCATTAACCGGGCACAAATTCCTAACTCCGAGCTGCTACTGGGAATTTCATAGAAAAACCCAATAACACTTTGCTCGACCTGGGAATCGAACCCAGGACCTCTAGCGTAGCAGTCACGCTCAGGACCACTTAGCCAATGATGCAGTTCATAGGTATATAAGAGGCATCAAGAATGTCGCTGTGCATACGGTCAGCATATCCGACATAGCTTTAATATTCCTACCGCACACGGCGCCAATTCTAAGACTCTCATTAGCCGCTCATTGTAACTAATTGCTTGTACGTACAATTATCAACATTCTGACGTGTTGGGCCGTTGTCGGCCACTCAAATATGTGCAGTAACGTGATTATATGAATTTTAGAGATAATTGGGACGCCTTGAGTTCCTCGAATGCAGTTGTGTGAGGAAGGACTTGAGGTTCCGGGTTCAATATCTTTCATAAATATAATAAAGCTTTACATTCCATCACTTATCCACTCCAGTATTCCCCGAAGGGATAGGCAGAGGCGTACTAACACCCACAGTTTGCCGGTATGTTTCGATCCCACTACATAGAGGGCCAGCCTATTGCCTTTAACCAGGCCCAAATACCAAACTCCGAGCTGCTATTGACTATAACTTCCGAATTATAGATAGTATTAGTATCTATCGTAAGTAATAACAGTGCATTCGAAATGCATCGTAAGCATTCGAAATGGATCTATTTAGATTGAAGCCTCCTCTATTTCTCTATTGCCTGTCCTGAGCACGAGTCTTCTAGTAAGTTCTTCAGAGTCTAGATTTAATTAGTTTAAAATAAATACAAGTAGTTTATTACCAGAAAAGAAGCCCCACCCACTAGAATTTTACTTAGACCCGGGCTCACCCGGGCGTGATATCTTGTTAATCGCGCTCAGCATCTCAAAACTTTCTTTAAGACGAATGCAGGCCCGGATTTAGGCTGAAAATACTTGACCCGGGACGCAGATTGGCCGTCGTTTTTAAATTCTCTTAGAACTATAGGTACTTATGCTACCCAAACTAGCCTACATCAGGCAAATTGTATAAGTAGGTGCTTAATAATGTTGTAATGTCCATTGTAGGCTGGGAACTGTTGGTTAACATAGCAATGTGGAATATCTGCCGCGCGGTATAAATAACCACCTTAGTAGGTCATTGCATGGCGCCATACGGGGCTAGGCGGGATACATACGAGCTAATTGAAGGAGGAGCTTTAAAGATTAAGTATTCTATAGTACAATCATACTTATTGCAAATATATTTGGGGTTAGAAACAATTTATTCTCATAAGAATTACAATTCACTTACATGAGAATTATATCAAACTAGCTATTACCCGCGACTTCGACCGCGTGGTATTAAAAAAAGTAGCCTAAGTTACTCCTTGTTAAATCAGCTATCTGCCAGTAAAAGTCCCGTCAAAATCGGTCCAGCTATTTCAGAGATTAGCGGGAACAAACAGACAGACATAATTGTAAAAAAAATGTTTTGGTATATGTATCGTGTATACATCCAAATGCACTTAGTAAAAAGCGGTTATTTTAATATTACAGACACTCCAATTTTATTTATTTGTATAGATGATAGATGTATAGATTGTATAGATAATAGTATGTAACATACAATATTATTTGGGA
Source organism: Acronicta leporina (assembly GCA_947256265.1). Lineage (NCBI taxonomy): Eukaryota > Metazoa > Arthropoda > Insecta > Lepidoptera > Noctuidae > Acronicta > Acronicta leporina. The sequence goes on along the minus strand of OX366532.1, from coordinate 10,381,071 downwards.
AGTAAACACATTATAATTAGGAAATGAAGGTATAAATAATAATGGTAAGTAATAATAAGGCAGGTAAGAAGATGCAATGAAAGCCACAGTTCTACATAGTTCTGGCGTCACCGCACAGTCTCCGAGAGATCGCCAACATTACCCGCTTGCTGGCCTTTCTTGAGGAGTAAGGGTGGCTCTAGTAGTAAATCCTTCCTAGCCGCACGCAAAATACGCGCTTTGCCGTGGAGTTGCGGAAAATACCATACCATACCAACACCGTGGTTCGTGGCATTTGGTTGGCTACAACTTCCTTTCTCTATAAAAGGGTACCGTGCCCACCAGTGAGACAGTAAATGGGTTGATAATGATGATACGATATGAGCCCAGATGGTGTAATTAGTTCTCCTTTTTTTCCTTGTATTTTTATTTATTAAGTACTTAAACTTATGTAGGTGTAGCATAGTCTTGGCTCACGTCTAAGCACTATTTGTGAAAACTTGTAATTGGCCCTCTCGCAATATTATTTTTACTATCTGTACATTAGCTGTAAGTTTTCTGAAGCAATAAAATAAAATAAAATACCCAGAGTGTCATTATAGTCATCATAATTAAAAACGATTTCTGATGAGCTGATTGGGTCAAATAAGAAAATTAATCTTATATAACGACACAATTAATTAGATCTCTACATGGTGCGTGATCTGGCGGCGACCGGACTGATCTTCTATACTAACATATAAAGCTGAAGAGTTTGTTTGTTTGTTTGTTTGTTTGCTTGAACGCGCTAATCTCAGGAAATACAGGTCCGATTTAAAAAAATCTTTCAGTGATAGATAGCCCATTTATTGAGGAAGCCTATAGGCTATATATCATCACGCTAAGACTAAGTAACTATTCCACGCGGACGAAGTTGCGGTCGGAAGCTAGTAAAACATCAATTACGATACAATTCATTAGCTCTTTACATTCATAATTATTAATAAACCCAGAACTACCCGATCATACAAAAATTGGGTCCGAACAGGAATCAAACAATAAAAATAATCTCACATTACAGAAATCAGTAGAAACAAGTCGTTATAAAAATTGAGCAAAGACTGGCTCGTTTAAATTGGGCATTTCTTAAAACCTCTATCGTCATAGTCACAGGGGCCGCGACCAGATTTAAAGGGGAATCCTTTCTGTCCTGGCAACACCATCGGCTTAGACATGTGAACTCTCCAACCACCCTTCCTGGTCCAATCGTTTGCGTTATATTTGAAATAGTAGTGCGTGCACAAAATCCCAAAGCCGATCATAATAAATTTCCCAGTGAGGTACCTGTAGTCAGCTGCTCGTGAGGCTCCTAGTACAGGAGTCAGGATGCCGTAGAAAATGTCTAGGGGTGCACGGTAAATACGCCGGAATATATTAGTCCGCTCTTTCCAGTACTTTTCTACGTATACTGGTTCGTTGGGAGCTAAGATTTGGTCCTTCAACCATTGTTTGCGCCAAGCTCTTTCGACGTCACTCATCCCTATACATCGCTCACGTTCAGAGGCCACGCGTCCAGCTATGACCATGGCTTTCACGCCCGCTGTTTGAGCCATGTTGAAGCAATATTATCTTCACTTATAATTGCTACAATTTATAGGTAAAAAGATATCGTAATCTGTTCTCATACAATTCAGCTGCGTAATAAAACTTTTAAGTGACACTTGATTTGACAGCTGACTGTCAAGTTGTCAGAGATCATTTATTCGTAAAATTTATAAACAAAAAGGTCCGTCAACTTAAACTTGACATTCTTGTAAAGCAATGCAGAAATAAAAATATGTAACATATGCTTTTTGTAATGTTGTCTAGGCAGACTCGCCGTGTGTAGTATAGTTCAGGTTGCATTGTTATAATCTCAAGCCGACCAGTTATGCAACCGAACAATTGCATAAAACAAAAGCGCACCGGCCGTTACTACGAATTTTATATGTATTTAGAGAAAGTAAACCTTAAATGTAAGGACTTTGTTACACTTAGTACCTTATAATAATAGTCTTACAAATGTACTCACACTTTTTCCTCTATAGAAGTAGGCAGAAACTACAGAACTCAGTGATAGTATTACTACAATAGTAGTCTTAAGTAAATGAATAAAAAAACCCTTCATTATTTTCCCACAGCTAGTCACAGTATGAGAAGGGTTAGGTTAGTAGTTAGCTATTTTAGTGAAGGAAAAATTGGACTGCGGGCGGGATTCGAACCTGCGTCTTCTCGCTAAATACACCAGACGCTATGACCACTGAGCCACCGCGAGTATTGCCCGTCAAGTAGAAATTAATCTGAATTCTGAATTCACCACTTTGAGGTGAAATCAGTAAAACTAACCATCACTAAAATAAAATAATCTTCGCATGGGAAATGCAAAAAAAAAACAGAAAGATATATTAATAATTTATAATCGAAATTGGTAGCAGTCTAATAATAATGCTGGTATTACTGTTTATTTATCTTTTTTTTTGTCTCCATTTGGTTCAAAATGAGAATATAATATGACTTTTGTTAATAAGTTCACGGCGTGGTGACATTAGCAGCCTTTTGTTCGGTATTGTTTGGTTAGGACACACTAATTGTCACCCTTATACTGTTGGGTTACAAAGGGGTCTTCGCAGGAAACCAATTATAAGTATTGTGGTGTGGGCAGCGATGGTTTAGGGTTCAGTGTGTCTGTAAAAAGAAAGAATAAAAATACAAAACTTAAACGGAATATAATTTAACAATTATTGACTTTGTCGTATACTATTACATAGGTACTATTTTTTTAATGAATATGTCATAATATACCATCACGATTGTACTCCCCGAAGGGTTAGACAGAGACGTACTAATTTATTATCCACAGTTCGCCGGTATGTTTAGGTTCCATTTAATAGGGGGCGAGCCTATTGCCATTAGTACACAGATCCCAAAATAAGGCAAATAAAACGAGCTGCTACTGAAAATTTCATAGAAAAACCTGGGAATCCAAATCAGGACCTCTCAGTAGTCGCGCTTAGGAATACTAGGCTAATGCGGCAGTTTGTGTTTAATACCTACTACTAATACCTAACTGCCTACATTTTCTCATATATTTATAGAAACGTTGTCCAATTATAATTATTTTTCTCTCACGATATCTGCACGATAAACAGAAGAGTTACATCTATACTTAATATATAAAGCTGAAGAGTTTGTTTGTTTGCTTTAACGCGCTAATCTCAGGAACTACTCGTCCGATTTGAAAAAATCTTTCAGTGTTAGAATGCCCATTTATTGAGGAAGGCTATCGGCAAGCAATATATATCATCACGCTAAGACTAACTAACTATTCCACGAGGACGAAGTCGCGGGCAGAAGCTAGTTTATAATATTAGCAAAGAACTGGAAGGACTACGGTGATGTTAAACATTAATTCTTTTATTTTTTCGTAAAAAATACTGGATGATGCGTACGGAACCTTATTCAATTTATAATGAATACACGCCATGTTCGCTTATTAAGCTTAGTATTGTTTGCACGTAACATTATTGTGTCGTTGTGTCCCATGAGTTCTCAAATCATAGTCAATAGGTTTTTTTTTTTTATTCTTAACTGCCTCATTAGCCAAGTGGTCCTGAGCGCGACTGCTACGCTAGAGGTCCTGTGTTCGATTCCCAGGTCGAGCAAAGTGTTATTGGGTTTTTCTATGAAATTCCCAGTAGTAGCTCGGAGTTAGGAATTTGTGCCCGGTTAATGGTAATAGGTCCGCCCCCTATTACATGGGACCTAAACATACCGGCGAACTGTGGGTGTATATAAGTACGCTTCTGCCTAACCCTTCGGGGAATACAGGCGTGATGGTATGTTCTGTTTTTTATTCTTGATAAGCTAACGGTAAGGTTTTAAGGTCGTTGCTTTCGAAACATAACATACATATTATCATAAATTACATATTATAGAGCCATACTTATATTTAGTATATACTAGCATCTGCCCGCGACTTCGTCCGCGTAGCGTGATGGTATATAGCCTATAGCCTTCCTCAATAAATGGGCTATCTAACACTGAAAGAAATTTTCAAATCGGACCAGTAGTTCCTGAGATTAGCGCGTTCAAGCAAACAAACAAACAAACAAATTCTTCAGCTTTATATATTAGTATAGATATAGATTGACTGCCTCATTAGACTAGTGGTTCTAAGCGTGGCTGCTATGCTAGAGGTCCTGGGTTCGATTCCCAGGTCTAGCAGTGTTGTTGGATTTTCTATCAAATTCTTCGTAGCAACTCGGAGTTTGGGATTTGTGCCCGGTTAAATGGCAATCGGCTCGCCCTCTATTACATGAAACCTAAACATACGGCAGCCGGTGTATGATTTATTAAAAATAATATGTAATTAAATAAGTACAATTAGAATTCTGAAAAAGAAAAAATGTAAACCGTTCCCTCACTCTGGGATTTTCTCCTGTATCGTGGGTGTTTACAAACACAAATTCTCACATACACAAACACCCAGACCCGGAACAACTACCTGTAGATCATACAAACATTTGCTCCGTGTGGGGATCGAACCCACGTCACGTGGCGCAGAAGCCGATCTCTCAGCCGCTATGCCAAACGTGTAAATAATATAATAATGATGAACCCATTAATTTATCCCACTGCTGGGCACGGGTCTCTTTACGGGTACTATCGCGTATCCGTAAGGTTGTTGTATTTCAATATGTCTAATATTCGCGTAAGCTTCAGAAATCAGTATGATTTTGATATTGTTTTTGTTGATGGTTCTTTTTATGGTAAACATTTTCATGAGGCAATAAAAGACAGTCAAGTAGCCAATTTTATCTGGTTCAGAGCTAACCCAAATGAATAAGTGTCTGGTTTGGAGCGTGAACGCCTCGAAATGAATTCCTGGCTACGGCCTTGATGGTCACCCATCCAAACACTGGCCGCGGCAAGCACAGCTTAACCTTGCAGATTGGTTGATCAGTTTAGTTATTACTAAGCCGCGGGCTCTTTAAAGTATAATAACATCATTAATTACTTTTTTAAATGCCAAACAGCGCTATGGGGTAAGCGAACGGCATGTGGCATTTAAAGACATAACTCTAAGATTAGATATTGCCAAAGTGCAGTTACAAATGATATGTACCCTGCGCCCACGCATCACATTAAACACATTCAATTTATTGGTTTAATGATTTCTGGCACGTACACGATTACCAACACGAATTTCGTGTCATATGACTCAGTTAAAATCCCTGTCCGCTCCCATAGTGCATATAAGTAACCCATTCAAATCACCAAATAGGTAAAATAACAAACTATAAATATTTACGAAAGCAAACATATCAATGAAGTTTGAATTGCACGATTGTCGTGCCCAAATTACCGCAATTTACTCAAAACTAGCAATTTTATTCAATGTGGCGTTGTTGTTTTTTTAAAAATGGTTGATGACGTAGTAGTCACTTTTTAAAAAATTGCTATATTTTGGCTTAGTTGCGGCAATTTGGGTACGACAATCGTTCATTTTGACACGGTCCACTTTTAGCGGTTTGTCAATTTCGAACCGGCAATCACATGATCGCAAATCCAACAACGGATCGGACAGATTTTTTCAACATTTATGAATTCCTTTCTCACCTAAAACTTATGCTACTAACATTAAAATTGTATAAGTAATGCACAAGTATAGTAACAAACGATATGTCCCCTGCGCCCACGCAGTGCGCATCACGATAAAATGTTTTCAGAACCGATTCCATCGACTTTAACGACTCAGGTGGGATGTAACACACACATTCTTTTGTTTCGCTTAATTTAACATTATGGTTCAATTATTGTGGTCAGTGTAGGGTTTAAGTGAAGTTTATGACCAGCGATGAAGTTTTATTGGTCGGATAGCTTCTGCCTGCGACTTCTTTCGCGTGGAATAGTTACTTAGTCTTAGCGTGATGATATATAGCCTATATATAGCCTTCCTCAATAAATGAGCTATCTAAAACTGAAAGAATTTTTGAAATCGGACCGCTAGTTCCTGAGATTAGCGCGTTCAAGCAAACAAACAAACAAAATGTTCAGCTGTATATATTAGTATAGAGTAAGTATAAGCAATAAATGGGCTATCTAACACTGAACTATTTTTTCTAATCGGACCATTAGTTCCTGAGATTAGCGCGTTCAAGCAAACAAACGAACTCTTCAGCTTTATATATAAGTGTAGATTTAGATTTTTTTTCGATAATTAGTTACCAACATAATAATAATATAGCCTCTTTATTTTCCTTAACATAGATTTTCAAATGAATGATACTAAAAAAATTACACGTCATAATTTTGTACAGTTTTTATAGTTAAGGCCCCTGGCGGGTATAGGCCTCCTCCAACTTTGTCCAGGATTTTCTTGCCTTTGCTTTCTTTGTCCAGTCGTTTCCAGCTAATTTTTTAATCTCGTAGTTACCAACATACCTACAATAAATTTAGGCTAAGTAGTGTGGAAAAGAAACATACCAATAACATAAAATATGGCTCCTTCACGGCTGTAGCTATTGAAAGGTAAGGCAGAGGTGTACTAGCGTATACCCACAGTTGTCAGTATGTTAAGGTTCCATGTGAGCCTATTGCCATTAACCGCACCTAGACTCCGAGTTGCTACTGAGAATTTCATAGAAAAACCCAATAACACTTTGCTCGACCTGGTAAATTAACCAAGGAACTTTAGCGTAGCAATCGCGCTCAGGACTATTACAATAACAGGGCAGTTAATTACCCTTCCTTGGCAGTCGGGTAAAAATATGATAAAGGCAAAGTAAAAAATATATAGAAATACCTTAATAGTATTTTTATATATTTTTACGTAAATTCCGCTGACCATTAGTTTATTGTATTAAAAAAAACGTGCATTTTAAATACCTATAAGAATTACGACAACATTATCTTGAATGTGTTACATAAACTTTTTGATGAGGAAATTACCCATTGTATTTCTATGAGAACACAGTCGGCCACGCTCCATATAAAAGACATAAACGCGCTCGCACCTTTGCAATCTTGTTAAAAATGTTAATTATCTATTTATGTGCTTCCAAACATTTTGTTTATATATTTTTAATTATGTAAGTAGATTAAAATTAGATGAATTCTGAGATTTTTTGTCAAGAATTTAAACAGCTACCTACCTATTTAATGTTAATGGAAATGAATAATTTTATGTTTGCGTATAAAAATCCCAATTTTAATTTCTAATTTATTTTCTACATTGAATACTAGAATTTTATCCGGTTTTATCTGAATATTAAACATGAATTGATTTCTTTGATTTCTCAGTTAAAGCCAATTTCAACATTCCCTCACGATATTTCACCGAAGAGTAAGTAGCTTACTTATGAAACAACGCTTGCTTTGTGTTTCGCCGAGTGAGTAAGGTTACCGGAGGGCCAGACCCTTTTAAAAGGCAGTCAATGCACTTGTAACTCTTGGTGTTGCGGGTGTCCTATGGCGACGGTTATCGCTTACCATTAGGTGATCCGTCTGCTCGTTTGCCCCCTAACCCATAAAAAAATATAGTGATATACACTTGTATATTACTATATCTCTGCCTAACCCTTCGGGGAATACAGGCATGATGGTATGTTTTGTTATAATTTCGGAACATACACACGTACCGCATTGTTATATAAAAAGCGCATAATGCATGTATCGGTGCAGCCAGATAATCGAAGCCGGGGAATGTTTTAATTAGGTTAACGATTGGGAGCGGGTAGACGACTCGCATGACGTCATGCGCCGGCTAATGAACGTCGCCTGCGCAGATAACATGTAATACAGATACTTCACTCCTTACATTGTTACAGACACACACATATTTCACTCGACCGGAGTGATACGGCCTCACAGAAAACAGGCGTAAGACAACGCTTGCGTTGTGTTTCACCGAGTGAGTGAGGTTACCGGAGGCCCAAACCCTTTTAAAAGGTGGGCAACGCCCTTGCGACTCCTCTGGTCTTGCGGGTGTCCATGGGCGTCGGTTATCACTTACCATCAGGTGATCCGTCTGCTCGTTGGCCCCCAAAGCCATAAAAAAATATACATAAAACTCTTTTGTACAATGTGTTAAGAATACCTTGTCGGATCCTTGAAGGTATTGTTAGGTATCTAAACCCGGTTATATTAATATAATCATTTTCAATTAAAAAGAAACTACATAGTTCCAAAAAAAATATTATAAAATGAGGAATCTGAAATGGCAATACTTACGGTGGCTGCGACGTCGTGCCTGGGACCCATACATAATGTCTATGATGGTATTATAACATTAAAAAATTTTGCTAAATTTTGGGGTAATTATGGCAATTTTGGCACGATGATCTTGAATTATTATATATTATACTTTATATATTGTAAAAGTATGTATGTACTTACAAAAAGAAAGTATATAAGTATTATATCCATTGTCTAGTACCCATAGTTCAAGCTCTGCTTAGTTCGGGGCTAGATGGTACTGTGTAAAAATGTCCCAGAATATTTATTTAAAACTTCATTTATATGTTTACTTTCATCAATATTTTGTTTATTCTTCATAGGCTTGATCGCCAGTTCGCCTGATGTTAAGCGACACTACGACTTCTATTTATCTTTTGGGGACGCCGGCAGGCACCAGGCGGGCGATCAGTCCTCATATCGGGATTATTTCGCCCAGTTCCCCATTTTGGTGGATCCCGTCATGGGTTACTGGCGCTCGGCGTCGCAAATCTTCCCGTAGCCTTGCAGAAGTCCACCAGTTGTCCGATGGAGAGTTCTGCTAGCCGTTCTTCATTTATCTCATCGGTTCCTAGTATTTCCCATCTAAGTAGCGCATACATTGTGCATTTTGCTATTAGATGGAAGCTTGTTTCTTCTTCTTCCCCGCATGCTGGGCATATAGGGTCCTCCTTTATTTTCATGATCGCCAGGTGTCTGTTAAGTCCACAGTGTCCCGTTGCGATCCCTACTGCTATCTTTATATTTTCTCTGCTCATCCTCAGTAATTTTTGGGATTTCCTTTCGTCATATGACTTTAGGAAGATTTTTGATTGTCGGCAACCTTCCATTGATTGCCATGACACTATGACACTACGACTTAATATGGAGCGCGTTTGCCTAGAAGACACCGATTCACTCGTGATTTAAAGAAACCCAGATTATATCTATCGGGGAAAATCCACACGGGAAGCGCATTCAACTTTTCACAAGTACACAAGATAAAAGTGGATTTAAAGCGTTTCGTTCGGGTTTGCGGAATGTCAAACATGAACCGATGTCGCTTTTTCGGGCTTCTGGTCGTCCGATAGTAAAAAGGGCAAGGGGAAATAAGACCGTGGAGATCTGATGCACACTCTCCGAAATGTATCCGATAAAATACCGAAAAGATAAATTGCGGCGATGTGCCAAACTTTGGACCTTATCCCGGACAAGGGAGTCGTTGCCAATGAGCTTTTTGGCACGCTTCTCAACGGATTGCAATGCCTCAAGCTTACCAGCTTGAGGCATTGCAATCCGTTGAGAAGCTGATCCATTCTAAAGGAACAAGCGAACAGTACTCCTTGCACGCCCGAACTTGTGCTTGATACAATGTGAGCAATTGTTGACGGTAGAGTAACGGCCAAGGGTTCATGATATCATACATTAAGCATGATGGTCGTGAGTAATTTGTCAAAGTTTGTCTTCGGCCATCCTCAAACAAATTGACTTTAAATCTTTCCATCAATTTGTCTTTCTTTACCCCTCCATCCTTTCACATTCATATTTACCACTCTTTTAGTCGTAGGTATATATTTCAATTGGGTTCCTACATAACCTAAAATGTGTATGTGCGCGAAATACTGCAACAGATTACGATATTATACATCTGTGTACTAAACATTTTATGCCCCAGGCGAGCACCGTTCGCTATCGAAGTATCGATACGAATTTCGATTCAATCGATGTTGAAGATCATCGATAAACATTGATTTATTTTGAATGAGTTTTTTTTTGTTATTTATCGATTGCGGGTCGTTATTTCGCAGTGTAGCTTCACAGCTACACTGCGAAATATATAACCTAATTTATGGACAAACTCACGTTTGTCCATAAATTAGGTGTCAATGGATCAGTAGCGGAATGCATTTATGGTAACAGGTTTGATTCTGCACAACGTAATTATGTTTGAATATGAAATAGTTATATTTTAACTTTTCAGAGAGTATAATTATGTATAATTTTAATTTGATTTGACGGTCTCTGTGGTTTAGTGGTTTGAGTACCGGACTGATGAACATGAGGTCGTGGGTTCGAGTCCCACAGGACACAAATATTTATGTGATGAATATAAGTGTTTGTGTTCGTCTGGGTGTTTCTTATATATTATTTAGACGAACCTAAAGCTAAAGTATTTTTATGGGATTCGTACGACAATATTGTGATGTTTCCAACTTTATATTTACTGTTTACTTAAACAGAACGAATAGCGATATAAAATCATTTTGGAAAGGCCATAAATGTCTCTGGAAAATTATGTGTAAGACCAAAATGCTTAGTACCTACACAACATAAAATGTTGCTTGAAACTTGAAATTACATAATAAATTTTGAATTACTTCGTACGGGAAACGTGGGATCTCTCGGTCCATCACTGACATCGCAAAAGGATATCGAAACTCCTGCTACTGTGAATTTCATAGAAAAACTAAAGAATACTGATCTACTTGGGCGTCGAACCCAGAACCTCTAGAGTAGCCTGTCACTCTCGTGGTGCATGTCAGGGATCCCATGACCGTGGCTATAGGGCAAGAGAAGGCAAGTACAGTTTTTAGTCGGTACAAGTCCGACATACCCGTACGGGAAAAAAAAGACCTCTAGAATAGTAGTCTGATCCTAGTAGGGCTATTATACTCGCCCCCTATTATTACATGGACCTGAACGTAGCGGTGAACTGTGGACCCTTCGGGGAATTTAGCCGTGATGGTCATTCTAGCAGAATTCTTTAGAAAACATCTCTTTGTCTTATATTTCCGGGTTTATATATTTATCAATTACTCAATTACTGTTACCTAGTCAGGAGAATCTCAAACTTAATTAGTTTACTGCCTACTTTGAGAATAAATTCGTTTTAGCACCCCCAAGTTCTTTTCACTTTTATATAATAATAATCAGCCCATTGTTTTGTCACAATGCTGAACATGGCTCTCCTGGGATTAGGCTAGCCCCCACGCTAGCCTTATTCGGGTTGGCAGACCTAACACGCCGTCGAGAAAATTTTTGTAGGTCCGTCTTCCTGTAGGTCCCCTTTAGACCTCCACGCTGCGCCCTTTGTGGACGACAATGGGAGTAATCGCCCACTTTGAGAAACCCTGTCATAGGGGAACGGTTCATGAATTTTATTGCCAGTAACAAAACTTTAGCTAAGTGTTTAGTTGTAAAACCCTTACACAACTGTTCCCGAGTGCTTACTTCGGTAATAACGTTAAAACTTTATACAATATATTTCCGCCAGTTGTCGAGTTTTACTTCATTGTATTTCGCTCATTGCAATATCTGCGCGGGTCGCGGTCACGGATAATAGGACCTTTTTGTCGTGTGGAAATTCTTATAGATACTCCTCGGGGAAGGGGTGACATAATCAACCCATTATACTGTCCCACTGCTGGGCACGGGTCTCCTCTCAGAATGAGAGGTATTAGGCCACTAGGCTAGGTCGCTTAGGTAGGCTAGGTAGGGCTAGGTCCACCACGCGGACCTAGTGCGGGTTGGTAGACTTCACATGACGTCAAGAAAATCTTTCAGGCATGCAGGTTTCCTCACGATGTTTTCCTTCACCGTTAAAGCGCGTGGTAAGTACCTATTAATAGACACATGGCTTCGAAAAGTCAGATGTGCGTGCCTTGGATTCGAACTCGAGACTTTTGACTTGGCAGTCTAATGGTCATATCACTAGGCTATCACTGCTCTATCACTGTAACAAAGTTCTAAGTATGGAGTAATTACTGTAGAATAACATAACAAACCATCACGCCTGTATTCCCCGAAGGGTTAGGCAGAGGCGTACTAATGTTCACCCACAGTTCGCCGGTATGTTTAGGTCCCATGTAATAGGGGGCGAGCCTATTGCCATTAACCGAGCACAAATTCCTAACTCCGAGCTGCTACTGGAAATTTCATAGAAAAACCCAATAACACTTTGCTCGACCTGGGAATCGAACCCAGGACCTCTAGCGTAGCAGTCGCGCTCAGGACCACTTGGCTAATGAGGTAGTTACTGTAGAATAGACCTACGTAATAGCACAAAGCAATAAAAAAATAAACCGACTGGCCAAGTAAGAGAAGGCGAAAGCCTTATAGGAAATGGTGAAGAACGCACGTCCGCTGGCCAGTTTTAAACTACTCTTATTTATAACTAGCGACCCGCCCGCGGTTTCACCCGCGCTGCCCCGGTCCTAAGAGTCATAGCGTGATGTTAAATAGCTTAAAACCTTCCTCTTGAATCACTCTATCTATTAAAAAAAACCGCGTCAAAATTCGTTGCGTAGTTTAAAAGATCTAAGCATACATAGGGACAGACAGCGGGAAACGACTTTGTTTTATAATAAGTAGCGATAGTGATTGTGCTCTAGTGTAAGAAAAAAGGCAATCATAGACATGAATTGGCTGATAAATGGCTATCCACTGACACCCTATCACTTTGTGTGTTAATATCGTCATAAGAGAGCCGTTGGCGTACAATAGTGTAGTTCTAGGCTTTTTATTTTACTTTGCGCATCACTTGGATTTTTTCGTGATTTATTTTATGTAAGGAAAAGGAGAGGGAGGCCTTTGCCCTGCATTGGAACATTACATGCTAAATAGATAGATATATTTTCTATATGTATATAGTAACTAGCGGACCGCCCCGGCTTCGCACGGGTGGAGAACTTTTTTCAAAAACTTACGCGAATATTATACATTGAATTGAAACTACTTTTTACGAATTTTATCGCGTTATATTGATATTATTTAATTCCCGACGTTTCGGATCCTTTATTGCATCATAATATAAAATATGAAAATTAAAAAAAGCCGAATTGGTCGAGCCGTTCTCGAGTGCTACGATTAGCAACACATTGGGTGATTCATTTTTATTTATACTTATACTAGCTTCTGCCCGCGGCTTCGCTCACTTGAAGCTCAAAAACCAACAGTGATAATCTCTTCTTTGTATGGGTCTCTATACATTAGAGAGGTCAAGCTGTATCTCAGGTTCCGTTTAATTATTTGAGTTATGAAGTATACTAAGTTGGAGCATATACTTTCTAACAGTGATAACAAAATTAAAATATATTCAGTAGTTTTTGTGTCAACCCGTAACAAACAGACAAGAATTTTAATAATCATATTTTTGGGTTCGTAGACGTTTATATACCCTAACCCACTTGTTTTTTTAAATATCTTCAAAAATCTTCAGCTTTTTAAAAATTTTATAATAGTAGAGAATATACTTAAATAGATTACCATTATTATTTTTGTAATTCAGCTTCGGTCTAAGTTTCACGTTTATATTTTACTCGAGATTTATTAAATACCTACACACCGACAATGAGTACTTAGTGCTTGAATACATCATTATAACCAATAATTTCTACATATTATGGTCAAATTATGACGTATGACCAGGCCGTATAAAATGCGCGCCCATACTTTTTGCATTCCAAATGCATAACCCTTCTACCATCACAATCTATGGGAAAGTTATTCCTGGAATGAACGATAAGGGAGTGTTGCGATACCGCCGTCTCGCTCTAACGTTCCGGTGTCCGTGTGTGCGAAAGAGACGGCACTGTTTAAGGAATGTCACACAGCATTTTATTATTATTCAACGAAAGAATCATCAAGAGAGGTCGGTTATAAAATCATTTTAGACTAGATTTTTAAATGTAGTTTTCGTTGATTTTAGGTCTTGTGGAATAAAGTGTCAGTATATTATTTAAAAAAAGTTACACTGTTTAAATTATATGCAAATATGTCGACTATCTCATTAGTCATAAGGTCTATTACACAAGGTGTAATATATTCGATTTTATTACTATAAGGTCCTATATTCGATTCCCAGGTCGAGAAAAGTTTTATTCGGTTCTCCGTAGCAGCTACAATTTGGATTTGTGCCCCTTTTTATATGAGAGCAAAAAATTACCCCACTTAACAATGTTTGATGTTAATTGTACAAAAGTAACCCACTTTAAAAAATTACCCTACATTACAAAACTTAATGTTATTTACAAATACCTACTTTACAAAACTTAACGTTATTAACAAAATATATTAAGAATTAAGAATTGTAAAGTGGGGTCACTTTACAATTATTCTTAATGTCATTTCCGTGACCTTTGCTACTTACGCCTCTTATTCAATTGAATAAACTCTGCTTCATCTGGAATGTAATCCCGTTTCCGCTTCACTGGCCACTTGACTGCGACTTGTGTAATCTCATTGGTTAGTATTGTGTGACGTCATATGGGAGGCCCGTGCGTACTACACGTGTAGTCGAAAGTTCTCAAATAATTTACTATTTAGAACAAATAAATATCAACATGAAAAGTGAATAAATCTTATGTTACCCTGAATAAATAAATATCAGGGAGCCAAAGAGCAAAGAGGTCTCGTAAACATGTCAATAAAATTAAAATCTGACATTTATACCTAACTAAAAAAGGTTGTTATTATATTATTTTTTGGTAAAAAAATATCTTTTTAACAAAAAATAAAACAATAATCGATTATACAAGTCCATAAGGACTAAAAATAAGTCCATGATTAAAAATCATAATGTACCTAAATAAATACATCATTATCAGCCTAAACTAGTCCACTGCTAGACGTAGGCCTCAAAATAAATACATAATTATTTTAAATTAATTGTTGACCGTTCAGAGCATTCTCTGAACGGTCAATAATTCAGATAATAATAATTCAGAAGCGGCGGTAGCCTAATGGCTAGGGCGTCGGACTTGCGATCATGTGGTTGCCGGTTCGAACCCCACCCATTGCACAACCGACGTGAACCCACTCGTAACACAAGCATTTAGCTTAGCACGAGGGGTTACGTAGTTACGTAGCTGTTACGTAGAGTTGTACTGTTGAGTAGGTACTCTCGTTTTTGCTCGGTAGTAGGACCTCTTGGGGTCTGACTGACTGCCGATCAACCTTACTTTACCTTATACTTGACATTAGTTTTTGGTGTACAATAAAGGATATTCTATTCTATTTTACTCTTTTTTTATTCGTTGGAGTCCGTCGTAAAGTATCTCGACTTTTCCGAATATAAGCCAGTTCCCCCTCGGTTGCTGCGCCTCTGGCAGTCTGCAGTCCGTAGAGGCTCTTAAGGGTCGCAACTCCTCTGGTGTTACAGGTGTCTATGGGCGATGATCACTACTTACCACCAGGTGGCTCCTCAGCTCATTTGCCGGCTTAAACAATAAAAACTTCCGTGTATAGTATGTACATTGTGTTTACATTTATTATTATGTTTTTATCATCTAACAATCGCATGTGAACGTGAATTTTAAATTCTTAATTACATTATGTTAATGTTAGTATGTAGCGAGCCCCTCTGGCGAGTGATTCTGGCTAAACCGATAATAGCTCTCTCTATAAAAAAACTCAAGTATAATTACCTACTTATTGTCTAATAGCATACCTTGTTAAATTATTAAGTTTGTTGAAAAAATGTACAGTTATAAATGTTGTTCTTACACTAGCAATTCGATTTTGTGTGTCGTAAGTCTGTCAATGAGGTTACATACCATCATGCCTGTATTTCCCGAAGGGTTAGACTAATGTACACCCACAGTTCGCCGGTATATTTAGGGCCCAAGTAATATGGGGCGAGCCTATTACCATAACTCGGGCATTAGTCAAGGCAGACTCCGAGCATCCAGTATGATGTTTATGACTGAACTGTAAGTTTAAAAAGGTGAAATATGAAGAATTTTAACTATCGTATTATCTGAATCGGCACCATTTCATGCAAATAAAAATTGATTTGACAGCTATGAAATGTCATTTTCATACATTTTTTAACGATTCGTTCTTCGATTCGAGAGTTACACTCTTATTAGTCTGTTGGCCCTAAGCGGTAATTAGGTTTGGTGATACTATTTTTACGTTATTTAATTGAGAACGTTTTTATTTAAACCGTCGGTTAACAAATTACTGTGTTGTAAGACAACCGCGTATTGGGATGATGGCTGCTATTACGTTAGTTGACGACTTAAAACACGATGCTTAAAGGAGTCTGTCCACTACACCGTCTCGTACCATGGCCGGGCTAAGAACGTATTAGACAAAAAATATTCTTTGTCAATACAAAAAATATTTCTTGCCTGGGTATCCCAATAGACCGTACCGTCACTCTATCGTCAAAAGACCGTCGCCTTTTAACCCAGATCCAGTTGTCCCTAGCTGTCCGTACCAGCAACGCCCTAAGCCGAAGTCCCGTCAGGGGACTCCCTTAGCGGCTGTTGTATAATTTAGGCAATCGGTGCCTCGCCACCAAGTCCGCTGAAAAGCTGATCAACAGCCGCCAACCAAACCTAAAAAAACTGTTGCATCACCGATATTTTGCCGGTGCGGATAAACACGGAACTCCGTGCATGGCACGCGACTGCCAAACTGATGCGATGCACGCGAGCGGCGAAACGGTGAGCATACGGGTTATAACCGCATAAGAAGACCATTCTAAACCAGCACAGGTGAACTACTACGACTGAGAGAACGAGAACCATATGGATATGACACATGCTGTTTCTTGCCGGATTCTTCTCCATACGATCAACATTTTGCAACCGTGCAACTAGAATCAGAACGTTTCATAAACCCTTGTAAAAACTTATTTGAAATAAAAACATTTGAACTTGGACATGCATGATACGTGGATGCTACAGTCACAAACATCGTTGTGAACGGGTATGATACATTCTAATAATTTATGTCGTGCTTGTTTCCGTATCTGATACGTCCATAGCAAGCATGAGACGGTATAGTGGATAGACTCCTTAAGACTTGAGGAACAATTTTGTTTGTTGTTTTGTAGAATGCAAATAGATGGTTTGATAGTCAGCTGTTTCGATTCAAAGCTGGAAAGGAATTCTATCGCTTGAACATCTATCGGATGTAATATGTTTCGTTCATGGCATAGTGTCCGAGACGAGATCCTGGGTGAAGTTTACAGGTTATTCCTAAGTTTTACTAGGTTTTTGCGCTACGAAATTCTTAGTAGTGAACCAGCTTTGTATACGGTAGAGCAGAATAAAGCTTAAAAGCACTAAAAACACTGAAAAATGGTAATTGATTTCGTTTGACTAGGAAAAACATCTTAAATATAAGTAGGAGAGGCTTCAAAGGAAAAGAATTAAAAGTTACACTAAAACATTAACTCATTGCAAATAAACTTCGAAAGCAGTTCCTTTCTTTCTTTTAAAAAAGACATCTCTCACTAGAGATCGGGGACGACTTAACAAGAACACAATTAATGGACATAATATCGTCAAAGTATTTTGAGCTGTATTATACAAAACAGTATACCTTCGTGTAGTATAGTAGGTAATTTAAATAGTTTCAATAATTGTAATTTTATTCATATTATTTGATGTAAATTAGCTATAATTTTTGCATGCCCACAATGAGGGTGAAATATGTCTTGTGCTATTACTTACCTTAACATCTTATGTAACTACCATATTTCAGGCAAATAAATAATTTGATTTGATTTGATTTGATATCTTGGTAGTATTGTTTAGATATTTAGGAATTAATTTAATAACATAGATGGATTCTGGGGATGATGATGTTGTAGGTGTTATGCCGCCGTCATCCATAAGTAAATTGGGATGAAGACACAATACAATTTTGCTATCATCAAAATGATCATGACAAAATTATATACAATAAAATATTCACCCAACCATATCTACATACCAATTCATAATTAGATTATCTAACAAAAAATAGTCTTGGACTGATCGAAAGCGTTCAATAGACTTATATTCGAACCAATCAACCCACTATCCATATAAACTAGCCGAGAATAATATCGCCAACCCTGCAAAAAAATACTGACATTTGTCGCTAAAGAAACCGGTTTTTAAAAGAACTTCTGAAATGAGCCGGGTTATATCTAAGCGACCGTAACTCTTACCATCAATATTATCGCAGTAAGACCGCTTCAAGTTTTGCAAATTTATAGCGCGTCATAGGAAGTATACTTGTCTCTTTCTGATCTATGGTTAATACAAAGTGCGAGAGAGAAGGACAACGAAGCTCGAGCCTCACTAGCGGGACATCGACCAGCAGCTTTCAGAAAAACTTTGGAGCAGTACCACAGTGATGCAACTTGGAAATTTTTGTTTTGTTTCTATAAAACTTTTGATGAATGGTTTCGTATAAAATCCCTTTATTTAACAGTTATGTATCGTGGTGTACAAATTTGTTATAACGTTGCTATAACGTTTTAGAAGATATAACTTTGAAAACCAATAAGAAAATAAGTCATATTTACCTCGGAAACCTGACCCTTTTAATTTCAGAATATCTACCTTTGGCATCGCAAGTAAGTATAGAAAATTTATCTTTAAAATTTTAATCATAATAAAAGCTTAATAAAGAGCTTAGCAGATTTACGCATCTGAAAACATGTCATAAATATTTCCCATATTTAGAAAAACTATAAAAATACCTTAGTCATTTCTCGAGCTACAACGCTATGCTACTACGGTTACTTGCCCCGTGGACATCGACAAAAACCGTGCAGCCTGCGGTTGTATGTGTGTGTGTCGTCATGTTGGTATACGAACGCACTCAGGTAAACCCGCATACCGAGCTGCGCGCGCGCAGGAGAAACCGTGCGCTTTGCATTCAACACTCAGTTGTAAAGCAACTTTAGAGGTCATCAAACGCTTTATAGAGACCCCTTTTATCTACAAACGTCAAAGTATTTTGACATATTTATTAAAACTATCCAAAATACTGCATTAAAAAGTTCTACTTTACCGTATGACAAGTTTAAGTGTTGTAACATCGTCAAGTGCTACTTAAAAGTTTGTCATAGTGCTGCGAACATTGTCATCTCCGTTTCGACGTGTTAAGTTTCGGTTAAGTTGGTTCAAGTTGAGTTTTAATTAAGTTTGTGTTAAGTGAAACTATGAGTGCTTGTGAGTTTAGTGATTGATACCCGCTCATGTTGGATATGGAAGGATTTAACTGCCGTTGAAAATGTGGGAGAACATTTTCTACGTCAAATCCGTGAGAAAAAAGGGGACCAGCATATAGGTAAGTCTCATTTGCATGAAATAGTCGTAACTTAGAAGTTATTTAACTTAGCAATATACTTTCTAAACAACTTTGATTTGGAATCGATGGTTTGTTACTAACTTCATGCCTTTATCTGGGACAATAGGAACTCTGAGAATAAGATTCTATTTCTTTACCAACTGAACACATTAGTCTTTACGAGAAAATTAAACCTTAGACCATCTTCGAAAAATTTCGCAAAATACTTCTAGAATCTTCATAATTGACTGTGTGTGTTCTTAATCGCCAAGCCTTAATTACCTGCGAAGTACCAAATTTGTAAATCTGTTCAGTAGAAAGACGGGTTGCTGATATTGTCTTACTTGTCATATCTAGATAAGATTAATACAGGACCGCCAGAAATTGTTTCGGTGACCGCAATGAACCGGTCTACCACTGCTAGGGTCGGAGAAGAATGAAGGTATCGAACCTTCCCGTAATCCCAATAGAAGAATGCGAGGCGAAATATCCGTTTGGTTTCGAAAAAATAAATTAGTCCCCGATCCTTACAACATTGTGCCGAAGATGTCTACCAGGGGGCCAGCTTACTCACCATTAGGCTTTAGACTTTATGAAGACCTCCTCCTTGCACAAAAAAGGTCACTTGCTTTGGCTGGAGTTCGACACTCCTCGTCCTCCCGGAGGCGGAAGTCCATGAGGATTTCCATACGCAAAAAAAGGTTGTAAGGATTGACACAAACAGGAAGGACTATACCAAGAAGTTTGAAGCCCTATGAAGTTATGCTCCATCCATTTTCATGCGTACTGCTAAGGAGAGGACCTCCTTGCAGGTCTGCATTTCTAGGAGTCTTCAAATAACGAGTGGATAGGTTATTTCTACACAAAGGTGCTCGAACGTCAACCACATCGTCGCCTAACCTTACTTGAGGTAATGATCAAACGCAAATGTGGTGGTCGTCATAATGTTGAAGATGGTAGAAAAATTTAATAAAAATTAGCTCAACCTGGAAATCCTGGAATTCTGCTTAGGAGTACCAGACTAACAAGGCAGTCATATATAAAGAAAAGAAAGAAAGAAAATACTTTTATTTGCGTCGACATGACGCACGGAAAAATACAAATGACAATAAAATGAATAAGAAATAGGTGTATGGAAAACATGCGTTACACCCATGCAAAAACGGCCATCGCTCAGCATAATGTAGTATTTAAATGCAAGTTATTACTAGAATTCGAAACCATTCGAAATTGGGTGGATGATTCATAAACTTCTTAACAATTTTTGATGTTGGTAGAAAAACTTAATAACACTTAGCTCAACCTGGAAATCCAGCATAGTATAGTCTGTGCTTTGGAGTACCAGACTAACAAGGCAGTTATATATGTAAGTTATTATGAGGATTGGAAGCCATATGGATGGATGACTCATAAACTTCTTAACAATTTTTGCTCTTCACAAAGGACATTATAAATTGTATTCAGGAAATTAAAGAAGTAGCGTTATCCTTTACGAGAGGAAATCCTGTGTAACACGTCATCACATGACTAAATCTTAAACTGATCTAACGAAAATTTTACTTCAAAAATATAAAAAAAAACAAATGGATCTTTGCCAATTCATCTTTAAGAAGTAAAAAAGCTTAATTCTGTTAAAGCAAATGTTTCTCTCATCAGATTAAACCTAACTTTCATATGTGCTAGGATCTTGCTACTGAAGTCTTGGGTAGGGGTGGTACCAGCGTATAATGTGCTAATATTATTGTAAGGCAAAAATAGCCAGAGAAATTGGTGGCACATGTTTAAGTTCCATATTGGACCTAATGACTGAGGTCTTAAGATGACAATTTGCTAGTGATACTACCGAATACCGATTGCCGAAGTTCGATATGTATTTTTAGGTCGCATCTAGGGATTAGCCTATGGGTATTAATCAGGTAGTTATTCGATTTCCAGGCTGTTGCCGAGAATTCCCTTACACTTACATCACATGGCCTGACCTGGGAAGAAAACCTAGGATTACTGGACTAATAAGGCAACTACGCATAAATTAGAAATATAATATCTTTTACGCAAAACCAATGTCCTTTATCTCATTTTACTGTTGCTAAACAAATCCAGTCTAACACGCCACTTTATTCGGTACTAAACTTGCGCAAGAGTGCATTAAACGTTTAAAATATAGTAGTGTAACTAGGTCTCCTTTACCGTTCCCAGCAAATTGAATGTATAAATATCGACTCCATATAAAGTTCACAAAATATGGCTTAACGTGTAAAACAGCTTAAAATGTCTGTCATAATCTTGTGTTTAGATTTTATACTTTGTTTTTGAAAGGATAGAAGTGTAAATTGAGTGTGCGTCTGAAATAAAAGTCTTCATGAGTGCGGTGGACCCAATTTCCAATACAAACGTAATTCCAAAATAAATCGTAATTCAAACATAATGTTATTACCCGGATTCAGATACCGTTAATCTAGAGTACGTTTGCCATTTCGGCCAAAATACTTCACTGGAAATTAATCGAAGCGAATGCATTTCTTGAACTTTACCAAGTTTGAAACAATTTTCCTGTCTAACTTTTTGTGATTTTTTGCATTTTTATGCTAATTTTTATAAAGTTATTTAATGAAGTAATTTTTCCTTCACTAAATAATTTTCCTGTCGTTTATTTCCAGTGAAATAGTAGTAGACGAAATGGTACTGGTACTAGCTGATAGGAACCTAGATTATCAGTATCTCATTCCGAATAATAAACATAATTCGATATAATATTGTTTGGATTACGATTTATTTTGGTTTCGGTACGTTTTTGTGGACAATTCAAGCTCCACCGAATCTGTGGCCGAACCCTTAAAGTTATTTACTTACATAAATTCGTATTAAAGACGTATATAAAGTGTAGTGACATATTTTCAAAATATACTAGACTCCCCATGAACCCGTAAAAAGTAGTTATAAGTCATCTTATTTATTTATTTATTTATTTACTTAAGGATTACCAACGAATTAACATTACATTATTACACATAATACAATAAGCTTTGAATATCACTTAATGTTAACTCAATTACAGGTAATCACAGCATGCACAAATAATCGAATAAACAGGCAAACAAAAATTGCATTAAAATTAAAGAATACATGAAAAAAAATATAACGGTACATAACATTAAAATAATTACCATTACATAATATAATCAGACAATCAAAAAATTTTATAAAAATCACAACGAAAATTAATCCACAAAGCAAAATTAATAAAAAAAATCGTTAAAATAGTTATAATAAAATAAATTATATTGAATAAGATTAAGACGAATTGACATCAATGATGTAGGTTTATAGAGAATTCAATTAGATTAAATTAAATTACTATGATAAAATAAACTATAAGTACATTGATCATTCAAATGTCCAGTGTGGATAGATATTTGATTATTTTTTCTTAATTGTCCCGAAATTTTCAAAATTGATGTCTAAGTCCGCTACTCTACTTAAAGCGTTGTATAGTTTTGTAGCTCTCGCAAGAGGTGCGTTCCTACCTAAATTAGTCCTGTGCAATGATCCATTGAATAATTTGTAGGTTTGCGAACGAGGTAACCTAGGTTGGGTATATTGAAAAGTATATTCGAAAGGATATCTTCAGTGTTTAGTTTTGAGGTTATTAATTTATATAAGAATCCTAAGTCCATAATTTTTCTACGATTCGTAAGGCTTTGTAACCTGTAGTAACGTGCACGGTCATTATATGATGTCAGTTTTCTTATTTTGTTATCTTGATATGCAAGATGGTATACAAACATTCTTGGTGATGGTATACAAAATCTTATGACCCGTTATGTAACCATGTGTCCATTAATCATAATTATTGTGATTCATCAAAAGGGGACATTTTTAGCCAGGCTTCGGCACGAATGGGCCGGCTTGACCGGAGTGATACCACGGCCTCACAGAAAACCGGCGTGAAACAACGCTTGCGTTGTGTATCGTCGAGTGAGTGAGGTTACCAGGGGCCCCAACCTTTTTAAAAGGCGGGCAACGCTCTTGCGACTCCTCTGGTGTTGCGGGTGTCCATGGGCGGCGGTTATCGCTTACCAACGGGTGGCCAGTCTGCTCGTTCCCCCCGTATCCCAAAAAAAAAACAACTGTTAAACCTTCTACGAATAAAGGCGTGATAGTATACTATGTTTTATACAGGAAACTTGTGATATTAATCTAGAAACTCAATGTCGTCTAAGCAACTCAGACATAAATAACACCGTACAGACAGTCGGAGATATAAATCAGTCTAAATGAAACAATTGAAGGTCATGTGAATTTTTAGATAAAACTAATTTAAGCGAAGCACGATATTGTAGATAGTTTGTAAATTAGACTCGTGTTAGAAATATTGTCTACCTACCGACATACGCGACTTTGCATATAAAGTTTTCAAACACCATTTTTTTTAGAGCTTAACGACTGGAATTAAGAACCTGTCTTGATTGTTTTTCCTACCTAAGTCACGTCAAATTTGACATAAACTTAAAAGAAGTATTGTCAAATATGGCATATTCTCTATAGATACCATCACTCGCTCACGTGTATTGTATTCCCCGAGGTTAGGCAGTAGTGACTTAGTCGATATGGGTACAAAATGCAGTACAGCCAACACTTATGCTTTTAGCTGGTATCTGGTAAAAAAATGCTTATGTGTTCTAAACTGACTTTAGGGTTTCGTTAATATAATTATTATGACTTGATATTCTAATTGACGTGTTTGAGTTCTTACGCTTATTCAGTTAAACGTTCCATACATAGAAGTAATGTTAAATTTGACGTAAGCTTAATAGAAGTAGGTATAATTATGACTGTTAGAAAAATATTCATAGGTGATCTTATAAATTTTAGCCATGTCTTTATATAAATCTACTTTAAGAAAGACAGCCCTAGCGATAAGCGCTGATTTCACCAATAATTTAAGCTCTGGTTAGCGATTAAATGATTGCAACGGAAATCAAGGTGCTAATTAATCTACGATTAGTTCACCGTGAACACGTAACTTAATTGTACCTGACATTTTATGATCGTGTCTCGTTAACCCGTAGCGTTTCACAAGATAGCAATGATGAACAACATTGTTTATGATTATCATTATCATCAACCCATTTACTGTAGATTATAGTCCACCACGCTGGCCTAGTCCAGGTTGAAAAACTTCAAACCTGTCAAGAAAAGCTCTCAGCCAAGCAGGATTTCCAATTTTCCTTTCACAGGATTTTAAAAAGAGATCGTCTCTCTTTTTTAAATATTAAAAATATTTTATTAGATTTGTAAAAAAAATGATTAAAAAAAAAAACTAGTAAAATAATTTAGATTTTGATACTGAACTTTATGCAGTTAAGATTTTTGAAATACCTGTGGTAGATGTCTTCAACTTAGTACATCCTAATAGACAAAATGAAATCATATGGCAAAATATTCAATGAAAGATAAAGAAGAAAGCAGGTAACATTTATTCAGTGAGAGTAAAGACAAGTAGATTTATGCTAAGAATAAACTAATAAAAACAAAACAAACATACCTATATAATTATTAAGGTTGACTGGTAGAAAATGCATTAGCCCTGTACACTGATTGTGCATAAAGAATAAGTAAATAAATATATGTACTATTCCCTCATATTTGCGCCAAAACGTAACTCAATTTTAAGATTTGTTTTAAGTTTCTTGCTGTCACAGTCAGTTTGAAAGTGATGGAGATAGCATGATTTTCAACGGCGGCGTCTTAAAATTGATTTTGTAGCGTTTATATTACGGATGGCAGGATATGAAATTTCGGATCTGCATATAGATACGGATGTATGAATAATGTTTTATCAGTTTACGTTACATGTTTCGGATAGTTCCGGTTATAGATATTGGATTATTTAGAAATTGTATAAAGAAGTAATATAACTTTATAATCTTAGTATGGAAAATGTAAAGAAAAATATAAATAGACATTTATTACATAACACAAATAATATAGTTATTTTAGTGAAGGAAAATTCGGTTCGAATCCTGCTTGCGAGTCGATTTTTTCCTTCATATACATACACTCACGCCCTTCTCCCACAGCACAGGGGTAGGCAGAAACATAGACTGTCACTTGCTACGATTCTTGCATGCTTCTTTTGCTTCTGCGACATTCATACATCTTCTCATACATACGCACCGGTTGCAAGTACTACGCACCTGACCTTTTTGAAGGACTTCGCCATTAAGATCGGTGTAGGTCCTTCTAGGACGACCTCTTCTGACGTTGCCGCTGATATTCGCCTTAACCGCCTATCAACATCCTTCACTAAAATAACTTTATAATCTGAGCATGAAAAATGCAAAAAAAAAACACAAAAAGATAACAAATAATATAGTTCATATGCAATAAAGGAAAATATAGGGTAATGCAGAGGAGTAGATAGTGTCGCGGCTAGGTCCACCAGGTATCAGGCAGATTCTAAAATAAATTTGAATAACAAAATTAAATTAAGACAAGAAAGTTCGACAAATCCTGATCTATCTGTCCATCTAATCTGCGATATTCACGTCGTGTATGATGCCAACAATAAGCTTTAAATCAAGAGTCTAATCAATACTCAGAGATCGGACGTTCGCGGCCGTTCCCACGAAACCGATACGGTTGAACAGAGTGATTTGCGAAATGATAGCAAACGAATGTAGGGTGAAACTGAGAATTGTTGGCAACTATTTATAGATAAGGATGAATAGTTGCGAGATAATAGTGTTAATAATTTTCAACAAAAATCATTAATAATAAAATTAACAATACGATTAAGACACCATAATTCAGTCTGCACGAAAATTATTCGAAATGCCGAGATTAAAATTAATAATACTCATTCATTTTATAAGTCAATATTCTAAATTGAGTGATTGGAATCAAGTTAAAAATGTTTAATTTGGTACTACGTGTTTGTGGGCAATTCAAGCTCTGCCGGACCCTTAATAGAATCATATTTAATGCTTTTATTTTGAATATTCAGATGTATGTGCTGTAGACGACACACATAATATGAAGTGTAAAACGACAGGCATAAATTATTCAAGCAAAATAATATAGAAAGGAAATAAAAATCTTATGCTATCTTTCTTTGCAAAGGTTAATAAGGTGAGTCGTCTGCTACTACCGTTACTTATTTAAATAATAAAAAATATATCCAATAATCAACATTTACGTGAGAAGTAGGCAATAACTAATAACATAAAAATAACACGAACCAACATTATCTCATTATACAGGCTGATCATAAAAGCTTTAGAGTCGAGTCGTAACGATGTAATTCAATATTTTACGACGGCTTATGTAAATACCGTCAAATATTGAATGTTTTTAGATAAATTGGTGACGCAAGACTTTACAGAAATGCGCTTTTTCAAATTATTTTTTATTATAATCTTTTGGTATACATTTTTTATGGTTAAGATTCGTGCGATCTGGGATGAAAAGCGATTGTGATTTTTTCATTACGTTTTAATTAAGCAAGGCTGATACGTCTGGTACCCACGCTACATTACAATTTATTTGATTTTTGGAAATTGTATGTATGGTAAGATACAGAGCCCTGCCTGTAAGCTCGTCATAGCGAGATATTAGGTATGGTATAATCCAATGTATAAAGATGTCGTACTAGCTTCCGACCACGACTTCGTCCGCGTGGAATATTTCCTTACTAGCGCGTTCAAGCTAACAAACAAACAAACTCTTCAGCTTTATATACTTATTAGTATAGATATAGTATAGATATCTTCTTATCTTATCTTACATATAATAAGAATGTAAGTGAGCCGTGACATAGCTTATATTTACAAAAAAACTAATTTGGGGGACTCAGAATCGGTAACACAATCCATTTCTATTATTTTTGGAAATTTTGTCTGTCTGTTTGTCTGGCGGTTTGTCTGTCGGTTTATCTGTGTGTTTGACCGCGCATCAAATGATAACTACTGAAGAGATTTGGAGGAGGTGGGCAGGAATTCATAGCCTGTTTCTTGGATTAACATTTAGGCTATTTTTAATTCAAATCGGTTCTCTCTATCAAAAGTTATTAACATTTTAACCATTGAAGTCAATTTCTTTTTCAAGTATTTCTGTACTTAGACTTATAGACTAGCCCGGATCAAAAAATATAATAGAATCAAGTAATAAAAAAAATACACTTACAGGGACTAAATAAGATAAAACAAGAAAATAAATCAGATCAATCAGAAACCATTATTGTGACCAGGAATTGATTATTAGTACAGTTATTCTAACTCTACTTATACAGGGAATCACGGGACATACATAGGATTTATTCAGCGAGCACAAGCCGGTGTAAAAACTAAATATTTGAGTAGGTTAAAGAAGTAAAGAAAGAATGACAACTTATTTTCTAGCGGACTAACACGACATCGTTATTACCTCAATGAAATTTGATTCAATAACAAGTGTCATTTTGAGTTGACAATTTTGACAATTATTTTTTTCTTCTTTAAAGCATCCAGCCATATAGTAACTCATTTTATATGTGAAACCTCCATAGTGTAGATACAGTGCGCACACCTTATTTGAGAAACTAAAAAGTTTCCATCTAATCAAATAATTAAATAATATACCCAAAGAATATACCACGTAGGTATAATAATTTAAAAAAATGCAACGTGTGTTAATCTTTACTGATGCCGAAACAGTTAATTGAGATTTTTATCTATGTAGGTATGTCTGTTTATATTTCCATGCTTCACGTCAATACCATTTGAACAAATTTTTGAAATTAAGTTATTTATAGGTCAGAAATAAGGTATTCACAGGTTAATGGCGCTAAGTGTATTACAATTATGGAAAACCAAATTTTCCGAGGTGGTTAGTTGAAACTTGGAGAGGACAACGTCTTTCAGGTCAGCTAGTAGATAATAAATGTATAAACGAATAAATATGTATTTGTGTAACGAATTACGGATCATAAAATATATAGTGATTGCAATAATAACTATGCAGTATTTCCAAAATCTACATTAAAATGGGCACAGTGCAAAATCCTCCGCTTTTCCCTAAAACAATTTATATTCTCATATTTTTTAACTAAGAACGATTAAGTCTTTCTATTTTAATCAATGAAGTTAAATAAAACGGTATTCTCATAAACAATATCGCAAGTCTCCGTAGGACGATTGCGTAGGTTCACTTCTTAATGAGATGATCTAAGTTGATCTAAGATTAATTTCCAACTCCTCAGTGACTCATGCCTCAGCCTGACCTTTTGATTGTAAATTACTTTACATTGACAATTTGTTAAACAAGCTGTTTGTTACTTTGTAATAATAATTCAATTTACTGCTGTCTAGATAGACTGTGAGATTTTAAATTAAGAGATGAGATAAGATCAGATAATCGTTTACAGCCAAAAGTTTTACAATTAATTTTAATGTAACATAATAAGTGGTCAGGAGGATTTTTGACAAGTGGTCTCCACACTAGGTCAACAAAATTGTATCGGATATATCTCTTTCACCGTGGGAGAGCCATGCTTCGGCACGAATAGGCCGGCTCGACCACCGGTACTAGGCTTAACAGAAAACCGGCGTGAAACAACACTTATTGTGTTTCGCCAAGTGAGTGACAATACCGGATGCCATGGGAAGCGGTAATCGCTTACCATCAGGTTATCCGTCTGCTCGTTTACCACCTTATGTCATAAAAAAACCTGTATATCAATATAAGGTGATGATCATTTCGAACTAGGGTTACCTACCTTATTTACTCTTGTCTTCTCGATTTCACATGTCATCTTTAGATGCTGACATTTGGAGCTACCAAATGTAATGTTTGAATCTTACTTATCCTATCTTACTAATATTATAAAGGTGAAAGTTTGTGTGGATGTATGGATGTTTGTTGCTCTGTCCCGCCAGAACGGCAGAGAGGATCTGGATAAAATTTGGCACAGGGATAGATTATAGTCTGGAATAACACATAGGCTACTACTACTACTTTTTTGTGGACCCGATTTGAATTCCGCGCAGACGAAGTCGCGGGACAAGCTAGTAATATAATAAATGTGAAAGTTTGTGAGGAATCTACGAAGACGAAGTTGCGGTCAGAAACTAGTATGGAGTAGAAGCACAAATATTTACAACTAGCTTTTGCCCGCAGCCTCGCTAACCTGAAGCTATATTAGGATTAGAAATGGATTCCATAAATAATTTAATCTAAAACCAACAGTGTCAAGCTGTATCTCAGGATCCGTTTAATTAATTGACATAAGAAGTTCACCAGTTTTTAAGTTGAAGCATATATTTTCTAAAAGTGATAACAAAATTAAAATCTATTCAGTAGTTTTTGCGCCAACCCGTAACAAACAGACAAGAATTTAAAAAAACACATTTTTGGGTTCGGAGACGTTTACATATCCTATTTCACTTGTTTTTTTTAAATATCTTCAATGTACAGACACAGCTTTTTTACAATTTTATAATACTAGAGATAATTTGGTAAGTGAATATTTTTATTCCGTGATTTCACCTGTGAGATTTCACTGCTTTTTGTTTCCGTTCAGGGTGATTTGATTTGTTTTTTCTTGTAAGTCGAGTTTGAAAGACTTTATATTTATAATAGTAGAGAAGAAGAGAACAACAGTTACTTACCTACCCTGAAATAAGCATCTAGTGTTGAAACTAAGCAGTGATTCAATTGTCTTGTAATTGGGTGGTGTCTATTCAAACTTCAGGATATATTAAATCCTTCCCTAACGCTTTCCCGTTCAACTTCTAGACAGTTTGACGTTTAGCCAGTTTTAAACTTTTAATAAGATTGTAGAGAATATAACTTAATCATTTATCAAATAACTAGATTTGTAGCTAGGTAAAACAACTTTGATAAACAAAATAATCTATATACTAATATATAAAGTTGAAGAGTTTGTTTGTTTGCTTGAACGCGCTAATCTCAGGAACTACTGGTCCTAGAACTAGTGGACTAGTGTTAGATAGCCTATTTATTGAGGAAGGCTATAGGCTATATATCATCACGCTACGCGGACGAAGTCGCGGGCAGAAGCTAGTAATAAATATAATGACGATCTCGGTTCGAGTAACGGGCTGCTGATCACGAGGTCATGGGTTCGATTCCCACAGGACACAAATATTAATGTGATGAATATAAGTGTTTGTGTACGTCTGGGTGTTTCTTATGTATTATAAGTATGTATTAACAAAAAAGTATATAAGTATTATATCCATTGTCTATATAGTAGGTAGGTACCCATAGTACAAGCTCTGCTTAGTTTGAGACTAGATGGTGCTGTGTAAATGTCGCAGAATATTTTTTTATTTATTGATTAGATTTTCAATGAATTAAGAAGTAATTTCATTGAATCACGTGATTTCACTCGTCTTGTATCCTTCAAAAAGGTAAGAATAGCCTTCTGACCTTCACAACCCATATTCATAGGCAATGCCCATTCTTGAATAGGTTTTTAGGATTGGTTGTCACGATTCTTGGGCTTCTGACTAACGATAGTAGATAGAATTTCATAGAAAAACCCAATAACACTTACTTGACCTGGGAATTGAACCCAGGACCTATAGCGTAGCAGTCACGCTCAGGACCACTAGGCAAATGAGGCAGCTATTGACAATCATTTAATAACTAAAGAAATATGCAACAATAAAGTATGGCATTATTTCGTGAACACTTACCTACATAAAGTTTACGAAACTTACTTGGAGGCATAGTTTTTAGTATGGCGCCACACTTTTTCTGTATTTACCTGTGTCAAGTAGGTATTAGAGTAATCAACTATGTAATATTTCCCATCATGGGATTATATTATGGCTTATGGCACCACACTTTTTGTGTTCGCCAGTGTCAAGTATTAAGTTGTTCAGTTGCCCCATTAAAACGGTAGAAACTTTATTGAGGCTTCGATGGAGTTTAGGAGTGAACCCAAATGTCACGATTTTCAATTTTATATCATTTGCCTAAACTCTCACACGTTCACGAACACTTCATGGTTAATTATCCACCATAACTACACATTAAAGTTCGGAGAAATTCAAGTTTTGAAAAATAATATAAAATCAACAACGTGCACTTTACATTTTTCCGCCTAAACTCTCAGAGGCATAGTAGTTAGGGCTTCTTCACACGTACCACAACCAAACCACGTCGCAACGACAAAAATCTGTCAAGCAGTGGTTACGTGTGGTGTGAATTGTGTCGGAGCAGCTTTTCAAGCATCATCAATATGTATACACTTACTAAAATTCGAAAGTTTTTTTTTATGAAATGACGATTGCAAACTTTGAGATAATAACAATATCATTAAAGCATTGGTTCGAAAATACTATGTGCATAACATCATACAATTTCAATAAATACATTAAGAGAACGATTTTCTCTTAATGTATTAATTGAAATTGTATTTTGAAATTTGACAAGTGTATACATATCTGTGCTCGTGACTGTACCTACAAAATGTCGATTTGGTTGCGTTGTCGCCAGTAGTTGCGATGCGGTTATTTATTTATTTATTTGAATTTTTTATGCACAATCAGTGTATAGAGGCGGACTTAATGCCTAAGGCATTTTCTACCAGTCAACCTTAGGGTGATGCAGAGCGATGCGGTTACGTGGTGTGCAGACACAGTTCGACTCCGGTTTTCATAGCGCGCACTGTCGTTGCGTCGACGCAACGTTGTGTTTACAATGTGGTCGGTCACTAGTTCGCGGTGTCGCTGGTGGTTGCGTTGTGGTTGCGATGTGGTCGGTCTCACACCCACGGTCGATAACGACTGCAAAATGTTGTACGTGTGAATAGTCCTATTCATTTTCAATACGAAATATACGCCCGGCCTCATGGTGTGGTTGAGGTCGTGGTGCGGTTGTGGTACGTGTGAAGAAGCCCTTACTCGTAAGTGCCATCCCGCGCTGCTTCTACCGCAGTTGATGGTCGGAGCTCCCTTCACTCGAAAACAATGTTCCCATAATTTATGCGAGCGAGTATAAAATATTCGTAGTCTGTGGTTTATAGCCAACAGTTTCACATCGCCATAAACTATGGGGCCACGGCATGTGGTTAGTTGTCATTCAGGGGAAAGCGTGTTAGCATCTTATTTTTGAGCGTACAAGGCTTGGCTTTGCAGGTCAGCTGTGTTTTAAACGGTATTGCCATAAGAGCCTTTTTAAGAACGTAGCGGTATTTAAAGTGTGGGTAACTCGATACCTTCTATTATGAAAACACGTGTAACATAATGAGTATGCATATCTAGCAACTGTTGGGTGTATTATATTCTCGACTTTTTATGTTACGTTGCGTTTACGTTACGTTACGTTATGTTTAGTTTACGTTATGTTATGTTTCGTTTACGTTATATAACGTTTCCGTTACTAACATATACCTCTGGGAATTTATTGTAAAAACCAATTAACCTCGATCATCTCGCACAGGAGCCGCGATTTAAGTTCTAGATGGAACTGGCATTTCACTGGACTGGATGGTAGAGGCTGAGCGATCGGCTTCTGCGAGCAGAATTAGTATGATCTGCAGGTAATTGTTCCGGGTTTGGGTGAGATTTTGTGTTTGTTAACGCACCCACGATACAGGACAAAATAGTGTGAGCAACGTTTAATAAAAAACATGGTCTCTTTTAAGATCCACGCAGTTTGTAGACAGGAACTCACTTCAGCGCCCAGATGTCAAGGAATTCACTTCAGGGGCCTCCCTCCGAAGTGAATTCCTTGACATCTGAACATCCGCCAGATAAAAAAAAAAGATCTAAACGGGTGATCTGGCTGCATTTTATTGTTTGAAACGTAACCCGCTCCTGCCGACAACTATGTGGGTGTAACAATGTAGGACAGTAATAGGTATCTATGTATAGGTATTTCGCAGAGAAAGTGTTTCAATCATATCAATTACTTGTTGGCTGGTTCCCATCTTGATAATGGCGCGTATTACTTTCTATAGCAGGAAATTATTATCGCTCTAATTGACAGTTTCCTATGTACATAACGATATAAACTTTGTTATTATGTTTTTTATAGTTTCCATCTTCCTTGAGATGACAAGTTTCTGGTATTATTGAGTATTTTCACACACAATGTTTATCAGCGCTTTCTGTGTCAATTGGCGTTGCCATTTTTAATTCATTGGCGCAAATTCACAGACTTGATGCCTATCAAATTGTCAGTACTATATCTTAATAGCACACCATAACGTAGTGTAGGGCGCCCGCTGGCCAGATGGAGTGCCGATTTGCGGAAGGCAGCTAGCAGTGACTGGATGAGGAAAGCCGAAGATCGGGCTCTGTGGCGTTCATTAGGAGAGGCCTACGTCCAGCAGTGAACGAATATAGGATGATGATGATGATGATGATGATACCATAACATCAGTATATTGTGAGAGGTTAGCAAAGTTGTACTATTGTACACCCACCGCTATCATTTGAGGTTACAGGTATCGACCAGATTGCCATTAATGGAGCGAAATCGAAACTTCGAGCTGCTTCTATACATTTCATATCTCTCGCTTCTTATTATTTGGGACCTAAACATACCGGTGAACTGTGGGTGTGCATTATTAGCACGCCTCTACCTAACCCTTCGGGGAATATGTAAAACTACCATTTTATGAATTTTATTTTACTTTCTAGCTGTAACCCGCGAACGTCCGCGTGGTATTTAAAAAAAAGTTAAGCCTAAGTTACTTCTTGTTAAATCAGCTATCTACCAGTGAAAGTCGCGTCAGAATCCGTCCAGCCATTGCTGAGATTAGCCGGAACAAACAGACAAAAATTGAAAAATAAAATGTTTTGGTATATGTACCGTGTATACATCCGAATGCACTTAGTAAAAAGCGGTTATTTTCATATTACAAACTCCAATTTTATTCATTTGTATAGAGTATAGAAGTTAAGATTGCCGCTTCCTTTGTATATAACGGTACGTTTGGCGTAGCTGAGCGATCGGCTTCTATGCTACGTGTTGTGGGTTCCATCCTCACACGGACCAAATATTTATATGACCTACAGGTAAATTGTTCCGGGTTGGTGATTGTGTATGTGATCATTTATTGATATAATACAGGAGAAAATATTAGTTGGGCTACAACGTTTAAAACAGAACAAAAAAACACTTATATATACATCTATACAATTAAATAAAATTGAAGTATCTGTTTGTAATATTAAAATAACCGCTTTTTACTTAGTGCATTCGGATGTATACACGGTACATATACCAAAACATTTTATTTTTCAATTTTTGTCTGTCTGTCTGTCTGTCGGTCGCTCTGTCTGTCTGTTAGTTTGTCCTAGTACTAGCACCGTGAGATTTGAAAAGGTGTCAACCACAAAATGGCGAATTTCAAACAAGAAGCCAAGTGACGGCCGGAACAATCAACATGGTTCCGTTAACACTTAACACAAATTTTAAACAACTAGACTTGTGCTTGTTTCTTTTGCGCATATCATCATAGTCAACCCATTTTACTTCCAACTGCTGGGCACACGTTCATAGTATACTTCGACTTTTAAATTGTATTCAGTAATTTCACAGTTCGAAGAAAAATTATGTTACTTACTTAAATTACAACTAATAGCGTTGAGGTAG
This sequence comes from Acronicta leporina, assembly GCA_947256265.1. NCBI lineage: Eukaryota > Metazoa > Arthropoda > Insecta > Lepidoptera > Noctuidae > Acronicta > Acronicta leporina. The sequence goes on along the minus strand of OX366532.1, from coordinate 10,346,172 downwards.
TGAATGATTTTGCATAAAGAACGAATGATAAAAATGGTTTAATTTAATGAATAAATTATTAAATGTAAAAACTATATTATGTATTGTATATTAAAAAACCTATTATTGTTAGATTACATGAAATGAAAATTAAAAATGTAGGTTACGTTAAAATGTAATATTAATAAACGGACAACAGATAATTTCGCAGTTATAATATTAGGTTAGGCAGAGGCGTACTAATGTACACCCACAGTTCACCGGTATGTTAGGTCCCATGTAATAGAGGGCGAGCCTATTGCCTAACCGGACACAAATTTCAAACTCCGAGCTGCTACTGGGAATTTCATAGAAAAATCCAATAACACTGCTCGACCTGGGAATCAAACCCAGGACCTCTAGCGTAGCAGTCGCGCTCAGGGCAATTAGCCTAATGAGGTTCTTATTAATGAAGCAATAAGCTTTTGAGGAAAGGTATTATGAGTCGAAGGTTAACCAATGAGGGATAATTGTTGTATTGATATGAATTTGTATGGATTCCTAAACTCGGATCGATCCTCGCTCAGCGCTCTCTCCTATTTTAAACTTCATTATTAATATAGCTCTCAATTTAGTTCCCTATTTTATAGTAGTGCTAGTAGATAATGAACATAACAAAGTTTAGCTATACATGTGACATAATACCTCAATATTTATTCGCTGCTCGCTGATTTGTAAGTGCAGCAGCCATTGCCATTTAAAGAACGCTTAGCGAGAGCAGCAAAGCAGGCTCGGTTGTCTATTTTGAAATGTAATTAGAAACTACAGTATAATTAGTTATAGGCAGCAGTAAGAGTTAGGCTGGCAACCGGGTTCCGTTAACGCTCAAAGATTGATACGATTTTCTTAAGCTTTAAGGAGCTTAGCGCTCTAGTCTGTGTCAATTTACGGATCTAAGAAAAGTTTAGCTGGAAATTGACAATAATTTATAACATACCATCACGCCTCTATTCTTCGAAGGGTTAGGCAGACGTGTATTACTGTACATCATCTTCATCATAGCCGTGATAGCCTAGTGATATGACTATTGGCCTGCCAAGTCAAAGGTCTCTAGTTCAAATCCAAGGCACGCACCTCTGACTTTTCGAAGTTATGTGCGTATTAATAGTTAATTATCACGCACTTAAACGGCGAAGGAAAACATCGTGAGGAAACCTGCACGTCTGTGAGACTTTCTCGACGGCGTGTGAAGTCTGCCAACCCGCATTAAGCTAGCGTGGTGGACTATAGCCTAATCCCTATTATTGTGAGAGGAGACCCGTGTCCAGCAGTGGGACATATAATGGGTTGATTATGTTATGTATGTATCTTCATCGGTATGTTTAGAACCTATGTCATAAGCAAGGAGTCGAACCCAGGACTATTAGCAGTCGCGTTTGGAACCACTTGACTATTGAGGCAGTTATTAGACAAAAAAGGAAACGTTCTTTGTTCAGGTTGGATCCAATTCTGATGTCTACGAAGTCAAAGTCGCGGCGCAAGCTAGATAAGAACAATTTTGTATGTTTGGAAAAGTATTGACCAATTTAAATTGCTTTTAAGTACATGTTACTGTGCGATACTAGTTTTTAATATTCATTAGTCATATACCATTTAATAACTAGGTTTGAAGTCATAAAACTAGGCAACGGGCGACCAATTTAGTGATTACATTTACTAGGTACAGTTGACCAAAGAGATAGATATACAGGCAGCGATTTTTATCTGCGTCATGCATGACAGAGATTGCGTTGTAAATAATTATTCGCTAAATGGTAAGGCATGTTGAAAGCTAACAATCCTGCGTTAGGAATAATGTATCAAGGAATATTGTTGGAAATAATATTCCGTGATACATTTTGATACAATCATTGTTAATAATTATTTGAATGATGAATTTGAATTAATATAAATATATATCTCTTTTGCTGACTGTACATAGAAAGAACTGAAGAAGAAACTATTTAGATATTTGCATCAGTTCTCTTAACATGGAACCCTAAAAACAAGTTATAAATCACAGAGCGGACGTATAAAAATGTCCACTCTATTGCTTTTACGGAACTGGATAGGTGAAGGAACTCAAACTTATACACTGGCGGACAAAATTAGTGTTACACATTTAATTGTAGTGCCCATTAAACATGTGAACTTTCTGTCTTGTCTTTAATAATTTATCTGTTCTCAACATGACGTTGGCACAGATAGTGAACTTTAAAAACCCCGCCTATTAAAAGTTTCAAATGTAAATCAGAGATAGATTTCTATTTTTGTATTAATAATAAGGGATGTATAATCAGAGATCGACAACGTGTCACCCTTTTTCCGTGTGAAAATCCTCATGGATTTCCGCCGTCTCTCCGAGAGGAAAGGCTTGTCGGACTCCCACCGACTTAAACCCACGACTATAACTAACAGAAGGCCCCTCCTCCTGGCTTCGAGATGTCTAATGAACGGAATTGTGGCCCTGCGCTTTGTGTTTGGCACGTATTCCGGAGTTTAAATAAATATTAAGGTTTTTTTGTCTATAATATAGGTGGGGTCATCTAATTATGTCCTGCACTGTATTACGTGACACGAGTTGGCGCAGAAATAGCGCGAATTTATTGGTGGGTCTAATTTTGTCTCAGCTAATCGTTGTGATAAGTATTGTTATAATCCATATAATGATAAGCAAAAATTCGTTATTATACTAGTTATTTTACACATACATACTTTGATTACAAAGCGTGTGAAATTTAAAGGACAGTCGAAGATTTTTATTAATTTGATAATATTTGTTTGATATGAAACTTCTCGTGGGAGAGCCATGCTTCGGCACGAATGGGCCGGCTCGACCGGAGTGATACCACGGCCTCACAGAAAACCGGCGTGAAGCAACGCTTGCGTTGTGTTTCGTCGAGTGAATGAGGTTACCGGAGGCCCAAACCCTTTTAAAAGGCGGGCAACGCATTTGTCACTCCTCTGGTGTTGTGGGTGTCCATGGGCGGCGGTTATTGCTAACCATCAGGTGACCCGTCGGTTCGTTTGCTCCCCTATCCCATAAAAAAAATATGAACTTCGTTTATTTTCAAATTGTATTTATATATTTTTTAAACAAAATGTTCCAATAAGTAATGTCTTCATTTAGGTTTTTTTATGTTGCAGACATCCTAGGTCCTCCTCCGCGGAGGGTAAACCACACTTTTCTTCCCTTCCCTATTACCGCGGCCATAGGGTTTATATTATTAGCCATGGCTTACCTTGCCGTGTGTATTTGTAAATTACCGAGGGCCTGTCGACAGCATTACGCAATTAACTTTCAACTTGTTAAATATAATACATAGCCATTTGTTATAACTAGTAATTTATTAATACTTGTAAAATATGGGCAAGACTGTCTATCTGTCTACAAAACTAAATGACCCAGTTTTCATAATTATAAGTTATGTAGGTACCGTGTTTTTGTCAAATGGGGTGTCAATTTCTAACAATGAGTATTGCTTGACTTGTTCCAAGTTACGAGTAAATACATATCTAAGGTATTTTAAGCACCAAGAGCTTCGATAATAGGGTGTTGGCAAGCTGTGAACTGCCTCATTAGCCAAGTGGTCCTGAGCGCGACTGCTACGCTAGAGATCCTGGGTTCAATTCCCAGGTCGAGCAAAGTGTTATTGGGTTTTTCTATGAAATTCCCAGTAGCAGCTCGGAGGTAGGAATTTGACCCGGTTAATGGCAATAGGCTCGCCGCCTATTACATGGGACGTAAAACATACCGGCGAACTGTGGATGTACATTAGTACGCCTCTGCCTAACCCGTCGGGGAATACAGGCGTGATGGTACGTTTTTGGTAAGCTGTGAGCGGGGGGTCCAAGTTTGGATCTAGTGTGCCGACCTCTGACTCATAAAATTCTTGTGCGAATCAGAAATGCGGTCATCGCCCTCTATTAGCTTAACTAGAAGAAACAAAAATAAACAATTTAATATTTTGATTTTAATACCTACTGTTATTTTACATATCAAAGTTCAATTTCCAAAGTTTTTATTTCAAACGAGCTTTTATAAGCACTTGTATCTTATTAGTTTAGTGATCTTAAGCAACTGCCACGGTACGGGTTTGATTCCCAGGTCGAGTAAAGATAATAAATAAATAAAGAGGTTTTATTTGAAATAGTAGGAGGTCGGTGTTTGGAGTTGTGCCTACTTAATGACAATAAGCTTGCCCCCTAAACATAATGGTAAACTATGGGTGCACATTAGTACACCTCTGCCTAACCCTTCGGGGAATACAAGCTTGAGGGTATGTATAACGTAAATAGATTTAGGGACCTTATCCATTGTTTTATTCAACTTAGTTGGAAAGTGTACTTTTGTCTCTCATATGTTAAGATTTTACTTATGTAGGTATGGTTACGGTCATGCCTATGCAATGCATGACCATGACCAAAGCCTCTTAATAAATAAATAAAAAAAAACAGTTGAAACTAAGATAAGTAAAGCTTAGGATTATCAGATTATGAATCTATACTAATATATAAAGCTGAAGAGTCTGTTTGTTTGTTTGTTTGTTTGTTTGTTTGTTTGTTTGTTTGTTTGTTTGTTTACTTGAACGCGCTAATCTCAGGAACTACTGGTCCGATTTGAAAAATTCTTTCAGTGTTAGATAGCCCATTTATTGAGGAAGGCTATAGGCTATATATCATCACGCTACGCGGACGAAGTCGCGGGCAGAAGCTAGTATAATATAAAGGTTACATGTGTATATATATGTCGCAGTAAAATTGTATAATTCGCTATTTTACATAATCGCTAGCCGCTTTAGAAAATAGCTTGTTATGTAAAATAGCTGAAATACGTTCAGCACTTTTGCATAATTGGTGACCTTCAACACGCGAAATGGAATGAACGTTTTGCGTTCATCAATATAGCGGATTGATGTTAACCTGTCTTGTAAACAGTGCATGTCATTGTGAAATGAAATGTTAGATGGACAAAATTCAGCGCTAGGGGCGTTGTGTAGCATAACAATAGCCTATGCTCGTCCAGTTAACCCAAACTTCTTCTATACACAATGACTATACTTCAGCTCTGGCGTCGTTTGGTCACAGTTCTAACCTAACCTAACCAATTTAAACATATTTCGTCCCTAAAATTTTTTTAAATTGTTTTTTTGTTTATTTAAAAAATTTTTTGTTTAATTAATAAAAATTACCCCGTCAAAACTAAATTTGGTTGCAAAAATCCGTGAAAATATAACTAAATTTCATACATAGGTTTTTTACATAAAACGCTTATCGTAACTGCAAATAAGTCATTCTACAAAACAACGAAACGTGGCTTTTGATAAACGTATCGCAATGGCAATTCAGCTGGAAGCCATTCAGCTATTTAACATAACAGAGGAATTTCGTAAAGCAGCTAGTAGTTATGTAAAATAGCGAATTATACAATTCTACTACGACATACACATATATATATATACCAACTGGCAAATAAATATTTGTAATTTTAAATATCAAAAACATGACCTTTCCTTGCCCACCTTGTACTGTATACGCCGATACTTCTGCCTCTGCCTGCCCATACGCAGATACATGTCCGGCTGACGCAGACATTAGTCAGGCGGCCTGTTTGTAGGAATGTGACCCACAGGTCAGCTTGTACCATTCTTGTTAATTTACTGGCCTGTGGCACGGTAGCGCGTTGTCTCGCTGCCTTTTTGCTGCTGTGGTTTCAGACATTGTAATTGTGATATTACTGCAGTGGAAGATTGCCGGTATATTTCATAAAAATATTAAACGTAATAAACCTTTTATGGCTAGCCTTTAATAGGTACTTTTTATAAACATACCATCACACCTGTATTCCCCGAAGGGTTAGGCAGAGGCGTACTAATGTACACCCACAGTTCGCTGGTATGTTTAGGTCCCATATAATAGGGGGCGAGCCATTGCCATTATCAATTATTTTTTATCTATCAAAATTTATTAACATTTTAACTATTGAAAACGTTGAATTTGAAAAATAACCATTGTAGTCAATTTCTTTTTCAAGTGTTTCTGTACTAGACTCAACGCACGGATAAAAAATTATAGGTAACAGAACTCATAGGGACTAAATAAGATAAAACAAGAAATAAAGCAGATCAATCAGAAACCATTATTGTGACCAGGAATTGATTATTAGTACATATATTCTAACTCTACTTACACAAGGAATAGAGAAGAAACAGCGAGCACACGCCGCTGTAAAATCTAAATATTTGAGTAGGTTAAAGAAGTAAACAAAGAATGACAACTTATTCCTTGCGGACTGCGGATGCGTCTGCACATTTGCCATAAAAAAAAATATTAAGCTATAGAACTAGAATGTCTCTGGCCCTTTACTGTTACGATATAATGATAGTGTTGTTTATATGCTAATGTCATACATAAGAGGTCAGTATTCATTCATAACGGCGAAATTAGCCATCACCTACAAGTACTGCTGTGGCACGCCTTGGCAGCACGCATACGCATAAGAATTAATACTAATAACCTTTTACGAAAAATACGTAATATAAGTCTATTAATAGCTTTTTAATTATCATATTGTATTACATTAACCGCACCCTTTTGTAGCTTTCTCTTATTCTAAGTGTTACATTCAGTGTATATAGCCAATTCCTGACTATAAAACATGGTTTTTAGTATATGGGAAACCTGAATAAGGTTCGTTCAGTAGCCCAAGCACAAACAACTATCGAATTCGTATTCGAAACGAATGAGTTTTTTTACTGTTACAAATCTCAAACATATACATATTTTCACATCTGTCTCCCATTGGGGTAGGCAGAGACTACACTTGCTTCATCTACGTTCATTTCCTTTAAATACAAATTATTCTTGATTTTGATACGAATACGTTTTCGAACGTGTTCGTGCTTGGGCTATTGAAGAAGTAACTGAATCGATTCCAATAATTTTTACACCATGTTATGTTGTGACTCATTTTTTTCTATAGTTACAAGTGAGACGCCGAGCGGCACACTTGCACCAACTTCAAAATTATATTTAAATTGTATTTAAACACGATTTTTCATATATATTTTGTGTTTAAATACACATTTAAGAAGTTGGTGCAAGTGTAAGTAAGTATCCTTCCGTTACCTACTTATTATACACAAACAACACAAGTCACGGCAGGTCGAAGCGGCACTAGGCGCGGGTACACAGCGGGGAGGGGGTTATAAGTCGTGGTGAGCATGTATTTGTACGGACAACATATCATCACGCCTGTATTCCCCGAAGGGTTAGGCAGAGGCGTACTAATGTACACCCACAGTTCACCGGTATGTTTAGTTTAGTTTTAGCGAGCCTATTGCCATTAACCGGGCACAAATTCCTAACTCCGAGCTGCTACTGGGAATTTCATAGAAAAACCCAATAACACTTTGCTCGACCTGGGAATGGAACCCAAGACCTCTAGCCTAGCAGTCGCGCTCAAGACCACTGGGCTAATGAGGCAGTTGTACGGTCACATATCAAGCTTATAACATTGTGATTTTTCGTGATACAGTTTTGAAATTTTGTACATAAGTAGATTCTTTACATAAAAACATCTGTTTCAGATTTTGCAAAAAATTAAAAAATTAAATATTCTGGGACATTTTTACACAGCACCATCTAGTCCCAAACTAAGCAGAGCTATGGGTACTAGACAGTGGATATAATACTTACCTATATACTTTTTTTTGTTTTTTGTTGTAAATACATACTTATAATACATTGTATAAGAAACACCCAGACGAACACAAACACTTATACCGGAATAATTTTTATTCAGTGCGCAAACTTTGACAATTGAAACTTAAACGACTTTTATTAAACACCAATTTGTTATTTTGATATGTCTTAGTACAAATTATCGAAGTTATCGTTAACGAAAGATGTTTACTTTGAAACTAATTTTATGGTTACTCGCTAGCGCACGGCAAAGCGCGCGCGCCTTAGTACCTACATCAGCTGTACACCGGCGCGTGAGTCGGCTGGCACACGTGCATATTATTATTATTGCGAATAGATATTATGTGTCCATATTTTGCTGATTTCAAGCCGGATAAAAATTTAAAAAAAAGTTTTGAACTAATAATGGGAATGTGTTCTATTAGTGATACTGAACTACCAAAATTTTTTTGCGCACTGCTTAAAAAATATTCCTGTATAAATCAATATTTTCCACCACAGAGGTCGTCTGAATTTACAGACACGGCTTTTTTACAATTTTATAATAGTAGAGACATAGGGTTGTCAACCCTAGACAACTAAGTTGTGTATTTCACCCACGGAACGGGTGGTCTCTCGGACGCATCGGGCAAAACATAATGATAGCTACAAAACATTATCAAAAACCGAGCATTTAATGAAGAATGTGCGACAGGGACAACCCTATAATCATTACTCGCTAGAAAGAGACAAAATACTGAGTAGCTAGTAATAAGCGAACATTAAGATGGGGCACACTAAGCCCTGCCTATTGCTTCTGGCGACGATAAAACTTGCCAATATTAAATAATATTTTTGCACAATATTTTGCGCCAGTTACGCCTCAGGAAAATTGTCGATTGAAGTACATGCTGAGCCGCTAAAATGGCGCTTTCATGTTGATCAGAAACTATGTTTTATTTGATGTATTGTAGACGTACTAAGTCCATATTTTTTTAATAATTACGATATTTTTTAATTTTTTCGTATTGTTAGGAGTTTCCTTTCTCTGGGGCCCTAACCACCGGTAGCTTGGACCTTGTTCCCGATACCGGTGGACTACTATTTTTTATATTTTTAAATGTTTTTGTATCTTATCTTTTGTAAAAATATTTAAAAATAAAAATAAGTATAAATAATAAATGAATGAAATAATACAAATTACGCGACTAATTTAATCTCCTCTCAATTTTGGGTACGTTGCTTCGTGTTAATTATTATTATTACTTCCATTTATTTCAGGCGACAAGGCCCATAAAAAAAAATATATAATACAATAATTATAACAATTAACAAATGATAAAACATAAAATACTATAACATACATATAACTATAAAAACTATCACTATTTCGGCCTCGGAAACGCCGGAACACTACACCTTTCGGCCAATTATTAGGTGTAGTGTCCTCCTTCATGAAGGACGACAGATGTTCAGTCGGTACTCTAACCACAAAGGAATTGAAGTTCACGGTGTGCTTAGAGTCCAACCGCTCGACCCTCAGAGTCATATTGCTCTTCACTGCAATATACTCTACGACCTCTTCGGCCTTTGTTGAGTAATTCAGCCTGGATACGTAGAGCGGGGTCACTGGTACTAAAGAAAAATACTTATTGGCATAACGGATATAAAAACCTTTCATAAAAACCATGATTAACTATACCTTGTATTATAACAAAACATTATACCTAGAAAATTGACATGCGGTAAAAAGAGGAATTTTGTTGAAACCTATAATATAGTTACAAGTCTTGCTACTACTAGTAAAAAAACAGTGTTACAATGTTTTTTATCGTATTACCTAGTTCGAACAAAGATTGATAAATAATACATTTAGTATAAAAAATCAAAAAAGCGCTTACAACATTCTCTCTTTTTTTGTTGATTTTATTTCCATTCTGAAATGCGAAAGTAAGAAAAACTTGTTAACATTGTAACATTACCAATATGCTAACATGAATCGTTGGGTTGAGTATTCCGCTTGAATAATAAAATTCTATTCGAATGAATAGGTGGAATATAAAAAAATGCCACACACAATCGCACATACAGTCCTATTGTTTTCTACGAACCCTCTTTTCATGTTCATTGCGATTTACAAGCACTAGGTATGCATTGTCACAGATAATAGAATACTAGTAGCATTGTTTATGGAGTGTATAGAGGTATTCATTTCAAACGAAGCAAACTGATTTGGTATTTAATTTATGAATTCCAAAATATATTTTTCCATCGTCTCGTGTTTTATAGTGTATTTCGCTATGACTTTTCATAAAAAATCTCACCCAAAGGCACTTGTTAAAAAACGAATCGCAGTCATTAGGTACTACTTATTTATTCACAATAAGTACAAACTACCAACTATTTATTTAACCTTATTCCGATAAAATAAAAACGTCCCCACACATTTCAGAACAATCGGATTCCTGACGTAATTAAGTCGTAGAGCGCCATTTTAGTCGGCGTCGTCGCAGGCGATTAAGGTGGATCACGATTTTACCTTTTTTGCGTATGACCCATGTTTATTGGAGACTCTGAATGTTGTTATTAACAATAAGGACCGTGTAATGGAGGCACATTTAGGAACTGCACCCGATATGGAGAGATTTAAATTGTAGGATAGAAGATAGAAAGTAGATAAAATACTGTTGTTGAGAGGATCATTTTTATTTAGAGGAGGATTATTAACTGCCTCTTTAGCCAAGTGGTCCTGAGTGCGACTGCTACGCTAGAGGTCCTGGGTTCGATTCCCAGGTCGACCAAAGTGTTATTGGGTTTTTCTATGAAATTCCCAGTAGCAGCTCGTAGTTAGGATTTATGCCCGGATAATGGCAATAGGATCGCATTTATTTCATGGGACCTAAACATACCGGCGAACTGTGGGTGTACATTAGTACGCCTCTGCCTACCCCTTAGGGGAATACAGGCGTGATGGTATGTTATGTTGAGAGAATTAAAATGGGGATGCATTGCATTAATTTCTTAAATATATTTTTTTGAACTTAATTGTGACGTATTGAGTATTTAATGTCCAATATTTTTTTTTATCGTAGTCAAATTCTCATATACACTAACTAACACCCAGACCCGGAATAACTGTAGGCGTCGAACGGGAATTGAAACCGTGACCCGAGAGTGCACTTAACCTGCGAGCATAGAAGTCGACCGCTGAGCACCTCAGGATATCTTTGTGCAGTAATCGAACTACATAGTTTCTATAAAAAAATCACATTAAATATTTGATTAAGCCACATCACTACAGTACACGAATTCAGTTTATTTCTAGAAAAAGATTTGCAGAAATAAAGATGCCATTCTTTCTCTTAAACGCGTTAACTATATTCAATTACGGTAATTTGTTTTAAACGCGTGGTTGGTGCGACAAATGCCATGCAAATGGCCTATGCAGGGGCCTCGACATTCGATGGCATGCTGTTGGTAACATTACTTGGCAAATACGTGTCAATTAACTCCTTTAGCTCATTTAAGTAGGAGATCTGTTGGAGCTATGTTGGTAACACCGAATGGATGAAGTTTCGTGTGTAAATTGTAATATGTGATCATTTATTTATTTTAGTTAAATAATAAAACGATGTACAAGGTTAGCTTTACTAGCTCTTTGTTTTAGTTGTTAACGCTAATAAAACGATGTACAAGGTTAGCTTTACTAGTTCGGGTCAGTCTACGGATGGGTCATGTTAATTATAGGCAATCCCAAGAGATCACTCCAAATCCGTGCTTGGGTACGACTGAGTTCGTTGGTAGTTGAGCAATTTTCAACCTTATCATCTAAATCGTAACGGTAAAAGTGTTTTTTTTTCCTTAATAGACCTACGCTTGGCCACCAGTTCGCCTGATGTAAAGCGGTTTATCAGGATTATCTATTAAACATTAAAGCTTGGTGTATTCCACTGATAAGCAATAGGCCTGAGGTAATGAATAAGTACCTATACACATATAATGAATTTTTACAAACGGAAATATCTTGCGACTTTCTTCGCAAGCATTTCCTCTAATCTAAGACCTAGTTTCTACATCCCTGATCATCGTATCTTTGATTCAGAAAGTAATTATAGAATGAGGTACTCCCTGCGGTTCGAGTTAACTAATAAGTTACTACTAGAGAGTTGTAGTTTATGACTAGATATTCTTTGACTAAAACATAGCAACTAGTTACTTTAATTATACTTTCACATTCTCCATCTGCCTAGCCTGTACCTAATAACCGAGCGGATCCATAAATTGCATGAAAACTACAAAAAAAGTAAATTAAATTGATTTATAGTTTCCGCCATTTTTACGTCTGAGGCCTTACTAATACGACCATTTTAGGTTGTAAGACAGGGATAGCCCCATATAACCTATATAGCCGCATCTCTCTTTTACAATCTTAAAAGGATCACTTTAGTACGTTGTGTACTAGTCGGTGTAGGGTCTCAGAGATTTTGAAAGTTTGAATGCTTTGAGCACAATCTGTTCCTAACTTATCACTAACAACTGATGGACTGTAATACGTCTGAAATAAAGATATTTTATTATTAAAATATAAATTGTATTTAAACACAATTTTCTATTGTCATTATGTGTTTAAATTCAATTTAAACATATTTCAGAAGTTGGATCAAGTGGCCCTAAATGTCTAACACCGAGCCATTTAACCGTAAATGAGTGTTATCTAAACTCTTGAGTCATAGACTTCTAGAAATTCCGAAAAGAAAAGTCATTGAAGGAGTACCAATTCGTAGGTTTTGGGCTTCATATAAGAAAAAGCAACTGGAAGAGAAAGGAAACAATTCCGCCTCGCTCTTCACGGTCTCCTGACCCATTAACTGTTTATTTACAACATTGTGACACCAGAACTCTGCTCGAAAAAACTAAGCGATCTATCTCATTTGCCTGGCTGGCCGATGATTCTAATAGCTGGGTCATCCATCCTCACACAGTGAGACTTGTCTTAGTTATAGAGAGTACGTTGAATAGCGGTCCAGAAGGATTAACATAAATCATTATGTAGTGGCACGCACGTTTGGTTTCATAAATTTATTGATTATGACAATCGTTTTCATGGAGAGAATCACAGATATCTTGCGATATCGTACGTTTAGATTACGTAACAAAGAAAGAAAAAGATCACTACTTTGTAAATATACTGTTTCACAACACTCAATTAATATGAAGCTTTTGTAAAAGTGTTAGATTCAGGGCTTCAGAGTTCTTATCTTATCTTATATTGTGTGGGGCCGAGGCAGCAAGGCCTCAGTGCACTTCAACCCAATGGGATATTTTGTGGTTTCTCTTGATAAACTATTCTGCTTCCTCTCTCAGGTCCACAAACAGCTCTTCCATGAGCTTTATAATGAGGCCTGGGGTTATGAGTCTGTAGTCCTCTGGTCTTGGATAACCCTGCCCCAAGAGACACATTCGCTTTCTAGCCATTGCATCGCATGTCCACAGAAGGTGTTTCATGCTCTCAATTTTCCTTAGGCAGGCACTGCAGGCTGATGTCTCCGTCAGACCCATATTTTTTAGGAGATCGTTAGTCCCGTAATGTCTGGTTAGCGCCCCGGGGCTGTCGCTTGCTTGAGTTCTAAATGGTATTTGGAACTGAAGCAGGCGTGAATGTGATGTGTGAGTGAATGGCTTCAGAGTTCTACCGCTCCATCTTGCTGTGGTAAAATTGCCCAATACAAATGCTAACACATCATGTGTCTTTAGGTTTTTGTTTTGAGAACTTCATAATATGATGCCAATACGTTGTTTCTGCGTTTATACAAAGATAACAAATCTGTTCTGTAGGCGAGTGACCTGGAGATCTGAAATTCAGGGTTTCTCTTGTTTAGGCTCTAGTCGACCCTTGTATTATAAACGAATTCTATTAATTGATTCTTGTATGAGGTGAAAACTCCTTCTAAAATGAAATAATGCTATTGTCTGAACAGTGAACAATATTTTACAATAAATACGCGCAAAAAAATGGTACGGCTAGTAAAAGCCTGAATAATGTCAGATGGCAGTCGTTTTAGCCGAATCTGTTTGGAGTGGAAACCGATCCCACCATCATTCTCCAAGCAAATGCGGCTGAATATTAGAATTTTACACGACACCCGAATCCAGGAAAAAGCTAGGAGAGTTAAACGCGGAAAAACATTACCATACTAATCACTATCGCGTAATGAAAGCACATAGCTGAGTGAGCTATTAAACCACCCTGGACACTTCTGAAGCATTAGTTGACACGGCGCTAAGCCATTAGGAAACTGTCCCCTTATATTATGTATTTAAAAGTCTTTTTGTCTACCTGTACTTTAGTGACGGATAAATTAATAAAACATTTTCCTTGAAAACTTATGGTACGGTGGCAACGAGATTATCCGATAGAGAACCGAAATTACCGAAATAAACTCAGAATCATGGTCTCTTTTAGTCTTGACACAGTACTTAGTAGCATTTTCAAAAAGAGCTATAGCGGCTTTGAGTAGACCAGTCCCCTCTGACGGCACGCATGCATCACTTTTTGAGTAGCTCGACCATAATTTAGGGAGCCTAAAAATACGTCGCACAATAATATCAGATGAGTGGAACATTTGCATAGGATATAAAAGGAACTCAAACCAAAGATTTGCAAACGAAGTCGGAGGAATATACTAGTCTTCTCTTCTCTTATCTCTTATTATTATTAAATTGTTAAAAAGCTGAGTTTGTTACGGGTTGGAGCAACAACTACTATATAGATTTTAATTTTGTTATCACTGTTAAAAAGTATATGCTCCAACTTAAAAACTGGTGAAACTTTATCTCAACTAATTAATCAGATCCTCGGATAAAGCTTGACCTCACTGATGTATAGAAGCCCATACAAAGAAGAGATCATCATTGTTGGTTTTTATTAAATTATTTTTGGAATCCATTTCTAATCCTACTTTGGCTTCAGGTGAGCGAAGCCGCGGGCAAAAGCTAGTTATTAATGTAAATCCTATTGGTATGTTGCGGTCAGTATAACTGCATAACTGGCTGGCCATAAAAACAGTGTTGCATGCAGATCCACGCCTGCATTACTTCGTGGTCTTATTAAAATAAAAACATTATCCGCGCCATTCCGTTTTTATTACATCAATTTCTTTAAGTGAGAGGCTGTAAGAGTATGTTATTGACGGCTTAATTCTAGAGGATTTGCTCGGATTGAAATACAATAAAAATATGCTTCAACGTATGCCTGTATTTCTTTAAGGGTTATACAGAGGTGTATTATATAACACTAGCTTCTGCCCGCGACTTCGTCCGCGTAGCGTGATGATATATTATAGCCTATATCCTTCCTCAATAAATGGGCTATCTGACACAAATATTTTTTTAAATCGGACCAGTAGTTCCTGAGATTAGCGCGTTCAAGTAAACAAACAAACTCTTCAGCTTTATATATTAGTATAGATATAGAGTTTTGGTGTATGCAAAACCCGAGGCAGATTTTTATATAAAGAATCTATGTATACAATTTCAAAGATGTATCACGAAAAATAACAAAGTTATAAGCTTGTTAAGTTACCTGGTCGTCTGTACAAAGACATGCTCATCACGTCTTATTACCCCCGCCCCGCTGTGCGCCCGCGCATAGGGCCGCTATGACCTACCGTGACTTGTGTTGTACGCGTATGATGGCGGAAAGATACTTAGTATCACACGGTGTCCCACTCGTAACTTTTTTAAATAATTTTGGGACAAAATATAACATGGTTTCCGTTTCATATTCTGAACAAACCATATTCAAGATTCTAACTAATAACATAACATAACATAACATACCATCACGCCTGTATTCCCCGAAGAGTTAGGCAGAGGCGTACTAATGTACACCCACAGTTCGCCGGTATGTTTAGGTCCCATGTAATAGGGGGCGAGCCTATTGCCATTAACAGGGCACAAATTCCTAACTCCGAGCTGCTACTGGGAATTTCATAGAAAAACCCAATAACACTTTGCTCGACCTGGGAATCGAACCCAAGACCCCTAGCATAGCAGTCGCGCTCAGGACCACTTGGCTAATGAGGCAGTTGAGATTCTTAATAATGGTGTATATTCATAGTACCTCAGACTGTAGGTATGTGTATCCCTTTAGTTTCATATTACAAACAAGCAGGCATCAATCTGAACTTCATAAACTAGGAAAAACCATAAATACCAGATTCCCTTAATACTAATTCGATATGGGAATTGAAACCTGCATACCGGAGAGTTTTCTCGATGGCGTCTATAGAATTTCCCAACAAAAGATTAAGGATATATTTTTCTCCGATATGGGAATTTAAACCTGCATCATCATCATTACCATCATCATATCAGCCAATAGAAGTCCACTGCTGAACAACGGCCCCCCAAAGACTGCATGCCTGAGAGTTTTTTTCGATGGCGTCCAACCCCCTAGGCCAGCATGGAGGACAAAACCCCTCTTACTCCCGTTTCCAGAAGTGTAACAGTAAATCTCTTTACTATTACAAAATTGTAAAAAAGGTGTGCCTGTACATTGAAGATATCTAAAAAAAATGGGTTAGGGTATATAAAGTCTGCGAACCCAAAAATATGTTCTTTTTTTATTTTTGTCTGTTCGTCTGTTTGTTACGGGTTGGCGCAAAAACTACTGAATTGATTTTAATTTTGTTATCACTGATATATAGTATATGCTCCAACTTAAAAACTGGGATACTTCCTATCTCAAATAATTAAACGGATCCAGAGATACAGCTTGACCTCTCTGATGTATAGAGACCCATACAAAGAAGAGATCATCACTGTTGGTTTTTGGGCTCCAGGTGAGCGAAGCCGCGGGCAAAAGCAAGTATATCAATAAAGACACACTTATCACTACTAATTATTACACTTGATACCTACACTTAAGCCATAAGTATCCATTTTCTATTTCTTTCCATCCCATATTAAATTATGAAGAGCAAACAAGTGGTCAGTTAAATATTCACCAGTAAAACTAGCTGGCCCAGTGTCCCTGGCGCGAGTCATTTGCATTCAAATTGATTATAATTGAATAAATTGCACCGCACTGAATTCTGAGCAAAAATGCATTGGTTGACACTTGACAGTATTTTATCGGACGGGTATTACTTTTTATGTGAAGTGGATTTCGCTTGAGGACTGCGTGGCTTGTAATTTTAATAAAGGAGAAGGTTCTCGATTAGAATGAATTTTTGTGTGGTTATGTTAAGCTCATACTTTAGTGAAGCTGCAAAGCTTCATAATGAGGCCTGGGGGTACGAGTCTCTAGTCGGTAGTAGTCCTTGGTAGTAGTCCTGGTCTTGGATAACCCTGACCCAAGTGGCACATTCGCTTTCTAGCCATTGCATCGCATGTACACAGAAGGTGTTCCATGCTTTCAATTTCCCCTTTGCAGGCCCTGCAGGCTGATGCCTCCGTCAGACCCATCTTTTGTAGGAGAGCGTTAGTCCCGAATTGTCCGGTCAGCGCCCCCATCAAAAGACGGACCTGCCGCCTGCTTGAGTTCCAAATGGCATTTTGCCATTTCGATGAGGAACCTATGAATTTCTCATCTCATCCATGTGCCTCGCCCTTGCGTACTCCCGAAATGCCGTTCTGTGTATTTTACGCTATATCTTCGCAAATCGAAAAATATTGAAAAGATTTCAAAGGCTTTTTTTAAGCGATTTTGTAGTGACCATTTTAACACTCCTGAACAATTATCTCATTACTGCGACTACTAATTAGTGCCTTGACAAGTTCATTAAAGACGTACTTATATTTTTAATAAAAAATACACAAAGGGAGTTCAATAAGCTGTTCTCGCGGATGGCCTTTGCCTCAGCGTAGTCCTTAAGCTGTCAAAATAAAAAATTGCACAATACCCGATTGATGGGTTGACATTCTTGATCGGTGCAACTTTTCATATCTTATAAATAGAAGTAGCAGGCATGATGTGCGCCAAGGACACAATATAAAGAGAGAGAAGGATTTAAAGGTTTTTGTGAGATTATGGTCTTGTAGAGTCCAAAATAAGAAATGAGCATATTTTTCTTTAGATTTATATAACGTACCATCACCTCTGATTATTTTACTATGTCTCCGATAGGTAAGCCGAGGTCCCGGAAGTACATACTAGTAACTGATATGTTTTATAGGGGTTATGAGCAATTGAGCATACTGTTAACTGTTAAGGGTCTGATAAGTTTTATCACTAATGGGACTCAAATAAATTTAAACTTCGAAGGAATTATGAGAATTCAATAGAAAATCTCAATTGCTATCGCGTCCACTAGACTACACAGGCAGATTTAAATTAATTATCAAAAAAATAGAGTGTTATTAGTTTTCCTATGAAATTCTCAGTAGCAGCTCCGAGTTTGGGATTTGTGCCCGTTTAATGGCAATAGGCTCGCCCTCTATTACCTACAAGGGATAGGTCCCATGTAGGTAATAGAGGGCGAGCCGTTAGCAAGATACCATCAAACTGTGAGTGTATATTATTCCGGCTCTGCATAACTCTTCAGTGAATACAGCCGTGATGACATATATGTTTTGACGACACGTTTGGCGTAGCGGCTGAGCGATCAGCTTCTGCGACACGTGTTGTGGGTTCGATCCTCACACGGAGCAAATATTTGTACGATCTACAGCTAGTTGTTCCGTGTCTGGGCGTTTAGAATTTGTGTTTGTAACCGCACCCACGATACAGGAGAAAATCCTAGTCTGGGGTAACATTAAAAAAAGATGTAAATTAATATTTTTATTCCTATCCTTTTTTAACATATGAAAGACGTAGGTAACTATTGTTTTAAATTTATTTATATGCGTGCACCTTTAGATTCCGTAAACAATGCCGGTAGTTACCAATACTTTAGATACATTTCTATAATTTCTCGGAGCGTGCATTCCATTGCCGTGAGAAAGGGCTGGATAGACTGTTATCTAATTAACATAGGCAATTTTAGTGTGAACCATGGAGTAATTTATTTCGCACTCAATGTCCTTTGTGCGAGCACCACTACAGATAGCGGTCGTAATTCATTTTAAATTATTAAAAAGGTTTCCTGTACATTCTATACACCATTTTAGAAGATTGTCAGTTTCTGACGGCTCCCATAGATGGCACTGTCTGGTGTATTTAGGGTTATTTTTTGTATTTACGGATTAAAACAGTCTTAAAGAATTCAGGGTCTTTAGAGACGATAATGATATTAATAATGGGGTAGACAGTAATTGAGAGTAATCTCAATGGAGTGACGTTATGGTACATCGTTTTGTAAAGAGTATAAAGACTAAGTAGACTAGTTTTGATTATGCAAACCATTGAGTAAAATAAAGAAACAAACTTACACCCTAAATTCGTATGTTCCGCTCCGTCGATATACAACATTAGTTTTAGCATAAACGAAATCCGAGTCAAAGTAAAATAGAGAGACACTTGTCTAGTAATCTATATATATAAAAGAAAGGCGTGTTAGTTACTCCATTTATAACTCAAGAACGGCTGAACCGATTTGGCTGAAAATTGGTGGAGAGGTAGCTTAGAACCAGGAGACGGACATAGGATACTTTTTATCCCGTTCCTCCGAGCTGCTACTGAGAATTTCATGGAAAAACCCAATAACACTTTGCTCGATCTGGGAATCGAACCCAAAACCTCTAGCGTAGCGGTCGCACTCAAGGTCAAGACCACTTAGCTAATGAGGCAGCATATACTACAAATGATCTTGTATATTGATTGTCTAGCAGCCTTCAATATCATAACTATTTTTGTATCTATTTGTCTCTTTGGTATTGGAATTGGATTTAGATTGCCATTCGTTTCAATAGTAAACCTCCAGATCTGAGACAATTTAATCCACAACTTCAATCTGGAATTTCCTGTATTCTACAATTTGTCAATAACTTGCTTCGAAATGACACGAGAGCTAAACGGTATCAGATTTATAACCATTAGCAACATACCTTAAATGCTTAAGCTATAAATAATCCAACGAATGCGTTGCAAACCTAAAGTTTAAGTACATACTATTAAACCGACCGGCATTCGACCGCAGCAGTCAGGTCGTAATTAGGGCAAGAATGTCATGTCGTGTAGATATAAACGCCTTTTACAATTTTACCTAGGAATTAGATATGATAGCTGAAATTTCTTTGAACAAGTTGCCGCTTTAGTAATGGGTTGAATATTTGTGACTGTATTGAGAGATTCTAGGAAACTAACCAATGTAGGGATAATTGAAAGACCGGTGGCATTTACGTTTGACTTCCCGAAACGAGAAAATTAAAAGTAGTTATTTTGTCGAGTTTATTCGGGAAGATGTTATTTGGTTAGTATCAAAAAGACCACAAAATAAAAATAAGAATCGATAAATCCGACATACACCAGAAAAACGTGATATCACAGAAAGCAGTAGACGTACACCACTTGACGAGAGTATAGTTAATGTGTAGGAGTAAGTTAATAAAACAGGTGAAGAGATACACTTCCACAAAAGGGCAATGTCTTCCAATAATAGAAATAAAAACACATAAATTTTGAGAGATTGCTGTCCATCATTACTATAATGAATAGAAATAAGTATGACTTGCAAATAGGGCCATAAAGTTGTCTGGAATTTGCGGAAAGATAGATGGTCGAAGTAAAGTAATATTTATGGGTTCAAGTGGGAGCGAACGTTGGCAGTTGTCTGAAATGGTGTAAGTAACTGGATTAGTTAGCTCAGGAACTATTTGGGAATTATTTTGAGTTATATGGATCAATTATAATGGGAACAGTGAATTGTATAACTTTATATCCATCAATTGACTAATGCTAACTAATATATGAAAGTTTGTACATACAACTCCCACTCTTGGTACTATTGTGGGGAGCGTTCAGCGTAGTACCTACAAGTTGCTTTGATTCATGACTAATACGCTCAAAGTGGGATTAATGGATGGATTCCATTGTTCCGTCATCTAGTATTTTTGTAACTTGTTCAGGATAATATTGTTATGAATTATTGAAACGTTTGAGGAATTGTAAAGGTAGGTAGGATATTTTTTTTGTATACGTTATATGATCATAGATACAACATACATAAATTAAACAGAAGCTATTTATACTGATTTCTGACACTTACAAGAAAGAAGATTTTATCGCGTTATATTGATATTATTTAATTCCCGACGTTTCGGATCCTTTACAGCATCCATGGTCACAGGTTAGGTCAGACTAAGGTGTTGGACGTCTTAATGCTAAAATTACTAACAGGTACCTAACATTTTTGTTAACTGTTAGTGATCCGATCAGTCTACCCGTGACCATGGACGCTGTAAAGGATCTGAAACGTGGAAAATTAAATAATATCAATATAACACTATAAAATCCGTAAAAAGTAGTTTCAATTCAAAGAACCTATTTATTTAATTATAGTGTATGCTTTAAAATCTATACATTACAACGGTTAAATATCCTACGCTTACACTGACAAATTATGTAACTCCCAACTTTACGAGCTTATTAAGTTAACTATTTCCGTTAATTGACTACCCAAGTGGGTCGATGAGTATTCTCTATGCATAAAACCACATTTAAGTTAAAGAAATTGCATCCCGAACAGCCTTTGTTGTGAATTGAATGGTTTCGTAGAATATAATTGTGAAAGTGAAACATCTATGTAAAATTGATAAATGGATCTCCATTCACACGTGTCGCAAACAATGCGATATTATACCCATATTATAAAGGATTCTATTTTAACTTGGCCAATGGCTTTTAGGGGGAAGATCACAAATTCACAATTCTAAGTGAATTGTGAATTTGTGATCTTTCCCCTAAACGCCTTCCTTCCATACTTTGATTATTATTTCATTACAAAATGAAAATGACATAGAATATCTATAAAGGATTGGGCTGATTTAGGCAAGGATTCAAGAATTCCTTTTAATATATTAGGTTTTGAATGCATTGTGTGCTTCACTGACGTCGTTTTTTCGTAGTAATCAAAATTCAAAATGTTATCAAAATAAACATCGCTAAATAATTGTTATATACGCAGTTCTTTCGTTCCTCATTTTCCTATTTACTAACAACCTTGGTTGCTTTAACTATTTCTGCATAAAACAGGTCTAACGATGCATGACGTTGTTTCTTATGCCAATCAGATTGCCATGAAATTGCACCTCATTTATAAGTTTAATTACTGTGCCGTTCATCTCTCGTATTACGTTATATTGCGAATCGAGATGCAAATCGCTTCTCGCATCAGAGTTATGGTTTACTGCGACCATAATGAGAGATTTGTAATATAATCTGTTTCTTAGTCTTTGTACTTGGCTTTGACAATACATTTTTGTTTTATCGAAATTTATGAATGAGAGTTATTATGTTATACATATACATACATAATATTAAATGTTGATTTAAAAGCCGCTCCTGTTTAAAAGTTTCCTACTATTGGATCAATCGCTGTAAGTATGGCCCCAACCAACCGTCAGAGCTAGGCGCCTAGCCGTCGCTAGCACCTAGCCTCAACAATGCATCATTCAAAGCTAGAATAATTCTAGAACTTTATTGCTCTAAATTATCGTTTACTTCTCACAATGGATCGTCGTAATATTAATGCATGACATTAGCAGTTTCTGCTATGCTATTTTCTGTGTTAATTTGGAATTATGTAATTATTTTAGTTTTGTTTTGTTGTGTGATTAACTGTGGCTATTGGGATTGTTGATTGTTTTAGGTTTAATATTATCTTATACGAAGAGTCGTTAAGATTTAGTATATAACATTTGTTTTATAGTCTGTGCCAATAACAATTAAAATAATATTTTTATATTAAATGTTAGAATTAATCTCAGTTGATGATTTAGCTATAAATTAATTACTGCATGAATAATTTACAACTTATTTTATGATTAAGGCCTAATAAAGTATGTAAAGCAATCAAATCCAGATTTTTAGATAAGGATAATATTAATTATCATTAGATCATTATAATTAATGTGTGTTCAGAACTAATAAACGGCTTCCTTCACTAATTAGCAATTATTATATTATGAATAATCTCTACAATGACTAAACGTTTTCAAAGTTCACTTCGAAAACTCCGAAGTTAAGACCATAATTTATTTCCCTTGTAACGACACTTTTATTAACTCCGAACTTCTAAGATGGCTTTGTTCCTCAGCTAATTTAGAAGAGTATGGCCCTTAAGAAAGCGTCAGGAAAAAAAGCGGCTTTAAATGTTTTAGTTGTCACATACTTTAGGATGACTTTTAATTTCTTGACGAGCGCTTGATCATCATGTTAATTTAGTCATGTACTTAGACTAAATTTTTTACAATATATTACGGTTTTATTAAATTTGAAGTTATTAAAATGTATTCCAAATATAATTTTAATATTTATTTAAAAAGGTATACACAGCTTGATATCACAATATGATATCATAAGTAAATCTTGGAACCAACATTCACTATAATATGCGAATAGTAAGTATATATAATATGAAAAAAAACATTTTGTATTGTATACTTACTAATAAAATATTTGTATTAATAAGTTTACAATAAGTGCGGAAGAAAACTATGCAAGGGTAGTCACCTACAAGGTAAAAGTGTCATCCCGGCTTTAGAATTGAGTATGAGTTTAGCTTTGGCATTATGGTTATAATGTCGAGGGCAAAAAATTGCGGATACTCTACATTTTCATATTTTATTCTACTCTATTTTCATGAAGAATCTTAGGAGTAGAGATAAAATTCGGCAAATTATTCTTTTTTTTTTGTGGGCTAGGGAAGCAAACGTGCAGACGGATCACCTGATGGTAAACGATAACCGCCGCCCATGGACACCCGCAACACCAGAGGAGTCACAAGTGCGTTGCCCGCCTTTTAAAAGGGTTTGGGCCTCCGGTAACCTCATTCACTCGGCGAAAACAACGCAAGCGTTGTTTCACGCCGGTTTTCTGTGAGGCCGTGGTATCACTCCGGTCGAGCCGGCCCATTCGTGCCGAAGCATGGCAGCCACTGTTCTTTTTTGTATCTACCGTTTTTTTTTGTTCAATATATGAAAATGTTGTGAAGAGCACTTCTGATCTCAAAATATATTTTATCCAGGTACTTATGTCCCATTTTAATTCTCAAAATCAAATGTGTACTTACCGGTATTTTCTTTGATTTCAGGTAATAAATTGCAGCTTTTAAGGTGACTTACTTTGGTATTTACAATACTATGACTGAAGTTATGCGACTCTTAGGTAAATAATATAAATCCTTGTTCAACTATTCAATTCAATTCTTTATTGCATTGACTAAATAGAAAAGGTGATGTCTTTCACTTACTTCTATCTACAGGTTTGGATTCTGAAACAATTGAGAATATTATGTTTAGTTTTTAATACAGCAATAAATTAGTGTTAATAATTATTAAGTTTCAAATGGATTGATAGGTGCACATATATTTTCCCACGCCATTTAAGGCAATAAATAATAATTTCAACTATAAATATGAATATTAATTTGATAGATGAATAAAAACTGTGTCAAATTCATATAAGTATTTTACTTTATTTATATTTTCCTGTAAATATTAGATACGAAATTCACAGTACATTTATCAAAACGGCTGCGCAATGTTCACATCAGACAATGCGTATCGTTACATCTCGTAATAGCGAAGGTATATGTCAGACGTCGTAAGTGTCTTGAAAATGGCGGCGATCCAGTGACAGATTTAGTTTAATGATTTATCTCGCCACAATATTTATTTTATTATAAAACCTGTTCCATTTTCGAATCCGAACGAATTATGTTGTTTTTACATCTCTCATATTCGGTAAGTAGGTCCTTATTACCCCCAAATGGGGCTTTTAGGTGACCAATTAGCGCTCTAGGGTAATACTGTAGCTAGAAAAGCCCTAGGGCGGTAACTAATTTAAAAAAAAAACACTTCACTCTTTCAAAAAGTTCGCGTACATCTAACCATCATACTGGCAATAGACATCATGCATTCAGCCCAACGACAAAAGAGGTCGCTTCGCTATTCAGCCTTGTCTTCGTATGAGTATAATAGTCATCAATTTTAAATATCGAACGGCGAAGCTCAATTTCGTTCTTGAAAAAAAAAAAGATGAACAAAGGCGGGAATAGAAAACTTTTACTTTAAAATGTTTTATTCTTGTAATGCCGGTTTTTTTTTCTTACCTCACAATCGAGATGTAAAGCAGAGTAGTTAGCTCGGGTGTAAGCATGAATTGCACCCTCGAACTATAGGCGCCCTCGCTGCGCTCTCGGGCTGCAATTGATGACTTACAGCCCTTGGCTACTAATCTACTATTATTGTTGAACATGTCATGTTCGCGATCATATCTTATGTGTTTTAGAATGTTATAATAAAAACTTATGTTAATTTTTCATGCCTCCTTGTACTTAAATGTGCTTGTAAGCCAGAGTCACAAATTTTATAATTGACTGAAGTTATTAAGCGAACAGTCGACACTGAAGGGAAATCGTTTCTATTCTTAAGTCTAGTTTACAATAAAATGGAACTGTCTCCATGGTGATTTGAAAACAGCAGAATAAAGAGATATATGTACACCCATCACTATAAACGGAATCCTTTGTCAGGACTAACAAGCAAAATAAACAATTCAAATGCCACATTCTTCATCAGCGTTTGAGATCGTAAATCTATAGCTACATGCTTTATTTTATCGCTAATTCCCGCATATCTTTACGTGGAGTGGAGTCCCACACGGATAATAAACGTGGGTTGTTGATCTACAGTGCCATTGAGTTTAGTGCCCCAATGGTATTTATGACGATTTAAATAAATTAAACTAGTATTAATAGAGCACCAATTATATAAATAAATTAGAAATATATTTTATTAGATTAGATGCATGGAGGCAATTTACGTTTTAAATAGAATTATTTTTTATTGATTTATAGTTACTTTCCTGGTTCTGCCAGATGGCCCTTGAAAAAAAGTTAATTTATTTTACAAGTGGTATGTTATTTTGTCTCTACCATACCTATAGTAAATAAGCTCTAGGACCCGTGGTAATATAAAAAACTAGCTTCTGCCCGCGGCTTCACTTACATGAAGCTTTATCAGAAATACAAGTGGAAAAAACCAACATTGATGATCTCTTCCTTGTATGGACCTCTGTACATCAGGGAGGTCAAGCTGTATCTCATGATTCGTTTAATTAATTGAGATAAGAAGTTCACCAGTTTTTAAGTTGGAGCATATACTTTCTAACAGTGATAATAAAATTAAAATCTATTCAGTAGGTTTTGCTCCAACCCGTAACAAACAGACAAAAAGACAAGAATTATAAAAATCACATTATCGGATTCGGAGACGTTTATATACCATAACCCACGTGTTTTTTTTTAATATCTTTAATGTAGGTACAGACACAGCTTTTTAACATTTTTGTAATAGTAGAGATTGTACCTATATAGGTGTTACAAGGTAGTGCGAAGAAGGCCATTCTATGCGCAACGAATATCTCATCTACCTGTTGAAGAAACATTATTCAATATTGACCTACTAAGTAGCATATGGTCATCTAGTACTGTCAGACATGCTTGACTTGCATTTAATATGTATTATCTATATCTATCTATTCTAATATATAAAGCTGAAGAGTTTGTTTGTTTGGTTGAACGCGCTAATCTCAGGAACTACTGGACCGATTTCTGAAAAAATCTTTCAGTGTTAGATAGCCCATTTATTGAGGAAGGCTATAGGCTATATATCATCACGCTACGCGGACGAAGTCGCGGGCAGAAGCTAGTCATTAATTAAAAATGTGTGATGAGTTGATAACTTTCTTTCTTAAAAGCCTAATTGATAAATTAGGGTTTTAAGAAAGAAAACCAATTTGTGTATTTTCAAAACTGATGGCTTCATCAATTAATTATATCTTGTAAGGAGACTTTAAATTAAGAATTTGATTCTTTTTGAAAAGTAAAGTTCTTAAACCATAAAAGATATAAAAACACAACTGAGAACCTCCTCTTTTTTAAAGTCGATTAAAATGATGTCTAATAGCTGAAATGTCCGGAACCGAATAAGACTCAGGTTTTACCAATCTTAAAAGTTTTTTGCTAAGCGTAGGTGTAGTCTAAAGTGTATATTCAGAGACGACTGGTTCGGCACACTGAACGAGCGACAAATGCTTATATGGAACTGGTTTCAGGGTTCGTGTTTCATCATCTGAGATTTAGGCATACACGTGAAGGTATATAAGCTTTTTAGAGTAAGGTTACTAGCAATGTGGGTCACACATAACTAGTATTATTGTTATCCCTCGTGCTTGTGTTACGATTGGGCACACGTCAGTAGTTTAATGGGTGGGTTTCGAACCAGCAACCAGATAATCGCAAGACCGACGCCGCTTTTAAATTATATAAAGTAATCAGGCATATAGAGCATTTCCTAAACCCCCAATTAAGCCTAAGTTTAAAGCAGTGGGTTACAGAAATATGAATCCCGTATGTAATCTCGGTCCCATACTCATGTAACTTTCCTATAGTAAATGTCATTACAAGCTTAAGTTCATTAGCCTCTTTGACGTTAATTGCAAACGGTCACATAAGTGTCTTCTTAAAGAGTGCTGCAGGTATATAGACATTGGACATACTACTAGTGGTAACTTCGCCGTGTGTGTGTATTCATTTCCTTTAACTGACGTTTACACTAGCTTATACAAAGATATATTTACGCTTTTTAATATCATATGGTCATTAAAATAGATGATAGTAAGTTTAGACGATATATATATAAAAGAAAGTCGTGTTAGTTACACTATTTATAACTTAAGAACGGCTGAACCGATTTGGCTGAAAATTGGTGGAGAGGTAGCTTAGAACGGACATAGGATCATAGGACTTTTTATCCCGTACCCGTGGAATGTGATGACAGACCAAATTCCACGGGGGCGAAGCCGCGGGCAGAAGCTAGTATATAATAATATTAATTTAGAAAGCTGAAGAGTTCGTTTGTTTGTTTGCTTGAACACGCTAATCTCAGGAACTACTGGTCCGATTTGAAAAATTATTTCAGTGTTAGATAGCCCATTTATTGAGGAAGGCTATAGGCTATATATCATCACGCTACGCAGACGAAGTGTTTGCTTGAACGCGCTAATCTCAGGAACTACTGGTCCGATTTGAAAATTGTTTCAGTGTTACACACTTACTACTTACACTTACACTACACTTGTGTAGCGTGATGATATATAGCCTATAGGCTATATATCATCACGAATATACACAGACTCATCAGTAATCATACACAGACGAAGTTGCGGGCAGAAGCTAGTATTTTTAATAAGTCTTAAATGAGATAGACACAACATTACTTACCGGTCAGTATTTTCACTGATTACATTACATTCACGGTTTTTTAAGATTCGATTTGGGGAAAAGGACCAGCGGTGTTAGGTTATAAAATAAATCAGATCAGAATCAAATCAGATATTGCGTAAGTTGATCATTCCCGCAGATTAGGTAGAGCAGAATCTGAGTCCATTTTTCTTTATTATTCAATTTCAGTGAAAGTATAACCGTAATTGAGCACTTTAGAGTTTTTAATCAAAACGAAGTACTAAATACCTCGTTTTGATTGATAACTAACCACCAGCTAAGAATATAACATAAATCAAATAACTTTTCAATCAAAATGTAATAAACTCATCCTCATTGAATTCCGCCGAAGTTAAGATAAATGGCATAAAATTATCGATATTGCGGCCTTTGTAGAAATCGGAGACAGTAATTATAGTGATATGTCTGATAGTCTGTTATTGAATAAATGGTTACAATGAAATTATGTAGTATGTATGACGACACATTTGGCGTAGGCGTAGGTTCGATCCCCACACGGAGCAAATATTTGTATGATCTACAGGTAGTTGTTCCAGGTCTGGGCGTTTGTGTATGTGAGAATTTGTGTTTGTAAACGCACCCACGATACAGGCGAAAATGCTAGTGTGGGGCAACGTTTTATAAAAAAAAATATTGAATTTAAGTATATATTTTTCTATATAATCTATTTTCTATCTGATATATACGAGTAGAATCTATTTTCAGTAGGAAATATTGAGTAATTTGCTTAACTTCATTATTCAATGTAAATAATACGTTTTATATAATTCTTACAGGAGTGATTGTAAGACTGTCTGTCCTTAAGGACGTGGCAGCTTATAAATCTAGTTTCCAATTCGATTTAACTTAGCGCAGCTTAGTACCAAAAAGGTGCGCGTCCCTAAGGACCACAATCTATTAATTACGCATTTAGTTATTTACAAACATAAACAACACTAGTCATTTCTTCCCGACGTACCTCATAAATATATGATTGTTCAGCACGCGATAACATACAATCTTGGACAGAGGATGTGATCGTCAGATAGGGAGTCACCACGTCACAGGCTTGCGTGCGCTTTCTTGATTTATTCTCTAGATGGCGCTCGCTCGCTTATCTGTATAGTACCTATTACGACACATGTTTGGCTCAACCAGAACCACATCAACGACACGTCACGCCATCTCTCTTGCGACTGGTATTGGGATATAATTCTACTCTTATTTTCATTAAGTCCAAACAGACCATCTGCTAAAATGGAATTTCGTTCTGCTAAAAAGAAAAATATAGTGCGTGTGGGTAATAATGTAATGTTTTAACCTATTCTATGGGTTATTTGTGGGTATTTACATCACGGATGACCTCCATAATGCCAATGATTATGCAGTAATTGATACGACTATCTAAACTAATTGGACTAATTAAACCATTTATTAATACAATAAAATAGTAGGGTGGGCACCGAGGTTTTTGTTTTGTAAGGAATATTTCTATTATGTACATAATAGATAAATATGGCATTTGGTCTGAATTTGGAAATTCCAAAAATCAATGTAGTTTTACCGGGAACAAAATGATTTATAGATATAATTGGTTGAAAAAGAAAACATTTGAATTAGGTATCAGTTAAAATTAATTGGTTAAATCAATGCTTACGTTGTGTTTCACCAAGTGAGGAAACCGGAGACCCAAACCCTATTAAAGGGTTGGCAATGCACTTGCGAATCCTCTGCTGCCATCAGGTGATCCGTCTGCTCGTTTGCCATAAAAATATAACCATTTTGTTGTTCCTCTAAAAGGTCAGATTCTATTGCTCCCTAATATACCCTCCAGAGATGCACTTCCATTAATTATTTTTACCAGGAACTACACGATAACATTCAAGGTCATCTTGTCTCAGAGCTATTGAAAGTGACCACAAATGGCCATGGTCTAGACTCTAAGATCATGATAAGGCGGGTGCGTCAAGGGCGAGTGTGGGTTGGTGAATGTTGGCGCCGCATTGCTTAACTTGAAACCCAGAGCTCAATTAATGGAAACCATTCGAACATAACTAAATAATGGCGATAGCTTCGTGCGGCAAATTTGACTAAGTTATGTGGTAATGTTCTTAAATTATTTGTAGGTTAATTTGTAGATTTGCATTTAAGCTCTCATAGCTTGAATAGAAAATAAATCACTAGAAAGCCTATTACAGTAAAATACATACATTTTTATTACACACATTTGTCAATAACATACAAGAATCTAACCTAACTTTACCTCATTTCCATAAAATAATGAAAAAAATGATACATGCTTTCATTCATTTCACACACCTGGTGCGGTTTATTTGTTATATTTTTGTCTAAGTATATATGTACTACAGATATACTTGTAATATGTTAAACAGTATCAGGAAAATCCGCCCATATTCCTCAAAATATAAGATACTTAGTGGAATAGTTATTTAGTCTTAGCGTGATGATATATAGCCTATAGCCTTCCTCAATAAATGGGCTATCTAATACTGAAAGAATGTTTCAAATCGGACCAGTAGTTCCTGAGATTAGTGCGTTCAAGTAAACAAACAAACTCTTCAGCTTTATATATTAGTATAGAGTTTAGATATAGGTTTCTAAAGTTTTGTAAATTGGATGAACAACAAAAATAATTTATTGACGATGATTTTAACTATAAATACTCATTGTAAGATTGATTTTAT
This sequence comes from Acronicta leporina, assembly GCA_947256265.1. Classification (NCBI taxonomy): domain Eukaryota; kingdom Metazoa; phylum Arthropoda; class Insecta; order Lepidoptera; family Noctuidae; genus Acronicta; species Acronicta leporina. The sequence goes on along the minus strand of OX366532.1, from coordinate 10,315,400 downwards.
TATTTTATTCAATGTTTAGCACTAACGTATCTGGAGCTACTACTTTTTTTCAAGCTACCTTTGTTCCAATCTAGCACACTGTTTACACACGCAACGTCTGGAACATTACGGACCATTGTATGTGCCAAGCCTTACTCCTCGATGGATGTGTAGGCGGGCGGCGCACGCGCCTGGCACCAGTATGAAATAATGCGAGAAAGAAGATAAAGTCCGTAGAATGCAATTAAAATGTCTTCAGCTTTATGTTTGAAGTATCAGAAAGTACTTTTTAAAAGATTTCTATTTTTTTTTATGGGATAAATATGGTATTATGGTATATGGGTAAACGAGCAAGCGGGTCACCTGATGGTAAGCGATAACCGCCGCTCATGGACACCCGCAACACCAGAGGAGTCGCAAGTGCGCTGCCCGCCTTTAAAAGGGTTTGGGCCTCCGGTAACCTCAACTCACTCGGCGAAACACAACGGAAGCGTTGTTTCACGCCGGTTTTCTGTGAGGCCGTGGTATCACTCCGGTCGAGCCGGCCCATTCGTGCCGAAGCATGGCTCTCCCACATGAAAAATTAGATTACTGTAACCAGAAATCTTCTAATAAAATCTTAATTTAATCTTTTTATTTCCTTCCGTATGATTTGTTCGGTCAGTCACTATAATTAGAGTAGCTATTCAATTAAAATAATTCTCAAATTCTTTAGGTACAGTGGTCCTTTTGTACGTATCTTTTTAGTGGTTAAATCCAAACTTTTTTTAGCAATGATCGTACACGAAGGACTTTTGCTTCGTTAGCGAATATTGCTTGTAAGCTAGACAAGCTTATTACGGACCAACAAGAACATTGACATTTCGAATTTCATTTCATGGTATGTATATCATACTATTATTGTTTTTTTTTTGCTTTTACGTTGTCAGTATTACCGTTTTGTTTCATCACTGTGTTGTAAATTGAACACACGGAGGTAACAAGACGCAGTTTCTTATTTTGAATTCTGTAGTTATGGTATTATCCTGATAGGTAGAAATAACGATTATTCAATTATGATTTGTATGCATATTACTATTAATACAGGAAAAAATACCATTATACGTTGTACGACGAATTACACAAAGTTTTACAGTATCTTTCAGATCCTCTAATTGTCAGTGCCTCAGGTTTCTTGTTTCCAGCTTGATCAAAATATTATGACGGTACGTCAGGAGCATTCATGCTCGTTGAGTTTCCTACTGGAATTTACGGGAATTTTGTACTTTATTTTCGCAAACACTGTTGAAACACAATACTTTCATCCTTGATAAAACTATTTTACTCTGAAGAACGCAACAATAAAATGCTGCAATATATTTGATCCTTTTAAGCTTTACTTTTCCGACTCCTAGCAACGAGTTTTATAGCGCAAAATCCCCATCAACGGTTGAGAACGCCATTAGTTATTGCCATCCCCATATCTAAGTTTAAATTTCCTTTTATTGTAGTAAATACATTACTATGTCAAAGGGACATAAGTAAGATAAAAACACGTTAATATCTCAACGCCTCGGTAAGTTGTTGGGTATTTATAGATAGATGTTAACTCTATAAATAAAATAGCGAGGGCTCTTTGCAAACTTCTCCATTTATAGATTTCAACGTTCCTCCCTTTTATTCATAATGTTATTATCATCATAATATAACATAACATAACATAATACAACACCAGTAATGGCAATACTGGTGTTGTAAGGGTTAGGTAGAGGAGAATTAACGTATACATACATACACAATGATAAATAATTTTCAATTTGCGTACCGTAAAATGAATTTAAATCGACCAATTAAGTTCTAACATATAAACTAGTGACGCGGGAAAGGAATAGATTCTTTTCAAAATAATATAGTATTTGTATGGCGCCCCGAAGACTTGACGTCATCTCTTAGTAACCTTCTCCATCCAGCATAAAATTAATATACCTATAGTTTTCTTAATTTTGATCCAATGTTTTTTCCTTATAGGATTATGATTGACCGCCCGTTCATCTCATTTTAAGGGACACTGCGATCTACGATGGAGCGCGTTTGCCTAGAAGAAACTAATTCACTCTTGTTTTAAAGACACCCCAATTATCTATATAGAAAGACTCGTTCTGGAAGCGCATTCCGCATTTCAGGCTTACAAATGATTTGCTTTTGCGTTTCGTTAGGGTATTTGGAATGTCCACCAGGAATCGATCCTGCTGCTGCTTTTTCGTGCTTCTGGTCGTCCGATAATAGAAAGGGCAAGGAGAATTATGATCGCAGAGATCTGATGCACACTTAGTTCATTTTAATTTTGTTTAGTTGATCGGGTCTATTTCTGAATTTATTGGGCTATAAAAAATATCAGTAAATGGAGCCTATTCATTTCAGCAGTGTTGATCATATCGATTGGATGCTGTTGTATCATAAATAAAGGTCGCAAAAGCCTTTACGAGCCTAGATTCTTCCACAGCATCTAACCTGTAGTACTTTAATTAGACTAAGCGCAGAAACACATAAATTTAGTTCGATAGAATAATTACGCGAGTGATAAAAGTGTTGAGATGTTATTGTTAATTGCTTTGCATTCTGTGAGAGGATTGTAATAATGTTTGTCTGCCTGTTAAAGTATTCAATGTTTTTTTTATTCCTTTTATGTCAACAAATTATCAGGGTCGCCTGATGGTAAGCGGCAACCGCAGCCTATAGATGTCAGTAATATCATTCGTAACACTTGCGCGCAAGATTGTCATCTTGAGACCACAATTCTTAAGTCTCTTATAGTATGGTGAATCACCAATGATTAATTACCATATGAGACTTAGAGAGAAGTCTATTAGGAACGAGAAATGTACCCAGTAACATTACTCTTTCTTAGATTTCTATACTTTTTAGACGAGCAGTTGTATAATCGTTCAATAGAACTGTGGGAGAGCCATGCTTCGGCACGAATGGGCCGGCTCGACTGGAGTGATACCACGGCCTCACAGAAAACCGGCGTAAAACAACATTTACGTTGTGTTTTACCGAGTGAGGGAGGATACAGGAGGCCCAAACGCTTAAAAGGCGGGCAATGCACCTGCGATTTCTCTTGTGTTGCGGGTGTCCATGGGCGGCGGTAATCGCTTACCATCAGGTAATCCGTTTGCTTGTTTGCCCCCCTATCGCATACCAAGAATACACAAACTAAAAATGTTTAAATTCATTTCATATATTGCTTTAGTTAATGTTAACTTACTTAATCTGTCTAGAACATTTAGACAATTATTAAACAACTTAGTCTAGACAGGTTACCTGCAGGCGATTTGAGAAACAATAATTACTTGTTTCATCCGAACCGTTTCTGGTCATGAAAGCTATTTTCTACCGATTTCGAAAGAGGATGTTCTTAGTTCTTCTGTTTGTTTTTTATGTAGGTATGTTTGCGTGTTATTGCGCTGCTTATGAAATAAAGACGGTTCTTTAGTTCTTGGTAAATGAAGTAGATAGTATTTTGTTGAGGAGGTAAACCTCTGCGTGCGTCTGGTTTGGTATTGCCACACTACTGCTACATTAATGCTTAGCGAGAGACTATTTCTCTCGCTAAGCATTAATAGCCCAGTAATATGACCATTGGACTGCCAACTCAAAGGTCTCGAGTTAGAATCCAAGGCACGCTCCGCTGACTTGAAAATTATGCCCGTATTAATAATAATCAATTATCACCCGCTCAAACAGTGAAAGCTTGCATGTACTTATGAGAGATTTTCTCGACGCGTTTGATGTCTGCCACCTCTCATTAGGCCAGCGTGGTGCAGCCAGCAGCAAGCAGCTCGGAGTTTGGGATTTGTGTCCGTTAGCAATAGGCTCGCCCCATTACATGATAATTAAACATATCAGCGAACTGTGGGTGTACATTCCTAACCCTTCGGGGAATGCAGGCGTGATGGTATGTCATTTTTTTGGGACTAGTCATCCAAATTATTTCTAGTTAATACAATTCTTGTCAGTCAAGATCTGCAATAGATAACAGAACAACTAAAATACTGCCAAGACCGTAAAGGTCAGCGTGTCCTAAGAAATGATTGAACTGTCTAGGAGCCCGCAACAAAAATTAATTAAAATATAATTAAGACTAGCAAAAAAATATCAGTTTGAACGTCCATTCGCGTCAAACTGGAGACAGAAAAAGTCAGAAGGGCAAAATTAGTAATAAAAAATTGTTTAAAATACAATTCCGATTTATTCTTGGTGCAATCTTATTTTTATTGAACTAAGTGTATCTTTGAATTAGATGTTATTTATTTTATCCCGACTTCGAAAAAGAGGAGGTTCTCAATTTTTTTTGTTAAATGCATACTAGCAATGTGGTTCGCACATTACTAGTATTCTTGTTAACTCCTCGTGCTAAGCTAAATGCTTGTGTTACGAGTGGGTTCACGCCGGTAGTGCAATGGGTGGGTTTCGAACCGGCAACCACATGATCGCAAGTCCGACGCCCTAGCCATTAGGCTACCGCCGCTACAATTCGACTGTATGTTTTTTTAATGTTTGTTACGCGATTATAATTCCACCATCTATGAACCGATTTGAACAATTCTTAGGTAGGTATATTGATTTCAATAAACTGCATTAATGATTCCAAAACCACATTTATTTACGTATTAGTATAGTATATGTCGCTTGGAACTTACGTAAGCCTAGCATGCAATGTAAACATAATTATTGAAAGTACTTCTCAAGTGCAGTGAATGGCTATTGAAATAACACCACGGGTAAGCAAATAGCGTTTGTGTATGTTAATGGACTGGGAGCGGTTAGACACCTGTAGGGTTGTCTTATACAAAATTCGACGACATAGAGGCGATTCTGAATGTTCATTAATTAATGACCAAACGAACTTACCAAGTGAAGTTCTATCCTAATTATACGAAGGGTCTCGTCCGAAGAGATTCGTGGTGAGTGGTAGCATCTAAAGGCGATACTACATGTGTTATATAGTTTGATTTCAGATTACTAATCTTGAGGACAAGACAAAAAGTATAATTTACTATTAAACATAACATACCATCACGCCTGTATTCCCAGAAGGGATAGGCAGAGGTGTTCTAAGGTACACCCACAGTTCGCCGGTATGTTTAGGTCCCATGTAATAGGCCTATTGCCTATTGCCATTAACCGGGCACAAATTCCTAACTCCAAGCTGCTACTGGGAATTTCATCGAAAAACCCAATAACACTTTGCTCGACCTGGGAATCGAACCCAGGACCTCTAGCGTAGCAGTCGCGCTCAGGACCACTTAGCTAATGAGGTAGTTTGTATTTAGCTGTTAAAATGTATTAAATGTACCTGTCATCACTACCATGAAGCTCGAAGCAGTTTCTGGTGACGCATCGCATGTTCTCCTGCTTTGAAAGTTTATTCGATGCTCGTGATAAGTCAAACTTCTTGTCATTTGTTGACGCTCTTTCTTAATGTTTTTTTTTTAATATGGCGCTACAGTTTTTGTGTATTTGTTAGTGTCAAGTATGTGGAGTAATCGAGTATACCAGTTCCCATCATGGGATTATATTAAGGCACTACACTTTTGTGTTCGCCAGTGTCAAGTATTCAGTTGTTCAGTTGTCCTATTAAAACGATGGAACATTTTATTGAGGCTTCGATGGAGCTTAGGAGTGAACCCAAAAAAGTCACGATTTTCAATTTTATATAATTTGCCTACACTCGCACCCGTTCACGAACTTTTAATGGTTAATTATCCACCTTAATTACACATTAAACTTCGGGGAAATCCAATTTTCGACAACGTGCACTTAACATTTTCCCGCCTAAACTCCTAAATATTATTTGACGTTTAACGTACTTAGCTGTTATTTACGACACGTTTGGCGTAGCGGCTGAGCAATTGGCTTCTGCGACACGTGTTGTGGGTTCGATCCCCACACGGAGCAAATATTTGTATGATCTACAGGTAGTTGTTCCGGGTCTGGGTGTTTGTGTATGTGAGAATTTGTGTTTGTAAACGCACCCCCGATACAGGAGAAAATACTAGTGTGGGGAAATGTTTAAAAAAAAATTACAATCGTAATGTGTGTGGTTGTTTCGTTTCGACCCGAAAGTTTATAGACTGCTAGTGTCTATAGTCTGTAGTTCAAGTTTATAGCCATTCCACAGATAATAGAATACTAGCCATTCTTAGAGGACACCTGAGCACAGTAGTGGGACATTTAAGGATACACTATATAAGCTCATATTCTTTATTTGTTCTCTTTATCATTCGTTTTTGGTGTACAATAAAGGATATTCTATTCTATAGTGATAATTATATCCATATATGTAAATACCTACCTTTATTCACCTACAGAATCGAAAACCATATACCACATAAATTTAAAAAGTAATTATTATAATAACAATTTCTGACCAGTGAAAACAGTAACACAATTCGTGCTCTTTTTAATTTACGCTACATCGTTTATTCCGAAAATTTGAATACCTATTTTAAAATCTTTTCATATAGGACTTATATGAAAAGATTTTAAAATAGGTATTCAAATTTATTAGCGTAAGTATTTATGTCACCTCTTTGTTGACAGCCCTATTTCCACTCACGGCGACAGTCCAGGCCACTGATGAGCGGTTACCCCTCTCCGTAGGGTCTATACAGTTACACTAATAAAGATCTGACGTTGTGACACTTTGTAATTTAAGTGTCTTACAAAATGACATGTGGTTAAAGAATGTGTTGATGGGGCAAAAATGTGTTAATTTAAAAGGTAATTTCAGTCTGTGTGACTTGTTTTCTAAATAATAGAAAAGTAAACACTTCAAAGTTGGTTCGACTTGTTTTTTAAACATAAAAAACTAATACAAAAATGGACGTATCTTTGAGATGTTCTGTTTTAGTTAGGTATTTTACGTGACAAATAATATAAATATGTTGACCTTATCAATAAAGTAAATAAAGTTCTACCCACTTTTCAATCATCGCTTTTGTTTCTAGTAATTGACACCGCAAATGAAATAATTCGAAATATGGTATCAAGTTCATTTTGTTTCTTGAAATTAAATTAAAAAGCCTACATAAATAAACATATACAACTTCACGCGATGCCTCGATAAAAATAATTATAAAAAATGCAGATCTACGTTATTCTAAACAAAGTTAATAGAATAGAATAGAATAGAATAGAATAAGATTTATTTGTATACACATGTGTATGCATACAAAAATATTACTAAATGCATGCAGGATGTTACAAGATTTTCATAGCTCAAACATGTTTCCCACATTATATGGCGTATAAATATTTTTAGGTAAGTATTTATAAAATGTCAAAATTAATATAAAAAGATATACAGTCAAAAGAATACTTAATTATAGTTAAAACATAATATAAACAGTCATTATCTAGGTATTGCTGAAGATAAAGTTTATAGTTTTATAATATTGATGTAGATGTAGAACAATCAGATAATAAAATTACATTATAGTATCCATTAGGAATTCGTTGACATTATAGTAGGCCTTTAGGACAAGATATGACTTAACCTTTTTTTTGAAAGCTACATTATTTAATTCTTTCCATTGCTTTTTTAAATATCCTATTCCCTGTATATTTATTTCCATTTATTCCAATTTCTATTCATTGACAACCCTGTTCTTAGTATAGTGCGAAGAACTGATCAGCAGTCAGCCATCTTCATAGGGCTGTACTGTTAGAATTTTAAGCATGTTGTTCTACGCGTGACACTTTTGACCTGACGCCATTTTATTTATTAGAAATGAGGTTTAATATTCTGGCTTATTCCGTTATCTTGAAAATGGTAAGAGGTCTCTTTTATTTCATACAATATTTATAGAAAAAATAATATAGTAGCGAGTGTTTTTTTCTCAATGGGCCTGCTGCTACTTTATCTATTAGTAAACAGCATTACAGTCGCTGATGGTCCGCGCTTACCCATGAAAAAGATATTCATAAAAAAACAGAAGAAAGTAACCTATGGATAAATATGGAGAAGATTTGTTGAAATGAAATTATGTACAAATAATCACTTAGATACTTAATTGAACTACGGTACTGTAATTATTGGCTATAATGAGAAATCTATTGAAACAAATTAACTTAATATCAATTTAAGAGAAATCAAACTTAAATATATCGTTAAAGCTTATTTATCTTTAGGTCAAGAACTATAAAAGTGCTGCAACTCCAGCCAATCTTTGATCTGACAATCTAAAATTAAGTCAGCTAACAAATGGCAAGTCCAATCGAAATAACCATAGCTCATAAATGTGCATGAGTGGCACAGATGACAAACACGTTTGATTTATACCTCCATTGTAAAGATACGCGTTTAATTGTGGAATAAGGTCGGCAAGTACTCAGGTATTGAGAGATCAAAGAGCGAAATTACAGAAGTGCAATTCTTAATAAACTGTCCCCTAAATATGGATGTGAAAAGATTTTGACCCCTGGTGTTGCAAGCGTCCATAGGCTACGGTAACCGCTTACCATCAGGTGGGCCGTATGCTTGATTTTTTTTTTTTTAAAAAGCTTACTAGCAATTTGGGTCACAAATTACTAGTATTCTTGTTAACCCCTCGTGCTAAGCTAAATGCTTGTGTTACGAGTGGGTTCACTGCCACCTTAGTGGTATAAAAAAAATTGCAGAGGGTGCTTGTTTCTAGGAGCAATGATTCTTTAATATTTGTAGGTGTCAGAATTTGATATCGTGGTAGTCTAGATAAATAAGTTTGAATTCAAGGCACGCACCAACGATTTGTCGAAATTATTGAGAATTCGAAAAATAGTTAACAGTAAAGGAAATCATTTTTTTATACCACTATGATGGCAAACATGGTATATACCGTGGCCGTCTGCAATGTCACCTGTGAAAATAATTTCACTCATATTTTTAAGAACCTCATGCTGTAGGCGTGTAGGTAAACCTCGGCAGGTAGAGCTCATTGTGAGGAAACTTGCATAATGGAGAGAGTTTGTTTACGGAGGGGGCGGGCTAAATAATAGGGAATTATTTTCAGAGGAGACCCATACCTACCAGTTAGATACTCTAGTATAGGAATTGGAGATATGTAATAGTCTAACAAAAAAAAAAACTATCCAAGGTAACGAAGAAACAGTTTTGCCAATCTGCCTCGACTTACTCTTTGCCTACTATGAAACCAGTATGTGATGTGTGACATACATCAAAGTCGGCCTGCAGTGATGAAGTTGCATGCGAGTGAATACAGTATATACCTATTCTGTAGGTCAAACCCCTGCTAGTGAAGGACTAATAGATCTCCAGTAGGTAGAATGCCCTTTGATGTACATGAATGATTGAATGAACGGCTCCTCCGGCTACAAACTTGATCTATATGTATGTATTAATGATTTTGCATTTTAGGACAGCTCGATCGATTTTTCTTATATAATATTTTTAGTTATGTGGCGCAATTTGTCTGTATTGTGTGACAGAAATTTGTTTGAAAATTTGAGTTGAGAATGAGTTACTTAAAGCGAAGTTGCTTGTCTAGTTTTGTATAAAAAGGAGAAATCATGTAAATTATCCATCTTTAAGTATTACTCAATGTAATATGAATTATACGTACATGTGTATAAGAAATGTCTAATTAATCTGTGTATTCATTACAGTTTATAATATAAAAATGGTCGTACAATCTGGAATATCGTTCAATTATTCAATTTAGTAGTTTCCACCACGCTGTATAGTCAGTATGTTTTGAGCGTCTCATGATCAAAATAAAAGTAGGAACTCACGTCATCTAAACAACGCACTACCTACTGAATAAACCTGTATGCATTATGTTCTGAAAATTATTCCGTGCCAATAACACAGACAATTCACAATCAAATAACCACAAGTGCGAATAAGATTTTAATTTGCGTATTAATTATACCATTGACAGCTTCAGAATCGTTCATTAGCGCCTATATTAATGTGTTTTTGTATGCAAATGCGTCTGCGGATAATAAATTGCATGATCCGACAAGTACTCGGAATTTTGTGTAGATGTTTATGATGTGTTTCAAATTGCCTTCGCGCATAATTTGACCGAGCGACGGGCTAGCCTAGAATATACATTGAGATAAATTTATTGAAGGATTATTCATGACTAGCTTCCCCCGCGACTTCGTCCGCGTGGAATAGTTACTTAATCTTAGCGTGATGATATATAGCCTATAGCCTTCCTCAATAAATGGGCTATCTGACACTGAAAGAATTTTTCAAATCGGACCAGTAGTTCCTGAGATTAGCGCGTTCAAGTAAACAAACAAACACACAAACTCTTCAGCTTTATATATTAGTATTAGTATAGATAGAAGATTCAAAAGTTATAGAAAATAGTGATCTATAGATTTTATTGGTCTAGTGGTAGATAACCTCGCTTTCATGCAGTCAGCATGGTCATGGTCTCAGCAGGATTTCATATGAGGCCATACTAATACCTAGTCTAAGGATACCTAGATTAAGAATTCCAATCCCGCAATGCTTTTAATCCAGGCTGGATTGACTGTACCAAGATAATTATAATTATTTCAGCTGGATCCAACTCGAATCCAGCATTACATCGGATTTTGTATTTTGTAAATTCGATGCAATGTTTGCTTAAAGTTTTGTGTTAAATATAGCCAAGCTGGTTTTAAATTAGATAAAGATTTTTGCCAAATGAATTATGTTAAAATTAAATCTGTTTGAATATTTGAAGCAAAATTATAGAATTGTAAGCGCAATATTGTGAGCTATTAGATGTTGTTAGTGCAAATAAATAATGCGTTGCTGCAATTTGTACCGGTCCATTGGTTTTATTGGAAACGACTTCGTTATGTTTCATACAAAATGAAGTCATATTTTCTTTGCTGTTCTGTCAGGACTTTATTTTAATACTATTGAAGTTTTACGAAGTACAGTTATTAGTATTTATTTTGTAAATGAAATTTTCTTGTTATGGTCGTATCAATATCTTGGATAGAGCTGTGTCTGTATTTAATATTTTTTTTACTGTAAAACTTTATATACTTTTACCTAGTACTTAGTTGGAGACTTATGAATGATTATTAAATATTTTAAATTACATAATTAAACATAACTACTGTAGCGACATCTAGCGCGTATAATATACATAGAACATATAACGGACAAATCCTGAATCGCGCAAGTGAAGTTTGCAACGCAACTTGCGCTATACCTAATTATTTCTCATTATATTTTGCATTAACTTATGCTAAACATTTTTAAAGACACATTTTAGTGGAAAAGGTAGGTTTTTTATGTCAGGTTCGATATACGAAGTGTACGTTGAAATCAAAATTTTATTTTTTCTTTCCAGGGTCTCGCCATGTCAAGTGGGAGTTGTTCAGGGCCGGGCGTATGTGGGGGCGCGCGGCGGCGACCGCCCCCTCCCCCCGAACCCGCGCTGTCCCTAGCCGCAGACCTCAGCGAGTTGAGTCTAGATCAAGGGTACCACACCCTTGCGGACTGCGGCCCGCCTAGACGGAGAAGGGATAACACCCTGAATGACGCGCTGTGGTTGAAGATTTTGTCTTATCTAGAGGTTGGTTGCTAAAGCTCATAATAATGCGTCTTTTAAATACTAAGGGTACTCTTACACCATTCGAACCGGGATTTCTACTTGATTCTTATTCCAATTTATCCATTCACTATTTATGTATTTACTAAATTGTAGTTAGATAACTAACCTGTATATCTAACGCTGCTTCTCTAAAATTTCCAGGTTTCAGACCTATGTCGTATGTCCCGGGTATGTCGGCGATGGGCGAGACTGACCACTCGACTGATCACGAGGCCTGAAGCGTGGAAGAAGGTCAGGGCTGCCGGACCTTTGGAGATCGCTGCTCGATGTGCTGGGGCGAGAGCCGGACCTTGTGTCAGCTCAGTCAAGGAATGGCGGTCGAAAAACTGTGCAGTGAGTATTTACGATGTCAATAAGAATTTATATAAAAGAAGGATAGATATAAAGATAGGAGTCTCTCTGTATCCGAAACGATGTTATCCGTCGGAGAACTAAAGGTACCGACACGGCTCAAAAGATTAGCAAGTTGAAGTGACAATGGGCTGGTCTCATCTGTCGTAGAACTGACAATCGCTGGAGCAAACTAGTTCTCGAGTGGAGACCGCGACTAGGCAAACGTAGTGTAGGGCGCCCGCTGGTCAGGTGGAGTGACGATTTGCGGAAGGCAGCTGGCAGTGACTGGATGAGGAAAGCCGAACATCGGGCTCTATGGCGTTCACTAGGAGAGGCCTACGTTCAGCAGTGAACGAATATAGGCTGATGATGATGATGATGATGATGATGAAGGAGGTAATATAACATCCATAATGGGTTAAGCAGAAGTGTATTATTTTCCACACAAATTTTACCGGCAAGGTTATCCTGGTATGTCTTTGGCTCATGTTAGAGGTGGCAAGCCTGTTACTATTAATCTGACGTAACTCCCTATAACCTTTGACGTAGCTTGGGATTACTCCGGGGGAGGGAGGGGCAGGCATCCAGCTACACTAATCACAGTCCTTAATTGAGAGTTCTTAAGAAATTCTTCAACACCTGCAAATTTCTTTGGGTGGAGTGAGGAGTGAGACCTTGTATACAGGACAATGATAAAATCCATGATCTATTGTTTTTATATATTTTTTCTTTTAACAGGTAACAGTAGCGAGTGCCCAGCTGCTAGTAGCTACGTTCAGGAACTTGACGCACTTGGCAGTGACGGGGTCCAGCAGTATGGACGCCAGAGCCATGGCACCTCTCGTCACAGACCTCGCGGACCTGAGGCATATAGACCTCACAGGTAATATTTGACTGATCGTGTCATGCAGCAGTTAAAGTGGTCAATTAGCAATTACCGGTCTACGAAGTGCCTGTGTTCGGTTCCCACAAATATTTGTCGTAAGAAAAAGACTAGAAAACACATTTGACCACACGTTTGGCGTAGCGGCTGAGCGATCGGCTTCTGCGACACGTGTGTGGGTTCGATGATCCTCACACGGAGCAAATATTTGTATGATCTACAGGTATTTGTTCCGGAACTGGGTGTTTGTGTATGTGGGAATTTGTGTTTGTACAGACGATACAGAAGAAAATCCTAGTGTGGGGCAAAGTTGTTTTTTTTTAAATAAAGGTTAATTAAGCCTTCTTAATAGCCCTATGCTTGACCGCCACTTTGCCTGATATTAAGTGACACTGCGATCTACGATGGAGCTTGCGTTACGTTTGCCCAGAAGAAACCAATTCACTCGTGATTTAAAGACATCCGGATTATACCTATCTGCTGGACCCGCTCGGGAAGCGCATTCCATATTTCAGTGGTACGCATGATAAAGGAGGACTTAAAGCGTGTCGTTCGGGTTTGATGGTGTACTTAATATTATGTTCTGAGGCCTAAGTATGAGTTTAATGTCACCGACTCGAATTTACTCATCGACCGCTTTAGACTCTCCGATTGGTGAAGATTCGTGAAGTTTACGGATAGTACCAATCAGAACGCATAACACGTTCGTACGTAAAATTGAGCCAGTGAAATGTAACTCACACTTAGGCCTCTGTTTATGTTTAATTTTCACATCCTCATAAGTTTACCTGCTAGGTAGCTGACGTACTGGGCTTTATTAGCAAATTCGAAATGAAGTTACGAAGTTTAGAAATTCTGTTGTTCTAACCTCCAAAGTTTGGGGGATTGTTTGCTTAGGAGTATGTAGATGGCACACAGTTTTAGTAATTAGCTTATTGGCTAAGGCAACAGACTAGCTAGAAAGAGTTCGTAAGTTCGAGCCCTAACGGATGCAGTATTTGTCAAACAAAATTATTCTAAACTTTGAAGGGTAAAGCTTCTTAATCATACGTTCATCCCATTACTGATTAGCTACATCATCAACCTTTTAGCAATCAGATCTACAATTCTAGCAACCTTTTTTTTTCTGTAAGTGAATAACTACCTGGCACTCGACTCTATTACTCATTAGTTAAGTAAATTCTAATAATTTTATTAATTCTTTTTGTACACCAAACTATTCACCTAAGAATGTAAACCTAAATGTATACCTTGAAATAGTGTTATTAGCTCCCTTATGATAATTGTACGAGATTACATAAGAGAAAATAGAATAATGAGAAAAAGCGGGATGAGATGCAAAAAACGAGGCGCAGAAAACATGCCAATTCATCAACTTAGCGTGCGTTGCCTTTTTAAAGGGTTTGGGCTTTCGGTATCCTCATTCACTTGGCGAAACACAACGTAAGCGCTTATTTCTTCAGAAGCTGGCTCGATGAAAAGCGGGATTTGGGTCACCACCCTCAGGTTGTCAGCGGGTCGCTTCCCGAGAAGGCTTATAATTCCGGGAATACCAGACATTTAGCAACACTACTTGAAACATATGGACGGCTATAAAAAAGATTTAATTCCCTAGGTTGTCCAAACGTGGACTGGCCAGACTGGGCGTGGCTGGAGACACGGCTGGCGACGCGCAGACCTCCCGTGGAGTACATAGACCTGACGGACTGCGGGTCCGTGACGGACGCCGGACTCTGCGCCCTGCTCCACACCTGCCCATCTCTACAGTACTTGTACCTTAGGAGATGTACTCTAGTCACAGGTGATTTGCATTAATGCTCCTTAATCTATCTATTTCGTACTTTCATGTTAGAGGTTTTCTTGGAATAATATCATGGTGGGTTCCCGATTCCTTCCATGTCCAGGACTTTAAGAGAGAGATATATATATAGTTGCCTTACTGAATTTCTGTGCTATGAGTAAAGAGTTATAGTCTACCAGATAATATATATTAGAAGCTTAGGTACTCGCACGAAAATATTTTTTGTATGTATTATTTGACTTTAATATTATTCGGCGTGAAACAACGCTTGCGTTTTGTTTTGAGTGAGTGAGGATACCGACAGCTCAAATCCTTTTCATAATTAATATAAATACATGTTTATACATACATACCATCACGCCTGTATTCCCTGAAGGGTTGGGCAGAGGCGTACTAATGTACACCCACAGTTCGCCGGTATCTTTAGGTCCCATGTAATAGGGGGCGAGCCTATTGCCATTAACCGGGCACAATTTCCAAACTCCGAGCTGCTACTGAGAATTTCATAGAAAAACCCAATAACACTTTGCTCGACCTGGGAATCGAACCCAGGACCTCTAGCGTAGCAGTCGCGCTCAGGACCACTTGGCTAATGAGGCAGAGAGCAGTAAATACATGTTTATGATCTTTGCAATTTTTGTATATGAAGGGGGGGGGGGGCACCATCTTAAACCAGCACCCAACCTTTGCAACGTCAGTTACACCACAATCGTACTTGCCTAGGTACTTACTAGGCAACCTACATATTTTTGACAAACAAAATCATTGGTGTAATAAATAAACAACTAAAATGGCTAACTGACACAAATAACTTTGTTTTCGTGTAGAACCAGGGCGTCAAAATAAATTTATCATGTTTTTTATTAGGGTCCGTCCAATGTCAAGTATGACAGCCCTGAAAAAACATGATAATTTCATGACAGTAAATTCGTTTTTTTACGGCATAAAATTTCGTTATGGGAAAAATTTTATCATCGACGATATTCAAATCATATTTTAAGAACAAAGACTTGTAGGTACTCAATATCTAGTTTTTTTTATGGGATAGGGGAGCAAACGAGCGGACGGATCACTTTGCGTTGCCCGCCTTTTAAAACGGTTTGGGCCTCCAGTATCCTCACTCACTCGGCGAAACACAACGCAAGCGTTGTTTAACGCCGGTTTCCGGGGAGGCCGTGGAAAGCACTCGGTCAGCCATTCGTGCCGAAGCATGGCTCTCCCACGTCCAAAATTCTAGTATAATCAACCCATCATAGGTAGGTACTGTAAGAGTTGAGAATAAAGAGTTTTTATGGTGCGCGCCCAGGCACGTAGTACATTGTAACAAAAAAGTAAGTAGTTTTCAAATGTCTGGAAAAGAATTTTATTATTGTCATTCTATAAGAATTTTCTCTTGAGTAATAAACGAGCTGTGTTCGCTCTCATTGTGCATTATTTAATTAAACTCATAAAGCCCCCATTATCTTACCCGGCCTCGACAGTACTGTCTCCTCTCAGAATAAGAGGGATTATAGTCCATATATATATAATATGGACTTATAGTCCACCACGCTAGCTTAATACGGGTTTTTCATCTATACTTATATCAGAAAAAGATTCAGTTACAGAAAAGGAGGTATTGTTGATACCTGTAGTAATTATGAGCATTGTATCACAGGTACCAGCGCCTTCTACATTATAGGTACAATAAAAGTATGAACGATGATCTATAAATAATTTTGAGTAGAATATAAAGCAAAAATAGAAAAGTAACGAGTCTCTCTCTACTAATCAAAATATAATGTGAATGTTATATGATTATGTAAGTGAGGATATTGATGAGATTTAAACTAAAAAGGAACTGAATTCTGAGTGTTTGAAAACGTTCTTGAGTTTTTGAATCCTAAAGGCTATAGGTATATGTAGCTTTTAGGATTCAACATTTTTTTTAGTAACTTCGGCTCTATCCGAACGACAACAACAACCAGAATACCTTCAACGAAACAACAAAATATAACTATAATACTTAACTCTTACCGTTATCAGATAAATTATACGGTTAGGCCGAACAGTAATCGCATTATTATTCAGAAAAACATCAATCTAATCGCCATAATCCTGAGTAGTAACGTCTCTATTAGATCGGTCGCCCCTCTATTACTTGTCGAACTAGTTTGAGCAGTTTTTCGAAAGCAAGTAAATTGCCCGCACTAGATTTTCACACAGGATTTACTGGTTCATCCGATATAGACGTTGTAGGGTTTGTTTGCGACTGTACCTGCTCGTGTAATGGTTTTCGCTCACTACAACATACCGTAGTTTAAATTGCTCCTTAAATTTAGAGGTCGCGACCATAGCGAATGATGGAGAGTGTCTATATGCACAATTTTATTTAAAAAAGGTTTTATGTGATGGGGGTACCTATCGGCATAAATCTGAATTCCGAGCTACTAATGAGAATTTTGTAAAAATAAAACTCAATAACACTACTTTCTTGACCAGGAAATCAAACCAGCGAACGTACTCAATAGATGCATGTCTGAAAGTTACAACAATGAGGCACTAGACCAAGGAAACATATTTAGGCCTTATTTAGCCTAAATATTTTTTTTATTAAGGAAACACAATACTGTTTAAAAGTTCTATTTACGTATATAATCCTTAAATATTATGGTAACATCATTTACAAAGGGGACCTTAAAACCTTCTCTCACCAAAAACAAAAAATAAGTTCAACCTCTTTGTCTTTTGTCCGTAGTATAAAAAATCACAAACACATATTAAAAAGGAATCCTAATAAACTTTCTAAGCCCGAAGCGAAGCCTGCGTTGGATAAGGGTAGACATACTTTATAATATTTAACGAAGAAGTACCAATTCAACATACAAAGCACCTACTTGCTAGTAAAACTCTTTACACTCCGCTGAATATTTACAATTTACATTTCTGTAGATTAAGAACAAAGGTTTTCATGAATAAGGCGAAGTAAACTATGTAGAACTTACTTGTTTTTCTTATGTATCTTCAAGAATATTACATTGTAATCTCTCCAGTGCAAAATTATTATTTTCTTCACCAGTAATGGCGGGTAAATCCTTCAATCTACTAACTTCAAAAAGGATATTTACTATTCGGCTGTACATATTAGTGGGTATATCTTTTCACAATATATATAATGGCAATAGACTCGCCCCCTATTACATGGGACCTAAACATACCGGTGAACTGTGGCTGTACATTAGTATGCCTCTGTCTAACCCTTCGGGGAATACAGGTGTGATGGTATATCTTTTCACCGATTGTGAACAGATTACTGTTCTTTTTTAATTAGATGGGTACTTCCTAGTTAGTCCTATAATTGGATAGTTTTGACCATCAGCTTTGAGCTAAATAATGACTAAAAAAAATTGTGAGCAACATGCACCGACAAGTATATTCATCAACAAAATCGTGTCCCGCCCGAGGGACAAAGCAATTGTTCTTCTTTTGATTGTGTCTGATAATGGATCGGAGGAGATGGCTCTTGTCTAAGTAAAAACTACACCAATCAACCTGCGTTGCCTAGAAATTGGGTTGCGAATTCTGATGGCTTCTTATAAAATACTGATATCTGGTTGCATCTGTTTAAACTGAAGGGCGACTACAACATACTTGAAAAAAGTCTAGGAACATAATTTTCTTCTTCAGCTAGTAAGTATTGTCATTTTAACAGTTGATAACTGTTTCATTAGTCTAGTGATTACGGCCGTAAGCGCTACGCTACGCTGCTACGAAAGAGTTCTTGTTTCGATTCCAATGTTGGGCAAACTGTTATTGAGTATTTCTCATCTATACTTAATATATAAAGCTGAAGAGTTTGTTTGTTTGCTTGAACGCGCTAATCTCAGGAACTACTGGTCCGATTTGAAAAATTATTTCAGTGTTAGATAGCCCATTTATCGAGGAAGGCTATAGGCTATATATCATCACGCTACGCGGACGAAGTCGCGGGCAGAAGCTAGTATTATATAAGACTATTACTTGAGATCAAAAATACCGATTTACACATGCAATTCGACGATATAGAGGTGTACCTACCTACACCTCATTAGGTACTTCAAAGAAAACAGGCGTATACAAATACATAATATGTAATGTCAAATTATTATTAAATTTGTTTGTTCCAGATGCGGGAGTACGGTGGATCCCATCGTATTGTGCGCTCAAAGAGCTTAGTGTGTCCGACTGTACTGGCGTCACGGACTTCGGTTTGTACGAGCTGGCGAAACTTGGACCCGCGCTGCGATACCTCTCTGTTGCTAAGTGTACACAGGTAATAAACACACTCATACATTTTTATACTACATTGCAGTCAAAATTACTGTGCGCTTCTCAAGTTAGCCGTTCCGGAAGGCCGCGGAGGTAAAATCACATAATTATGATAAATATAATGAAATTTACGACCATATTTGTTTTTACACACATACATATTTTCAAGCCTGTCTCCCATTGAGAGACTATAGATTTCCACTTTCTACGATTCGGGACCATCAGTTTCGCTTCATCTAAGTACCTACGTTCAATAACCTTCATAAGCATGATTGTTTGTACATACGAGTTTTTAAATTAAAATTCACCTACTAATATAAATTAGATAAAATATAAAACCAATAGTAGACTATACCAGATACTTACGTACTATTATTCTTTTATCTGTGCTTACGTATAGTTATTTTATTACTGGAAAATAAGATGTCAGCGAGCAGCGATTTTACCGCCAGGCTCGATAGATGGCGTTGGCGTCGAAATAGATCGCGCTATATTTTCGATCACATTGGGTTAGCCGTGTACAACATTGCATTCGGGTTTTTAATCTGAGAAAAAAACTGTACCTATTGTAAATTGTGATACTTTATTGTTTTGTTTATCTAATCTAATGAATAAACAACTAATAAAGTTTACCTACCTGTACCTATGTTTAATTTATGTTATATGTTATATCTATTTGTATTAGTTGGCTAAGTTAATCCAAGTCGTATATTAAATATTCTCTTTTGTTTTGCCCAGAGGATTTATCGAGCTCAATTTCAATGATAAAGCCTTAAATATTAACGAGCAACTATCTCGTCAAAGAAGGTATAAGCCAAAATTCTCTCAAGGGCAAAAATAATATGGAAACATGACATCAAAGTAAATTCATAATTTAAAAAAAAATTGGTGGTGATGTATTTTCAGTGTACTGCACTGAAAATACACCACCAATAGTTTTTGTGTAAATAATATAAAAAAATATTATATATTCATGAACTAAAAATATTCAAATTGGTTCATCTTTACATATTACAGTGATTCATGAGGAAGGTTGTCGGTAACCCGCGACTTCGCCAGCGTGGTATTTTTAAAAAAAGTATCCTAAGTTACTCCTTGTTACATCAGCTGTCTGATAATGAAAGTCCCGTCAAAATCGGCTCAGCCATTACAGAGATTAGCCGGAACAAACAGTCAGACAAAAATCTTAAAAAAAATTGTTTTGGTATATGTACCGTGTACCTACACATCCAAATGCACTTATGAAAAAGCGGTTATTATAATATTACAAACAGACACTCCAATTTTATTTATTTGTATCTTAGATCACGCTACATCTCTTAGGAAAGGGGCAACAAGGGTGAAACCTCCACAATAATTTGTGAAGTAGCAAAGAGCTAAGAAAACGGAAATTAAAGTCATTACAAATTTAAACAAAGGGAATTCTTATAGGTCGAAAGAAACTTTCATATTACTGGCATAGTTGTATCCTTGAGTAAATCTCGAGTCCCTTCAGTAATGAAGGTTTCTGGTCCTTTGGGAGGCTTAAGCTTTATTAAGCTATGGCGTTACTGTTTCCCTTAACACAGGTATAACTCGGAAAGAGAAGAGTAAGAGAATGGATTTATTCCATAAAAATGTAGGCACAGAAAAAGTTGCCTCAATGAATATTAAAAAAGATAAATGAATTTGATAATTAGCAGCATCATTGACCATTATCATCAATTCATTTACTGTTCAAATGCTGGGCGACTTTAGGCGAGAAAATGTAAAGTGCAAGTTGTAGTTTTTTTTTACCAAAACTTGAATGTCTTCGAAGATTTCGGTGGATTTCAATCATTAACTGTTCGTAAACATGAGCGAGTGTAGGTAAATGATATAAAATTGAATATCGTGACTTTTTGGGTTCACTCCTAAGCTCTTTTTGTTTATTAGATATACAATAAAATTTCGATGTCGTACGATGCCAATTTAAGTATTTTTTTTGTGTTTTTGTTGCTAAGATCATAAAGCTATTTTAGTGAAGAAAAAATTCGACTGCCCGGCAGGATTCGAACCTTTGTCTTCCCATCCACCGTGATGGTATGTATAGTGGTAGTGCCCGGCTAATGGCAATATGCTCGACTCTAATAGCAGAAATTTACTAACGTACTCCCCAATTCACCGGTATGTTTAGGTCCCATATAATAGGAAGTTTTGCTTCGACGGCGGCATAAAATTAGCCATCCCGTATTAGGCCTCAGTGGTGGCTCTTATAGCCAACGTACTACTACGAAGGGAAACATTATTTTTGCTCTCGCATGGTATCTGAATCATTCATAAAGTTGAAGTAGTATGAGGAAAAAAGGTCCCTGTAGTTGAAACTTTGTTTTCGACCGCGGCATAAAATTTACCGTCCCTTGAAAGGCTAGATTGGTAGACTTATAGCCTAACCCCTCTGATTCTTCCCTGCCCAGCATTTGTATTAAACAAACAAACAAATAGCGCCACAGTTTTTGTTTATTTGCCAGTCTCAAGTATTCAGTTGCCCCATTAAGACGTTCCAAACTTTATTAGTTGTCACTGAAGTCACCTTTATGACGTAGATTCAGTAGCTTAGTGGTCATAGTGCCTAGTATATCTAACCAGAAGACGCATTCGAATCTTATCTGCAGTAGAAATTTTCTTTCACTAAATAACTTAAATTTAAATGCGTATAAGTTGTAACTACATCTATAAGTATACATAACTAATCAGATTGTAGTAAGTATACAAAGTTTTGTATATTTTTTAATTAGTTATATGTAACAGAGAATTTGAAACAGGAACTTAGAGGTTTCTCGCTTCTACATCTTGAAGTTCTTATATGAGATTTGTTTAGTTTATAAACTAGTTTTGCGTTGTTGATACTAAAATAAATACTTAAAGGTTCCTACGAAGAAAATTCTCGTTTACGGCAATGTGTTTTGAAATTTAATATGGTATCTAAATACATCTTTTCTGTACATGGTGTCTGTACGCTTAGTTAGACCTTTTAAACTACGCATCTGATTTTAATGCAGTTTTCATCAAGAGGAAGCTTTAACATTTCATGTTTTAAGATCATGCTACCCTACGACTCTTAGGAACGGGGCAATGCAGGTGAAACCGCGGGCCGGTCACTAGTAAAATTTGTCTAATGTAGGACCATTAGACTAATTTTACTAATGACCAGTTACTAGTGCGAATAGTATCCAGTTGTCCTATATTCCCAGCAAGTCTTATTGACTTGCTTGACCTGGGAATTTCTATGAAATACTCGGTAGTAGCTAACAGTTTGGATTTGTGTCTGTTGCGAACTGTGTGTGTACAATAGTTTTTTTTAGAGCTTACTAGAAGTGTGGGTCGCACATTACTTAAAAAAATTAAACGAATAAAGTTCAAAATTATAACACTTGGGAATTAAAACCTTTTACATTTATTTATTCGATACCTTAATTTCTAAAAATATTTATGTATTTAGGTAGCAAGTCGGCCCTATTTTTAAATTTCCCCTGTGCCCCATTTTTCATCAACGCAAGTCATATGTGTTACCGTATAATTAATGACATCGTTTGTTTGTGTATAATCGAGTGAGATCATAAACTGACCCCATCTGTTTAGACTTGAAGCCGACCCCATAGTTGGGAAATGGCTAGGAGGATGAATTATGATGATAATGATGAAGATATGTAACTAACGATCTCGGAACAAATCTCTTGAGAGATTTCAAAGATCTCAAACCCAGTGTTGCCAGGGCCCCTGAGTCGAAAGTTACGTTTCGTTTCCAGAAAAGTAACATTTTTGGTGCAAAAGTTACATTTTGGGATCTATGATGTCGATGAGCTTTTTTTTTTTCATTAGCTCCTGATTTTTTTCATTTGTTAAAAGTGTGAGTTCAATTTGGATGCGGTCGTATACTGTTTGCAATAAAATAAAAATCTAGTATTACTAATCTCATTGTTCACAAAAGTTACGAATAATGCCTTAAATATAAAAATGACTTACATGTTACGCGAAAAGTTACGAAAAATGTAAGAAATGTAACCATCTGGCAACACTGCTCAAACCCAATCTAAATGCAGTCGACGCGACGGTAATCTAAATCAATAGTATCTGATTTGTAACTTGTTAGTACACTCAACACGTCGTAAATTTTCTGTTCCGGTACAATAATTTTCACTAGCACTTGACTTATTTATTAATAAGTAGGTTCTTCTCACGGCTCCGCCCGCAAGGCTAATCATATAATTGTCTGTAATGATGAAGTCATAATTGTATCTATTACAATATTGTTTTCATGATGATCGATATTGAGATTAATTTCAGTTTTGAAATTAGATTACGTTGATAGTGATTTTAGTGACGTTTTGAATTTGTCTGTTTTATTTTTTATGAGAAAGGGGGCAAACATTATGAAGCAACATATTGAAGCGGCGGTAGCCTAATGGCTAGGGCGTCGGACTTGCGATCATGTGGTTGCCGGTTCGAACCCCATCTATTGCACTACCGACGTGAACCCACTCGTAACACAAGCAATCTAGCTTAGCACGAGGGGTTAACAAGAATACTAGTAATGTGCGACCCGCATTCTTAGTAAGCTTTTTATAAGGGTTTGGGCCTCCGGTATCCCCACTCACTCGGCGAAACACAACGTAAGCGTTGTTTTACGCTATTTTCTGTGAGACCGTGGTATCACTCCAGTCGAACCGGCCCATTCGTGCGAAGTATGGCTCTCCCACGGCCAAAGAATGTAATATTATACTTTTAATATTATTATTTATTCATATTAGCTATTGCCCACGGTTTCACTCGCATTTCAAAGTACTTTTTGAGGCAAAATATAGCTTTGTTCTTCTCCAACGTCAAATCTAATGTCTATGCCAAAATTCATTAAAATTGTTCAGCCGTTTAAGCGTAAAAATGTAACAAACAAACCCGGAGTTACTTCTGCATTAGTATGCATTCGATTTTGGTTTTGATATTATTTATTAAAAATCTTATTTTAATCTTTTCCTATGTTCCTAGGTATCAGACTCTGGGATCAGAACACTAGCGCGAAGATGCTACAAGCTGCGGTACCTCAACGCGCGAGGGTGTGGTGCTCTTGGAGACGACGGCGTGGAGGCCATCGCCAGGGGGTGCTCCAGGCTCAGGGCGCTAGACCTGGGGGCTACAGATGTATCCGAAGCTGGATTACAGGTGAATATACATATAGAATTCGCCATCATCATCACCATCCTGCCATTATCCCAATTTAATTAGGGTCAGCGCAGTACGTCTATTTTTCCATAGATTCATCAGACGTCATCTCGTGACCTTCCCTACCGTCTTTGACATAATCCATCCATGTTTTCTTCGTTCTTTCTCTTTTATTGCCTAAAACCACTCCAGCTGGTAACATTCCCTTCCTTACTGCCTATTACATAGCCATAGAAATAATTATAGATCCAATCTATCCTCCGAATATCGGTATTGCCGCGAAATTGGGTTTCTGAGGTCTGATGGCAGTCGCTTCATGTAAAATACTCATATTCAGCCGCATCTGGTCTACCCAGATGCGGCTGAATATCAGTAGCGGAAGGTAGTAGCTTGAAGCGGACCCCAACATAGTTGTGAAGGAGGATGATAAAGATAATTTTAGAATATAAATATCTATAACTCGTTTTTTTTGCGACCGTGGTCCTCGACTGTTATGTAGTGATTTAAATAAAAGAAAGTATTTTTCTGTTACTTCATAATAATAACATAAACATTTTTGATGAAGCCGCGAAGGTTGTAAATGAATTGAAGTCCTGGGTATCGAATCCAGGTCCTCGATCGTAGCTCGCCCTATTAGACTAAATGAGCAGGCAATAAATAAATAAATTACTTACCAAATCCGAGTACTGGCGTAAATTTCGACCGCCTATAAGAATAAATCATTATTAAATATCACTGAAAAGTTTACAACAATATTGGATTAAATGATAAAGTGCAGGAACAATCACTCACAGATCACAAAGCAAACGAAGACTTTAACACTGATATTATCCAACAGTCAAACACTAAACACAGTCACACTCATGGATTATATCCAACCGTAACTTCGCGCAAGAAAACGATGCAGGTGCAAATAACCGAATTGATAAATAAACGAAATTTCACAGAATAACGTGTTATTGGGTCGGGCGATGACTAGGATATGCGTCAAAATAATCAAAACTTAAGCGGGTAGATTTCCTAAAAGTGCATTGGGAGGACAATCACAACATTTTGATACGTAGGTACTTACGCCATATGAGATGTAGCATATTATATATGATGGACTGAACGAAATGAATAATTTGCAAAAGGTGAATGCGACAGCACGAGCATTTAGCTAGTAAAGAAACGAACCTCTTCGTGTTTTTGTGAGAAAATTAACGCAAGCGGGCGGTGCTAATATTTACCACAAAAGTTTACTAAACTCTACAATATCGGTGGTACTTTTTTATTGCTGAATTGAAAACAGGATGAATTGGCGTAGTCTACAAGGTCCATATAGGCTGTTGATGATTATATACATATACTATCAATATTTACTGCGATTATTCTATTTAAGTAAATGTAAAAGTTAATAGTCGATAGAGTGATATCGAGTAGTGTTTCTTTCTTTATATTGATAACATTGCCATTGTTCCATTATTTTACTGTTAGTTTAGTTAGTTTTTCCAAAATTGTTTGTTATTCCTATTGCAACTTCTGTCAGCGTTTCTAGTAGAGATTTCAGACCAAAATTAAAAGGATAAGTGATCGGAAATAGCTTTCGATGATAGTGGTGGTAATAGGTTTCGGTGAGTTAAAGATGGTAACTCTACCTACGATTACCAAATTATTTAAATGAGTTAGGGGATGAAAGGAAGCCATTATAAGCCCGGAGTCTTTTCATCCATAATAAATGATAGTTATTATAGATGCACCAAACTAAAAGCAAGCAGTGATATAACTATTGAACTACCAAGGTAGCTACCAACTAAAGCGGCGGTAGCCTAATGGCTAGGGCGTCGGACTTGCGATCATGTGGTTAACGGTTCGTACCCCACCCATTGCACTACCGACATGAATCCACTCGTAACACAAGCAATCTAGCTTAGCACGAGGGGTTAACAAGAATACTAGTAATGTGCGACCCACATTGATAGTAGGCTTTAAAAAAAAAAAGGTCTCGAGTGCTGATCCAAGGCTACCTCTAAATTTTCGCAATCCTGTGCATAGAATTAATGATCACACGCATAAACAGTGAAGAAAAGCACTGTGAGGAAATCTAAGAGATTTTTGGAACGAGGTGGTGACTCTTCCAACCCTCACTTTGCCCATGTGGGAGGAGACCCGTACCTAGCAGTGGAAACAAAAAAATACGTTGAACTATAAAGTATATTTCTATTGCAGATCCTCGCGCGATGTTGTCCGAACCTCAAGAAGCTGGCTCTTCGAGGCTGCGAGCTGGTAGGCGACGATGGCTTAGAAGCTGTAGCGTATTACTGCCGAGGGTTGACGCAACTCAACATCCAAGACACACCGGTCACGTTACGAGGGTACAGGGCTGTCAAGAAGTACTGCAAGAGATGTGTTATTGAACACACCAATCCTGGATTCTGCTGAAACTTTGAATGTACACGATTTTAAATGAAATTAATGCCAGCTACTTAGATTCTCTCTTGGTGGACGCAGTAGTCGAGCAATAGGGAAGGCAACACAAAACTAAAACAGATGTCAGCACCTTCGACTTCTACTACGATAACCAATCAAAATGTTTTATATTGACATTATTAATTACGTCAAAGAGCATTCAAACCAATAGAATTGAGTTGGCCATTTCGTTAGTTCCTGAGCTGTCATCCCGATTGGCTGTTGTGCTTAGGAGTCCCCTTACGGAACAAATATTTGTATTGCCTAGGGTCTAGGAGTTTCTCAAGCTGCAGGCTAATATCATCTATATATATCTATATATATAAAAGAAAGTCGTGTTAGTTACTTCATTTATAACTCAAGAACGGCTGAACCGATTTGGCTGAAAATTGGTGGAAAGGTAGCTTAGAACCAGGAGACGGACATAGGATACTTTTTATCCCGTTCCCGATACTTTTTATTCCACGGGGGCGAAGCCGCGGGCAGAAGCTAGTCTTATATATATATAAAAGAAAGTCGTGTTAGTTACACTATTTATAACTTAAGAACGGCTGAACCGATTTGGCTGAAAATTGGTGGAGATGTAGCTTAGAACCAGGAGGCGGACATAGGATACTTTTTATCCCGTTCCCGTGGGATGTGATGATAGACCGAACTCCACGGGGGCTAAGCCGCGGGCAGAAGCTTGTAATGTATATAGAGGAAGAGGATTTAATCTCATCGAATGATGATCTGACCTTAACGCATTAAAATCTGCACCCAAAACATTTACCCCTTTCTTTCCTATTCCATGGGACCCAAACATAAGGGAAAACTGTGGGTGTACATTAATACGTCACTGCCTAACCATTTGGGGAACATAGGCGTGATGGTATGTTACTGATTGCTTATTTAATAAAGAAGTTATGAAACAGGAGCCTAAAATGGCTACTTTTGATGAGCGGTGAGCCACAATATAATTCATCAACACACGGTTATACATTTTAGCTCCCCGGCTCTGCAAATAATACGAACATGTCAAAATAAGTTTGGTTCATTTTAACAGAACTGGGAGAAGTTTATTCCTCAAATTTATTTACCCGTCAAACACGTGTAAGCTTCTGTCTTTCACTTGAGACTATATATTATAAAATTTAAGGTCTTTTAGTATTAAAACATAACATACCATCACGCCTGTATTCCCCGAAGGGTTAGGCAGAGGCGTACTAATGTACACCCACAGTTCGCCGGTATGTTTAGGTCCCATGTAATAGGGGGCGAGCCTATTGCCATTAATTAATTTTTAGTAATTAATTTTTAGTATTAAAATCTTAAATATTTTGCGTCTCGTTATAATATGAATATTAGCGTCTCATCACAATTTCATTAGAGACGAGTGCTTGGTGGCATTGAATAGTGATATAATTTTGAAAAGCAAGAGCTCGGTAAATTATTTAAATTTGAGAAAGAGAATTCGTAAGGAGAATGGTACCGCATTTGTCTGTTTGTGTATGCTGTATAGTGTTATAAATAATTATATTCATCTACTGTCTAATATTTTACTAGTTCAGCATAGTTACTGTGTGGTCCGATCGAAATATTTGATCTCGTTTCAAGTTGTCTCGTCGTCCTATGTGCTAGAGGTTCTGGGTTCGATAGTGGGTTTTTCTATGAAATTTTTAGTAATAGGCGTGATGGTATGTATACACCATAGTTAAAATGGTTTACGAATCTAAAATCGTTGTTTTATTAGCTTTCAGCCTGAATCCTGTACTCAGGCCCAAGAGTGAGTGTGATTTCACCTTCTCGATGTTACGCGGTCACGGATCACGTGCCAATCATCTATGATTGGCACGTGATCCGTGACCTTCACCAATCAGAGAGTCGAACGCGATCCATGCACAAAATCGAGTTGGTGCAAAGAAACTCACATTGTGGCCTCTGAAGTACTTACTCGTGATAACTATAAACTGAATGTCAAGAAAATAAGCTGACTTAATTTCCTGTTCAGTAACTCTGTTAACCAGAAAGAACAGCTGTTATAAACTGGCACTTTATTTATTATAATTTTTGAAATGGCTCCAAAAATGTCACAGTTTAGTGACATGACATAGTTTGTTGAATGGGACGTAAACTGTCACAGGAGTGACATAGTTTTTAATATGATATCTTCTGAATGGACTGACCCTGAAACATAAAAAAAAGCTTTGTTGCCGTTCCAATCTCCTATTTTCGAGTGTACATAGTAAATAAATTGTAGTAAACTAACATAGTTTTATATAAATGTAAATGCTTTAAATATAAAATAACAAATTAAGATTATTTGTAATTGTAATGTATCAAATAGTTTTAAGTGTGTATTTATGTACAGGGTACAAAAAAATATAGGGTAGGTATATAAAGCATTACACACAAAGGCACATTTGCATGGGGAAACAATACTTCGGCACAAATTAAAAATTAATGAAAACGTAATATCAAGAAAAACAACTCATTAAAGATTACGACGTAGATTTTGATGTGGGAGAGCCATGCTTCGGCTCGAATGGGCCGGCTCGATCGGAGTGATACCACGGCCTCACAGAAAACCGGCGTGAAACAACGCTTGCGTTGTGTTTCGCCGAGTGAATGAGGTTACCGGAGGCCCAAACCCTTTTTAAAGGCGGGCAACGCACTTGTGACTCCTCTGGTGTTGCGGGTTTCCATGGGCGGCGGTTATCGCTTACCATCAGATGATCCGTCTGCTCGTTTGCTCCCATATCCTATAAAAAAAATTTAGCCACTTTCAAGATTTTTTTCTTAATTCCTCTTTCACTTAAGTATGTCAAAACAAACAATAAAATAGAGAAGTTATAATATTAGCTCATTTTAAAATGTGCCTTAGTGTAAACGCATTTTGAGAGATGACAAGAGAAAATTGGATTTTGAAATTGTTCCAATAGAAAAGTTAACGAAAATATTATTTACGGCCACCGATTCTAGATTATACAACCCAGAAGTAGTTATCTCAATTTGCTACATTTTACAAATTAATTAATTAAATTCGGACAAATAATGTGCCATAGCGTTTCGTTTTAAAATTGCAACAAAAGGTTAAAGTTTGTACCTAATAATAACATAATAATAATTATATGGAAAGCTGTGTTTCCACTGGAGAAAACGACTTTGAAAAAAGAAACTGGGATTGGTACTACCTGTCGAGTTTCTTATTGATATTTTTAGAATAAAGGCTGTTTTTAAATATGGACACTGCCTCACTATTACCACAGCTATTACATTGTTGGTACGAATTTGTCAAAGACAAAGTTTCGCAGAAGTCGCCTTCGCTGTTGGAAACTCTGCTTAAAAGTTATAAATATGTAATTAGAGCTAATATCTTCAAAAGATACGGCGTCCTAGTATAAATTATTTTCTATAATTAACTGAATTGCCATTGTTGATTTAGTTTTTATTATTAAATTTTATTTTTTAACATTTCGTTTTTGTCCTCTTCGTGAATTGTCTTACATCATCAGCTAGTGGACATAGGCCTTTTGATAATCTTGGTTTAACTGAGACATTAATTATTTACCTAATTAGAGCGACTGCTACGTTAGAGGACCCGGGTTCGACTCCCAGGTCGAGCAGTGTTATTGGATTTTCAATGAAATTCTCAGTAGCAGCTCGGAGTTTGAGATTTTTGCCCGGATAATGGCAATAGGCTCACCCTTATTACATTGGACCTTACCATACCGGCGCACTGTGGGTGTACATTAGTACGCCTCTGCTTATCCCTTCGAGGAATACAGTTGTGATGGTATGTTGTGTATGCACTGATGGAAAGTATTTCAATTAACCAGACAAATTCAAACTACAAGATGTTGCAAGCATTGTTACAAAAAAAAAAACAAACAGTCGAAGACTAACTTGTTACTACACCAAATGAGGCAGTTATCTATATACTTACAAATCTATATATATTAGTATAAAGCTGAAGAGTTTGTTTGATTGTTTGCTTGAACGCGCTAATCTCTAGAACTACTGGTCCGATTTGAAAAATTCTTACAGTGTTAGATAGCCCCTTTATTGAGTAAGGCTATAGGCTATATATCATCACGCTACGCGGACGAAGTCGCGGGCAGAAGCTAGTATATACCTAAAGCTGAAGAGTTTGTTTGTTTGTTTGCTTGAACGCGCTAATCTCAGGAACTACTGGTCCGATTTGAAAAATTGTTTCAGTGTTAGATAGCACATTTATTGAGGAAGGTTAAAGGCTATATAATATATCATCACGCTAAGACTAAGTAACTATTCCACGCGGACGAAGTCACGGCCGGAGGCTAGTCCTATCCTACTTCCTACTTAATATTACAAATGCGAATGTTTGTGAGGATGGATGGATGGATGGATGTTTGTTACTCTTTCACGCCAGAACGGCTGAACTGATCTGGATAAAATTTGGCACAGAGATAGATTATAGTCAAGAATAACACATGGGCTACTTTTTATCTCAAGTCCACGCGGACGAAGTCGCGGGCAGAAGCTAGTATGTACATAAAGCTAGTAATAATGTTTATTACCTCTTTAATGACCTCGTTCATGTTCATAATGATGACATAAAACATGAGTTAACTTTTAATATTCCACTTTATGTAACTAAATTGCACTTCCTAAGCATATTGTTAAGGCTGAAGCTGATGAGCAAGTTTTAATTAAGAGATTATCTTATACCTTATGAGATAACTATCTTAGGCCGGTTCTCAATAACGAATCCGTGGATAGATTTGCTTATAAGAGATGGAATTTTGACATAAGGTCTTTATCTTTCTTTTTTTATCTTTTTTTAAAAAAACGTTGCCCCACACTAGGATTTTCTCCTGTATCGTGGATGCGTTTATTACAAACACAAATTCTCACATACACAAACACCCAGACCCGGAACAACTACCTGTAGATCATACAAATATTTGCTCCGTGTGGGGATCGAACCCACAACACGTGTCGCAGAAGCCAATTGCTCAGCCGCTACGCCAAACGTGTCGTCCAGGTCCAAACATAATTAACGTAAGTAATAACGTAATCAACCCATTATAATTCTCTCTGCTGGGCACGGGTCTCCACTAACAATGAGAGGGATTACGCTATAGTCCACAACGCTAGCCTAATGGGGGTTGCCAGACTTCGCACGCTATCGAGAAAATTTCTCAAACATGCAGGTTTCGCACGATGTTTACCTTTACCGTTAAGCGCGTGATTATTAACTATTAATACGTACCACAATACGTACATACCTTCAGAAAAAAAACAAACCTACAAACCTAAACCTAAAAGTCAGAGGTGCATACCTTGCATTTGAACTCGAGACCTTTGACTTGGCAGTCCAATTGTCATATCGCTAGGCTATCCAAGTATAGGTCCATACAAGTAATGTCAAAATCCTATTTCTGGTACCTAAGCAAATCTAAAGTGATGTGATGGAACAGAAACAGTTGGTTAATGAAGTCATCTCCAGTAAAAGTTGTTGAAATGTATTTTATCTTCGTCATGTAATTCTATGATTTTATGTTCGGTATACTTATACGTAATTTATACAGTACAGATTTCCACAAAATTGATAAATAATGTGATAAAAATAATGGTGTGGTGAGGCAAAATAATTAACTATTAATATGTGCGTATTAATAGTTAATTATCACGCGCTTAAAACGGTGAAGTAAAACATCGTGAGGAAACCTGCACGTCTTAGAGATTTTCTCGACGGCGTGTGAAGTCTGCCAACCCGCATTAGGCTAGCGTAGTGGACTACAGCCTAATCCCTCTGATTGTGAGAGGAGTCCCGTGCCCAGCAGTGGGACATATAATGGGTTGATTATGTTATGAGGCAAATGGCTAGAGTGATGATAAGTAAGCTAATAAATAGGTACTGTTTTTCCAATTGAGATTCGAATCATATTTGAATCATTCCGATTCAAAACACATACGGAGATTTAATATAAAATCTAATAACGCGGCACTTGTATGTTATCGGAGTCCATATTAAATTGTTATCTTGGTATATATTAATTTACTTAATATATTAATTGAGTCACCATAGTACCTACATAATATATCTTATCGGCCATATTATGTGTGCATAATGTGGGCTCAATATTAATAAATCTGGATTTCGATGGTTGATTAAGGAATAAGATTGAAGTTTAACATGTTTTAATGCGTAAAACAATAATAAAAATGTATGAGGCTTGTTTTTAGTTATGGTTAAAATCTGAAAAAAATATGCTGGCTGTAATTATTTAATATTAATTACTTCAGATGCTCTCGCTAGACGGTTAGATTAAGGGCTTGATGAAAAGCGGTAATAACATAACATACCATCACGCCTGTATTCCCCGAAGGGTTAGGCAGAGGCGTACTAATATACACCCACAGTTCGCCGGTATGTTTAGGTCCCATGTAATAGGGGGTGAGCCTATTGCCATTAACCTCCAACTAACTCCGAGCTGCTACTGGGAATTTCATAGAAAAACCCAATAACACTTTGCTCGACCTGGGAATCGAACCCAGGACCTCTAGCATAGCAGTCGCGCTCAGGACCACTTGGCTAATGAGGCAGTTAAAAATTAATAAAAGCGGTAATTCTCGAACATTTATGTTTTTTTTTTCCAAAATTATCGGAACAGTGATTATAACTTCAGTGGATTTGGTTTACGCAAACATTTACTTACGTACGTTGTTATATTATTTGTGTTGGGGATCGTTCCCATTGTCATAAATTTACCCAATCACAAACACTTTCGAAAACGTATCCGTATCGAAATCGAGAATAATTTGTATGAGAAGGAGCTTCATTAACGTAGATGAAGTGAAAGTGGTGTGCCAGGATCGTAGCAAGTGCCTCTCTGCCTACACCAATGGGAGACAGATGTGAAAATATAAATGTATGTAGCTTTTTGTGATTTTTTGCATTTTTTATGCTAATTTTTACGCAGGTGGGACTCGCGGTGGCTTAGTGGTCATAGCGTCTGGGGTACCTAGCCAGAAGACGCAGGTTCGAATCCTGCCTGCGAGTCGAATTTTTCCTTCACTAAATAACTTTATAAAAATTAGCATAAAAAATGCAAAAAATCACAAAAAGTTAGTTATTAGGTATGGTAGCATCGTACGACATAGAACTAACTGTAAGGTAAGTTATGTCGGTTGAGAGGCAAAGTAACTTGCCTTTCAATAGATGTTACTGACGTCACCTTTAAGACGTAAGTTGAGAATGTGATGGCAAATTTCGACATGGCAGGTGGGACTCGCGGTGGCTTAGTGGTCATAGCGTCTGGCGTACCTAGCCAGAAGACGCTGGTTCGAATCCTGCCTGCGAGTCGAATTTTTCCTTCACTAAATAATTTTATATAAATGTATGTATGATATCTGTAGCAAAAAACTCGTACACTCATTCGTTTACGATACGAATTCGATAGTTTTTCGTGCTTACCCTAAGCACTAATGTGTGTTTGTATTAATAGGGATGATGGCTTCCCATATTGTTACCATGTCACTGTCTTATGTACATTGTACAGTCAGCGCCAAAAGTCGCTGAACACGTATCTCACCTATACCCAGTATGAACCCTACTTTTGTTTACTTGTCAAATAGACCTTGTTTTTTATTTATTTTATTTAGGTTCGCCCTCAGCACATATATACATATAAATACACAAGATCTTAGGTAATATTCTAATATACATGCCAATTACGGGTAAACACAACATTTACAATACAGACGCCAGATTACCGCTTAGTTGCTAACTTAAATAACAATTGTGATGTATGAAGATATACTGAAGAAAATAAAGAGATACAATAAAAAAAAACATACTTATGGGTACACTAATTAAAAACAGGGAAAACAAGAACTACGATTGTTTGATGAGTACGGAGGCCAAAATTCTCGATTTGAATTTCACGTTAGAGTCAGAGTTTTTATAAGATGTATCAATATGGAAAACACAAAAGAGGTTTTCAAGAATCGTAGCAAGCGGTGATCTGTAGTTTCTGCCTTACTTCTGATTAATGCTATAGATACCTAGTTGTTTTGGCTAAGTACGTGGTCAAACACCCAGTTGTTTGTTGAATAGAAATGCCAGAAATTATAGATTACAGTAATGAATTGTAGATTACAGTAAGTATTTGGTCTGGCCTATTAATTTTTATTGTAATGATCTTTTTATTTTCTTTGCTTATAAAAGATTAAATACCTACATGTCAAAAAATGCGTCAAGTCGTTCTTTTACAGTTAGTGGTCAGCTAGGGAATAAATTCTAAGACAAAATTGGGTAACTTCCAAGACTCATAAAGTTTAGGTGTCTCTTAAAGTTTGGTGAAAACAAAATTACTGTAAAGAGACACTAAACATGGTCCTTAAAATTTAGAGGATGGACTTTTGTTATAATTAACTATAATATGCCTTGAACGCTTGTTACAATACAATATTTTAAGAGCTAAAAAATATGTATAGGTATAAAACCCCAACTGCCTCATTAGCCTAGTGGTCCGGAGCGACTGCTATGCTAGAGGTCCTGGGTTCGAATCCCAGGTCCAGCAAAGTGTTATTTGGTTTTTGTATGAAATTCCCAGTAGCAGCTCAGAGCTTGGAATTTGTGCCCGGTTGATGGCAATAGGCTCGCCGCCTATTACATGGGACCTAAACATACCGGCGAACTGTGGGTGAACACTAGTACGCCTCTGCCTAACCCTTCGGGGAATACAGGCGCGATGGTATGTTATGTTATGTTATAAAACCCCAACCTTTTTTGAACTTACTCAAGTTTTCGCTTTTTTAGCGCAAATAAACGGTATCTCAATTAAAAACAGAATGTAAAAACTCTACTCAGTTGAAAAAAATATAAAAACGCTGAGAAAAATGCTACTTGTTAGTTTTATGTTCAGATATTTTCTGTTAGAATAGCAAACGAAATATACTCGGGGGAGATTAAAGGGAGGCTATTATGTACCAATGTATGTATTGAGAACTTTACTTAAATCAAATTGGCGTATAGACAATAGAGATGTTTTCACGAGGGACGAAAAAAAGTAGCATAAAAAAAATCTAAAGAAAACAACCTTTTTGTGTTTTTCTTGCATTTTCCATGCTAAGATTATAAGGTTATTTTAATTCGACTAGGATTCAACATCGAACTAACTGAAAAGTACCTAAGTCATGTCGGTTGAGAAACACAGTAACTTGCTTTTCAATAGTTGAAGCGGCGGTAGCCTAATGGCTAGGACGTCGGACTTGCGATCATGACTGTGGTTGCCGGTTCGAACCCCACCCATTGCACTACCGACGTGAACCCACTCGTAACACAAGCAATCTAGCTTAGCACGAGGGGTTAACAAGAATACTAGTAAAGTGTGACCCGCATTGCTAGTATTCTTTAAAAAAAAAAAAAAGTTGTCTCCGACGTCAAGTTTAAGACGTAAATTCAGTACGTAAAGGCGAATTTAGACTTGGTGGGTGGCGTAGTGGTCATAGCGTTTGGTATATTTAAACAGGAGAATCTTTTGAGATTGCAATCAATGGAAACATTAACATTAATCATTATAATAATAATAATAATAATAATAAAATATTTCTTTATTTCTCCCATAAAATGTATGCAGTTTACAGTTAACAATTTAATAGATAGAAGGGAGACAGGAGCTCATACTAAGTTAAAAACTTGTGTCATGAGTCTCCTGGCCTCCTTCACCCGGACATATTATATATAGCCTTTAACAATTAAGTGAGTCGTATCTGGGAGTGAGCTAGATGAGTGGTTTGTGTATTGTGTGGGGGTGTGTATGGATGTGTACGGATGTGATGAGTGAGTGACAGTGGGTTATTGTGTCTGAATTTGAGTGTGTGTGTCATTGTGGGTAAATGCGTCTGAGTGTGACTGTTTATGAGTGTTAAATGTCTCTGTGTCTGATAAGTAGTTTTTCTGTATCCTCATACTTAAGTTTTAGAAGCCATTTCGTGACCCTCTTTTTACATTCTTGCGTCGTAGTTGGGTAAATTGAGAATAATTTGTTAGCCAGGTTGTATAAACGTGGACCTTGGTAAAAGAAGAAATTATCGCTGAAGGCTGTTCTGACTGGTTCGGTTGGACATATTTGAAAATTACGACGCTGAGCCAACGTTGGGTTAATTGGGTCAAATTTTAGCAGCTTGTGTTGCTTAAGAACGACAGCAAGAATATATAGTTGTCTTACCGACAGCACCTCCGCAAGTCCATATAGTTCCGAAGTAGGAAACAGCCTTGGTTTAAACAAACTTATCTTGAGAATAAGTCTTTGAGCCCTCTCCAATTCTATCAGATGGCTCTTAGCTGCTCCACCCCAGGCAGAAATACAGTACGCAAGTACAGATTGACAAAGAGTCAGATAGACTGTTTTCATAACTTTCGGGTCCGCTACATGTCTAAGCTGTTTAAATAAATATGTCAATTTACGTACTCTTTTAGCAACATTACTTATGTGTTCTGCAAAGGTTAGGTTTTCATCAATTGTTACTCCGAGATATTTTATGGATTTAGTTTTCTGAATACGTGAACAGTTACATTTTGAGTCAGTGATCAATGAGTTACAGGAATGTGCTATAATGTCATGTTGTGGGAAAACTGGATTTCGTAATGAAAAGGTTATAAAGTGTGTTTTACTTGGATTTAATGTAAGTGAATTATTAGCTAACCAAAGACATACCGTATTGAAACCTTCTTGGGCATATTTAAATACGGTTGGCCATGAGTCCCCATAAAAGGTTAGAGTTGTATCATCTGCGTAAGTAATAATTTTGCAGTTTTGAAGATTGAGTTGACACAGTTCGTTGATATAGCATAGAAATAGAGAAGGGCCCAAGATACTTCCCTGTGGGACTCCAAAATTAACAGAGCGCTCTCCGCTCAATTTGTCACCTATCCGTACCCGCTGCGTACGACCTGATAAGTAACTTTTAAATAAAAGAAGTTGTTTATCTCTGATACCTAGGCCCTCAAGCTTAACAAGTAGCTTGGAAAGAGAGACTGTGTCAAAAGCTCTTGCAAGGTCTAAGAATATTGTAAGACATTTACATTTATTATCAAGCTTTGTCGCGATAAATTCGGTGAAACTGTGTACGGCATCATCTGTTGATCTACCTTGCCTAAAACCGTATTGGGCATCAGATAATAATTTTTTTGATTCTAAAAATTTAACGAGCCTCTTATTAATTATCTTCTCTAGGACCTTCGATAGCGAGGGAAGCAAGGATATTGGACGATAATTATTGACACAGTCTCTCTCACCACCCTTGTGAATGGGTACTACTATCGATTGCTTAAGGGCATCAGGAAATAACCCTACATTGAGACAACTGTTGAAAAGCTCTGTCAGTGGGGGTACAATAAATTCTTGGATTAATTTTAATATTTTGCTGGAAATGCCATCAAATCCAGTACTGCTAGTTGATTTTAAATTGCCAATGATATCCCCCACCTCAGCACAATCTGTATCCAACAAAACAAAAGATGCTGCAGATCTACCAACAGTACTCCTGTCTGATATCAGCGACGTAGGGGGTATCCTATTAGCCAAATTCGCACCAACGCTAGCGAAGAATTCATTTACCACATTAACAGAGTCATTCGGGGTTCTTTCAATAGACAACAGTTCATGACTTATCTGTTTAGTTTTATGCGAGTTGGTAATATTTTTTATATTATTCCAAAGCTTCTTAGTATTGTTTTTTGCTTTTTCTAGTTCATGTTTTTCATAATTAATTTTACACTTCTTAAGTAGGGAATTACAAAAATTTCTGTATCTTTTATAGGTTGTGACAAGTATACCATTTTCTGGATCACTTTTTAGTCTTAGATGCATCAGATCCCGGTTTTTTATGCATCTTAGTAAACCTACGGTAATCCATGGTTTTAGTGTGACTTTATTTCGCGGTATTTTTATATTTATTGTATTTCGAATCACTAAGTTTTGTAGAAAATTAACAAAGGTTGTTGTTGCTGAGTTTGGATCTCGGTTACATAATAATTTACTGAAGTCAGTATTTTTGCACTCCAGAACAATATTTTCATAATTTATTTTATCTATATGTACAATATTTGAAGAGTTAGTTCTTTTAATTTTTAGACAAAACAAAGTTGACCCGTGGTCTGTTATTGCCGTGTTAAGTACAAACGACAATGATGGGAGATTTGTCTTCAAAATGACGTGATCAATACAACTTTTACCCCTGGTTGGTGAGTCATATGCTGGGATTAGGCCGTGGAACGAAAGTAATTCTAGATAACGTGATATATTTGAGTTGGCATCCAAAATATTGAGATTTATATCTCCAATTATAAAAATATTTCTAAACGAGGATAATTCGTTTAAAATTTTGTTCAAAGAATCCAGAAAATTATCAATATTATTGAAGCAGTGGGGCCTATAGATAGAGATAATTGCAGTATCAACACCTTTCTTGATGATTAAACAGTTTGCATCCTGAAATGTGGGCTCCTCTATCTTATGACTTACAGATTTATTAATGAATAAAACTACGCCATCATTTTGATTGTAGCAGTCTGAGCTTTTGTATGTGTAGTAACCATTCAAAGTGGGCAAGTTTGATTCACGTGACAGCCAGGACTCAGTCAGTATTATTACGTCACATTCTATCTTTATCTGGTGCAACAAAATGCATAAACTATCAAAATTTTTATTTATACTCCTAATATTCTGATGTAGAATTTTGAGATATGATTGTGGGTTATTAATTATGTTTTTACATTGTTCGGGGTCACAAACAAACGATTCGCTTGCATTAAAATTATCCAATTGGCCAAGCAAACTGTTAATATCCGAGAATTTTATTGATTGATAAAATAGGGAATATGTAAAAATGAGATAAAAAATAAAGTAAGATAATTAAATAGTTTATGATTAATTTGAATTTTAAATTATAGTCAATAGAAAAGTTAATTGCATTTACATTTAGCCATAATTGAGTAAGCAGAGATTTAAGTAGAGGTTGTGTGCTTAAGGTATTTGTGGAAATATAAGGGTGTGTGAGTGTTGTGTATGTTGTGTAACTTATACTTATAAACATGCATTGACAATAATTATGGTAGATTATTATAAATGACATTATGACTACTTCCGGGCATAACTTAAACAAACATAAAAAAGCATATCTAAAGTAATCTATTATGAGTCATAACTGACTTTTAATATTGAGTAAATCTTGTTCGTTTTTAAGCTTAATCGGTTTATCACCCTCATGTTTTCGTAAATATATTGTTCCCGGCGTCGACCAGCAAAACTTGAAACCGTACGTAGAGGCAAAATCTCTTGCAAGGAAATGAAGTCTTTTCATTTTCGGTGTTAGGTAGTCGGAAACGTAAATTATTGCAGGTGGCCCGTCCAGTTGAATTTGATTAGTGTTTAACTTATTAGTGCTGTGTTCTTTATTATATGACTTGAAGGAGGTAACCACTTTATTTCGTAACATGACAGAAGCAAAGTCTATTATTATTGGTTTTTGCGAAGCAGTTTTTGAATATCCTCTGTAAATGTTTCTAATATCCGCGGGCACTATAGAGATATCCAAAGTCTTACATAGGTTGGATACTAATGCATAAAGATTGTCTATATTTTCATTTTTCGATATCGGGATATTTCTCAACTCAACACAGGAGCTTTTAGTAATTCTGTCCAGATATTCAATCCTATGTTCAAGGGTTTGGATATATGTTAAGTCCGACTTTCTGTCCATCTCTAATTTTTCAATTTTTAACTTAATTTCATCGTACATACCAGAGATCGAATCCACACTAGCCTTCATTTCCATGTTCTGAACTCTAATTGCATCGACGGAGTCTAAAAGTTGTTGGTATTTCTGCTCTTGCTTTTCAGCCCAATCCTTGAACATAGATTCCATTTTTGACATGAA
Source organism: Acronicta leporina (assembly GCA_947256265.1). NCBI lineage: Eukaryota > Metazoa > Arthropoda > Insecta > Lepidoptera > Noctuidae > Acronicta > Acronicta leporina. Next base: position 10,274,971 of record OX366532.1, on the reverse strand, counting down.
GAATTCTAGATCATCCCCCTGTCTCCGTTTTTGAGGTCTTTGGGTTATATTGGATGGTGTGCTTGGAAACTCAGTATTTTTAACAGGTGCGGATACTGTAGGAGGGGATCGTTGCATTTTCTAACCTTTATAATGAAGTCCAGAATGTGTGAATCAGTAGTTTCTTTAAAATAAAATAATTTACTTACTGATTGTTTTCAACTATCCACTGGTGAAAGATTTTCCCACTAGTTGTAATAAATTTTCTAATGTGGCCACTGTGGTTTGTTATGCGTCAAGCCAAATGACAATTGTTTTGATATATTGACGGATGACAGTTCTTGTTGACGTTCAGATGTCAATCTGCTGTGACAGGTGACGGATGACGGCTTGGTGCTGCGTAGCTCGCAATCTACCTCCGTTACAGTTGTTGCCGTCTCCTTCACACCACTACTCTTCGTCGCTTGTTAAGTTATGTGCGCCTGGTACTGTAGTTAGTGATTTATCATAAATATTTTGATTTGTAATATTTTTAAATTAAAACTTGTACGTGCACACGTCTAGTCACTATCGTGGTCCGGGCGGGAGGGGATCATTAAAGATAGACAAAGATAATTTATTTCGCAAATATGGGTACAGTATAAATAGTAACATACCATCATACCATCACGCCTGTATTCCCCAAACGGTTAGGCAGAGGCGTACTAATGTACACCCACAGTTCGCCGGTATGTTTAGGTCCCATGTAATAGGGGGCGAGCCTATTGCCATTAACCGGGCACAAATTCCTAACTCCGAGCTGCTAATGGGAATTTCATAGAAAAACCCAATTACACTTTGCTCGACCTAGGAATCGAACCCCGGACCTCTAGCGTAGCAGTCGCAGTACATATAGTGGTGGTTGAAAATAGCGAGCTCAGCCATATTTTACCAGAACGGCATTCAAAAATTACATTTGAATTATACTCATTATAATCACCAATATAATAAATACATCACTATTAAGTCTAGGATATAAAAAATCCACCATAAGCAAATATTTGCTAGAGAGTGGTATAAGCGATATTGAACTGAACAAGAACTTAATAAAGATTTCCATTATCCTGAGATAATAAGGATACTTAATTAAAGCGAGACTGTGCTACCGTATAGATAAGCTTATTCCTTGAAATACCGTCGCTACATCTACAAGCTGGCAATTTATGTTCCACCATTTTTCGATATGCGATTCCTTATAATGGATTTGTGAAGATTTGCAATGATAGACGGCATGTTCAGAGGGTCAAATAATAGAAAGACTAGTACACAATATGAATAGGAATGCTGAATGAGTGAATAAGATGTAAACTAGAAGTAACGACTTTGTACGGATTTCATCGCGTATAATCTATACCTACTAATATATAAAGCTGATAATATATAAAGCTGAAGAGTTTGTTTGTTTGCTTGAACGCGCTAATCTCAGGAACTACTGGACCGATTTGAAAAATTATTTCAGTGTTACATAGCCCATTTGTTGAGGAAGGCTATAAGGCTATATATCATCACGCTACGCGCACGAAGTCGCGGGCAGAAGCTAGTAAGATATAAAATAGAAGTAACGACTTTGTACGGATTTCATCGCGTATAATATAGTAGAATACAACAATGTTCATTATTATAATCAATATTGTATCATTAGGATTTTTTTTGTCCTTATGTCATGAAATGCCGTTAGACGACCGTTGTAATACAAATGAATTAGCAGACTTGGATACAATCAGTTGTCGGATTTAGCATATCTAATTGAAAGTAAAAATGACGTTTAAAAGTACTACCTAGTAGTTTATATTGAATAAATGATTTTGAATTTGACAGAAATAATAATAATAAAAAAGCAGACGTAATACCACGTGGGAGAGCCATGCTTCGGCACGAATGAGGCGGCTCGACCGGAGTGATACCACGGCCTCACAGAAAACCGGTGTAAAACAACGCTTGCATTGTGTTTCGCCGAGTGAGTGAGGTTACCGGAGGCCCAAACCCTTTTAAAAGGCAACGCACTTGTGACTCCTCTGGTATTGCGGGTATCCTTGGGCGGCGGTTATCGCTTACCATCAGGTGATCCGTCTGCTCGTTTGCTCACTTATGCCATAGAAAAAAAAAGTGACGACTGAAACAGAAATTATTGCGAGGCGATATTGTTTACGCTATTCATCATCGCATCACGATGATGTGTATAAGCCCTAACATGTATGAAGACATATATATATATTATATGTAACATAACATAACATACCATCACGCCTGTATTCCCCGAAGGGTTAGGCAGAGGCGTACTAACGTACACCCACAGTTCGCCGGTATGTTTAGGTCCCATGTAATAGGGGGCGAGCCTATTGCCATTAACCGGGCACAAATTCCTAACTCCGAGCTGCTACTGAGAATTTCATAGAAAAACCCAATAACACTTTGCTCGACCTGGGAATCGAACCCAAGACCCCTAGCATAGCAGTCGTGGTCAGGACCACTTGGCTAATGAGGCAGTTATATTATATGTCTTATATATACATATATATAATATGAGATTCACTTCAGTCACGTGCAGAAATGCCTTCTAAAATATGTATGGCGCATACAAAAATGCTCTTATAGAAATGTATGAAGATCTCACGTTCGAAGAGAACATCTTTTAAGTTGTAAATTTAATTTATTTCCTTGAGGTGTGTAGTGTGTGATAAGACAACGCTGCGGACTGAAAGATGATAGTGGCACGTATTGAAAAGAATTTGCTGAGAAGGTATAGACAGAGAATGAATGAAAGAAAATTAAGTAAAAGTAAAGTAATTAAGTAAAAGTAAAACTGTGCTCTGAAATTTATATCGACCAACCCGGATAGTTACCTATTTAATTAATTACTAACTACTTTTTTATATTACTACTAAGTTATTTAATTAATTATTTCCCTTATTAATAATTACCTTGTAAGTTTTTTTTATGTTTTAGCTATGTGCCGTTAACAATTAAGCAAATGCTGTATATGCCTGTAAAGGTAATGCACACAGGCCTAGACATTATTGTTTTCATCAGTGTGACTATCGTTGTGTAATTATCGTTGGCATGTCTATTAAAAAAAAAAAAAAAGTAAAGCAAATTTGTAAGGGCATGTCAGCAGCGGCGTCCGAAGAGGTCGTTCTAGAAGGAACTTTGCCTGACATTGAAACGTGGTGGTATATTCTTAACCTACTCGGAAAGTAACCTATACTACTCTAATACCCGGGTTGAAAGTAGCGCTTTCCGCCCCTAGGGCTGGAAAATTGTGTGAAAATCCATAACTGGCCTGTTTTGATTTTTTTTAATGCTGATAAATTATTGGCAGAGGGCTGCTTTTGAATATCGAACAAAAAGTTTTTATCTTGATAAATGCATTTTTGTTTAAATTATGTTAAGAACCTTCATGTTGACTCAGTTGAGGTTGTACGTTGTACCTAGCTAATTCAAAAAATCAAAATTAGAATGAGTGTTGATTCGCGCGCTTTGAGTATGATGTTGCGGGTGCTGTTATTGATTTTTATTTTTCGTAATTTGCAAAATATAATAGTAGGTAAGTGATGATTGAAAAGTGATGATGAAGAATATCATTTAAGTTACAAATGATAACTTATTGACTGTTACATCGAAATACATGCTTTTTATTTGTGATGATAAAAATAAGTACTTATGACTAGGTAGGCCTACATATGTACCTAATAAGTATGTAATAAGAGTCTCACAAAGCCAGCTCTAATTATTTTCAGATATGTTTAAATACTTATTGTTATTTTTCACATAGGTGAAGTATAAAGTACTATGCTTCACTCGGGGAAAGTACATATTAAAAACTTAATGCACACTCGTAAGTAATGTGTCACTTTCTTCCCTTGGTGAACAATCTAAGTACCTACTATTGTTATTTTCAAAAATAAGTTCTCCGACGAAGAAGAAACTATCGTTCCAATTTTGAATCTTTGTGTTTTCAATTCACAGCTAAAAAGTTGTCTCATTAATTCAACGAGAAAAAAGTTCTTATATATTCTGGGATTGGTTGTTGAGACATGTCACTTCAGACTTAGCCATAGTGATTGATGTGAGTACCCATTTCAAATGAAGAACGATTTGTTGGAAATTGACCTTTTAGCTAGATAATGTGAATGGCGGCTTATCTAAATAACACGGTATTTTTCTTTAGTTTAAATTCTGAAATTTTTATCTATATTTTTTTTTCCACGAGCTGTTGCCCGCGATTTCTTACGTATCCCAAAAATATTTACTTACTATAACTCGGCTTCTAACGTACCTATCAGGATGAAACATGCACCAGATTTTAAGTTAGACCCCCAGCAATACTACAGAAATATGAAAACTGCATCCAATTTCGAAGTTTTTGTGTGATGTGCGTACAAGCATACATATGTATAGACAGACAGACAAAAACCTTAAAATTAAAGCTTAGACCCCATGTTCATTTTACATCAATATCTATACCGAACAGACATCGGAGTCATTATTAGCCTATCACAGTCTTCTGCTGGAGGTAGGCCTACCACAATGTGCGCCATTTCGCCCTGTACTCGGCTTGACGCATCCAGCTACTCATCGCACGCAATTTCTTTCTTTCTTTCTTTCAAATCATCACTCCATCTTGCCGGAGGGCGTCCTACGCTACGTCTGCCGAATCGCGGTCTCCACTCAAGAACACGTCTACCCCAGTGGTTGTCGGTTCTTACATCGATCGATATTTTATTATACGTAAAGATGTATTTATTTGTGTCATCTTTTTCTTTCTCTTCTCTCTCTTCCACAGTCACACACACTTTCATCTTTCTTCCACAGTCACACCACAAAGTGTGAGAGAAATTGTGTTGAAATTCTTTCAGTTTTCTATTGCCAATCGAGAGGGTTCGATTAGCTGGTCGACCAAAGTGTAACTTTTATGAAATTCTTAGAAGTAACTAGGAGTTTGAATCTGTGATCAATGGCCTGGCACGGCCCGCAGGACCAAAATTATACCGGCAATATTTCTGCCTAAATACTGAAGAATACAGGTTTACAAGGAGTATAACTATAGAAAAAAAAACACTAGTGATTGTATTCTATAGACAGTTTCCTCAAAATTGCTAGCTAAAGTTGTGCGGGATTTTTTGCAGCTGTTACACACTTTCTTTGATACACCAAATTATAATGAGTTCGACCTTAATTTTCCTTGTTTCTTCGAAGGATCGGCCTTCACTTCCTTTAGATCAGAAGATACACTTGATTGGAAAAGGGTCGTTGTGCTCTGAAAATGTTTCAGTACCTAATTAATTTAGTTTGTTAGAAATCTTAGAGTTCTTCACAAACTCAAATAAGCCTATTTATCAACGTTAGCTGTAAAATTAATTGATTTATAGAATGTTAGATCATAAATCTTCCGTGTTACTTTATTTTATGGAATTAAATTTTGGGCTCGAGGTTGGGTACTGTAAAACTTTTAAGACTCGGCTGGGGACTTGACTTGGCTTTTAAATAAGGCTAAGGTAATCGTAGATGGAGTATATAAAACAAAATGTATTTTTTATTCACTTAAGGTACGGTTCCTAATAGTAGAGTTTATGGAGAAGAGTCGAAAAGAAACTCCATAGATACTCTTTTAAATAGGTAATTGAAGTTAACAATGTTTTTCTTCTGTTCACAATTTTATTCTATCAATCAATCAATGTGAGTATTGTGGAGTATAGTGTGAGCGATATGAATAAATATATATAAATATATATATATATATAAATATATCTTTATTACAAGTGAAACTTAGTACATATTACAGTTTGAACTTAGGCTAGAATATGATTTTAAGCAAACGGATTTAGCTTCTGTAGCCGAACTAGGCAATGCCTGTACTACGGCTATCAGCGCCAGCCCCAATTATACTATATTATTAGCCCTTTTTAAGGAACTATTTAAGTAGGTAGGTATGTTTTTTTTTATTGTTAGTTTGTGTGGTATGTATAATTATGTATGTGTGAATGAATTACTCTCCAAAAAGATAACATAACTGAATCCGGATTGCCACAGCATGTAAGAGCAGAACAGTCATGAGAGACGGTACCCGTTCCCGATCATGACATTATCAGGGTTGTTCTACTCAACCAGGTTGTAGGGAATAAAAAAAACCGACAACCACCCGATTATCGAGGGGACGACGTGCCGGGAAACGCAGTGTGAGACGATCTCCAGTAGGAAAGACGAACTGGTAAAAGGTTGCTGAGAGGCGTTAGATACAGGCGGCATATAACCAGTACTTGTGGAAGTCTTTGGGGGAGGCCTTTGTTTAGTAGTGGATGTCTTTTGGCTGATATGATGTTGACGATGATGAAGCACAAGATCAGATGAAAATACTTATCTTGTGCTAATCTTATCCCACATGGATAAGATTAAAACAGAACTGGATAATGGATACGTAAATGGATGGATAATGCTGATGATATGATGAAGGCAATCAGGTTTACTTTGGCGATAGTTCAATGCTGATTGCTTAGGATTTATGCTGAAAGAGCTCATTTGGTCTCGCCTTAGACCAAATTATCTCTATGAGCTTCAGCGTGAAACTGCGTTATTTCTTTTTAATGAATTTCAAAAGCGATGTTACTATGTTATCAATGTCTGCGTATTTCAAATAGTTATGTGATCACCTACGATGGTCGTTTCAGGAAGACAGATGCTCGAAAAACCCGGTTACGGTTACGGTTATGTTTAAATACAAAATTACTATGAAAAATTGTGTTTAAATACAATTTAAACATATTTTAGAAGTTCGTGCAAGTGACCCTTAGTGGCGGTAGGCGACTAGGGCGTCGGATATACAGAAACGTCATCGAAAGTTAACCGATTTGGGAGCTTAATGACACTGAAACTGGACCGTAATTAGATATATTATGTTTTTTTGAGTATCAGAATTATCTTCTGATCGCAGTAGCCTTACATAAAATACTGATATTAAGCCGCAACCTCTTTATATTCGAAGCCGATCCAACGTAGTTTGGAAAAACTTGGAACATGTTTATAAATATAAGTTAACTATTTATGAACCAATACCGATATGGTTCTATATAAGGGACACTACCGCTAAGTATTGTAGGAACAGTAGGAACATTTATTGTGTTATGTATTTAGATACTAAATTCATATCGAATAAACCGTGCTATAGCATTGCTTACTGACATAATCTCACAGTCTAGGAAAATAATATTCTCCGAGGGAAAACAAAATAGCAAGCTTTGTTTCTAGCGGAGATAAACATATTACCGATCAAAACATTTTCAATAAAACACGTACCAGACATATTAAATTATCTAGATAATCCTTTTTGGACCTGAAGCACGTTTTAATTCCTACCCTCCAGGCTTCCAATTTTCTCATAAATAAGGCAGAAAAAACCAGTTGCATAGATATCAAAGGTGTAAACTTCACTAATCTTTACACCACAATTTAGTCGGATTATCGCCAGTATATTTTCATTTACGACTATTATCTCACAAAATGTTTTATTTTCGAGTTTCGACGATTTCAGTTCAGTACAGTCTGTAACAACGGTGCGGGTGGTCGTGTCGTGTTTGCGGAATTTCATAAAACATCGCGAAAAGTTTGTGTTCTTCGTATTTTGTATTAAATTATTATTTGGATGATTTCAAGTGTTTTGTTTTGTGAATATGTGTGCGAAGTGATTGAGTGCTTATGATAGTGGATTATTTTACGCTTCAGGTACGTGCTGTTGTTTATTTTAAATTTTATCGACACTTTTGTAGGTAAATACTATGATGACTATATGACTTTTGTAGATGAATACTACATAAACTATGAAAATTTTATTATCGTTGAACTTCCGAATTTCGTATGTGTGCAATAAAAAATTGTTTTGGAATTTATTTTTAATGTAGGTAGGTACGAAATGAGTGAAAACGTAGAAAGTTTCTGTGGTTTGCTTAAAGTTTGCTGCAGTTTCCTGGTCCTTTAATCCGTAAAAGATTCACAGATTAAGGAAATGTGTCTAATTTTTTACGGAATTAAACACTCCAAAATATCTCAATCGACTTGAAATTATGATACTTCATTAAGCAAGGACTGTGTCAGATTAATGCAAAAAAATCATTTCCTTCGAATGTAAAAATACAGATAATAATGTAAAATAAGTTATTAATGTAAAGCCTATGGATAAACAATAGTTTTTGAATACCTATAGGGTGTTTTTCTGTGCCGTCGTTTACCTATGTCCAAGCTAACTCAGTTTTACTATTTAAGTATTTCGCAGCACCGCGGTTTTATGCGACAATATAATATTATTATTGTTTTAATTAAATTGAACTTATGAAAGGAAATATTTGAATAGTTGTAGTTTATATTTTTTTAATATTCAGTGCAATTAATCCAGTTCAGTCACAAAAATCTTAATTCCGGAACTGCGATAAAAATTTATTCGTGTAATATTCTTTCTGAAGCAAACATTGCTACTAAGTACTACGTTAATTAATACCTATAAAATCTATAATTAGATAAGATTTGTCATTAAATTTATCATTTATAGATTTAGAGATACTTTGTGATAGGAACATAATTATCACAACGCATAGTAGCTAGGGAGAATTTAGGACAAGATTTGGTAGTTACTAGAAGATAATACATACAAAACGTACATTGCGCCTGTATACCCTAATAGATAGAAAGAGGTATACCCATGTCTGTTAGAGATCTTTTTTATAATAGGGCAGGCAGGCATAGGGCGGCAAACGAGCAGACAGATCGCCTGATGATAAAAACCCACTGACGATTTATCTGGTACACGGCAATAGGTCCACCCTATCGTATTCTGTACTAGAGAAAGTTGTAATACAATATAGGTCGGACCTAACCACTGGTGATAAAACACAACAGGACCAATCAAAACAACCAAATTATAGTGGAAAACGTAGTGCAGTTCATTAATCCTTGTTAAAATATTGGTAACACAATCGGAATGAATGGATTAAAATAATCGCATTATATTCGTAATGAAAAGATTAAAATACTTTTATTATAATATTAATGAAAGGATTAAAAGAAACCACAATCAAAGATTATAAACTTTAGATTTTTTTTTTTACCTCAGGCAGGAAATGAATTTGTGTCCTTCGATCCGGTAACCAGCTGTTTTAGCTATCTAATCTACTGAGATCATTGCATATGATGTCAAATTTTATACCATCGTAATATATAACATACCATCACGCCTGTATTCCCCGAACAATTTGCGCGCACTAAAGTATACCCACAGTTCGCCGGTTTGTTTAGGTCCCATGTAATTGGTGAGCTATTGCCATTAACCGGGTACAAATTCCAAACTCCGAGCTACTGAGAATATATATTTTCTTTGCTCGTCCTTGGAATCGAACCCAGGATCTCTAGCGTAGCAATTGCGCTCAGGAGCACTAGACTTATGAGGCAGTTTTGAATGAATCTTCAACATTATCAAACTTAAGATCGCGTCAGCATATAATTATCACAATCAGCTGTGCTATCTACTGAAAGCTGTCGTGTCATATAAATATAATAAATTGGGGATAATGAACGATTATGTCGAAGTTGTTGGAATTTTTATACTTTGTATCTACTTGTTAATATCATAAGCTGTCTGCTTTTTAGTTAAGAATATGTTGGTAATCGTAGGTATATTTAACACAGATATGCATTTAAAAGTAAAAAAAACCAATTGAATTCATAATAACAATATAATCATATTTAATAGACTTCAAGACTTCCATTTTCCACCAAAAAGAAATCATTTTTCAAGACTTGGGTTTTTCTATTTCAGAAATGCATTAGGTACAATCATAATGACTAGATACACCAATTTCTATTTATTGTGGTCGTTTTAACAATGGCAATGTACCTCAGTAAACCAATCCCGTCTTTGTAAATATCTATATAAAGGCGACTCATAGGACCAGACTGACAATTCAGAAGGTCCCGAGATACGGACGCATGCGAGACGGGTGCGCCAAAGTTCACCTAAATTTTCAACTCCGATAATTGGAAATCCGAAAATGTTCTTTTTAACATTTTTCATCCTACCGATAACAATTCCTAACTTCTCTGTCTCTAATGTTCATAATTCCGAAGCATTCAACTTCATAACTTCATAACTGCATAACTTCATGATGGTTATGTTTCTCAACATAACCATCTTTTACACTATTATTCAAGGTCATATATTTTTTGTTTAGATTTCTTTTTATTCATAATAATCAGTACTATATACATTGGTTTAGGTTAGGTTAGAACTGTGACCACAACGCACGAGCCGAACGAGCGAAGCGAGCGTACCGCGGCAGCGGCCGGCGAAGTGCCAGAACCGAATTGGTCCTATAGTTATTGGTTTAGGTACGTTGTTACACTTGGTAAATGTTTCTTTCTGACTATGTGTGAAAATATTATGGTAAGTATGGTTAGGGATAAAAGCGTTATGATAAAAAACAGTAGGAGTTTAAATATATTTACATTAATGATATTATTAATTTCAATTTTCGGAAATATGAGTGTTATGAACATCGCCGGTAGCACTACAAATACATAGTATGAATGAAAACTTTAGGATGAAAAATTTTAGGAAGAGTGATTATTCGGATTACAAATGATTAGGAAGAACAATTTCGGGTAAAGAACTTTAGGTGACCCAATATGGACCCATGCGAGACACTTAGTGCTGAAATACTGACTTATAGATCTTGAAAAAGATTGTTAACAGGCAACTCGAGTAAATTTAAAACAAACAAAAACTCTAATAACAATGCGCCTGAGTAGCTTTAGATTAGCATCAAATGCTTGTAATTATTATTTGAATTCTGGAGGAAGGAAGGGAAGGTACAATATTTTAAGAGAACGTGAAACAGTATAATATTTAGGAAAAAGTCTTCTTCCAACTTCTGCTTCCACTCTAAACACACTGAATATTATTATTTTCCGATTTGCTACTAAGAAATTCATAGAGAAACCCAATAACACTTTGCTCGACCTGAGAATCAAGCGCAGGACATAGATTAACTGAAATGAAAAATTTTGGTTCCAATTTTTATTTAGCCAGAAGCCTGCTTAGAATAGTAATATATAACGTTCAAAATTAACAGAGTCAAATGTTTTCAATTCCTTTGATTTCAAAATTTACAGTCTCGTCACCCCTTTAAGTTCATAATGAATTCATCATAAAGAGATTTTCTACAAAATCGTGGCCGTAAGATCAAAATTCATGAGTCAGGTTGAACATTATGATGTTTTGTTTTTAATGTAAATATAATGAGGGGATTAGATTAACGAACGAGGGAAAGCTATCCCTCGTTCGTTAATCTAATCGCTGTTACATCGAATGAGGCTTAAATAGAATTGAAAGAGGAGCGATTTTAGTTTAGGGATGAGACCTTTTGTTGATTTTGCTTCAAATTCAAGCCTCAAGTCATATTCAATTATGACAACCCTCATTAATATAATGACCAGGAGGCTGTTGAGAAGTCTTGAATTTGATTCCCAGGTCGATTAAAATGTGTTTTCTAGTAAATTCTCAGTAGCAGTTCGAAATTTGGGTTTCTGCCCGGTTAATGGCAAAAGGTTCCCTCGTTCTTTTCTACATGGATCTAAACATGCTAGTGATCTTCGGGGAATTCAGTTCGTTATGTATCTATGGAGATAAATAGCTGAAGACAGAGTCAAATGGGCATCACTGGAGGAGGCCTTCACCCATTCTGGGGTTCCAGAAGATTAAATTAAAACTAAGTAATACGATATAATACGTAGTATACACATAAAAATTATATTAAGTAAGGAACAAATAAATAACATAGAATAAACTAAGTAAAACTAACACATAAGTAGATCGATTTTAAGAAATATTGTAATATCTTACTGGAAATTATAAGGCTTTTTTATTTTTATTTTACATACATACATACCATCACGCCTGTATTCCCCGAAGGCTTAGGCAGAGGTGTACTAAGGTACACCCACCATTCGCCGGTATGTTTAGGTCCCATGTAATAGGGGGCGAGCCTATTGCCATTAACCGGGCATAAATTCCAAACTCCGAGCTGCTACTGAGAATTTCATAGAAAAACCCAATAACACTTTGCCCGACCTGGGAATCGAACCCAAGACCTCTAGCGTAGCGGTCGCACTTGAAACCACTAGACTAACGAGGCAGTTTTTATTTTATTTTATTTATTTATGTATCTATGATATTTGCAATCGATAACACAACCGAACCACCACCTTTTGGGTCTTCCCCGATATATGTATCTGGGTGTCTTTAAATCACGAGTGAATCGGTTTCTTCTAGGCAAGCGCGCTCCATCGTAGGTTCCAGTGTCGCTTAATATCAGGCGAACTGGTGATCAAGCGTAAGCCCAAGAAGATAAAAAAAAATAAAGCCCCGTATATTTAGCTGAAACAAGATTTTGAATAAAAAATAAGGTTCGCTTCACTTCGATTTAAGGTTTGTTAAAATATTCGCCACTAGATTTCCATTCCCACCCAAGGCAAAATATTAGTGCGAAAATGAAGGGGATAAAATTTTAATTCATAATTTTCGTTCTAGACAGCGAATAAAAGTCCATATTATTATGTCCATAGTACCATCAATTCTAAGATATGGCATCATATTTTCGGGGAACTCAACCGACAAGGAGCTGGTATTTAAAATGCAAAAGCGTTGCATACGGTCTATGTTTGGATTGAACGTCACAGATAGTTGTCAACCGCTCTTCAAAAAACATAAAATTACAGTACCATCCCTGTATATTTTGGAAACATGCATTTTTATAAAGAAGAACCCTCAATTTGTTCCCTAAACTAACAGATGTAGTCACACGCAACAGACGTGACAATAACAGGCTATGTATGCACAAGGCCCATACTAGTCACATGAGCAAAAGCATATTTTGTATGGCACCTAAGGTTTATAATAAAATTCCTAATTACTACAAGAATTTGAATGTCAATCTGTTTGGACACAAAATTATAGAATTATTAACACAAAAAGTTTATTAAGTACAGTTTAAATAATTTTCTATTTGACAAATTTTAATTATAATTTTTTATGTAATTATCACCAATAATTGTCGACATTTTATTATATTTTAATTTTTTTTTTTTAAATATTCTTCCTATTTGTTTTTTTATTCTTTCTAATCGATATGATAGTATAATTAATGCTTGTAATTTAATATATTTCACATTTGTACGCCAAATAGATGGCAGAACATGTTGGTACTTTATATTTCTCTATGTAACATCTATTTTATAGCACACGTGTTTTAACAAATAAATACATCTTTATCTTTATTAATTAATTATGAAGTTCATAAAAGAAACTCAGGTTATTGGTGGCGTTTTTGTCAAGTGTCCAGATTAAAAGGCCAAGGATTATTTATGGCGTGGCTTTGTTTACCCTTATGTTATGGATAATTCTAAATGGACAGGAAAGTTTTAGATTTTTTGGTAATTAATGAAGTGTGGAGCATAATTTAATTTGCGGCATTACGGCACTGTTTCTTAAGATACATGTTTTTTAGCTTTACAGACAGAGTTTAATCTATTGTGTTCAGCATTCAAAGTTCATTCATGTCTACCTCAAAATCCATAATTGTAAACTTAAGGGTCCGGTCCGGTGCTTGCATTGCCCACAAAAACGGAATACCAAAATAAATCGGAATCCAAACAATATTTTATCAAATTGTGTTATTATTCACATTGAGATACCGTTAATCTAGATTCCTACTGTACCATTTTGTCTAATACCTACTACTTCACTGGAAATATACGATCGGAAAATCTTTCCAAGCTTGGTTAAGTTATCAAGAATTGTATTTACTTATATTCATTGCCAGTGAAGTATTTTGGTTGAAATGGTGGAGCAGGAACCTATCTAGATGATCGATATCGGAATCCAAATAACGCTTTGATTAAATTGTGTTTGAATTTCGATTTATTTTGGTATTACGTTTGTATTGGAAATTTGATCCTACCACTTAAAATACGATTATCTGTATTTTGTTCGGGTAATAAACATATTTTTAGACACTTATTAGATACTTATCTCAGTCATTACCCTGCATTTTAACACTCACATATTGCTACTACTATGTCTGGACTTTAAAAGAGACCATGATTCTCTGAGTTTCGGTGTTTCTTCTCAGAGGTCATCATTTTCCTAACTGAATGAAAATGTCGAAATGAAATGCCGGCACCAACTAGTTAAAAAAAGATAACAGTCACTTGTAAAAGTGTCTTTAAAACATCTATTTACAGAAATAAATATCATGTCCTTTTTTTGTAGTAACGGAAAATCCTCATAGATCATCTGTCGCCTGGAGAAGCGCACAATAACATTATTTTTATATTTTTGAATGCGGTTTTGCTGTATGTTATTTAAAAATAAATAAAGAACATCACCAAATTTGAATGCGACCGGAAAATCTATAAACAATAAAAGAATTTTCGAAATTGTTTATAACCATCAGAGTTCTGAACTAACAAACATACATAAAAGAACCACAGTCCATCTCGTTTCTGAAATCGATTCAAAATATCACATTGCTAGTAAGCTTTTTGTTTTTAAAAAAACCTGTAGGTAATATTATGTGTTCGTGGAAACTCATTAAGTATATGAATTTACGGTAAGACGTAATTCACGAAATTTCGGAAAACTATACCGCATGTGATTATTGGTGTACACCAAACTACAAAAGCATATTCCATACGCAATCCCAAAATTCTGACAGATAATTAATCAATCTGAATAAACCATTTACCTACATATAATGAATTTCCACTTACCGATTGGGCCGCAAATGACGATTAATTGATTTCCAGGAATTTCAGACTTATTCTAGACCCATTTTTTGTAAATTTGTACGAGATTTTCCAGATGTTATTGAGATAAAAACTACTTATACGGAATAATGGGTTACCTCTATTTTTTGGGTGTGGAAAATGGAGAAACCTAAGATGGAGCGCGCTTGCCTAGAAGAAACCGATTCAATCCTGATTTAAAGACACTCAGATCATATCTATGGTATTCGGTGGTAGGGTATATCGGTTTTATAGTAGTATCCCTTCAATGAGGCATGGCTTAGTAGATGTTTGTTTAACGCGAGTTCGATTGCCATGTCGAGCAAAGTATTATTAGGTGTCCCAAATCTTCTCTGATGCACAGACATAGCTCTCTCCACTTAAAATAATGTGAATGATTTACTCCGGTAATTGGGGTGAAGTAGTTATGTCTGATGACAGGTTTTGCGTAGCGGCTGAGCGATCGGTTTCTTCGCCACGTGATGTGCGTTCGAGCCCCACACGAAGCAAATATTTGTATGATCTACAGGCAATTGTTTCCGGTTGGGGCGTTTGTGTACATACAGAAGAAAATCCTTGTGTGAGGCAACGTTTTTATAAAAAAAAGAACTGCTACTCTGTAATTAAAAATCATCAAAATTATTTTAATATTTTCTCCTCAGTACCTACACTTTAACATAGGTATTCGTAAATATTAATGGCAACAATATAATTAAAACGACAATTGAAACCAGAACTGTTAAAGCTTCGGACATGAAATTGTATTTTCAATATTCGTTTTCCAATAACAATACTGTTATGAAGAGTATCTCAATATTGCAGACTCTCATTTTATAAATGCACACATATCATTGAAGTTAGCATAAGCTTAAAAGTGCAAGTTTTAAGAGAAATGTGTAACTGCTTCGACTCTAATTAGTACTTTAATTAATAGATGAATCGTTACAGTATAGAGCCATAATTAGGTTTGTAGCACATATTATTAGTGCGTACATCACTGTCATTTACAAAATTGGGCTTGTTTTCTTATACAAACTCTTTGGAAAACTGAGTGTCAAGTCATTCTCGTAATACTTACGGCTCCACACGTAGGATCCATTCGAAATAAGTTATGAATCCATTGCATTTTGTATACCCCACAATAGCGTTAGCGCCGAAGTTATATCAAACGTGTAGAACGGGTTTAACATTTGAATTCGTAAAAATATTGGTTCCGAGTTTGGATGATAGTGTATGAGAGATATGTATTTGTTATTCGATATCAAATACAAATCTCTCGTAATATACCTCAATGTAAAGAGGAAAATCCTGGTTACCCTGGGGGTAACCAGGGTAACGTTTAAAAACTTTTTTATTAACGTTTAAAAAAACGCAAATAAAACTATTTTTTACGGATTTCATCGCGTTTATATTGATACCATTAAATCCTACCGTTTCGGACTTTTTACAGCTTCTATGGTCAATAACAGACTGTGACCATGGTCGTCGCCAGAAATTTTATTTCAATGTCTTATATTTGTATAAGTGTACCCCGTGTGGAGACAGATTAGAAAAGAGTTCAAATCCAGGCAACTCCTAAGAAAATATCAGACTTACTTGGTGGTAGGACCTCATTGGATCTGACTGAAACACAGTCTTGTGTCACACTTGCGTTGGCGTCTGCCATAAAGCTCCTTGATGTGATTCCACTTGTGCATTTAAGAGCCCGTTCCCCTTCGGTTGCTGCGACTTCGACAGTCTGCAATTCGTAGGGCTCTTATGGCATTGTATCAGCAACTCCTTATGCGTTCCCTCCTGCAACTTGGGCAGCGATAACTATTTACCATCAGGTAACTCGCTTACTCGTTTATCGACTTAACAAAAAAGTGTCAGGAATCAGTAAATTAGTAGTAATCTTGAAGTATTAAGTATACTGTACCCATTTCACATCTGCTGTTCTCTCTCATCTCTGACAACGACTGAACAGGCTTGAGGACGCATCCTAGTTCCCTTATTTCCTAACCCACTCATTCAAATCTCAGTCCTTAGTTGTATATCTCCTAGACTAATCCATTAATATTCTAGCTGGTTTGTGTATTAGGAAAATTCATTCTCAGTTGCTACTGACTTCTACAAACTTCCGACTACTAAGTATTGTGGTATCTTGGCAAGTACTTTTCCACGATCATCATGTGACGATATCTCTAATATATTTCAGATATATCCTTATCTAGATACGGCATCGTCACTATCTATACAACTCTTATTCAATTTTTTTTACAAATACATACAATGATCTGGTTAGACTGGTTGCTCACTCTTACCGAAATTAATCCTTAACTGAAAATGGCTTCAGAAATGTTCTCTAAGTTAAGAACTTGGCTTGAGAAGAGCTTCTATTAATTTTGGGATAACAACCTTTAGCAAAATTATGACGAATGTTATAAAAATGATATGTACCTGCCAAAAAGTTTGTTACATTGTTATTAGATCTTTTTTCTAATATTGAAAGCCTGAATTTAAAAGAATTCGAGATCGTCTTCCACGCTCGGTCTATTCAGTCGTATCTAGTTAGACTGAAAACCAACTCTAATTTAGTTTGAAAAGGCTAGAAGGATAGTGAAAAACAAAGACTGCGAATCTTTGGAAAGAGAGAGAGTATTTTTAATATATTTTTTTTCATTATTTTGGACGAGAAAAAAATCTTTATCATTCCTTTCTTCGCCTTTCTATTATGCCTTACTTATATTTATTGGTTTTATATACTTTGATGATGGATGTTTTTCTACATAATTTATTATTTTTTTATAATGACATTAAGTTTTAAATGCTGGGAACCTTCTCTTTATAATATTGACATCGACAGATCTAACTTGGATGTTAAAGTTCCATGTCCACATATCCTGATAACGCACTAACTATTGTACTTGATGAATGTAATACCTACCCCTTAGTTTAAGAGAGCGTTCATGGATTTTCTTGCCGGGTTTTTCTTCTTTTTGGAACTGGTGAAATAAGACTCAATAACGTTTCATTAACTCTTGTACCAGCTTATTTGAAATAAAAATATTTGAACTTCAGCTTGATTGGAGATACATTCCTCGTACTATTTCTTTTCAGTTTGTTAGTGAACCGTACCTACCTTAAATGAAAAAATAAAACTAAACTTCAATCCGACTTCATCGTCCACGCAATGTTCGATGATTTCATAATTCATCAATTTCAATAATGTCAATGAATATTGGTGCAAATAGAAAATTTGTACAGAAAACTCGGTGGGCGAGTTAGATCCGCACTTTTCTGTTACATAGTATGGAAAATCCACATGCATAGTTTTCAGCCGTAGAGAAGACGGGTTGGAGGGGGAAGGAGGGGTGGGGTACCGTTTAAAACCACACTTTCTCTTCCTGGACATACAATTTGAAATTAATAATTAATCTAGTTATAATTAACCCAATATAAATTAAAATAATACGTAATAAGTACGTCCAATGTATAATAATACCTAAATATTTGCGTAGCCTTGTTATGAAATCCGGTATTTACGACGGTGTAATCGGCATCAATTTTTATAAAAAAATGTTTACATTATTAGCTTAAATCTACATAACCGTTGTTAAGCGACTGTGAAAGTGTAAAATAGTAGGAGTTAATAAATTACCAGCGGCATATACATTGTCCGTCTCTTGCGGACAGTAACTGAGGAGAAATTTAATCCATCACTTCACTAAAAGACAAAAGTGGCAGTTTTCACGTGGGAGAGCCATGCTTCGGCACGAATGGGCCGGCTCGACCGGAGTGATACCACGGCCTCACAGAAAACCGGCGTGAAACAACGCTTGCGTTGTGTTTCGCCGAGTGAGTTGAGGTTACCGGAGGCCCAAACCCTTTTAAAGGCTGGCAGCGCACTTGCGACTCCTCTGGTGTCGCAAAAAAAGGTCCATTAAACCTTAGTAATAGGTAGATTGTAACTAGTAGGTAAGTTTATACATTACCTACATCCTATGTGACTCTCAAAATATAACTTAAAGATATAATTTGGGCTTCCAAAGAGCTTCCAATTGAAAGGAATCCTATAAAACAAAAACATAGTTGCTAAAACCCGTAGAAAATGCCTGTTAGTTATATTTCAAACAATCGTTAGTAACTACAGCTGCATAATTGATAAAAAAAGAAATGTTTTAATATGAGTTACAACTTTATTTATAAAAATGTTACTAAAGTAATGTTACTACCATTCAAAGACAATTGAGTTAATATGTTACCTAGTAACGAAGTGATAAAGAAACACCACAATTTAAAAAGCAAATTCTTTAACAAAATGTTCGTATTACTATAAGACCATTCTCTGGTTTTAATTATTAATTTCTGTAGGTAGGTAAGTACGTAATTTATAAATGAAGCTTAAATTGAAATCCTGTTTCTTGTAATACGCTTATCTGAGTACATTTCGAGACCTGAAAAAAACTGAGCTGTAAATTTTTACTCGTAAAATATACTATTTTGCTGCTTTTTTTCGATACTATTTTTGTTCGAAAGTGCGTTTACCTTAACTAAGATAAGATACCAGACCACAATATTATGAGGCGGCAACATAATACATTTAATAAAATGAATTACTTATATTGTGGGAGACTGGTGCCTAAACTAGGCTTGGGGCTTGTATTTCAGGACAGGCCTCCGCTTTTAACTGAAATTTACAAAAAAAACATCTCATGAGAACAATAAGTGTCCAATCACATCCACAATACACATCAGCCACTACCAAAAGCTTCTAAAACATACAAAAAACAACATTCCACTATCTCACGTTTACACAATTAAGCCTGTATTAAGATAATGCAGATCTCCCGAGATTGGAATTGAGATAAGTACAAACTCTGTTGATACCCGTAATCCTACAATTAAGCTCAACTTTACGTCGACAAAAGGACTTGCATTATTTTAGACAACTTTCGGCTTATTTAAGATCAATGATGCCCGTGGATTGGTTTCGTTTTTTTTTTTAAAAAAGCTTACTAGCAATGCGGGTCGCACATTACTAGTATTCTTGTTAACCCTCGTGCTAAGCTAGATTGCTTGTGTTACGAGTGGGTTCACGTCGGTAGTGCAATAGGTGGGGTTCGAACCGGCAACCACATGATCGCAAGTCCGATACCCTAGCCATTAGGCTACCGCCGCTTCAAAATCTCGTTGATTCTTTGGTAGGCAAAAGGTAGCATGTTTCGGATGCAATGCGAAATCCAACAGGCGGGACTACTTTCGCATTTATAATATTACTAGCTAGGTACTGTCATTAGCCTCTGCCTCATTAGCTAAGTGGTCCTGAGCACGACTGCTACGCTAGAGGTCCTGGGTTCGATTCCCAGGTCGAGCAAAGTGTTATTGGGTTTTTCTATGAAATTCCCATCAGCAGCTCGGAGTTAGGAATTTGTGCCCGGTTAATGGCAATATGCTCGCCCCCTATTAGATGGGACCTAAACATACCGGCGAACTGTGGGTGTACATTAGTACGCCTCTGCCTAACCCTTCGGGGAATACAAGCGTGATGGTATGTTACTGTCCATGGTTTCATTCCCATCTCCTATATGTTCTCCTATGTCCCCAAGTCTTTTGAAATAAACGCTAGTCCTTCTACAAGGTCCAATCTATCTCTATAACGAAATTCTACAAAATTGATCCAGTGTTTTAGGCAAGAAAATATCAGTATGCCCGCGACTTCGTCCGCGTAGCATGATGATATATAGCCTATAGCCTTCCTCAATAAATGGGCTATCTAACACTGGAAAGAATTTTTCAATTCGGACCAGTAGTTCCTGAGATTAGCGCGTTCAAGCAAACAAACAAACAAACTCTTCAGCTTTATATATTAGTATAGATAGATACATTACAAAGAGAGTGCTTTAAAAACCTCTTCGTTCGTCTATAAACAGGCTGCTCTAAGAATTTAGAGGAGACCTGAGCCATGAGATACCTAATTGGATAAAAAATATTTAAATATGTTTTACGGTTGAACTATTAATAATTAATAGTTCAGCGAAGTATCGCTGAAATGACAAATGTTCAATTCCATCGCCATATTGCACACAAAATAAAGCTACTATTGAAAGTGGAAATTTGTGTTATTTATTCATGAATATCGGATTACTTCGATAGACATGATTATCGGAAAACGCCGGCCACAATATCGCTCTACACAAGTTTTCTAAACCAATGCAGACAGTAATTATCGAAGAAGTTATTTAATACACTACACAGCTAACATATAAATAAATAAAAAATAAACATCTGCGGCAAGTTTTTTTTTTAAAACCTTACTAGCAATTACGCACTTTACTAGTATTCTTGTTAACCCCTCGTGCTAAGCTTGTGTTACGAGTGGGTTCACGTTGGTAGTGCAATGGGTGGGTAACGAACCGGCAACCACATGATCGCAAGTCCAACGTCCTAGCCATTAGGCTACCGACGCTTCAAGATGGAGTGATGATTTGCCGAAGGCTGCCGTAACTGGATGCGACAAGCCGACGACAGGGTGAAATGGCGCACATTGGGGGAGGCCTACGTCTAGCAGTGGACAGTTATAGGCTGATGACAATGATGATGCTTTGTTGATAGTAATATTATTTCAATTGTCAGTTTCCGTTGTTAAAGTGGACACAATTTGTAAACACTCGTTTTGAATCATATTTTGTTTTGCACTGCGGTAGGAGGATCGACATCTCCGTGATTCGTGTATAGTGGAGAGCATGTGTTGTTGAGCAGTTCCGGTTGTCAATTACTTTCCTTCGATATTTAACCTTATCGATAGGATCGACCTTTTGGAACCGTGCAACTAGAATCATAACGTTTCAAAAACGCTTGTAAAAGCATATTTGAAATAAAAACAACTGAAATTTAAAAAAACTGAAATTGTTTTTTTTTTCCATGAATACTTTACTTTGAGGTAAAGAACATTCAAGATGCAGAGTGTTAAGGTAAATAATTATGAACAGCGTCTTATTTTAGAAAATTCAAGGTCACTTCATCTTTGGCTACCGAACGCTATATATTTAGCTCAAATGATTTATGCATGTTATTAATATTTATGGCGGTTATTAATCTTTGCTGAACAAATAAATGGTAGGTAGGGCTTTAGTATTGTATTGTAAGTTTATTTTGAAAATGTAATAATTTGCAATAATAATTGTCGTGGTAGGGATTTCATGATAAAGTGCCTACGTGCATACGAATGTTTTACCTAAGAATGGGGAAAACAGATATCAGGTTAGGCAATTTTATTAAGTTATTTAGTGAAGGAAAAATTCGACTCGCAGGCATTCGACATTGCAGGTGGGACTCGCGGTGGCTTAGTGGTCATAGCGTCTGGCGTACCTAGCCAGAAGACGCAGGTTCGAATCCTGCCTGCGAGTCGAATTTTTCCTTCACTAAATAACTTTATAAAATTAGCATGAAAAATGCAAAAAAATCACAAAAAGTTAGTTAGGCAATTTTGTCATATCATTATGAAAACCGAACCGACAGGTAATTATGTAGTGAAATCTTAACTTTCCTGCCTTCCCTTGCTTGCTTCGGTCACGGCCCTTTGACTATACTATACTATACTATATATATACCTTTGTATATCCGATAGTCAAAGTCTTAAGTCACGGCCATAGGATTCACAACATTGTGCATTTCTTTGCGCTGTGGTCCAGCTTTCGCAGGACCCCTTCAAAGGCGCAAGCATAACAAAATTTAATTTAATTGCCGTTTTTCTAATATTTTCCTAGCAATCAATGTAACATAACATACATACCATCACGCCTGTATTCCCCGAAGGGTTAGGCAGAGGTGTACTAAGGTACACCCACAGTTCGCCGGTATGTTTAGGTCCCATGTAATAGGGGGCGAGCCTATTGCCATTAACCGGGCATAAATTCCTAACTCCGAGCTGCTACTGGGAATTTCATATTTACCCATATAAATGAAAAATCTAATGGAGAAAAAATACCGACGCGTCCCAAAAAATGGAAAATTGATTCATTGGATGGGTTACATAGAGAAGAGTAGTACAGAAGGTGAACGTGTTAAAAATACATAGGGTATACCGTAAAATAAACAGCCTATATATTTTGGGGCGACTTCAAACATGTTTTTACTGTATTAATTAATGTTTTGCGTTTCATATAGTAATTAAAGGTTGAAAAGCAATAAGCTTAGTATAACATACATACATACCATCACGCCTGTATTCCCCGAAGGGTTAGGCAGAGGTGTACTAAGGTACACCCACAGTTCGCCGGTATGTTTAGGTCCCATGTAACAGGGGGCGAGCCTATTGCCATTAACCGGGCACAAATTCCAAACTCCGAGCTGCTACTGAGAATTTCATAGAAAAACCCAATAATACTGCTCGACCTGGGAATCGAACCCAAGACCTCTACTGTAGCGGGCGCACTTGAAACCACTAGACTAACGAGGCAGTTTAGTATAAACAGATAAATTTTATGTACAATATATTAAAATAAACACTTCTGTTAAACCATTTCAATTTTTTAATGCTATCCTTAAATTGTCTTTTTATTTAGGTACATTTTGTGGCGACAATGTTGCGCTATAAAACACCTTGTCAATTTTCCGACAGATTGAGAAAAAGATTATCAATACCGACAACTAACCACAATAATGCCGCCACATTGTGCCACGAGAAAATTGTGGTGTGTTAAACGTATCTCCCTTTGACAACAAGCGATAACGACGACCACAATGTCTTGGAGTCTCCACTAGTTGTGACAATTGCACAGCGTTCAAAATCTTTCTGTTGCCGTCGCAAAGCTCAGCCAGTTGGAAGAACTTTGCCGCAAAAAATCCTTTTGATAGATATCATTATTGGTCTTTATGCTACAGCAAGCTCTGTATCAAAGGACCAATATTCTGAACATACATGTATTGCTCGGCAAAATATGAATTCGGTTCGGAAACTGAAAATGTAACTTTGATAGACACGTAACGATTGATTTCCTTCCAATCACACCCAAGCGCTTTGCAGCTGCAATAACTATTCTATGTAAACTTGATACAGGAGGTTTGCGTTTAATTTCCGCTCGTGATACTCAAATGATCCACTTAATATTTGAAGGTGTTTGAATTATTCTACCTCATAATTGCGAAGTCATCTTAAAAGAAACAACAAGTTTCCTGTTGCTCTATTACTAAGAGTTCTGCATCATCTAATTTTTTAAATCGGATACTTTAGCTACCTAAGCGTCAACGTGTATGTTATGTCAAATTTCTCATCCACATTGTCTGAACCAAATCCAAACCATGATTAAAATCAAAACAGGATCCCTACTCAGTAGGCATGGTTGCGCAGGTTGCGCTCAATGAAAATGTTAATATTTATAGAATAGTTTTTTTTTCTTTATTTATTTAGAGGCTTTGGCCATTACATGGTCATGCCAGCCCCATCGTAACACATACATAAGTGAGATTCTTAATCTATGAGAGACGACAAAATTACACTTTACTAGCTAAGAGAGTCACAGATGAACCTATAAATTTTATTCGCTTCTGCACTACCTGGATTATAGAATAGAATAGAATATCCTTTATTGTACACCAAAAACTAATGTCAAGTATATGTTATCAATTATAAAATAAGGTACAATGGGCGGTCTTATCGCTAAAAGCGATCTCTTTATATTAATTAATTAAGCTCAAAATTAATTCAGAATAAACAATTTATGTAACCTGTAATTTATTTCTCAACCTTATGTTCAGTAGATTCCTTAGGCGGTTATGTAATGTAAGTTACAGTTTGTATTAATTACAAAACAAGGTAAACATTGTTTCTGAGAAAATAAATAAGCAAGTGTATTGTTTGAAGTGGTTAAATTACTCATCGAATACATAATACTAGCAGCCCACCCCGGCATCACTCGGGTGGAGAAATCCCCGACGTTTTTCAAAATTTCTATATTCTATAGCTTATTTTAATCTGGAATAATGCAGCTTTCAAATGTTGAAAGAATTTTTAAAATCGTCTTAGTAATTTTTGAGTTTATTCGTTACAAACATACAAATCTTTCCTCTTTATAATATTAGTACCTATAGATATAGATTGTCATATAATATAGTTTTATCAGTATTATTTAATTTAATATTAAATAATAGTGACTTTACCTTTAACAGACACTTAATACGAAGTTTACGCATACATCAATATTATATTGTTCTATGTGTATACTTCATATTAAGTTTACATATAGATTTTCGAGTTTACTTAGGGTGGTTCCCAATAACAAATCCTTCGATAGATTTGCTTACTAGAGGTAGGATTCTGACATAAGATCTCTAGTATTCAAAACCACTCACTGATTTGTTATTCGAATCGGCCGGTACATTGCACGTAATAACAAACCGTGAGCAAAAGATAGTAATTAATATATTCATAAATAAAATCATTCATTAAATTCAATAACTGCCTGATTAGCCTAGTGGTCCTGAGCGCGACTGCTTCGCTAGAGGTCCTGGGTTCGATTCCCAGGTCGAGCAAAGTGTTATTGGGTTTTTCTATGAAATTCTCTGTAGCAACTCGGAGTTCGGAATTTGTGCCCGGTTAATGGCAATAGGCTCGTCCCCTATTACATGGTACCTAAACATACCGGCAAACTGTGGGTGTACATTAGTACGCCTAAGCCTAACCCTTCGGGGAATACAGGCGTGATGGTATGTATGTTAAAAAAATCAGTATGATTTTTATAATGACCTTAGGAACTTGGAAACTGTATCAAGTTTTTATTATAATAAGATGACTAAGAAATACACGCACCTGATGGTAAGCGGCAATTCCATACTGTAAACGCAACACCTGCGTCGTCACCTTTAGAACGCAGTTGTTAAGTCGTATTATATTGTATTTGTCCAGTTATTTCAGTTAAAAACTTACACTGTTTCCTTCCTACCAACAATAATTTATATATTTTTATTATATTTATCTTCATCTCCATCTTAACTTCATCTTAAATTATACTTATTTTGTTACCGTGCAACATTAAAATAATATTCTCAAAAGCAAGGTGCTTCACTAACGTTGTCAGTGGCCGTATACTTAAGATAAAGCACTCGTCTATTTAGGTACTATCTGTGAGGAAAACTGGGAGAGACGGTAATGTACCGAGGTACTGAGTAACAACTTTATCAATGGAAGTTTACTTGTTTCTACGTTTCTTACGCAAACATTAGACATCGAAATAAAACTGCTTTTTACGGATTTTATGGCGTTATATCCATATTACGGATGGTTGGCGCTCTTTGGGGGAGGCCTACGTTCAGCATTTGTTTCCCATGGGAAACATATTACGAGTTTTCATGATGTCGTGTCCATCACTCATGTTAATTAAATATAGTTGAGTTAATATATGAGATGGTAGGAAGGTATATTAGGTGTACATGTCCAAGTTCATCGACTTCCTATTTGTAATAAAATGGTACACTTGTTATCTATTAAGAAAACCCTTGACGTTTTATCATATTACTAATAAATCCCCTGATTGTGTTGTTGTATTGTGAAATGTTTTGCAACTATTGGAACTCATCTAATATCATTCTTCTGTAGTTTTTCGCAAATTGAAAATCTATAATAACTGGTCTATAAAACCTGCTGCATTAGTCTTGTGAACATAAGTGCGGCATACGGTCATAGTTTCGGTTCCCAGGTTGTGCAAAGTTATTGGGTTTTTCTATGAAATTTTCAGCTGTAGCTCGGAGTTTGCATTATGCCCGGAAAATGTCAATAGGCTCCTCCCCTATTATGTGGGATCTAAACATACCGGCAAACTGTAGATGTACTGTAGTACAACTCCGCCTGTCCCTACGGGGAATTGGGGCCTGATGGTGATATATTATATTATGTTATTTGGGCGTTTCATAATATTTTAAGCTTTTCCGTGAGCGATTGCTGTGCATAAGTATATAAGTCATGAAGCGGTCCCTTCTTCGCTACCCTTAGGGAAATTCAGATTTCTAATTATTCATACAAAGACTTAAT
The DNA here is from genome assembly GCA_947256265.1 of Acronicta leporina. Classification (NCBI taxonomy): domain Eukaryota; kingdom Metazoa; phylum Arthropoda; class Insecta; order Lepidoptera; family Noctuidae; genus Acronicta; species Acronicta leporina. Next base: position 10,248,123 of record OX366532.1, on the reverse strand, counting down.
TTTCATGCGGATGTTTAGTCTTCTTCATTCAAGTTTCAAGTTCAAATGTTTTTATTTCAAATAAGCTTTTACAAGCATTTATGAAACGTTATGCTTCTAGTTGCACGGTTCCAAAAGGTTGATCCTATGGAGAAGAATCCGGCAAGAAACTCCATGGACACTCTTTTAAAATAAATAAGGTTACAATCTTCACGCAGGTACAATATTACGATAGCAGCTTGTGTGAACATTGAAGGTTTATGTCTAAGTGGAAGAGGTCGATGTAAAAATAAAAAATAAACTATGTGGAAAACACACACATCGTCAAAGTATATAAAACTAGGTGTCCACTTAGACATGCTACAATGTACTCACATTTACAAGTCCTGTTTATAAATAGTTGGAGACAACAATAAATAACTAAATGATGACACAATGAAATTTTTGTAAAAAAAAAAAAAAATGTATTCACGAATAACCTCAGGTTGCCAGGGAGGCCACATGTGCATTCGTATTAAAACACCATACATTCTTATCATCAACGTAGTCCTTGATTTTATAATAGGCTTTCTTAACAAGGACAGATTTGACGTAATTTTTAAATTTCTTACCAGTGAGATCGGTGACAGATTTTGGAAGTTTATTGTAAAAACGTACACAATTTCCCAGAAATGATTTATGTGTTTTAGATAGTCTAAATTTAGGTACCACTATTTTGTGTTTATTCCTGGTATTAATGTTATGAAAGTCACTATTGATGCTGAATTTTTGCAGGTTTTTACGAACGTACATGATGTTTTCAAAAATGTAGAGTGACGGCAGTGTAAGTATATTGATGTTCTTGAAAACTTCTCTTAGGGAATCGCGAGGGCCCATATCATAGATTGCGCGGATGGCCCTTTTCTGTAAGATGAAGATTGAATCTACTTCTGCAGCTGATCCCCACAGCAGAATACCGTATGACATAATGCTGTGAAAGTAAGCGAAGTACACTAGTCTGGCCGTAGCTATATCAGTAATCTGTCGAATTTTTCTCACTGCATATGCAGCGGAACTTAACCTGCTAGACAGTGCTGAAATGTGTGCGCCCCACTGCAACTTACAATCAACAGTAATACCTAAGAAAACAGTTTCATTGATTATGTCAAGTTTGCTGCCTTCAAGAATTAAATTACTTTCAGCTTGGGGTACATTTGGTAATGAGAATTTTAGACATTTTGTTTTGCTAGCATTAAGTAGTAAATTATTAGCAGCAAACCATTTAGACAGTGATTTTAGGCTCTCATTTACATTAGCTAGATCGCTATCATTTCTATTGATTTTAAATATAAGTGAGGTATCGTCAGCAAATAATACTATATTCGATAACTCGGACATCATATAGGGAAGGTCGTTTATGTACGCTAGGAAAAGAAAAGGGCCTAAAATAGAGCCCTGTGGAACACCCATTTTAACAACAGACCCGAGAGATGTAACTCCATTTATGCCCACTTTTTGTCGCCTCTCGGAAAGATAGGAACATATGAGCTCCAAAGATAGCCCCCTCATACCGTAATGGTTTAATTTACGGATAAGCGTGTTGTGATCAACGCAATCGAAAGCCTTCGAAAGATCACAGAAGATGCCTATGGCATCCTGTGACCCCTCCCAAGCTTCTAAAATATGCAACACTAGCTTCGTACCAGCATCAGACGTTGACCTACCTTTCGTGAAGCCAAACTGTTGATCATGCAAGATCTTGTTTACATTAAAATGTGTTATCATTTGATTAAGCATCAGTTTTTCAAATATTTTGCTTAAAGCGGGAAGAATAGAAATGGGCCTATAATTAGAGGGATTCGCTTTACAGCCCGATTTGAAAATTGGTATGATTTTACTTTGTTTCATTAACTCTGGAAAGGTTCCTGTCTTAATGCAAAGATTAAATATATTAGCAAGGATCGGGGCGATATTGTTAATTATTGAATTCAGTACTTTAACAGATATGCCCCATAAATCTTCTGTGTTTTTCATATTTAACATTTTAAACGCTTTTATAACCAAAAGAGGAGATACTTTACTAAATTCAAAATTTGGAATATCTCTGTTGAAGAAAGTCTTTGTTAAAGACTCAGCTACTAACGAGGACGAATGTAAAGATTTCGTGACCTCGATCGAAATATTAGTGAAGTATTGTTCAAAAGCGTTAGCAACTTCTGCTTTGTCTGAAATTACTTTGTTGTTTATTTCCAAATTAAATTCTGTGTCCTGTTTTTGTTTTTTTCCCGTTTCCGAATTAATTATCTTCCAAACCGTTTTAATTTTATTATCAGATTTGATTATTTGTCTACTAATCAATTTTGATTTAGCTTCAATACACACTTTTTTAAAGCACTTAGAATATTTCCGAACATAGTCATGGAAACCGACATCAGAGGTTAACGATTTTTCGTAATACAGCTTATAAAGCACATCTCTACTTTTTCTAATGCCGCTTGTGGCCCAGTCGTTAAATTTACTATTTTTACGTTGTGAAGCTTTTCTAAGAGGGCATGCCTTGTTAAATGATTTACATATAATATTGAATAGATTGGTATAGTTTATATTGGGATCCTTTGAAGTAAAATTTGTGCTACATAATTGCATTTTAATTAACTCCTGCATAGAACGTAATTTATTTTCCGTTAGAGATCTAACCGAGTTGTTATTATTAATTAGTTTCCTTTTGTTAGTCTCTATGGAGATCAGTTGTCCCATATGATCTGATCTGACACCGCTCACTAGGGAAGAGTCTTGAACTGGACAATTTGAAAATATATTATCAATACAAGTAATGGAAGTAGTAGTAATCCTAGTAGGTTGATTAAAGATATGTTCTAAATTGAAAGAATTAAACAAAGCTAAAAGTTTACGTTTTTCGGGCGATTCTATTAAAATATCAATGTTTAAATCACCACAAACAAAGATGTATTTCTTGCACTTAAAAACTTTCCTAAGAATGTCTTCCATTACTATTAAGAATTTTTGAAAACTTGCAGAAGGTGGCCTATACACACATATAATAATCAAATTTTCTACTTCAGCACATGCTACCTCACATAAGCGATCAACAGAGCAAGAAGTGATGTCTTTTCGTTCTTTAAATTTAAGATGACTGTTACATAGAATCAATGTTCCACCACCCGCAGCTGATATTCTATTGTACGCACTGGCAATCGTGAAGTTATTTATATTAAATTGCATTGTATCAGGTTTTAACCATGTTTCACAAAAACATAATATATCAATGCAATATTTTTCTAACAAAAGTTCTACATCTAAGATTTTGCCAGAGAAGCGGTTAATGTTCTGGTGATAAAGAAGAACACTATTGTTATGCCTCTCTATTGTCGGTTGGGTAAGTTTAAACAGTCTATCACAGTATCATTAGAATAGCTAGATGATACTGATTCGTCACTTAACCTAATTAAACTAGTCTTTGGTATTTTAACTATCACAGAGGTAATATTATATGCTATTAACGAAGCCATCAGAAGTCTTGAGGTTTTGGGAAGAAACATAGTTTCCCCATTGAATTTAAATCCCTTCACAAACTTATTAGTGTCAAAGTACAATAATTTGTCATTATAACGACATGTCAACAAATGCATAACATTGTTCAATTTATAAATATAGTTATTGGCTCTATCAGATAACAGGTTTGAGTAAGGAAGAGCACATAACATTATTTTTCCCACATTTAATTTCAATAAGGTAGTAACACCATTCACAATGTCCCCTTTTTTAATTCCAGTACTATTTCCTAGAAGCAATATAATATTCAATTTGTTATTTAAATTAGAGTTTGCAATCTTTCCAATAATTTGATTAAAGTTCAAGTTAGGATAACAGTTATTAGTAACACTGTGAGTCAGATTGTTCTGCAAAATTGATCCAAAACCGACCCCTATCTGGTCTGAGTAAATGAAGGTACTATATGGAAATGTGTGGTCAGCAGGACCGGACTTGGGTTGAGTAAACTCAGGTGTCACAGTAGTAGTTGGCTGATGGTCCAAATGAGGAGCAGAATGCACACAGCTGCATGAGAAATTGTTAGTCAAAGCCTCAAATCTTTCAGCGTTGTACTTCACAATGTCCACAATGTCATTGTTTGAAGATTGACCTAGTTTTGAATTATAATAAGCTTGATTTTTTCAAACTCTATTGGGATATATATATTAGGATTACTCTACGAGATCTTAAAATAATTGAAAAAAAAACAAACAAAATTAAAGTCATAATGTTTTATTTCAATCTTTTTGCACGATTCCATAAATGATAATGGAGAAAAACTAAATATAATGGTTATAAAACTTCTAATAAACCTCCTATAGCTATAAAATGTTTTCTCTTGTTTTGAAACCTAATATTTTGAGACAGGTTGTTGTTCTAAGTAGTTAGCAAAAAAATTATTAGCTGTCTTTTGGTACAGACTGATATCAGAAATAGTAATAGCATAGCACACCATCATGCCTCTATACCCCGAAAGATTGGGCAGTGTAATGCCAATATTACATTCAGCTAGCCAATATGTTGTAGGTAACATGTGACAGGGGGAGAGGTATTTGTCATAACCGGGAGAGCTCCAAGACCGAAGGACCAAAAAAGATAATTGCACCTGTTGTGATATAAATACCCAGTCTAATTAAACATGAAAAATCTACACAATTCTTAAACCATAACCAATGAACTAATAGTTTTATCCGGCCTCCAAATCCTCTCATGTCTGATATCGATCACGACTCTTAGATATCGCAGAAGTGCAACGACCATATCTTATCATATCCAATAATATAGACGGTATAGATTTGCTTATGTTGTTATGTTATTGTATGTATGTGTGAGGTACATTACGTATGTGTTTGTTTACTTTGAAAATATAACGACTTACGAACAGCAATTGGATTTGGAATCTGGTCTGAATTTGAATGTTTTGGTCTAATTGCTGGAGTTTATTATGACTTTTAAAATAGCTAATATAACACATAGTAAGTAAGACAGCAAGTACTGTTGTGTATGTTCATTAGGCAGCTTCTTTTTCTTCGTCCAATATTTTAATAAACTTTTTTTTATGGGATAGGGACGGATCACCTGATGGTAAGCGATAACCACCGCCCATGGACTCCCTGCGAGGAGTCACGAGTGCATTGCCCGCCTTTTAAAAGGGTTTGGGCCTCCGGTAAACTCACTCACCCAGCGAAACGCAACGCAAGCGCTGGTTCACGCCGGTTTCCTGTGAGGTATCACTGGTGGTATCACTCCGGTCGAGCCGGTCCATTCATGCCGAAGCATGGCTCTCCCACGTTAAAGAATAATTCAACACAACTTCGCCAAAGAACAATTGAATATAATAGGAGATCCTGGGTCGGCCACAACATGGGACATGAATTAACGGATTTGGAAACGAAATCTACCAACAAAGGCCAAGTTAAGTAACTATTAGGCCAAAATGCGTCTAATCTCTTACGGACGTATTCTAAAACCATTCATGTGGTAATAACTAGTTTAGAAGCATATTTTGCATTTCATTAACATTACATACTAGCACGCCTTTATTCTCCGAAGGGTGGTAGAAGTGTACGATACACCCACAGTTCACCAGTTTTTTATTATGGAATAGGAGGCAAACGACAGACATATCGCCTGATGGTAAGCGATTACCACGCCTGTATTCCCCGAAGGGTTAGGCAGAGGCGTACAAATATACACCCACAGTTCGCCGGTATGTTTTAGGTCCCATGTAATAGGGGGCGAGCCTATTGCCATTAACCGGGCACAGATTCCTAACTCCGAGCTGCTACTGGAAATTTCATAGAAAAACCCAATAACACTTTGCTCGACCTGGGAATCGAACGCAGGACCTCTAGACCACTTGGCCTAATGAGGCAGTTGAAAAGGGTTTGGGCCTCCAGTATCCTCACTCACTCGGTGAAACACAACGTAAGCGTTGTTTCACGCCGGTTTTCTGTTAGTCCTTGACATCACTCCTGTTGAACCGTCCCATTCGTGCTAAAACATGGCTCTCCCATGGTATGTAGGTCTCAAAATATTTTGGGCATTGGACTAAGGAATTTAGGTACGTACCCATCTAATAGATAGTTTAATGTTTCGTCTGTTAGAAGCAAGCTGATTGTATACTCAGACGCGTATGTGATAGGCACGATACGTAGAATTCACATAAAAGTTGTATTTTAGTACTCAACTTGAGATTGTTTGATGGCACATCTGATATTGCTAGTATAAACTGCTCTCACGTTGCATAAGGTTTTCCCTACAGTGAGAGGCCAGCATATACTGAATATGAACAGCTTGATAAAGCTTGACAAAGTTCAGAAATTCAAACTTTACATACATTTTACTTACCTACAGGTTTACTGGAAGCATTTACTTGCTTAATTGAAATAGTTTCTCTTCAGAATATTTTGAATAGATTTTCACTTGTTTTATAACAGCTACTAGGTTACTACTAATAGTATGTAGTAGTAATAAGTTACTACACAATTAGTTTTAGAGCGCACTAAACTACCGGCTAAATTCAATTAAAATTTTGACAAAAAAAATATAGCTTCATTTTTTAAGTCGGTATAACTAAAAAAGGATAAGTTTTCTTCGGTTAATAGTTAAGTAATTATTGCAAAATTTATTAATTGTCATACTTTTACAGTATTAGGAAAGACGGGATCAACGAAATTGTTAAGCGCAATCCTCGTCCCAGATTGAAAGGAAACTGACGTCAGTTTGGACGTAAGTTTCCTTTCAATCAAGATACGTTGCTCGAAGCTCATTGGATACAGACAAGACAAGCAGTGTTTGAGATTTTATAACAGACAACTTACCATCACGCCTATTCCCCGAAGGGTTAGGCAGAGGTGCACTAATGTTACATATGTATGCAATTTCCATGTAATAGGGGGCGCGCCTACTGCCACTGTCGCGGCACAAATGAAAACCAAAGCCGCTATTGAGAATTCCGCAATAACACTCCTTGACCTGAGAATCAAACCCAGGACCTCTAGCGTAGCAGTCGCGATTAAGACCACTAGACTACTAAAGCAGTTAAAGTATATAAATATATAAGTCCTAAAATATTCATTTTGTATAAACAATTATTATAAGTTCATAAAATTACGAATAGATCAATATTTAGGATTCTAGGTTACTTTTATTGCCAAATGTTTACATATAATAGGAGAAAAAATAGAATTTGAAAGCAAAAAGATTCTCTCCGGCGGGGAATCGAACCCCGGTCTCCCGCGTGACAGGCGGGGATACTGACCACTATACTACCGAAGACTTGGGAAATCTTGTGAAATTTGCGTTCAGATTCTGTAATCCCATATTCTTTGATCAAAATTAGATTATAATTTCTATTAGATAGAAGAGAAGAAGAGTATATCTATGAGAGATAGATAGAGATGAGATGTAGTATATAGTATATATGAGAAGTTTATATCCACCTGCCATGTCAAAATTTGCCTTCACATTCTAAAATTACGTCTTAAAGGTGATGATGTCAGTAACATCTATTGAAAAGCAAGTTATTTTGCCTCTCAACGTTGATAGGTAAATTTTGACACGGTAGGTGGGACTCGAATCCTACCTACGAGTCGAATTTTTCCTTCACAAAAATAACTTCATAACATAACAATAAAAAAATCACAAAAAGATACTTCATTAAATGTTTCCACTGCCTCGTTGGAGGAGACTTAGGAGACTGCCTCTTTAGTCTAGTGGTCCCTAGTGCGACTGCTACGCTTGAGGTCCTGGGTTCGATTCCCAGGTCGAGCAAAGTGTTATTGGGTTTTTCTATGAAATTCTCAGTAGCAGCTCGGAGTTTGGAATTTGTGCCCGGTTAATGGCGATAGGCTCGCCCCCTATTACAATACCGGCGAACTGTGGGTGTACCCTAGTACACCTCTGCCTTACCCTTCGGGGAATACAGGCGTGATGGTATGTTAAATGTTTAAATACATTCATATTTCACGTTTCTAATTGTATTTGGTGATGCGATTGGTATACCTTTATGCCCCTCTCAGATCGGACCTGGTTTTCAACATAGTGTATTTTATGATATTCCTTCGATCCACTGAAGCACTGGAGATAGTGTTTCATTAACCGGAATAGTGGAGTTTACTCGGGATTAAACGCAAGTACCTACATAATATGTTATATAAACAAAATGATAACCTTATGAACTTAACACTTGCTGATAAGTAGTTCATTAAATATCAATGTATTTCATTTTATGGTATAACTTCCGCTTTGGAGCTAATCTGAATCATTAACATAACATATCATCACGCCTGTATTCCTCGAAGGGTTGGACAGAGGTTTACTATGTGCACCCACAGTTTGCCGGTATGTTTTTTTTATGGGATAGGGGAGCAAATGAGCAAACGGATCGCCTGATGGTAAGCGATAACCGACGCCCATGGACACTCGCAACACCAGAGGAGTCACAAGTGCGTTGCCCGCGTTTTAAAAGGGTTTGGGCCTCCGGTAACCTCATTCACTCGGCGAAAGACAACGCAAGCGTTGTTTCACGCCGGTTTTCTGTCAGGCCGTGGTATCACTCCGGTCGAGCCTGCCCATTCGTGCCGAAGCGTGGCTCTCCCACGTGAAAAAAATATTTTTAGGTACCATGTAAATGAGCGAGTCTATTGCCATTAACCGAGCACAAATCTAAAGTCTGAGCTGCTATTGACAATTTAGAAAATCACAATAACTTTTTGCTCGACCCGGGAATCGAACCCGGTACTTCTAGCGTAGCAGTGGCTCTTGAGACCATTAGACTAATGAAACAGACTGACTTATTATAATTTAAAACCTTATTTGTTAAAAACAAAATAAGTCTTACAAATAAATAAATGGGCAGTCAGTTTTCTGAACCAAGTAGTCTCACATTCGAAACAAGTAGTTCTAGTCTCACATTTCTGGTAGAATGTCCAATTTATTCCACTCAGGTATGAAACTCTTTACTTTCTAATTTATCAACATAAAGAGGGCCATAGCTTTTACATTATCGCCATCAAACAAGTACAAAACTGAACCATCAAATATCCTACATGGAAAAATAAGTCCCACGGACAACATAACATACCATCACGCCTGTATTCCCCGAAGGGTTAGGCAGAGGTGTACTATGATACACCCACAATTCGCCGGTATGTTTAGGTCCCATGTAATAGGGGGCGAGCCTATTGCCATTAACCGAGCATAAATTCCAAACTCCGAGCTGCTATTGAGAATTTCATTGAAAAACCCAATAACACTTTGCTCGACCTGGGAATCGCACCCAGGACCTCTAGCGTAGCAGTCGCACTTGGGACCACTAGACTAACGAGGCAGTCCCACGGACAAATAGTATTTTTTTTAGTTTTTAAGCCGGTTATAATTAATACTAAAGATATTTCTGTTTACATAGACATTTCATACCTTGGATTTTCATGGTTTACCATGACATCTCTTAAATTTTGACCTTGACCTTACCGATCAAATCACTTTTATTATTATCGTAAAAACATCCCCACCTATATTTCCTTATTTTATCTAATGAATGTGTGTCAAGCAATTAGCCCTTCAAAGGAGAGTCACGCCGCAATGTTTTGTCTTTGACCTCCCCCATACAAGGTTAAGTCGTGTTGCCAGTTACCTTGAAAAATACCCCAGAAATAATGGAATGAGAGACAATTTCGGTTTGCTCAATTTCTTGTCAAAATGGTTTCTATTTTCGAATGTTAAACATGAATATGTGTTGCCTTGTGCCTTGGTTGTATGAATAGTTTGTTGGTTCAAATCTTACCCACCTGGATTTAATAAAATATAATCTATTTCACAAAGAAAACAACTCGAATATAATTATGTATTTATGTAGCTTTTACCATATATTTTGTCAAAGCAATGAGGGGACAGAGGAAATTGATGACCTTAACTTTCTCCAACCACCGTGCGACACAGAGTCAAGCTGTGGTCTTGCTAGCAAAGGGATGACGGAAACGTAATTGAAGTTCTACTTTCGGGAATAAGGCTTTGAGTCGAGTTTTGTGATAATAGATTCAGGACTTTTCTATAGTATAGTGATACTTTACACATAGTTTTAAAATTTTGTTTTATAACCGAGCTCAAATTATACCACGTAATTCATACCACGGCTACCACATTCATACCGGGTCATGGCTTAAAGAATACCAACCAACAATAATTCACCCTTCTAAAAACACTGCGTTTGTTACTCTATTCTAATAGATTCTTAATTATCTTCGAAATTATTAAACATTTTACGACAACTCTTTCGTGAATTGAGAAAATGAAAAAAATATAACATTGACTAAATTCAAGGTTTCTGTTCCAGAAAATGTTGAACTACTCACAAATTTGTGACATAGAAATTATAATAGCACCGCTATTTTGTTGGTACGCAGAAAGTGGCGACAATTGTAAATTCTTGTGTTGCTCATTCAACCAGTAAATGCCATCTGCGACATCTGTGAGTTGGTAAAGACAATTTCGTGTTTTCCTGGTTAGCAGAATTAATGGAAATAAATGTAAATTTGTATTATAAAAGGCATAGATGAATGAACTGAATTGAAACTTCGGTATTTAGGTATCAAATGTTTGCTCAATACCCATCCTAAGTACCATTGGCATCATACGGCTATATTTTTTTTATAAGTACTGCAACTGATTCCTAAGTCAACACTTTGCCTCAGATGATCGATTCATCTCGTATCCAGGTATAACTCTAGCTAGGTAGTTTCTATCTAACCTTCCCACCTCAATTATTAGGTAACCTAAGACAACAAGACTGATATCTTGGATATACACTTAGACAGCCCGATATGTAGGTTTATTAACCTACAAGTGCTAATAAAATCGTTAAGTCACATAATCGTTTAGTCATAATTATCATAGTCATGAGCATGTTCTTTTTTTTTAAAAAAAAAGGAAAATATAATAGAAAAACTTAAATTTTATGCTAAAGTCAAAGCGCACTATAGAAAAATGCGATGTTAAATATTCCTAAATAAAATATTGTTATACAAATACTACTTAGTATTGTGGAAAAGGGATAGATCATGCTCTCTCAATGCCCACTAAAAACTGTGTCATTATATCTTAGAACATACTTTCTTTGTAAGCCTGTTACATGCATATACATCACTCACGCCTTTGCAGGCAAAAACTATAGACCGCCACTTGCTAAGATTCTAGCATACTTCTTTTGCTTCTGCCACATTCACACATCATCTCATACATACGCGCCGGTTGCAAGTAAGCACTACACACCTGATCTTTTTGAAGGACCTCGCCAGTAAGAGCGGCGTATGTTCTTCTAGGCTCTTGAATCTAGGGCGAACTCCTCCGACGCTGCCGCTGACATTCGCCTTAGAAATTACTTTCGAAATGAAAGACGATTAAATCTTTCGTTCATTCTCAACTAAGCTTATTATTTTCGTTAAAACCATACACCAGTCAACTGGTATTACACAGCATGGTTGAGCGATCACCAATCCTTTATCTTAACATGATTCTCTCAGTTTGTTTCGGAGTTTCTTCTCAGAGGTCGTCAGATAGGAAATGCCGGCGCCATCTAGTAAAAAAAAATGTAATACAACTTGTAAAAGTGTCTTTTTAAGATCTACTTACAGAAATAAATATTATTTATCATTTATCATTTACCGCGGCAAGCAAAACAAAACCTCGCAGATCGCACGAGCAGTTGTGTAGCCACGTTAATAATGTATGCATCGACAATACTAAACCAATCAAATAATATTATACAACACAGTTTGTTTACTCAGAAATCGCCGGTGTCTGTCAGTACCTACTCCGAATGTCAGCACGTACAGCGAAGTTTACTTTGATCAATCTCTATTTGAAGTTACAACTCAAGGACTAGTGGTTAAAAATAATTGACATAATAGGTCTGTATATTAGGCATAGTAATGATTGATATTTTTCATTCAGTTACATTGATGATTTTTCACAGCGATTTCACATGCGAAATTTCGCAGTCTGCTACTGCTGATTTAACGTCACACTTGCATTTTGTTGTGAAAAAAAAATCGCAGGTGTGAAATCGTGTCTGTAAAATGATTTCATGTGATTTTTCACATGCTATCTGCGAAATTTTCCATGCCTACTGTATCAATTATTTAATTGTTAATTAAATTATTAATACAGTAAGTAATAATTTTCAGACGTGGGAGAGCCATGCTTCTGCAAGAATGGGCTGGCTCAACCGGAGTGATACCACGGCCTCACAGAAAACCAGCGTGAAACAACGCTTGCTTTGTGTTTCGCCGAGTGAGTGAGGTTACCGGAGGCCCAAACCCTTTTAAAAGGCGGGTAACGCACTTGTGACTCCTCTGGTGTTGCGGGTGTCCATGGGCGGCGGTTATCGCTTACCATCAGGTTAAGGTGATTAATTGTTAATTAAATTATTGATACACAAGTGGAGGAGATTGTGGCAAAGTGTAACTACCTAAACCAATCACGCGATTTGTACGATATCCTTGCTATCCGCGGTCTGCCTTCGGATTGGTGACCATTCTTTTTTTTAGAAAGATTACTAGCAATGCAGGACTCACATTATATTATTCTTTTAACCCCTCGTGCTAAGCTAGAATGCTTGTGTTACGAGTGGGTTCACGTTGGTAGTGCAATGGGTGGGCTTCGAACCGGCAACCACTGATCGCAAGTCCGTCGCCCTATCTATTAGGCTCTTATAAAATTGGACTAAGAAATTCCCGTTATTTGAAATAAAATTAAACAAACAAATAGGTAGCCGAACGTGGAATAAATCATAGTAACTGTGTCGTTATTTGCGGTTTAAAAGCCTATAATCCCAACATATTGTCCAAACAAATGAGCGAATACTTTAACGCTCGTATATCTTTTGAACGTTAACAGCTTTTTACCCGACTACGGCAAAGCCAAAAGGAGGGGTTATGGTTTTAGCAGTTATGTGTTTGTATTTAAACATGTTTCGCCGTCGCGTCTAAAATACTCATCCGATTTTGATGAATGATGAATTTTCGTGGGTGAGCCATGCTTCGGTACCTACGAATGGGCCAGCCGGAGTGATACCACGGCCTCACAGAAAACCGGCGGGAAATGAACTTGAGGCTCCTCTGGTATAGCGAGTGTTAATGGGCGGCGCATCGCTTACCATCAGGTGATCCGTATGCTCGTATCCCTATCCCATAAAAATATGAGGTAGGTATCAATTGCTTTGTTTTGCAGTTTGGGTGACATCTTGTATAGAAAAAATCCATATGACGCATGGATGTCTGTTTTCTGTGGAATCATAAATAATAAATTTAAAATTATTTATAAATTGTTATCACAAGTTGTGTGGACTCCCCGTATTCCATACTCTCGTGTTGGATTATGTTAAGTCTGTATTACAAGATTCCGTGCCCCATTCTAGGTTGTTAAAATACTTTAATTTTATAAGAACCTAGTTAAATCGATGTCTTTCAATCATCATCATCATCAGCCCATATTCGTTCACTGCTGGACGTAGGCCTGGCCTAGTGAACGCCACAGAGCCCGATCTTCGGCTTTCCTCATCCAGTCACTGCCAGCTGCCTTCCGCAAGTCGTCACTCAACCTGGCCAGTCTTTCAAGAATAGGTAAAAATCATCACGGGTGAATAAGGGTTTTAAACAAAAAGCTCACCTTGCCGTACTAGTTAGTTTAATTTGAGCTCGGTTAATTCTGAACAAAGCCCAGAAAATTCAGTTTGGAAAGTTATTAAAATATTTTCATCGCATTAAATTCACTTGGTTTCAAAATTAATTATGTAGGTACTACCGAAGTCCACGAAATCATCATTTACATGGAATTTGAAGTCTAACAAATTGTGATTAAAATAAAAAAGGAACAGCCAAGTACACGTCGGATGCTAGGCAAGGTTCCGTATTCAAAATAAAATTCAAAATAATAGTTATTCATTTTTATAAAAAAAAATAATAAGTGGTAAGTTAAGTTAAGATAAGCCACAACACAAACTGTAAAACTTTCGAAGCATTCGAATAAGTTCACAGAAGTTTCATTTTTATACCTCTCAAATTAGAATTTACCTACGCGGAACCCTAAAAATGTCGGTAAAACAAATTGAAAAAAATTTGGAATTTTCCCATCCTCATTACATATTTGATCACCTTTATTGTTTGTTTGCGGGGATTATTCAAAAATTTCCCGTTTTCCAAACAAGCTTTTTCTTTCGTTGGTGAAATGTAGGGCGTCCAATTTTTCGCTGTGGTATGTTTTCAATTTATTTTCTCTGATTTGCATACCCTGGGCGAAATTTTTCTAAATAGATTCAAGCTTAATTGAATTTACACTTGTTAAACTTGTGGGGCTTTTAAGCATTTTATTTATGTCCCAGGTTCTAGGTAAATGTTCAACACTACGCGACGGTTTGTTGGTATATTTTGGTGTATGACATTATCTCTACTATTATAAAATTGTAAAATAGCTGTGTCTGTACCTACATTGAAGATATTTAAAAAAAACAAGTGGGTTAGGGTATATAAAGGTCTCCGAACCCAAAAATGTGATTTTTAAAATTCTTGTCTGTTTGTTACGGGTTGGCGCAAAAACTACTGAATAGATTTTAATGTTGTTATCATTGTTAGAAAGTATGTGGTCCAAATTAAAAACTGGTATGCTTCTCATCTCAAATAATGAAACGGAACCTTAGATACAGCTTGACCTCTCTAATGTATAGAGACCCATACGAAGAAGAGATCATCACTGTTTTCATCATCGGTTTTTGAGCTTCAAGTGAGCGAAGCCGCGGGCATAGGCTAGTAACTATATATAGCAATGAATGAATACAAATTAAACCTTCCTCAATCGCCTTTTTTATTGACTTTAATAGCCTTTTTTTAACCGATTTAAACAAAGATAGATCTCAACGTCGTCTTGTATAACATACCATCACGCCTGTATTCCCAGAAGGGTTAGAAAGAGGTTTCCCAACTATTCCTGTACACCCACAGTTCGCCAGTATCTTTCAAAATTAATCCAAAGTCTTGCTTGGGAATATTAGACAAATGAGGCAGTTACCTAAGTGAAATAATCTCTCGACGAAATGTGAACGTGGAGGGGCTCGTGGCTCGTGGCTGATCAACTGATCTGTAAGGTTAGGCTGCGCTCGCCGCGGTCAGTGTTTCGATGGGTGACCATTCTTAACACATCGAGACCTCTCCGTGCCTCGGAGAGCACGTAAAGCCGTCGGTCCAAGTTGTCATACGAACATCGATGACAATTGTTAGTGGTAGTCAGGAGCCCAAAATAAGTCTGATAATCAGTCTATCCTCTGAATATCGGTATTCCCCAGAAATTGGGTTGCGGAGGTCTGATGGCAGTCGCTTAGTGTAAAATACTGATATTCAGCCGCATCTGGGTAGACTGGAAGCCGAACCCAACTTACTTGGGAAAAGGCTCTGAAGAAGAGACCAAACGTGAACGCAAACCAAACGTGCGGTAGTCATTTCGATGTATTTTGTGTCTATTCGTTCGCCGATTCGAATGCTCACAGCTACGCTGACTTGCGCGTTACAAAGTAATTTTTTCGTCGATTACCCCTTCCCGAATCTATGGTAGGAGACGAGATAATGCGACGACAAGAATACATAATTATGTCGGCTGTCTTGCGCAAAGCTCGTTTCTCGACAAGGGAATATTATACAAATCATGATTCCTTATCGATATGTCACTTGTGGCAGGTGACTGATACGTTATTATTGTACGTCGGTTGTACTATCGCGAAATCAAAGGCAGAAATAAACACGTTATCACACTTTTTCTCTTTCTTATCGGCTTCGATAAAAGTGTTTTGTTTTTATGTTATAAAATTGACGAGCAATAAATCAATTGATCTATTTGTGGCGTTTATTTTAGTCAGTATACCAAAGACTGAGGTACTATTGCTTAGAATCTATACTTCTATATACTAATATATAAAGCTGAAGAGTTTGTTTGTTTGTTTGTTTACTTGAACGCGCTAATCTCAGGAACTACTGGTCCGATTTGAAAAATTCTTTCAGTGTTAGATAGCCCATTTATTGAGGAAGGCTATAGGCTATATATCATCACGCTACGCGGACGAAGTCGCGGGCAGAAGCTAGTTTTATTACAACTCAATACTCTTGTCATTTGTTATCATGCCCATCAAGCTGCATGGTTCTCACAGAACTAAATTGTAAAATATTTCAATGTTATAATCTTTGTTTAAAGGAGTATCTATAGAGTTTCTTGCCAGTTCTTCTCCGTAAGACCCACTATTTTGGAACCGCGCACCTAGTTTTTGACAAATCAAAAGTACCTGTACTATTACTGGTCTAATTGAAATAAAATATTTGAGTTTGACTTTGGAAATTACTGTTGACTATGTCTGGACTCTAAAAGAGACCTTGATTTTCTGAGTTTATTTCGGTGTTTCTTCTCAGAAGTTACATTGACATTAAAGGGGCGAATGGCAGTCGATTTGGGGACCTCTGGGCTACTGCTAAAGTGACAATCTCTTGTTTCTTATCGCTCTCAACTCATTTGATCGCTCGCGGTTATTATTGTTATTTATTAGTAGATAATAAGGTACAAGGTAATAAATATAAAGTACAATAATGTCCAACAAAACTATTCACTTAGTTTGTCTGTTGGATCACTTTTGCTAATCATCACTAATACTAAAACTTACAATTATTATAAGTAGTAACCGAGTCTTTAAACGTCGATTGTCTAAATCTATCGTTAATTTATTTAGGTACACATTTACTTATGGAGATTATGTGCGTAAGAAACTACGTGGGATATAGACGTTTCGGTGACGTTGTTTGTTAATGACGTCAATTTTTAGCGAATATAATATTACGTTTAGAAAATAATGGTACCTAATAAAATTAAATAATAAAGTGTTCTATTCCAATAAGACCATTATTATTGTTAAAAATCACTAATTTTATGGAAAAAGTTTATGGCAACCTTAGTACTAGTAATGCAAAAGTTTGGATGGAGGGATGATTGTTACTCAATTGTGCCAGAACGATTGAACGGATCTGGATGACATTTGGCACAGAGATAGCTTATAGTCTGGCATAGCATATAGGCTAGACTGGATTTTTTAACCGGCTCGGATCCAATCCTTAAGTCTGAGTCTAGAAAACCAAATAAAACTTCACACGACCTGGAAATTGAAATTATGGCCTTTATTTACCTTATCGTATCATCCCATGTGCTTGTTTGCACTTTATTGGGAAAAAAAATAGAAAAAGTCAGGGACTGACTTCGGTAGTCCATTATGAATACGCGCCCACTATAGAGGCAGAGAAAACATCAGACACTAAAAACGTAATGCCTGTGCAGTAGTATTTCATGCACTGCGTGCGTAAATTACCGGTCAACGTGAAATCAGCGCTAACAGCTATAGAATAGAATAGAATATCCTTCATTGTACATCTATAACTAATGTCAAGTATATCTTATCTTGTGTGGGGCCGAGGCAGCAAGGCCTCAGAGCACTTCGACCCAATGGGATCTTTTGTGCTTTATTTATAAGTTATCAATCATAGAATATAGTATAATGGGTGGTTACTGGTCTTATCGCTAAAAGCAATCTCTTACAGACAACCTTTGGATGGACTCAAGAGAAAGGAAAGGCGAAAAATAGGTAGCATAGCAATACATTTATATCAAGAATATATTATAATATTACAAGACAATTAAACTATAAGAATCAAGGTCTGACTTACTAACTGATATAAGTACTCACTCAGTCATTCACTCACTCACTCACTAACAGACATCGCACAGCCATGTGTGTGTGTGTTAGAGATTTGAAATTTAGAGAGTATCTTGTCTTATAATTGGTCTTAATTAGTAGAGGTATAAATAAATAGTTTTTTTTAAATTCAACCTTCATGTGGGGTCAAAATGGGTAGGTAAAACATTTGTATGTAGATATATATTTTTTTATTTTATACCGAAACCTTTGGTATTAAAGCTTGTTTTTGAACGGTTGGATAAATTTTGAGTGTTTTTTCTACTTAGAGCATAATCAGAAAGATATACGAAAAGTTATATTTTATATGCACTTTCCTGGGAGCCTCCAGAGAATAGACAGGAAGAAATTAAATGAACGGTTTTAATAAAAGAACCCTATAAACAGTTCACAACAGTGTTTGGTCCCAGGGGTTAATTGTATACGTAGTTCTTTTTTTATGGGACAGGGGGGCAAACGAGCAGACGGATCTCCTGATGGTAAGCGATTACCGCCGCCCATCGACAACCGTAACACCAAAAAAGTCGCAATCGTAAGTCTTTTAAAAGGATTTGGGCCTCCAGTATCCTCACTCACTCGGCGAAACACAACGTAAGTGTTTTTAACGCAGGTTTTCTGTGAAACCGTTGTTTCACTTCGGTCGAGCCGGCCCATTCGTGCCGAAGCATGGCTCTCTCACGATAAAAAGCTCGGTTCTCAGCAATTTTTTTAGTTGTCGAAATCCTTTGGGCCATGAGTGGAACCGCAGAGAACATCTGATCATCATTAAATATCTATGTTATCCATATCCATCATGTCATAATCATGACAGCTGTCACTGTCAAGAACAAGTTGGAGGGACAATATCATCAATCAACTCATAATAACATTATAAGTAAATAATGTACGGGACGCTTAGATTAATCTTGAGGGGGGAGTTCAGTAAACTATGAACCACTATGAAAAAAAAAACATCATTGTACCATATGCTAGACCACCCATTGTACCATATGCTATGATTTATAACATAAACTTGACATTCGTTTTTAGTGTACAATCAAGGATATTCTATTCTATATGTAAGTAAAATACAAATTGCCAAACTTATATTTATACAAGCCAAAAAATGATTATAGTATAATATCATATTTAAGTTTTAAGACCCCTTGAGCAAATGTGGAATAGGACAGAAAAGTTTATAAGAAATGAATAAAATATTATAGTTAAAATCGTAAATAATACGTAAATATAATAAATAAAATCTATAATATTAAAGAATATTGACTTCAACTTGGAAAATATAATAAATAGACACGGCTCCCTCTCTCTTACTAAGCTGTGCTGTGCCCAACAGGGTCGTACATTATGGAACGCAATAAATGAATATGAATATGAAATGAAAACTATTTCTTTTAAAATAAAGTACATTATGGTGTGAACTGGTTATAAAATTACTCTATTTTACCATAGTCTTTTTGATGGGTGTCCGAACCTTCTGAGTACGAGACATCCCATCCCCAACCTTCGTATGGTGAGCATGTTACCTCATCGGCCTCGGAGTCCTATATGACAATCGTTAGTGATAGCCAGAAGACCGAAAAGCCTGAAATTAATTAGGCTTTACGAAGCTATCGTTACTTTATAATAGGTATTGAACTCAGTAAGCTATTTACCTAACAAAAATATATTTTACAAAATGCAGACTTCAAAAAAGGAGGTTCTTTATGTAATACTAGCTTCTGCCCGCGGCTTCACCCCCGTGGAATTCGGTCTGTCATCACATCCCACGGGAACGGGATAAAAAGTAACCTATGTCCGTCTCCTGGTTCTAAGCTACCTCTCCACCAATTTTCAGCCAAATCGGTTCAGCCGTTCTTTAGTTATAAATAGTGTAACTAACACAACTTTCTTTTATAAATATAGATTACTGACTTCGTGTATTTCCATTTGAGATGTTTTTCATAGACTTTTATCTTTAGAGGGAAAACTTTTACTTATAAGATTGTTATCAAGGAAAAAGGTTCACGTTTTTAGTTTTCGGAAGCGTTCCATTAGAATAAGGGTCCATTGTTTAGTTTGTGTTTTACCTTTTCTATTTACTGTAAAAGTTGTAGTGAATTATTTAAGCCTTAAGTACTTACGATTGAGGGGTGAATCCAAATAAACTGAACTTCCAATTTGGCTTGATCGGATACGTCAACATAGTACATAAAACAATTAGGTAACAATGTCTTGAGGGCATTGACTTACATATATATTACTGGGTGAAGACAGGGCGGACGGCACGTTGAAATGACGACTCTATCACGTTTGGAAAGAGATCCCACTTAGACCGAACTAAACATTTAAATTATTTACACGCATCCACTATCAACCTACAATGTCCTACTGCTGGGCACTGTTTCCTCTCAGAATTAGAAGGATGGGGCTATAGTCCAGCCTAATGCTGTTTCACGGATTTCACACACCGTCGAGATAATTTCTCAGGTATGCAGGCTTACTCGCGATGTTTTCTTTCAGCATTTTAAGCGCGTGATAATTAACTATTAACGCGGACATGACCTCGAAAAGTTAGTGTGCGTGCATGCCTTGGATTCGAAGTGGAGACAATTGACTTGGCAGCCCAATAGTCGCCACACCAGACTAAGAGTGGCTTATTAAATTAATTTAATAATTATTTATTTAATTTAATCGTATATAATAAATAAATATTCTGCAACAGTACCATCTAGTCCTCAACTAAGCAGAGCTTGTACTATGGGTACTAGACAATGGATTACTTAAATATTTTTTTTTAAATATATACTTATAATACATAAGAAACCCCCAGACGAACACAAACACTTATATTCATCACATAAATATTTGTGTCCTGTGGAAATCGAACCGACGACCTCATGGTCAGCAGTCCGGTACTCGAACCACTAAACCTCAGAGACCGTCATATATATTTATTAGTATAACATTTATTATTTAATTAATTAATGAATTATCTGCAAAACGGTTTTATTTAATTTTATTTATTTATTCTTTATGCACAATTAGTGTTCAGAGGCGGGCTTAATGCCTAAGGCATTTTCTACCTGTCGACCTTAGGGTGATGCAGAGACAGAAAAAGGTAGGTGCTTTTTAGTTTCAAGCAAAGTTCTAGATTGAAAAATAATGCAATACTAAGTCTGTTAATAATAATAATCAACCCATTATTTGTCCCACTGCTGGGCACGGGTCTGTTATTTGTTTTTAAATGATGGCGTGTATGGCCATGGCCGTTGGCCGTTTCCACCCCAAACGGCTCAAAATTATAGCTTCCATTTGAGGTTAATATTTTGTCTAGGTTGACTGGCAATTAGCGTAAAATGCTATATAATTGCTAATTACTAGTTAACCTATATAGAATCGCTTTATTTAGTAATAATACAGACTAATGGTACCTATGACAATTATAAACTTTTATTAATTAAATAACTTACGTAGTTGTAGTGCCCATACAGACTTAATATAAAACTTTGTTACTTAAATAAATTGCGTAATTAGCTTTTTCGTATTTATGATTCTTATACACAAACCACCAACCCCAAGGCTACTATTAGACCATAGAATTGTTGGTTTTTGTCAGTTTTCAACCATTCGTGGTCATTTAGAACCATTGGACGGCCATTCCGAGACAATTGAAATAGTAAACTTGGGCTCTAGGTGAATGTTTGGATTGGACGTTGCCCTACCCTTTCGGTTGATTAGATTCGTACTGTTTCTAGTCTAATAAATGAAAACTATTTTTTTCTATTTTTTTTTGCATTTTCACGCTAAGATTACAGTTACTAACTTCCGCCCGCGACTTCGTCTGCGTGGAATAGTTACTTAGTCTTAGCGTGATGATATATAGCCTATAGCCTTCTTCAATAAATGGGCTATCTAACACTGAAATAATTTTTCAAATCGGACCAGTAGTTCCTGAGATTAGCGCGTTCAAGCAAACAAACAAACAAACTCTTCAGCTTTATATATTAGTATACTAGCTTCTGCCTGCGACTTCGTCCGCGTAGCGTGATGATATATAGCCTATAGCCTTCCTCAATAAATGGGCTATCTAACACTGAAAGAATTTTTCAAATCGGTCCAGTGGTTCCTGAGATTAGCGCGTTCAAGCAAACAAACAAACAAACTCTTCAGCTTTATATATTAGTTTAGATATAGAGTATAGATTTCAGTGAAGGAAAAATTCAACTGCGGGCAGGATTCGAACCTGCGCTTCCTGGGAAATAAATACACCAGACGCTATGACCAACTAAGCCACCGAGAGTCCCACACGCCAGAACGAGAATCGTGGGTTCAAATCCTGCCTGCATTCGATTTTGTCCCTTCACTAAATAAAATAAGAAAAGTTATACTACAATTTGCACATACACACATGTGGCTGGCTGATCGGCTTCTGCGCAACGTGTTGTTGTTTCGATTCCCACACGGAGCAATTATTTGTATGACCTACAAGGTACCACGTGTTGTAGGTTGTGCCGGGTCTTCCACGATACAGGAGAAAATCCTAGTGCGGGGCACCGTTTATTTTTAAGAAAATAAATATTTACCACTATTATGACATAATATTTTCATAATATTTATAATATTTTTTCAGACTATTGAAGTACTAGCAACGTCTGTTAAAAGCCTGGAGCAGTTTTTAATTTATTATAAATAATTTCACTAAAATTAAAATTTAATTTAATTTTATATGTTACAAATAAAACATCCTTTCATTTCTTTGTATTAAACATTCTTAAAGGATACCAGAGCCAAGAAGGCAGAGAGAAATCCTTTCATAAGTCTTTTTTTGCAAGAACAGAACTAAATCGATTAATTAAATTAATTAGCCTAGTCGTCCTGAATGCGACTGAAATGAGGAAGACGATACTGAGGTCCTGGGTTCGATTCCCAGGTCGAACAAAGTGTTATTAGGTTTTTCTATGAAATTCTCAGTAGCAGCTGGGACCTTCGAATTTGTGTCCGCTTAATGGCAATAGACTCATCCTGTATTAGGTACATGGGATTTACGACTATGACGGTATGTAAGGTACATTTTTACGTTTACGTTTTGCTGAGTGAGTGAGGATACCGGAGTTCCAAATCCTTTTAAAAGGCTGGCCGGGGAACCAAACCCAGAACCTCACGTTCAGCAGCCATGCTTATGCAAAATGTAAAATAAAAAGAAAGTTGAACAATCTATATTTTGAATTAATAGGTACTTAAAGTTCATATGTTTATAGGGAATAGCGAGTCTTGGTCTCAGGTGGAACGGAATCACAAAAATGATTTTAGTATTGCCAAACTACAATTACTGGAATCTACTCCAAAAATCTAGTCTATATTTTCCGCTAAACTAATCTCTGCTATTCTAATCAAGTCGGAAAATGTAGACTCAGCGGAATCTACTGATACATTTTCAGCAGGGATAACCCTGCTGAAAATGTCAATGTCAAATGTCAAAATGTCAAATGTCTGATCATAATTATTTACATCCATTAAATAGAATGAAACTAGTAACGATCATTGATTGCTGAATTCCCTCCTGCTCTCAACTAATTCTTAGTTTCTTGCAATGCTATGTAACTGTTTACAATGAAACCTATTTTGTTTCAGATGCAGTGTTAGTGAAGTGAACAAACAATTAGTGATGTTACGTAGTGTAGTGACCGTAATATCGATTTCAACGTTCAATATTATGTCGTAAATTTTAAATTCTATTGATGTTTTAATTTTAAAAATGTTGCTGTTTCGAAATTCCGCCTGACATAGTTCTGATTTTAAAATTTTAATTGAAATATGGTTGACTGAACGTTAGTATCAATATGCAGTGGTGTGTGTTAGTTTTGTTAGGCTTAGTGAATGTAGGCGTGTGTCAAAACTGTCGAGGAGAAAAACCAAGACTTCGAGATTGCGATCAAGTGTGCGATGCTAGTGGAGACTGCAAGATACGGGCCGCGCTGTTGCTGCCGAGGAACACGCGTTACGATGCCTGCTTGTCTGCTGTGAGTATAATATTACCTGTCATATTTTCACGTGGGAGAGCCATGGTTCGGCACGAATGTGCCGGCTCGACCGGAGTGATACCACGGCCTGGTTATCGCTTACCATCAGGTGATCCGTCTGCTCGTTTGCTCCCCTATCCCATAAAAAAAACGCATCCAAAATGATAGTTATTTGTTACAAAACGACCAAAATTACATTTCAAACTTACTTTCAAACCATTATCCACGGTCAACCTACGGTCAGATCTCTGCTAAGTTTGGGGAATATCACCATAATTTGCCATAGATAAAAGACAAATAGACACTCAGGTAATGCAATATTCATATTCGTATCGTCTTTTAAGCTAAGAGATTTGTTAAACGATTTATTTGATTAATCAAAACCAACGTAGGTAAGAAATATTAAATAAAGAACAAAGTAACCATAGATACGAGAACCTATTAGGATTCTAGAAGATACTAATGCTACTTTTTTATATATTATTACAATACAAATACTGTAGGTGTCTCGTAAGTTACAGAGTTATTTAATTTTCTGTGGATTCCCAAAAAGTAATCTTATCTACTATATCTATTTATAGCTCATGGAAACGGGAGTGTGCACTATACATACGTTTTTAGATTAGATTCGAGTAATTCGATAAAATAGATAACAATATTTCACATTCTATTATAGGATCACAAAACATAAAATCTATTGATCAATTCGATTAGTTCGAATCGATAAAATGTTTATCGATATTGTTATGGCGCTTCACTATCTATTTGGGACAATTTAGAAATAGCAATACGTAGAATAAATATTCTTCAAAATGTTTTGATTTTAGTATGAACCATAGTGATTCCAGTTATTTATATTTATATAGAAGTATGTCAACCCAATTCAAGTTCTGTGTAGTAAATTTCTATGGTAACTAGTCCATCTATGCCAATGCCTTCTTTCTTTCCTCTTCTTTAAAACAAAGCTATTATTTATGAAAGGATATAAAACTCTGGGTATATATCCCTAGAATTTGGCTTCTGAATAGCAGGAACAATCTTTTTGAGAACACTGAATTTGATAATTCACAACCGGTGTAGGGTAACCAAAATATATTTATAGTAAAAATGGACGTAAATCTTACCGCTTCATTGATAAAAACAGAAAATGGAAAAATTAAAATAAATAATATCTAATACGCCTTTTATAGCTGTCATGTGTTTTGTCTTGTTATAACTCCTATTTTGTGACAGGGAAAGAATTGAAAACACAAGTAAGACCATTATCTTTTTTTTTATTTGGCATTAGCTATCCCCCAGTGTATTTATAATGATTTAGGGTGACGCAAATAGGGATCGGCAAGTCATTTAGAACAATGACTAACGAGTAGTGACTACATTTCTCCAACTTTTGTCGAATTTATGACGACCTCTGTGGTTTAGTGGTTCGAGTACCGGACTGCTGACCATGAGGTCGTGGGTTCGATTCCCACAGGACACAAAAAATTATGTGATGAATATAAGTGTTTGTGTTCGTCTGGGTGTTTCTTATGTATTATAAGTATGTATTTACAAAAAAAAAATATATAAGTATTATATCCATTGTCTAGTACCCATAGTACAAGCTCTGCTTAGTTTGGGACTAGATGGTGCTGTGTAAAAATGTCCCAGAATATTTATTTATTTATAATTTATCCTACTAAGTTCAAACGCCTGGCCACAACATATCTTACAATGAAGGAGAATTTTCTTTGCGAACTGATGACGACGTTCGAATACAAACGACCTTTTATGAAAAGATATGAATTCGTCTTACAATAATAACACCTAGAAAGGAAGTTCGCACACGGAAATCGTGACATGACTTCCAAAATAAGCACTTACGAGCTTTGAACTTTCTGTATTTCAGTTTCATTCAAAATTCGTAAGTACATATACAAATAAATTATAAACATACATACATACCATCACGCCTGTATTCCCCGAAGGGTTAAGCAGATGCGTACTAATGTACACCCACAGTTCGCCGGTATGTTTAGGTCCCATGTAATAGGGGGCGAGCCTATTGCCATTAACCGGGCACAAATTCCTAACTCGGAGCTGCTACTGGGAATTTCATAGATTAACCCAATAACACTTTGCTTGACCTGGGAATCGAACCCAGGACCTCTAGCGTAGCAGTCTCGCACAGGACCACTTGGCTAATGAGGCAGTTAAATAAATTATACAACATTATATTTAGTATATGCGAAACCCGAGACACTCAAAACTGTAACTTAAAAACTACTAATTATAAGCTTGATAAGTTACCTGGTTGTCCGTAAAAAACATGCTCACCACGTGTTATTACGAAAGCTTAAAGAAGTCATTTTCATACTTTGACAATTCTATTCTATTCGATAAGCTTTCATGCCAATTGTCTAGAGGGTCGGGCCTATTGAAGAAATAGTCATAGCAGCTTTGACGTTGATCTCTGCTAACTAACGGAACGCATATAGCAGTAATCGTGTAACTTAACCATTATTTAGGGAGCTCAACAACCAGATACCAGATCAGCAAGACTTTTGCGCAGGTCACATCTATATCTAAATCTATACTAATATACAAAGCTGAAGAGTTTGTTTGTTTGTTTGTTTGCTTGAACGCGCTAATCTCAGGAACTACTGGTCCGATTTGAAAAATTCTTTTAGTGTTAGATAGCCCAGTTAATGAGGAAAGCTATAGGCTTATATATCATCACGCTACGCGGACGAAGTCGCGGGCAGAAGCTAGTCTATCTATAAAGCTGAAGAGTTTGTTTGTTTGTTTGCTTGAACGCGCTAATCTCAGGAACTACTGGTCCGATTTGAAAAATTCTTTCAGTGTTAGATAGCCCATTTATTGAGGAAGGCTATAGATTAGCACGCTAAGACCAAGTAACTATTTCACGCGGACGAAGTCGCAGGCAGAAACTAGTGAAATATAAAAAATCTTTGAGAATAACATTGTTATGTGTTCTATCCTTCTCAGGTGGGGCCAGTCCTTGACCTGGCGATGGAAGATCCAGTTATCAAGAAAGCGTTCCCGTCCTGGCTGAGCGTGGAATGGCTGAAATATGACGTCACAGATTGCGATGCGGCATATGCGGTGATTTCGGCGATTGATGCTTACAATGATTGCGCACACGTGTTCTTTGGACCGTCCTGTGATTATGCTTTGGGTAAGTTTTCTCAAATTAAATAATTTTTAAAGCAAAATGGGTTAAGTAGAGGTATACTAATTTTCACGGTTTTGGAAGCGAGTCTATTGCCATTAACGAAGACAATTTCAAGCCGCTATTGAGAATTTACTAATGGAAAATCTCAAAAACTTCTAAAAGGAATGTGTTCCTAGAAAATCTGTAGGCAAGACTCTGCTTTTATATTTCTAGGTACTATCGACAATCTTGGCGGTGAACCACCCTTAAAGGCTATAATCGCACTAAGCGCGCGGGCGTACTGTGCGTTATCACCCCTTCCCTCACCCCGCCGATATCCCCTTGAGCTTTAAGCGCGTTACTTGATACTTTGAATTTCTATTAAATCGTATGATGAGTTTTCGTATTTTAAACTATCCTAATTAGGTTAAGTGAAATGTGGGTGTGGCTGACGTATCGAGAGTTGTTCAAAGGATTTTGTTAGAAAAATGGTCGACCGCCAAGTTTCGCGACTGTACTTCAACTATTCCAGTGGCCTTATTAAAGGAAGACTCTCATCGCTTTGAAATATTCCGCTAACTTTAGTGTTTTCTAGGTACCTACGCTAATTGTTTTTCTCTTCTGACATTTTTTAATCAAGATACTTGTCATTTGTAAGTTTTCCTAGAGTTGAAGAATAGGTTAACAATGCCTCATTAGTCTAGTGGTCTTAAACACGACTGCTACGCTAGAGGTCCCGTGTTCATATCCCAGATCGTGTAGTTTTATTGGGTTATCTATGAAATTCTCAGTAACGGTCATTCAATAGAGTTATTTGTATACAGCACACAGAGAACTGTGAACCAAAAGTAGTTAAAAAAACAATGGATTTTCATCTAAAAGTTTTCACCCATTTTTACCCCCTTTGAGGTTAAAATTCAAAAAACCTTTCTTCACTAAAATACACTTAAATCAAATTAAGATTAATCCTTAAGACAAATACAGTAGATATATTTATGTATGTTGTCCAAATTTATCGGTATAGGCTGTGCGTTGTCTATCAGTCAGCGAGTCAGGACTGTGATCCTTATAAATAACATAACATACCATCACGCCTGTATTCCCCTAAGGGTTAGGCAGAGGCGTACTAAAGTACACCCACAGTTCGCCGGTATGTTTAGGTCCCATGTAATAGGGGGCGAGCCTATTGCCATTAACCGGGCACAGGCAGTTATTACCCTTATAAATATAGACATAGATATGAATTTTTCACGTCTATATACCTATCAAGAACTTTATGAAGTCCATTCCTAAAAGCTCTTCAAGCTGCCGTTGACCAGGCAAAAATCCAAACTCTGAACTACTACTTAGGACTGTATCGAAATACCCATATAATGCACAACCCGGGGGTCGAAATCAGGACCTTTTCATTTAAAAGCCGCGCTTCCAATCTCTTAAACCCATGAGATTTGAGAATTGTGACAAAGGAATCAATTTATTTAACAAGGTGACTGAGGGCCACTTGCACCAACTTCTTAAATGTGATTAAATTGTATTTAAACACAATTTTCTATTGTGATTTTGTGTTTAAATTCAATTTAAACATATTTCAGAAGTTGGTGCAAGTGGCCTGCCCTTAAACTCGTGAACGTAACTACAAATACAGCGATTACAAAACGCAATACAATGATGAACGCAATTAAAACTAGACTAAACAACCAAGTCTAAACATTTTCAATTACAAATAGACACTCCTTCATTGCTAAGTAGGTAATACATGAACTGCGCTACCGCTCTTGACTACAGTAAAACCGAGGTCCCATAGAAATAAAGGGAGCAAGTTCGCTTTCCGCTCCTCCAGAAATGACGCTTAAGCCTTATGTATTTTTGACGTGGCAGAGCCATGCTTCGCCACGAATGGGCCGGCTCGACCGGAGTGATACCACGGCCTCACAGAAAATCGGCGTGAAACAACGCTTGCGTTGTGTTTCGCCGAGTGAGTGAGGTTACCGGAGGCCCAAACCCTTTTAAAAGGCAGACAACGCACTTGTGACTCCTCTGGTGTTGCGGGTGTCCATGGGCGGCGGTTATCGCTTACCATCAGGTGATCCGACTGCTCGTTTGCTCTCCTATCCAATAAAAAAAAGTAAATAATACACGAACTGCGGTACCGCTCTCGACTACTACACTACTAATAAAACCGATGTCCCACAGAAATGACTGTTGAAGGGAGCGAGTTCGCTTTCCGCTCCTCCAGAAATGACACTTAAGCCTTATGTACTTAAAAAAGATTTATTTTCGACGTTTCGAGGCGTAACATTGCAGGCTTTCTCCCATTTCTCTGGAATGTCATGCTATTGGAAATCTACGATTCATCTCTCGGCTCCAATGTGAGGAACATTCATCTCTCGGCTCCAATGTTCCTCCCGATTCATGTTCCAATAGGAGTCAAAATGCTCTTACTTTTTTTGCAGTAATGGTATTGATGACGTATGCGTTCTTTTTTCGATTTGTTTTTTTTTTATTTCCGCCAGTTGCTAATCAGGTTTGAAACGATTCAATAAAAGTAATGACCAATCGCTTCTTGAACTAGATAAAATACTGCTTCATTATGCTAGTAATCCCAGGCGCAACGAATACCGTAGAGTCGTAGGTTCGATTTGCATGTCAAGCGGTTCGTGCCCGGTTAATGGCAAGAGGCTCACCCCCTATTACAAGGAACCTGGCGAACTGTGGGTAAACATTGGTAAAAAAAAACGTAAATATATCAGTGCTGTTACACTTTATAAAGAACAAACGATCGAATCAGGAAGCCAAATTTAATTGCATTGCGTGCATTAAACGATACAATTCCGTTTCAGTTACAGATCGAATGAGATTCCAGTTTAATGAAAACGTATTGAAATTGGATCAATAGTCTGTAATCGAATAAAAAAGCTTAAAACTGTCATCAAACTGCATTTAACATTACGCTTGTATTCTCCGAAGGGTTAGGCAGAGGCGTACTAATGTACATCCACAGTTCACCGGTATGTTTAATTAGGTCCCAAAAAAAAAAAAAAAAAAAAAAAAAAAAAAAAAAAAAAAAAAAAAAAAAAAAAAAAAAAAAATAGGGGGCGAGTCTATTGCCATGAACCGGGCACAAATTCATAGAAAAACCCAATCACATTTTGCTTGGGAATTGGACCCAGGACCTCTGGCGTAGCAATCGCGCTCAGGACCACTAGTCTAATGAGGTAGGCAGCTAATAAGCTACGTTTAAATATTATTTGTCGATAAATTCGTTACTAAAATCGGCCTACAGTAGCACCAACCAAGCACGAACACTTTCGAAAACGTATTCGTATCGAAATCGAGAATAATTTGTATGAGAAGGAGGTTAATGAACGTAGATGAAGCGAAATTCGTGTGCCAAGATCGTAGCAAGTGTAGTCTCTGCCTACCCCAATGGGAGAAAGGCGTGAAAATATGTATGTATGTATGAGATTTGTAGCAGAAAAAACCTCATTCGTTTACGATACGAATTCTATAGTTCTTCGTGCTTCGTGCTATAGGCTACTGGTACATAAACGTCAATTCTAGCACTCAAGTTTATTGAACTTACTTGGTACCAAAATATATCATAGGATAATGTCCAAAGTTATATAAGTTACCGCTTGGAATCGGTCTGAACTCTCAACGTAGCGTAAGTTTTGTAATATCGTCTGACTTATATAAAGCCATGCAAAGTGACTTTGACAGTGTTGTTCAATGGGCACATGATAATGGAATTATAATAAACATAAATAAAACAAAATGTATGATCATCCACTCGCCATATCACCGACACAAACAGTTTACTATTGAAATTAAAGGACACACTTGCGAATGTCTGCACAACAACATGCAACACTGTCACTGTTCACCCATAGAACAGGTTATGCAGTACAAGTACTTAGGGTTGGTAATAGACAACACTTTCACATGGAATCTGCATGTCAATAATGTCTGTAATCGGCTGCGTGTAATTTTAGGTAAATTAAAGATTCTAAAATACGCTGTTAATAGAAAAGTTATGTTCACCATTTATTTTGCACTAGCTGACTCAATTATTGAGTACGGTTTAGGTGGGTATGGTCCTGCGTTTCCCACGCACTTAGATAAGATAAAGAAATTGCAAATTAGACTACTAAAATTACTTGTAGATGGGAAAACTAAAGACGATTTAAATAAGGAATATGATAAGCTTTTTAAACTTTGTAAAATTTTGCCTATTAACTTAAAAACTAAGTTGAATATCCTAACTGAACAGTTTCAAAATTATGACCATAAAATAGAACGTAAGCACGTCTACCCAACTCGTTTATCTAAGAAAAAACAATTAGCAGTTCCGTGCGTATCAAACTATTTTGGTAAACGCACTAGAAAATATCTAGTCCCGACCTTGATTAATGATCTGCCGCCGAAATTAATAGCCCATGTTAAGACTAAAAACCATCTTAAAAATGTACTTAAGAAACACTATTTGTCTTTGTGTCCGTAGCGAGATTAGCTGGAGAATGCCCAGTATGTCTAGTTTTATGATGTAATGATAAACTGTATATCTATACGCTTCTATAGCAAAACATCTATTGTTTAGTATTAAAGACAATTTAAAATTAGATACTTCCTGCTACGTCACACAAGTGGCACTTATAATGCACTTAAGTTTAATGTAGCACTAAGTTTAACAATATTTGTATAAAAAACCATAACACGAGAACAACTGCCGACAAACTATTATGTAGTTTGGCAGATTTTGAAATTGTAATACTTTGTACAAATATTAAATAAAAAAAAAAAAAAAAGCCACACATTTTTACGTTACTGGCAAAATACTTTCTTTTCGTATGAAACACTTTTGTCTTTGTATGAGGATATGAAAAATGTTCAGCATTCCTTTTGCTAAATCAGCGTTTATAGTTTCTGAGAAGGTTAAGTGACGTATCCCGTGGCTTATCGTAAAGGTACAGATAGAAACGTAGCTTGATGATGAATAATATTTATTTCTGTAAACAGATCTTTTAAAGACACTATTACAAGTCAATGTTTTAAATTTTTTTAAATAGATGGCTCCGACATTTCCTAACTGATGACCTCTGAGAAGAAACACCGAAACAAACTATGAGAATCATGGTCTCTTTTAAAGACAGTAATAGTAGTATTATCAGATATTATGCGAGTGTTACGATGTAGGGCAATATCTGGACAGGCCTTTTGAAGAAAGAGCCATAGCAGATTTGAGTTGATCTGTTCTAACTGACGGCACGCATACATCAGTCATCGTGTAGCTCAACCATTATTTAGGGAGCTCAATGACCCATCGTACGACGATACCAGATCAGCAAGACATTTGCGTAGTTCGTAAATCGTTAATATAAATTTAATCTTATATAAAGTAGGCTACTTTATATAAGATTAAATTTATATTAATTAGTATTTATAATATTATTATAAATACTATGTATTTACATTTATATTTGTTATAAATGTAAATACATAGTATTTACATTTATAACAAATACAGAAATTTATATTAATAATAATAATAAATGAGAACCTCTTGAGAGCCGAAAAAGAAAAAGAAAGTATCTAGATTTGGCACACGAGGTTGTCGACATGTGGGAGGTGGATTCAGCGATCATTGTTCCAATCGTTGTGTCAGCCAATGGCTTAATAGCCAAGAGCCTCGACCAACACCTAAGGAGGCTCTCATTGGATGGCTGGATCAAGGGCTTGATGCAGAAGGCAGTGCTTCTGGACACGGCCCCATTGTTAGGAGGTTCCTCGCTCTGGGGCCCTGACCACCGGTAGCTTGGACCCTGCTCCCGATACCGGTGGGCTACTATTTTTTATATTTTTAAATGGTTTTCAATTTTTTATAAAAGTATTTAAAAATGAATTTAATATGTAAGTTAAAATAATAAATGAGAATAATAAATAAATAATAAATATTCTGGGACATTTTTACACAGCACCATCTAGTCCCAAACTAAGCAGAGCTTGTACTATGGGTACTAGACAATGGATACTAATACTTATATACTTTTTTTTTGTAAATACATACTTATAATACATAAGAAACACCCAGACTAACACAAACACTTATATTCATCTCATAAATTTTTGTGTCCTGTGGGAATCGAACCCACGACCTCATGGTCAGCAGTCCGATTAAAACCATCCATTAAAACAGATATTAGATGAAAATTACTTGCTTTCAATAATTCCAATACTTTCAATACAGGGCAAATTTTTCTATGGGCTACAGATAATTGTTCCGGGCCTGGATGTTTGTGTATGTAAGAATTTGTATTTGTAAAAGCACCTATGACATAGGAGAAAATCTACGTTTATATATTTTCATTCGATGCCCAAACGTGGCACAGAATATCATAGCCGCTACGCCAAACGTGTCTTGCGACTTTTCTATGAGAAAACACTTCCTTGTGACGGCGACGGTAACATCTATATATATAAAAGAAAGTCGTGTTAGTTACTGCATTTATAACTAAAGAACGGCTGAACCGATTTGGCTGAAAATTGGTGGAGAGGTAGCTTAGAACCAGGAATCGGACATAGGATACTTTTTATCCCGTTCCCGATACTTTTTATTCCACGGGGGCGAAGCCGCGGGCAGGAGCTAGTCTATATATATAAAAGAAAGTCGTATTAGTTACTTCATTTATAACTCAAGAACGGCTGAACCGATTTGGCTGAAAATTGGTGGAGAGATAGCTTAGAACCAGGAAACGGACATAGGATATTTTTTATCCCGTTCCCGATACTTTTTATTCCACGGGGGCGAAGCCGCGGGCAGAAGCTAGTTTCTAATAAAAGCCAACATACACACATCAAAAAAAGTTTGCGATCACTAGCTAAAGCTGATATAATTTTTTAAATTGAACTTTATCAAGAAAAAATCTTTCTTGTGAGTTTTCTTTAAATAGAAATACCCTGTTTGAAATTAAAAAATAAAGCTACATTTTTTTTTTAAATAACAAAAAAGATTTCCATTTTTCAAAGTGATCGCAAACTTTTTTGATGTGTATATTTCAAACCTTTCCATGAATAATTGTGGGCCCATCAATAACTGTTATTTATGATGAATGTTCTGAATATCATATTTACATAAAATTCGTGTATGTAAGTGCTAAGTAATATCACGTTTGGGAGAGAGCCATCGCTCTTTCATCTACGATGATTGATGATAATCGGTAAAGAGTATTCACGAACGGAAAAGGTGTAAAAATCAAGTTTCATATATTGTTAAGATGAAGTGATTTTACTTTATAGCAAAACATAATATCATGCCTGTATTCCCCAAAAGATAAGCACATTAGTGTACTAATGTGCATCTACAGTTCGCCGGAAAAACATCGTGAGGAAACCTGCATTTCTGAAACATTTTCTTGGCTTAGATGGTGAAGTCTGACGTCTTATTGTACTATACAGGATGAATAAAATAGATGTGACAAATCAAAATCTATCTATATACTAATATATAAAGCTGAAGAGTTTGTTTGTTTGTTTGCTTGAACGCGCTAATCTCAGGAACTATAGGTCCGATTTGAAAAATTCATTCAGTGTTAGATAGCCCATTTATTGAGGAAGGCTATAGGCTATATATCATCACGCTACGCGGACGAAGTCGCGGGCAGAAGCTAGTACTAATATATAAAGCTGAGAGTTTGTTTGTTTGCTTGAACGTGCTAATGTCAGGAACTACTGGTGCGATTTGTAAAATTCTCTCAGTGTTATATAGGCCATTTATTGAGGTAGGTTATAGGCTATATATTGTCACGCTACGCAGACGAAGTCGCGGGCAGAAGCTAGTATATAATAAGATTCTATGTGTCACAAGGATTTTATGTGGGAGAGCTATGCTTCGGCACGAATGGGGCGGCTCGACCGGAGTGATACCATGGCCTTACAGAAAACCGGCATGAAACAACGTTTGCGTTGTGTTTCGCCGAGTGAATGACGTTACCGGAGGCCCAAACCCTTTTAAAAGGCGGGCAACGCACTTGTGACTCCTCTGGTGTTGCGGGTGTCCATGGGCGGCGGTAATCGCTTACCATCAGGTGATTCGTCTGCTCGTTTGCTCCCCTATCCCATAAAAAAAATGCTTAGCATGTGATTAAAGGTCCGGTGGAGGTTGAATTGCCCACAAAATCGTAATACCAAAATAATTACCTACCTACCATACCATTTTGTCTGCTACTACTTTAATCGAAATAAACGTCCGGAAAATCGTTTCAAACTTAGTAAATTTATCAAGAAATGCATTCGCTTAAATTTATTTCGAGTGAAGTAATTTGGAGGAAATGGTAGAGCAAGAACCTAGATTAACGGTATTGGAATCTGAATGATGGCACACTTCGATTAAATTCAGTTGAAAACTGAGATATTTTTTTTTGAAAATTTAGATCATTGATATGATATTTTAAAATAATTAAGTTCCTAATGACTATTGAATCTCCCATTCCAATAGGTCGTATATTTTCAAAACCAACCTGTATATCTAAGATCTGGCATAAGGCAGGTACACAAATTACAAGTGATACTAGTCTCAAAGAGAATATCATTGAAACCGTTCCCAGAATTCAAACCTACCGTTAGTACTTCTGCGACTACATTCAAATTTTTAAGATAGATAAGATATCTTTTTTTGCAATTAATATGGGTGCAGACAGTTCTAATTGCTAAGTCGCTAAGTCCAAATAGTTGCCACATATTATACCATACAACTATGGTGTGCAAAGGAAAAAATACACATTAAGAATAAGTACATTTAATTTTCTCAAAATAAGATATGAATTTCTATTCATCTTTTGACTTTCTATTGAAATTCGAAGCTCCACCATTTCACTAATGAGACAAAAGGAATGAAGACAACACAAAATAAATAATGTTAATGGTTACAAAACACACGTGAAGACATAATACAATGTGTTATTGCGATCGTATTGCCATTTCTTTCCCTTTAATCTATACTAATATATAAAGCTGAAGAGTTTGTTTGTTTGCTTGAACGCACTAATCTCAGGAACTACTGGTCCGATTTGAAAAATTCTTCTATATATCATCTGGTTATATAGCATCACGCTACGCGGACGAAGTCGCGGGCAGTTGTTAGTTTTCTATATGATGTTTCTATTTTTATTTCTTGTTCTTTTGTGTCGTAAAATGAAATAATTGGAAAATTGTAGGTAATAGGAGGACCCTGGCTTTTGCAACAAAGTTATTACTAGGGCAGGAGGTCAGAGAATTCTACTTTTTGTTAACTTATTTTATGTCAATTATAGTATTATTTATTATTATTATTGAGGGAGAGGGATGGCGACACATAATTATGTTAGATAATATTATTATTTTTTATTATGGCGCCACACTTTTTGTGTATTTGCCAGTGTCAAATATTAGAGTAATCAAGTAATATTTCCCATGTTTCATCATGGGATGACATTGTACTTGACATTGGCGAACTTTGTGTTCGCCAGTGTCAAGTACAAGTTGTTCAGTTGCCCCAATAAAACGGTAGAAACTATATTGAGGCTTCGATGGGGTTAAGGAGTGAACCCAAAAAGTCACGATTTTTAAATTTGATATCATTTGCCTACACTCTCACACGTTCACGAAAACGTAATGGTTAATTATTCACCATAACTACACATTAAACTTCGGAGAAATTCAAGTTTTGAAAAATAATATAAAATCGACAATGTGTTCTTTACATTTAACCACTAAACTCTAATTATTTATTGCAGATCGCAAATTATTAGTGACAAATTAAGTCAGTTGCTTAAATAGTTCAGGTATTAGCAACTCTTTATAAATTTGAGAACTTTATACATATTTATTTTATGCCTAGCGGTATTTATAGTTTTGTCAAATTATTTATCGTTAATATTCCTACATTTTTCTTTCATACACATGTATGTAAGTAACCACTTTATTATTGTATTGAAAATCGTTTTCAATGGAATCTCCATTGACAATGCTGCTTGTTCTGCTTCATAAAAAACGACGAATTCAGAACCATACATGATTTTTTTTAAAAAACACTGACTATAACATATTATACAAAAGGACTGGTTAATTATCACCAACCATTATATATATTCTTAAAGCGTTACGTATTACCGTCTTTACTTTTGTTCCGTAAGTTCCAATTTAATTCGAAACGGAACAAAAAATGTGTATCAATGAATTAATAGGTACTCTAGTTCATCGTTTCTCAACATGTGATATAGGGGGTTCAATGTAAAATATAACCTATCATAACACACCATCACGCCTGTATTCCCCGAAGGGTTAGGCAGAGGTGTACTAAGGTAACTACACCCACAGTTCGCCGGTATGTTTAGGTCCCATGTAATAGGGGCGAGCCTATTGTCATTAACCGAGCACAAATTCCAAACTCCGAGCTGCTACTGAGAATTTCATAGAAAAACCCAATAACACTTTGCTCGAACTGGGAATCGAACCCAGGACACTTAGCAGCAGTATCAGTCGCACTTGGGATCACTAGACTAACGAGGCAGGTTCAATGTATACAATAAATATAATATGTAAAAATAAAAATATAAATAATAGGTACTGTAAGATATCAGGGAGGCGTTAATAATTAAATATTAGATTCATAATTTAATATTTTGAGTTTATTACGGGAAGCCAACAAGTCTGACAAGACTTGACTAGACAATCGAAATTCAAATGATTGTTTATTCTTTATTTATTTCAAATCAGCCCACGATAATGCTAAATTTATGCAGGAATCTCTGCAGTGTTGAAAAAAGGACGAATCGGTTGTCCTCATTAGCAGACTTAGAAAAATATCAAATGAATACCAAAGTTTGTATGCAATGTATGCGAATGCGATGTCGTAAAATATTTTATGTAAACTTTTGACCATTTAATTGGGCGTGAAAAGCTTGAGAAACACTGCTGTTATTAGTGGTTCGACATAAAAATTTGCTTCTCATCGAACTAGCAAAAACATTTGTCCGGAAACATATCCTAAAAAAGAGAACATAATAGTAACATGGAAATAGGTCGAAGCATGTTCCTAAAACATACGCAAAAAGCAGCATTGTTATTTTAAGACCGTTTAAAACCAGTTAGAATAAATTAATCTTTTTCTAACTTAGTTTCGACTACGAAGATAAAAAACGTATTTTTACAAAACGGCGGTATTTTAATTCATTCATAAGAATTTTAGAATGGCCTATTCGATATTGAAGTAGTTGTAAGCCTGCATCGGCTGAAAAAAAATGGTCATTGGTTAAGAAATAAATTTAAATAAGTATTCAAGTCGATCGTGGTCCTATCATACGGATGGTATTCAAATCGTGGTCCTTTTGCCTGTAATCCTTTGCAGCCAGATACATAAATAAATACATAAATAGCAATGTTTGCAATAATCATACTACACCATTACGGCTTTCCCCTGCCGTACAAAGGCTTCTTCTAAGACGCACATACAATCCTATTTTCGGCTACACTTATGCCAGTGGCGTCTAGCCAACTTTTGCAGAGAAAGTAAATAATTCTACTTATGTAGGGTAATTTCACCTCTGCTGATGTCATTTCTGTATGATGATAGGGAAAAATAACTTCATCACACAGTTTGTGTGTCGGGTGAAAATTGTAGGTCTTCTACCGACTTCCAGTAATTTGATTCACGCTGTAATGAAGTTAATGGCGAGGCTGTGGCCTCCTGTCTATTTATTTATCGTCATGAAATTTTCCATACGACATCTATCAGCATCAACATAAGAACACGTCTGTATTCCCCGAAGGAATAGGCAAAGGTTTACTAATGTACCTACACACACACTTACTCTTTCTTTCTTTCTTTTTTGAGAACGTCGAAAGTTTGATTGTGGTACGTTTGCCGAGTTCAGCCGCATCCTTTCCGTGGTCCATCTATAGTTAGTTCTTGCTTGAATTTTTATCTACTTTAGTCTACCTAGAATCTCCATTTTTTCGTCCTTATAATGCATGACATAAAAATCTTATACGAGAGATTTGTGGAGTTAATAGGTCCCTTTGACCAATAAAAATAAATCCCTGATAAATTACTCAGCAATTTTCATATAATTCCATTCTATTTTTTTATTTATATTTTTGGTTAGTAGAGGTTATACCGACATGGTGCAAACGGGTCTTAGTCAATAAAACAAATATAATCTGTTAAATAAG
Source organism: Acronicta leporina (assembly GCA_947256265.1). Taxonomy (NCBI): domain Eukaryota; kingdom Metazoa; phylum Arthropoda; class Insecta; order Lepidoptera; family Noctuidae; genus Acronicta; species Acronicta leporina. The sequence continues at coordinate 10,208,978 of OX366532.1, read as the reverse complement.
TATGAGTTTTGTCGAATTCAATAAAATTAATATCTTCGGTTCTACAACCGACCCAAACAGAAACCATTCACTTTTCTGATTGCTATGCTGGTAAAAACCACTTCTTCTGCTTTTTCATGGAGAGCGGGACGCTGAGTGAGGTGAAATATCTACGGATTAAAATCTTTAAGGGAAATTAACATCTCCAGTAAATTATGAAAAATCTTAATACTGGCATGTCCATAAATATTTCAGTGGTACATTCTTATACAAACCTGTATGCCGTTCTTAATATTAACCCATCTCATTATAGACATGTTTAACAGCGGCTGAGATATAACAATGTGTCTATTTTTCCGAAGAGTTATGCAGAGTTTTTTTTTTACAAACAAAAAAGTTGCCACTCTCTGGGATTTTCTCCTGTATCATGGGTGCGATTTACAAACACAAATTCTCACATACACAAACGCTCAGACCTGGAACAACTATCTGTAGATCATACAAATATTTGCTCCTTATGGGGATCCCTACAATCCGTGTTGCAAAAGCCGATCGCTCAGCTGCTACCCCAAACGTGTCCCCAAAGGTGTACCATGTTCCCATGTTATCTTTACCAGCAGCTGCGACAAATAATTATCTCCAAATAGCCAATTTTAGTGTCTAAAGCTAGTAGCAATGCTGGCTACCACAAAAAGTGTGGTGCCATAATACAATCCCATGATGGGAAATATTACTTGATTACTCTAATACTTGACACTGGCAAATACACAAAAAGTGTGGCGCCATAATAAAAATATATATGTCATTTCCATACTTTTTATCCAATCGTTCATCGATTTGAGTGGTTGCGGGGACCATCCCTTTCTTCATTCGAATTCTTCTTTTCTTCATTCGAAATTGGAACATCTGAATTCCAAACGATAAGATTGCAAATAATTGTCAGGCCCCAACAACTACTAAAACTGCGAACAAGGCAATCATATTGTATGTGTTATATGAAACATGTGGCTATATAAATAGTTTTATGTCGCCGCGGTATACCCTACGGTCTAATAATGATGTTTTATTATAGGCGTAACTTCGTAACTGACATAAAAATTCCTTTTAGCGGCGCAGATAAAAATGGTATTTCATTGTCGGGGCAAATTCTGATATTCTTCCGTAAAAGTACGAATTAGTTTTTAATAACAACTTGCAGGTCAATTTTACCAGCGAAACACTGTGCAAAAAGAATAGTCTTATTTTCCCGTGCGAGGATTCAGTCACTATATATGCTAATAGTGCCGTTTTTCATTGCACCACGTTGGGTAAATATTTTGCAAAACCCCCCCTCAAATCAATTCCCTTCCCGGACTCCCGGCCTTGAATGTACTGCGTATCCCAGCTTTATTCACAGAGATTTTTATAAGTCTAACTCTAGTGTTTGTAAGATATCGTCGATATTAAAAACATCACTCAGTAGTTTCTTGAATATAAGTTGAGTACACAATATTGCATTCTTTCAATCCAATACTTCCATTGAGCGTACTAGATACGCCTCCATAAAATAAGTTCAATCACTAGATGTTACCTGCGGTTTTACTTGCATCTTAAATAACTAAGATTAAAACCTACGATTTTATATCCTTCCTCAGAATGTAATCTACCTCTATGCCAAAATTCATTTCATCGGATTAGGCGTAAAAACTTAACATATAAACAGACAGACACAGGTACAATCGTGCTATTATTAAAAACGTGAAAGTTTGTGAGGAAGTGTATGTATGGAATAGTATGTTTGTTACTCTTTCACACAAAAATTACTATATGAATTTCAATGAAACATTAATATTATATAGCTCATAATCAGAATAACAATAACAGTTTTAATTCAAACATCTACGTGAACGAAGTCGTGGATAAAAGCTAGTCGCATTTATAATAGTTTGGATATGAATTGTGGCGTAAGCTTCACAATACATTAGTTAATGAGTCACAAAACCTAATTTTCAAAATGTCATTTGGTACTAAAACATCATAGTAATTTAGCGCAAGTCAAAAGCCAAAGAACAAAACCTAATTTTTAAAATGTCATTTGGTACTAAAACATCATAGTAATTTAGCGCAAGTAAAAAGCCAAAGGATGATTTATAATGTTTTTAACCTTGCAAATTAATTAGATAAAACATTTTATGTTGTCTACGATACTTACCTACTTACCTAATTAGAGTAGGTTTTTCATTGGGATATTAAGTACAGCTCCTATAGTAAGTGTTCGTACTAAATATCTCAATGAAAAATCTACTCTACCAGCCTAGTCAGTCCTATTCACCAAAAATATAGCACACTCAGTCTTTTTATTGTGCGTTTTTTGTGTCGTGACAAAAAATATTGGCCACAAAATAATCACAATTCGTTCCAGAGTAATAAATTGTTTTTTTGCGTCAGTCTCTGTCTACATCAGATATTTTGAACGAATTCTTAGATTTGATACAATAGTATTAATTTCCAATCCTAAATTTTGTGGGTAATTTAATGTGGGTTTTTATAAATTATTGTAACCTCATTAGTCTAACCGAGACCGCTAGCTACGTTAGGCTCGATTCCCAGGTCGAGCAGTGGTTTTTCTATGAAATTCTCAGTAGTAGCTCGGAGTTTTAAATTGTGCTCAACTGTTAAGTCTCATAACTCTCTCTCTTTCTCTCTCTCTAAGGGGCTTTAAGGGTTTTGTTAATGTTCAATATTGTAGGTAGGTACCACTGCAAGACCAACTTGCGGAAAACGTTGTTTCAAGCGTACTGGAATTTGTTTATTTATTAATAATGTACTTACCTATACCTACATAGTGCTATATCATGCATTCTCGAATTCAGAGCAAAAAGTTCTGAATCATTTCATTCACCATGTCACGGAAGCAACGTGCCGCCGGCCTGCCGGTTACGTAAGAGTTTATTTGATTATAGACTTTTCTGAATGAACGATCGAACTGTCTATCCATGTCATTCGTTCCAAGATTCTCGATGAATGATGTAAAACTGATCACAGTCATAGGTATGGAAATTCTATTTGTATCCGTTTATGTTTTTGTTTATTGCTACCTCCTTAGATGACAAGCGTAAAACAAAACCCGCTAAAAAAAGTAAACGGTATTTCGAACTGGCGCGTTGTTTTCTCGAGACGTCAGATCTTGAAGTCTCATTAGCCGGATTCACACCAAAGCTAACGCGCTCGCGATCGCGTGCTGCAGGAAAGCGCTAAACAGGAGCGGTTGGTGTGAACGTGAATCTCTCGATCCAATCCAAAGGTGCGATTTGGAGGGGCAACATCACATGTGCAGAATAACTTTAATCACTATATAGTATAAAACAAAGTCGCTTCCCACTGTCTGTCTGTCCCTTTGTATGCTTAGATCTTTAAAACTACGCGACGGATTAGAGACATAACCCTACGACTATTAGGAACGGGGCAGCGTTGGTGAAACCTCGGGCGGTTCGCTAGTAGGTAGATAATAATGGAGATAGAGTTCAACTGATGTGGATCGGCTGGAGCGTGTTGGAGCAGCAAGAATTGCAGCTGGTTCGGACAAATTCGATCCAAGATATGGATCTTGGATCGTGGATCATGGGATCCACGATCCTGGTTTGCGGATCGCAGGAGCCGATTCAAGATGGATCGTTTGGTGGATCCGGCTATTTGACCAATGATTTTACTAGCTAATTTAATCTTCTAACCGGAACACAACTTTAGGCCAATCTTGACTTTGACGTTGATGACTCCCTGGAAACATGATTGCTTGCACGCGCATAAATTACTATCTGTATTATCTGGACTATCTACCTAATAATAATTATAATATTATATTTAAATATTATTATTAATTACTTTATTTTATCTTTATTACACGATTTTAGTCTTAGTGGGCAGTATATACGAACACGTACACTCACCCATACACTCTCATTTCCTGACATTGACTATTACTGATATGCTGTGGTTTGCTTGACACCAATATGTCACAGGAATCACAGGGATCCAGAAGAATATCAGCGCCAGATTTTGACATCCTGGTACAAGAATATTCTATTCTATTCTATTCTACATGCTGAGATTCTACGTGCTGCACACACATGAGTATTTAAGTTCTATATTTAGGTACTGCCAGTTCCTTTTTAACAATATCTCAAAATTGCTTTTGTGATTTTTGCATGCAATGGAATGTGGGGCGAAAAAGTGGGGCAAATGTGGAACAAACCGTTTTTTCGTACTAAATAGGTACATACATGTTTTTTCTTTCTTTCATTCTATCAGTGACGAATAATACACTTATTTTAAGTATCTATGGTATTTATGATATTTTAAGTATTTAAATTTCTTGCCGGAAATCCTTTGGCAACCCTGAAATCAGACTCATAACTATAGGATTTTCTTTTGTATCGTGGGTTCTATTAAAAACACAAATTCTCACAGTCACAAACGCCCAGACCCGTAACCTGTAGGCCATAAAAATATTTGCTCCGTGTGGGGATCGAACCCAGAACACGTGCGGCATAAGTTGATCACACGTCGCTGTACAAAACTTGGTATTGACTTGATACGTACTAACCGAAAACTTCGGAGAACTCCAAGTTTCAAAGCAACCATAAAACTCTGAAGTTCTATAGCTCTTTTAACGATAGATGTAAATTAGTGTTAATTATCCCGAACCTTAACGAGTTACCTTGAGTAGTATCGTAAAGGGTTTATCGTTTATCTCCAGTCATTAGGGGCGAGGTTTGTGTTTGATTTTCAAAGGATCTAAGGATTTCAAGCTCAAGAGTAAATTCGAAGCAAAGAAGAATCCTTACAGAATATCTTGAGTTCTATAAGTGAATTTATTTTTTGGCTAAGGATTGAGTGATTCTAACATTACGAGTCAGGGCTTAGATTCCATGAAATAAATGGATAACTACAGCTTTGTTTACTGCTACAAACACAATCAACATAATAATAGGTACTGGAGGCGCTTTAAGACTATGGGGGTTTTATTTTAAGGAAAAATGCTCAATTATTATTATTAATCACTGTATTAGAAGAAAATCAAGAAATGAATGACAATATTTTTTCTGCACTTCACTTTCTAAACATTCTTCTTCACATTTGAATGTTTGTTCTTTAGTCTGCTATCTACAACCCTATCCCACACATACGCACGGTAAAAGCCGGAAGACCTTGGAAATCTCGTAATATTTGAACGTCTCGTATCTCAAATATCGAGTCGACGAAGTTCCTTAAGTGCACTCAATACGGCTTCGGAATAGAGATTGGGAATTTTGAGACCAAAACCATCTGAACCATCTTCAAAAGATCAAGTTGGTCGCTCAAAATAAGGTTCATAATAAGTTTAGTACGTAGGTACCTATTTGAGGAAAAAAGAATTGCGCTATATAGTACGAAGTAAAGTCTTATAATTTAATGTGTTAAATTTTCGAAATTTTTATAAAAAGCATTTTATTTAAAATTATTAAATTGAACAAATAAAATTACTGAATTAATTTTTTTTGGCATTTTCCATCTTATATTCCATATCATACACTAGGTAAGTATATCATGAAATTTAATTTATTATAATGTTTTTCAAATTATATTTATAAAATTATAATAGGTAAGTATAATTAGTAATAAGTTAATCTATACGAGCAACGCTAGGGATAATTAATTTGGTCAAATCTAAAAAATCTAACTTCTAAGCCAATGCAATCTAAAGATATAGCCGTTTATGCTGCAAATTTTTGACACTCACGGGAATCAAATCCTAGAATACTTCACGTGAACTCAGAATCTTGAAATTTGGTACGAAGCAACGTCTGATAGCACAGATATTTTTTTTTGCGAAAAGCATACATTTTTAGTTACATCTATACTTAATATATAAAGCTGAAGAGTTTGTTTGTTTGTTTACTTGAACGCACTAATCTCAGGAACTACTGGTCCGATTTGAAAAATTCTGTCATTTTTAGATAGCCTATTTATTGAGGAAGGCTATAGGCTATATATCATCACGCTACGTGGACGAAGTCACGGGCAGAAGCTAGTACTAATATAAAAAGCTGAAGAGTTTGTTTGTTTGCTTGAACGCGCTAATCTCAGGAACTACTGGTCCGATTTGAAAAATTCTTTCAGTGTCAGATAGCCCATTTATTGAGGAAGGATATAGGCTATATATCATCACGCTACGCGGACGAAGTCGCGGGCAGAAGCTAGTCATATAATAAAAATATTCTTAAGTACGGAACCCTCGGTGCGCGAGTCCGACTTGCACATGGCCGGTTTTTTTAAGTTAATTTACTCCTACCATATCCCAAACATACTAGCTCTAACACAATTTTGTTCAATGTGCCATCCTTAAAAGTATTTGCTCGAGATCGTAGTTGTCAATAAAAGAAGGTCGAATTCGAAAGTATGTTTAAACTGAGCAAAAGTCAAGTGCGAGTCTGGAATGGCTGCGAAAAGAACTCTCACTGAGTGGAATTGTTGAAACCCTTCTGCGAGCAAATGTTTACACATTTTAAAACATTTTTAGGTGCAAAGCTTTTTACGGGCACGGAAGTAATTTGTTAGGGCTGTGTTATGTTTTTTTGTAAAATAAGGTTCGGCCTTGTTTAATAGCAAAACCGTAATTATGTCCTTAATTGGTTTACCTTAAATAAGTTTGTGCTTTCACCCTGCTTGCTATGGAAATGAAATATAAGCTATACTATGTTTTGTCTTCTTTTTTCTGTCATAAAATGGACAGGTCTCAAAACAAGACAAAATATAGTTATGGAAAGTTTATTAGTCGTTTTAAATTTACTAGCGGCCGCATGGGTGGAGAAATACCTAACTTTTTAAAATATTTTATAGCCTATGTTAATCATTTTATACTAATATATAAAGCTGAAGAGTTTGTTTGTTTGTTTGTTTGCTTGAACGCGCTTATCTCAGGAACTACTGGTCCGATTTGAAAAATTATTTCAGTGTTAGGTAGCCCATTTATTGAGGAAGGCTATATATCATCACGCTACGCGGACGAAGTCGCGGGCAGAAGCTAGTCTGAAATAATGTAGCATTTGAATGCTACATTATTTCAGACTAGCTGGTAGCTGGTCCCATTTCAAAAGTTATGTCCTCATTTGAATGAGGACATAATTTTTGAAATGGGACCATTAGTTTTGTATTTATTCTTTACATATAAATATTTCCTCTTTTTAATATTAGTATAGATGAACAAGGGGGTTCAAGTTATTTAGTGGAGGAAAAATTCGACTCGCAGGCAGGATTCAAACCTGCGTCTTCTGGTTAGGTACAACAAATGACCTCTAAGCCACCGCGAGTCCCACCTGCCATGTCGAAATTTGCCTTCACATTCTGAACTTACGTCTCGTCAGTTAACAAGTTGCCTCTCATACATGAAAATTTTTAAAAAATCACAAAAAAGCGGGTTACAGTTTCTTTTCCTCGTGTTACAAATTTATAATACCACCCCTCACTCATTCAGATCGGCATTTTGTAAGAAGCGAGAAAATATCTGACCTGCTCAGTGGTTTGCTCTTGGGATCTGACTGGCTGGCGACCCTTACGTTGGAGTCTGTCGTAAAGCGACTTGGTCCGTGTGTCAACTTTTGCGCATGAGAGCCAGCTCCCTTTTTCGGTTGCTGAGGCAGACTGCAGTCCTTATGGGTTTTTAAGGCCTTGCAACGCACCAACAACTTGTATGGTGTTGCTGGTGTCCATGGACAGCGATAACTACTTACTATCAAGAGGCTCGTTTGCTCATTTGCTGACATAATCCATAAAAATAGATAACATTGGTTTAACTTGAAGAACTAGGACATCAAACATTCTTCTGAAAAAAGATTCCAATAAATCGATTGGGTTTTAAAAATTTAATGGGGTTTTTTTCTGGTATATTTGAATGGGTGTAACTATGTAAGGAGATAGCTGTTTTGAAGTTGGTTAAAAAAATATAATGGTGATAATTGTAAAGGATTTTTTTTATGTGATCGCAGGCAAACGAGCAGACGGATCGCCTGATTAGAAAGAATATAAAAATTTGACGAGAGAGCGAGTCAATTAACAGAACTTTTAAGTTATCTAGATAATATTTTTTGTTAGATTTGAAATAACATGGAATTATTACCGAGCTTTACTAAACAATTAAATACAGATATATAGTTTAACTTTCGTATTTATTATGGGGCGAAGCCCTAGCTCATACAAGTGAGTCTGTCAAGACTCGCACAGACTAGACAGTTCTACGTCAGATACAAAAATTAAATTGATTGTTTATTCTTTAACCAGCCATTCAATACATAATATTGTCGCCTTCTTGGAGCGGTCTCTACGGTACCTACTGTCAGGTGTGGTACTCCAATAATAAAGGCTGACTAAAGCCTCAAGCCTAACATACAGCTCATATTTTCCATACAGCATCAGCATCCTTTTGAAATTTTACTTGAGAATATAATAAAACTTATTTTAAAATTGTGTCCATGGAGTTTCTTGCCGGATTCTTCTCCATGCAACTAGACTCAAAAACGTAAAAATATTTAAAATAAATTATTTTAAATAAAAATATTTTAACTTGAACCTGAACCTATCTTCTTAAATCGGTCTTAGTCATAATTCCCAACTAAACAAACAAAATGTCACGTTTATTTATGTATTTGCATAAAGTCAATAAATTTTTCCAATCTGTCCCCTGACTCATAAAATGCAAATTTATTTCGACTATGCCTCATCTCTGGGGGTTTTCGCAATAAATCTAAATGAAGAATGACAATATCCGCCATGTTGATGTGTTGTGTTGCCATGTTACATGGCAACACAACATGTTACCATGTTACCTACATGTGTTGCATGTGCAAAAAAAAACCTTGTTTTTTGTAGGCCATATTCCAATATTATGTTAACATACCATATTTGTATCCATTGTTAGATTACTTATTATTGCAATATTAAACAACTTGTGTGTGATTGTTAAAGGGCTAACAAAAATAAAAAATGACACTTACTATTTATTACTTCACCTACTCAAAAAGTGGCCCATTTAATTTTATTACCGAGATAGAAAGTAGCTTTTTACAGCCTGCAAAGTATTATGAAAATCATGGTTTTGATTTTTTTGAATTCTTGTCTGTTTGTCTGTTTGTTACGGGTTGGCGCAAAAACTACTGAATAGATTTTAATTTTGTTGTTACTGTTAGAAAGTATGTGCTCAAACTTAAAAACTGGTATACTTCTTATCTCAAATAATTAAACCGAACCTGAGATACAGCCTGACCTCTCTAATGTATAGAGACCATACAAAGAAGAGATCATGTTGGTTTTGTGCTTCAAGTGAGCGAAGCCGCGATCAGAAGCTAGTATAAAAATAAAATTCAATGGTAACAAAACTAGTGTAGTCTGCAACTGAAAACTGCTTAAGCTTGCGTTTAAATAATTAAACTGCCTCAATAGCCAAGTGGTCCTGACCGCGACTGCTACGCTAGAGGTCCTGGGTTCGATTCCCAGGTCGAGCAAAGTGTTATTGGGTTTTTCTATGAAATTCCCAGTAGCAGCTCGGAGTTAGGAATTTGTGCCCGGTTAATGGCAATAGGCTCACCCCCTATCACCGCCTCTGCCTAACCCTTCGGGGAATACAGGCGTGATGGTATGTTTAAATAATTAAACGGTTTAAATTTGCGTTGGTTTTAGATTAATAATTTTTGGGACCCATTTTTAATCTTAATATAGGTACAGGTGAGCGAAGCCGCGAGCAAAACCTAGTTGTCATATAATATACCCTACTAGTAGGTAATTTTGTGAGTGAAATAATTCAAGTCTGTAGAACAATATCTCTCCCTATGCAATATATATCAGAGACAAATGAGATTCATGTGCTTGTGGAAGGACGCCATTTTTTATGCGCATGAGACCCTATTAACCTTTTTTGACGACGGCAAACATTAATTTGATTTTTCTAGTAGCTATGGTCCTGCTATTTTAACACCTGTATTTTCTAAAAGGTTCAGCAGAGAGTTACACAGTTTACTGGTGTTACAAGATTCGTATGAAGTTGAAATTATTCTCTAAGTATACTACTTGTAAAAGAATAAGCACAAGAGCTGAAAGTACTTTATTTTAGTGAAGGAAAAAGATAGACTCGCAGGCAGGATTGGAACCTGCGTCTTCTGGTTTGGTACACCAGACGCTATGACCTCTAAGCCACCGCGAGTCCCACCTGCCACGTAAAAATTTGCCTTCACATTCTGAACTTACGGCTTAAAGGTGACGTCAATTCGAATCCTGCCTGCGAGTCGAATTTTTTCTTCACTAAAATAACTTTTTAATCTTAGCATGAAAAATGCTAAGAACTGACAGTACGAAAACTGAAAGTACGATGTACGACTACTCAATCGATTACAGTTGTTTTTAAGTCTTAATTTTTCCCGAAAAGATAATTACAATTCCTGAAACTGGTTTTAATCGGATCATACAGATAATTACAGTGCCGTGATCAATCGGTGTCTCTAATTATGGAAAACTGAAGCCTAGTCGTCCTGAGCGCGACTGCTACGCTGGAGGTACTGGGTTGGGTCCCCAACCTGGGGATCCCAGGTTGAGCAAAGTGTTATTGGGTTTTTCTATGAAATTCTCACTACTAGTTCGGTATTTGGGTTTTCTGCCTGGTTAATTATAATTAACCATTACAACAGACCTAAACAAACGGACTGTGGGTGTAAATTAGTATGCCTCTGCCGAACCTTTTAGGGCATACAGGCGTGATGGTATATTAAATCCACATACACAAAGAGCGACATCGATTCATGGTGGATATTCCGAAAACCCGAACGAAACGCTTGTCCACATTTATCATGCGTACCGCGGAAATGTGGAATGCACTTCCTGAGTGGGTCTTCCCCGATAGATATAATCTGGGTGTCTCTAAATCACGAGTGAATCGGATTCTTCTAGGCAAGCTCGCGCCATCTTAGGTCGCAGTGTCGCTTAACATCAGGTGAACTGGCAATCAAGCTTAAGCCAATCAAGAATTTAAAAAAATGCACTGAAGTCGATCCTACGGCATAGGAGTTTTAGTTTCGAGAACTATATTTTGAGTATTGAATATTAGATGCTTTTATTATCAGCAGATTTAATTATTATCAACCTGAAAGTCAATAAGTAGAGCAGATTGTTAAGTAGATGTGAATTTATCTGGAACGATTGGGGTGACCATAATTTTTACAGATGTGATCCTTATTTTTATTGAATTATGTAAATGTAAACTGTTATGGGGCAATCATCTTTATTTTATAAACAGAAAGAGTACAGTAAACTTAATAATTTTATTTAGCTGGCTGTGCTAAGAAGCATTATTTGCCGATATCAGCGTTAAACTTATGCCTCATAACAGATTACTGCTTTCTGTTTTTTAAGGGCTAGAACCTTTGCAAATGCCCTGTCAGCGAGTTTTAGGATGGGACCTTGCTGACGCCTGACATTTTGAAATATTGTTTGTTGAAAACCAGTAAAGGTTGTATGTAGGAGTAGATTAAATTGCATGTCTTGGTTGCCCTGGCCCTATGTCCAGCTATGTGATTCTATAATCACATTTTTGAGCGGAAAGCCAAGCCTTAAAAAACTTAACTTTCAACGCCATCAAGAAAATATACATTATTAAACAAATGTAATCAAACTTGGAGCTTAATTCACAACCATCCTACATTTACAACGGTGTCACGTCGGTACATAAAAATTAAATGTAAATGAGCAATAAACCCCGCCTGGCCTTGTTTGTGACGGGAAATTATTTACTTGTGACGTTCCAGCACTCTGTGTGTCAGTATCACGTTGAGCATGACTGAAACTTAATTACTTCGAAGCTTTGTTTTTAATTAACTTTTTAGTGGGACACCCTACAATATTCAAATAGTTGGAAATATCGGTTCAGTAGTCGCAAGAACTGCTAATGGAGTTTCTTGTCGGCTCACCCATAAGTCCCAGCATTTGGAACCATGCTACTAATTTTTGACATTTCAAAGTATAATGGTCTTTTTGCAATAAAAAAATTGACTCGGCTTCTGAGGGCTTCGCTTCGATTTCAAGATCGACTCAAAATTTGTATTGGATTTTACTATGAAATTCTGGTAAATTGAATTTATGCCTTCTTAATGGTAATAGGTTCGCCCCCTAGTATATGGGACCTGAAATATATGTATATGCGAAATGATTGTGTACAGTAGTACACACACTGCCTAACCCATTTGATTTGATGTTTCGGTGTTATGGTATGATTATTGATTTAGGACCTTCTATATCGAAACTTGGAATGTTGTCGTCCCTAAATAAACTATTGATAGAAATGTCTTTGGACGACATGGGTCGGAAACAGAAGGGATTAAATTAATAATAATATCATTGTTTATTGTATAAATAAGGCTTTACGGCATTGTCGTCCGATAACATTTTCGAATTTGATGGGTCGTCACGATCGCATAATTTGTTCTCGAAATTTACTAGAAATTACGAGAAGTTTGCAGTCTTTCTACTTTATAAAAACATTTGAAATAACGGGTTCATTCGCTCACAACTTACAAGCGTAAGGAGCTAGGATTGATTTCAAGATTGGCGTAACTATTTGAGTTTTTAAGCAACCTCGTCATCGTCCATTCACCAAATTACTAATATCATCCTCCGTAACGCTTTCCCCCGCCTTTTCCAGTATAACGATGTGGTTGAATATCAGCATTATACACAAAGCGACTGCCAGCAAATCTCCGCAACCCAATTTATGGACAATACCGATAATCGGAGGATAGGTTTTTAGGCGTTTTTTGGGCTTCTAACTACCACTAACAATTGTCAAAGATGTTCGTATGACAATCGGGACCGAAGGCTTTACGTACTCTCTGACGCACGGATCTCGATGTGTTAAAACTGGTCACCCATCCACACACTGACCACGGCGAGCGTAGCTTTACCTTGCAGATCAGTTAATCAGTCAAACTGCTAATGCCACCAGCAATAATAACTATTTCAAACTGCCTCATTAGACTAGCGAACCCAAAGCGTAACTGTTATGCTTGAAGCCTTGAGTTCGATTCCCAGGTCAAGTAAAGTGTTACATAGTGGGTTTTCTAAGAAATTATCAGTTCGTTAATGCTGATAGGCTAATGTGGTACCTAAACATACCGGGGAACTGTGGGTGTACATTATAGGCACATAACCTCTGCCTAACCCTTTGAGGAGAACAGGCGTGTTAGTATGTTATGCAACAAAGTAGCAAAGACAGTAATTGCAAGTTATATCTCTTTGATGAGACATATGCAACATTATATGGTTGAATGTATTCGCTTAGCAGTATCAAAGGGAGGCTAGTGTTGTTTACATCAAGTCCATAGTGCTATTTGCTTCAGTGAGTATTCGTACGACAAACACCTACAAGCTGTCACTATTAAAGCCTATATTTGGAAAACCGTTCTATCCTAGAATTTCTCTACATTTGAGTTACACAGTTCTACACTTTGTGTCTCAGACTTAATAACAAATGATCCTTGAGTGACTTTTGCTAAATATTACTACAAGGGCCTGTTTCTACAAGGCCAATTAACAGACCAAACAGAACTTTAAAGTATCTTCTCCAAAAACATTTAACGTTCTTTACATCAATTATGTCGGCGAATCGATCAATGATGTTTATTTCTGTAAATAGATCTTTTTAGGACACTTTTTCAAGTCAATGTTTTTTAAAAAATAAATAATTAGATGGCACCGGCATTTCCTAGCTTTAAAATTTGTTCAATATACATATACTAGCTTCTGCCCGCGACTTCGTCCGCGTAGCGTTATGATATATAGCCTATAGCCTTCCTCAATAAATGGGCAATCTAACACTGAAAGAATCTTTCAAATCGGACCAGTAGTTCCTGAGATTAGCGCGTTCAAGCAAACATTGTTTGTTTGCTTGAACACAAACTCTTCAGCTTTATTATTAGTATAGATTAAGTACTCGTATAGATTTGCAACTAAGTACTGTCTGGACTTTAAAAGACACCATGATTCTATAACTTTGCTTCGTCAATTCTTCTCTATGGTCGTCAGATGTCCCAGACAGTACTTAGTACTTGCAAATATTATGTATATTGAACCACAAAATTTTACAAGCATCCTATAGATCAAGTTGGTTATTAACTAAACGTACTAGCTGACGTCACAAAGGCAAGAGATCACATTTTCCAAATGTTTCATTTGCACCTGTGAATGGCCAACCTACTAGTTTCAAACGCTTCTCAAAGTGTTCATTTCCCTCCTACAAATACGATTCGGTTCGACTTGTGATTGGCTGTGTGAATGTCGGCGCCAATATGGATAACGCCACAGAATAGTAATCTAATGGAGTGCTTATAAGATTCTTCCTTCACTGTAGAATGTAATTAAGGTTTCCTTGTCACTCGTTCGGTATAACATAAGTGAGTTGAGAAACGCGGTGATTTTAAATAGGTGCCCTATTTTTTAAATATTCCAGTACTCGTATTATCAATTTACTCCTACTTTCTTAGACTTGTCCTGGCACTGCCGTATACCCAAATAAAAATCATGATAATTATAATATTATGGATAACTTGCTTCTGCCCGCGACTTCGTCTGCGTAGACTTCAGATAAAAAGTAGCCCATGTGTTATTCCAGACTTTAATCTATCTATGTGCCAAATTTTGTCCAGATCCGATCAGCCGTTCTGGCGTGAAAGAGTAACAAACATCCATCCATCCACCCATCCTCACAAACTTTCGCATTTGTAATATTAGTAGGAAGTAGGATGCCTAATATCGAGTGTATTGGCGGATTTTTTGGGAACTACTTTGATTTCATATAAACATTTTGTTTAAAAGTTTATTTAAAGTGATTTTTATTCAATAAATTATATCATAATATTATTATTCAGTTTATTCATTAACGTAAGTCACATCATAGCCACAATATTCGAGACATAATGTAACATACCATCACGCTTGTATTCCCCGAAGGGTTAGGCAGTAGCGTACCTACTAAAGTACACCCACAGTTTGCCTATGTTTAGGTCCCGTGTGATAGGGGAGCCTACTGATTTGCCTGATTTGGTTCAACCGGAGTGATACTATAGCCTCAAAGAAAATCGCCGTGAAACAACACTTGCATTGTGTTTCGCCGAGTGAATGAGGTTACCGGAGGCCAAAACCCTTTTGAAAGGAGACCAGAGGTGTTGCGGGTGTCCATGGGCGGCGGTTATCGCTTACCATCAGGTGATCCGTCTGCTCGTTTGCTCCCCTATCCCATAAAAAAGCATAGTATTAAGTTCATAGTGTAGTTTATTTTGTCAGCATTATCAGGCTAGATAGAATCCGAATTGTTTATTCTAATATCTGTAAATTTGCCATGTTTCATGCAAATTAATTCATGATTCTCCCAAAAAAATGGCCACAACTGTGCCAATTGTGATAGAGACCTTCATAGTTTTCAGTATTTCCATTTTACTGGGCAAAAATCCAAACTCCATTATGCTGCTGAGAATTTTAGAATTCGATAAGCTTTCCATCAAATTGTTTACTCTGTGCCTACCGTATCTTGCTGTGACTGTCGTAAACAGCTACTAATGGACTACATCAACTACAACATAATGATATCACTGAACAACATTGTTGAGGTCGTACACAGATGCGGCTGAATATCAATATACTAGCTTCTGCCCGCGACGTCGTCCGCGTAGCGTGATGATATATAGCCTATATATAGCCTTCCTCAATAAATGGGCTATCTAACACTGAAATAATTTTTCAAATCGGACCAGTAGTTCCTGAGATTAGCGCGTTCAAACAAACAAACAAACAAACTCTTCAGCTTTATATATTAGTATATAGATTACACAAAGCGACTGCCATCAGACCTCTGCAACCCATTTTCTGAGCAATACCGATATTCGGAGGATACTAGTCGTCAGGCTTTTTTGGGCTTCTGACTACTACTAACAATTGTCATATATGTACCTACGTATGACAATTGGACCGACGGCTTTGCGTGCTCTCCGAGGCATGGAGGGGTCTCGATGTGTTAAGAATGGTCACCTATCCACACACTGACCGCGGTGAGCGCAGCTTAACCTTCAAGATCAGTTGATCAGCTTAATTATTACTTAGCCACGAGCCCCTCTTTTTGAACAACATTAAAATAGTAAACAAAACAAATAAACTGCCTCATTGGCCTAGTGGTCCTGAGCGCGACTGCTACGCTTGAGGTTCGTGTCTGATTGAGAAAAACCCAATAACACTGCTCGACCTGGGTCGAGCAGTGTTATTGGGTTTTTCTATGAAATTCCCAGTAACAGCTCGCAGTTTGGAATTTGTGCCCGGTTAATGGCAATAGGCCCCCTATTACATGGGAGCAAAACATACCGTCGAACTGTGGGTGTACATTAGTACGCCTCTGCCTGACCCTTCGGGGAAAAACAGGCGTGATGGTATTGGTATTGATGACGGGCGTTTTTGTGTTTGCAAAAGCCTAAAAATGTCTCCGACAATACCTTTCCTTTAAAGAACATTGCTTCACACTAGTATTTTCTCCTGTATCGTGGGTTGGTTTTTGCAAACACAAATTCTCAAATACAACAACGCCCAAAAACGAACAATAAACAAGTATGAAGGTAAGTACACTTTGTAGGGCATTTCTTGGAAAATTCGTTCTTGTAAGCGCACCTCTTTTCAAGACGTTTATTGAAAACATAATATTCCTTAAAGAACATTAAGATTCGTGGTATTTTACCTTTGTGTAACATGTATTCGCTTCAAAAATTAATAAAGTATGTTCAGCGCTGAGCTCGCAATTTGCGCACAAAAGGATTTCAGCGAGCTCTTCGAATTGGCTCAATATTACACAATAACTGGCTGACTCTCCACAAACTTGAAAAGCAGTTGGTTGTCTCAGCAGTTTCTGTTTACCTGCTATTTATATTCCTTGCTTTATTTATTACTAACTGTTTCACTCGAGACCTAAAGCGATCATAGGCTATATTGGTATATAACTAAATATCTACTATATTGGTATAATGGAATAATGTAGCTTTCTGTTTTTTTATGGCATCCACTATGCCTTAAAAACGAGTAGAGGGATTCCTGATGATAAGCAATTACCCAGGACACTCGCAACACCAGAGGAGTCGCAAGTGCGTTGCTGGCCTTTTAAAACGGTATGGGCCTCTGGTATCCTCACTCACTCGGCGAAACACAACGTAAGTGTTGTTTCACGCCGGTTTTCTGTAAGTCCGTGGTATAACTCCGGTCGAGCTGACCTATTCGTACCAAAACAAGGCTCTCCTATGGTGTAAAGGTTAAAATCGGTTCAGCAGTTTTTGAGTTTATCAATTACAAACTTGCAAACAATCGAAATTGTCTATAGGTATATATGTATTTGAAAAATTAAAAATGTTGAAATAGAGCACAATTATGGCGCTTGAGTCTCTCGTTGGAAATGCATCGTTAGAGCTACCAATTTTTATCCAATATTGGCATAATATGAGGTCATCCTGCCGCCGAGAACTGCCTGCCTGCACAGACTGAACAGTAGAAAAAAAAGAAAACAAAATAATTACCAGCTTATTTTCGGAATTTAGCTAAAAAAATATTAACATTGTTATTTAATAGTAGCTTCTGCCCGCGACGTCGTCCGCGTAGCGTGATGATATATAGCCTAGGTATAGCCTTCCTCAGTAAATGGGCTATCTAACACTGAAAGATTTTTTCAAATCGGACCAGTAGTTCCTGAGATTAGCGCGTTCAAGCAAACAAACAAACAAACTCTTCAGCTTTATATATTAGTATAGATATAGAAGTGTAGATTAATATTAACTGCCTCTTTAGCTTAGTGGTTTTGAGCGGGACTACTACGCTAGTGGACCTGGGTTCGATTCCCTAGTAAAGCAAAGTGTTTTTGGGATTTTCTATGAAATTCTCAGTAGCAGCTCTGAGGCTAGCAATAGGCTCAGCTAGCAATAGGCTCAGCTAGTAGCTAATAGGGGGCATTAGCTACATGGGACCTAAACATATCGGCGAACTGTGGGTGTATATTAGTACGCCTCTACCTAACCCTTTGGTAAATACAGGCGTGGGGGTATGTAAATATGATATTTTATTATTTATTTACGCAAGACCGTCCTTTGTGTCGGAAAACTCAATTAGTTAAGTTTAATTAGGGGTAATTACTTCTCATTTAATTATGTACCAGGACCGTTTCGTAAATACGGTTGATATAAGCTATAAAATATAGGAGAACGGTTCTTCATTATTTTAATGGCAACATTAGTCTTTTACGCTCTGTATTGCTATACAACGTAGGTTTAATTAATTAGCTCAAAACGTGAAACTAGCTTGGTCAAAATTCATAGCCAAATCGAGTTCATTACTTTTTAAAACAGTTATTTTTTGCTAAGAATATTTTTTGTGGAACGTAGTCTATCCAATTCCATTCTTTAAAAAAAGTTCATCTTTTTAAATAAGCCTAGTGGTCCTGAGCGCGACTGCTACGCTAGATGTCCTGGGTTCGATTCCCAGGTCGAGCAAAGTGTTATTGGGTTTTTCTATGAAATTCCCAGTAGCAGCTCGGAGTTAGGAATTTGTGACCGGTTAATGGCAATAGGCTCGCCCCCTATTATATGGGATCTAAACATACCGGCGAACTGTGTGTTACATTAGTACACCTCTGCCTAACCCTTCGGGGAATACAGGCGTGATGGTATAATGTTCTGAATACTAAGCTTTCATGTGTGTACTGCAATCAAAGCTGATTTCAGTACATACCTACGTACGTGAAAACCTAATAAATCACCATTCAAATGAGTAATATTTACACAAACATTACCTACCAACATTAATAAAGGAATCTATTTATTGTTTGATTTTCTGAGTTGTATGTATCTAACAGAAGCGGATTTAACTAACGGGAAGTGTGGCAGATCCGCTTCATAGAGGATTGCGAATTAATCCTTGGTTAGTAAAGGGTTAATTCGCATGGACGAACTACCTAAAACAGACGCAGGCTTTGTTGAACCATGTTTACGGGGCTGCAACTGTTTCTAAGCTGTTCATAAATATTATAGGTTCTCATCACGAAACTAGCGGATCGCCCCAACATTGTCCGTTCTGTATAATATCTTTATCGAATTCGCGCCATCTAGCGCACTACATACGAAAGTAAACGGATATATATATCCTGAATCGCGCAAGTAAAATTTGCAACGCATCTTGGATCCTCCCCTTTTTATAGAGGGGTATTCGTCGTCGACTAAAAACTAACACCTTCTTTCGGGAGAAATAACTCTATAAATAGAAACAGGTCGCCGCTCAGGGTGAGAGGGATTAGGCTACAGTCCACTATGCTAGCACGCGTCTTCACACGCCGTCGAGAAAATCTATCAGCCACTCTGGTTTCATCACAATGTTTTACTTCAACGTTTAAGCGCGTTATAATTAACTATTAATATGCATATCGTAGTAGAATTGAATAATTCGCTATTTTACATAACTGCTAGCTGCTTTACAAAATAGCTCTGTTATGTAAAATAGCTGAATGGCTTCCAGCTGAATTGTCATTGCGATACGTCATCAAAACCGCTACCCACGTTTTGTTGAACTTATTTGCAGTTACGATAAGCATTTTATGTAATAAAAACTATGACATTTAGTTATATTTTCGGATTTTCCCAACCAAATATAGTTTTGACGGAGTAATTTCGGGATGAAAAATGTTTAATTTGGTTTGGTCAGGTTAGAACTGTGACCAAACGACGCCTCGACTCTGGATACCTATAATACTTATATACTTTTTTTTTGTAAATACATACTTATAATACATAAGAAACATCCAGATGAACACAAACACTTATATCATCACATAAATTTTTGTATTCTGTGGGAATCGAACCCACTAAACCACAGAGGTCGTCGGAAATGTAGCCATTGTGCATAATTGTATAGAAGAAATTTGGGTAAATTTCAACGCCCATTGCGCTGAATTTTGGAACTAAAATCTACCATCCAAAATTTCATTTCTCGATGAAATGCACTGTTTTACAATACAGCTTAACATTAAACCGCTACATTGATGAACGCAAACGTTCATAGAAAGTCACCAATTATGCAAAAGTGCTGAACGTATTTCACCTATTTTAGAGACAGAGCTATTTTCTAAAGCGGCTAGCGATTATGTAAAATAGCGAATTATACTATTCCACTGCGACATGCCCATGACTTCTAAAAGTCAGAGGTGTGTGCCTTGGACTCTCGAGATTTTAAATCTGCTACACTGGTTGCCTACTACTTTTATATTAATTTTCTAATTTCAAATTTGGAGGGTCATCACAACGACCCATTTTGGACGTCATCTCATTTTTCCACCCACATTTTACGGCCTCGTTTCACAACCAATCTTGTTCCACGAACAGCCCTTAAGGATTAAGCAGCATTTGCTGCGAAAAGTTGGTGGCACGTGTTTCTAATTATTTCCTTCGTTATATCTCCCTCTATTTGTCCTTACTCAAGCAAAGACAAATACCCCAGGGAGTTGCGGAGATTTTCAAGTTTGCACAACTTTAGAAAATAGTTTATGAAAGCATTCGGTTACCTGTCTATCTGTGGATCAACATTGATTAATGGAACTATGATATTCTGATTATCGCGAGAATTGTTGGGGAGATACCAGGGAAACTTAAATTCGAGGTTGGTTCTCAACACGTGCCGCTTTTCCAAAATATTACTAGCACTAAGGATTACACATTCCCAGTATTTCATGCAAACGAACAATGGAACAGGAATACTGATGACTTCCATTCGCGTTATTGAACTGGAAATTGAATAACAAAAAACAAAAAAAAACTGAAACCAGACTACGAAAATATCAACAGAAAAGGTTTTAGTATTTGTAAATTTTTGGTATAACTCGTATTTGCTTCATTCTTTATTAGGTTCGAGGTTGGCAGTCAAGTCAATTGTACAGTATTTAAAAAAATCGTTCTTCGTTCTGTCCAGGGTTTGATATAGGTTTAAGACTTTCTATAACACCATATACTGTACGATATTCTCTCGATAAAACAAATCGAAAGACACCTCATTTGTTAAAATCAAATAAATTATATTTATGTTTCCTCGGCCATATTGCTTTTATTTTTCAAAATGTCACGAGGTACATAAATTCACAAAGAACATTTCTCGGGAAGACTGATAAAAATACCTTCACCCGAGCGCTTCAGACAAGTTCCTTTGTTCATATTTGATTTCCATACTTGTGTGATCTAAGAAGAAAATATTGCGCATTATGAAAATAAAATGATGACGATAAATATAAACATATCACAACAATACATCATTTCCAAAGGGTTAGGCAGAGGTGTACTGATGACCTACAGGTTTAAGGTTTCATGTTATAGAGACAGAGGATGAGCATTAGAGACATTGAAAAAAAAAAATGGTATTTGTGGTTTTGATACATTAGTAACTAGCTTCTACCAGCAACTTCGTCCTCGTGGAATTGTTACTTGGTCTTAGCGTGATGATATAAAGCCTATAGCTTTCCTCAATAAATGGGCTATCTAACACTGAAAGAATTTTTCAAATCGGACCAGTGGTTCCTGAGATTAGCCCGTCAAGCAAACAAACAAACAAATTCTTCAGCTTTATATATTTAGATAGATAGATAAATTTTGCCTTCTAGAATTGTCCTAAAGAAGTTGTCGTATCGTATCAATAGGCCTATCATCTTCCCTCTTCTATGCTCTATGGTTCTTAACAACTACATTGCCTCGTTAACAATTAATTAATACTTCATCATTTGGTTTTTGTTCGTCCAACTTATCCATCCATCCTCCTCCAGCACAATATTTCAAAATACCTTTAACCTTTCGATATCTCTTCTCTCCACGACAAGAGCTAAGCTTAAATTAAATATAGACAATAGGTAGGTAGTCAAGTTACATATAAACTACATCGTACTAATCCCTAAGCGGCTCAGAATTTGGAATTTGTGCCCGGTTATTGGCAATAGGCTCGCCCCCTATTACATGGGACCGAAATATACCGGGGAACTGTAAGTGTACATAATTACGCCTCTGCTTAACCCTACGGGGAATACAGGTGTGGTGGTATGATAGGTATGTTATGTTATGCCTTTAACCTTTCGATATCTTTTCTCTCCACGAGAAGAGCTAAGCTTAAATTAGATAGAGACAATAGGTAGGTAGTCAAACTACATAATATAAACTACATCGTACTAATCCCTAATATCTATATATATATATAAAAAAGAAAGTTGTGTTAGTTACACCATTCTCAAGAACGGCTGAACCGATTTGGCTGAAAATTGGTGGAGAGGTAGCTTAGAACCAGGAGACGGATATAGGACTTTTTGTCCCGTTCCCGTGGGATGTGATGTCGGACCGAATTTCACGAAGCCGCGGGCAGAAGCTAGTATTAAATAAATAAAATCGAAAACTAACGAAATGCTTTAAGTTCACTTTTATCATACCTACCGCCGAAATGTGGAATGCGCTTCCTGAGTCGTCTTCCCCGATAGATATAATCTGGGTGTCTTTAAATGACGAGTGAATCGGTTTATTCTAGGCAATCGCGCTCCATCGTGGATCGCAGTATCGCTTAACATCAGGAGAACTGGCGGACAAGCGTAAGCCTATCAGGAATAAAGAAAAAATACTAACAAGAACTGCCTCATTAGCCTAGTGGTCCTGAGCGTGACTGCTACGCTTGAGGTCCTGGGTTCGATTCCCAAGTCGAGCAAAGTGTTATTGGGTTTTTCTATGAAATTCCCAGTAGCAGCTCGGAGTTAGGAATTTGTGCCCGGTTAATGGCAATAGGCTCGCCCCCTATTACATGGGACCTAAACATACCGGCGAAATGTGGGTGTACATTAGTACGCCTCTGCCTAATCCTTCGGGGAATACAGGCGTGATGGTATGTATGTTATTAACAAGTTCTTTTCTTTGTCTTCAGCTTCCGTGGGAAGAATAGCCAAGTTCCTCGGTGGCACTGGAACACCCCTCGTCACGACGGGTGGCTTCACCTTCGACTTCGTTAAGCCTAAACAAACTTGCCACGATGAGTTCTATATGATGGTACGAGCAGGACCTGTCGGCTTCGAAGACTTGGCATACTTCATCATTAATCTGATGAAACAGTGAGTAGATCATTCATATTTTTTTATTGTTAGCCTGAAAACGTATAGTAGCTATCATACGCATGAGATCTTTTTTGACTTCGATTGTGATTCAAAAATCATCAATCAGATACCCGTATGTATACCCGTGATAGCTTTGGTGTATGACCACTGGACTGCTGTGTCGTAGATCTCAAGTTCGAACCCAAGGCACGCACCTCCGATTTTGTAATCATGTACGTCTTAATAATTAATTATCACTCGCTTACAACGAATGAATTCTAAACACTTTTCAATAGGCAAGTTATCATAGGCATATTTGTTAATCATTAATATTTGATAAAAAAATATGTCTCATCTGGTTATCAGATGGGTGAAGGTCGATCTACAACGGCTCTTAGACCATTTTGAGATTGGTAAATTGTCATTCCCTAATAAAACGATCTTGTGCGTATGAGGTTAAAATGTTTGGTGCTTTAATCTTCCAAAAGACTTCAAAAGAAAGACTTCACTTGAAAGAACTTCAAAAGGTACGTACAATAACTTTATAAATACAGCGAGCTGGTACAAAGAACAGCTCATCAAATTACCACAAACTGTTAAATTTCCTCAATGGATAATAAACTCTATTATTTAGAGATAAAATTGCAAATCGATTAAAGAAATTTGACAGTCTTGGATACCATTATGTGCTGTTGACTGTACATACAATTTTACGTAGCTGCTTCTCAACATGAAATTAAAATTTCTCCAAGTTTAAGGTAAGTAAGTGTTCTGCTTTAAGCTTTGGTAATGGTACGGAAAATTTTTTTGGGTAATGTTTTGTATTTTTATATTTAAATACTATCTTACATACAGCAGTGGACTAAGTTTTAGTACAGTACAGGAAATTTCAGTATCCCGTGGTAACAGAAAGACCTACTTCAAAACGGATTTTATTATATCCCGAATTTACTTGTCAGCAATCTGGATGAAGTTTTAGTAGCGTAGGTGCCTATAACTAGGTAGCGCATATCGAATTCCAATTCTATGTTCCTATCCTATCGAAGTGCCAAATTAGAGTAATGATCCTATGCGCGGTCCCTAAGTCGAGCAAAGTGTAATTGAGTTTTTCTATGAAATTCTCAGTAGCAGCTGGGAGTTTGGGATTTGTGCCCGATTAATAGGCTCGCTCCCTATTACATGGAACCTAAACATACTATCGAACTGTGGGCGTACATTAGTACACCTCTTACCCAGACTCTGATTGACTAACCCCTCGGATAATAAAGCCGTGAGGGTATGTAAGTTTAGGTAGACACACCGCTAGAATTATTCCTTACCTAATCGTTTATTAAGTATAATGGAAGGATTTTTTTCTGTATTTTAGGAAGTATAACAACAAAAGCTTTTCAATATTAAAGTCCCGTTTTGGTTTGTCATTACCGAAAACTCAGGACACGACACTAGTTGTCTAAATGATGGTATCGGCCAGAGGATATAAGAACAAGACAAACGCGTGAAAGAGAAATAAATATCACAGTTCGATTGTATTATTTGTTGTTATACATAACCACCAGAAGCAGTGATAGCCCAGTGATATGACCGTTGGACTGCCAAGTCAAAGGTCTCGAGTTCAAATCCAAGGCACGCACCTCTGACTTTTCGAAGTTATGTGCGTATTAATAGTTAATTATCACGCGCTTTATCGGTGAGGGTAAACATCGTGAGGAAACCTGCACGCCTGAGAGATTTTGTTGACAGCGTGTGAAGTCTGCCAATCTGCATTAGGCTAGCGACTACAGCCCAATCCCTCTCATTATGAGAGGGAGACCCGTGCCCAGCAGTGGGATGGTTTTCGGTTCTGGCACTCGCCAACAGCTAGCGCGCCCAAAATGCTTGCTATAACATTAAAAATATATATATAAGCATGCGCGTTTATTTTTCTACATTCGCTCATTCTATAGCCCCAACTGAAACATGTCATGTTCACGAACAGAAACCACTAGCTTCGACTGGGCAAGTTTCTGTTCAAAGGTGGTTTATGTACTCAATCAATCGCAAAGTGGAAGCCATGTGAACTTCAAACTTAACATACTTTCTAAAAGTGATAACACAATTGAAATATATTCAATAGTATTTTCGCCAATCAGACAAGAGACAAACAGACAAGAATTTTATAAACCATTTTTTGTATTCGGAGTTGTTTATATACCCTTCCCCACACGTTTTTTTAATATCTTCAATGGACAGACAGATTTTTTTCGATTTTATAATAGCAGAAAAAAATAAGACGATAATTATAATTTTCTAACCAGCATTGGAAAGCCACTTGCCTTTTACAGCTATGCCGAATATAAGGGCAGTCCAGTCTCCGGCGATCCTCCTCCAGTCAGTTCGGCGATCTTAGTCAGGATGATGATGTCATTATTATGATTATGAATTAAGCAGTTTTTTGGCAAACTAAAAATAAAAAAGTTTAAAAAGTTTTTAATTAATTATCGTCGTAATTTTTCAACTTCTTTGTTTAGTAGTTAGTTTAGAGCGTGGAAAGTCTTCACGGAGTGTCTGCCACTTGCTCTACAGTCCCGTCCTTAGGGTAAATGTATATAAATTAGGCTAAATGTAAATACCCACATACTTGGCGCTGCGTAGAGATGTAGCCTTGCTATGCATTCTCTATAGCCTATACTAAGGGGAGTGCTCAGAGGAACTGTGCGGATTGATCCCTGCTGCTTCTTTCGCCATAGTTCTACGCTACAGTAGTTCCATCCCCATTATCTAGATGGTTGGCAGTCCACAGCTGTGCGTTTTACTAGAAACTTTCTGCTTCACACAAATTGAAACTGTGGAATGAACTTTGGCGTGCAGTATTTCCGGACCAACACGACCTTCAAGAAAAGAGCGTACTTCCTTTTTATTGCATTGCACTTGCGACTTTTCTGGTGTTACGGGTGTCCATGGGCAGCGGTGATTGCTTACCATCAGGCGACCCCGCTGCTCGTTTGCCCCCTATCCCATAAAAAAAGTTACTGAATAAATTTAAACAACGACATACACACATCAAAAAAAGTCTGCGGTCACTAGCTTAAGTGGATAGGTATAATTTTTTAAATTGAACTTTGTATAGAAAACTCTGTTTTGTGTGTACCTACGAACGAACACTGCTCAATTTGAGCCTAAATTTATATCAGTCTAGTAAGTTAATCTCCAGTCATTGTGTTCATCCATTCACACTGATAGCGTGTTAACATTAGGCTATTGAGACTCCCAATTCCGTCCGTTTGGAGGGCAGCTGAATGAATGGGCTCACTAGTCGGCGTAATGGCGGACAATAAATATAAGACTTCTTTCGCTGAATTAAGAAACATATAGGTGTAGCTTTTGCTCATGGCTTCGCTCGCGTGAAGCTATATTCGGATTAGAAATGGGTCCCAAAAATATTTTAATCAAAAACCAACAGCGATGATTTCTTCTTTGTATGGGTCTGTATACATCAGAAAGGTCAAGCTGTACCTCACGATCCGTTTAAATAAATTGAGATAAAAGTTCACCGGCTTTTAAGTTGGAGCATATACTTTCTATAACTAACTTTAAATATATTTAGTAGTTTTTGCGCCAATCCGTAACAAACAGAACAGAATTATAAAAATCAAATGTTTGGGTTCGGAGATCTTTAAACACAATTTTTTAAATATCTTCAATGAACAGACACAGCTTTTTACGATTTTGTAACAGTAGAGAATAAGAAGATAAGAACGCTGTGGCCTATCTTCAAAAAGATATTTAAAAAATTACATTGCATTGTGTCACTAACATACCTAGTGTGTATGCTAGTTTAACTCTGTTTCATTTGTATAATCTGAAGAATATATAGGTACTAAATATACGAAGATTGATACATTAAATTACTCATCTAATTATATATATTATATTATCTAGCATCCGCTTGCGATCGCGCTGTTGTCAACATTATTATTACATACTAGCCTTTACTAGCGGCTTCACTCACCTGAAGCTATAGTAGGATTAGAAATGGATTCTAAAAATAATTTAATAAAAACCAACAGTGATGATCTCTTCTTTGTATGGGCCTCTATATATCAGAGAGGTCAAGCTATATCACAGGATCTGATTTATTAATTGTGATAAGAAATTGACAAGTTTTTAAGTTGGAGCATATAAGTACTTTCTAACAGTGATAACAAAATTAAAATCTATTCAGTAGTTTTCGCTCCAACCCGTAACAAACATAGCTTTTTTACAATTTTATAATAGTAGAGAAGAGAAGAAGAAGATAAGGATTCTAGCTGCCCCGACAGACTTCATTGTGTCAAAAGGTATTTCCCTCGCAATTTTTACGTTTTTTCTCTCCTTAAGAACCTTCCATATGCCGGAACAAAAATAGAAAACATGAATTAGCCGAATTGATCGAGCCGTCCTCAAGTTTTGCGTTTAGCATTTTTATTTATATCTATACTTAATGTATAAACTGAAGAGTTTGTTTGTTTGTTTGTTTGCTTGAACGCGCCAATCTCAGGAACTACTGGTCCGATTTGAAAAAGTCTTTCAGTATTAGATAGTCCATTTATTGAGGAAGTTTATAGGCTATGGTCACGGACAGACTGAGGTATTATCATGATATGAGAATCAAAATTTTAAACTTAAAAACTAGTTACATAAGTACTAAAAACACAACATCACGTTAAACAATTAAGTAACTTCATATTAAGATTTAATACCACTTACTTTACCAATCACACACATACTTTACCAAGTTTTTAATCACAATTATATAAAAAAATTGTGACACAAGAACGGCTGGACCGATTTTTATGCTCTTTGATTTGTAGAATTTTTTACACCCCGAATAGCAGAATAAGTAGGTATTTAGGAATTGAAAAAACTCAAACAGAAAACTGTAAAGAAACTTAATTTTCTCATACATTTTGTACCGGAAATGGATTGACTGATTGCACAGAAATGACAACATTGAACATAGCGTTGTATGTTGTTTCGGTAAGGCCAGTAGATGGCGTTGTGTGCTTTTTCCGAACTCATCCTGAAGCGGCTGTTGTGATTGTGATTAAATTTTGTTTTTTATGTATGTCCTATTGCCATGAACCGGGCACAAATTCCTAACTCCGAGCTGCTACTGGGAATTTCATAGAAAAACCAATAACACTTTGCTCGACCTGGGAATCGAACCCAGGACATCTAGCGTAGCAGTCGCGCTCAGACCACTTGGCTAATGAGGCAGTATGGTATGTATAAAAAAGTCAAAAGGGCAAAGTTATATTGATGGAGGTATCTACACCATGATACAGAGTGCGAGCTTAAAAAAATACATACCTACCAATGTTTCTATATTAGTATTAGAACAACTAATAATTTAGACACTTGCAAACACACAAATTTGAATATATAGAAGAAAACTTCTATGATAATAGATAATTATTCATTCCACTAGATTGGCTTTCATTTTTATTCTTAATACATTTTTGTAATTCGCTGTTCGTTCAAAAAGTTCGTGTTTTGAATAATAAGGAACCGTTTAACATTCGGTGAGTTAAGATAAGTTATTACCCTATTATTATGGTGCGGAATTAATTAATAGTTAATGGGGCAAAGGGTGACTGAAAAGATAGCAACCAAGTATAACATAGGGAGAAGAAAAAAATAGTTTTTTAATGGGATATGGGGGCGAACGAGCAGACGGGTCACCTGATGGTAAGCGATTACCACCGCCAATTGACACCCGCAACACCAGACGAGTCGCAAGAGCGTTGCCCGCCTTTGAAAAGGGTTTCGGCTTCAGGTATCCTTACTCACTCGGCGAAACACAACGTAAGTGTTGTTTCACGCCGGTTTTCTGTAAGGCCGTGATATCACTTGATATCGGGCCCATTCGGCCCGAAGCATGGTTTTTCCAAGCGTAATTTGTCATCATATTCTTTCTACTCTGTTATTTTTCAGTAAACAAGCACGCGGTCCGCCTGATAAGCGGTTACCATAGCCTATGGACGCTTGCAACACCAGGGGTATCACTCGCGCGTAAACCGACCCTGTAAAAATCTTTTTACACCCTTTTTGAGAGAGTAGGGTAAACATTAAAAAGTAATAGTTGGTCTGGCAGCTCTGGTCCACTGCCAACACAACACTTCCTCGCAGAGCTCTGACAACCTTGCAAACCGTTAGGGATACAACATAGCACGGAACTTATTACGTTATTTGGCTACGATTTTCTGCAATGTGGAGGTACTTCCCTAGACGGGCAGCTCCAATTGTGAGTGGAATTATTCAATTCCACTTACCATTATGTAATAACTAGCGTCTGCCCGCGGCTTCGTTCACTTGAAGCTCAAAACCCAACAGTGATGATCTCTTCTTTGTATGGGTCTCTATATATTGGAGAGGTCAAGCTGTAGGCATCTTTGGTTCGAGTTTTTAAGTTGGAGCGCATACTTTCTAACCGTGATAACAAAATTCAAATCTATTCAGTAGTTTTTGCGCCAACCCGTAACAAACAGACGATCATTTTTAAAATCACATTTTTGAGTTCGGAAATCTTTTTTTTTTTTTATGGGATAGGGGGGCAAACGAGCAAACGGATCACCTGATGGTAAGTGATAACCGCCGCCCATGGACACCCGCAACACCAGAGGAGTCGCAAGTGCGCTGCTCGCCTTTAAAAGGGTTTGGGCCTCCGGTAACCTCAACTCACTCGGCGAAACACAACGCAAGCGTTGTTTCACGCCGGTTTTCTGTGAGGCCGTGGTATCACTCCGGTCGAGCCGGCCCATTCGTGCCGAAGCATGGCTCTCCCACGTGAAAAATCTTTATATACCCTAACCCACTTCTTTTTTTTTTATATCTTCAATGTACAGACATAGGCTTTTTACAATTTTATAATAGTAGAGAAGAGATAAAGATAATATAACAATGACGCCTGTTGTTAACAGAACTGTACTAACGTAATCACACAGTTCCCCGGTATGTTTAGGTCCCATGTCATAGGGGGCGAATCTATTGGCATTAACCGGGAGCTGCTACTAAGGGAATCGAACCTCTATCGTAGCAGTCGTGCTAGGGACTAGAATGATTCGCGGAGGAATGAAACCAAAGAGTGGTGAGGCGAAACACCCGTGTGGTTTTAGTCGGTAGATCACCCACTCTGGGTGGAGTCCGACACACCCCGCCGCCTTCCCCGGGCGGCGGATGTCCATGAGGATTTCCACGCGCACAAAAATAAGGGACTAGAATGATGGGGCAATTAGTTACTTTAAGGTTCTTACTAACTTAGGAGCTTAACCTATCTACGTAAAAATATTCCAAAAGGGGCTAGCTATATAGACAGATAATATTTTTCGGGCTCAAACTAAAAATGACATCTAAACTCAGGGCATTACTGGAATTATCTACCAGAAAATCCAATAACACTTCGCCTGACCATTTATCTTAGATAGTTAATTAGAGATGTCAATAAGAAGTAGTTTGGAAAATAAATATTTACATAGGATAATTAAATAAAGTTAAATGCTATTATAACGATTAGACCTTTCCTAAATTAATTATTATCCTGTCTATGGTAGATCAATACACAAATAAATGATTGTTTATGTTTTCTTAAACCTTATCTTCTCAATACTTAGGGTGACAAGTGGCCTGTATCAAAGTTTCTCGATTGTACCCAAAAAGCTGGCAAACAAAACAGTGCCATGTTCCCTTCTATCGTTAGAAATGAAATTCATAAGCTTATCTAAAGAGTTGTCAGTCAAATGTCGAAATATAATAAATATTCCGGCTTTCAACGTTATCTACATTATCTGTATGTATTCAACAAAGTACGTAGGTAGGTACTCACCGCTAAATGTAGGTACGCCACTTGACATTTTTGAAATAAATTTGTAGTCGTTATTATACATTTCGAACTGCCTCATTAGCCTAGTGGTCCTGAGCGCGACTGCTACGGTTGTGGTCCTGGGTTCGATTCCCAGGTCGAGCAAAGTGTTATTGGGTTTTTCTATGAAATTCCCAGTAACAGCTCGGAGTTTGGAATTTGTGCCCGGTTAATGGCAATAGGCTCGCCCCCTATTACATGGGACCTAAACATACCGGCGAACTGTGGGTTGTAATGATGTAAAAACGTTTTGAAGATTGCATCGTGTTCAGCGACTTTTGGCGCTGACTGTACATTAGTACGCCTCTGCCTAACCCTTAGGGGAATACAGGCGTGATGGTATGTATGTATGTATGTATGTATTATACATTTCCTGAAACTATTTTTATAAGTACTGTCTATTGGAGAAGTGGTGCTTAAAAAGGACCAAATAAATAATAAAATCCATAACTGAGTAATTTAAAATTTATATTTTATCCTGTCCATACTTTACCTAAATAATACAGTTAGGAATATAGCGTGGTAAGACTACATTCAAGTAAGAGGTAAATGGATTAATTATCCTTTAAAATTAAAATAATTGTATTAGTACAATACGTAAGTACCTACATATTATTATATTTATTACCACTATGTTTGGTGAAGGTTCTTTTTCCATTCACGTTTTTAAATTCACAGTGTGGCTTTGCTAAAACACGTTTTTATTTCCACGCCATCTAGTTTCGAGTGGAAGCAACTACTGCTCATCACTGAACCCGAGTCTCAGTTGCACGTCGCCGGCAAGTCGACCTGCCATCTCATGATGAAGTCTTTCGCAAATTTCTTGAAAAAAGAAGAAATCCTTTATACTCCGTGGGACACAACATCAGACGCTGGACTAAATTATACAGAAAATCTCAAGTTTTATCTCGGCTACAAATATACAAGTAAGTTTAGAAAATAATTAAATTGTTAAACCTACTCCTGATATCTGTTGAATACTTTGGTAAGTTTACTTTCGGTTTTCGGAACGTTAGATGGCGTTGCTACCATATTTATCTTGGGATGAATATTTTCGTTCCACTACTCAATAACAGATGTCGCTGGCAGTTTATAAACTATGATTGCGGTTACCAACAGATTTGGATGGGGTCGCGCAGTGTTACTATACGATACCCCGTCTTATGAAAATTTCGTCGGAGTAAATGGCGGGTGGTTGCTCGCTTCCACACTACATAGCTACATGCTGACTACTGGGCTGGAAGTGTTTGGCTGGGAAATCATGCCTCAACAGACTTTTGAAGACATGTTGCTTCTGACCGTAGGAAATAACTATGCCAGTGAGTTCAGTTTCTCGAAAAACGGCGAGGGGTTTATTTACATTTTTAGGTGGAAGGTGGCAATGCACGTACATTAGATAGGTACATAATTATACGTTAAGGCTGATCGTTTCGCTGAGCCCGCCAAATTCCAATTACAATTGGTTTTCGCAATTTGCAGGTCTATAACACATTCTAGCGAAACGATCAGCCTTAAAAAATTTTCACGCATTTTTGAAAAAATTGTGGATATCGGAAATTAACCCTACATAAGTACCGTCATATGTATATAGTACCTACAATATATTTATATAATTTTAGTGCACGGTTGCCTAACTCACTTGTATTATTGCCCCAATTATATTTTTCACGCAAATTGAAAGCTTTCACATCACGTGTGGGGTTTTCGCACGTTTTATTTTGACGTTTGTCGTTGATCTTTGCACGATTTTGTTTCACAGAATTTAAATTTAAAAAATATAAATAGGTACATGTATTTAACTAAGTATGATTATGTGTTAAAACAACGTGTTTTGGTTAACCCACGATTCAAAAAGATGCACGAACAGAAACCTACAAAAGTTTATAGTAGGTAAGGTTAGCATAAACTTTTAATTAACATAATAGGGTATTTTACACCATGTAAAAAAAAATATGAAAATGCATTTTTATGATAGATTTTGAAAAAAGTAAACGAGAAATGTTAGTTTTTATTAATAAAAATGCAATGTAAATTTTATAATTCAATTTCAAAAATCGTCTTTTTTAATCTGTTTTAAAACGCCATCCGCCATATTCGATATCGACGTGACGTCACTCACGTAGAAGACAATCTAGACGTTTGTCGTCTCAGAGTAACAATTCAACAATAATTGTTTGTCGTGCTCTGTGTTAGTTTGATTAAAATCGCATCATGGAAGACGGTTTTGTGAAAGCAGAAAGTACAAATCTACCAATGATCAATACGTTGATGGTGGCAAATTTTTTTGCATCCAATCCCGATTTCTGTTCTGCCGAGTTGAGAAATATTAAAACAGTATGTATGTATGTAATGTAGGTAAGTACCTACCTAACTATCGTATCAAGTTTTGTCTAACAATAAGACCCAGTTTCACCAATTTCTATGTAACAAGGCATTAACTAATCAGCATTTCAAATTAACAAAGCTGTTAAGGCTTCGTCGTTCACCTGAGCCCGCCAAATTCCCGCCAAAAATTGTGAAAAACCAATTGAAATTTAATTGTTTTTTCGCAATTTGTAGGTCTATAACACATTCTAGATTCCTAGCTGTAGTAATTGCGGCATTAGCTATACAATATTCACAACTGAGCATTGAAAACTTTGCTTAATAAACGTTAAAGAAGCTAAACTCACTACTTAATATAGGTACATAATATAACCTATAAATACATTAGGTATAAATTATGAAATTGTAATATTAACGAAGTTTTTTTTGTTTATTAGTTAACATACTATTTATAACGCATACTTACATCAAAGTGGTCTTCACAGAAATACAGTACTTATAGTCTTTGTGGACAATAATTTTGGATCTCTTCTTGCCAGTTTCAACCAAGTGTTTCTCATTTTAATACCACTTGGCAATTGAATCCACAATTTTTGTGGCGTTTTTACACTTGTATTATTGCATTCAGGCACAAGACACCAATGATAAACATTATAACTCATTATTTTCACAAATCATGTTACTTGGTCTTTGGCAGTTGTATTGTTTAATAATACGTGAGTGACGTCACGAGCCGAAGTAGCATGGCGGCTAGCGTTTTCGCGAGTAAATTCAAAATCATAAATTAAAAATCGTTTTTAAGGCATTTTTTGGTTGTATAAAATTGAAATAAAAATTCTACTGGTTCATTACGATCTAAGGATTAATTTAAAACAGTTTTCAAAAAAAGGTGTAATACCCTATTATAACAACATAACTTTATCAATATGAATACAATTAATTTAGAAAACTAGGAATATGGAAGTAAATTCCTAGGTAGGATACTAACGAAACCACTAAAAAATTTAAGCATACACCTACTTTGTTAAAGTACAGCTTTCAGAAGCTGATTTAATACTTACGCTATTTTCCTATTACCCTTACTTATTAACTACTAATTAAAAAAGATCAGTACCTAAGAACTAAATTAAATTAAGATATTTTTCTGCCGAGACCTAAAACTTTACTCTGTCTACATTTAAAATAAGTATGTTATTTTAAATGTTGTTCCTTTTTAATAATAACAAACCACTTTAATAAAGATAACAAATTAGCAACGATCTAGAATTCAACGAGTTTTGATGTTTTTACATCGATTTAATAGATTACGTTCCTGAAACACACCTGCGTCTTCAATAATATAAGCAATAATCTTTGCCTATGACAAAATAATTGTTTTATATAGGTACCACTATACCTAAAACGGTCCAAAGCTTGTCCGGAAGATATCGCTTTTTGCGATAAGACCGCCATTGTATCTATTCAAAACAAACTATGTAACAATAATATGTTTTTTTTATGGCATAGGGGGCAAATCAGCAACGGATCGCCTGATGGTAAGCGATACCGCCTCTCATGGACATCCGCGACACCAAAGGAGTCACAAATTCGTTGCTGGCCTTTTAAAAGGGTTTGGGCCTACGGTATCTTCACGTGCTGTTTTGTTTCATGCCTGTTTTCTGTGAGGCCGTGGCTTCGGTCGAGCCGGCCCATTCGTGTCGAAGCATGGCTCTCCCACTGTATAAGTGTACAATTAAGAATATTCTATCTATATTTTACGGTTACAATTTAGGTAATATAATAATTGAGACGGGGAATAATAAATATAATATAATAGAATACGGGGTCCGAAAAGAGCGAATTAATTATTATAATATTCACTAAATATTTTATTTTGGAATGCTATTGCATACTCTATTCAACTTCTGGTTTAAAGCTTCATAGTTGACAAACTTCACAGTCAAACAGTCCATATGGATCCATATAGATGGGCATCTATAATATAATATATATAGGACTTATGTGGTGGTGACATCGGGTTCTCAAATAATGTTAATCCTCGTTTACTATTGTCGACTTCGGTCAAACTTGGACATCCTCCAACGTTCACACATCTTAATATCGCAATATTGTACCAGTGAAGATAGTACTTATTTTATTTTAAAAGAGTGTTCATGGAGTTTCTTGCCGGAATCTTCTCCATAGGACAATCCTTTTTGAACCGTACCTACAACTAGAATCATAACGTTTCATAAACGCTTGTAAAAGCTTATTTGAAATAAAAACATTTGAATTTAATAACACGTTCACATACTTAATACGGTTACGATTCGGTACAAACATCGGTACTATCAACGCTTGAACATTGTTACAACGAATAACCGGAACTCCCACACATTTTTAAGTTAAGCAGGTCATCAAGCGTAAATCTTATTCAGATTTTGCTGGAACAACAAAAACGCCGAAGTAGCTGTATTATCAGCGGAGACCCTTTTTTGTAGGACCCTCAAAGTATGGACCGTCATATTGTTCATAATATCCATCTTGGGGTAAAGAAAAAACGTGAAATGATGCCTTTGGGATGAACTACGAAAGTAGGGATCATCTTTTAGTTTATAAGTAGGCCACACGAGAATTTGAAATTACTTATTATGGTCCCGTAACATAAAATGACAGTATTAGAGCCCATTTAGAAGGGGCTAAGTAATAACTACTTGCTGATCAATGGATCTGCAAGGTTAAGCTGCGCTCGCCGCGGTCAGTGTGTGGATGGGTGACCACCGTGCCTCGCAGAGCACGTAAAGCCGTCGGTCCCGCTTGTCATTCGAACATCTATGACAATTTTTGTAGTCAGAAGCCCAAAAAAACTGAAACCCTGGCAACCAGTCTATCATCCGAAGATCGGTATTGCGTAGAAATCGGGTTGCGGAGGTCTGATAGTCGCTTCGTGTAGAATAATGATATTCAGCCGCATCTGGGTATGGGAAAAGGCTCGGAAGAAGATTAGACCCCATTTAGGTTATTGCCACAAAAAAATGCTTATTTAAATCAATTAAGGCCCACTTGCACCAACTTTTTAAATATGTTTAAATTGAATTTAAACACAATTTTTCATAGAAATTTCTTGTTTAAATACAATTTCAACATATTTATGAAGTTGGTGCAAGTGGGACTAAGTCGTGATCAATGTAAATATGATTTTATGGTAGAGTCATTAGGTTTAATGGAGTCAAAATACTTTTTAAATGATGGAGACCAGTATGGTACACAATTAAGGAAAACAATAATTTAAATTTAAGCAAAAATCATCTTTTAAATGACCTCTTAGAGCGTTGACCTCCCCGCCTTCTAACAAAAGATAGGAAGGACATCAAGACACATGAAGTTAAGTACAAGATGAGAACAAAAAGTTATATATTTGTATGTTGAGAACAATTCAAGTGTAATTTGCATAGTACCTACAGCGATCGTTCTCTCAGTTAATATATCATTTTGAGGAACTTGACTTTAATTTTGTATTTTGTAAACAAGCATACGTCACGCAGACTAAGTCTCATTAGTCCCAAGCTCCCAATGTGTATGAAATACGGACATTTTGTGCCCGGTTAATGGCTACAGGAGTGATGGTATGTTATGTTATGTCATAAAGATTTTTACCGGTTCTTCTGTGTAAATTAAAAATAACAGACCAAGTTATTTTTGTCGACACTCATGTGTAGCTAGCTAAACTATGAGATTAACCCCCTTTTACATAAAAACAAAAAAGTCTAATAAACTTCTTGTCTTCTTTTCCCTGTTACAGAATATCATGTGTCAAACAAGACAAACATATTGTAGCTATAAGAAGTTTATAAGATGTTTTATATTTTACTCACGGAAGCGTGATTTTGAATTACTTGAAACCTTCCTCATGAATCACTCAGTCTATTGGTGAAAACCGAATAAAAATCCATTTAGTAGTTTCTGAGTATATCGTGAACACGACAGACAGTCGCGGCAGGGGATTTAGTTTTATTATATGTAAGGACTAGCTTCCGCCCGCGACTTCGACCGCGTGGAAAAGTCACTTGGTCTTAGCGTGATGATATATAGCCTATAGCCTACCTCAATAAATGGGCTATCTAACACTGAAAGAATTTTTCAAATCGGACCAGTAGTTCCTGAGATTAGCGCGTTCAATCAAAAGCAAAGAAACAAACAAACTCTTCAGCTTTATATATTAGTATAGATATAGAGTATGGATGAATAAAGGGGGTACAAGGTATAAAAGATATTCTATTTCAGTAAAATCAATAAGAAAAATTGCAATCAAAAGTTTCGGGCCAATAGATTTTCAGTATTTTAATACATTAATCTCAAGATTGAATAGCTTCTTTGTTTGTTCAAAATTGCCTTTGTTTAACAAGAAAGATTGTTTGCTTAGTCGCTTTTGTAATAGCCTCAATTTCTTGTCAAACAAGTTCTTTCTTATCATTGCTTAATAGAAAAATATATTACTTACCAGTATCTAAAATAAATACATGTATTATTCAGGGCTCGTCTGCAGTAGATATCAGGTTTTTATCTACTGCAGACAAGTTTTATAGACTCACCATTTAGTAAACTAAATACATTGATCCGGTCTCTATTGGTTAATTTCCATCTACGGTGGATTTTGTGCGATACGGACTATTTTACCTAAAAGATTGGAAGTATTAGGTACTATAATAAGAATTTTTAAGCATTCATTCTATGAGCGGATTTTTAATAACACAATCTATGGAATTTCCTGCCGGTTCCCTCCTTAGGAAGCACTATTTGGAACCATGTATCTAGTTTTTGACAATTTTTTTTTTAAAAGCTTACTAGCTGTGGGTCGCACATTACTAGTATTCTTGGTAACCCCTCGTGCTAAGCTAGATTGCTTGTGTTACGAGTGGGTTCACGTCGGTAGTGCAATGGGTGGGGTTCGAACCGGCAACCACATGATCGCAAGTCCGACGCCCTAGCCATTAGGCTACCGACGCTTCTGAATCATCGAAATCTCTCGTCTCATTGAAATAAATCAATTGACTTTGACTTGTAACTCATTAGGAGCACTTTTGATTAATCATAAAACCACTGTACACTCTGGCCCTATAACATGGGACCTAAACATACTGACGAACTGTGAGTGTACATTAGTAGATCTCTGGCCTCTGCCTAACGCTTCGGGGAATACAGGCGTGATAGTATACCATGTGTGTGCATAACAAATCTAAACATCGAACTGAACTGAAGATTTCATTGAAAAACACGTAAATATATTTTCCCTAATCCAAATTGATGCTACAAGTATCTCTTACATGATATGAATTACATTGCATAATATTATTTTTTTTTTTATATATGTTTCCATTTTAAATGAACCTTTGTGTGATTCCTGTAAATTTCGATAGGCTATTGTGATAACAGTCACAATAATAAAACTTTTTTACATTTTCTTATTCAAACTAGACTTCCGCCCCGGCTTGGAACGGGTGGAGAAATACCTAACTTTTTTCAAAATATTCTATAGCCTATGTTAATCTGGAATAACGTAGCATTCAGATTGACGACACGTTTGGCGTAGCGGCTGAGCAATCGGCTTCTGCGACACGTGTTGTGGGTTCGATCCCCACACGGAGCAAATATTTGTATGATCTACAGGTAGTTGTTCCGGGTCTGGGTATTTGTGTATGTGAGAATTTGTGTTTGTAAACGCACCCACGATACAGGAGAAAATCCTAGTGTGGGGCAACGTTTTTTTAAAAAAAAAAAAAAATGCTGAAAGAATTTTTGAAATCGGCCCAGTAGTTTTTGAGTTTATTCGTTACAAACATACATACAAACCTTTGCATGTGTTGTAATCTATATTAGTATAGATTACAACACATGCAACAAAACTTATTATAAAGATTATTATTACAGGGTCTAAACTGCCTCATTAGCTAAGTGGTCCTGAGCGCGACTGCTACGCTAGAGGTCCTGGGTTCGATTCCCAGGTCGAGCAAAGTGTTATTGGGTTTTTCTATGAAATTCGGCAGCTCGGAGTTAGGAATTTGTGCCCGGTTAATGGCAATAGGCTCGCCCCCTATTACATGGGACCTAAACATACCGGCGAACTGTGGGTGTACATTAGTACGCCTCTGCCTAACCCTTCGGGGAATACAGGCGTGATGGTATGTTACGTTATTACAAGGTGGTACTTCAATGGAAAGTTGCACAGATTCTCTAGACCCCACACTAGGATTCCCTGTGTCGTGGGGTTCAGTCTCTCCCTCAATCATTTTATAGGTAACACTCTGCACACAAAAAAGAGAAAACAAAAATAAAAAAGAAAAAGAACTTTTGGTTAAAAAAAATAAAAAATAATAATAAGTATAAATTATATCGGTTAAAGAAAAAAATATCAGCAAAAATCCGTCCTAATTTTAACCGTATAATAATATCAGTTTCATAATATTCAACAAGAGTAGGTAAGGGCCACTTGCACCAACTTCTTAAATATGTTTAAATTGTATTTAAACACAATTTTTCATAGAAATTTCGTGTTTAAATACAATTTAAATACGTTTAAGAAGTTGGTGCAAGTGGGCCTAAGAGTAGTACACTTTCCATTAATTTGAAATATTTAAATAACAGATTTTTCACGCGTATAAATTTGGATTTCGTTCTTTGGAGGTAGTGAGAAAATGGAGAAAACGCTTAAGCTCCTTTTATCCGCAATGAGTTATGGAGGCGTGTGGTCGCAAATGAATTGGGAGCAGATACCAAATTGAGTGCACTTAAAAACGTAATAATGTTTTCTCACTAACTTCCTCTTTTATGGTCATCCGACATAAAACGCAGGGAGGTTCGTAGTACGATTAGAACACTTTCCTTATTAATGTGTATCTTTCGAATCATGATTACATTGACGGCATCGTGTGCCTTGGATTCGAACTGGAAACCTACGATTTGGCAGTTCTATAGTTATAGGACACTAGGTTACTAGGCATCACTGCGCTTCTTGCTTTAATGTAATTTCTTTTTTATTTATTCAGAGAAAATTACATATAATTTTGATCATTTTAGTGATCAAAATTGGCAAAGTGTACAACAGTTTCTTGGCGATAATGGCGCTCTTATACATATTTATGTATGTGTTTTATGTATACACTTATCTTAATATTAATATAATTAACTTAGCTCTCAAGATCGCCATGAATGCTGTCAGGCGCATCATGGCCACCGTGCCAAAGATTCAATACTATTATATTAAATCTACAACACAACGGCGACGATACAGTCATCAGCACCCTATCCCAAATCTGACACATTTCTTCAATCGATTATCAATTTAATCTGAAAACAATAGAGTATATTATTCATTGCGGGAACCCGACAGCTCCATTAACTCGATGCGCTAGCGACCGTGCATACCAGTATATCCAATGGTCACCCCGTTTATTGATTTAATAAAGCAAGCGTAGCTTTAATATATTGATTTCTTCTTCTTCTTCCTGCCCATGTCCCAATCTATTTGGGGTCGGCGCAGCATGTCCTTCTCTTCCATTCATCCCTGTCAGCCGTCGTCTCACTATTCACTCCATTTCCCATCATATCGGCCTTAACACAATCCATCCATCTTTTCTTTATTATATTGATTTATCAGCATAAATAATTCTCAGCCATAAGCCACCCTTTCTTTCCAAAGTATCTATAATCACCAAAGTCGTTCGTCATCGTTTTGTCCAAATATTCTATACAAAATAAAGTTAGCATAACTTCAAAACTTTTTTTCCTTTTGTCTGTAGTCTGTACGTAACAACGCTATGGCTGTCATACATTGTTGGTTTTCTATTGTTGAGTTACATAGTTCAATCTATCTATGCTTCATTAGATCCTGCACATTGGGCCATGACTGACTTTTGTGAAGACAAAGGTAAGATAAGAAGAGAAAATATACACCTCTACTAAATATACCCGCGGTATTTCCATCGATGATCTCATTTTTACCAACTCGGAATTTTCCGAAATTTTGTTTAGTCTACCTCATTAGCCAAGTGGTCCTGCGCGCGACTGCTACGCTAGAGGTCCTGGGTTCGATTCCCCGGTCGAGCAAAGTGTTATTGGATTTTTCTATGAAATTCCCAGTAGCAGCTCGGAGTTAGGAATTTGTGCCCGATTAATGGCAATAGGCTCGACACCTATTACATGGGACCTAAAACATACCGGCGAACTGTGGGTGCACATTAGTACACCTCTGCCTAGCCCTCCGGGGAATACAGGCGTGATGGTATGTTATAATCACCAAAGTAAAAATCTTTTTGTCCAAATATTCTATACAAAATAAAGTTGGCATAACTCAAAACTTTTTTTCCTATTGTCTGTAGGTCTGTACGTAACAACGCTATGGCTGCCATACATTGTTGGTTTTCTATTGTTGAGTTACATAGTTCGGTCTATCTATGCTTCATTAGATCCTGCACATTGGGCCATGACTGACTTTTGCCAAGACAAAGGTAATATAAATGAAAATATACATCTCTACTAAATATGACTAATTTGACGACCTCTGTGGTTTAGTGGTTCGAGTACCGGACTGCTGACCATGAGGTCGTGGGTTCGATTCCCACAGGACACAAAAATTTATGTGAAGAATATAAGTGTTTGTGTTCGTCTGGGTGTTTCTTATGTATTATAAGTATGTATTTACAAAAAAAAGTATATAAGTATTATATCCATTGTCTGGTACCCATAGTACAAGCTCTGCTTAGTTTGGGCTTAGATGGTGCTTTGTAAAAATGTCCCAGTATATATTTATTTATTTTAAATATACCTGCTGTATTTCCATCAACGATCTCATTTTACCAATTCGGAATTTTCCGAAATTTTGTTTAGTCTGCCTCATTAGCCAAGTGGTCCTGAGCGCGACTGCTACGCCAGAGGTCCTGGGTTCGATTCCCAGGTTGAGCAGTGTTATTGGGTTTTTCTACGAAATTCCCAGTAGCAGCTCGGAGTTAGGAATTTGTGCCCGATTAATGGCAATAGGCTCGCCCCCTATTACATGGGACCTAAAACATACCGGCGAACTGTGGGTGCACATTAGTACACCTCTGCCTAGCCCTTCGGGGAATATAGGCGTGATGGTATGTTATGTTTATGCTTTTTTGTTTCACAATTCGGAACTAGAAACTCGGAGTTTGAATTTGTCGTAATAATGGTTACCAGGCTTGAGTATTAATGGTTACAGGCTCGTCTCCACACCAGCCTTGATGGTAGGTACCTATATTATTCGCAGCTCACTTTCGAGTTTTATCAAGATGGTGAAGTCCTTTGTCAGATTCAGTTGGAG
The DNA here is from genome assembly GCA_947256265.1 of Acronicta leporina. Taxonomy (NCBI): domain Eukaryota; kingdom Metazoa; phylum Arthropoda; class Insecta; order Lepidoptera; family Noctuidae; genus Acronicta; species Acronicta leporina. Next base: position 10,166,318 of record OX366532.1, on the reverse strand, counting down.
CTGGTAAGCCAGAATAGGGATTTTAAGCATTTGCACTCAAATGCACATCATAATAATGCGAACGCTTAAAATCTCATCAAAAAGTTACAATTATTCATAGTACCGCCTTCGCTACAAGATTTTAATTAGTATGCTTCAGTGTTGAATAAGTTATAGAGCGCTTTTATGTAGACAAATTAATTGAAAATAACGTAATGATAAAGGAATGATTGCTTATAACTCGGTAGAGTTACTTTAAAATGTATAATAATTCCTTATCATGACAACATTTTTAGACAAATTGAAATAAAACTACTGTTTACGGATTTTATTGTGTTGTATGGAAGCCCTACTAATATTATGAATGCGAAAGTTTGTGACGATGGATGGTTTTTTTTTACTCTTTCACGCATGAACGGCTGAACGGATCTGGATAAAATTTGACACAAAGATAGATTATAGTCTGAAATAACACATGTGCTACTTTTATCTAGGTCGGACCCAATTCCGAAGTCCACGCAGTCGCGGGCAGAAGCTAGTCATATTATATCCGAAGTTTTGAATCCTTTTCAGCATCCATGGTGACCATGGATGCTTCTGCCCGCGGCTTCGCCCCCGTGGAATTCGGTCTGTCATCACATCCCACGGGAACGGGACAAAAAGTATCCTATGTCCGTCTCCTGGTTCTAAGCTACCTCTCCACCAATTTTCAGCCAAATCGGTTCAGCCGTTCTTGAGTTATAAATGGAGTAACTAACACGACTTTCTTTTATATATATTGCGCTCTATAGCTATTCTATACTTCACTGTAATTCCCTTTGGCAAGCGAGCGATATGGTGTTTGTTTAACACATGAGAAGGTTCACAGCCTCCTGTGTTTGTTCCCAATTGTGTATTACGAAACTGAAACTTGGGCAAGTTTGGATCAAATATTTGTCATCAATACTCCCTTAATGGTATGAATAATGTATTTTTAAATCGAGTTTGATGGAACTCGTGAACATTATCCTCTTATAGGAAGGCCGAGTAAAAAAGAATGTAAGAAGTAAATGTAATGAATGGCCGATTTTGCTTTTTCGTTTGCGGCTTACAGACAAGTTGTTGGCGTATAAAAAAAATATGATTAATACAACAGCATATTGTTAATCCATGTTAGAATTTTGCACACCGCTGTTATTGAGAAGTTTTATTAAACTATATTTAATAAAAACATCAGATAGGTCAAAAAAGTTGTCAAAATGTTTTTCTTTTTTTTCGCATTTTCCATGCTAAGATTATACAGTTATTTTAATGAAGGAAAAATTCGACTTGCGGGCAGGATTCGAACCTGCGGTTAAACCTTCTGGTTAGATATTCCAGACGCTATGATCCCGAAGCCACGAATAGCGCCTGGAGAACAGTCAGCAACAAACGCCATGGATCAGCCAGATAAGCGGTATAATAAGATTATCTCTGCGTCAGGAGAGGTCGTCCTAGTAGGACCTACACCGATCTTATTGGCGATTCTTCAAAAAGGTCAGGTGCGTAGTACTCGCAACCGGCGCGTATGTATGAGAAGTTGTATGAATGTCGCAGAAGCAAAAGAGGCATGCAAGAATAGTAGCAGTGGCAGTCTATTGTTTTTGCCTACCCCTGTGGGAGAAGGGCGTAAGTGTATGTAGGTATGTATGTATCACTGCTTATCACACTCAAATAACTTCCAGAAACAAAAATAAAAATCCTTTTACCCGCCATCCCGTATCATCACGGGTGTAATGTCATTACCAAGAGGCATTCCGAAAGTAAAAAGGGATTCGTTCCCGTGTCGTTAATTAGGGGCTTTATTAGACCTCACTTTGTCCCCCTGACAGCGATAATTTGGGTTCCAGTGTCAATTTTCTTAATTATATGAGGTGTCCAATGGATTTAAGGGTGCTGTTAATCATCTTCGTGATTTGTTGACATAGTTAGTGTTAATTTTCTATCAATTGATTTAAACCCATAGTTTGGCATTAGGTCTTATAGAAGTCGAGCCTATTGCCAGTACACGGATACAATTGTACCTAAATGTCGAGATGAGATGGTGAATTTTCTGATATAAATACCCAATGTGACTTTGTTTAGACTTGGGAATTGACCCACGATTTGAGTTCGATGTTGTTCGCTCAGCGCACTGCTCCTTCTCTGAGGTCGCGGGCTCGCGGAGGAACATAATACGGGGTTTTTATTGGTACCTAGAGGCTATTTAAGATGGATTCTATACAAAAAGGCTGCTGCTCAATTCAGTTCCAATTTTTATGTCTTTGGATAATGTTATACGGTATACCACGACCCTATGTCAAGAAAAAGAAAAGAATTTACGATTGTCGGCTTTGATGGCAACGACGTAATAAAAAGCAAAAATGCTAGAACACAATACCAGGGAAATATGAACGGGGAAGAGATAATAAATTGTGGGGCGTGCGTCAAATGTCTCCAATACGGGCAGCTGTAAAACTGAGTCGTTCGGAGTTACAGCGACTTGATGTTCATTGAAATGGAGACTTAAATGTGTTTGAGGAACCTTTTTTTTATATTTCGCACTGCAATTTTCACAGTATATAATTTTTACGGCGCCAGGCAGCTCACCGGAGTCTGGCATTTCGCATAACTGGACCTATTTGGTACAGCCGTGGGGGACACAATATTTTGTTATTGGTTTATTACCCGACTACGGAAAGGGAAGACTTCAACTGGATGTTCGATCCTGGCTCAAAAATTACTTATCAGATTTAAAAAAATGAGGTGTCGATTGATTCGTCTTTACAGTAAGATGGTTATAGGGTATATATTTTTGAAATAATAAATCAATGTGGCCGATGAAACATACAAATGGCTATAATGGTATTACAGGAAATCTAAAGAATGTACCCATACGGTCTGTAAATTTGTTGCTACTAAGTTTTGTTATTTTGGTCCATGACCCATTGAAATAAACTGCAAATCTTGTTTTTAGGTAAACCCTTTTTTATTCTAAATGTATTATATAAAAATGAAAATGTAAATGCTCACGTGGGAGAGCCATGCTTCGGCAGGAATGGGCCGGCTTGACCGGAGTGATACCACGGCCTCAATGGAAACCGGCGTGTAACAAAGCTTGCATTGTGTTTTGCAGAGTGAGTGAGTTTACCGGAGGTCCAAACCCTTTTAAAAGGCGGGCAACGCACTAGTGACTCCTCTGGTGTTGCGGGTGTCCATGGGCGGCGGTTATCGCTTACCATCAGGTGATCTATCTGCTCGTTTGCTCCCCTACCCCATAAAAATTCATCCCAATAGAGTCCCAGTAAGAGAAACCCCAGTTTTAGGAGAAATCCCAGTTTTATTTAACTTTAATTCAAGTTTAACAATAAGTTTTTTTTCCCAGTTTTTTTTTTCAAATTCATTTTATATTTTATAATTCCAAGTAATCTTAACGAATGTTTATATTATCTAAATGAATCAAATATTAATTTCTGAGCCTCTAGTCAAACAATAGGTCTTGTTAGTAGAGCACAGTGCTTACAATCGGGGAGCGCTTGGAAAAAATCCAATTACCGAAGAGTAAGCTCGGAGCTTCTACCTTTATTGGTAAATCTAGTCTACGCTGAGACGTAAAGACATTAACTCACTATCGCAGAAAATCAAATTAACAATAAGACACTTTCGGTTAAGACTTTGCGAAGGCAAAAAGGTTTTCGGGGTGAAACGATGTTAGCTCTTAAATATTCCAAATTAATGCCACTACTATAGATAATTGAAGAATTCTTATTAACATATACACTTAAGTTGGTTTTGATGAAACAATTTTGGTTAAGTAATTAATATGTAACCAACATTAAAAAAAAGATTTTTAACACATGTTAGGTATTGAGATCCGGATTTTTGTATGAATAATCGTTATCACTTTACCAGTAGATTTTTTTTTTAATTTAAGCATGACAATAAACAACTAAATATGGTTTTGACATGGTCAAATGGAGTACTTTTAATTACCAAATTTTTTTTGGATTATTTTTTGGTGTGCAATAAATATTATACTTTCTTTTTTTTTTTATGGGATAGGGGGGCAAACGAGCAAACGGATCACCTGATCGTAAGCGATAACCGCCGCCCATGGACACCCGCAACACCAGAGGAGTCGCAAGTGCGCTGCCCGCCTTTAAAAGGGTTTGGGCCTCCGGTAACCTCAACTCACTCGGCGAAACACAACGCAAGCGTTGTTTCACGCCGGTAGGGCCGGCCCATTCGTGCCGAAGCATGGCTCTCCCACGTGAAATTTCTACTTTAGAGTTATTTTTTTCGTGGAACTACCATTATATAGGTTGTATGTAAGAGATCGCTGTTAGCGATAAGACCGCCCATTGTACCACTCTATGATTTATAAAACTGTACTTTACATACAATTTTTGGTGTGCAATAAAGATATAAGAATATTTCTATACTTTTAGAATAACATCGGTCTTAGACAAAATTCTCAAGAAGTTGTGAGAGTATACGAAACATTTTATATAATGCATGTGCTTGTAATGCTACTTGCTTGTCAAGTACTCGTATAACAGTGACGCTAAAAGGTTCCCACGGTGACAATAATCCGAAAGTTTGAGGATATTTATTTAACCTTACCTCTGCAACTACATTTAATTGTATAGTCAAAGTTTAAGTTGACGATCTAACTCAAACACTGACTGACATAACAGACAAGGTAAAGGTTAAATTGTCTGAACAAGAAGCATTTCATTTTGCGTAAAAGTTTCAAATAACGTAGGTAAGTACTAAAATGGAATTATTGAGAAAAATGCAGCTAAAAATAAATAATCATAACATAACATACCATTACGCCCATATTTAGGCAGAAGCGTACAAGGTACACCCACAGTTCACCGGTATGCTTAGGACCCATGTAATAGGGGCGAGTCATTTTTTTTATAAAAAATAGGTTACTATCAATGTGGATCGCACATTACTAGAATTCTTGTTAACCCCCCGTGCTAAGCTAAAATGCTTGTGTTACGACTGTTACGAGTGGGTTTACGTCGGTAGTGCAATGGGTGGGTTTCGAACCGGCAACCACATGATTGCAAGTCCGGCGCCCTAGCCATTAGGTTACCGCCTTCTGAAATTTCAGTTTTATATATTCCTACGGGATTGGTAAAACGAACATCTCTAGTACGCAGCTATTAATATTCATTTCGTTAAATTTTTAATAGCTAAGTAACATTTAAATAGATGTATAGACAATGGTTGTAAATGAAGAGATCTCTTAAAAATAAGTTGTTGTATCAATACTGATTTCTGACACTTACACTTATACAGAAAGTCAGCAGTTTGTGAACATACCCTAGACAAGACCCAGCACTACATCAGATTTGATAAACCACAAGTCCTCGCAAAAGAAAACCGATTTCTACCCAGGATGATTCGTGAGGCTATTAAAATCAAAAAACACCCAAATTTCAATAGAGAAGATGGTTGGGTCTTACCAGCTGCTTGGAATCCCATTATAGAATCTATAAAATCTAAATCCAAGCCCAAAACTGCAAGACCAAAGGATACAGTGCCCTCGTTCTGCGTGAATCGCATTGCTAATAATTAACAAAAATGTAAGGTAGCTGTTAGTAATTTTAACATCAAGACGTCCAACACCTCAGTCTACCCGTGACCATGGATGCTGTAAAGGATCCGAAACGTCGGGAACTAAATAATATCAATATACCGCGATAAAATCCGTAAAAAGTAGTTTCATTTCAATTGTTGTATCAAATTATGCAAATTTACTCATATTCGGAGCAGACAAGTGCTAGAGTGGAGAACGCGTTTAGGCAAGCGCAGTGTGGGGAGCCCTGCGACACGATGGACTGACGATTTGAAGAAGGTGGCTGGCAGCGGATGGGTGCGAGCTGCCCAAGACCAGGATGGTTGGCGCTCTTTGGGGGAGGCCTACGTTCAGCAGTGGACGGCAATAGGCTGATATGATGACTCATATTCTATACTCCCGACTAATAAACTTTGTAAAACGAATAATTATGGAAATCGGGCCACATAATAAAGTCATAATAATGATTTTCTGACACTTACGTGAATATTAACATGTTAATTTTACTGCGGTATTTACATGATTAAAACCCCTGAGTCTACTCGTGGACGCAGTAAAGTTCCGAAACATTGAGTTTTTATCATGTAAATGTACTGCGATAAAATCCTAAGTGGTTTCATTTAAGTATATCAATTAAAACTAATAAAAAGACACCTACTAATAGTAGGTACATTAACAAATTGCATAAAATGAATACAAAATTAAGTTCCGTGTTTTGAAATTTTAATATTTGTGCTAGAATTTCTTGCAGTTAGGCGGTTTCTAGATGGTTCGTAGTTTTTAGTTTCATAAAAAAAATAATTATAATATTGTGAATTGTATTGTATGTTATTAATACAGTTATTATATTGTTTTTTTTATGGGATAGGGGGGCAAACGAGCAGACGGATCACCTGATGGTAAGCGATAACCGCCGCCCATGGACACCCGCAACACCAGAGGAGACACGAGTGCGTTGCCCGCCTTTTAAAAGGGTTTGGACCTGCGGTAACCTCACTCACCCAGCGAAACACAACGCAAGCGCTGCTTCACGCCGGTTTTCTGTGAGGCCGTGGTATCACCCCGCCGAGCCGGCCCATTCGTGCCGAAGCATGGCTCTCCCACGTTAAATTGTGAATTAGATCTGCCATTATTTTTTATTAATTTAACACGGAATAATACATGTTCTATTAAGTCTATAATAACATATCGGTTAGTTTAAAGAATTTATTTGCCAAGCAAAATTTATTTACATATTTAATTAACTATTATGTTACATATTACTTTGGGATTTTTCCATCGTTACAGGGTGTTGATAGAACATGTCATCAGCCCCTCAAAACGTTTTTCATCCACGAAATCTCTGATTTTCATTTTAACTTGCTTTAAATAAGACTATTTTTTTTTAGGTAACTAGGTATAAAGAATCCTTATTTGCGATAACTATATAGAATCAAACGGATGTCCCCGGTACCAAATGCCAGTTATTTTTGTGAAGGAAATGTTTGACTCGCAGGCAGATTTCGAACTTGCGTCTTCTTGTTAGATACACCAGACGCTATGACCACTAAGCCACCGTGAGTCCCACCTGCCATGTCGAAATTTGCCTTCACATTCTGAACTAATATCTTAACACGTTTTCCCTTCACTAAAATAACTTCATAATCTTCGCATGAAAAATCACAATAATGATTTATAGAGTTTTTTAAAAATGACGGTACCTACTAATTAGATAACATACCATCACGCCTGTATTCCCCAAAGGGTTAGGCAGAGGCCTACTAATGTACACCCACAGTTCACCGGTACGTTTAGGTCCCATGTAATAGGGGGCGAGCCTATTACCATTAACCGGGCACAAATTCCTAACTCCGAACTGCTACTGGGAATTTCATAGAAAAACCCAATAACACTTTGCTCGACCTGGGAATCGAACCCAGGACCTCTAGCGTAGCAGTCGCGGTCAGGACCACTTGGCTATTGAGGCAGTTACTAATTAGATAACCAAAGGATTAAACAGAACTATATTTTAAGCTGTTGATTAAGCATCAGTAAAATTTGCGACAATACGAACGCCGATTACAGCTTGTAGGTAATATTATAACACTATATTAACAAAATCGGCGTGAAACAACACTTACATTGTGTTTCGTCGAGTGAGTGACGATACCGGAGGCCCAAACCCTTTTAAAAAGGAGGGCAACGCACTTGCGACTCTCTGGTGTTGCGGGTGTTCATGGGTAACGGTAATCGCTTACCATCAGGTGATACATTTGCTCGCTGCCTATCCTATAAAAAACTGTTCGATTTGAGAGGGGCATGTATGTATGTACCTAATCCAATCATCAAATAAAAATAAGAAATATTAAATACTCATGATAATGCCATAACTGCCTCATTAGCCTACCGTGTTGAACGCGACTGCTACGCTAGAGGTCCTGGGTTCGATTCCCAGGTCGAGCTTAGTGTTATTGAGTTTTTCCATGAAATTCTCAGTAACAGCTGGGAGCTTGGAATATGTGCCCGGTTAATGGCAATAGGCTCGCCGGTATGTACATATACCGGAGACCTGTGGGTGTACATTAGTACGCCTCTGCCTAACCCTTCACGTATTAATATAATTCAGAAATTAAACACCTACGTACGAAAATCTTTATCTACGAAAAAGTATTTCATGTAATAAGATCTGTTATAGCAAGAATATAATTTTACCTATCTTACGGTACACATAATCTACAGACAATATAGTAAATGTCGTAGTCGAAGCGACATGGTCTGTCTTATTGGAATCTGTGGTTACAAGTAACAAGATTGTAGATTTCTCCTTGCGGTGTAGTTAATAGTCTGAATATCTTTGAGGTTTTGTGTATCTGCTACTCGTATAAATAAATAAATGGACAATTTTATAATGATCATAGGTATCTTTATAAAAATATCTAGATATGTAATAACTAAGCTGATCAACTGATCTGCAAGGATAAGCTGCAGTCAGTGTATGGATGGGTGACCCCTCCGTGCCCCAGAGAACAAAGCAGTTGTCTCGGTGTCACAATTGTTTTTAGTAGTCAGAAGCCCAAAAAAGCCTGACAACCAGTCTATCCTCCGAATATCCGTATCGCCCAGAAATTGGGTTACGGAGGTCTGATGGCAGTCGCTTCGTGTAAAATGCTGATATTCAGCCACATTTGGTTAGATTGGAAGCCGACCCCAACTGGGAAAAGGCTCAGAGGATGATGATGACCTTGAGGAGCTAGGTGGTAGGACCTCTTGGGGCCTGTTTGGTGTATAGAAAGAAAGAAAGAAAGAAACAGTTTATTCAGCGCAGTAAGGTCAAGTACATTCATAATAATAAGCTATAATAACAAAAATAAAGATAAAAATAGTACTATGCCCAAATTTGCGCCGAAAGGGATCTGGTTCAGCATATGCCAGATAAATTTGCCTGACGCTGGTTTTCAAGCAGGTCCTAATCACGCGCGGACGTGAAACCAGTTCCATAATTAATTACTTTCTATGTAGTTTCGACTTTAACGTGTAAGAGCCAGTTCCCCCTTGGTTGCTGAGACTCTGGCAGTCAGCTGTCCGTTGGTGCTCTTAAGGCTCGGTAATGTATCAGCAGCTTCTTTGGTATTGTACTATGTATCCTTGGGCGGCGAAGACAACTTACCGTCAGGTGGTTGAACTGCTGGTTTGCCATCACGCCTGTATTCCCCGAAGAGTTAGGCAGAGGTGTTATAATTAACATCCTCATATTATATAGTATAGTATATTATGGTCGTATTTAAATACGGGCGAGCTTATTGCTACTAAGCCGGAACAAGTCCAAACTCCGAGCTGCTATTGAGATTTTCATAGAAAAACTCAGTAACACTGTTCAATCTGGCAATCGAACCCAGGACCTCTAGCGTAACAGTAGTACTTAGGATGTGAAATCATAAGTATAATGCAATTAATATATATTATTTACCGGCATGAAATAACGCTTACGTTGTATTTCGCAGAATGGGGATACCGGAGGCTCAAACCCTTTCTAAAGGTGAGGGAAACGCACTGATGCGGTTGTACATGGGCAGAGGTATCGCTTACCATCAGGCTATCCGGCTGCTCATTTCCCCTCCCCCTATGTCCCCTATGCCATAAAAAGATATTCCCTCCAGAAAACCAAAAAACTCTTCAAAACCAAAAAAGAAAAAAAAATATGGCTCGTTCCCCTATTACATGGGACCCAAACATATCAACGAACTGTGGGTGTACATCAGGAAAACTCTGCCTTACTCTTCAAGGAATGTAGGCGTGATGTTATGTCCTTAAAATTACCTTTATACACTTTCTGCACATCGTATACTTTTCGAGCTTTCAACGACATATTTTATGTGTCCCAGTTCATGGACCGCCCTAGCCAACATTTTCCCCTTTAAGAAGTTTATGATTGCGTTTTCAGAAGTTTTAACCACTTGGGAGTTTAATGACCTTTGGAGTGACAGAGTTCGAATCAGTTTTGATTTGGGTTTCAAAGTTGTTTGTATAGGCCTTAATCACATCTTTGTACAATTCGTTTTTAGCTAGGCTAGCAAGGTTATCAATTGTATTTGAGAATGTCAGTTCATCTGTCATTCGCAACTGTATTTTCATGACATAGTTGGGCAAAAGGGCAGATAGATCTCCTGATGGTAAGCGATTACCACAGCCCATGGACACCTGCAACACCAGAGGATTCGCAAGTGCTATGCCGGCCTCTTTAAAGGATTTCCACCTCCGGTATCCTCACTCACTCGGCGAAACACATCATAAGTGTTGTTTCACGCCGGTTTTCTGTGAGGCCGTGGTTTCACTCCAGTTGAGCCGGCCATTCGCGCCGAAGCATAGTAGCAACAATGCTAGGCATTGTCTGAATTGATCTTGCTGTCTCCGGCTGTTTGTTACCTTGTGTTTCCATCAGGCAAGACAAGGATAAAACCTTTGGATAGTAAAAGGATAAAACGCATAGAAAACGAATTAAAATGAGCCTTAGCCTCTTACACAGCCCGACCACCGGCAAGCATAATAATTAGGTATGCTTAACGGTATTAATTTTTAAAGACACCCAGATGATATCTATCGGGGAAGACCCATATGGGAACCGTAGTCCATATTTCAGCGGTACCTACGCATGATAAAAGTGGATATTTGAGAGCCATGTTTCGGCACGAATGAGCCGGTTCGACTGAAGTGATACCACGGTCTAACAGAAAACCGGCGTGAAACAACGCTTGCGTTGTGTTTCGCCGAGTGAGTGAGCTTACCGGAGGCCCAAACACTTTTAAAAGGCGGGCAACGCAGTTACGACTCCTCTGGAGTTGCGGGTGTCCATGGGCGGCGGTTATCGCTTACCATCAGGTGATCTGTGTGCTCGTTTGCCCCCCTATCCCATAAAAAAATGATATTATTTAATTCCCGAGGTTTCAGATCCTCTTATCCACGATCACGGATAGACTGACTAGATGTCGATAAATGGGCAGACAAAATATTTGCGTAGGTGTCAGAAACAAGTAAATCATGTATATTAATTAAAATCCCCCTGTAGATTCCACGTGCTACATTCGCAGATACAGACCAGTGCATAAAGCAAAAACTTGTTCCACGAATTATAAGTGCTTAGATAAAGAGTATTTTTTGCGTCATTTACTTAACTTTTATAATTTAGTAGGTAAAGGATACACGTGGAACAGTCTCTAACAATGCTCAGTGTGCATAAATTACCGATAATAGACACTTAGACATATTAATTTGATTAAGAAACTTAAAAATAGTCGGAATAATATTGTTCCCGTCACGCTATTGCCATCTATTAATGTAGATGACAATAAAAAAAAAGGAATTTACAGTCTTTTTAAGATTTTTATTTATTTTACTAGCTGACCTGACAGACGTTGTCCTGTCCAAGTTTCAACTAACCACCTCGAAAAATTTGGTTTTCCATATTTGTAATACACTTAGCGCCATTGATTTCTGAATACCTTATTTCTGATCTATAAATTACTTAATTTCAAAAATTTGTTCACATTGTATTGACGTGAAGCATGGAAATATAAATAGACATACCTACATAGATTAAAATCTCAAATATCTGTTTCGGCATCAGTAAAGATTAACGCACGTTGCATTTTTTTATTATTATATTTATTTATGTATTTAATTATTCGATTAGATGGAAACTCTTTAGTTTCTCAAATAAAGTGTGCGCACTGTATCTACACTATGGAGGTTTCACATTATAAAATGAGTTACTATATGGCTGGATGCTATATAGAAGAAAACAATAATATTGTCAAAATTCTCAACTCAAAATGACACCTGTTATCGAATCAAATTTCATCGAGGTAATAACGATGTCGTGTTAGTCCGCTAGAAAATAAGTTGTAATTTTTTGTTTACTTCTTTAACCTACTCAAATATTTAGTTTTTACACCGGCTTGTGCTCGCTGGATAAATCCTATGTATGTCCCGTGATTCCCTGTATAAGTAGAGTTAGAATTACTGTACTAATAATCAATTCTTGGTCACAATAATGGTTTCTGATTGATCTGCTTTATTTTCTTGTTTTATGTTATTTAGTCCCTGTAAATGTAAGTAGGTGTAAATTGGGGTTTCTGGATCAGAGGAGATCCAGAAACACCCAATTTACCCATCATTCATATTATTCAAAGAATGAACAAATAGCTGTTTATTATTCATAATATAAATATGGAAATATTTTCTGTGATCAGAATCAGCTTGAAGTTTTTTGTACTAGTTAACTTTATGTCTATATTATTATTAACATATTATAGATATCGTGAGAAATTTAGATATTCAATTTAAATGCTTACATTTATCTTAATTCGACATTCATGTATGTTATAAGTATGATATGTATGTGCATTCTACTTTTCATCGTTAAATAATTACATCTATTCAATACTAATTCAATAACAGTTAATCAAAAGAATGATGGAGTAGTCAACTTTAAGTCTATTCCTTCATCATTAACTTTCAACATTCATGTGTATTCAAATTTTTCATCGTTAAATTATTATATTTCTTCAACAATTCAATGACACGCGCATGAAATGTCGAGCAACAGTCGGGATCTGTTCCACACGACAGCGAAAATGGAATGGGCGTCGCTATTGTCCATCACACCGCCTTATATGTAGCGCAGTGGCTATTTACTTAAATTATAATGACGGAGAAATAAAAAGCAAAGTACCTAATATTGATTTATTTATTTAGGATGATTATATTATAAATATCAAATACATGAAGCTGAACTTAATTTTTTAACAATTTTAGTAACTAAATACTCAGTTTCACTCATGATTTCATCAACATCACTTCGCACTAAATATTGTATATTCACGCTTGCACTATCAGGGTCACTATCTACTTCTTCCATACTACGACCATCCACATCATGGACAATTATTTTTATTATTCGGTGAACATGCCCGGGCTCTTTACGCATTATATAGGATTTATTTTTAAAAGATTTTGATTTATTTTTTTTCTTCTTCATTTTTTTATTTTCTATTTCTTGCTGTCTACTCTCTTCACATGCATTCGCCGCTACTTCAGCGTACCAGCCCTCTCGGTCTTGAGCATAGTAAAATGGATTAAGAACTGGATCTGAGCCCTCTATCAATTTCTGAAATATAAATATTATGTATGATTTTGTGTTATTAAACAGCATCAAATATGAATTCAATTGTTACAATCGATGGTTACTGAGGTACTTACGTTACATTGTTGGTCAATTTGATCTAAAACAGGACTGTAGGATGGTGAGCGTGACATACTTAATTCTGTCTAGACTTTTGTTAAGAACCTAGAAAAATGCAAAAAATGTATTAATATTTTATTTACTTTAAATTATCTTTTTGTATTTTTTAAGCATTTTCCATGCTAAGATTATCAATTATTTTAACATACCATCACGCCTGTATTCCCCGAAGGGTTAGGCAGAGGTGTACTAATGTACACCCACATTTCGCCGGTCAATCAATTATTTTAATGAAGGAAAAAATCGGTTGGCGGGCAGGATTCGAACCTGCGTCTTCTGGTTAGATACACCAGACGCTATGACCGCTAAGCCGCTAAGATACTTTAAATTATTTAGTTATTCTATCTCAATTCTCATAACATTTATAATTATGGTTGAAACAAAGTGTTATGTAGAAATAAATACTTATGTAAGTATGACCCCTAGGTACCTATATTAAATAACGATTCTACTGCCTGATAATAGTATTGGTAATATTTTATTTTTAATTGTAAAAAATACTGAGGAATAATATTAAAACTTACCGATATTACACAATAAAGACAGTTGCCCTCAGCCAGCTGTAGAACTTGAATAGAGATTATTTTATTTTTTTATTTATATATCCACATAATTTTAATCTATAGAGTTCAAAATCGTACGTTTTTATAGATATATTATATCCTATACAAAATCGGACGATGAAATTCAAACCCCCGACATCTCGACACGTGTCGATTAACTTATTGTTTACTAAAAATATCATAAATAAAATAAATACCACAATGTGTTTGTTCATTGTATTTTTTTCATACATGCAGTTGAGAAAAATCGACAGGCAAAGTCATTGTATATAGCTAGTATGTCAATCATAATAATTTTTGCAATGTATGTGGTTATTTATAAGGAGAAGATCAAAACAATATACTTAGCAATATTGACATACTATTGTTACGTTCGGTTTCGTCTGCTATTATTGTAATATTTAAGCTTATTTAATTGGTACGTCACAAACAGAATGGTAAGTAAAGCTTTTTATTTTTATTTGTACATAATATTACGGTTCATAGATATATCTATACTTCTATCAAGATTTACACGGATTAAACATATTTTATATAATAGTTCGAAAACTAGCTTCAACTTTGCTTTAAACAATATTATGGAACATAACAGATCTTGACTTGACTTGATAAAAACCCTCTATAAAAATAACAGGTGATAAGCAAATCACCGTCTTTTGCTTCACGCAGTCGGGTAAAATTAATCATAACACAAATCGTCTGGATGCGGATAGCTGACACTGCATTTTCACAACACGTGCCTCTATCCATATTTGGGATAATATGACGTAGATTTAGCGCTATTTAAGGGTCCTGCTGCTGAAGTTGAACCACATAACACTTCTTCAAGAGCTAGTGCCATCATCGTGTACGAGTTAATCAGTACCAAGTTTATTTCTATTACAAGTACCTACACCAGTTCTTCGCTGCGCTATTTAAAAAATGTAAGTGACGTTGTTTTATTGTCTGTGTATTCGTATTACCTATTCAAGTATTCTAATATATTCTCTTTTGTCGAGTGCTCGCAATCTCTACTATTGATCATAAGGCCCTGGGTTCGATACCCAGATCGTACAGTGTTGCTAGTATTTCACATTAGGAAATACGTAATGAGTAGATATAATGTAGTGAAGATATATTATCATATAATGTTATGTAACTATTCTTATATTCAATGATTTATCATTATTCAATCATTCATCATTTAATTTTAATCAAACGATGAATAATTGAATAATGAACTTGAATTAAATAAATGATTAAGAATTCAATAAAACGATAATCATTTATCTGTTGATAATTTGTTCTATTAATGGAAGGAAAATAATAAGAGGAAATCTGCATACTCTTACAGATATTCTCAATCATGTTTAAAGCCATTACACACTTACATACAGGGTTTAAACTTTAATAGAACGCTAGCTACTAGTTAATCGATAAGAAGATTGGTAAATTGTCACTATTATTTATAGTTAATAAACTTTCTATTTTTCTATTAGGTCTAAGTGTAATGCAGAGCAGCTTTTCCCGTCTGATGATGAGTCGGTACCGGAAACCGTAGCGGTAAAGGCAAAGCCGGAGAAAAAGAAGCGCAAGTCGTCGCATGAGTCCACCAGCCAGCCATCATACAGCAAGAAGACGAAGCCAACCACTAGACCGACAGCCCGCGATTTATTCGGAAGCGATTCTGATGACGATAACTTGCCGGCAACAACGGGTAAAAGCTTTCAACCAATCTACTCTTATATTACACGTAGGTTGGCGAACGGTTTTTCGAGGCAAATAGATGAAAAAAAATCAGGCAGTTATTACGCAGAATTAAAGATATATAACTGTGATGACATTGAACGAGTGCCACCGGTAAATAGGTGGCGCCACTCAGTCATAACAATTAAAAATAAGTGTGAAAAGGAATCTCAGTCTTGGAAACAGTTAACTGAATATGTTAAGAGTGTTAGAAAAGAGTTTCAAGACTGTCCATGCACTTTTATTAATTCGTATCAATAATAATCAACTATTTGTCCTACGAACTTATATTATACCTAAAAGTACATGTATACCCAAATGTAGTGTTACTTATTTGTACTTACTTAAAATAAATACCTATGTTATGCTCTATTATATTATAGTTAATCATTATTTACAAACATTATAATTAACACATAATCAATATTGTTTAATCACTATTATATCTTTTTCAATTTTTTCATTAAATATTCCAAGTTACTGTATTTTTTCTTTTCAGTTCAACCACCTGATAATTCATCATCAAGCGCTAATATTATTTATTGTGATAAATGCAAAATTGAGATCCCCGTACATGAATACAGATATCATAAGAGAACTAATATTCATAAATCAAACTGTTTAATTAAATCGTCATTTTTGAATGTTGATATTATAGCCACAGCGTTTAAAAATAGAATAATGACTTATCGCTTAAATCCATCTCAAGAAGACGAGTACCTTCTAGCGGAGGCGTTTTTAGATGGAAAGCGAGACGATGTTTTTAAAATTATTGAATTGACTTTATTGAAACATGACTGTATCAAAGTGAACTTCGAGTTGTTTGCTTATTTTGTGCTACCCGTATCAGGTGAGCAGCAACTGAAGTCATTTAATACAAAATATAAAACCATATACAAAAATACTGATTGTGATGAGTTATATTCAAATATAAAAGAGATTTATAAAACGAAATTAACTGAATTTGAGCACTGCAAATCTGGATGGGCATTTATGTCTGTAAGTCATTTAGAAATTAATATTAATAAGTATTCACCCATGCGAGGTGGATCTTATATCGATTTGCCACCTAAAATTAAGAATACAAAAAGCTGTTTGAACATACAAAATAGTGATAATTGCTGTTTTTTGTGGAGCATAGCTGCAGTGTTATTTCCGGCTAAAAATAACGCCTGTAGACCTAGCTCGTACCCAAATGTGAATTCGATATTTAATACACAGGGTATGTCATTTCCACCATCACATAAAGATATTCAGTTGTTTGAAAAAAATAATTCCGAAATAAGTGTAAATATTTACGGATTAGACAAGCATCATACTGTTACTGGTCCTTTATATGTTACCAATAACAAGAGAATTAAACACGTTAACTTGTTGTATTTAGAACAGAACTGCAGCGCCCATTACTGTTTAATTAAAGACCTTAAGCGTCTAGTCAGAAGACAGGTATCACATCATAAAGGTACAATGTATTTATGTGAAACATGTCTACAGTTTTATACTAGTGAAACAAAATACGCTTCACACAATTGTTCTAAGATTATAACGATATTACCAGAAAGAGACAGTTTTTTAAAATTCAAACATTATGAGAGACAGCAAAAAATTAACTTTGTTATATATGCTGATTTCGAATGTTTATTATCTGATTTTAAAGAACCAAATCCCGATAAAAGTACTGTAAGAAATAAATGTCACCAACCATCTTGTTTTGCATATTATATATGTTGTTCCCATGACAGGAGCTTGAATAAATTTGTTTCATACAGAGGAATAGATTGTGTACAAGTATTTATCAAAAAAATTATGAAGGACGCACAGTTAATTCATAAGATTTTAATAACAAAAAGACCCATGAAACCAATGACTAAAGAACAAATTAACGATTATTGTAGTGCAACTATATGTCACATATGCAAGCAGTTGTTATTTGACGATAAAGTCCGTGACCATGATCATATTACATCTGAATATAGAGGTGCAGCTCATTCGCAATGTAATATTTCATTTAAAGTATGTCCATTCATACCTGTTATATTTCATAATTTATCTGGTTACGATGCCCACATATTTATCACGGAATTGTCTAAATACGAAGGTGAAATAAAAGTTATTCCCAAAACAAAAGAAAAGTATTTATCCATAACGAAAATTATAAAATCAGATAACAATAGAATGCCTGTACAAATTAAATTTATAGATTCTTTTCAGTTTCTTAGTTCAAGTATTGATACATTGACTAAAAGTTTATCCGACGATGATTTCGTGCATTTGTCCTCCCATTATTCTGACAAGGACCAATTCGATTTAATAAGAAGAAAAGGTATTTATCCGTATGAATATATTAATTCATGGCATAAATATAATGAAACCGAACTACCATCAAAAGATTGTTTTTATAATAGCTTGTTAATGAAAGATATAACAGATCATGAATATAAACACGTACAAACTGTTTGGAAATATTTTAATATTGGTTCTATTGGCGAGTACACTGACCTATATTTAAAAAGTGATGTACTTTTGCTCTGTGATGTATTCGAAAATTTTAGAAACTTATGTTTAAAGAATTATAATCTTGATCCTGCATATTATGTTACTTCACCTAGTTTGAGTTGGGATGCTATGCTTTTTTACACAGGCGTTGAACTAGAGCTGATTAATGATTTAGAAATTTATCAAATGTTAGAAAAAGGAATCCGTGGAGGGCTGGCACAGTGCACTCATCGATATGCTGAAGCCAATAACATTTACTTACCTCAATTTGATGATTCCAAACCTTCAACATATTTAATATATCTTGACTGTAACAATCTTTACGGTTATGCTATGACAAAGAAGTTACCCATATCACATTTTAAATTTATGAAACAGAAGAGTATTGAGAATTTTAATTTGTTCGATATTCCTGACGATGCTGACAACGGTTATATTTTAGAAGTTGATATGATGTATCCAGATCATTTACATAATTTACATAGTGACTTGCCATTCGCTCCTGAAAAATTTATACCTATTGGAGGAAAGACACCTAAATTAATTGCTAATTTGTATGATAAATATAATTACATAATACACTACGTTCATTTGAAGGAATGTCTTAGAAATGGCCTAGTATTAAAAAAAATTCATAGAATACTTCAATTTCGACAAGACAACTTTTTAAAAAAATATATAGACTTAAATACTAAATTACGGCAAGCAGCATCAACACCATTTCAAAAAGATTTCTTCAAGCTATTGAATAATTCAATATTCGGCAAGACAATCGAAAATAAACGTAAACAGGTTGATGTTAAATTAGTTACTAGATGGAATGACAGCTCGAATAAAACTAATAAGTCACTGGGAGCAGAGAAATTGATTACGAAACCAAATCTAAAAAGTATTTCTATTTTTAACGAGAATTTTATCGCAGTGCAACTGAGTCATGAAAAGCTTATTTTAGATAGACCGATATATATTGGATTTGCTGTGCTTGAATACTCAAAACAACATTTATATAATTTCCATTACAATTTTATAAGACATAAGTATGGTGATAATGCCAAACTATGTTATACCGATACTGATAGCTTACTGTACTTAATACAGACACCTGATTTTTACAAAGATATGCAAGATAATATGCATGAATTTGACACTAGCAATTTTGACGTTAATAATCCTTACGGCATACCAAAAGTTAACGAAAAAGTACCTGGCTTATTTAAGGACGAATTGGGAGGTGATATAATCATGGAATTTATTGGATTAAGAGCAAAACTTTACTCTATTAAAACGCTGAATATACAAATTAAAAAAGCAAAAGGAGTGTCAAAGCCAATTACTAAAAGTTTGGATACATCCAACTATAAGGAAGCATTATTTAACAATGTTGAATTAAAGCGTAAAATGAATATGATTAAATCCATTAAACATATATTGTATTCACAAGCAGTTAATAAAGTAATTTTGAAAAGAGTTGATGACAAAATACAAGTTCAGTCGAATCAAATAAATACGCTACCTTGGGGTCATTGTGACGGTGTCATGTAAAAGCTTTAGATATAAAATATATATCTAATTTGTTAATGTAATATCTGTATGTCTTTATTTCATTAAATCGATGTAAACACTATTTTTATTTGTAAAATGTTCCTAAAACCCTGTTTAGACTAATAAGATCATTTTGTTTTTTATTAATTTTAGGCATATAACACGATTATATTTAAATAAAATATATTTATCTTTTAAACCTGATTTTCATTATTGTTATTCATTATAATAAAAAATAGTGACAAGCACTTATTTCTATGTCACTATCGTATTCAATAAATTTTCTTTTTAGGTGCCCTATTTAATCTATAAGATGAGTATAGTTTGTTTTTGCACTCAAGACATTCTTAAATAGATTTTATTTTTAAATTTCAAACTTAATTTATTTGCATAAAATCTGGTTAAAAAGATGGTACATATTTATTAAGAAGGTCAGTCGCATACGCTAATAAGTTGCATATGCAGGTAGGTATATGGTTAACCTACATCCCCTGTGGAAAAAGGCGTGAGTGCATGTATGTAGGTATATATATGAATGTTAAATAACATTTGAATTAATCGACAAAATGAAGTTGATCAAGCAACCCATATCCCTAAGTGTTAATAATATAAAATTAAGTGACTCTGTTCACCACATCAGACATAGCACTTTATTGCCGAATAACATTCGCTGTATAATATGCGGTCCATCGAACTGTGGTAAAACAAATGTTATGATTAGTTTACTGCTGCATGAAAATGGGCTCAAATTTAGAAATCTATATCTTTACTCTAAGACTTCTTTTCAACCTAAATACCGTTTCTTGACTGAAGTATTGAAAAGAGTACCACAGGTTAATTTCTATGAGTTCAATGATCATAAAGATGTCATTTCTCCAAGTGAAGCTTTAACAAATTCTGTATTTATATTTGATGATGTTGCATGTGAAAATCAAGTGAATATACGCAATTATTTCTGTATGGGTCGACATAAACGAATCGACTGTTTCTATTTATCTCAAACCTATTCTAAAATTCCGAAACAATTACTACGTGACAATGTTAATTTAATTATAATATTTAAACAAGATGATGTGAATTTAAAACATATTTACGAAGAGCATGTTAGTTCTGATCTACAATGGAAACAGTTCAAAAACATTTGTCAAACTGTTTGGAGTAAGCCTTACAATTTTTTACTTATTAACAAAGAATCATCATTAAATAATGGACGGTATAGGCAGAACTTTGATATATTTTTTAAATTTGACTGATGTTATATAAATATAAGTGTGTTACACACAGAAAAAAGTCAGTATTATTTATTCTTTAGCTGAAAGTGGTTGTTATAATATTAAATAGGTATGGAGAAAAATATTAAAATAGAATTAATGAAGTCTGTAGACTCCATAAAGAATAAAATAAAACAGATGAAAAACCAGGAACACTCAATGAATTTATCACTCGATAAAATGTTAAAACCTATCACAGATCCCCTTAAAACTCTAGTTGATTCGAATAAAACCATAGAAAAAATACAAAATTTAGAAAAAACACACTCTAATTGTGACGACATCGAATTGGATGACATTAATACTAGCTCATCTACAAAGTTTGAAGACTGCTATGATCCGAAGCTGAAATCGGCACAGTTCGATAAAAAGTCTCCCGCAACGGAATTACTGGAAGATTTAGAAATATCATTAGAGGGTTGTGATATCCATGATATTTATGATGGTGTAAATATACCATTTGGAATAAGAAGTGAAAACAAAAATTTACTAATGGGTAATTCAATAGTTTCATTTTCTAAAATGGATAGTTTGAATGACGATAATGCCATTTTTATTAAAGTTGGTGACAAAAACTACATTTTAACTCCTGGTTTAAAAGAACTTTTACTTCGAAGAAAACCTGATTTAAAACTAATATCGAGCAAAGATAAACTTGTCTATAAGGATATGTTATATTATACAAATGCACATAAGAGAGATTTTAATCCTAATGGGCAAATTAGAGGCGATAAAGGTATAAAATATCGTGAAATAATCAAACCACTGTTTTCCGAATCCTACAATAATGTTATCACTAAAGGAGGAAGCTTACCAACCCTGAAAATGTACAAAAATAACACTGACTTGGTATATTGGGATAATCCTAACGAACTGGTTGACAGATTGAAGCTATTAATTGCTTCCAGAGATGCCGGTAATACAAACCATGATAATGAAATTTTATCTATAATCGAAGAATTAAAAGAAGCTGATATAATTAAATAATAAATAAATAGTCACAATAAATATCCTTTTTTATTCAGTATTATAGTTGAATTCAAGACAAATATACCGAATTGTAAACATGAGCAAAGCTGACGTGATTAACGAAATTCATAAAAATGTGAGGGTGAACTATCCACGAAGACATGTTATAATGAAAGATATAGATGACCTGTGGCAAGCAGACTTAATTGATATGCAATCAATTTCAAAAGAAAATAAAAATTACAGATATATTCTAGCCGTTATTGATACATTTTCGAAATATGCTTGGACCTTTCCTATAAAAAGTAAATCCAAAGAAGACGTGTGTAACTCTTTCAAAACTTTGTTGGATAAAGGGCGTATTCCTAAAAATCTGCAAACGGATAATGGAACAGAATTTTATAATAATAAATTTCAAAAACTTATGAATTCTTATAATATAAACCATTATTCAACTTTCTCAGCAAAAAAGGCATCTATAGTTGAGCGATTTATCAGAACATTGAAATCTAAACTGTATAAGGAGTTTAGTTTAAAAGGTGACTATAACTGGATAGTTAACACCCTTAATAATGTTATTTACGAATACAATCACACCTATCATCGGACTATTGATGAAATCCCCGCAAACGTGGATAATATTAATAAAGAACGCATATTAGGGAGATATTTCAGGTTGATAAAAACCAATAGTATAAAAAATAAATTTAAAGTTGGTGATTATGTGCGTATCAGTAAGTACAAAGGAACATTTGAAAAAGGATATACCCCCAACTGGTCGACAGAAATATTTAAAATTCGAAAAATACAATATACAACTCCTATCACCTACTTAATTGAAGATACAATCAGAGGTCAGCCCATTTTAGGTGCATTTTATGTACAAGAGCTGCAAAAGACAAAATATCCCAATTTATATCTAGTCGAGAAAGTTCTTAGAAGAAAAGGAAATAGGGTTTTAGTAAAATGGTTAGGTTTGTCTTCTTCTGAAAACAGTTGGATTGACAAGTCGAATATTTATTAAGTGTTCATCCCATGATGCATCAGTCTTATGATGTGTTTTGGAGAGAGTAGTCTTCTCAATTGGCTTATAAATAATTTACCATTTGAATTACATTTACCAGGATACAATTATTGTGGACCTGGCACTAAATTAATAAAAAGGCTTTCACGTGGAGATAAAGGCATTAATAAATTAGACGAATATTGCAAAGAACACGACATTGCCTATCATAATTCTTCAAACTTAAAGGATCGCCACAAGGCAGATTTAGTTTTGTTAAATATGGCGAAAAAGCGAGCAGTTGCCCTGGATGCGAGTGTAGGGGAAAAACTTGCGGCACGTTTAGTAAGCAAATCTATATTAACAAAAATTAAAACTGGTTCTGGTCTAAAAAAAGGTAACAAAAAGTGTTGTCCAAAAATTACATCTGGAAAAGGTTTGAAAAATAAATTTAAAAATGTTATTAGCAAAACAAAAAGACATATAAAAAAATTAAAACCAAAATGCAAAAAGGTGGCGATAGAATTAGCTATGGCCGCTACCAGAGAATTAGCTAATGATTCGTCCATTAAACTTCCTCGTGTTATTCCTATACCAAAATCTGGTGGAGTATTACCTCTGATTCCTATTTTTGCGGGATTATCTGCGGCAGGCGCTCTAGCAGGTGGTGCAGCTGGTATTGCTAAAACCATAAATGAATTCAAGATGGCAAAAAAGTTGTATGCTGAATCGAAGAGGCACAATGAGAAGATGGAGGCTCTCTGCATCGGCAAAGGACTACACCTTAAACCGCATAAAGATGGGCTCGGAATTTTCGTATCGAGAGAAAAAAACTAAAATATCGGCTACCTAAACGAGCCTTGAGTAATTTGGACATTTTGAAGTATGGAAATAATATTCCCTATTTTAGAGGTGTCTTTATGAGAGATGAGCTCCCTAAACACCCTTTTAAAAAAGAATGTGGAGTTATTAATTTAGATAGCTCTAAAAATCATGGTTCTCATTGGGTAGCCTATGTAAAATACAATGATTATATTGAGTATTTTGACAGTTATGGAAATCTTAAACCTCCAAAGGAATTTATAAAATACGTGGGTTCCGAAGTTCACTATAATTGTGATAATATTCAGCGTGATCATCCTTTTAATTGTGGACATCTTTGTTTAAAATTTTTGAAGAATTTTTGGTATAATGAACGAATAAAATAAACAGAATCTTGCAAAAGAGTTCAGTATACGAGCATGTCTACTACGGTTACCATCTCTGGAAATAAATCGGAACTGGTTACATACTTTCAACCACCACTACATTTATCTGATCAATACGAGTGCGGTTTGCTATACTTTTCAGTATTAAATTCAACACCAAATATTCCCATTGATAACAGCAGTCTATCTGTGATCAGAATTGAATGTGATCTTGTTTACGGTTCCTACTGCAACGGATTACCAACTCATTTC
Source organism: Acronicta leporina (assembly GCA_947256265.1). Taxonomy (NCBI): domain Eukaryota; kingdom Metazoa; phylum Arthropoda; class Insecta; order Lepidoptera; family Noctuidae; genus Acronicta; species Acronicta leporina. The sequence continues at coordinate 10,141,943 of OX366532.1, read as the reverse complement.
ATTCATGAATTTGTATCTGATACTACTCCAGGTCATCAGTGCATGGAAAAACCGCAAAACGTTATTTACTATCCAATAAACAAAAATATAATTTCATCTATATCTGTTAGGATTGTTGATCAATTTGGCCACTGTATTAACTTTGGGGAAGAATATATTCAACTACGTCTTCATTTAAGAATAACAAAATGATAGTATACTATAAAAACATCCCAGTGAAAACAAAACGTCTCAGTTCTTCTACGATTGCCAAAGTGCAAAGACCTAAGAAAAAAGTTGAGAAATTGACTAAAGCAAATAAAGATTTTCTTATAGCCCTAGGGTTTAAAGTATGAATATACTACAGATTACTGAATTACCGCACTTCGACACTTCGATTGAAAGTTATGAAGTCCATACATACAATCCCTACAATAACAGCTTTAGAGAAAATGATGAAATCAGAATCCCCATACACCAACAAGACATATACGTGCTACCATCAGCCAGTTCAATTTACATCGAAGGCCAAGCAAAGCTCTTCGGTAAAGATGGGAATCCGATCAAGAAAACTGTTACGTTCACTAATAACCCTGTTATGTATCTGTTTCAAGACATCAGATATGAAATGAATGGTATTGAAATCGACCGTATAAAAAATTCTGGAATAACATCAACAATAAAATCATACATATCATTAAATGAAGCAGAAAATAGAGTTGCCGCTATATGGGGTTGGAACTTAGAGGGGTTCCAAAGTGATGGGCATTTTAGTGCTGTGATACCATTAAATAAGTTATTAGGGTTTGCAGAGGATTATAACAGAATTGTGATAAATTGTAAACATGAACTTATAATGAATAGAAGTAACTCTAACCTAAACAGTGTTATTCTTACTGATGATATTACTCGTTTTGAAATAGATATACAAAGAGTTCAATGGAGGGTTCCCCACATAAAAGTTTCAGATCGAGAACGACTGACACTTTTAAAACATTTAGAAAGGGATAAACCTATTCAAATGGCTTTTAGGAATTGGGATTTATATGAGTATCCATTACTCCCTAAAACCACAAAGCATTCTTGGTCAGTTAAGACTGCTTCACAATTAGAAAAACTATAAAACTAAACTAACTAATAGAAAAAACAATAAAACTAAAGACAGTTCAATATTCGATCATTGTGAAGTGACAAACGTTACTCTTTTTTTAAATTCACAATATTATCCATATGAACCTATGAGTTTAAAGTTTCTCGAGAACAAATATAGTATATTATATGAAATGTATGCGAAATTTCGTCAGTCTTATTACAACTGTCCGATAGACCCGTTGTTAGATTTAAGGGACTTCAAAGAAAAAGCCCCCCTCTTTATCTTAGACTGTTCAAGGCAAAACGATAGTCTAAAATCAGGTCCAGTAGACGTGCGGTTAGAAATTGAATGTTCTGCATCAATACCAGATAAGACAACTGCTTACTGTTTGATTATAAACGATCGGCTTGTTGAATACAAACCTCTCAGCAACATTGTGCGTAGGTTATCATGAATGCTATTGTAGACGTTCAAGGTTTTAAAACAGAAACAAATGAATTTATCTTAAAAGAAATTGCTGTGATATGTGATAAAAAAGTTCAAGTATTTTTAATTAAGCCTCCGTTTCCGTTTTACAATTTGACAAAACTAGAAAGACGGCAAGTCTGTTGGATTGAACGTAATAGAAAGATATGCTGGGGGGAAGGATTTGTGCCTTATTCAAGCCATCAAAATTTAATTGCAGATATTTTAAGAGATAAATTTATCTATACTAAAGGTTTAGAAAAAGTGTTGTGGCTTAAAACTATTTTAGAAAATAAAAATAAGAATATATGTAATTTAGAAGACAGGGGTTGCCCTAATTTCTTAAGCTTGTATGATCAATATAAAGGTTCTAATAATTTGTATAACTGTATTTATCATGACTCTGTATGTGCTTTGAAAAATGTATTGTGTTTAAATAAATGGTGCTTTGATAATAAAATTTTTAAATAAATATTTTCTTGTTAAATTATTAGACTATTTAAATTCCCCATCCATATTTTATGTTACCGAAAAGTTTAAGTAAAATGATTTTAAAGTAAAGGATGAGAGATAGATTGTCTGATGAAGGAATCTTTGAATCTCTATTATAAAACTGTTTATAATAATTTTATTACATATATTTTTAACATTCGATTCCTACAATTGTAGTTGAACGGTTGAATCGGTCATAAACGAAAATAAACAATTAAAAAAAAAGAAAATAATTGAGAAAATAATTGAAAAAAAAAGTCACAATGCAAGATTCTGTGAAATGTACTTCCAAAGGTTTTTGTAAACTTATTATGAAGAATGCAAAAGGTGAAACTATATATGTTGGTAATAATATGAAGCATGCTCATAAAAAATCAAAAGCAAATTCATCAAAATATCAGGTCAACGATACAATGCAAGAAGGTTTATTTTACCATAATATTATGAATGATAATGAAACGAACCTAATACATGAAATAGTGATACCTGATTCAGATGTCATTATACGCTTTGAGTTTCTGCCAGAAGATGACGATCCTAACAATAAAATAATCAAAGCATTATCGAGCATCTGAATCGATGCAATCAGGTTAATATACAGTTTATTATACACACAACAACCGTTCGGACCGATAAAACTGATGATTGAGTGATTGATAGATGGCCTACGTTCGAGTGGGGGAGAATTGCGAGTTCCTATGTGAAGAGAGTAGACAGCAAGAAATAGAAAATAAAAAAATGAAGAAGAAAAAAAAAACAAAATCTTTTAAAAACCATATTTATATTATGAATAATAAACAGCTATTTGTTCATTCTTTGAATAATATGAATGATGGGTAAATTGGGTGTTTCTGGATCTCCTCTGATCCAGAAACCCCAATTTACACCTACTAATGTATTTTTTTAATTTTAATACTTGATTCTGTTATAATTTTTGATCCGTGCTAGTCTAGTACAGAAATACTTGAAAAAGAAATTGACTTCAATGGTTATTTTTAAAAGTCAACGTTTTCAATAATTAAAATGTTAATAACTTTTGATAGAGAGAACCGATTTGAATTTAAAATAGCCTAAATGTTAATCCAAGAAACAGGCTATGAATTCTTGCCCACTTCCTCCAAATCTCTTCAGTAGTTATCATTTAATGCGCGGTCAAACATACAGACAAACCGACAGACAAACTGACAGACAAACAGACAAACAAAAGTTCCAAAAATAATAGAAATGGATTGTGTTACCGATTCTGAGTCCCCCAAATTAGTTTTTTTGTAAATATAAGCAATGTACAGACACGGCTCACTTACATTCTTATTATATGTAAGATAAGAAGATAAGATAAGATTAGGTACAGTATACATATTTTTCAATTAATAGAAAAGGTACATAGAAAAGGTCTGATAGATATGCCAATTATTATTAGGTATACGTAAACAACATTTACAACTGAAGCAAACAATTATAATATTACAAATTTAGAAAAAAAAAAAAAAACAAAACTAAAATGAAGTTGTTTTGGATAAGTGGTTTTTATTTTGGGCAATGAGTGATTTAATACTTATTATAATAATAATTATTATTATAAGCCCGGTTTGTCCCACTGCAGGGCAAAGGCCTCCCTTCCCTCCTTCCACTCCTCTCGGTGCATTGATTTTTCAATAAAGTTATTTAGTGAAGGAAAAATTCGACTCGCAGGCAGGAATTTTTCCTTCACTAAATAACTTTATAAAAATTAGCATAAAAAATGCAAAAATTCACAAAAAGTTAATAACCAATAAGTTCTGTATTATTTTTGCGACAGTCCGGCGCGGCGGCGAACCGAATTTCACACACAAACGGAACACCAAAATTAACCATTATTCAAAGTTTCAAACCGTTATTATTCGGATTCAGATACCGTTCATCTAGGTTCCTGCGCTACCATTTCGTACAGAATACTTCACTGGAAATAAACGTAAGAGAATGAAATACAACGGAACTATTTTCCGGTCGTTTATTTTCAGTGAAGTAGTAGTTGACGAAATGGTACGATAGGAACATAGATATCAATCCGAATAATAACATAATTGGATAAAATATTGTTTGGATTACGATTTATTATGGTATTACGTTTTTGTGGGCAATTCAATCTCCGCTGGATCCTTAACGGTTTAACAGCGGCAAACTCTACCAACTCTGAGCCACAAATCAGCAGCTAATCGGCGGCGTAGCGCTTATTTAAGGCTGATCGTTTCGCTCAGCCCGCCAAATTCAAATTTCAATCGGTTTTTCGCAATTTGTAGGGCTATAACACATTCTAGATTCCTAGCTGTAGTAATTGCGACATTAGCTATACAATATTCACAACTGAGAATTAAAACCTTAAGTTAAAACGTCAGTTGTTAGCTGAATAAGTCAGTGAGCATTTAGCTGTAAATAACGCCATAGAGTACGAGTATGTTCAATTGTTTTGAGCCCTATACTGATGAAGTCCAGGGGCTGTATTACGACGTGTTATCGTAATAATTATATTATTATTATATAAATAAATTATATAAATATTATTATTATATATATATATAATTATTATATAATTTTATAAGTTGTGAGAATGAGATAGCGATATTTTATGTGTTGAGCGGCATCCCTCTCTTTCAATGGGAAAATGATGGCAATAACACATCGTAATATGGCCTCTATAGGCCGTAAGCCTAATGTAAAGCCTTACTTAAACTCGACCTACGTTTCTTATTACCTTTTATCTTACCGCGAGTTCACCGACATTCCTGCTATATTTTATTATCCATGTGTGGGTAATGTTACCTTTCTGTCCCCGAATTTGATGATCGCTTAACTTGTTACGAGGGATTTCAAAGGGAAATCAAGGTAGCGGAAAGTTACAACCAAGATGAGCTGCGTAATAAAAGTAAATAAAAAAAGATGCCGAAATCCCGTTACATATTAAATCACCACGCCTGTATTTCTCAAAGATTCAGGCAGAGACATATTGCTGTACATTCGCCAACATTTCGCCGTTACATTTGTATCCAATATACCTACCTAGGTATTATAACATCACGCCTGTATTCCCTGAAGGGATAGGCAGAGGCGTACCAATGTACACCCACAGTTCGCCGGTATGTTTAGGTCCCATGTAATAGGGGGCGAGCCTATTGCCATTAACTGGGCACAAAATCCAAACTCCGAGCTGCTACTGGGAATTTCATAGAAAAACCCAATAACACTGCTCGACTCTCTAGCGTAGCAGTCGCGCTCAGGACCACTAGGCTAATAGCTAATGCAGTTATACCTAGGTATTATAATACTGAATTTAGGTATTCGAATATCTTTTCTTTATTTTATTCCCATTCTAGGGTTGGCACGCAGATCGTAGGAGCTTTTATGATCACACAATTTCACATAGGTACAGATACTCAGACTCGAGAACAGAACAGAACTGCCTGCAGGTCATACAACATTAGCTATTATTTAGCTAATGTTAGCTATTAGCCGGTCTCCGCGGTTTCACTCGCAATCTAAACTGTCTTTATCTTTAACTCGTTTAGCAACATAGCCTATGTTATTCCGAATTAATGTATCTTTGTATAAGTGAAAGAATTTTCAAAATCGCTTGATTAGTTTTATCTATTACAAACTTACAAACCATCTGATATTTCCTCTTTATAATATAACTAGCTGTTAACCGCGACTACGTCCGCGTGGTATTAAAAAAAAAAGTGTAAGTGTGCCTAAGTTACTTCTTGTTACATCAGCTATCTGCCAGTAAAAGTTCCGTCAAAATCGGTCCAGCTATTTCAGAGATAAGCCGGCACAAATAGACAGGCAGACAGATCAAAATTGTAACAATTTTTTTTGGTATATTTACCGTGTATACATCTAAATGCACTTAAAAGCGGTTATTTTAATATTACAAACAGACACTCCAAATTTATTTATTTGTATGGATGTATACATTATAATGTAGATATACTCTATTAGCATCAAACCCTGTGACAGGTGGTGCAGAACTTGATCGCTTAACCTAATTTATCTGCAATAAACGTGTCATGTACCTAATGTCGTGTCAGTATTTAATTTAATACTCCAGTTTTTTCTACAAAACTACATACATGTATGAAGGTAGATAGTTTTTTTACATAACTATAAAGCTAGATTACATACAAAAAAGCTAGAGTCTTATCTTATGTACTTTACAGGAACAAATATCAGGCTTGGCGCAAATATTTGTTTCGAGGCGGGAATCCGTCCTAGATACTGAATGAGGAAATCGGATGCTCTTAGAGTTAAGAATAGACTTAAGTTACGTATATTTATTTATTTATTTATTTAGATAAGGTTCACCAACAGTTGTCACAGATAAATATAGATAAGTACTTATAAATATTTTGTTTTATGTCTAACTGCACAACCAATTACAGGTAAACACCACATGCAAAATTTACTCTGTATCAACATCTACATATTCTTTACAATTTTAAATACTTATTTAAAAGGACTTAAATTCTATTATATTGGTGTGGTAAGGTGCGGTTAGAATATAATAGAATAGAATAATCTTTATTGTATACCATAACAAAAACATAAAAAAAACCTTATAAAACTAAGGGTACAATGGCGGTCTTATCGCTAATAGCGATATCTATCAGACAACCTTTGGATGGACAGGAAAGAAAGTATATTTTTTCAATAAATAAAAAAAATACTCTTTTTTATATTATTTCCAAAGATTACAAGCCCCATCACACATTAGATCAAAGCTCTCTAAAGGCGCGCGTTGCGTCTCTGTGCAATACCAATACCCCTGTGCAAGCGTCCCAGAGGACCAAAGGTTCAAAAGACCAGATATTTCCGACATGGCAGACTTGTGAAACGTAGTATCTTATCTTATCTTGTGTAGGGCCGAGGCAGCAAGGCCTCAGTGCACTTCAACGCAATGGGATCTTTTGTGCTTCCCCTAGATAACTTATTCCTCGTCCCTCCCAGTTCTACAAACAGCTCTTCCATGAGATTTATAATGAGGCCTGGGGGTATGAGTCTGTAGTCCTCTGGTCTTGGATAACCCTGACCCAAAAGGCACATTCGCTTTCTAGCCATTGCATCGTGAAACGTAGGAGATACAAGTAATATATTTTGTTCATAGGTATTATTAAAGGCACTTTTTCTTGTATTTAAATAAATTAATGCGGAAATAATTAATATTATAATACTATCTATGCCCCGCGGTGCTATCCGCGCTGACGTAGTTTTTTTGTAACACTGGGAATTTTCCTAAATTCTTTCTAATCCAATGTCTACGCTAAAGAACTGCTAGATTTCAAGTTTCTAATATTTCGTGATCAGTGACACACTGTAGTTTCTTTCCACACATAAATAATTTGATATTTAAGACCCGATTACCAATCCATTTGCACAAAATTTCATAACCATGTTCCAAAAATAACTACGAGACATAAGAATGCAAATGGTCATGTTATTTTTAACATTGCAGAAAGAAGTTCACATGGAAAAATACCGGAGATACCTGTTCTTGATATTAGCCAGATTATAAAAATGCCTTTCTGTGCGACATTTATCTGTCTGTTATAAGCGAGTTCCGTATGCATGCAATGATTTATATTTAGATGTAGGTTGGTTTTAATTTTTGCATTAGTCTAGGGGTCGTGAATTCGATTCCCAGTTAGAAGCAAAGTGTTACTGGGTTTTTAGATAAAATTTTCAGTAGCAGCTCGGAGATTGGATTTAGGGCAACATTTATGTTTTTAAGGCTTGAGCCCGATTAAGAACTTTATTGCCGATAAAGTTTAAGCTATAATTGCTCACTGTTTGATTGGTGAAGTTTATGATTGCTTTCCTCAGGTTCTCTCAACCATTTTCGGTCTAATTGAAGCCCTAAACGAATTCACAGCAAACTTTCTCTAAAATATTAATTTCATCCTGAATACTGACGCTTCTCTAACTAAAATACAATAATTTTAGAAAATTACTTTGTATGGATTTCATCGCGTTCAAATGCGTTGACATCTTGAGACCTTAGATGATGCCCAGTAATTTCCCTGGTAACATTGCCCTTGAAACCAGAATGTAATCATGTAAGCAAATTATTGTTATACTTATTTATAATTATATTTAAAACTAGCTTATGCCCGCGGCTTCGCTCACTTGAAGCTCAAAAACCAACAGTGATGATCTCTTCTTCGTATGGGTCTCTATACATTAGAGAGGTCAAGATGTATCTCAGGTTCTGTTTAATTATTTGAGATAAGAAGTATACCAGTTTTTAATTTGGAGCACATACTTTCTAACAGTGATAACAAAATTAAAATCTATTCAGTAAGTAGTTATTGCGCCAACCCGTCACAAACAGACAAGAATTTTAAAAATCACATTTTTGGGTTCGGAGACGTTTATATACCCCAACCCACTTGTTTTTATTTAAATATATCTTCAATGTACAGACACAGCTATTTTACAATTTTATAATAGTAGAGAAGAGATTTACTAGTTATATTTAAAATTTACTAGTCGAAAATCATCTAAATGCAGACTAGTGCGATAGACTAGTTTGTGTAAAAGAGACAAATTCAATAATAAGTAGGAGGTTTTTGTCGAATAAAATTACTTACGCGGCCGCGCGGGCATAAAACTATCGAAACCGATGTAGCAGGTGTCGTATTTTATAGTTTTTATCGATCGATATAGCATTTATAGCTTGTAAATATTATCTTAACGTCGAGATAGTTTTGTCGATTTTTTCGTTAATTATCGAGAATTTATACGATCGTACCGCTGTATTGATATTATTTGTCTAACTGTGACTATAAATGCTGGGAGAGATCCGATATGTCAGGATCAATCTCTACTATTATAAAATTGTAAAAAAAGCTGTGTCTGTACATTGAGAATATAAAAAAATACAAGTGGGTTAGGGTATGTAAACGTCTCTGAAACCATAAAAGCGATTTTAAACATTCTTGTCTGTTTGTTTGTTACGGGTTGGCGCAAAAACTACTGAATAGATTTTAATTTTTTTATCTCTGTTAGAAAGTATAAGCTCATACTTAAAAACTGGTGAACATCTTATTTCAATTAATTAAACGGATCCTGAGATAGAAAGATATAAAGAAAAATGGTTTATTCAGCACAATTTTACAGAGATACAGCGTGACCTCTCTGATGTATAGAGACCCATACAAAGAAGAGATTATAACTGTTGGTTTTTTATTTAATTATTTTTAGAATTCATTTCTGATAGCTTATATAATATAGCTTCAGGTGAGCGAAGCCACGGGCAAAAGCTAGTTATACATATAACGCGTAAATAATAGTTTTATTCCAATTTATCTCATACCTACCTTAAAAACTAAACGTCTATCTTACTAGGGATAGGATCTTGACATGAAGTCCATACAAGTAATGTCAAAATCTTATCTCTAGTAAGCAAATCTATCGACGATTTGTTATTGGGACCGTTCGTAAGTCACATAGCATCGATACGACAATAAAAGAGACAGGTACATTTTTATAAAAGCTTTTGTGTTATTATTTATCGTACTATAAATATTGCTTGATATCGCTGACCCAATTCGGGAACTAAAAGATAGATTTTCCCCTCCCCCAAAAAGTCTATTACCCGCTCCACTTACCATGGAAATGGAGTTATCCTGAGTGACGTGATAAACACCGGGATTACCTATTTCATTCGTTTTACTCAAAATACGAAATATTTGGACATAGTATCTACGTTATTAAAACAAAATCCACTTACTTACTTTTTTATTGAATTATGGAACTTGAAGTAAAAAGCTTTTACTAACTGGAATAATGAGAAATGTCAATAGTATAGTTTGAGCATAAAGTTTGTTATACTTGCGACAGATGTCACAGTGACATTTCTAGGATTAGAGAATTTTCATTATTTTAGGATGTAGAAAAAAAAAAGATCATCGTTTAAATCATTTTTTGCTTTTATTTTACCTTACAAAATGAAATAAAAAGGGAAGAATATTAGAATAAATGTATAATGGTACCTAGTTATACTATTGTAGTTTTTTGGCATATAAGGCCAATATCGATTCGTACAGACTAAAACAAATTATTCGATTTATTATATTTTTATTATTGAAGAATGAAAGAAATGGACATGCTAAGCTGAACTTAAAAATATTGGGACAAGGGCAGGAACTACAGACTGACGATAGATGATAAACATACCTTTTGTCAATAAAGTTTGAGATTGTTTTACGTACATTTGACTGTAAAAAATACGGAACTTTATGAGCAAAAACTCAGTGACAGCTGTCGCGCGTGTCTAGCTAAGTTTGACAAATTATAGATATTCTTATCAACCTATTCACATCACTCACATCCTGACTTGACCCACTGTGGGTGTAGGCCTCCTTCAGTTTGTGCCGTCCACAACGCATTTGTGCTACTCTCATCCAACTTGAATTTAAGTAGTTGTCTCATTTCGCAATTTTACGCCCGATAGTTCTCTTGTTCTAGTTCTCTATCCCTCAGTCAGCATTCTGTCGTGGCCCCCTTCCACCTCAACCCATTCATAATCAACCTATTATAATGTCCCACTGCTGAGCGCGGGTTTAGGCTATAGTCCTCACTGACCTAATGCGATATATATTATGTAAGTCATAATAATTATATGATATTTTCATAAATAATATATTGCCCGAGTTTCTAACTATGTATATCAAAGAAGATAAAGAGGAGCAAAACTTCCGTCTAAGGAATTTTATTCATTTTTCGTTGTTTGATGTTCTCTGTAAGAGCTTTTTAATTAATGCCCTAATAATTATATTGTTTTTGCTGATTCAAATAAGGAAGACTTAACTTTTTGTGTTTATCTAATTAACTATCAGTTTTCTTGAAAAATTACTGGACATTGAAAATATTTAAATGTTGGGTAATTATTCTTACAATAGGACCGCCGTACGTACACGAACAGTTCACTGGTATACATATTTAGGTGCAAAATAATAGGAGGCAAGCCTACTGCCATTGACTGGGCACAAATCCCGAACTCCGAGATGGAATTAAGAACCTGGGAATGAAGGACCTCTAGCGTAGCAGTCGCAATCAGGACGAGTAGGCAGAATGAGGCAGTGATCTTCTCATCGAATTGATAGCAAATGGAAAGAGAAGATCAAAAGAAAATAAATAATTAAAATACATGTAACTAGATTGGCCTTAAGACTTACAAAAACGTTGACATTAAAACGTGAGAAAATATCAAATCAATAAAGTATAAATTCAATAAATTAATGTTTCATGAGGTACCTACTAGTTTTTGGTAAACTATTTTGAAAATACGTACCTACGATATAATTAAGTAGACCAGGTAGTTTGGTTTTTATTCATTCCAGACTTCTCAAATACCTCCTATCGTATTGGGATATCCTGTAAAGATATTGTGAGTGGTTTAAAATAAATTTTCCACAACATAAAGCGCACACCCTTTTTTATTAGCACGGAAAATCCTCATGGATCGTCAGCTACCTGGGCAGCGTATGTCAGACTCTTAACTACCGACTAAAAACTGTACTCGTTTTCCCTTGCTCATAGGACTCAGCAGTCAGCCCCGTGATAGAAGAAGAATTCATTGAAAAGTACGTTTAAAATTGAAAAGGAAAATGAAATGTCAAAAACAATGTCACCAGCGGTACTCTAAACCGCGTCGATATCGCTCGCAAGCACCACGCTGTCATACATGTTTCACAAAATTATGGAAACAAGTACTCGTATACAGTGTTATTTTTGGCAGTTATTATATTAACGGGCTATAAAACCGGTCGCGTTAAGGTTATGTTCTTAGCAAAAATATGTATTATATATAACCTCACGATGTGATGCGAACCGTCACCTTTGCTTAGCCAGTCTGCTCTGCACCGCTGTGGGGGGAGTACGCCGTTGCCATTTTGTTTACGCGGGAAAATCGTTGACGTATTTCGCGCGCTCCAATTTTAATAACTAATTCAGTGTTTGGAAAATTGTGGAATTGCCTACCATAGTGCTTGAAAGTGACGTTTCTAGTGAAGTGAAAATTTACATTGTGATCGACAAGTTGAACCGGTTTTCAAAAGTGATTAATTAAAAATAACAAATATTAATATGTTCTAAGATTATTATATTGAATGCGATGATCGGCAACCTGTCCGCTGGTTTGTTGAATTCAGCTGTTCAAATGAACGTGGCTTGTTTTGACGCGGATTATGCAAATTTACATACAAAAGAATTTAAATTTACAACGTCTGAAAACGATAATAGGTACTTGCAAGCTGACACCGCGTCTATAATAGCTGTTTAAACGTGTTTTTCGTCAAAAAAAAGAGTAAATTGTTCTTACCTTCACGGGTGAGGTCATATCGAACAAATTTCGAATAAAAAATTTCGAATTCTACACAAATGTCATAAACTTCAAAATATTAATTTTATGAAATTGTTTAATAAGTAATTTTAATACCTACGTAACTCATCAATTTATCAGTAAGTACCTAAATATTATTTAAATTATGATACAAGTATTATGCAGATACATAACAAAAATTTATTATTATACTAATATATTCAGACTTAACCTCCTTATTTTGTTATTACAATTCGATTCTGGTCGAAATATTCGATGTACGAGTAACTGGTGCTGTGTATTTTATTTGATTGGGCATTTAATTTCGATTAGTTTACGAACGTATTGCTAAACAAAAATCGAAGTTCGCGTATCAAATGTGTAGGTACTGTTTTATTGAAATACAATTGGATTGGTGTTGTGAATAACATTACATAGAAGCGAATATTTTATATTTCAAAACTAGGTGGCATTGACAATTTCTGTGAAGAAATTCCGAAACATACTCAACGATAGGTGCAGTCTCTTTTAATTCTGTCAGTTATTGTTTTATTTTGTCTATTAAATTGGTCCTTGATAGGTTAGTCCAACCTTCATGGTCATTGTCTGGAATCGCCTTCTGAAGAAAAAGCCATATCGGCTCTGGGTTTTTTTAAAAACGTAGCGGGGATAAAAATCTAACAAAAGGAGCAAATAAATAGATTATTTGCTCCTTTTGTTGGTCTTTAATAAGTCATAAAAAATTTCAGGAAATTTATAGACTTATAGGTACAAAAAAACTAAATAAATAAATACTGTTAAGCTAAATTTGAATTGAACGCCATGAAAATCCCATCAAAATGGTAATGGTATTTTCTAATCGATCTTTGAGTTTATGTCAATTTGATCTGGTAGATGTTTAATAATAAAATTTCTCTCTCATTAGATTAACTTCAAATTCTGTCACTACAAAGCAAATATACCCACGTTTTAATCGTAACTTTTCTGTCATACATAACAATAAAATCAACCCTTTATACTGACTTACTGCCCGGCACGGGCCTCCTCTCAAAATGAGATGGATTAGGCTATAGTTCACCACGCAAGCCTAACACGGGTTTGCAGACTTCACACGCCGGGAAAATCTCTCAGATATGCAGGTTTCCTCGCAATATTTTCCTTCATCGTTTAAGCGCATATTCGTATAAGCGCATGTCAGAGTATAGAACGCTTTTAAAATGGTTGCCCATCCGTCAGCGTAGAGTGCTAAGGGCTTTAACTACTTTGTATTCCTTACTAGACTCTCCTACTTCTCCTACTTATCTTACTTCACAGTTTAAATATTTGTGTTCCAATCATGACAGAACTCTTCGGTCTTCATTTAATCGTCTTCTGCAATGTCCGGCTCATAGTTCTGATTTTATGCATTCTTCTTTTCTGATACAATCCATACTTCTGTGGAATGCGCTACCTCTAGAAATCAGGATGGCCACTAGTCGCTATGTGTTTAAGGGCAAGTTAAAAAAGCATCTCCTCAATTCTTTGGCAGAATCATCTTAATGTTAGTCTCTCTTGTTAAAAGAGATATATATTTTAGATATATATTATATTTATTATTTATAGTATGAACATATTTTATTTATTATATTTCGTACGTATCTAGTAGTATATTATTATCTATATATAATATAGTGTTGTTGCTAGAATTTGTATTAATTACCTAGCTATTTTTAGGTATGTATCTTTTTCTTTGTTTTTGGTTTTGATTACCTTATTTTTGCACCTACTACCAAGATTGTCTCTGCATCGCCCTAAGGTTGACTGGGAGAGAATGCCTAATGGCATTAAGTCCGCCTTTGTACAACATTCTTCTTTTGTTTGTGCATGAAGTATTAAATAAAATAATAATAAATAAATAATTAACTCTTTAATATGCAAATGTCTTCGAAAAGTAAATTTTTTGTCAATCGTAGGTAGGTAGGTAGGTAACCTTTTATCTTGGGATAATCTCTCAGTCGGCACCATATTTTCATTTTCTCCTAACATTATAATGGAAACAAATGTGAGAATCAAATGGATTTTTATCAGTAAAGTGACATAAAAAGTACGTTTTGATGATGATTACTTCGTCAGAAACGAATGGCATTCTCCTTTTACGAGTTCTGATAAAGAAACTAAAAATAAATCCTATTTATAGAATGCTATGACGAAAGTATTAAGATTGCAGATTACAAGTGACGAATTGTATTACCTATTATTTTAACTGATATATTTTATTATATATAAGAACCATAGATAATAGAAGGGGAAAGAAGTTTGGCCACTTGATACGACATGACGACTTCTTCAGAACTATACTAAAAGGTAAAATTGAAGGAAAACGAGGAAGGAGTAGACCTAGACGAAGTTTTGTGGAACAAGTGAAGGAAAGGATTGCGATCGAGTCGTATCAAGAGGTAAAACGGAAAGCAGAAGATAGAGAACAGTGGCGTTTGCTCCACCGACAAGAGCTGAGCTCTTAAATTAAAGAAGAAGAAGTAATTAAAAAAAAATTTAGACCGTTTGTAAACTGATTATGACTTTTTAATTTTAGGACTATAAATAAATAATAATAGGTAATATGTACTTTTCCAATTTAAAATGAACTGCTGAAGACCAAACTTTGAACGAACTTAATGATTTTTTGCATTTTTCATGCTAAGATTATAATGTTATTTTAATGAATGAAAATTTCGACATGGCAGGTGGGTCTGGTGCACCTAACCGGAACACGCAGGTTTGAATCTTGCCTGCGAGTCGAATTTTGTCTGCATTAAAATAACGAACTTAATGATTCAATAAACTATTTTGAATTTTCTCACAGATTTGGACTAATTTGACAACATTCAAACAACCTAGCTGCCACTGCCTCATTAGCCCAGTGGCCCTGAGCGCGATTGCTACGCTAGAGGTCCTGGGTTCGATTCCCAGGTCGAGCAAAGAAATATTGGGTTTTTCTATGAAATTCCCAGTAGCAGCTCGGAGTTTGGAATGTGTGCCCGGCTAATAGCAATAGGCTCACCCACTATTAAATGGTACATTTGCCCACTGTTACGTCATACGTGTATTACGTTATATTTATTTCGTCATACGTATACGTATGACCCATAATAGGTAGTTGTTCCGGGTCTGGGCGTTTGTGTACCTATGTGAGAATTTGTGTTTGTTAATGCACCCACGATACAGGAGAAAATCTTCGTGTAGGGCATTTTAAACAAGAAAATAAATATTAATATTTACCTACCAATCTTAATCAGTTAGATGTTACATAGATATTTATAGCTTTAGTATAACCACTTGCACCTTACATATTGAAATTGCCTGAATAAAAAAGTAATATTATATGCACATTCACCTCATACTGGCACTCTTATGATTTCACATGCACCAACATATTTTTTACCGGTGATTAAACATGTGAAAAAATCGTTGAGGATGCAAAAAGCTTTTTCAACACAGAAAACGTCTAAGCCGAAACTAAAGAAACAGAAACACATTTCTTGCGGTACTTATAAATAATTTGTATTCTGTCGAAAGACATTACAAATTAAATAAATGTTAATTTTATGATAATTCTTGTTAGATACATACTATTCCGATTAAATATAATCTTCGGAAAGATCACACAGGTACCACCGACAATTTACATATTACATATGTTTTACTTCAACAACAGTTTCTCAAAGTTTTTCTAAAAAAAAACGAAAAGCCTAATACCATCTATGCATTTCTACAAATATTAAATGTGCTGGGAGAGCTTAGTACAAAAAGACTTTGGGAGTTTTATTTTATTTGTCAGGGACAAAAAACAGTTATGTATATGCTAAGTTTAACTAAAGATTCTTCTTCATATTCATAAATGGTTAATGCCAATAGGCTCGCCCCTTATCACGTGGGACCTAAACATAGGTGGTTACACATTAGTACGTGATGCCTTTTGCTAACTATTATATGTTAGAGCTTCCTTTCAACGGACTAATACTGATAGCACAATGAGAATTAAAATAAAATGGAGATTTTTTTTCTAAACGACTCACAAGCAAGTCAAACTTTTATCGCAATTGTTTTCACCGGTATGTGCCCATTTTTCAATACACAAATTTAACAGTATTGTCTATTTTTGTTGATGGTGTAAGGTTATTTATAAAATATTTAGTGTTATTATGATTAACAGATTCCGCAGTTACTGTTAGTGTGAATTCCTTGTATAACCAGATACGGCTGAATATCAGTATTTTCTTCAATTTTAAGATAAAACCACCCTGTTTTTCGGTAAATATTTGTGTAGAATTTTATGTATCATAAATATTTAACTTCGAATCATCCAAGCATTAAAAGCAGCGAAGTAGCTATCTCTTTGAAAATATTTGTCTTTGGATATCTTTGAAGTTTTATTCAAATAGATTTACTGATGGACGCGATTGATTATTTAAGCTACCGTACTTTATCGATTCACCAAAGATTCCACAGATTAATAATTACAACATAATTTTAGTATATCCGAGACGTGAATACTGTTTGTTCAGAATAAGTAATATTTTGTCCCATAAATGTTTAAAAAAGTTACAAGGGGGACACCGACCGACACTATCTTTCCGCCATTATGCACGCACAACAAAAGTCACGACAGATCATAGCGGCACTAGGCGCGGACGCACAGCGGGGTAATAAGACGTGGTGAGCATGTTTTTGTTCGGCCAACCAGGTAACATAACATAACTTATACGTGGGAGAGCCATGCTTCGGTACGAATGGGCCGGCTCGACCGGAGTGATACCACGGCCTCACTGAAAACCGGCGTGAAGCAGCGCTTACGTTGTGTTTCGCTGGATGAGTGAGGTTACCGGAGGCCCAAACCCTTTTAAAAGGCGGGCAACGCACTCGTGAGTCGTGACTCCTTGTGTTGCAGGTGTCCATGGGCGGCGGTTATCCCTTACCATCAGGTGATCCGGCTGACCGCTTGCCCCCCTATCCCATAAAAAAAAATAACAGGCGTGTAACTTTTAGATTGTAGATTTTTCGTGATAAAACGTAACATAACATACCATCACGCCTGTATTCCCCGAAGGGTTAGGCAGAGGCGTACTAATGTACACCCACAGTTCGCCCGGTATGTCCCATGTAATAGGGGGCGAGCCTATTGCTATTTTTCAAGATACAGTTTTGAAATTTTGTACATATATTCTTTACATAAAAAACTAGACACGTTTCTCGGGTTTCGCATAAACTAAAACTGAGGTTGTATATACTATCTAATGCAACTAACTATTCCTACTTATTAGTCCTAATAACAATCAACTCTGGATAGGATGCATATTTATGTATTAAACGTGAATTGAAGTTGACAACTGCGATTGTTCTCCAAGCTAAACGGCACTGGCTTATCGCGCGCAAAATCCACCTAATTTGATTGGGTTTTGCCAAATTATAGATCAATAAGATTTTGGTTTGATTGCAATAGTATTTGCGAGTTTG
This sequence comes from Acronicta leporina, assembly GCA_947256265.1. Lineage (NCBI taxonomy): Eukaryota > Metazoa > Arthropoda > Insecta > Lepidoptera > Noctuidae > Acronicta > Acronicta leporina. The sequence goes on along the minus strand of OX366532.1, from coordinate 10,124,067 downwards.
CGACTAGTGTGATACCATAATATCAATAATTGTAGTTTTAACAGTGCAGAAGTGTCTAGATATCATGTTAGGCATTAGGGTTTGAATTTATATATGGTCCAACCTAGATAAAAAAAAGCCCATGTGTTATTCCAGAAAAATCTATCTCTGTGCCAAATTTTATCCAGATCCGTTCAGCCGTTCTGGCGTGAAAGAGTAACAAACATCCATCCTCACAAACTTTCGCATTCATAATAGGTATTAGTAGGATGCTAGATCTTAGAATTGACCACTTCATTATGTGGCCGATTATTTCATGAATTGGTTGTATTTCATGCATTTAGCTGTTCATATCGTCAAACGCTGATTATTCATTGATCTGGCCAGAGCATATCATAATGCGAGCAGCGGGTATCAATGAATTGATCAATTCTAACGACTAGCTAACTCTAGAACGAATATATTGTTTACCCGTAAATTCTAGAACGGATATATTGTTTACCCAAATTCATACTAACAAGATACATAAAGCGCATATTTGAAACAACTAAAAAGCAGGCCAAGACAAAGTACAATGGTGAGACAATTTGACGTCTCTGCGTGATATTTTGTGAATAAGACGGTAAATGTATAATATTCTATAATTGTTTACCAGCATTACCACCAAACTCGTTTTAATATTAATTTCAATATCAAAATACCTAATTTACATCTAAATGACTAGGTAGTTTGTGTTTCTAATCATATAACCACCTATGTAGGTATTATTATAATGAAATTGCTTTTTGTAATGTGCTAACCTAGGAACTAAAATTAACTATCTCAGTATATTGCATAATCTTCTATAATATAAAAATGAATCGCCAAATGTGTTGCTAAGCGCAAATCTCGAGAGCAGCTGAACCGATTTCGCTAATTCTTTGTTTATAATATTCCTGATGGTTCTTACGGAGAGAGAAAATTTAAAAAATTGCCTGAAAAAGTCTAATATAATATCGAATCGTAATAATACTTAAAAGTCAATTTGAACTTTAATACCATACCATAAAGTTTATTGTTAGTGGAGGGGTTCCGGGAAGGCAAAACAATTGAGTGACGTTAGTTTCAGAATCGACTGTTAGACGGTACGAAGTTCGCCGGGTCAGCTAGTATTAATTATGAATGATAATTAGTGCCTACCTACACAAAATAAATATATAAAAATAGAAATATGATTAAATTGTGCTAAATGTTTTTTCTATTAAAAATAATCAAGTGTCATCTTAAAGGAACGTGATCAAGCATGCTTGACAAGCTTTACTAAAATATGAGCTTTCGGCAAGCATTATCACACGATTTTGAAGCGGCGGTAGCCTAATGGCTAGGGCGTCGGAATTGCGATCATGTGGTTGCCGGTTCGAACCCCACCCATTGCACTACCGACGTGAACCCACTCGTAACACAAGCAATCTAGCTTAGCACGAGGGGTTAACAAGAATACTAGTAAAGAAAAAAAGAAAAAATTGCCTGTCAGGCTTGTCAAACATCGTTCTAAACAGTTAACAATGCTTGACACGTACGAAAAATCAACGTCAAACATGTTTTATCGGCTAATCAATGCCCCATATAATCTAAAAAACTTGAGGTCCCAAATTAGTAATCAAACAATCTGTTGGGGGATTCCCAAAAACATTTTTTTCTATACATTTAAATAATATTTTACCATGATTATGAAAGGATCTATTGTGCATTATTCAAAGAAAACATGTTAAATTTTGAAATATTTTCACTAGCGACGAAGTTTTCCATGCCTTCCGGCTTAAGGACATAATAAAAGTGAATGATCAAAAGTGCCATGGCTAAAGTTGACTTCCACAGTGGGATGGAATGGCTAGTATCTAATAGGTGTCATCATCTGGTGCATTTACCTGTAACGTAACATTTCATAGTCGATTATGAGCATTATATTCTTTAATTTGTGCTCGTTTGTGTAATGTTCGGTTCTCTTCCCTAACCAATGTTATGCTCGAATCTGTAACATTACAGGTTATGCATTGTAATGTTCGGTTTTCCTCCCTCACTGATGTAATACTCGAATCTGTAACATTACAGGTTATGCATTGTAATATTCGGTTGTCCTCCCTCACTCATGTAATGCTCGAATCTGTAACATTACAGGTTACGCACTGAAATCTCGGTTGTCCTCCCTCACTCATGTAATGCTCGAATCTGTAACATTACAGGTTACGCACTGTAATTTTCGGTTGTCCTCCCTCACTGATGTGAGTCCCTCGCTCGATTCTATAACGTTACATTACAGGCGAATGCTCCAGGCCAGGGTGCACCTAAACAAGTAAAGTTATATGTTTACTAATAGTTATCCTACTGTATATAACAACATTTAAACGTGGTTTAATTAGATTGTTTAGATTTAGTTGATATCTGTTAATTAAGTTTACTTTACTTAAGATAGTTTTTACTGTAATCAGTGTGATTTTAGTTCATTAAACTGCCTCATTAGCCAAGTGGTCCTGACCGCGACTGCTACGCTAGAGGTCCTGGGTTCGATTCCCAGGTCGAGCAAAGTGTTATTGGGTTTTTCTATGAAATTCCCAGTAGCAGCTCGGAGTTTGGAATTTGTGCCCAGTTATTGGCAATAGGCTCGCCCCCTATTACATGGGACCTAAACATACCGGCGAACTGTGGGTGTACCTTAGTACACCTCTGCCTAACCCTTCGGGGAATACAGGCGTGATGGTATGTTATGTTTAGTTCATTATTTAATTCTGACGAGTCTAGAAACGCCCACAGCGAACTTTAATTTATTTGCGTAAATGTTAATTAAACTCTTTCAGTATTCAGTTCATTGCACTAACGTTAACTAGAAAGTCGTAAAGTACTTAGAAAACTTTGTGAAATTTTCGTTTGTAACTGTGAAGTCAAAAACCCCGTTGTATTTTATATCACTCGTAGTTGATAATGATAATAAAAGGAGTGATAGCCTCACTTATCTTTGCCAAACCCTTCTGGAAATACCGGCGTTATGGTATATGACTATTAACTGTATATTTTTTTAAGTCCCCGCGACATAGGGTTTATTTTCTAGTGCGATAGGTGTCCTTTTTCACTAAAAATAAATTTAGGAGTACTCGCTTAAAGTAATTACTTGGTATGTAAGATTTTAAAATTAAGACTTCTTGGGGCAATCCCGCTGGAGCAGTCCCTCCCTTACCTTCACCGTGGGCTTTCGATCCACGGTTACTAAGAACCTGTACCCACGCATGTGTTTCTAACCATGTTCTCAAAGCCAATTCATCTAAAAGATTTATTAAAACGACGTAAAATAATTTTATATTGTTTTGCTTACGTGCCCTTGTTATTTTCTATGCCTTATTATGACACTATGTATATAAACCACAAGTACCTATACCTTATGTGTTTAAACCAGTTTTGTTTGTAGTACTAAAAATGTTTGATGGCCAACTATTCTTAGGTTGACTGATAGAGTATGTAGGCGGATAAAATAAGGCTGTTCACAGATCGTCGACTGTCGTTCGCGATCGGGTTTTTAAATCTTGCTCGGGTACAATGTAGATTGACAATAAAAGGGATCTATTTTGGAAATCTGTCAAGGTAAAAAGAACTGTGCAATTTTAAAAGTGTAATATGGAGAAAATATTTTAATTCGCGATGGTCTGCAAACTTCACAGATCTACTGCGGTATGCATTCGTGACAATCTTTCCAAGATAATTGGCAGAAATGGAATGAGAGAAATGGAATCAAATAAATTTTGTAGTAACAGGCTGATAAGCTAGCAGCAGTTTCTCGAACAAGGAATATTCGCCGATGAGCCCACAGCCTTACACATTAGATTATCTCCTCTTATCTGAACTATATTTGGATTGCTAAACGATAATAAATAAAACCCAAGAGTTGCTAACAGTTTTATATTACAGTTGTTTTGTTTAGGAATATTAAATGTATAAAAACATAAAGACAGGAAGCTAACTATATTAGAGTTTTGTTAAGTGTTTCTCTAGCCTACCTCTCTATACCTAATTGAAAAAAGGGAAGTACTAAATTTGCCTAAAATACATAATACCATTAGTCTCAGGGCTCCTTTCAGAAAAAGAAAGGACAAGGCAAATGCTACCAATCTCTACTTTATCCAAATTGGAAATTGTAAACCATGATATATAGTCCTTACACCAATTTTAACTTTAAATGTATGTATTCTAAGTTGATTTCAGAATGGCCAGATACACTGAAAAGGTCTCAACACTGTTTAAGCTGCAATAGAATATGAACTATGTGTACTTTAAATTTAAGGTCGCTTATTCCAAAGCTAGTTATTTCTATATTTAGTGTGGTTGAAGTATACCCGTGCGGGGTTGACATATTTCAGTCCTATCGTATTTTGTTTTCTTCTATACCAACAAAACAAGTGATAAAACAATAGTACGCTGTGGTGGACCTTAAATATATTCAGTACGTTTTTCGCTGTCTCATAATGCAAAGTAGCAAAAGAAGTCTTAGGAAGCTAAATATTCCCAGATTCATCCCACGTACATTCAGGCTGTGGAATGAGCTAACTGCCAAGGATTTCCCAAATGACTACAGCATAAACTTCAAAAAAGGAGTGAAAATGTTTTATCGCTATGTGATGGAAAGCGATTCCTTGAGTTTCCGTGGGAGAGCCAGGCTTCGACTCCGGCGTGAAACAACACTTCGTTGTGTTTCGCCGAGTGAGCGATTTGGTGGATGGAGTGGAGCGATGGATTTTCTATAAACTTATCTGTAAATTGTGCCAGGTTATTTTTTTAAAACAAAGCTTAAGTACTAGCAATGTGGGTTGCACATTATTAGTATTCTTGTTAACCCTTCGTACTAAGATAAATGCAATGCATTGCAATGTCGGTAGTGCAATGGGCAAGGTTCGCACCACCACCACATGATCGTAAGTCTGACGTCATTAGGCTACCGTTTTAACGGCCCCTATTACATGGGACGTAAACATACAGGCGAACTGTGGGTGTATATTAATGCAGAACCTCTATGTCTGATCTTTTGAGAAAAATGGGCGTAATGGTGTTACTTACAACGCACTAAGTTTAGCTGTATTGTTTTTTTTATGGGATAGGGGAGCAAACGAGCAGACGGATCACCTGATGGTAAGCGATAACCACCGCCCATGGACACCTGCAATACCAGAGGAGTCACAGTGCGTTGCCCGCCTTTTAAAAGGGTTTGGGGGGCCTCCGGTAACCTTACTAACTTGGAACACAACGCAAGCGTTGTTTCACGCAGTTTTTTGTGAGGCCGTGGTATCACTCCGGTCGAGCCAGCCCATTCGTGCCGAAGCATGGCTCTCCCAAAAATTTATATGTGTGTATTGATCACAATTTTCCCAAACTCATAGAAAAAAAGTTGTTTCTTTTAAGTACAAGAGTTACGGCTTAGAATTACGTTCAATCTTCAATCCGACAGTGTAGGTACGATAAACTAACCACAACTTGGTTTTAAAGATGCCAAGGAAACTATTCTAAAAACACAGCTGACTTAAACATTACTTTGCGTAAATTATTTCTAGTTATTTTCCTGAACATTTTCCGGTACCCGGGTTTTGGGTTATAGGTTAGGACCCTGACCGCAAGTACATTACGGTTCCATGACGATAATAGGAGCGTAATATTTACGTGCCGTTGTATACCTATAAATTACAAAAACAAGTTTTTTTTCCTCGATTTTGTGCTTGTATCGTCTGACTTCATATATAGTAGGGGTGCACAGTGTTCGTGAACTGGAGCCATCTGTCGGGGCTGGTTAGCTCCAATATGTTATTTTATCATGTTATTTTAAGTATATAATAAGTACTAGCTTTTGCCCGCGGCTTCGCTTACCTGAAGCTATATTAGTTTTATTTTCGATTTAATAATATTGTTTCTTTTTTTTTATTATTTGTTAATTGATAATTTCCTTGTGACTTGTTGACATTGATATTTCTATTCTATTGTTATTTTTTATTTCTTTTCTAATTTTCATTCAGTATGTTTCTCTTTTGACTTTGTTTAAACAGACCAATAACTTGTTTGTGTGGTTTTTTAACTGTTAGGGCAAGTTGGTTATAATCAATAAATAAAAATAAATTAGGATTAGAAATGGATTCCAAAAATAATTTAATTATAAACCAACAATGATAATCTCTTTTTTATGGGCCCCTATACATCAGGGAGGAGCAAGCTGTATCAAAAGATTCGTTTAATTAATTGAGATAAGAAGTTCAACAGTATCTGTGATTAAAAAATTAAAATCTATTCAGTAGTTTCTGCTCCAACCCGTAACAAACAAACAGACAAGAATTTTAAAAATCACATTTTTGGATTCGGAGACATTTATATACCATAACCCACTTATTTTTATATCTTCAATGTACAAACACAGCTTTTTTACAATTTTATAATAGTGGAGAAGAGAAGAGATGATGAAGTCTGTCTGTCAAAAGTAATTTCCAATAGAAAAAAATAACGCGCATCGCATCTTTTGTTTTTGTTGACGTCACATTATTGACAGTGTGGACAGATGTTCTAATTTACTCCGATGTTTATATGGGAAAAGAATGATGGTGTTTTTACTATTTTCCTCGCAAGTTTAATGTTTTTTCTCTCCGTAAGAACCTTCCTCATGCCTTTACGAAAATATAAAAACATAAATTTGCCGAATTGTTCAAGCCGTTGTCGAGTTTTGTTCATTTTTATTTATCTGTTCATTAATGAACAATTCGGCAAATTAATTAGTGTTTAAAGGAGTATCAATGGAGTTTCTTGCAGGTGTTCTCCATAACACCGACTATTCTGCACTGTTTTCGACATTTTAAAAGTACTGTATTGATGATCTTATTGAAATAAACACTTATAAATTCTATATACTAGCAAGATTAAAACTATTCTTGATTCGGTAATTGAATCCTGATCTTGACGCTTCTCAGCCTCGCTTGCGCCTAGAAAAATGAAGCAATGTAGGTAATCTAATAGTAGTAGTAGTAATAAACTTAAGTGCCCGAATATTTTGAAGCTATAAAACTTAAAGCAATTTTCTTAATGTGAAATTGAATTCGTTGAACCATAACAATGGCCTTTGTACAAATTATGTAGTAATATAAACTTTAAATATTTATTACTTCGGCTTAAACACTTAAGTCTAAAAAACCGAAGAATTTATAAATAAATAGTCGGTAATTAAAATGTCTGTTTTTAATACTAAATTAATTAAATTTATTTCTTAGCTAAACTGCCTCATTAGCCAAGTGGTCCTGAGCGCGACTGCTATGCTAGGGGTCTTGGGTTCGATTCCCAGGTCGAGCTAAGTGTTATTGGGTTTTTCTATGAAATTCCTAGTAGCAGCTCGGAGTTAGGAATTTGTGCCCGGTTAATGGGAATAGGCTCGCCCCCTATTACATGGGACCTAAACATACCGGCGAACTGTGGGTGTACATTAATACGCCTCTGCCTAACCCTTCGGGGAATACAGGCGTGATGGTATGTTATTTCTTAGCTATTATTTGAAAACAAGATTGATGTAAACGTAGTATGAAGAGAATACTGTTATCTGTTAACTGCTACTGAATAACTGTTACTGAAAACTAGCCTCCAAGATGTATTACTCAGAGCTAGTTCACAGTGTTCCATAAGCTAATGCAGAGTCAATATAAAGCGCCGATTGAAGAATCGGATAAATATCCGATTGTATTATATATTTACTCCGATAAAATTATCCGAAACCACAAATTATCCACAAATAAATTTCCTTGTTCTGCGGTGCCAGACATGACAGATAAGAGATACTCAGATATAATTGAAATAAAAAATACGATGTGATGCGTTTTGTCGGATTCACAATGGACCATTTTTTTTTAAAAGCTTACTAGCAATGTGGGTCGCGCATTCCTAGTATTCTCGTTAACCCCTCGTGCTAAGCTAAAATGGTTGTGTTACGAGTAGGTTCACGTCGGAAGTGCAATGGGTGGGTTCCAACCGGCAACCACATGATCGCAAGTCCAACGCCCTAGCCAAAACGTTTTGGGTAAATCCTAAACCTACCTCCATTTTAGTTTGATGACTAGACTGAAACGCATAATAATATCAACAAAATAGTTTACGTACTACTCATTATTGTCAGTGCTCAAGTATGAATGGTATGTAAACACACAGTTTAAGTATAATAACCTTTATCAGCTCACCAATGTAAAATATAGATTCTAATCCTAATAAATATAGATCCTAAGACTAAATTTACATCTGAAATAATAGCAGTAATATTCTAGTACGCATATGCGTAATCCAAGTACATTAATTATGCTATATTTCTTTCATTTTGACACTTCAGAATCTATGGGTGCAAAGTGCCAAATAGCGATGAATCTTTATGACAGTGTGGGTGTTTGTGCATGCAGCTATGCATTTACATACGCAAATGCTTAAGCAGAAATCTAGTTCGGGAAACCGAAAATTTTATTGAAAAACGTTTGCATGTAACGAAACGTCGCCAGTATTTTGACATTTCGCTTCCATGACAACCAAATCAAACAAAATCGTATTTATTACAATAAATAAATACGAATTTCTTGTTGTATTATTATATGAAAAAAAAAAAACTTATAAAGGTGAATAATTTCTCCTATTGAAATTAATGATTATTAAGGTGGATCATTGAAGATAACATTTATAGCAATCTAAAATTTATAATAAAATGAATTATAATTATTGGATGCTGAAGGCTCTCAACCGGGAAGAATGGAACAAGGAAAGGGAGGCCTTTGCCCTGCAGTGGGACGATCACGGCTGATAAATAAATAAATAATTGTCATAATTAAACAAGAAGTACGTCGACAAATAACATCCTGGATATATAAAAACATCAAATACCGAGAGACATTACAATGTAGCAGTGGCGGAGGATGAATTTATTGCGTAAAAGCAACACAAAGAAGTTGTGGCGCTATTTCCGCAACGTACGAAGCAACAACCCGCATCGCGGTACTGCCACTACCAGAAGCGTGAAGTCAGGGTTGGTGTGGAGTGTCGCCGAAGAAAATTCTAGTAAAAGTCCTGCGAGCCTCTACAAATCGTGGCGTGAATTATGTAATTTATGTAAATAGTGTAAGTAGGTATATAGTGTAATAGGTTTTAGTTTTTTACGTATACTGTAAAAAAGTAATTTTAGTTTAACAGACTCATATTACCTAGTATTTTATCTCAAAATTACCTCAATTCGTACTATTATAGGTACTACAGATGACAGTTCCCTAAACGTGTTATCGGCCAATTGTATTTAAATAGGGTATTCAGATTATATAATTTTGACAGGTCTTTAAACGTATTTAACACAACAATTATTTTGATGCAAGACCAATGTTTGACTTAAATAAAAAATTGTGTGTTTAAATAAAATTCAAACATATTTAAGAATTTTGGTGCAAGTGGCCCTAAAAGTCTTATTTTCGGGAAAATATCAGAAATCAGTATCGTAACCTAAGGTTGGCTTCCCTCAAAGTTCATTTTAGGTAATTGCACGATAACCATTTTCGTGCAATTACCTATAATCAACACTCACACCGAAGACGGCTTAAGTTCTTTTTAAAAAGTCGAAAAGGGTTCAACGCTTACTAAATCGATTGCAGCAAGCGTTACTCTAACAAGCCCATACTTATCTACGAGCTCATGAAACACTAATGGCTCATCAAGGGTTTAATTAGCACATGTAAGGTCGCTTGCTTCCTCTCAATTTCAATAATTACCGCCATTCACGTCTCCACGAGGTTTATTAGAAACCTACTGGTTATTGAATTCTACTGTAACAAGGTCGGGTATTCGGAAATTGAGGCGAGATTAATCTCCTATATGATTTCTGTGCAAATGAAAATTCTTTGAAGAAGGTGTGTATATTGCTGGAAACAAATATAGGTATTACAAACTGTCCACATCCTTAACATGGGCAATTTTTTTTTATCATATATATTTGATCAGGGTCTTTTCTGAGTTACCAGCAGAACTGGATAAAATGATAAGTATGAAGTAAGATGAGTTGTAAATAACTGTTGTGTAGTTCTTTGACCAAGGAATAGTATATCTTTTTTAGCTTTTTAGCATGCATGTGCATTTAATTAGCATGTGGTTGCCGGTTCGAACCCACCCATTGCACTACCGATGTGAACCCACTCGTAACATAATCGTTTAGCTTAGTACGAGGGATTTACAAGAATAATGTAACGCACATAGGTAGCTAGTAATATTAAAAAAAAATGAAAGTCCTCCCCAAGAGTATTATATATAAAATGTACATACTTATACAGACCTTAACTTCAGGGTAGGTAATATTTTGTATCTAAATTTGAATGATAATCTTGAGTAATCTACTTATAATATGTATTTTATCTTTAACATTTGACACTAGATATTAAAATATACATAAAAGTATATTCCATCTGTTATGCTGCTCCACACTCCCTTAAACTCGCCTTGAGTGAAGACAGGCAAAGTAATTTGGAACCTATTTATTTGCAGTTTACATTTAGTTTTCTGGCATTACATTCCTTGCATATGGTCTAAATATTTTGGTTAGGTCTTAAGAAAATATCGCTTATCATGTTTATAGACCGATACGATAAAAATATATTGGTAAGGAAGTGAACGTTACAATTAGCCATTTCACTTTTGCAAGTGTGTAATTTTGGCATGGCTGATGGTGAGTACATTATCAAGCCTTTCATTACTATAAGTTCGCTTTTATTCCAATTTTGTACTCCTGAATGGAAAGCATCTTGCTTCAGCCCACCGTGCAAATTTTTCATTATATTGACGGAATTGAATCTGCAAACATGGTGTTTCGCTATGTAATTTCGCTTGATTTCATCACTGCTGTAGAAAGTGATAATCTAATTGTAATCCACACATTAATTATACAAAAGATTTTATTTTATTTATTTATTAACCAACTTGTACTTACAGTTTACACTACGCACATGAGTTGTCGGTCATAATATAATACTGATACGATACATTTTTTTTTAATTATTCTGAAATATAAAAATATAGTTAGATGCGTGAGTCAAGAATAATCGTAAACAGCCATACAAGACAGGCGATCTTTTTTTTTTGTAGGATAGGGGAGCATACGAGGAGACGGATCACCTGATGGTAAGCGATAACCGCCGCCCATGGACACCCGCAACACCAGAGGAGTCACAAGTGCGTTGCCCGCCTTTTACCGGTAACCTCATTCACTCGGCGAAACACAACGCAAGCGTTGTTTCACGCCGGTTTTCTGTGAGGCCGTGGTATCACTCCGGTCGAGCCGGCCCATTCGTGCCGAAGCATGGCTCCCTCACGTTAAGAGCGCTTTGCACAAATGTCTAGTGTGGATCTACCGTAAGAAACTTTGGAACGAGCAAAGTGCACACGTTTTGAGACATTGTTGCAACATTTTATGACTACAAGCAAGGCAGCAGTGCTGAGTGCACGCGGGGTATTCTGATATAAAGTTTCCGAGTACATTTTTCTAAGCGAATGTAGTAGAAGTTTGTTTATTTTACAAGCAATTTCCGTTACATGAGTATTTTTACAACTAGTTTCTGCTGAATATTTAAATACAGTAGATTTACTGATTAAAATGTTCAAAAGAATACAATTTGGCGGATACCTAGTTTTCAAACATACCGTAACGCCTGTATTTGCCCAGCTAATGTTACGTGTAAAATACTGGGATCACTACATGGGACGGTTTTCATGGGGCGGTATCACGACTGTATTCCCCAAAGGTTCAGGCAGTGGCGTCCTAATATACACCTACAGTTCGTAGGTATGTTTAGGTCCCATGTAATAGAGGGCGAGCCTATAGCCATTAACCGGACACAAATTCCAAACTCCGAGGTGCTACTGGGGATTTCATAGAAAAACCCAACGTTACTTTTGCTCGACCTGGGAATTAAGCCCAGGGGCGCGCAGACAGGCTAATAAGGAACTTGGCATGTGGTTATCTAGGTTAACATGTCCTAACTTTATTATATCCAGTGATATATGTAGCTAGAAAAGTGATAATCAAGACAGTGACTGTGACTGTCTTTGTATTTGTGGTCCTAAGCGCGACCGTTACCCTAGAAATACTGGGTTCGATTCCCAGGTTGAACATAGTGATAATAGATTTTTCTATACCAGCTCGAAGATTAGAATTTGTGCCCGGTTAATAGCAATAGGCTCGCCCCGATGGAAAACATACCAGCGAATTGTGCGTATATATTAGTACACCTCTGCCTAACCTTTCGGGGAATACAGGCGTGATGGTATGTTATGAGTGATAATCCAATTATCCATTCAACGAGTTCTGAAGAGTAGGCTAATTTTAGCCTCTGTCAACTAACGTAGAGAGGTGCGTAGGCCTTTATTAAAGATTTTTATTGGACTTTTTGGTTCTCTTTATATTGGATCCGCGAATTTATTAACACGACATGTGAACAGAGTGCACTTTATAACATAAAATTTCATTTAGTTTCCTATTTTTCGTGTTTGATCAACACAAAAACAATTTTGTCAAGCCAAAATGTATGTTTGGAAAATTGTTTACGACCCAAGTCTACTATTTTATGTATCGAAATTGACATTCAATGACTTCAGAATGGTTGAATTTTGACAGATTTGCCTTCATAATTTGACAGTTCTTATGTCATTTAGTATTTATTAGATTTGGGCTCTTAGGTTAACAGACCGTACTGCTATCACACATTTCCTTAAATATTAAATACAGTGAACGTAGGTCACACAGAGTTAACCTCTTTGCTTTACAAACTTACAAAAACAATATATCTTACTTTAACCCACTAGTAAGGATGGCACGACAATATAATGAATTGGTAACAGGTAACTTACAGTTGGACGTTTTTAATTCAAGATTTGTAGCATACAAATATATTGTGAAGGATGTCCTCTGTCCCAAACCAGTAGACGACGTCCAGTCAGGGCGTGTCAATTAGGTCTTTGCTTGACTGGTAGTATACACTGTACAGGTGTATGATTAGGTTTATCTGCATGTTTATTGTATCTTTTTCTTTTTTGTTTAGTATTATATTCCAACTACGTAGATTATTAGCTCGCATGTTATTTTTAATAGGTATTTTTGATGTATGCACATTTTTTGCACTAGAGTTGCAATCTAGCTCTAGAATAGTGTTATGTTTTGTAACTTTGATACTTCAAAGATTTGTAACTTGTTTTGTGCATCAAATAAATAAAATAAAAAATAAAAATAAAGACCGAGAAAAATGCTTATTTGAAAACTTTTTTTTTTCAATATTTGGGACACAAGTCGATCAATATCTATTCAATTTCAAAATAATATCTATAAGTAAACAATGTTATTTCTTTACGAGATAGGTATTTATGACACAGAAAGAAATAGGTACGCAATATTGTTTTAACCAATATTATTGAAGGACAATGAATGTCATTTGATCGTTTCTGATCTCAAATATATAATTAAAAATTTATTTTAATGACAATGCTTTTTAATGACAACAAGATATCTATAATATACTAGCTTCTGCCCGCGGCTTCGCCCCCGTGGAATAAAAAGTATCGGGAACGGGATAAAAAGTATCCTATGTCCGTTTCCTGGTTCTAAGCTACCTCTCCACCAATTTTCAGCCAAATCGGTTCAGCCGTTGTTGAGTTATAAATGAAGTAACTAACACGACTTTCTTATATATATATATAGATTGTATATACACAGTATGCGTGTTGAACACAGCAGAAGTGAATGGTTCAGTTGGTGTGCTAATTGATTTGACGTACGAATAATAGAACAAGTTAGGCACGCGTAGCAAATGCCGAAACGTACACATAGATCTCTTACATTGATAAAATAAAATATTTTTGTGTTTTTTTTGCATTTTCCGAGTTAAGATTATAAAGTTATTTTAGTGAAGGAAAAATTACTGACGTCACCTTCAAGTCCAGAATGTGAAGGCACAGTTCGACCTGACGCGACGGATGGGACATGCGGTGGCTTAGTGGTCATAGCGTCTGGTGTATCTAACCAGGTTCGAATCCTACCCGCAGTCGAATAGTTCCTTCACTGAAATAAAAAAAATCATATTAACAGTAGATACTACAAATCCTGAATAATTCTCAAAATACTTCGACAAAGCCTGTAACAGCCATGTTTTTTGCTCAGATGACTTCCTCAGTTCCGGTATCAAAAGAACATTAGGGAAGCTCGTTTTTTTTTTATTATCATCTTGGAACTGGAAGTAGGTTAGACTGTTAGCTCCTTTTAAGCACTTTCGGATTCGGTTTTATTGTTACCAAACTTTTGCTTATAGCATCGCTTGCGTGGATTAGCGTACCAAGTTCAGAAAAAATAAAACTATTTATCTATACTTATATACCTATAACATATTTCCATACTAATAAATCTCTCATACTAATAAATCATCTCATCATCAATAATCTGTTATAGGTTTAAACGTATAGATAATATTTACTTAGATGAAAATTCAAAATAATTATATTGAGATTTGAGCATCGACGGGTCCGATTTATTAATAACTGAATGAATAATTTACTGAAGGCCTGGCTATGCACAATATTGACCTCTTGTCAATTAGGTTCTCATATTGGATAACTTTCTTTGACTGAGGAAACTGATGTTCCAGCATTTTTGGTCGTGTCAAAGGTTGTGAATTTTATCACATTGACGTAAAATACAAATTGCAATAGCAACTTCAAAGGTCCTCATGAAAACAAAACAATAGCCCGAAGTCGTACAATTATAATTAAGTATCTCAAAGTCTTGTTTTTGACGATGGCTTTCATTATCACGGCGATAGGGAAACGACAAACTCGCTGTTATTTGATTTTGTTTATACAATAATGTTACGAAAACATTGGGGCATCGTAATTAAGAATCAGATGTTTATCTTTTTCGTGTAATTAAATCCAAAGTTCGGTCCTAATTTGGTACTTTTAAGGGATAAGGATGGCGGTGTAATCTCAGCTGTAAGACTTCCTTTCGCTTTTAACGAGTTTTGTATAATCTAATTATATTTGTATTGGGTTTTTTTATGGGATAGGGGGGCAAATGAGCATACGGATCGCCTGATGGTAAGCGATTAACGCGGCCAATGGACACCCGCGACACCAGAGGAGTCACGAGTGCGTAGCCGGCCTTTTAAAAAGGTTTTGGCCTCCTGTATCTTTACTCACTCGGCGAAACACAACATAAGCGTTGTTTTACGCCGGTTTTCTGTGAGTCTGTGGTATCACTCCATTCGTTCTGAAGCATGGCTCTCCCATGGTAAAATAGCTTTTCCTTGAACTTAAATCCATTAATTTTATTTATTTATTTATACTTCTATGCCCAATAATAGTAGTACATAAGGCGGACTTAATGCCATATGGCATTCTCTACCAGTCAACCTTTGGGTTTGGGAAAGGTTGTAATAGTCAAACAATAAATATTTGAGTGACTAGTGATAGACTAAGAATACACAAATAATTTAACATATACTTAAATACATACATAGGTATATATAATTTAACTATTTATGCCAGAGACGAAATAAATAATGAATAAATGAATAAAATAAAGTACAGTTATTGATTCGCCGAATTGCGGTAGTATTCATTTACTTTGCACTTGAATGAGAATTTTGTCGTAGCTTTTTTAATATCAAGTGGAAGACTGTTCCAGAGCTTTATAGCAGAGACCGCGAAGGAATTAGCGATGAAACCTGTACGGTGAGAAGGGATTTGGAGAATAAGATTTTCAGAAGCTCGAAGGTTGTGATTATGCGAACAGCCCAAAAACTGGAAGAAGCATTTAAGATATTCAGGAGAACCTGGATCGTTGAGGATAGAAAAAAGCATACAGAGAGATCTAAGGGATCTTCTTTGACGGATAGGTAGCCATTTAAGCTGGAGACGAATGACGGCTAGCTATATTAATTTTGACCAATGTCAATAACGTCGATTGAACTTTTTCGACGTACAGAGGGATAGAGATACAAATATTTCGTAAGTTGTAACTAGTAAGTGTTAATTAATATTGGCTGACTTGGGAGAATCCGCCACTCGATCAGGCAATAGACATGCGAAGAAAAAGCTTCGTTCTTTGAAGAAGTCCAGCGATTGCTAGACCACAGCTTTGTGTAGCTTAGGGTATGTTGGACTCCTAGGGGCTAAAAACCGAACTTACCTTACCTGGTCCTTGTCTTCCCTTGTCATTGTCATAGGATTCAAGACATTCACCACGATCGATTTATTGTCGTGCTTACTGAGTCAAATTAACAACTGAATGGTATTTCACTGAAAAGCATTGATGCATCATCATTGCCATCGGTAACGGGATATACTAAACGCATTTAATTAAACTGGCTTACAGTCGCATGAAATCCGATAATCCGAAGTTGGTCCTTGTATCCGGCAAAGGCTATCTATCATGCCGAATATTAGGTCCGACCATGCTTAAAAAACATAACGGAACGTATTAAGCCCTTGGCCCTCTTTTCTTGTACCTACGGTCTGATGGCGGTTTGACATGAGTTGCCCGGCAGGTCGTTGTCAAATTTCCTATCCTTAACTATCGAACATATTTTTTTATGTCTTGTGTTGCTTGTATAGTTTTTAATACACTGCGTGACATTTTGAAGCGTATTATTTTAGTTAAATATTTTACCTTAATATTGTCATACGATGTCGGATAAATTATTTATATACGGTCTCATTAGTAACTGCCTCGTTAGTCTAGTGGTCCCAAGCACGACTGCTACGCTAGATATCTTTGGTTTGATTCCCAGGTCGAGCAGTGTTATTGAGATTTTCTATGAAAATCTCAGTAGCAGCTCGGAGTTTGGAATCTGTGCCCAAAATGTGTGTTTTAATGGCAATAGGCTCGTCCCTACTACATGCACCCTAAACATACCACTGAACTCGGTGTGTAGATTAGTACACCTCTGCCTTAGGGGAACAAAAACGTGATGGTATGATGTTATTACATAGTATTTCTGATAAGTTTAAATTTATGACATTTTACTAATAGGTAGGCTTCGAAACTACTATTAAATTATATATCCGATTGATACAGTTCTCAATCTCAGCTCGTCAGTTCTCAGACCAATCATAATTGCGATGCAAATTAGTAGTGTTACAGTTGGCACAACATCAAATAGCAGTGAATTGGTATTGGTATGTGGCTATTGTTTGCTAGTGTTTTTTTACAACATCAATATCATACCGGCCAGTGGGGCTATTTTAAAGAACGTTCGTTTGTTTAATCGAAGTATGCGCGTTTTTAATTACATTGGATTTTAAGCTATTAACCGACTTAATGATTTATGTTGGTGAGTAAAATTTATATGTTTTATGTCGATTTTGAGCGCGTGGTAACCACGAGATCCAGTTTATTATACTTATATACCTCTTCAAATAGTGAAATATCCATAGTAAAATATCTTATTTCATGGGAGAGCCATGCTTCGGCACGAATGGGTCGTCTCGACCGGAGTGCCACGAACTCACAGAAACCCGGCGTGAAACAACACTCACGGTGTGTTGCGCCGATTGAGGCATAATACCGGAGGCCCAAAGCCTTCTAAAAGGCGGGCAACGCACTTTTCTGGTGTTGCAGGTGTCCATGGACGGCGGTATCATCTACCATCAGGCGATCCACTTCATAGAGATATCAATACCGAATTGAAATTATTCATTTGTATAAAACCAGTAACAAACTACCTCAGTCTAGTAGTCCTAAGTGCGATTGATTGAATGTTAAGCTAGAGGCCCTGGGATCAATTCCCAGGTCGAGTAATGTTATTAGATTTTTTTCTATGAAGTTTTCAGTAGCACCTTGGTCTTTGCATTTGTGCCCAGTTAATATCAATAGGCTCTGCCATTACACGAGACCTAAACTTACTGGCGAAGTGTTGGTGTATATTAGTACACCCCTGTTTAATCTTTCGGGGAATACAGACATAATTGTAATCCCAAATTCTAGAAACTGTATACCTAAAGTGTACAAGATTAAGAATTAGTTTATCTTAATCGTATTGATGGATTGAATAATCTCATAAGAAATTCTCACAGGATTGGGAAAAATATCATCAATCAATCATTATCTACTAGGTTAATGCTACCCGAAAAACAATCACAAAAATTCCGTCTCGCTGAATGTAAGGAACATAATGGTTTCATTTCCTCGCTATCAGTCGCTATTTGTACTTGCCAGCCTCACATAGTACCACCATCTTCATATAGACACTAAAGTATTGAACAGACTGGCACATATTATGTGCGATAAACTACACAGAAAGCCGAGTCTCAGTTGAACTTTGAAGGTTAGACTGTTTGTCCTTAGACGTCAGAGAGATACCTAATATCGTAGTTACTGTTATTATACTGACTATATTGGTAACTATTGTGGTTTGAATTAAAAGCTAATTTCAAAATGTGAAGGCAATAAGAATTCACACGGAGACTTGTGAATGTATTGAAACTACTAATTTATTTTTATATTAGACTAGCTTCTCCCCGCGACTTTGTCTGTGTCGACTTCAGAATTGGGTCCAGCCTAGATAAAAATTAGCCCATGTGTTATTCCCGACTATAATCTCTGTTCAAAATTTTATTCCGATCCGTTCAGCCTTTCTGGCGTGAAAAAGTAATCCTCACCATCTTTCGCGTTTATAATATTAGTAGGATTTGTCTTGTGTAGTAGCTCAGAATGAATTTTCTTTCTTTCTAACTACATAAGTCAGAATTAAAAGTACCTACACTTTTAATTCTGAGAAGAAACGTAATAAGAAAAAGAAGAAACAGTATAAACCTTAGCCTTAACCATAATTTAACGTTTATAGAAGTATTATAATAATATTATAAACTAGCCTTTGCCCGCGGCTTCGCTCACCTGAAGCTATAGTAGGAATAGAAATGGATTCCAAAAATTGATAATAACCAACAGTGATGATCTCTTCCTTGTATGGGCCTCTATACATCAGAGAGGTCAAGCTGTATCTCAGGATCCGATTAATTAATTGTGTTTGGCGTAGCGGCGGAGCCATCGGCCAATGTTTGGAGATATTTGTCTAAATCGAAGATCAATTGAAGACATTTGACAGTTTAGAACACCACGATGTGATCGTACACCCACAGTTCACCGGTGTGTGTATTTAGGTCCAATGTAATAGGGGACGACGGGTCTTGCTATTCAGGCCCAAATCCAAACTCCGAGCCATCCAGGAGAATTTCATAGAAAAATCAAGTAACACTGTTCGACTTTTTAGTTGAACTCAGGACCTCTATGTATGTATGTATGAATAGAAATATTCAGCCACATTTGCCACATTCAGCCACAAACTGGAAGCCGACTCCATAGTCCATAAAAGGCTTGATGATGATGATTCTAGTAGGTATTTCCATGCGGAAGTGTTTTATCGGACTCATTACTGACTGCACTAACAGAGGCAGATATATTACCTACATGACGTCATAGATTTACAACACTATATGCCAGGACATGTCTGTCTGGTTTCCTATAATACTAGGCTGTCAGCCTTCACCCAGTTTGTGTTGCTATTTCCGCAAGTAATCTGTCTAAGTATATAAATATTGTGGCTTGCGATTTCATTCGCGAGATACGTTTCTGCTTCGCCCCCGTAGCTTGAAGCGTGATGTTATATCCAAATATGATAAACTAGCTTCTGCCAGCGACTTCGTCCGCGTGGAATAGTTACTTGGTCTTAGCGTGATGATATATAGCCTATAGCCTTCCTCAATCAATGGGCTATATAACACTGAAAGAATTTTTCAAATCGGACCCGTAGTTCCTGAGATAGCGCGTTCAACCAAACAAAGCAACTATTCAGCTTTTTAATATTAGTATGGATTTATATTGTTCAACTATACACAAAGTATAGAAGTACGCGTCTTTTGTTTTTTTAATTTCACAAAAATATTTGTACTTGATACAATAACCAATTTATCATGACCTCTACTTCGTACGTACCCGCATATAAAAGACAGATCAAGCTATAATGCACGACCTACTCAACGTATCTAAGTACCAGACACAATAGGTACATAGCTCAAAATGTAAATCTACGTAATTAGTCTAGCCAGTTCACGCTGATGAGGTAAGAACGGTCTGACAATGAATTTTTTTCTAGGTTTGTTTTTGTTTTCGCTTTTGATTTCTGACTTGTGTGTGACCTTTAAAGTTTAATTAGGTTATCTCTACTATTATAAAATTGTAAAAAAGCTGTCTGTACATTGAAGATATTTAAAAAAAACACGTGGGTTATGTATATAAACGTCTTCGAATCCGAAAATGTGATTTTTAAAATTCTTGTCTGCTTGTCTGTTTGTTACGGGTTGGAGCAAAAACTACTGAATAGATTTTAATTGTATTATCACTGTAAGAAAGTACATGCTCCAACTTAAAAACTGGTGAACTTTTTATCTCAATTAGTTATATGAATACTGTGAGACAGCTTGACCTCCCTGATGTATAGAGACCCATACAAAGAAGAGATGAGAAGATGTATGAATGTCGCAGAAGCAAAAGAGGCATGCAAGAATCGTAGCAAGTGGCAGTCTATAGTTTCTGCCTACCCCTGTGGGAGAATGGCGTGAGTGTATGTATGTATGTACAAAGAAGAGATCATCAATGTTGGTATTTCCATTTTTACTCCTGATATAGATTCACGTGAGCGAAGCCGCGGGCAGAAGCTAGTTATATTATATGTAAGATTATAGCTGCTTTCAAGGTTATTGTTAACCAATATAATTTATTTTTCCCAGTACTGTGGAAATTCCTGTCTTAGTGGACCCAATCCTGTGGAAATTACACCCTACAAAGAACTTATCAAGCTTGAATTTATACATAGTTTCTTAGATCTTGTGCCTACATTATAAGTACTTAGGTGTCATTTCATTCACAATATTTATACCCACGGAAATGTAACGCAGCTTATCAGTACTTTCAGAGATTAACTCTTACAAACAAACAACAAGACCTCCTTAAATATTATTATGATTTTGAAAACATGGGACAAATCGAAATGGGAGGTTCAGTACGTTACTGAACCTCCCATTAAAAATGTAGTTACGATAATTTCAATAGTCTTTTTTTAAAACATTGTAATTTAGAAAACAAATTTCTTATCTTTTTAATATTTTTTTTTCTTTAATCATGTGCTCAAAATATTCTTTGTTACACGTAAAATTATATCATAACTAGCTTTCGCCCGCGGCTTCGCTCACCTGAAGCTATACCTATTAGAGTTAGAAATGGATTCCAAAACTAATTTTATAAAAACCATCAATGATGATATCTTATTTGAACGGGCCTCTATACGTCAGAGAGATCAAGATGTATCTCAGGATTCGTTTAATGAATTGAGATAAGAAGTTTACCAGTTTTTATGTTGGAACATATACTTTCCAACAGTAATAACAAAATTAAGATTTATTCATACATTTTTGCTCCAACCCGTAACAAACAGACAAGAATTTTAAAAATAACATTTTTGGATTCGGTGACATTTATATACCCTAACCCACTTGTATTTTTTTATATCTTCAATGTACAGACATAGCATTTTTACAATTTTATAATAGTAGAGATAAAATCATCAAATCTAATAAAGGATTAGACTGCAGTGATCATCGAAGTCTCATTGTAGAAGTCATAACTTATCTACAAGAAACAGAGACTATAAATAATGATACCTCTAAGTGCTTAACGATGATCCAATGACGAGCAAGACAATGATTGTACAGTTTAAAAATAGTTTTATTACGGTATTGAGTGTTGCGACTGACCGCAGATGACTTAATGATTTCTTTGTCCTCTAAACATCCGGATTCCGGATTTCAAAGTTTTCTATGAGAAAAACCTGTGGGGTGCAATCTACAGAAAGAAACTTGTCAAGACGAAAAAGAGAAAAGCGACATGTTTTAACTGAAGACAGATTATGAGAAAGAGATTTAGACTTTTTTAAATCTGGGTGTTTTTAAATCACGAGTGAATCGGTTTCTTCTAGGCAAGCGCGCTCCATCTTAGGTCACAGTGTCGCTTAACATCAGGTGAACTGGCAATCAAGCTTAAGTCTATCAAGAATTAAATAAAAAAAGCTGCAAAAGAGATGTTATGCGAGCAGTACGGTCTACAGATTTTGCGAAACGATTATTCTGTGATGGAGCCGAATCGTTCCCTGGCTTCGGCTGACTGCAGTGATTATGTGACGCTGGTCCCTGTTTTCTTTGTATGGTATCGAACATTATGAATCATTAAAAAATATATTAATAGGGAATGACGATACAAATTATCGTCCGCTGCACTTAACGCAGTTAGCCTCTCTATCTACCTGGTGACTGCGTTACAATTTTACAATGGCAACAAGTATTATTGTATTTAGTTGTTGCCGATACTATAGAAACAGGTGTACCGCATACTATTGCACTTAGGCCAAGTACAACAGCAATGGAAACGTTAATGATACAGGAGATTCTAAAATCATTTGGTTTTTGCTATTAATTTAATATTTTTTCGGGAGAAAAAACAATGAAGTACCTAAATGACAGATAAGCAGATATGTAGTCATTACAAGTTATAAATATAAACTACTTCGTAGGTGAAGTCCATCTAGAACGTGCATTAAATGTTATTGCATTGTGCCCTTTACTTGCAGGCAAGGTTTAAAGGCCCATACCCTTCTACGCAAAATATTGTAAGAATATAATAATAGTGGACACAAGTACAAACGGTGACAATGCGTACTTTTTAGTGTATAAATATTCTTTTTGAAGAAGGAGAAAGGGTTATAGCGTTCTTCTATCTACTAAATACGGACAGCCTTCCTCGACGCATCGATAAGGGAACGCGTGCACATAGAAAATAATCTCACTCTCATTAACTGTATGCACTATTGCATAGAGTTAATGCTTGGAACATAGTGCATGAATAGTCATCCAAGCGACAAACGCATGCACTCCGGTCGTCGTAAACGCCACACCCAATTCAGATTTTTAAAACAGCCAACAAATTCATATTGTCTGATTCCTAAATGTCAAATAGCAACCAAAAAAAAAACAATGTCAATGCGGCCAAATTAGATCGAATTGAGTGACTACAAACACAAAACATGGCATGAACTGACATTTGTGACAAATTACACAGAAATCATATTTGAAATTTTTTAAGTACCGGCCTGATTTTTTCTTTAAACGAACCTCAATGTGAAACTGCTGACGCACATCGTCATAGTGGCTGCTCTGTGCTAAGTCCACTTGACACGTTCCGAACACAGTTTACCATGACCTTATGATATACTATGCAAGACTGTGTGTCCACTTCCTTATCAGAGTTACGGTATGAATGCGTTTTCTTGTTTAAATCTGTTGCTATAATTAGCCCAACCATGAGAATGCTAAAACAGAAATAGACGAATGATGTAACATGTCATTGTACAGAAATAGATTTTTAATTAAACGTCTATGCGTACGAGTTACGACAAAAACCGTATGTATTTAAATATCTGTTGAATGTTTTTTTGTCTTCATAATGAAGCCTGTAAAATTTTAAACCAGCGATGCCTGTTGAATTTCTATGTACTTTAGTGTATTGTCATTGTTCAGATTAGAATAGATATCTATTATCTTCATCCTTTTTCAATCATCCTTCGGCAATTACTGCCGCCCATGGACACCAGAGGAGTCGCAGGTGAATTGCCGGCCTTTTAAAAGGGTTTGGGCTTCCGGTATCCTCACCCACTCGGCGAAACAACGAAGCGTTGTTTCATGCCTCTTTTCTGTGAGGAAGTGGTATCACTTCGGTCGAGCCGGCCCATTCGTGCCGAAGCATGGCTCTCCCATTCAATTCAGTATATCAAAATCCAATTTTGAATTTTGGTTCCTACAAATTACCTTAATTATTCAAATAAGTTTGTAAAATAGATGAAATCAAAAACGCGAATTGTTACAATTCGCGTTTTGAATGGGCCGGCTCGACCAAAGTGCTACCACTTCCTCACAGAAAAGAGGCATGAAACAGTGACCATATAAATGAAGTTACGAAATTGTAATGTATTACTTGTTCCTACATCAAAGCGAGTCTTGATACCGTGTGTTGGTTAGTTAACCGAATTAAAATAGCTACACGCTTGTATAATAATCGTAACTATAGATACAATCTAGTTTAATTGCATAAAATATTCAAATTAACATAATTTAGTTTAGTGGCAGATATCATAATTGTTTATCTTATTATTTTTCGACTAGGAAGTCGGTTACAAGGTTCTTGTTTGCATAATATTATTGCTTGCTACGTAGCGTAGGTTTAAATTGCAAAGTAATTATATAATAAGCAATTTTAGTAAGATATTGTTAGTTCATTCTTCCTATGAACCTGCTGACAGGATGACTGCTTTATTCGATTTTGTAAGTATTTGACAGTAATTTTTGATCGTCATTAAACATCAGTCTGATATCCCCAAGGTATCTCCCTCTCTATATTGCTGTACCCTTACCGGGTTTCATGTTGAAACTGATCAATATTTTTGTAACATCTTTGTAACACAAGAATGCAAATAAAGAACTTGAACTTGAACTTATTGTCAAAATAGTTATTAAATGACTTCAGAATTGTTTTGATGTGTACGAAATATGCAGTCCGTATGTCATGTTGCCATTGGAAAAACATTCTGATACACCGGCAGAGAGACAACAAAGAAGGTTTTGTCAACCACCATAGGCTTCGGTAACTGCTTACAATCCGGCAGTCCGTAAGCCTATATGACACGATTTAAAAACATAATTACTGCACATTTTTTTTAACCAATAAAATCACATGATTATTTCAAAACTGTTAGGATAATTATTTAATTAGCATAAATAATACCGATTTGTATTCTAAGCTGAACGAATATTATTGCTCGCATTTTAGAAAATAATGAATTCTGACTCTCTGATCTTGAATGATAATA
Organism: Acronicta leporina; assembly: GCA_947256265.1. NCBI lineage: Eukaryota > Metazoa > Arthropoda > Insecta > Lepidoptera > Noctuidae > Acronicta > Acronicta leporina. The sequence goes on along the minus strand of OX366532.1, from coordinate 10,099,084 downwards.
GATTATTTTTAGCTGCGAAGGTTAGTCGGCTATTCAGCACGGCTATTAGCATTTGTATCCATATTTTGTAAAAAATCTACAATAGACAGAAGATAGTGTTTCTATGGGAATTCAAAAATAGTATTTATTAGTGAGTAGCTTCTCCCGTGGTGTTGCCAGCATCGATCAAAATTTCTAAACCTATAGGAAATCCTTTCCAGATCTCTTTCTACGTCATATAAATGGGACAGTGGAAAATTTTCATGAATTGCCGAATTGTGTAGCAAAATATGTAATTCCTCATTAATTCATTTGTAATGTTTTAAATAAGAACAACAATTGTAATAAAACTTTTCGGTCTAGTCGTCTCAATTTAATTAACTTAGGGAAAAACACAAAGAATGTATTAGTCTAAAACTAATATATATATACTTCTTCTTTCTTCTTCTTCTATGCTTCAATATAACCTGATAATAGTGAGGATAACTGAATAAGTAAATACTAGTAGGTACTTAGAATGTTCAAGTTGTTTTTGTACTATGAACAGTACGAAGTACATATAAGTCAATGTAAGGTTGAATATTAAAATGATTATGTATATTTATTGTAGACGTCTTTAAAATCATAACTATTCCACAGAACAAAGAAGGATATAATAAATAAGATTTCGATTTTGTAATTAAGCGAAGAGACTGTTAAATTAATAATATAGTACCTACCATTAATATTACCAGTATTAATATTATCGACGCGTCCACACATCTTGTTATCGCAATATTGTACCATGAATATTGTAACACAACAAGAGTGTCCATGGAGTTTCTTGCCGGATTCTTCTCCATAGGATCAACCTTTTGGAACAAAACATTTGAACATTAAAATACATTTTGTAGTACATTCCATATCGGTATGTCGTCGATGATAAATTAATATATTAAGACAAACCACACCTCAGTCTACCCGTGACCATGGATGCTGTAAAGGATCGGAAACGTCGGGAATAAAATAATATCCATACAACGCGATAAAATCCGTAAAAAGTAGTTTAATTTCAATATATTTATAAAGCTTCAATTGTTGTTAAATATTTTAATAATTATAACGTTTTACGTTTGCAAATTAACGTAAGTATATTTTTAATAAAAATTTCACTAGATTACTTAAACAGTTTATACATAATAATTATAATCTTATTTTATTGTCCTTAAATTAACGTAAAAAATCATGTACCTGATAATATATATCTCCCAGAACAAAAACTAATGTATTGATTCCAAAAATATCTTATTCAAGCATCCATTTGTGGAGTAATGGCGCGTCTGATTCGGAACTTAGCAATTGTAATGCAAGCAACAGCCCGAAAGATCAGTGGGTCGCTTTTCGATTGTAAATGTTTGTTATTCTGAGCAAGAAAGAAAAAATGAACTATGATAAAGTTAAATAACAAGTCAAAAGGAGAGAAAAATTGTTAAACGTATTTAAAATATCAAAGTTGTTCAATATTTTATTTAAGTATAACAATGAAATTGAGATAAAAATAATAGATCTTATCTGTAAGATGGAATTCAGAGTAAAATAAATATCTTTATACGCAAGATTACCCTTTTCTTAGATAATATTTAAATCAATAGTGATCTGTTGTCATAATATCTTCTTCTCCATAGGATCAACCTCGTAAGACGTTTTGGACTAGAATCATAAACGCTTGTAAAAGCTTATTTGAAATAAAAACATTTGAACTTGAACATGACTGTGACTATGTAATTAAATCTAAATATAAGCAATATTCAATAAAATACACATTATAGAAAAAAAATACCAGTACTTATTTTAAGACCAAACATAGTTTTTGCCCCTCTAATAATCGATAATACTCATTACATTGAATTACTCCATAATAATTGACCGTATCATTTTGTTTTATGCCCCACTCTCATTGGTATTGGCAGGTGTTCTAATTCAAAAAGGTTTTTATAAATGATAATTGGGAAGCCCTTTTAACTTATTACTATTACGTAACAACAGTTCAAGGCTCTTTGTTGGGAAGTGTACGTCATGATCATAATTTTATTTTCCATGCGTAATGTGTCTGCGTTTCAATGAAACAACGCTCATATTGATTTTCCGTTCCGTTTATCGATCGTTTCGAGTGAAAGTGAAGAAAATAAAACAAAATATTATGTACTTAAATCCACACAAAAAACGACAACGATGAGACAATGTTGATAGGGGCCAAAGCGAATATCATTAGTTAGTTATTATTGGTGGGTGTTCATCACTCAAATCTATTAGAAAGGTTTTTCACCAAAAGTTAAATTCTGAGGTCAGTCATATCACTAATGATAAATAGATATTATGTGCATATTATGTAGGACTGGAACGTGATGAGTGAAAGAGATGAAGTATTAAGACTAGTAAGGTGTGAGTGAGACAACAAATGGAATGTTAAGAATGTATGATTTGATGTTGTGAAAATTTTTAATACAAGAATGACAGATGACAGTGGATTGACAGATAACGAAAAGGTGTAAGAGGTCGATCAGAACGAAAATGTTTATTTTTTAAAGACGAATAATTTTATCAATCTCTAGAATTTTTATTCCAGCGCAAATAGTACAAATTCCACACATGTGACCCGAAACATACGTACCTACAATAACATCCGTCTGTAACCCTCCTCCAAGAATTGCTGTGTGCAATATGTTGTTGTTTTGTAGTTCTCACAGAATATTGTACAGACAGATCCATTTAATATGTATAGATTATATTAGGGCGTTGATATATCGGTTTCAGATTCCATTATGGATATGTCATCAAATGTAATAGGCGGGAGCTGCGATTTTACGTTCGGATATTATCCGCGGCTATATCCGCATGGAATATGGACTTTTAAATCTACTGATAAGCTACCGGTTTTTAATGTGGTAATTGTGTGCGTGTTTCACATATTTACCGGCATTGCTACACATACGAATAACAATTTCAATATTATTAACACTCAATTTACTTATTTGCAGATCAGATAATGGGGATGAGATAATTGCTTACGTTAAAACAAATAACATTTTATTAGAAGGCGGAAATTAAACCCAGTAGGACACTGAGAAATGCAACAAAGATTTAGATAATCTTCTAATCTTTACGAAGAAAATTTTCTCGTTTTTACCTGTATTAGTCTACAATTTTTTCTTTTCAGAGTAATCAGTCAAGAAACTACTTAATACGGACCTTTACTCAGGTAAAGGTCCGTATTAAGTAGTTTCTTGACTGATCAATCTCAGGATTGATGAGGTTTTTAACGTTATATATTGAGCTCCCAATATTACCTATTATTTTTCTGAAACGTTTCGTTACAAAAAATAAATAGTATCTATAATATGTATCATTGGTATTTATTTTGTGTAGGTAAAGATAAGCATAAAAAACTTGATCGTGTGATATTAAATAATGGCAATATTATATGTATTTTGGTAGATGCACTATAATTTTAAAAATCGTAACAAGAATCCAAATACGGTTCACCTGATAGTTGTTACTCGTTGTTATTGTTATCAGTCGAATCGGTAAATTTAATATGGGGCTCTCGTTGTTATTGTTATCAGTCGAATCGGTAAATTTAATATGGGGCTCTCGGGGGGATGATTTGATCTTACCACTGAAAGCTGAGTTGTCATATTGGATAATGTTGTCAATATACATAAACTTGTGGTATTTTTCACTCGCGCGTTGTCATCTTGAGACGTCAATTAATGCAGTCTCATTTGTACAGTATAATTTCAGTTGTGTTTTTTTACAAAAAGTAAAATAAGTCTGATTTCATTATTTACACATACTATACCAATTTATAAAATTATATAAACAGACTAAAGGGCTCAGGTATCCGACATTATCCAACTCGACGGCCCTAAAATTACGTCGAATTGATGCTACAGTTCATAAAAAAAATGTTGCTGATCAAAATATAGGTTACGGTGTCACATTTATTAGAAGCCTTGGAAATTGTGAGTACCGATGATATTTTTCCACCTCTACCTCACATATTGAACGGGCTTAATATTGGAATTATTTTCTTTTGCAATAGGTACTAATCTTGATGTGTTTTTATTTGGAGTCACAATTTTCCTGAGAAATCATATTTTTGTGGATTCTATAAGAAATATTGAATTCTAGTTTATCTTTGAAATGAAGTGACATTCTGAATCTTTACTCGTGTTCGAAGTCTACCCGTGATCTTGGATACTGTAAAGTGTGGATGAATACTAGATGAAGGATGGATACTGTACTGTACATTATCTTTTATGAAACATGCACAGCTAAGGACTGCATAAATCTATTTTAAGGGGTGTGATGTTTCCTTACGGTGACAGAGAATCGATAACAAATTTGACATATAGAAGCGTACACACGAATACACTCGTCTCTCAATGAGCCAAAGGATATTTTATTCATCTCTGGAAAAAAAAACATCGGTAAAGTAGTCCCCACCTCATCTTGTCGTCTCTCTTCGTAAGTAAATAAAATTCTCCGTAACTTGACTAACGACGTTGCGGATAAGTGAGATACGATTAATGTCACAGACGTGACGCAGATATTTTACTTGACACCCCGCTATGCAGGGTTAATTATTTGCGAGATATATTTACCTCATTTCTAAGTCTGTTAGTATTTAGAAAATAAAGAGTTTATTAAGAGTATAGGATTTGAAATTCTATTCGATAATTCATCTCCTCTCAACTACTAAGAAAGCACTGTAATTTGATAAATGATCGCGAATGAATTTAACACTTGTGATAAGCGTGACGCGGATATTATTTGTAAGTTTGCAACCCAACGCCGGTGGGAGGGTTAAATAATGATTATTACTTTTAGGTATACTTACTCATATCTGTTGTGATATTTTTTGGTTGTATATCAGTGCACTTACATAGTTATAGTTATAGTTATCTATGTCTAGTATGTATGAGAAGATGTATGAATGTGGGAGAAGCAAAATAAATATGTAAGAATCGTAGCAGGTGGCGGTCTATATTTACTAGCTACCCTTGTGGGAGAAAGGCGTGATTGTATGTATGTACATTTTTATCTTTTGAGGAACTTGTGCTGTGGTGCAATTATGCATATACATTGTTACATTTCTGTAAATACATTGTTCTTGCAATCTTCCAAAATTATTTTTTAAATGGCGGTGCTAGATGGTAACTCAAAATTTGACATTGTTTTTTTACTAATGTAGGTACTTAAAAATGGGTTTATTGGACTAAAGAGTAATGCGACATGTTCTTCGCCTACTCTGGTAAATATTACCAATCTTCAAAGTGAAGTATGTAGGCATAGCAAAGTGCTGTTGAATATGATGTAATAGGACCAATGAGTGCGGATATGATGTACTTTTCCCATCACTATAAATATGAAAAAAAAACCCTAGTTTCAAGAAAACATTAACCTCCTATAACACTTTAATACCTACTAACTCACCGTTGCAATGTTATAAAACGGACACATTATCTTGAATTATTACGTCATTCAACAATTCTTATGCGCATTATATTACGCGTGTCGCGTACGTTTTGAAAAGCAAAAGTTTTGCCTCCTTAATACGCTGTTATAGATTCAAGACGCGATTGTCATTTAAAATATTCGAGGTAACAGTTACTTCAGGTTATTTTTAGCCGCTTTTGGGCACAAGACGAGGCAGAATGCTTACATTACTTTTGTGATTTTCGACGTCTATTTAACGGTTTCTTTGCCTGAAACTAATTTAAAAAATCGTAAATAATATTGAATTAAATTAACCATTCTCTAGACAGTTATGAACTAATCGAATTAATCAGATACCTATTAATTGCAAATTCATTCAATCGCATTTAATAAATATTAAATACGACTATACACAATTATAAAATAACATGAGTAACTTGTAACGATTATAACTAGCTAAATTAACACTATGGTATGGCGGTGAATCACAAATCCCATGGCCAGATATGACTAAAGGGCAAAAGAAGGCGAGAGTCATCATTAGTCGGTACGAGTCCGACTTGCCCTGCCGTTTCTCCATGCAGCAGACGATCCATGCAGATTATCCGTACTATAAATATATATTTTTTAAACGTTTCCCCACACTAGTATTTTCTCCTGTATCGTGGATGCGTTTACTAACACAAATTCTCACAAAATCAAACGCCAAGATCTGGAACTGGCAGTTCCAGATCTCCGGAACTGCCAGGAGATCATATAAATATTTACTCCATGTGGGGATCGAACCCACAACACGTGTCGCAGAAGCCGATTGCACAGCCGCTACGCCAAACATGTTGTAAAAAAAAAACCGTTGTTTTACCTGATTCTATCTATAATACTATAAATACGTACATTGTATATCCTATTCCTTTCCGTGAATTATTCCAGATACGAAAACTTCTTACATTTTCGTTAATACAGGCTATTCTGTACCTAGCATAGCAGGAGAACAGCACTTCACCAATGTATTCGTACAAACCTTCTTTGTGTCATTATAAACATAACATGTAGGTAATACACAATCTCTAAGACATGAAGGTGACAAACATTTGTATTTAAGTGTAAATTGAGAAAATATTTCCTTGACAAGAATGTATAATTATGCATGTATAAACTTAAGAAGATAAGAAATTTTAAAGCTCTAATTAACTCTAGGTTACAATAACATCTACAGTAACTAGCATCTTTTGTACAATAAAGATTTATTCATTATCATTATTTCCACATATGAAGAATAAGCAGCGTAATTCTTTATCGTTCCACCAGATCAAATTAATTTATTTGACTTACCGGATATTTAACAGGATAAAGCGGAATTCCGGAATAAAATCGCAATGCGCGTTTCAAGCTTACCTACTCTTATTCGATTTTTGAAATAACGAATGTTAACGAAAATTAATGAAAACAACAGTTCCGTGGTTCGTTATAATATTGTGAATAAATCAAGCTTCATCATTTTCCCGTGTTCCAATTATTTATTTGTGGTCGGTGCAGCATGTCCTTTTTCCATACAGCCCAGTCAGTCATCAATCATCTCATCATTTATTCCCTTTTCCATCATATCAGCTTTAACACAAAATCCAAATTCAGCTTTCTGGCTGGTTATTTCTTTACCTACTGTATAAATCTCTCTCGCTCTGGCCTCGTTTATAATGCATCGACAGTATACAGAAACTGATTTAATCGTATAAACTAGACTAAGGCCCACTTGCACCAACTTCTTAAATGTGTTTAAGTTGTATTTAAACACAATTTTTCATAGAAATTTCGTGTTTAAATACAATTTAAAAGTTGGTGCAAGTGGGCCTAAAAACAAGTTTTTAAGAAGCAATGTTGTAAGTTAAAAATATTTCACAACATTTTCTGAAACTAAATCTATTGCTTTTACGAGAATTCAAATACATAATTAAGAAGATATCAAATTTATAATGAAAACAGCTCACCTTTTTAGTTCGCCCAGACCCGGTACAAATATCTGTAGGTCATAAATGTCTGAACCAACTAACAGCTACGGGCGTATATATAGGTACACATATAAAAACCCTGACTAGAAAATGATAGAGTTACAAGGAGAGAGAAACATAGTCATGAATCAAAACAATGCAATACTGTGGCATGCTATAAAGGTAATTTAAATACTTACTACTCAAAAATTGAATCGCCTTAAGGAACGACAAGAAATAACAATGTCAAATTGAGACGTACAAAGGCAGCTAAAGTAGCTATTGTACCGAAAATAATACCAAATCTCGATAAATTTCAGTCCCTGAAACAAGAGAATATAATACCTACCCTTGACGTTCAATATTTGTCTTCCATTTCTCTAAGACACGGCGAACAGTTGCAATTGTAGCTTGGCTTGCTCACAGGTACCTAATTTCTGAATAATACTGACTCGATTATTCTAGTGGTCCTGAGAGCGTTCGATGTCGATTTTCGATTGGGTTAAATTTTCGAATCGAGCACTGTTATTGGATTTTTTTATGAAATTCTCAGTTGCAACTCGGAGATTGGACTTATTCTCGATTCAATAGGCTCGCCTACTATACCATGCGACCTTATCATACTGGCGAACTGGGGATGTATTACAGACTAACTTTTTGGAGCTCATGCTTTTCTCCCACTTACTACTACTACTAAGAAGAAACTTCAGACCGCCACTCACTATGATTGTTGCATAAGTATTTCTTTTGCTTCTGCCACATTCATACACGTTCTCATACAGACGGGCCGATTGCGAGTACCTACTACACACCTGACTGTTTTTAAGGACCTCGTCAATAAGATCGACGTATGTCCGTCTAGGGCGACCTCTTCTGACGACTTCGCCTTATAAATTCGTGGTAACTTTTATGGTCTCAATTATAATGTTTAGTGCATTCAGCAATGTCAGGCTAAGTGAGTTAAGAGTCCCGTTAAAAGGCGGCCTTAGCTGCTAGTTCGCATAATTATTTATAGTTTTTGACGAGGTCCCGCTATTTTGTCTGTCTAGCTCAGAGAAAGCAACTACGCCTTAAAAAAACACGAATATTGTTATTTTGCCTATTAAACCTATAAAATATTTTTGATATAGCATATTTTTTTATAAATAAAGAGTTAGGAAGAGGTGTACTTATATACATGATACGGGGTGTCTCTTGCCATTAACCGGGCACAAATCGAAACTCCGAGCTCCTACTGAGAATACATAGAATGACCCACTAATACATTGCTCGATCTGTGAATTGTACCCAAGACCTTGAGGATAGGAGTAGATGAATCAGGAACTATAATTCCAGATCCGTTTAATGCAACTAAACCATTCTTTCAGTCTAAAAATAATGTACTCGCGTCTAAAAATACCATAATACAGGGAGTCACATTGCGTAAAATCACACCGTACTCAGCAACAGATAATCTCACGTGTGATCAATCAGTACAATCTTCACACCGTTGCAAGCGTGCGGCCTTCCTTACACAATATACCGAAAGGAAACGACCCAAAATTTTTCCTTTGCCCTAATTATAATATCTGTCCATCAAAACAAGAAAATAAGAGCTAAATTTGTTTCTGTTGTTCGTCAATGGAATAATAATGCGTAAAGATGCCGTGACTGTATGTTTATAAAAATAGTTATAGAGAACAGCTGATTGCTTTTATACTTATGTTAGATTTATAGAATGAATAGGACCCGCAGCTTGGTCTCTTGAATAAAAATGTGTGTTATTCCAGTGATTCGCGTTGTTGAATAACAAACATGTAATTATAATAACTATCACACTTTTAATATTAGGATTAATTTCTTTTGTAATTAATACCTACATAGCTTTTTGCTGAAATAGAGGAAGCCTATTACCATAGCACCAGCAGTGGGATTATAATAAGCTGAAGTTTATGATAGCTTCAAATAGTTGATCTGGTAAAGTTCACTTAATTCCAATGAGAAACACATGAGGCGATTTCAATCTTACTCTTCGTCACGTCTCGACGATTTTTGATTAAATGACATCACATGAAATGTTATCTGATAGATTCATTTATGTACCTACACCCCCGCGGACATCAGTCTTAAGACTAATGAAGTGGATTATTATTTATAGTCATGTTATATCATTAAGCAATTCACTGTTTAGTTTATTAACATCAGCCAAATGGCCTGTGAAGGTCGTTCACGTAAAGCTGTGTACGCATGTCGAAGATGAACACCGCGAACACAAACATTGAACGCGAACATTTGGTTCATGCATATGATCGCAATGCAAAACGCACATGACAAGACACAGCTCGACTCGAATTCACGTACACACGGCTACACAAGTTATAAATATCCATTATAATCTAAATGATTTGACGTGGGAGAGCCATGCTTCGGCACGAATGGGCCGGCTCGACCGGAGTGATACCACGGCCTCACAGAAAACCGGCGTGAAACAACGCTTGCGTTGTGTTTCGCCGTGTGAATGAGGTTACCGGAGGCCCAAACCCTTTTAAAAGGCGGGCAACGCAATTGTGACTCCTCTGGTGTTGCGGGTGTCCAAGGGTGGCGGTTATCGCTTACCATCAGGTGATCTGTCGGCTCGTTTGCTCCCCTATCCCATAAAAATCTAACCTCACATTGTGTGGTTTTACGTAGAATGACAGGTCAGCTTAAACTGGATTTTTACCGCTTGCTTACAGTGACACGTATTGAAAGGAATATGCTGACATGGTTTGGAAATGTTGAGAGAATGAATGAAAGAAGATTAACGTAAGAAATTTATAAGGCGAATGTAAGCGGCAACGTCAGAAGAGGTCGTCCTAGAAGGACATACGCCGATCTCATTGGCGAGGTCCTTCAATAAGGTCAGGAGCGTAGTACTCGCAACCGTCGCGTATGTATGAGAAGATATATGAATGTGGCAGAAGCAAAAGGAGTATGCAAGAACCGTAGCAAGTGGCGGTCTATAGTTTTTATGTACCCCTGTGGGAGAAAGGCGTGAGTGTATGTATGTATGATCTACCCCGCCGCGCGCTTATTTTCCGAATGTTGTTACGTAATATTTAACGTTCTTCGAACACTATCGATACGAAAAAAAAAGAAAAAATATTGTACTATTTGGATCGCCATGAACATTTCTAACGAATACATGTGATCGATATTCGTAAGTGATACAAATAAAAATGTTATGTATCATGAAACGCAACAAAGTTTATTGTGCGTACACGGGTTTATCACGTAATAGATGTGAAAGTCTGAGAACAATCTGGTCTTACTAGCTACTCGTAGGTAGTAGCGAGATATTTAGCCCAGTAGCGCAGCATCTGCTATGTGTTGCAGGTTCGATCCCCGCGTGGATCAAATGAATAAGTATGATCTACAGATAGTTCTATTAGGTTTTTGCATATGTGAAAATTTCCAAAAATTCGCATCTATACCATACTGAAGGAAAACAGAGTGGGCCAGGTCTTAAAAAGACTGCAGTATAAATTTCGCCCGGCTATTACTTAAATCCGTCTTTTAATAAAAAATAGTTAAAAGCTAAGACGATGACTACTACAATGATGGAAAAATACCAACCTGCCAGTTATTTCTGAACTGCGATGATATATATCTAAAATTGCTTGTTTACAAATCACGTGAAAATCACATAGATTTTTTTCGTAAAATGCTTGTCACTTGTCACAATCAGTGAACAAATGGAGACTCGCGTGACAGCTGTCAACATTGAGATGGATGAAAATAAACTGTGAGAAGAAATCCTAATACAACATAATACAGTTACAAATATACCTACAGTTTTTTTTAATACAAGTTGTTCCAAACGCATTACGAAGAATCAGATATATTTATATAAGGTATAATTTAATGTGACGTTCCTATCTTATCGTAGCAAACGTGTGTTCACACGGTTGCTGCGAGTCAGTTTCGCGTACAAAAGGACCAAATTTGTAAACGGAAGGACCAAGCCCTTCTTTGTTATGGTACAACTGGGTAATGTTGTTTGTTAGTATTAGGTTGGCACAGTTTTTGTCATAGGCGTATGTTTGTGCTAAATTTAGAAACGGTAGTCATGGGTGGTCCCTTTTTCATTTTGTTTACTTATTACAGTTTTAAAGATCTTGTAAAAAAATGTTTTATTCAAGAAATTTGTTACAACAAATGGGTGATTGTGTTTGGGGACTCCTTTTAAGCAATATTTGCCTGTGTTAGGAGACCCCGCTCTTCTATAGTAAAATAATTATAATAGAAACAAATATTAAACTAATACGTAATTACTTATTTCAATATGTTTATATCATGATCATCATCAGCCTATATTCGTCCACTGCTGGACTAGGCCTCTCATAATGAAATCTTTTTTATGAAAAGATACTGTTTTGTTTTTTTTAGATCCCATACCAGAATGACATGATACATAATTATTTATAGCCTTAGTTACACTATCCAGATTTTTAAAAAAAGAAAAAAAAAGTGGTGAAACACATGAAAGCCTATAGCAACTTATAGCAATACTGGTTATTTAAAATTGGTATGTTCAACATATTTAATTTCAACATCAAATGTTTAACATTAGATGGCCAATCCATCATCTTTTTAAACCGTGACCTTATTCCATACCAGTTGATAGAATTTGTATTGACTTTTAAAATTTGATCTAAATATAAACGCGACCGCGTACGCTAGTTTTAACATCAAAACAGCGTGTAGAGCGTACTAACGTGAAAAAATGTTCACATTGTCACCTTTCGAATAAAAAAAGCCATAATTATGACTTAAGGACTATATACTTTCAGCTATTGAGGCAGTTTTATCATGATTTATGCCTTCACCGTGAAATAAACTTAATTTTAGATATACTAATAGTCAGATCAGCAAATGCATTTAACAATCTTACAGCTGCACGATTGGTAAGCGATCTAACCGTAGTGCTATCAACACTATCCATTAGTCTTTTAACGTTTTGCTAATTCTGATTGATATCGTAATTGAACTGATACGCATTAGCTCAGTAACTGACTGATATATTTCTAAATAATTTCATTCTGAACTACTCGGTGAAATCAGTGCATTCACACATTAGTGACATTTGTTTTTGTTGCATCACTGAGAATCTATTGTCAATTGAATTAAAAAAATTTCATCGATTGATGTAAGTTTACAACACATAATAATGAGTAATGTCTTTGAATTTATTCTTAAATTTCCAGCTTAGAATTGCAAATATTGCAGAAAATCAATGAGAAGGATTTACAATTTATCAAAATTAAATATCTGTCTGAGTTTTAGTCTCGCCCTCGAGCTTTTATATAAATTTTCAAGAAAAGCTTACTTTCTGAGATACATAAATACGAAATAAAATCATTGCGAAGAAGTAAGCTAGAAACAATTATTTTTGACAGTCACATCGCGCTAACCTTTAGTAACCTTTCATGTGCATTTACTATCCGAATGGCATCTCAAGTATTAGTACCTATTATAATCTACATTATAAACAATTAACACTGATAAATGTTTAAAAAATATATTGTTTTTAGTACATTACACTAACTTCCTTTTAAAAATGTTATATTGATAAACAATAACGCTTATCTAGAAACGAATTAGGCCCAAAACAAACATCCAAGTTAACCTAAATTGTTTTCAATTAAAACTAATAATTTCTGTTTTCGGTATAGCCCCGAAAGCAAAACAAGCTTTGTTCATTTAATTTAAGAGGAACGTAACCATTTGTACCTATACCTATATTCGAGCGGGTTTATGTGTAAGGGTAACGTCCTCCAAATGTGAAAATGGTTGCAGACTCACAACTGAATTACCGTTTTGGTCCTTAAGACTAAAAGGTATTTTATAACGACTCAAAAGATCAGGGTACCGTATCAAAATGTCTTTCGACAATTTGAAAATCGTGATTAGATACATAAATATCTGCAACAGTCTTACTGTTTGTATAAATACTTTGAATATTAAATAATAAGTGGTTCTTTAGAATCGATTGTAGGTCAATTGCCAATTGATTGATAAGAAATACAAAATGTAAGAGATCTGAACAATTTTGTATTTTCATTGCGTAAAAGCACTATCAACTATTTCAAAGATAATTACGAGTATTCATGTTCTCTACTTAAAAATATCCCATAGAAACAGCTAAATATCCTACAAAATGCAACTAATAAACCTACTTCTAGAACATTTTACTTCAAACTGATTTCTTGCCAATATACCTAGTTTCGAATAATGAGATTTCATACTTATATCTATTACATAAAATATATAAAATAATAAAGCGTCTTATACTTATATAGCATCTCTTTGGGTCACCTTCATGAACAATGCCTCTTCCCTTTATACATATCGAACGCTCTAGGGCCCTTGTACTTCCCTATAGTATCAAGAACTAAGAGCTCGCTCTATGTAACCTCATCAATCATAGGCATTTATGGCAGTTTCGATGTTAAATAAGGATCAGTCAATTGTATGAGGACTGTGGGTATTAGGCGGGTGATAGCGATTATCAAATAATATTTTAGTATACAGACGACAGGAGTTTATAAGGAAGATGTCGACGGAAACGAACACCATAGTGTAGGGAACGCCATATAAGGTTATACATAGACCTTATTGGTGAAGGCCTTCAAAAAGGTCAGGTGCATAGTACTAACAACCGGCGTGCATATCAAGATGTATGAACGTGAACGAACCAAAATTGATTTCCAAGCATCGCAGCATGTAACGTTCTGATGTTTGTCCTCATAGGAAGCATAACATAAACCCATGTTATGCTTTAATAGAAGGATAAATAAATGAAGCTCCCAGACATGTCATCCCGATCTTAGAATTGGAAACACGTAGACATTTCATGAAATGCCACCATTTTGTGAAATCATATAAAATGTTTATATCAGTTCTCACCCAGCTATGTATTTTTATTAAGTCATATTTGGTGTTTCTAATAAGATAAGTACTATATTTTATATTGATGTTTTCTTTATCTTTGAGCTTAAAATTTTATAAACAAACCACAAAATCATACTAAAATTATACTTTTGAGAATGAAGAAGAATATGCTGAAATAATTGGGAATATTAAGAGGATAAATAAAAGGTGATTAACAAAAGGGATATAAGGAGAATGTCAACGGAGAGGGGACGCTATAGATAGACATAGGTATACCAACATTATTGGTGAGGTCCTTCAAAAAGGTCAGGTAGGTAGTACTCGAAATCAGCGTATGTGTATGACAAGACATGACAAGAATAAAATTAAGCTATTAGAACGGATACATACATTATTATTACTCTTATATTATGAAATAAAACCGAGATAACATTGATATTCCCCTGAAATAGGATTGCGGAGGTTTGATGCCACTAGCTGAGTGTAAAATAGATACGATTCTTTCATTTTTATTTTGCTTTATCCACGTTCATAAACTCATCATACAGAAACGCCGGTTGAATGAAGGCAAGAACGAAGCAAGTAGGGTTCGATAGATTCTGTGTTGTGAAATTTTTACAGATCGACAAGTGCTGGGTTTGAGGATTTGTAGCCAGTGTATACATAAACACCCTTAATAATTCTTATACATATTGATAAGCCAGCTTTGTTTAGTTAGTACCTATATCAATGACGACTATTCAATCTGTCAAAACAATCTATTCCCACGATAACCTACAACGTCTAAGGTTTCATCCAAACGACAGGCTTTGATAGCTGCTTTATTTGAACACGATACTTCAATCTGAGCATGTCAATATCAAATACAGATTTATCTATTTGCACTACTGTCTGTAAACAGCTTTATACTGGACTTAAGGTTGGGACCAAACATGATTATGTCCTGTGCATTAATGGTCAGAATATCTGTTTTAAAAACACTTTTATAAAATTTTAGATACCTATATTTTTTAATCAAATTTTACATAAATTGATGAGTATCGATAAATTAAATTAAATCGATACATATTGCCCTGAAATAGCTGGTTTTAAAATACTCGTAAATTATATTAAATAATGTTCTTCTGCGATATCTTCGTCTGGTTAAACTGAAAACTGACTGCAACTAAGTTGGAATAAGCTAGGAAATGATGATTGATTAAAATCTATCCATACGAAAATATAGCCAAACCCATTTTGAAATATGGTCCAATATGATGTGGAATCGTAAATGGATGACGCTATTAGATGTGACAGCCCATCCCGTGGAAAAAAATCGTACCATTTTCAGATGTATTTGTAACGAAGGGTATTTTTTATTCTATTAATCTGAAGATTATGGTCGTAAGACCATAATCTTCAGATTAATAGAATTAATAATAGATAATTTATTCCCAAATCCATACATGATTGTAAAATCATGTATGGATTTGGGAATAAATTAATATCTAAGTAGTTTTTCAGCCCTCTTATGTGCCCTCCTAGGCTAAAGCCTCCAAGTAGATAGGACTACATAAAAGAACTATTAAAGTTATGTACTTATTATAACTCCAGTATTGTTCCTTAACTAGAAATTCAATTTAAGCTTAGTACCTACGTTATTTACACACTATACTGTTGAAACCTACTATTTGCAATATAATAAAATTTGACAACAAAGCAAATAACTTGAATATGTTATTGTTAGTAATGTAACACTAACTAGGAAAAATAAAGGCGTAACTGAGACTGTATTGTTGAAACGCAACACTTTTATGCTATAAGGCGCGTTAATGCATGTGCATTCTTTTATAAAGTGTACCTTTTTCAATTAATTACCAAGTATTGTAAACGCCTATTATAGCTTTGTGCCAACTATGTATGTTAGGGCAGTGTTCCCAGATGCGACTGAATATCAGCATTTAACACAGACACCCAACGCTAACTTTTTTAAGTTTAGTTAAGCTGCTTGTCAGGTTTGTCAGATTTTCTGGGCTTCCGACCACGACTAATGATTGTATAACTACCTGGACGGCAACCTAACGTATTTTCAAGGCACGGGCGTTGTCAGGGGTCACTCATCCATAGACCGACCGTACCTTAGATCCGATAAATTTATCAATTGATCAGCGTACCACGCGACTCTTAGGACCACTTGACTAACGAGACAGGTAATAATATATTACATTCAGTTACAATATCTCACACTTAACGAATAATTATGCTACAGTTTATTCTTCACCTGAAACTCACACAATAAGCTTAAGCACGTAGATAAAGCGCTTTTCGTAAAATACCTCGTTAAATCCGAAACTAAACACCTCACCAACCCTTAAGTCACGTCCAGCTTTATTTTCATTGAGCTTTATGTCTTGCGATTTTAACCCTGCGGCTGCACGTTAGACCTTGGGCACGAAAGGATTTATTACTTTCACAACGTGGATGCAGCTTCAGGAGACCCGATATAAAGGTGAATTTAGTATGTCAGAGCTTATATGTTCATAGTACCTACATATCTTACCACCGGGATATTAATACCTATTCTTAATTACAGAATTATATAAACTGTTTGATATATACAGAGCATAATGTGTTCAGATGAAAATCAGCGTCAAGCGCTCAATTTTGCTTGAAATGTGCTGATCTTTTGACCCAGCCGTGAGATACATGAATTAGGTACCTAAGTATTTTTTTTTTATTCGTGTCTCATAGTCATCGGCGATGGCCGGATAAATATATTTTCATCTTTCATTCTAAATATTATCAACTAAATCAAGCTTGAACATTTCAGTTCATAGTATTTATTATCTCTTTAGAAGTCAATAGTTGTCTAATTTCTAAGCTATTAAGGGTCCGGTGGAGCTTGAATTGCCCACAAAAACGTAATACCAAAATAAATCGTAATACAATATTTTATAAAATTGTGTTATTATTCGGATTGAGATATCGTTAATATAGGTTTCTACCGTACCATTTCGTCTACTACTACTTCGCTGGAAATAAAAGACCGGAAAATCGTTCTAGACTTGGTAAATTTATGAAGAATTGCATTCGCCTACATTTATTTCCAGTGAAGTGTTTGGGAATAAGTGGTAGAGCAAGAACCTAGATTAACGGTATTGGAATCCGAATAACACATTTTAAATAAATTGTGTTTCAATTATTATGAATAATTTAAAAAAAAATTGTTCCTCCGGACTCTTAATTGTTTTCTTTACAATGGCAACATGCCTTGTATTTAATGCAGTAAACACAATTTTGGACCAATAAGCAGGCAATTATTATAATTAATATATATATATATATATTGTTCAGTAAAACGCTGACAATCAGCAAATTTAATAAAATAATTAATATAGTGAACTATTGTCAGAAAAATAGCAGAGCCAAGTTAGAGGCTCCAAAACTAGGTTTAACATACATACATACGTTTCCAAACACAAATTGTCACGTTTTCCATTTGACTTTGGCCGAAAAAGCGTACCAACTGACAACATTTGCTCGATTTTTTTTAGTGCAAACCAAACGAACCCATCTGTTTTACAAATACTAGATATTAAAAATTTCGACAATATTTCTTATTTTTCTATTAAATTATACATATAAGCAGATTTAAAGATTTATAAAATCTGGCAATTTATGAGATTTTGTATTTACGTTTTTATATTTCTTGTATGTAATTAAAATTTAAATAACAACACGGATAGGAAATATCTTAGCAACTAAAATTAAATAATAAAATTAGACTTTGTCCGTAATTAGTGTTTCGGTCAACTCCTTCGTATTTTTGACAGATGAATCTATTGAGATTAATCTGCGTGCTGTAAGTATGACAAACTACTTAAACATATATCGATAGCCTTGAAAGGCCTTATAATGCAATCTTCATTCTTGATTACAATTTTCTTATTAAGTACAATGACGTTTAAGCGGCGTTTTTAACTAATATTTTTTACGCCGTAAATAATGAACAAAATCTGACATCACACGGACGTAGGGCGAACCTTTTTGTCTTATTGAGCAATATAACTGCGAAGGCACTTAACAAATCTTTATTGCTATCTTAATGTATAGCGTAATGTCCTGTAATATAGACATGTGTACGTAGATACGGATCTATAGTGGTGAACAATAGGCTCTCCCATAAAATGCTATAAGTAAAAATCCGGGTGTATGATGAGTATCACCATAAATACAGGTTTATTCTTCACTAATTCTTCTTACACTTAAAAGGGTACACGGGGGGAAGAACTTGATGATTCTTACACATTTCTAAATTTATATATAAATAACTACTTAATGGTCCGGCGGAGCTTGAATTGCCCACACAATCGTAATACCAAAATAAATCGTAATCCAAACAATATTTTATCAAACAATGCCATTATTCGGATTGAGATAACGTTAATATAGATTTCAATCGTAACATTTCGTCTACTTCGTCGACTTCACTGGAAATAAACTACCGGAAAATAGTAAATTTATCAGGAATTGCAGTCGCTTAAATTGAATTTATTTCCAGTAAAGTATATAAGACGAAATGATAGAGAAACCTAGAATATCGGTATCGGAATCCGAATATTATAACACACTTTGAATAAATTGTGTTTGAATTACGATTTATTTTGGTATTACGTTTGTATGGGAGATTCTAAGACATTTTTTACATAAAATAAATGCGCTCTTCACTTAAATACTTATTACAAAATAATCAATTATGAACTTTGCGTTTGCATTGCAAGCAAACATTTGACGTCACTGCAATTTTAATCTATATTTAATTAAATTTTAATTACCACCCTGTCCTTACCTACTTTAATTTTCCGAAGCGGGCGCCTTAAATCCATGACTATGATTGTAACTGATTAACACGTCGTAGGTACATGATTTTTTTAAATATAGTTATTCTAATTTTAAAATTAAGGCATCGTCTTAATTTGCATGGAAGCCATAAATATGAAGACCTTCTTAGAGTAGGTACAGTCAGCGCCAAAAGTCGCTGAACACGATGCAATCTTCAAAACGTTTTTACATCATTACATAACATAACATACATAATCAACTCATTATATGTCCCACTACTGGGCACGGGTCTCCTCTCACAATGAGAGGGATTAGGCTATAGTCCACCACGCTAGCCTAATGCGGGTTGGCAGACATTACACGCCGTCGAGAAAATCTCTCAGACGTGCAGGTTTCCTCACGATGTTTTCCTTCACAGTTTTAAGCGCGTGATAATTAACGATTAATACGCACATAACTTCGAAAAGTCAGAGGTGCGTGCCTGGGATTTGAACTCGAGACCTTTGACTTGGCAGTCCAATGGTCACATCACTAGGCTATCACGACTATTTTACATCATTACTAACCAAAAAATTCTGATCTGAGAAGTTAGTACCAGTTTTCTGCATGCAGTAATGATGTAGAAACGTTTTGAAGATTGCATCGTGTTCAGCGACTTTTGGCGCTGACTGTACCCGCCTTTCTCGTGACTACTATGCAAATATAACTTTAATTTTAGCCTGCCCACAGCTCTTAATAAATTTGTTAATAATTTAAATTATTAATAGCTTGGCGAACCAATAAATACTTTATATATTTAGGTTGAACCTTGAAAAACTTCTGTTTTTTATTAATATTTCTATAATAAAATTCAATATAGATTTCTGCATTATGAATAAATTTACCTATGAATATTTTAAGTGTTTATTAATATGACCTTTTTGTGTGTATTTTAAATATTCGTTTCTGTATATACTTATTAATCACAGCTGAAGAGTGGTCAGTAATAATAAACAAAATATGAGGGTGTACTATTATTATTAGATATTATAAATTGTTATAAAAACTGAGGGGCTCGTGACTAAGTAATAAACTAAGCTGATCAATTGATCTGCAAGGATAAGCTGCGCTTGCCACGGTCAGTGTGTGGATGGGTGACCATTCTTAACACATCGCGATCCCTCCCTCCATGACTCGAAGAGCACGTAAAGCCGTCGGTCCAGATTGTTATAGGAACACCTATGACAATTGTTAGTGGTAGTCAGAAACCCAAAAATGTCTGACAACCAGTCTATCCCCCATTATATCGTATTGCCCAGAAATTAATAGTTAATTATCACGCGCAGGAAAACATCGTGTGGAAACCTGCATGCCCGAGAGTTTTTCTCGACGGCGTGTGAAGTCTGCCAACCCGCATTAGGCTAGCGTGGTGGACTATAGCCTAATCCCTCTCATTGTGAGAGGAGACCCGTGCCCAGCAGTGGGACATATAATGGGTCGATTATGCCCAGATATTGGGTTGCGGAGGTCTGATAGCAGAGCTTCATTTACTACAATACTGATATTCAGCCGCATCTAGGTGGACTCAAGCCAAACCCAACATAGTTAACATAATTGGGAAAAGGTTGGAAAGATGGAAGATGTTATAAAAAACTGAAAGTAGAATAAATGCGGTGGAAATGCGTTCCTTGCGAAGTATGTGTGGTGTAACTCGGAATGATAGATTGAGAAATAGTGTGATAAGACAACGTTGCGGACTGAAAGATGATGTAGTGACACGTATTGAAAGGAATATGCTGAGATGGTTTGGACATGTTGAGAGAATGAATGAAAGACGATTAACGAAAGGAATTTATAAGGCGCATATCAGCGGCAACGTCAGAAGAGGTCGACCTAGAAGGACCTACACCGATCTTATTGGCGAAGTCCTTCAAAAAGGTCAGGTGCGTAGTACTCGCAACCGACGCGTATGTATGAGAAGATGTATGAATGTCGCAGAAGCAAAAGAGGCATGCAAGAATCGTAGCAAGTGGCAGTCTATAGTTTCTGCCTACCCCTGTGGGACAGGGGCGTGAGTGTATGTATGTATGTATGTATGTATAAAAAACTGAAGAATAGTTTTATATTTGGGCCTTCGAGGCACATAACAGTCATCCACCATACTGGTTTCTGACACTTCTGAAACGTCGGGAAATAATAAAATTTAATACAACGCGATAAAATCCGTAAAAATAGTTTTATTTCAAAGTCATCCACCAGTTATCTTAGCCATAAAAAAGATGGACAAACCTCTCAAATGTATCCCGCAGGACCGTAAGACGCAGATGCATGATAATTCATGGAAATCTTTTCTGAATGTGAAGGCTTTAAAAGGGAGGGTGGACGTGACTGCGTTGGCTTGGTCATACTTATACTTCATTTACGTTTGTGGAGTAGTTTATAACCAGCATCAAATGCCTTTATCAAAGAAGGAATAATACTTTTTTTGGGATAGGGAAGCAAACAAGCAGGCGGGTCACCTGATGGTAAGTGATAACCGCCGCCCATGGACACTCGTAGCACCAAAGGAGTCACAAGTGCGTTGCCTGCCTATTAAAAGGGTTTGGGCCTCCGGTAACCACACTCACTCGGCGAACGTTTGGTTTAGAATCTAGAAATCTTTATATATTTTTAATTACAGTAGTATATTCCCGATTGTACGGATCAGATAAAACCAGGGGTAGGTATTCCGTATAAAAGAAAATGCGGATAACCTAAATAAAAAAAAAATGACGTGGGAGAGCCAGAGTTTTACAACGTTATTTAGACAGTACAACATAAAAAAAATCGACCTATAACGCTAATGCAATTTATGTAATTTAAATTTTTGATTGGAAATATTTTTTATTGATCTTTAGCATAATCAATAAGATCTTTGTGTTATGTTGATTATATTTTTTTAGGGGTACTAAAATCTGTTTTAAGGAAAGCTGAATATTTTTTCAGTAGAATTAAAATAGTAGGTAGGTATTTTATGTGACTGTGACTTCTATCTATGTGACTGTCCAAAGATAAGAAGTGTCTAAGGATTGCCTACGTTTAAGTTACGCAAGGAAATAAACACAAACCAAAGTTTTTTCTAAAGTTAGAATAGATTATTATGATCTTTTATTACGAACATAACATTTCATAACCTTCCGTATACCGTAAAACAATTTTTATTAACCCCTCGTCTGCGACTGGGTATATGGTATCACGTCGGTCATAATTTCACGCAGTGATTTTCATGCTGGTTGAATTATAAAATAATTTCGAATTTACTTGCCATTCCGATTAACGAGCTATTAAACTTGGATCAACTACAATCCTCAATTGCGACAATAACAGGCATAATTATTTAATTGCAATAATTATTTAATAACAGGCATAAGTAATTATTTAATTTCAATGATAAATCATTAAACAATTTAAAGTTAAGTTCTTAAGTTGCGGATCTGCGTGTCAATTAATATTCTTCCCTCGAATTACTAGCACATATATTGAAATTAGATTCATAGTGCTGTGTTGCTGAACGTGAGTCGTTTCATCAATATGTGAGCATATATGATATGATGACTGAACGATGCATGTTTATTGGTGTGCGGTATCGCATAACTCAATAACAACTCACCGCGCAGTTGGAGGGTTACATCTACACTCGACGAAAGAGTAAAGTATACAGGCAACCAACGTCTTGTGTTTTGACAAAGATTGTAAACTTTAATAAATTCTTTTTAACGCTATAACTTATCGCAGAAGTCGTTCGCTGTATAGCTTATTCTTTTGTTGACTGTACTACTATGCTGTAGTTCCTCGAGAACTAAGATTAAATGTAAACAATGTTGGGTATTGTGTAAAATAATGTACCTAGATTACGTGCTTCCTATCTTTAGGTACGGCTGTATATTTCATATAGACGATTATATTATACAAAGAGTGAATGGTTCTGCGTATATTTTAAGCTTATTGCCTTCGGTAACTCTTTGTACTTAAACATACCGTGAAGTAAGTTTACCTATATACTTATACATACCATTACGACTATATTCTTCGACGGGTCAAGCAGTATTGTGCACCAATATGTACACCGGGAGCGAGCCTATTGCCACAAATCCCAAACTTCGAGCTGCTACTAAGATTTTCATAGAAAAACGCAATAACACTTTGCTCTATCTGAGAATCGAACCCAGGATCTCTAGCATATCAGTCGCATTTAGGACAACTAGACCAATGAGTTTATTTATTTATTAAGGCATGTTTAATAACATAAACGTTTAGAAAATAGTCACCACTAAGATAGGGTCTGCGATTCTTGAGATTTTTATAATAGACAATATTTATAACACGATTCGATATGGGAATCTAATCCAAGATCTTTGTTCAGCGGTCTCAGTTGCGGTCACTGAATCAATGAGAATGATGCAATTTGTACATTTGTCCGAGTAAGTAGGCACCCATAGCTTTATGATTATTTTAAAGAAAATACTAAAAACAAATAGTAGCAATCTTTCATGATGTGAGATCCTTCACACGATATTTTATGTTTTGTTGCGAGTTTCTTTGTACATTATCTTGTGAGGGATTTATCTTTCTTTCAATGTTTAAAAAATTGAAAGTTAACATAAAAGTAAAACTACTAAATACACAATATAAAACACCGACCGACCGCCATAAATATTATTTACGCAAACAAATCACCATTGTTCCGAAACCATTACTGGGTTTCCTTCCAACTATAAATGGACACAATTTGGCCAGTCGCCAATGGTCTCTGAACCCGGCTAGACGAAAATAAATAGCATAGTAATTAATATTTATAGTTACGATTACGATAGCCGGTTAAGTCATGCTTCGGCACGAATGGGCTGGGTCGACAGGATTGATACCACGGCCTCACAAAAAACCGGCGTGAAGCAACGCTTGCGTTGTGTTTTGCCGAGTGAGTGAGGTTACCGGAAGCCCAAACCCTTTTAAAAGGCGGGCAACGCTCTGGTGTTCTCTGGTGTTGCGGGTGTCCATGGGCGGCGGTTATCACTTACCATCAGGTGATCTGCCAGCTCGTTTGCTCCCCTATCCCATAAAAAAATGGCGGTGTGAATTCAAACTGATTTGCTTATTCTCCTGTATCTTATAGCTGAATAATTATATTTTGTCAAAGGGTCTAAAACTTTGGGTCGTACGACCCAGCTGTGCCCTGGCCCCAAGTATTAGATATCGGAAATGTTAGCCCTAGTGTTATATTAGACCTTCTTGAAACAAATATCCATCTTTTATCACATTTTGTTTACTGAAATATTTTCACTATAATGCTTTCACCAATGGCTTCTCAAGGGTTTTAGATTTTAAACTATGGCAACTCAAGATAATATTATTTTGATATCACTATATCGAAGAATTAAATAAGAATTTATAAGCAAATAAGTATGAGGGTTTGTTTATTTTTATTATTTTATATTTATAAAATAGCAATTATTAGTTTGCAAAATTAATTTAAGAAACTTCTTCAAAAGATGTTAAGTAAAAATTATATTAAATCGAATATCGTCGAGATCCCGTTCCATTTGAAATCCATTCATAACCTTCAGGAGCCCAAATAAATGCTCGAAGAGTTATCTCGTGGGAGTTGAATAACCCCATAATATTCTCACATGTCAGCTTGAGCATTTTCGAATAAATTCTGAGAACAAATTTTTCAATAAGCGCAATTCAAAAGTAATCTTAGAAAGAATTTTCGACTTTAATTTTAAATGCCGTTGATCTGACGGCAAAAGGATTTGAGGCATTTGATTCTAAGAAACATTAATAACGGCTTATCTTATTCTCTCTGAAATATTTTAAGAAAAAATGCATAAGTACCTATCTAGATACAAAACTGAAAATAACGTTCTACCAAATTCTTCTAATAGTAAAGATTGATGATAGTAACCTTTTGAAATGATATGATATATATTTTAATCCTACTCTACTGGATTAAATCTCCAGCATTTCAGGTAAACATAAGGATCCAGTGCGAAATAATGCCCAGCTTTCCATTAGTAAGATCACCTAAAGAGGAGGGCTCGCCGCGCGTTGGTCGCGCTGTGCTTCAAGCCGACCGTTAAAATGCAGTACAAACTAGTTCAAATAAAGCGCACGGACGCGCCGTGTCTCAGGCCACGCTTCGCTCTACATAATTAATCGATATATCACTATATACCCACTAGCTTCTATTCTATTTATATTTCGGGGACGCCGGCAGGCACCAGGCGGGCGATCAGTCCTCATGTTGGGATTATTTCGCCCAGTTCCCCATTTTGGTGGATCCCGTCATGGGTTACTGGCGCTCGGCGTCGCAAATCTTCCCGTAGCCTTGCAGAAGTCCACCAGTTGTCCGATGGACAGTTCTGCTAGCTGTTCTTCATTTATCTCATCGGTTCCTAGTATTTCCCATCTAAGTAGCGCATACATTGTGCATTTTGCTATTAGATGGAAGCTTGTTTCTTCTTACTAGCTTACATAAAAAGTATTATTTCTTATAATATTTACGTCTAATAAAGCCTTACCAAACAAAATCACAGCACGTCAACATTACCTAGGTTGATCGATCACAGCGTAACTAAATCAAGTTACACCCGAAGTACACACTGTATCAATTAGCAAAGGTTCAGCTAATTAATTGATGGCACTTGTTAGTTTCAGATTAGTTCTAGAGGATCGATAACTTGTGTAGTTTGAGTTTCACGGGTAACATTACCATTAACACTGAAACAATAGTAAGTAAGTAAGTTAAATACATCTTATTTGTGAACTCTTGTTTTAGAAGTAACTGAATCTTTAGATCTACCTCGGTTTCGGTTTAAAGAATTTATTTATTTCCCATAAGAACCTAAATTACAATGTTCACTTAGAATGAGAAATTTTAAAATAACTTAAATTAAACTAAATTATGTCTCTGGGCTATGCCAGTTACAGTTTAGGCTACCTACCGTAAATCCATTTTTTATTTGCGTAAACAACTAGATACATATCGCCACGGTATGAGAACCCTCGCCACCTTCAGAATTCTTAATAATCCTTTTCAATAGTTGTCAGCTCATTAACGAATTCATTTTACTCGTGGGCAATCAAAAATATATCTTACGGCGACGAGCGTGCTCATACTGCAACTGCACAATTTAAGTGGTAACAACTTATGTATGACTTGACGACATATGGGCCGTTACATAATTATTTTTATGCGTTTTACAGATGTATACCCTAAGTTTATTTTTATAAGCATTCATATTGTTGCATTATTTTATGTTGTTCGGTAGTCTATTGTATACCTAGTTGTACTCCTTCACATAATATAGTTTTAGTTACACTTTATGAGCGTGGTGACCGATAAGAAATCATTTTTTTTCTTTTATTGAATAAATGAGAAGTTAATATTGTTTAAAATATTTTTATTATCTTACAATACATGTAGGTTATTCAGGATTTTTTATCATTGAAACTATAGACACAAATTTTACGCGTACAGCTATTCACTCTTGTACATAGATGATAGATCATACACATCTATATACTTTCTCACAAACAGCTTCCGAAGTCTGCCGAACTGAAACGACAGGGTGTTAGGTTTATTTTCGATACGGAATTTCTTGATTCGGTCGCCGCGCTCAAAGCCCGCGATAAAAGCTATAACCTAAAAATTTTTAACATCTTGTACACATTCTTTGCAAATAAGCATGTTCTATTTAGTAGTAATTAAAATGCTTGCAGGAATATCATTCCTGATTTATCCTATTACGCACGTTACTTAGTTACTTAGATCAGTATGTATCAGATGTTAATATCGATAGCATCTAGCTACGTTAAAAGTTTAAAAACGAATACGATGATGGCAAACATTCACAGTACGTACTCATCAAACTTATCGGTCTAGTACAAGCTGAACTCGCATTGTATAGTTGATCCGTATAATGAGAGGTCAACTTATACTGGAATTTATAACTTAATGCGTATCTAGAAAACCGGCCAAGTGCGAGCCGGACTCGCGCACGAAGGGTTCCGTACTTGATCTATAAAAACTGCAATAAAATCATGTCCGTTGTATGGGAGCCCCCTTTAAATATTTGTTTTATTTTAATTTAATTATTTATTTTTAAAGTGAATATACAACTTAATATTCTGTGAATATTTCAAGCGTACGTTATCGTTATCAACATCGAGCAAAAACGAACAAAAAATCACATTTGTTGTATGAGAGCGCCCTTAAATATTTATTTAATTTTGTTTTTTAGTATTTGTTATTATAGCGGCAACAGAAATACATCATCTCTGAAAATTTCAACTGTCTAACTATCACGGTTCATGGGATACAGCCTGGCGACAGACGGACGGACAGACGGACGGACGGACAGACGGACGGACTGACGGACTGACGGACTGTCGGACGAACGGATGGACAGTGGAGTCTTAGTAATAGGGTCCTGTTTTACCCTTTGGCTACGGAATCCTAAGTGACACGCGTAGTATTGCGAGCCTAGCGTTTATTTGAGTATTAAAACAGGAAGTTTTCAATAATAGCTCATTACGGAAACTAGGAAATTTATTTTTAGATCAGCGGCCTTACTTTGTACATAGTTGTTACTCTACCGCCCCGTTAGTTAACACCGAGGCGACCGCTCGATTAATCGAGTCACTAAGCGATGTCATTTGTTGCTCGGCGATCAATCCAGCATCGAATCTCTTTGTAAATGGGTTTATGATAACTGTGGAGTTTGACTTAGAGCCACAACTCGCTAAGTACCTTAATGAATATAGTATTAGCTGTTGCCCGTGGTGTCATAACATAATCAACCCATTATAATTATGTCCCACTGCTGGGCACGGGTCTCCTCTCACAATGAGAGGGTTTAGGCTATAGTCCACCACGCTAGCCTAATGCGGGTTGGCAGACTTCACACGCCGTCGAGAAAATCTCTCCGGCATGCAGGTTTCCTCACGATGTTTTTCCTTCGTGATAATTAACTCTTAATACGCACATAACTTCGAAAAGTCAGTGGTGCGTGGCTTGGATTTGAACTCGAGACCTTTGACTTGGCAGTCCAATGGTCATATCACTAGGCTATCGCTGCTGCGTGGTGTCATTCGTATCCCAAATTATTTTTGGAGAAAAAACCTTGAGAAGATGAGAATAATCTTCAAGAATAATAAATTAATCTTAAATAAATCCTGAAAAATTGATTAGGCCTTCAATAGACCTTCTTAAGTCTATCTATCTTTCTGTCAAATTGGTTTACACGTAACAAATAACCAGATAGACAGGTTTATTATTTAACATTTAATAATATCACTTTGGGTTATATTGGATATAAAATTATTTAGTGAAGGAAAAATTCGAGAGATTCTTTGCCTCTCAACCATATTGGATATTCTAAATTGGCTTGCTCCTTATTAGATGAGACCTAAAAAAATATATCATCGCAACGACACCTCTGCCTAACCCTTCGGGGAATAACGGCGTAATGATAAAATCGACGTAAAATGGTATCTAGTAGCAGTAATTCTGTTTAGATTGTTTTACAATGAGCAATAAATGCCAGGTGTTACACTAATTAGTATACAAAGAACGTTATGGGTTTAATGAGAATATTAATCGACTCAATTAAGTAATGTGGCCGTGAAGGAAGAATATAAATCATAAATTAGCATCTAAGCGCTAAGTACTCGCTAACAGAGCACGTGTATGAAAGACATACCTACATATTATTTGTAATCTATCTTATATATAAAATTCACGTCTTATATATAAAATTCTCGTGTCACAATGTTAGTTTCCATACTCCTCAGAAACGGCTTGACCGATTTTTATGAAATTTTATATGCATATTCAGTAGGTCTGAGAATCGGCTACTACCTATTTTTTTTTTGTTGTGATATATTTTGTCCACCCCTAACATATAGGGTTCACGGGAGACTCGACGGGGAAAGTAAAGTTAGGGATTCTCCACCCGTGCGAAGCCGGGGCGGGCCGCTAGTTTTATATATAAAAATGAATCCCTATTTCCCTTGGTCACGGCATCACGTGTATTTGTTATTGTAAGGAGAAGGTTCTTCGAGGAAGTTGCGTGGAACTTTAGAAAAGTTTCAATAATGTTTTTGAATTTGAATTCCGTAGATATTTATAGTTAAGACAGGAGAACGTCTGTCGGGTCAGGTAGTTGTAAATACAATAGAATAATAAAAAGCTATATTAGTAAGTGAGCATTTGTAAAAACCTTTAACTAAACTACGTGATTATTATATACTGCTGCAACCTTATATTTATTCAATAGATTGTGAACCCTGACAATAATAATTTCGGCTTGCGTTTGTCGCTTTTTTTTAACTGACGGAAAGACAGAAAGAAAACCATCGAAAATAACAATAACTTAACAAACATTTTAGGTACGGACCTCTAAAATGCAAGGAGCGTAAAGTAACTTTGTATTGGAATAACTAAGTAAAATTAAGGAATAAGGTAACCATTCAGCAGAAAATACGATTCTAATTGGAAAATTATAAGGCACTCAAGTAAAAAGCTATTAAAATGGAGATTGGAAGGGCCTTTATTTGTAATAACTTTTTTTTGATAAGCTGCGATCCTTTTACCAAAGAGTTTTTAAAATTTGTCTGCCAAGATAACGATTCAAGTGTAAATTTGTATAAAAAAGTAATAACATCTGACTTCATATTCACGTACCTTTCTATAATAAAAATTCTTCCAATATGTTTGAACTAGCCTCTGCCCGCGGCTTCGCTCACTTGAAGCTCAAAAACCAACAATGATGATCTCTTCTTTGTATGAGTGTCAAGCTGTATCTCAGGTTTCGTTTAATTATTGAGATAAGAAGTATACCAGTTTTTAAGTTGGAGCACATACTTTCTAACAGTGATAACAAAATTAAAATCTACTTAGTAGTTTTTGCGCTAACCCGTAACAAACAGACAAACAGACAAGAATTTTAAAAATCTCATTTTTGGGTTCGGTGACGTTTATAATTATATACCCTAACTCCATTTTTTTTTAAATATCTTCAATGTTTACACAGCTTTTTTACAATTTTATAATAGTAGAGAAGAAGAGAGTTCTTTATCACATAAAGAATGTGATACGGTCACCCCAAATAAAATCAGAAGGATCGAATAGACGGTTCAAATATAAGAAAATAGATTAAGAGACCAAGATACCGATTTTATCGACAAAAGAATAAATAAATTGTAATGTACAGACTTACTGCGATATATATTCGATAACGGTACTTATTCTTTAGAGCCTTTTTCAACGGACTACCGCAAGGCACGATCTGCGCTCGGCGCATGACCCATTTAATCTTGTGACAATCCTTATTGGATCCTATCCTGGATATTCAAAGTCAGTATTGGCAAAGTTTTAGTTATATCAGACCCTTAACTAAACAATACTGACTGTACGTTTAGCGTTGCGAGTAAGTTGGGTCGGGTTTCGGGTGATTGAGCTGGCGACGCGGTTTGCAGTTTCCGCATCCCGCTTGGCGGATCGGTAGATGAAGGGGAAGGGGAAGGAGAACACCTATGTAAGGGGAGACCCCATTACGCGTAGGGGGTCGCAAAAGGCGGCCTACCACTGCTGGGTCCACGGACGAATGCTACAGCGCTCCCGTAGGCCCGGCACCAAAGTGGTGACGCGAAACGCCGAGGTTGGTTTTAGTCGGTAGATCACTCTTTTCAGAGCGGACTCCGACACACCACACCGCTCTCCCCGGAGTGGTGGATAGTGCATAAAGCATTTCCAACACCCTCAACAAAAAAAAATGGTGTCGGGTGGTCTCCATTATAAGTAAATATATTGTGTCAGTTATTTGTATATTCGTAAAGTCGTCCGATAGACAGGGTTTAACAAGGCGCGCGTTTCAGAAAATAACGACACGTTTGGCGTAGCGGTTGAGCTATCGGCTATTGCGACACGTGTTGTGCGTTCGATCCCCACACGGAGCAAATATTTGTTTGATCTACAGGTAGTTGTTCCGGGTCTGGGTGTTTGTGTAGGTATGTGAGAATTATAGTGTTTGTAAATGCACCCACGATACAGGAGAAAATCCTAGTGTCAATATCAACGTTCAAAAAAAACAGTGTATCTGTACACGTCCCTATTACTTAATAGTTAGTGACATGAGACGAGTCACGAATGATTTTCAAAGACGCACAGCCTTTCTTTTGTGTACAAATATTATAGCGAATCTGAATTATCCATATGTAATACGCCGATTACAACTTGATCTTCCCGTACACAAACATCTTATTGTATGGTCAACCTTGAGCGAGATTTATAACGGTACCGCTGTGATTATCTCAAAAAAAAAAACAGCGGCAGCAATGCCGTTTTAAAAAAACGCACACGTGTCTGACTCGCACACTAGGTTCACTACAAAGTTGTATGGAGATGGTTCGTCCATCACAAGAATCGAGTCTCTAAATTAATTATCATTACTAATGAACTTAACATTGTAATTCAAAAAATAATCTTCTAAATCGCAATACGGTCATTTAACAAACTACAAAACTGAGTTTGTAATTGTGTTATTAAAATAGAGGCGATCGTCAGAAAAAGGGTCGTGACAGACTGAAGGACAACAACATAATACTATAACGGATCTTTACTTCCCAAACTTATACGGAAAGTTAAGGTTTAGAAACCCCAAAAAAGAGGAAATTGCGAGAAGGTAGAATATATTTTTTTTTATTAAAAAAGGTACCTACTGATTTCTGAAGCTTACGCAAATATTAGACCTATTGAAATTAAAAAACTTTACGGATTGTATCGCGTTATATTAGTACAAATCAAAACCAAACGTTTCGGACCTGTACTTCGGATTTGTACTAATATAACGCGATAAAATCCGTAAAGTTGTTTTATTTCAATACTAGGTTCTGCCCGCGACTTCGTCTGCGTGGACTTCAGATAAAAAGTAGCCCATGTGTTATT
The DNA here is from genome assembly GCA_947256265.1 of Acronicta leporina. Classification (NCBI taxonomy): domain Eukaryota; kingdom Metazoa; phylum Arthropoda; class Insecta; order Lepidoptera; family Noctuidae; genus Acronicta; species Acronicta leporina. Next base: position 10,066,942 of record OX366532.1, on the reverse strand, counting down.
CCAGACTATAATCTATCTCTGTGCCAAATTTCATCCAGATCAAGAGTAACAAACATCCAATAATATTAGTAGGAAGTAGGATAGGAAAGGATTAAAAAAGGTAAATTAATTTATGTAGCAATAGACAAGGTATGTAGGTTGGTAAATTAATTTACATGACGTAAATGTGAACATGACATATCTCTACTGTGATGACATGCATACCGTGTTCTAGACTCGGTTAAAGTAATTTTAAGGACGTGCAGTAATTTCCTGTCAATAAAACATAAAATAAAATTGGAAACTAAAATGTCTGAAGAAGATTTATTATTTATCGTTGTAATCTTGTTCGACAAGAATATAAAATTACATTACATTATTTATGAAAGAAGATTGATTTAATTACTCGCTGAAGTCTTCTATTGGTTTTATTAGGTATATAAACCATTTATTACCCTAGGTCAATTAAATGTTATGAAAATGAGAAGAACGGCGACTCGTGGTGAACTTTTTTGTGCCAATATGTTGCTATGCTATGCTACTTAATTCCCCCGTATACCTACTAAGAACTATTAAAATAATTATAACATGAAATAATTCTATTTTAGTTTATGTAGGTATTACTGCACCAGACGGATATCTAAATGTTTAATATCCTATGGAAAAAACTAGCCAAGACTAGAAGTAAAGGCGGTATTTATTTTACGCGGTCACGCGCTATAGAGCTAACGATGATAATTATGTTATAATATGTAAATTTATTCTCAAATGTTTTTGCTATGTAAAGAATATGTAATTTTGTACGAATCATTAACATCATCATACTGCCCAGCCCAGCTGGATTTTTTTAATCTACCTGCAATAATCATTGCTAATGCTAATCATGGTACTCTTTAACACAGAATGCGATTTTTCCCGATTATTTTTCTACGGTAAGGTATCTACTTTCCCGTAAACACCAAATTCAAATAATTATTAGAATGATTACTCCGTTAAGTCAATACAAATACCTACTTACATAAATGGTACGAATATTTCTGCTGCAACGCTGCGAGAAGGTACCTCCTTTTCGTAAATACTAAATTTGTAATACGTACTACTAATTCTTATACTTCTATTAATTATTAGTAATCACTAATTACTCAGTTTAATCAATGCACATACGTTATGTTATGTATCGGTGTGATATAAGTTATTTAGTTTTCTTTGTGAGAGAGCACATAAAATTGCCGCGAACGTCATTCAAGCCAACGTAGAGCAATATCGCACAAATTAAATCCGACCCTAACATAAATGTAAATTTGCCGACCAAAAACTTGTTACAAAAATATCCGAATATACATAGTCGTCAGCTATTTTTAGATTTCGAGGTGTGTATGGAGTCATGGCCGCTCTTCGAGTCATTTGGCGGTCGATCTTGGCAAATTATATAGTTTTTTTACGTTCAACGTTTGTTTATCACTTTGTTATTTAAGCAGTAAAAAGATATGCTTAATCTTCAAAAGTTGGGAGTTTGAAAATAGCTTCGTTTTATGGTGAAAATTATGGTTTATGGTATGTTTGCTTTTGCAAACATTGTCTTGATGTGATCCATTCCAAAGTTAAGTACCATTTCTATTGATTACTAACAAAAACCGATCTCGCGTGGGAGAGCCATGCTTCGGCATGAGGGCCGGCTCAACCGGAGTGGTACCAGGGCCTCACAGAAAACCGGCGTGAAACAACACTTACGTTGTGTTTCGCTGAGTGAGTGAGGATACCGGAGACCCAAACCTTTTTAAATGGCGCGCGACGTTTACCATCAGATGATCAGTATGTTCGTTTGCCCCTCTATCACAAAAAAAATTATAAACATTGAATTTATACCTTAGTTTTTTTACATTCAACACAGACATATCCTTGCAAAGCTTACTTTTTAAAATTCTCGCTTCCAATCTGACATTGGTAACCAATACAAGTTTCAAATTCAATTCCATCTCCTTTTTATAAACCTATTTTGTGAGACAAGAATAGATCTAACATTATTACAGCAAATCTGTATTCATCTTACATTCGCGATACCTAAGGAAAAATGCCGTTGACAGTGGAAACCTGTGTGTATGAATGAGACAAGCTAACTTGGCGATCCGTTCGGTAGTAGGTACTTAGATAAACGTTTGGGTTTTCGACGTTTTAGATCATTTACAGCATCCATTGTCACGGGTAGACTGAGGTGTTGGACGTCTTAATGTTAAAATTACTAACAGCTACCTCAAATTTTTGTTAATTATTAGCTATTAAATAATATCAATACAGCGCGATAAAAACCGTAAAAAGTAGTTTTATTTCAATGTCTAATATTCGCGAAAGTATCCGAAATCAGTATATAAATTGATCGTCGAAAGGAGATGATCTTTGCTCAGTAGGTAATGGAATCACATGGGTCAGTAAAAACAAGCTCATCACTTTTAATGGTACACACACAAAATTTGGTTTTGGTTTGTAGTTTAGTATACAAAATTTACTTTGTTAAATCTGTATAATAATTACCTAATCAGGTATATTTAGATCAAACTAATGAACGTTTCAAAATGAGGTTATAATTTTGTACAAATTCAGAACATAATGGCATAGTTTGAAACTAAGACTGTTTTTATAAACAAAAGTAAAAGTATTGTATTTTATTGTATTAGAACAACCAAGTAATAACCATATAGATTCAAATACAAACAACTTAGTATTCATAAATAAACAAAAACAGAACGGTGTTGACAGACCCAAGCGTTACTAGTTTGTATGTACCTAATAACACTTGGGTATGACGCAGAGTGATAATTAAAAGATTGATTGGTACACGTATTATGCAATACGGTGCTCTATAGCTAATTCATACGCTTTGAAAGCGGCCTTTTGCCGAGCTCCCTCTCACACCATTTGTCTTACATTGTCTTCAGAATTGTTTTCAAGAGGGGAGAAACTAGTAAACTACCTCCGGTTTCATCTATAAAAGGTACGTTGGTAGGTAGGTATATACTTAGGTACTTTTTATTTCCAAGGAAAAACAATGTATGTGGATGTTTTATACGTCTGACATTTGTCGCTCTTACCGTTTAAGAGTAATAAAGAATTTGTTGGATTAAGGTCAGCTAGCTAATACACGGAACTTGTGGACGGGAAGAACCAGGGACTACCTACTGCTTGACATCCTTTTTGAAGTATAGTTTTCTTGTTACAAAATGGTTTTGCTAACATTGTTGATTTGTTAGTTACTTCTCTAGAAATTATCTGTATAAATGTTACAGTCAAAACTCATAACCAGCCAAAACCACTTTTGACTGCGAAATATTCGGTTCTGGCACTTGCCGGCCGCTACCACGGCCCGGCTCGTCGTCGTCCAATCAAGAATAATAGAATATATAAATTAATATATCATCACGCCCGTATAACTCGAAGGATTAGGCAGAGGCGTACTAATGAACACCCACAGTTCGACGGGATGTTTAGGTCCCATGTAATAGGGGGCGAGCCTATTACCATTAACCGGGCACAAATTCCAAACTCCGAATAGCTACTTATTGAGAATTTTACAGAAAATCCCAATAACACTGCTCTACCTGGGAATAGAACCCAATGACCTCAAGCATAAAGGTCGCGGTCAGAACCACTAGGCTATCATTAGCCTAGTGGTTCTGACCGCGAAAGCTGTTGAAAAAAATACATTGAAATAAAATTACACATTCCTATTCACGTCTGCCCTTGACCATGGATGCTGTAGAGGATCCGAAACGTCGGGATTAACCCGCAATAACATTAGTTTATCGATTTCGAATTAAAACAGTAGTTGATCAGATCAGTATCTACGTGATAGGAAGCAGTGATAGCCTTGGGGTATGACCACTGGACTGCCATGTCGTAGGTCTCGAGTTCGAACCCAAGGCACGCACCTCTGACTTTTCGAATCATATGCGTATTAAATAATTAATTATCACTCGCTTACAACGGTGAAGGAAAACATCGTGAGGAAATCTGCATGCCTGAGAGATTTTCTCGACGGCGTATGAAGTCTGCCAACCCGCTAGCGTGGTGGACTATGGTCTAATCCCTCTTATTGTGAGAGGAGACCCGTGCCCAGCAGTGGGACAGTATATGGGTTGATTATGTATATGTTAGTTTAGAGTATGGAAGCCGGTATCTTACAGAAGTTCATTACGGTGCCGATAAATAGCAGTAAAAAATATGTACAGTGAACGTCCTAATTATCAACTCGGCAGAGACAACTAGACTAGGTACCTTAACATAATTGACTAAACAATTACTGCCTACATTAATTATTCATTAAAACGAAGCAAGCCTTTGTAGATGGAATAGGGAAGGAAATTAATGAAAAACATTACAGATAGTAACTGTTAATTTTGTATTCAGTGAAATGTTGTCAATATTTTGAAGAAATCTATTTAAAATGACTAAGACCTGGATCCTTATACATGCCGCCCCACTTCAGGGATGCAGGACAGTTATGTCAGGCTCTTCGGCCAGGTGGCCTGCATACCGACTAAAACCACTACCACCTTCCGCATAGTGGTGGGATCACGGGAATCGCTCAGCGATCCCACCGCGGACGTCCAATGTTGGACCCTCCCGAGAGCCCAGTGCAATGGGCGATGGACGACCCCGAGACCCCGCCGCATAAAGGGCCTTGGGCGGCCCCTTTATACGGCGGGGCAGATAATTACGTAATATCGCCGTCGACACCTCGGCCGCAGAGGGCAGGGAGAGCGGTGCACTGTGATACCGGCACTCCTCTCCAACCGCGCTTCCTTAAACCTTCAGCCGCAGTGCCTCCCATACGACACCGTAACCTACAGTGGCCGCTCCAATGCCAAGCTTGGCAGCAGCCTCTCCCTGGGATTCTACTTAGTTTCACCGTGGGGATCGAATCCACGGTTACTAAGCTCCCCCGCAGCGATAAGGCGAGAACTCCTTGAGGGGGAAAACCTTTGTCAGTTTTTGGTTTTCGTTGGGTAAGCAAAGCTACTTTCTATTGTTTATTACTTGGCCTTGTAGTAATGAAACTAACTCTTCTAAGTGGACTGTGAAAATCCATAGACCTCAAAAAGGGCCGTTTTATCTTAAGGACGTGGATATTCTTATTTGTCACAAGGAAGGCTAGCGTGGTTTTTAGTCGGTATAATTCTGATATACCCTAGCAGTAAGATTTTCCACAATATATAAAAAAGGTTCACCTACCATTATTTTACTCTTGTGTTAGTTTTTATGCAAAGTTTCATCGTAAAATAATCATAAATATTTAGTATATCTTTCGAATAGATCGCAAAGGATCAAATAAAATCTACTTTACGTAACCTGCTTGCTCTTTCTGAACGTATTTACATAGACTTCGGATAGAAAACACATAAAAAAACTTGAGTTGTAAAAACTTCATACCGATTTAGACGTATTTTGTCAGACGAGAAGAAAAAAATATATTTTTGTGTAACTAGAGGTCACATTTTCTTGTTACACCTGACGAGTCTTAGGCGGCAAAGTTCCTTTATTAAGGTTCAAAAGATAAAGTTTTTAATTCAGAGCATTTGAAGTATTACCACATTGTCATTTTCATACTATTTTTTTTTTAAAAAGCTTATTAGCAATGTGAGTCACACATTACTAGTATTCTTGTTAACCCCTCGTGCTAAGCTAAATATGCTTGTGTTACGAGTGGGTTCACGTCGGTAGTGCAATGGGTGGGGTTCGAACCGGCAACCACATGATCGCAAGTCCGACGCCCTAGCCATTAGGCTACCGCCGCTTCAAAATTACTTACAATTACTTACTAAAATTACTTAAAATTACTTACTAAGACTGATTAAAATCGTGGGAGAGCTATTTTTCAGGCTGAAACATAGCTTTTATAGCAAAGCTTTTCAGCACGAATGGGTCGGCTCGCCTGGAGAGATACCACGGTCTCACAGAAAACCGACGTGAAATAAAGCTTACGTTGTGTTTCGCCGAGTGAATGAGAATTCCGGAGGCCCAAACCCATTTAAAAGGCCGGTAAGGCAATTGTGACTTCTCTGGTGTTGCGGGTGTTTATGGGCGGCGGCAATTGCTTACCATCAGGCAATCCGTCTGCTCATTTGGGTATGTTATCACAAAAAATACTCCTATATTTCTCGTGAAATTGTCTTAGTAAATAATTGAGATGTATTTGAGTATGGAACCTTAAGTGTCCTTCAATAAACGTTTTGCTTATAAAGCTGGTATTATAACACGTTCTTGTTTCATATAATTAACGTTATGTAAAAAACAAATAGCTGTGTTTTTAAATTCTACTAGACGATCTATGTTATGATATCGAATTAAATAATAATACGGCAAACATTACCTTGACCGTGGAATGTGTTGTTTCGGTGATTAAAAAAAAATCGGAATCATCCGATCCTGACAACTTTTCCGATACTGAATGACGTAAACCAAGATCTACACAGGGTGTCCCGAAACTCAACGTTAAGCCGGCACCGGGTGCTATGCTAGGTTACACCAGCTCTGGCAAAATTAAGAAAAAAAATCCATGTCACTTGGTTAAGTGGTAATAGGTATATTTGTGAAAATTAAAATTGACACCCTAGACTATATCCATAGGTTCTGTAGTCATAAATTTCGCAATTTTGCAGTGTTTTTTTAAACGTAATACTAAATAACCATGCTATTGATTACAGTCACAAATCCATTATTTAGTACTATTATTTTAATAAAAAAAATATCTATTACCACTTAACCAAGTGACATGGATTTTTTTTCTTATTTTTTCCAGAACTGGTATAACCTAGCATATTGCCCTACATATTAACGTTGAGTTTCGGGACACCCTGTATATTTATACCAGCGGAACACGTTACCATGACCTGTAAATTATAAAAAAAATGCACGAAGTCCTTAGACGACTAACATACGACGATATATTTTGTAAGTTTAAATTATGTACAAGACTTGTGTATTTAAGAGTGAAAACTTAAACAGTTACATGCACTTAAATTCAGACATAGAAAGAAAGAAAGAAACAACATAGTTTCAACACCACCAATTACTAAAGAACGTAACTTGATTATTATTTTTTTAGATTCATATTTGTTGAACACAGATTAATGAGATAATGTTCTGCAAATAAGACTAGGTTATTTTCAAAAAATAATTATTCCACCTGAAATTTGTGACTACGGCGACGCCTGAGAGCGGCATAAAGTTAAGTAGCCACTCGTTGTCCCACTTAAGGGAACAGCAGAGAATGTCAAACTATAGAAGAGGTAAATTATCTGCCTGTTGCCTAGTTTCAGCAGCACAAACGCTAAGATATAAAATTTAATACTTGTATTTCGATTATCTTGACTTATCAATCATAAACTGTATTTATTTTTATTGCACGGTTCTGTAAGTTATCTATCTTTAAAATAAGCATTGGTACATGTAACGCCCACCTTAATAATCTAGCATCAGAACATATAATTATACAGTCTAAAAATATCGTAACAGAAAAAACATTTGTTAGGTCTTGCTGATGTCGCTACCGGCAATCATTGCAATATATAAATTGAATAAATTTTATAATACCATGTGCACATTGTAAGACGGTGCTTAAGCCTGTTATTTCTATTGCATCAGAACGGTCGTTCAATAGCTCTAACACTGGTCTTTGAAGGGGTTCTGCGAAGCCTTGGCTGTAACTGACGTGTTTGGCAAATATCGTGAACCACATGCCCGAGAATATAGGGCAAAGAAAGGCAAGTCTGCCGCCTCAGTCATGATTAATTTGCCTTATATTTTGACTATAATTAGGTATGACTTTTAATATTAACCTTGCTAAACCAATTGGTAAAACTTTCAAAAATAAACTGTTGCAAACTGTTTATAGCTTAACTTAATCTCTATAAAGATACTCGTTGCCTAGCGAATGACCTCTCACTTTGACTTTGACAAAAACAAAATTAATAAGCATAACTACACTGTAGAAGCATCTTGATACTTAATTAAACATTTCTTCTGACATGCCCATTTTGAATTCGAAACACGGCTACGAAGTTAACCATAATTTGCTAAAGTTTTGCTGTGAGAATTCCAAATAGGAAGCATTGTACAAATTAACATTGACCATTATTCATAGTAGGTATCGACTCTTGAAGAGGCATCTTCGAAAGTTCTGGCTGATTCTACGTCTTCAAAGTAATTAGTATGAAATACTAAATAGTCTTCTTTATGGTTCAGTGGTCTCAAGTGCTGGAGTTCTACTTCCGATCCGGGCTGTGCCTATTTAATGTTATCTACCTATAAGAGAAACACAAAAAATGTTACACCTAGAAAATTATTCATATTCTTGGTGATTTTAGAAACTGCTAATTGTTTAAACACTTTTAGGCCCGGACCTTCTTTCCGAATGAGAAGGATCAGACTTAGTCATCACAAGGGGCGAACTTTCAAAAACTTAAAGTAATCTTAGATGTGTAGGTAGTGGAGAGGGTAAATGTCTTCAGCTGACGTCACTCAGTAATCCACTCAGAACAGGATCTATAAAAAGTTTTAGAAGTGTTCAGTGGATATTTAAAAACGAAATTTTTAAACATAGCTGTTTTCCGCGGTTTCTATGACAGCCTAAAGTGACGTTATGTTGCATTCAACATACCCTATGTTACTCAATGATAATGAGGCGTTCTATTAGAAAAAGCTTTTTTGAAGTCCAGTAGTTTTTGAGTTTATTCATTACAAAAAAATAATCTAGGTTCCTATCCAACCATCCAACCAATTGACTTGCGTCAGAGACTAAAGGAACGGAGCTTGTTAAATTTTAAATTGCATATATTACACGCATATTTTCTTATCTATTTTTAGACATACATATGTCTTTTTGAAAATTATTTACATAACAGTGTGCGGACACCTGTATCACACCGCAAGGTTACCTAAGGTATTGTTCTGAAATTCACACAGAGCTAAAATTAAATACGTAATCTATACTTACATAATTACGTGTCTGGTATCTGTTTGACGTTTTCACCATTGAACAACTACCACGTACCTGTTATAAGTAAAAGTAACTTGCTGGTGAATTAATTTTAACTAAACTTGCCACAGTGACAACTTTTTTATTATTATTTTTAAGTTGCAATAAATCCTCTGATGAAATATCGTACTTAAACAGATTTATTTAGTGCAGTTTTTTCGTTTCTATGTTATAAGGATGGTTATATTCTTATACGTTACGCTGCAAGTGCATTTATTGTTCAAATTACTTTTAAGAAGCTATTTATATAAATGAAAATAAATAGTATTATTGCTGGGTAATAAATGAAACGTAGTTTTGTTTAGAACAGAGAGGATAGACGTTGTCAGAACAAGTTTTGAATTGTGAAACGGGTATTGCGAACAGGATGAAATATTGTTTTTTCTTGGACACAACAAAATCTAAAGTAGAGTACTCACTTAAAGGTAGACCATTTAATGTGTCTTATCTATCAAGTTCTACGTTAGCTCTAATCTACAATGTAAGCGTTTAAGCTACTAGGTACTGTATCAATACATTACAAACTTAGCCTTTAATTGAGTGCCTTAATTAGCAATTGTTTATTCCTATTTAATTATGAAATAAAAACTTTAAACGATATCATAATATCTGTATTTGTCTGCTCATCAAGCGCGACTGCCGAGTCAGAAGGGTACGATTACCAGGTAGATTTTATTGAGTATTTCTATGGAATTCTCATTAGCAACGATCTCATTAGCTCTTACATATGACTTAAACATACCGGTGACTTATGGATGTAAACATCTACATAACCCTTCAAGGAATAGAGGCGTGATGGTATGTTAGTTTTATATTGTTTTGTACTGCTTCCGTTATGTAAATTCATTACCTATTACAATATTCATGCACACGTTTCTCTAAAAATGAATTCTGCTACGTCAATATTAGCAAGTAATTTGTTTTCTTTGACTTGGGAAATTAAAATTCTGTTTGCAAACATCATTGGATATGAAAAGAATACATTATCTTTTTTTAATATGCATAGGTATGTTTAGTTGAACTTATAAACATTCGCAGATTTATGGACGAATGATAAGAATAGGAAGTGGATGTAGAAGTGAATCGGTATTAAGTGAAGTGTATCAGGAATGGAAGTTAGTAAGTGAATGGTGAGAGTATTGTTTTATTATTTTTCTAAGTGCATTGTAAATATTTATAATGTGATTTTAAACCGAACGGATGTTTTATGTATGGATCATGACAATATTTCAGTGAAAAACAATTGGATCGGGCTATCTCTGTCCCCTTCAATATTTTCGAAGCAATATTATTTTTCTTTGAAAACCCATAAGTATAACGGATGACCAGGAGATTGAAGATAGTCTAAATGCTATTACCTATTTTTCCCACACAAGCTGATACAAGTTTATTCAAATCGTTTTTAGACCGCGACTTATAAAAACATGTTTATCTTTATAACGATCATCGCATTCAATTATAATAAATTTAAATCATTTGACAGCCACCAGACTATCCATAATGCAGTGCATTAAATAATCCAATAATATGTCAAAAATTTAAAATAAAATGTTAGAGGAGATCGTTCACACGATTCTCCGGAGCACACGGGCATTAAGGTGTAAAAAGAAGCCTTATGCAAACAGAGCAAATACCAGGAAGAGAAGAAATACCAAAACAGACGAAGTTTCAAATGAAGTTCTTGGAGAACTCAATCTATCTATGGACAATGCTAAAACATACGCGCTTAAAATACCAAGAGTCAAAGTGCCAATGTTGATGTCATTCCTAATTTTCTATGTATGTGTTATAAATGTGATAATCTCGTGTGATGTTAGTATAAGTAATGTAAATATTAAAGAAAGTAAAGGAGCTTTGTATGAACGTGAAATAATCAGAGAGAAACCAAAATATTGGCACGGGCATAAGCATGAAGGCTACGATAGTTATGGAAAGAATCTGCGGAAGAGCCGAAATTCAGCTAAACGACAGACTGATGACGATAAACCAGAAAAATACGGCCCAGAAGCTCAAGAATTTATTAAGTATTATAATTATTTTAAGAATAAATATTATGATGATGATACACCTAACGCAACAGAATACCCGAATTTATATCAAATGTCACGGTACATGCGTGACGACTCGCACGCTGTGGGCTATCCACATGATCTCGCCTCACATCCTTATTTCGTAAAAAATATTAAATTCAATTTGAGACCAGAACGGCATTTGTTTAAAGAAAAAATCGTGAAACTCGGAGTTTTGTTACCCGCTGATGCGAATCAAATATTCTCACTAGGAAAAGTTTTGCCTATCTTAGAGTTGGCAATCCCAGCTGTTACTAGTTCTGATGGACCTTTGCCAGGCTGGACGATCTTGGTGGACTACAGAGATACAAGGTGTTCTTCTGTAGAGGGACCTTTGGCTGCTTTTGAATTCTACGTACACGAGGCCGCTGGTAAGCATTAATATTTTGTTTGTAATCTGTTATTATTTTCACCTTCATCTTAGGCCAAAATAGCAGTTTACTTGCCAGACCTTCACCTTTATGATTAATTGAACATTTGAATAGTATAATTTTATTCAGTGACGACCCAAAATTAAGTACTACGTGTATTTCAGATGCGTTTATCGGCCCGGGATGTGAGTACGTGATAGCTCCAGTTGCACGATATGCAGGTCCTTGGGGCATCCCGGTCCTGACAGCTGGGGCTCAAGCTGAAGCGTTTGGGTACAAACAACCAAGTTACAGCACGTTAACAAGAATGATGGGAAGCTACACGCAGGCCGGAGTCGCAATCCGCAAAGTTTTTGAGGTAAATCTATGGCAGATTTGTGTTAATGTTGTAAATGTATAAATGATTTACGTTCTCTTTGACATGTGATGTTTTATTTTCGTTTGCGTGTTTTTTTATTGCGCTTCATCAAGTTGTACTTATCAAATGTTGTCATTTATTGTGTTTGTGCTTTGCTCTTGTTTTTGAGTTTCGACTTTAATTTGTTTCAGATAATTTTGTAATTTAGAACAGTTTAATTTCCAAAATTACAACAATACACGATATTTTCAAATATAATTAAGTCTTGAAACAATACTAACTTCCGAAAAATAGTAAAAATATTGCAATTCTTAAGACTAACGAAGTAAATTCTGGACAGCAACCGTATTTACAACATTGCTGTGATAAATTTCATAAATGTGATTAATTAAATGAATGGCTATTTCAATGCTTTGCGTAAGAGAATTAAGAACAAAGTCAAGTTAATAATTGATATTCGCGTGTTGAATTGCAATCGGGATTTAAGCGAAGATTGTATGAAATCCAGACACGTCACAAATTCGTAAACCATTGCCTAACATAGTAGGGATTTGAAAATCGATATGTACAACAATGAACATTTGCCATTTTTGACCATTTTAAACGAGAAAATATTATGGAAAACCTTAAAATAAATGTATGGTTTATAGGTAACCCTGGCAAATGGTAGCGATTATCTATAAGAAAATAATTTCGGAGCTTCTTTGAAATCCTTTGAAAGTCTGTGGCTTTTTTATTTTGACGAGAGGTTATTACGAAATTAAGAGTTTGCAAATTAAAAGATAATATATTCTTCTTTACAGTTGTTAACTATTTTAGTCCACACAGACAACTGTTTAGGTATAGTAGTAATACTCTGAGAATCCTTGTCAAATATTAAGCTTCGAGCATTACAGTAATTTTGCTCCGGTGACGACGTGCAACGCTCACTATGTCGCGTCCTACAAATTGCGCTGTCACTGGCAGTTCCGTAGTAAGGAAACGGGCAATTATGCACTCCCATCCAGACATTTAAATATAAAATAGCCATGGAACTAAAGGCAAAGTGAATCAACTAGTAAGCGTGCTTGCAAATTCTAAAGCACTTCTTGGCGGTAAAACTGTTCCTGTTTCTATTTACGTAATCTTTAAAACCGTCAAATGACTATGCACTGAGTGGTCCCAATGCACCGCGTGTTGAAAATGTTGAGATCATTTGGAATCATGCCCGCTTTTAAATGGAAGGCGACCGTGGAGATAAGAAAGCGCCTGAAACACGTGTTTTAAAGACATACAAACTGGATCCAGATAATAGAAAGTAGTTGTAATTAAATTCTAAAAAAAAGAAAGAAAATTTCTGATTTAACTGAAACAGGACATTTAGAATGAAATTAAGTTATATATTTAATTAAGTCATAAATAATAATACTTACATTATTAGAAGTGATAGTATGTTAGATGTCATTTGTAGGCAACGAAGATTGCCTTTAACGAGAGTATTCTATTTCAGAAGATAATCAAATGTTATCCCAGATTTTCATAATATTGTTATCGTTATCTGTTCACAGAAGCATGCTTTCGACTATTAATTTGTTATATTTATACGAGTACAGTTATCGATTATGTGACCTATACATGAATAAACATTATCTTTAAGCCTCAAACGAATTTTGAGAGACAATCATTCGGAATTTATACCTAAATTGTTTTACAATCCTGTGAATAATAGCTAGAGCCCATAATTCCTTCCAATCAAAGCGTATCATCCATAACAAAAAGGATTTTATACGTGATTTGACTCCCTAGTTTTATATCTCTGACCTGAGCTTGAACTTTGTAGGCCGTTAAATCGAAGCCGATTTGGTGATAACGTCTTGGTGAATTTTGTGGGAGTGATTACAATTTCGTTTACTGCGTGGCTTTGAAAAAGCAGTATTTTTTTTTTCATCTGGAGTTTTTCTTTTTATTTGAAGACATAATATTGTAAAAAGGAGTCAGATTGTTTTTAAGTTTATCTACTTTTTACATTTAATAATATTAATAATTAAAAATTTGAGAAAATATATAAAGAAAAATATTTTCTTTGTTACTGTGATCACGAAACCACCATTCTACTAAGTGTGATATTATGACCATAATATGGGGTAGACGATGTCCTTAATAAGTGTTCATCTTTCCATCAATCATCAATCAATCCATTACTTTATGAAAGCCCAAAAATAGTAAAATATTACTATGTCAATACAAAAGCTTAATTGACAAACTTTTCTGAGCAAGAAAATGGTAAAGTAAAGTAAATTCGTCACAAACTTAAATGAGCACAGAAAAATATATTACATTTTAGAAAAATATATCACGAAACCACCATTCTACTAAGTGTGATATTATGACCATAATATGGGGTAGACGATGTCCTTAATAAGTGTTCATCTTTCCATCAATCATCAATCAATCCATTACTTTATGAAAGCCCAAAAATAGTAAAATATTACTATGTCAATACAAAAGCTTAATTGACAAACTTTCCTGAGCAAGAAAATGGTAAAGTAAAGTAAATTCGTCACAAACTTAAATGAGCACAGAAAAATATATTACATTTTCACAGAAAACTAATTTGCTGTCATGTTCCAAAATAGTTATGAGTAAAGTTAGTCCATAAAATAAAGTTGAACCACTTAAGGTATCAGATGAGAATTAGCTTTTAGCAAATTTGGTACCTATAGACTATCTAAAAAGATAACGACTCAGCATTAGTGTAGTGTCGTGAATGACTCTTTACAATTAAAATTTTAATGCCGAAAAATAGAATATTTAAGATGAAAAGTCAACGCAATAAATTGCAGACAGTGAGGTTATTTTAAACGTGATTAGCATAGCAGACGCATTTACGCAGATATTTAATTAAGTGTGAGACAGCGTCTTGAATAAAAAAAATGCCGTCACAAAACAACACCACACGCTCATACGAGGCGATTGCGAAAATACCGTGGGACATAGTAAATTAAAATTATTACTGAAATGATTTCGGCTTAGCAGATATGGGCCAGGAAGCTCTAAATTAATTTGCATCATCAATAAATGTTTTTACGTGCCAATGTCAACGTCCTTAACATTCAAATAAAAAATATTTTATTATTAGTTGGTTTCTGTTAGATTTGTATAACATAATCTGTAAGTATATCCAATCGATCTACAAAGAAGTATACACAATAATTTTATTTGTCAATCTTTCAATAACGGTCCTCATATACCAATAAATAATAACCTGTTTTCCTGAAATCAATTCTATCATTATTGTTTTCAATCTTATCAGTATTTTTCTAGGCTTATTATCAATAGCTGTATTAAAATTTATTCAAATCGGATGCATGGTTAATTTGAAATTTAGCGTCATTAATTAGTGCAATGCTAAAAATAGTTGCAATGATCCTACATGTTAACGATTTCATCAGGATTTTATACAAATCTAAATTTCGTGACGTCATAAGTCATAATGTTTTTTATTTCAATTAGAACATTAAAGAAGGTACTTTTTAAAAGTCAAAACTAGTTGCACGGTGTTATTGTTTGTTCTGCTACAGTTATTTGTGTCTTTTTTGTATTTATTCTGCTTAAAGTAAATGAACAATCACTATTTTTGTTTTTATATATTATGAATAATAAAATGCTTTTTCGTGGTACATGTCTTTTGTTATTTCATTCAATTTCATTTTATTTAGATTTTTAACAACTTTATTGTTTTGTTCCTCCGTATTTCAGATATCTTTAGGTTGTTTAGTTTCTAAATGTTAACTACTTTTGCGTAAACTTGTTTGTTATGCCTACAGACAAACATAACTATGTGTATTTTAAACTGCTTCTTTTAACTGTATAAATATTTGACCGTCGAAATAACTGTCTAATGCATGATATACAAAAAATATTATGCAGTTTAGCATAATATTTTTTGTATATCATGCATTAGACAGTTATTTTTCCCTACATAAAAATTTACCGCTATTGTATTACTTAATACTAAAACAAAACATACCTACAACCTCTTTCATATTGTTTCAGGAATTTAAATGGCGTCGGATAGGAATGCTCTACCACAACAACGATCCGGCCACTGGGAAAGGCAACAGCCCCTGTTTTCTGACCCTAAGTGCGGTGTTCACAGTACTAAACAAGAAAAATACAGGGTCGGATATAGCGACTGCGGTACCTTTTGACGAGACCAACACAACCACAACAAAGATAAAGGAATTGTTACAAAAGCTATCTTTAAATAGCAGAAGTAAGTATTGAAGACATTTTGAAACTAATCTGGCTTCCGAAGAGGGAGAGGAATAAAAACTTTTGACAGAATACCGATTGTATTTTTTTAGATTAATCGTTTCATCTGGTTTTAAATGGGACTTTGGTGGTGGTTAATATTTTACATTCATTAATTATGTTACTTAGATAACCTTTACACGTGTGGTAATAAAGTAAAAAACCAAGTAAAAAATAGTGATAATATTTATATCTTAATTTAAAAAAAGTAGATCCTATCTATGACCCGTGGTTTCCATCGGATCCTTAATGGATTGAAGCACTTCTCGTTTTCTAGACGGCGGCGTATCAAAGTGTAGCATGTACCAGATTTAAGGCAATAATAACCACCAATGACTTTAAGCACTTCCGCTTGTCGTATAGTCAAAAAGAAGTAGGCATTATTTACAAGGACATCTTAATTCATCTAGTTATCATCAGTGCGACCTGTACCAGACCCTTTCCATTTTTGAAAAAAAAAAGTAAATTATGCCGACAATGGGTTCATCTCCATTCCGGTATAAATATTCAAATGGTTAGGGTGTCTCTTTTAATGCGAAACAAACGGATAGTCCTGTTATTGTTTCGCTTAAGAAACTATTAGTCGTATTAGTATTCAATAAAATCATCAAACCAAAGAATGCTACCACGATATTTATAAAACGTAGACGATTGATTAATAGTTAATATTATATTATCACAACGAACAAATAATAAATTTGGTCCGGGGAAGTTTTTTGCGTCATGCCTGCTTGCTCTTTCAGCTTATACAATATTACAAGCATTGAAGGGTATGCCTATTCAGGCCTGCCTATTGTAATTTTGGCGTAAGAAGAGACTGGAAAGATTGATTACGGCCTTACTCCGCATGATAAAGCATGGTTGGAGATTGATAACACAAACATGGAAAAAATTACATTAATGCAGCTACTAAAATGAAAAAAAAAAGAGGCATAGATTTGTATTTTTAGCGTATTGGTAAAAAGGAGTAAAAGATAAAGGCACATGTCATTTTGAATAAGATTTTATCCTTCTCTTTTACTCAGGAATCAAATAAAAAGTCTTAACGGTCGTCTTCTAGTTTATGCATTTGGCATTAGCATTGCTCCTTATAATAATAATAATATCTCCATAATATAATATATAGCTTATAATAGCTTGTCCAAATACTCCTTTGCATCCTATTTGATGCCACATTTTAAGAACTACTTATCTACAGTTTGTTTAGTTATATCTTTTCTCCTTATTCGTATATGTTCCTGTAAATATATTCTTTCGTGTGATTCAGTTTAGTCATACCGGGACCATTCTTCATATCTTCACAACATCTGCTTCCCCTACTTGCATCTATGTATCGACAAGGAACTCGATACGATTCGATATTTAAATTTTAAATTTTCTGTCACCTTGGTGAAACGTGCGACAAATACTTGGCATGCAACATCGATGAGATTTATATTCGTGTTTCTTTGGAATCGCGGCACGGTATTAATTTCATGTGACGGAGTTCAAACTTTTTTGACGAATTATACTTATTTTATTTATTCTTGAAAGAAGCTGCACAGAGTTCTAATCAACACACATACATACCATCACGCCTGTATTCCCCGAAGGGTTAGGCAGAGGTGTACTGAGGTACACCCACAGTTCGCCGGTATGTTTAGGTCCCATGTAATAGGGGGCGAGCCTATTGCCATTAACCGGGCACAAATTTCAAACTCCGAGCTGCTACTGAGAATTTCATAAAAAAACCCAATAACACTTTGCTCGACCTGGGAATCGAACCTAGCGTAGCAGTCGCACTTGGGACCACTAGACTAACGAGGCAGTTTCTAGTCAATACAATTATAAAATTACTAGAAACTATTGCGAATCCCAGTTTTAAAAATGCCTGACGACGAAAAAGCAATTTGATACAGAAGGTTTCAAGTAACACAGGACGCAGAAAAACGCTATAGAGTTGAGTAATTGTTGTGGAAAATATCTACACAGTTCTTTTAAAAGTGCGTTCAAAAAAAGATAATTAAATTAGTGGATAATGTAATTAAGCCGCATATATCAACCTTTTCTGTTTCCAATGTAGGCATGTACCTACTTATCGCGTAGCCACACACACACACAATAATATTTGTAATTCAATTGACCAGTATGCGATATAATACGATTTGTAATTCAAATTTATTAATTTTGAGTCAAATTAGATTAATGCGCGTATAAGTAATTCTAGTGACGTTAATTTCCGGACTAATTATGATGGATGGAATTAAAAAGGTACTCTTGGAGAACTGGGTAATATCAGCACCTTATAATAGAGATAACTGATTATTATATTAGAACATATACATATTAAATCTAAAGATTCACTGATACTAAACATAAAATATAGGTATACCAACGGATAACGGATTTGATAATATGAGAAAGAAAAAGGATCTCTGCTAATGTGATTCATTGTTATAAAATGTAATAAATAACCTTTTAAAAATGAAAGAAAATATCGAGCGTGTAATGGTATAGATACTGTTCCAGTCTTGTTTTTCAATGTTTAACACTTTTACATTATGTTCTTTATAACTACCTCATAGAGGCCCTGGGTTCCATTTCTGGGTCGAGCAGTGTTATTGAGTTTGAATTCTCTGTACTGTAGCTGTAGGTGTACATCAGGGGCCCAAGTCTGCTATTTCAGTTGAATCAAAATGGTTGTTCAATGGCACTAAATGACATATGAACTGACAGATTTCGTAGACAAAACTGTCAAAAATCAACAATTCTGAAGCCATTGAGTGACGATTTTGACACGACAAAATAGCAGACTTGGGGCCCAGTACTCTTCTGCCTAATCCTTCGGAGAATAGAGGCGTGATGTTATTTAAGTTATATTAGGTACACTTTTATTTTTCCCTTGCCATTGAAAGAATAAAAGTGTCTAATTTAATCTTAACAATTATAATTATCTCAATATGCGATAGATGCATTTGTACATTGTCCACGACGAAATGGTTATTGGATTTGAGTTAACATTTGATCAATAAAATAAACGTTGCTTCCGCATACAAGTAGTGTATACATACAATTTAGCCAGATTGTCAAAAATATCCTAGGCTGGCTTCCGCACAAACACCAAACCAATCTATACACTCCATGGTTATCGTGATATTATAAGATCGGTTTCCGATAACGAAATTATCCAAAAAATTCGGGATGTAACGTGATGTATTTTACTATTGTCTGCTCATTGATACTTGGAAAAATTAAAGATGGCTTGCTTTCCATGGTTAGGAGCCACAATCTCTTTTATACATTAAACGAGAAAATGCATAAATTACATCATAATAAGGTGAGACTTTCAAATTCAAGTCACGTTTTTCCGGCACGTCACCGCGCCAAATCGTAACCCTTTACACTAAGTACGTTTAAGAGTATAATATCTGGAATACAAAGCCCTGCCAACTGTCATTGGGACTTTTAACAATGATATTTTTATTCTCCATTGAGGTCTTATAGGTGCAAAGTAGCAGCCACAAGGGCGATCTAGAACCATCTGTGTCTTACGACCAAACGCTTCCACGAGGGACGATCTCTATCTAACGCATACTTAAGATTTAAATAATTTTTATTTGTAATCTATATTGCTATTAAATGATGCTCATTTCATATATTTTTTTACGTAATCATCATTTCAACTGTGAAAAGTCGAAAAATAACCTCAATACGGAATTAGGTCAAAGTCCACGATGCGACGCTATTGTGACTAAACGTAAACATTTATTTAGGTTTCATGTTCTAAATACCTAGTTAAAAAATATAGAAATAGGTATTGTTAATTAATTAAATAAAACGATTAACACATTTTAAAAACGACAGAGCAGTTACTGTTTTTATGGAAACTGGCGTCACATTACACGCGGCCAAGTTGGTGGCGCTGAAATCTTCTGAATCTGATTAATACATAATATTTTTCAATATTAATTTTCATGATTTAATAGTTGTATTTTGTCAAAAAATATTTTATGCGGTGTTTGATAATGTAAACTATAGATTAAAAAATAATAATAGATAGATTAATAAATAATACCTTCTATTGAAATGAAGAAAACAAAGTAAAATGAGATCATCCTCATATATTTTTTTTTATGGGATAGGGGTAAAAGAGCAGACGAATCGCCTGATGGTAAGTAATTACCGCTGCCCGCAACACCACAGGAGTCACAGGTGCGTTGCCGGTCGTTTAAAAGGCTTTGGCCCATTATTACATGGGACGCAAAATATACCAGTGATATTATACTCGTGGTAAAATATTATTCCTTGTTTGATAGTAAATACAAATGTTAGCATAGTAAAATTTACCCACGCTGATACTAAATATAAAGTGTAGGCTATCGTCCTACATAATTCTAGTCAATATCGTTGCGATACCCGGAATATTTGTTTCATTATTGTATTTAGTAATTAATACTTTGATAGCACAATAAAATGTTCATTCATTTTATCGCATTTCACGATTGATTCACAAAAAGAGAAAAGTAAGCATTCCTGGGCCCAATGGACTTCAGAATTGCTTGATTGTTGACAGTTTTAATTAGTAATTAGTTAGTAATTTTAACATGAAGACGACTAACACCTCAGTCTACCCGTGACCATGGATGGTGTAAAGGATCCGAAACGTCTGAAAAATAATATAAATACAACACGACAAAAACTGTAAAAAGTAATTTCATTTCAGTAACAACATGCATATATGTAAATAACATTGCGATGGGAGGAACCCTGGGAAATCAGCTTATGTAAAATCTTCTATACACTGCTATGCAGTACTGGAATTTAATAGACTTGTTATAATTATGTACGATATGCTTCATGCTTTAGCTAGCTAAATACAAAAAAATATGTTTATCACTGAACAGCGAGATGTGGTATAAAATTGGAGCTTCTTTCTTTCTGTATAACCGTTATTTGATTTGAGGCTCCGAAAAGGATGATACGATTTTAATGCGCCGTTTTTTGTGTGCTAACCATTATAATTTGTAATAACGACACCGTAACAGCACTTGAAGAAAGAAAGAATACGGAGTCTCTCTTAATATATGTATAAAATATTTAGTGTGATTATCACAGACTATAATATATAACCGCAACTATGTGTATTCTATCAAATCTTTGACATACCATTTATACTAAGTTTAAAAATAAGTATATAATTATATAGTTTATAATTTAGATTAAGTCAGTATTAGCACTATCGCATTATGTAATTTGTTGTCGTTGATTGTCGTTTGTTGTTGAGCCTTTGAAGAATAATTTAGATTTAAAGTTAGTTTAGAACCTTTTCATATGGGAACATATGAAAAGGTTCTAAACTAACTTTTATAAATAAGATAAAATTATTATTATCTTCCATTTATTATAATTATTTATTTTATATATTTTTAAAATTTTTATACAGATAAAAAAAAACTTTTAAATATATAAAAAATAGTAGCCCACCGGTATCGGGAACAGGATCCAAGCTACCGGTGGTCAGGGATCCAGAGAGAGGAACCTCCTAACAATGCGGGCCGTGTCCAGAAGTACTGCTTTCTGTATCAAGCCCTTATATTAATAAATTATTATTATTATTTATTCATTATTATGAGTATTACAAAAAATATTTATTATCATACGCAAAAAAAAAACTAATTTCACTGTAAAAACACAATGGTCTTAATGATAAAATTAAATAAAGTTAAAAATTCTAGATTCTATCATTGTATATTTATGATATTATCATTGTATTGTTCACATTTTTCTTTGCACTAGTGCTTAAATAAAACTGTTTGTTACAGTTGTAGTGGTGTGCGCTAATCCGACTACTGTGAGGGAAATTATGCTGGCAGCAGACGACCTAAACATGGTGTCATCCGGAGAATACGTATTTTTTAATATCGAGCTGTTTTCCAAGTAAGTCCTATCTTGTAATCATTATCTTGTATCAAACTGCCTCATTAGCTAAGTGGTCCTGAGCGCGACTGCTACGCTAGAGGTCCTGGGTTCGATTCCCAGGTCGAGCAAAGTGTTATTGGGTTTTTCGATGAAATTCCCAGTAGCAGCTCGGAGTTAGGAATTTGTGCCCGGTTAATGGCAATAGGCTCGCCCCCTATTACATGGGACCTAAACATACCGGCGAACTGTGGGTGTACATTAGTACGCCTCTGCCTAACCCTTCGGGGAATACAGGCGTGCCATGTAATCATTATTGATGTAGATCTAGACTAGTGCTGAAATATGCGCACGTGATTTTTACAATTGAAGCACGAGCTAGGAATAGATTTTATTGTAAGACATCGAGATGTTTACACGTTCCTCAGAGAATTTAGAAGCATATATTTGCAAATCTTCTACTGCTTGCCTCAAATATTACAAAATCCTCTCTTGTATTTTTGAAAGCAGGATCTTTCGCCTAAATGTGCGTAAATATTGTTCATATTAGTACACTGTCTCAATCTTTCTTTATGGAATCAGTCATATCTTTTGGTAAGCAAAGTTACCTTAGAAGAAATCTATACTAATATATAAAGCTGAAGAGTTTGTTTGTTTGTTTGTTTGCTTGAACGCGCTAATCTCAGGAACTACTGGTCCGATTTGAAAAATTCTTTCAGTATATATCATATGATTTAAATCATCATGCTACGCGGACGAAGTCGCGGGCAGAAGCTATAATTAATATGAGTCATTCAACTTTCAACATAAATCACAAACAAACATCACACAACTTTGTGTTTCAAGTTTTGCATCCAAGTTTACATTTGAAACTTCGTAACAAACTGGTTTGGTTACAATTTAATTACTAGAAACATTAAGTGACATGCTTTTTTTTATTGAATCAAGTCGGCAAAGATACTGAGTGGAATTGAAGCGTATTTAAAAAACATGAAAAAAAATAAAGTAGTTTATTTTTAAAGTAGTTCATTAGTGTTTTTGAACGCTACGGAAAGGCTCTGGGTTCAATTATCAGGTCGAGCAGAATGTTTTTTTTTTGTTATGAAATTGTCAGTAACAGATCGTGGTTAATATTACATGGGATCTAAACATACCGGCGAACCGTGGGTGTACATTAGTACGCCTCTATCTAATCTTACACATAATAATACAGGCGTGATTAAATATATGTATAACACATATCTTTTTGTATTACATAGCAGTCTATATAAGATTATATGAAATAAAAAATTGAGATTCCAAATATTCAAGGACTTCAAGAACAAGTTACTATTACAATATACGATTATCTATCTATATATCTATACTATACATAAAGCTGAAGAGTTTGTTTGTTTGTTTGCTTGAACGCGCTAATCTCAGGAACTACTGGTCCGATTTGAAAAATTCTTTCAATGTTAGATAGCCCATTTATTGAGGAAGGCTATAGGCTATATATCATCACGCTATGCGGGCGGCACGAAGTCGCGAGCAGAAGCTTGTAATTAGATAAAACTAAAACCAAAGTTAAGCTTAAAACAAGTAATTTCTCTGTAGCCTCGCCTCAGCATCTTCAAAGGAACCTTGGAAAATGGAAGGAGACACTGAAGAGCGGAATGAACGAGCAAAGCGAGCATACAGCGCTGTGCTCACCGTTACCAGCCCTGCTCCGGAGAAAAAGGAATACCTTGAATTTTCTGACCAGGTAATAATCGTGAGCTTGTCGAATCATAAACGTCTAGTTTCTTTACTAATAAAGGTATTATCTTTCTACTTATAATATAAATACGAAAATTAGTGAAGATGGATGGATGGTTGTTTGTTACTCTATCACTCCAGAAAAGCTTAACAGATCTGGATAAAATTTGGCACAGATATAGATTATAGTCTGGAATAACGCATGGGCTACTTTTACTTACTGGATTCTGAAGTCCACGCAGACGAAATCGCGGAATATTCACTTTCTTTATGTTTCTTATATATTTAATTCTACGTTTAATTAAAAATACACAGCTTGAAATTTTGGGATGCAAAAAAAAATGTCTCGTCGATCGATCCTTAATCATTCAGAATTTAAAATTTCTAATTTTCCATTGTTAGATGCAGTCATAATAAAATTGGTCCTTCTAAAAATCGCATTGTTTAGCAGTAGTCGTCCTTTAGTTAATACCTAAAGCTGCATACAGACTTGTACGGTACAAGTCTGTATCTTTTACGACGGTACAAGTCTCTATTCTTTGTAATATACCATTCGAGGCGATCTTGTTACAATACAGCAACACAGACTGACTTATAGCGTGTGTGTTGTAATGTATCATTCAAACTCTCTTTCGATAATGCAACCTGCAATGACTTGTAATGTAACGCTCAAAGGGATTCGCGAAAAAACCGACAGTCTAGTGTAGCACACAGCACTCGTCGCGAACGATACATTACAAACTAACGTTACAAGTCAGTCTTTGGTTTGAGTTACAAATACTTGATACATTACATCAAAATATTACAAATCAGTCTCCAGCTAAAGGTTTCTGACATAGGAGAATGAATCATGAAACTCGAATTAGTGTTTTCTTTAAATACATCTTATTTCAATATGAATAAAACTGTTATTTCAACAGGTCAAGGACTTAGCAGCTACGAAATACAACTACACATTTGGCAAAGGCGAAGTGGTGTCTACGTTCGTAGCAGCGTTTTACGACGCGGTTCTTCTCTACGCTTTAGCGCTAAATGATACGCTACGAGACGCTGAAAACCCAAGGGGACCATTGGACGGTGCTGCGGTTATACGAAAAATGTGGAATAGAACATTTCAAGGTACTTCTGTTATAATATATTGAGCCAAATACTGGAGGCGACAAAAAAAAGGGTCGAAGTGAATATTGGTTTCTCGTCTCTTCTCTTGTCCCGACTATAGGGAACTGAAGGCAAGTGAGTCCAAAAAGTCCAACTGCCTTCCCCGGTGGTCGATGATACATTAGGATAGGGTTAAATATAATTTCCTACAGCCGTTCCGTTCGATATCTCGAAGCGAGAAAATATCCGTCTTGCTCGGTGTTAAGACTTCTTAGGGTCTGAATGGCTAGCGACCACAGATCGCAGTCTGCCTTGTGTTTCTACTTGAGCACGCTATAGCCAGTTTCCAGTCGATTGCTGCAGCTCCGGCATTCCATAAAGCTGTCTGTTAAGGATCTGCAACTCATCTGTGGGCGGCGAAGACTACTAACAGTCGGTTGGCTCGTCTGCTCAAGACTCACTAATTTTCAATGTCAAATTGTATTTTTACTTTACGAAAGTATTTAATTCCAACACTGTTAAGCTGTATCTTTAAGGCAGAGAAGATGAAGTACTTTACCCTCGAATTACAAGCGTGACGATGTCTTCCCACGACAAAGTTACTAGAGAAACTTTCTG
The DNA here is from genome assembly GCA_947256265.1 of Acronicta leporina. NCBI lineage: Eukaryota > Metazoa > Arthropoda > Insecta > Lepidoptera > Noctuidae > Acronicta > Acronicta leporina. The sequence continues at coordinate 10,041,493 of OX366532.1, read as the reverse complement.
GGCATACAAGTTAAGCAATGAATATGGGATAGCAATTTGTTACAAACTTATCTTATTGTACTTTCACCACCGTAAAATGTGGTATTCGACTCTTGGGGCTATTTGTTATTTATAACTATTGTAGTAGTGGCACGAAATAAATGTATGTTTAATGTTTTACGCTTTTTCCACACAAAAAGAATCAATCACATAACAGTCAATTTCAAAAACAAAATAGTAAGAAACGATTACTTTTTTTTTTTTTTTTATGGGATAGGGGGGCAAACGAGCAAACGGATCACCTGATGGTAAGTGATAACCGCCGCCCATGGACACCCGCAACACCAGAGGAGTCGCAAGTGCGCTGCCCGCCTTTAAAAGGGTTTGGGCCTCCGGTAACCTCAACTCACTCGGCGAAACACAACGCAAGCGTTGTTTCACGCCGGTTTTCTGTGAGGCCGTGGTATCACTCCGGTCGAGCCGGCCCATTCGTGCCGAAGCATGGCTCTCCCACGTGAACCGTTTTTAATTACAATGTCTCAGTATAGCCATCCCAAACTTGGAAAACAAAACTAGGACCTCTAATGTCTTGCTACTAAACAGCCGTACTAGAAGGGAGTTCTTTTACTGAGAAAAATTCTTTTTGATGACTGACGAGATACTAGCTTTGCCAGTTTGCCAAAATACATGAAAAAGACTTAAAGGTATTTCCCTTGGTCGACAGTCTAAATTTTAATAACCAAGCAACTTGTGAGTGCTTGCGATAAGTGGCTAACACTTTTGTTCTTACAGGCATAACTGGAGAAGTGATCATAGACTCCAATGGCGACCGTGTTGCCTCCTACTCGCTCCTCGATATGAACCCAGTTACCAGCAAGTTTGAGGTAAGTTGAGTAGATGTTAACCTGTAATGTTTTTCGAAGTTATGTGCGTATTAATAGTTAATTATCAAGCGCTTAAACGTTGAAGGAAAACATAATGAGGAAACCTGCACATCTGAGAGATTTTATCGACGGCGTGTGAAGTCTGCCAACCCGCATTAAGCTAGCGTGGAGGACTATAGCCTAATCCCTCTCATTGTGAGAGGAGACTCGTGCCCAGCAGTGGGACATACAAATGGGTTGATTATGTATTACTTATTGCGCCATACTAACATGAATTGAATGTATTTATTATTTGAATGATTTAATTGCGTTAGATAGAGCTTTCACCACGGTCTACGACGTCAAGTTTAGAAAAGTTATAATTGAATTACCGTTCCCCTGACAAAATTTGTTCTATTAATACGATCAAACGTTTTGCACCCGCCAGTAAGGATTGTGAGATCAAAATAAAAAAATAAAACCGAACATTCCCAGTAGTTTCCAAGTGGAGTATTAGAAAACCCATATCGGGGTGTTTTGTTAATCAATCTTCAAGATATCCTTAGTTTAAAATATCCGATTTAAGTTATAATGTAGGGTGCATATTAGAGAGAGCACGCACAACATGTATATGATTTATATAATAAGATACCACAGCGGTCACAACCCTAAACTTGAGGAATAGTCATTTCATATCCAGAGCCATACCGTCACGAATTAATTTAATATGAGTATGTGACTTGTAAGTCAAAATTATTGAAGATACGACAGAAGTTTAGTTATGAGATGCTGTTCGTTTGTTAATGAGTTCATTAGTCTGTAATTCTGTATACATGTAGTAGTAGAGAGAACTAGAGATATCTGATGCAAATAATCATTAGTTATTGTAAAACCGCATTAAAATGTCAACTTTTTATTGGGTGACTAATTTTGAAAAGAAATTCGGGTTCAATTCAACCACAGTATTTATTATACACTACATAATTACAGATATACACACATAGAGAGAAAAGTGAGCTCTTAAAAAATAGAAACACTCAAATGAAACTTCAAAAGAAAGAGCTATACGACATTTTTCTTTGTCAAAGAACACTCAAAAATGCTGTTTCAAATGTACATAAGCAACCTTCAGGGTCGACCCTTTTTTTGTTAAACTCAGCCCTTTGTTAAGCATGTTGAAGGTTTAATTTTACAAAGTTTTGTTAGGGCTAATGAAACCTCATGTAGAAAAGGGATTGTCGTTTATGCAAACTGAAGCCGGGATAGTGTTGTGGTTAGCGGAAAATGAAAGGGACTTTGTAGGTAACATAAATACTCCAAAAGAACCTTTGTTACAATTTCGTGGATATTTAATGAAATCTTAAAACACTTATGAGTATAATATTACGTTACCCTCGTAATATAAAAAATAAAATGATAATTTAGAGACAGGTATAACATAACATCTGATCAGGAGGAAACGAATATCGGTACTGCCCAAAAATTGGGTTACGGAGGTCTGATGGCAGTCGCTTCGTGTAAAATGCTGATATTTGGTCGCATCTGGTTAGACTGGAAGTCGACTCCAGTGTCGTTGGGAAAAGGCTAGGAGGACGATGATCTGGTCAGGAATAAGACTCATACCTGGGAAAGTATGAGACTTCCTCCTGTAGGTATACAGCAGGGTGAAAATTAGAGGTTCCTATGCAGATCTCACTCTCAGTTTCCTGACCTCTATTATGCAGCTGTTGCTTATGCAAAACATCAAAACCTAGGAGAAAACTTCAAGGCATCTCAGTTCTTTATAAACAAGTATTATAAAAGAGATACATGCCTGTTTCACTCAGGGATGTAGCATCTATCAAATGAAAGAATTTCCAGGATAATTATTTATGGAGATTACCAGTTATGTTAAATACGAAGAAAGATCTTTTTATCTAATATAACATGAAATGCTATGGCGGAATCAAGCGAGTAACTTCAAAACCACACATTTAATCAGTGTCCAACTTCGCATGTATTCCACCGCAGCGGTAAAGAAGACAGATGTACGTAATCCTGAAAGTTACAACACTTTGAACTTTGATTTTATAATAGTATAAATATTATAATAACAATTTACTCCGGGCACTGTTTTACTTTCAACTTGTGTAGGGGCTGTTGGAACTAAGTCCTAGTATTACCAGTGCCTCAACTTATAATGGACCATTTGCTGGATTTGGGCACTCTAGATTGCTAATTAAAGAACACAAAGAAATCACCATAAACATCATTGTGTGTCATTTCATCGCCATCATTTCAGTAAACAAAGGCCTCTGGCCATCCATTGTTGTAAAAAGCCTCCTCAAAACACTTCCACATAGACCAGTTATTCATCACCTGCATCCAACGACTCCAAGCGAATAAAAACGCAAGGTTGTCCGATCATCTTGTTGGAGGTTGTCAGTTCATCTCTCCTTGTAGGTCGCCCCATAAAGCGGTGAACACTGCACATAGCTCATAGAACTGAAGGGTTTGTCATTAACGTAAAGATAATTAAACAGACTTCATTCAAAAATAAAATTAAAAAATAATAGTTTTCTATTTTCAAAAATTGTTTGTAATTGAAAATTCGAACTTTGCTTTACAGCAAAAAAATCTGTTATTGACGTTTGTGCAAGGATTAAGTGTTGATCGGTTTCATCGAATTTTGTGAACTTTTACCCGACTGTAGTGTAGTTAGATTGGTTTGCGTTTTTGGCTTACAATGGGCTGTATTTGGTGATAATGGATGCCAGGTTGAAATGTGTCTTAGTAAATGTTGTTTTATTATTTTACCAATTTTATATTATTAATTCAAAAGTTAATCCTTATTTAAATGTATAATAAACCAATTTCATAACGCATTAACCAACCAACGAAAGTATATTTTCTGTTTCGTAAACAAATGCAAGTGCAAGTTAAGAAGACTAAAAATTTTAAGAAAACAAATAAATAAAACTAAAAACCTTGATGAATGTAATAAAGGATTGAATTTAAATGGATCTAAGCAAGATGTGCGTAGATACAGTCACACGCATAATAGATACTTTTATATATATTAAAATTTGAAATGGATGTTTTTTGCAAAAAGGGATAGTTACTTTGAGATAAACGCATCTTTTTGAATTTTATCAAGTATTTCATTTATACGCGTAATTAGACGTACAAATGTACTTACTACTGTATTTACTATGAAATCACTGTACTATCAGAGCTAAAACTGTCAGTATCAACTTTGGACAAGTTTCATATCAGGCTCATTTAGGTGTGTATTGTTTAATTATGATAAGATGTATAAATGTCGCAGAAGCAAAAGAAGTATGTAAGAATCGTAGCGGCGCTCTATATAGTTTCTGCCTACCCCTGTGGAAGAAAGGCGTGAGTGTATGTATGTAAGCATGTATTTAGGTAAAAGATTTACGCAATCTTAGCTACAAAATACTTGAGCTTGTTAGCGAGGAGAAAATAGACGAATCCTTTATCGAGATATAACGACGTCAAGATATAAGAATCAAGTAAGATATGGCAAATACTGTAAGACTGAAGCTTCTAGATATTATTACGAATCCAGACCTAGGCACAGTATTTCACTTTATATATGAAAATATATCTTCCGTTGTTGTTAAACTCAAAAAAAACGCATGTAACTAATATAGCACATTGGATCTAATAGCCCCATATTTGATTAAAACAGACCCCATTTTTTATTACTACTGTCACTTTTGCAAGCATAAATTGCTCGTAGGAGATGTCGACTTCCCATCGCAGATCGAATAACGACCGGAAGCGAGAGAAGGCTGACGCCTAACAATTGTACTGTGTTTTCTTATGAGTACGGATACTTAAGTGGTCCCAAATATAATTAAGACGACTGTCACTCTTGCAAGCAAAACTTGCTCGTAGGAGACGACGACTTTTCACGCGCTTTTGCTTCCCACCGGGGATTGAATTATGGCTGGAAGCGAAAGAAGGCTAACGCCTAACAATTTTACCCCGTTCTTTTATGAGTAGGTACGTATATTAAGTGGTTCCGGGAATTACTATCCACATTTAAAAACAAACTTTCTTCAAATCTTTTTCAAAATTAGTTCGGTACATGGAGATAGTAGACTTCAGCCCCGGGTAGTAGGTACCTATACTATAGCCATCCATGATCTGAAAGTTCACCCATTACACCAAGCTTTTGTGTACTAACAAAAGAAATAAAATTAATCTAGGTTTCGCATGAAGGAGGTTTAATCACGACAGAGGATCAGGTTTAATGTTCGTAGTTTGGACTAAGATACACACGATGCAGTTACCTTCCATCTAAGCATGTGAAATTTCATGAAAACCGCATCCATCTACATTAGAAACTTAATCATAATTAGCAAGAAATAAAAAAACTAAGTTTATTTTCTTTATTTACAGTCAAAACAAAACAATAAAGATTATACTCATTCTATCTTCCCATAAAAAGGCAAAAACCATTTTCTGTACGCCATAAATAATACCAAATTATCATGGTTTCCCATCTGTGCCGAAGGCCTGGTTGGGCTTGATAGTCTTAAAATCAATCTTCCCACGCTGTTATAGTGTAGGTTATGGGGAAAAATTACAGCGCGGTCGCAGCAGATAACGTTAATGAGGAATAGATGAAATCTCAAGCCATATACCGGCTCAGCGATATTATATAGCTTTGGGAATAACGTAGACATGTATAGTAAATAAGCGAAATTCATATTTCTAAAAATCCAGATAATCAAAATAAAAAAAAAAGAGAGAGACATATTGACTAAGTACATAATATTAGAGATGGTAAAATTTTACAAGCATCTTTTATAACTATTATAAAAGAATAACTTTCACTTTACAAGAATTCAAGGAAAATTGCGTGCAGCTGTTCTTTTAACAAGATTTCCCAATAAAGCTCTTTAATTTATGAGTCCATTACCTACATTAGGTACGACGTTTAAGAATTTTACTAAAGCTTTTCCAGTTTCCGAGCGTATTCTAAACTTTCTGGAAGAGGTTCAGAAAAAGAAATGTATGGGTAAAGAATAACTAGTGGGAAGTTAAATGAAATAGGGAGAGACTGCATTGTATACATTATTTTTAGTTTATGCGTAACTTGAATATAATTTTCTCAGAATAAGTACTTAACTGAATCGATTCCAATAATTTTTACACCATGTTATATTTTGTCCCAAAAATATTATTATAATTTTAAAATATGAAAAAAATCCGCACAACAGAACACAAAAATGATTATTGACAATTTATTGTTGACGTTTTATCTATCAAAATTAAAAATACCCTGGTTGCTTTTGAATTAGAGAAAAAGAACGATGTAATAAATTCGGCCGTATTACGTTATTATACGACAAGTTACAATATTTGACATATCAGTATCATTGATATACGTTGCTATGACTCACTGTTTTGGTCGTATTAGAATGTGAGTGAATGCTTTGTGTAACATTCATTAAATGCTTGATTTAGTAATGCACTGTTACATTTTCGTCGTGGGACATATCCTATTTTAACAGCTTTGTTAATTTTAAATGCTGATTAGTTAATGCCTTGTTACATAGAAATTGGTGAAATTGGGTCTAAGTATCTTTCCGCAATCATACGCGCACAACACAAGTCACGGCAGGTCATACCGGCACTAGGTGCGAGCGTACACCGGGGCATAATAAGACGTGGTGAGCATGTTTTTGTAACATAACAAACTTATAACTGTATGATTTTTCGTGATACAGTTTTGAAACTTGGTACATAGATTCTTTACATTATATAACAACACGTTCTAGACACGTGTCTCGGGTTTCAGCATATAAAAAATCTAATGTTGTATATACGAACACATCAACAATATTTCAGATTCAGCGAACGAAACCATTACCTATATTTAATTTCGTGTCACAAAAAACCCGTAAAAGGGATTTTGATAGTACAACATTTATATCTTATCTTAATTTATAACTATGACTAAAAAGTAACATCAATAAGTACTTGAACTGCCTCATAAGCCAAGTGGTCCTGAGCGCGACTGCTACGCTAGAGGTCCTGGGTTCGATTCCCAGGTCGAGCAAAGTGTTATTGGGTTTTTCTAGGAAATTCCCAGTAGCAATTAATGTATGGTAGTGAAAGTTGGGTGTGGCAGAAGAAGCATAAAAGTAGAATAAATGCAGTTGAGATGAGAGCTTTGAGAAGTATGATTGGAGTGAAATTGAGTGACAGGATAAGAAATAGTGTGATAAGGGAACGTTGTGGTGTGAATGAAGATGTAGTGACTAAAATCGAGAAAGGTATGTTGAGATGGTTTGGTCATGTTGAAAGAATGAATGAAAGGAGACTGACTAAACAGATATACGAGAGTCAAGTGAATGGGAATGTAGAAAGGGGAAGGCCTAGGCGAACGTTCCGAAATCAGATTGAGGACGTTTTGAAAAATGAGTGTGGATGAAGCTAAAGAGGTATGTCAAAATCGTAGCAAGTGGAAGTCTGTGGTCTCTGCCTACCCCTACGGGAAAGAGGCGTGACTTTATGTATGTATGTATGTATGTATGTATGTATTCCCAGTAGCAGCTCGGAGTTAGGAATTTGTGCCCGGTTAATGGTGTTAAAGTGCAAGGTGTTTGAATACAACCTATAGTGCAGCTTTAAGAAGAATTGTGTTTTGACACAATATTCCTGGCTTTAACTGTTACTGTTGATAGTTTGACGTGAAATTTGTCTTAAATAAATTGTATCCTAACATTCATGTAGTTTTCACTAACCTTATCAAATGGCAATAGGCTCGCCTCCTATTACATGGGACCTAAACATACCGGCGAACTGTGGGTGTACATTAGTACGCGTGATGGTATATAATATGTAAATAAGTACTTCGTAAATAAAAAATCCAAAACATATTTGTCGATTGAGTAAAATCTTAGCAGCATTCTCTTTTTCAGTTTTTTTTTTATTGTAAAACAACGTAACCTATAATTATAGCCATTGTGAAGACTAACTATTGACAGTTTTATATCACTAGTTAATGCATTAAATTTGTATCTGACATAACTTTTAGAGTGCTTTTCTCAAAAAGTTTCACTCTCAAATCTGTTATATTCATAGTAATTGGCGTGCCTCAGGTGACACATTCAGAATGTGTAAAATGGAATAAACATTTTTTTTCTTCTTCATTTTTCAGATGCTAGATATTTTTTTATTCTCAATAAGCTGACGTGACCGGCATTTCGCGTGATGTTAAGTGACACTACGATCTATGATGGAGGGCGTTTGCCTAGAAGAAACCGATTCACACGCGATTTAAAGAAACCCAGATCTTATTTCTATTGGGAAAGACCCACTCGGTTACTTCTATACTCAGATGTCATACATTTGTTCGTATTAGAGCATTCATTGGTCATTTAAGACAATTTATTATCGGAATAATAAACAGACGATTAACTTTTATTAGCATCCGACCAGTTCAATTCCCCATGCGAAGGAGGATTTTTAGCATGTAGCATAATTTCAGTTAATAAGGATTTTTTCTAAGATTTGTCTTAAAGTGAACACAGAAAAACAATAGTTAAATCCTTCTCTACATACCTCAAACTATCGGTCTGCAGATAGGTTGGGTTTTTCTTTGAAATTCTAAAGTATTAGAAGCTCGAAGTTTTTGTCCTCTTTGTCCCCGGTTAATGGCAATAAGTTCGCCTCCTATCTATATACATAGGATCTAAACATACGAGCAAACAGTGTACATAATTGCACTTGCCTTACCGTTCGGGGAATAAAGGCAATGTTTTATTTCCCTGCCAATATGAGACATCTGGTCCAATTTATCTTGATACGATACTTTTAGACCTCAAGATCAAAAAATAGTCCATAAATAAAACATCAATTCTCGGTATAAATAAAATGGTACCCGTCGAATTGACACGCCATTTGTACAAAGATTAATCGAAAGTTTGCGTGATTCAAACTTGCCATTTGTGCCTACATCTTATGAGTCTATGTTTCGCGAGTATAGAGAATAGTTTCCATCGACCTTACAGACGTGAAGGTCCCTTACAGTATTAGGTATTTGCGACAGTTATAGATTAGATGCTGGAATTTTGTGGGACTGAAATGTTTTCCATTCCAGTGTTAAATGAGTGATGGATCTGTCGCCTATGGTTATGAAACTGCCCTTGGTGGAATGAAAAGATCTACAATAGCTTTTAACGTAAACGGTACTTTTTTTATTCCTGATAGGGTTAAGTTTGACCGCAAATTCGCCTGATATTAAGTGTCGCTTGATTGCGATCTAGATTGGAGCGCGCTTGTCTAGAAGAAACCGATTTACTCGTGATTTAAAGGCACCCGGATTATATCTATCGGGGAACACCCACTCGGGCATCGCTACTACTGCGGTTCTACTCGTAATTTAAACCATTCCTAATGGGCTTATCGATAGCCTTCAAGATACAGCTGAATTTAGTCAATTTTGGATCAACTACCATTCTATGAAATTCTGTAAAACTTAAGTTTGTGTAGTACGAGTCTTTTTAACAAATTGGTTGGTATGAACTTTTTACATCCATGAAAACTTACAATGACCTCAACCTGAAATTGTTATTGACTGTAAGTCAGATATTAATATATGCCGTTATTTACTTAGGTCTGGTTTGTTAGCAATATATTTTACTCGAGGAACACCAAAACACATTTCACAAATAAGGGTTCATGAACTCTTGGGAATACCTACGATCAAAGCAATAAATCATTTATTCCTCGTTATTATACTCATACTATTATGGAAATGATACAGGGATCAGGTTATTGTATCTAAGAGTAGATCATCGATCGAACCCATTCATAGCTTTTGAAATCGATGATCCTATCAGGACATCTAAAGGTTATGAAATCGAAACCTTAGTGTTATTTTTTGTCACTGACCTATCTAATTACACTGTTTGCAATTTCCTAATCTCCAATCTTCTTCCATTTGCTCCATCGAGTTTGATCCCCGTACGGGCAATTTTTTATGGCTTACCATAAAAGATACATATATTTGTGTCTTTTTTATGGTATAGGGGGGCAAACGTGCAGACGGATCGCCTGAAGGTAAGTGATACCGCCGCCCATGACCCGCGACACCAGATGAGACACAAGTGCGTTGCCCGCCTTTTAAAAGGGTTTGGGCCTCTGGTATCCTCACTCACTCAGCGAAACACAACGTAAGCGTTGTTTCACGCCAGTTTTCTGTAAAGCCGTGGTATCACTCTGGTCGAGCCGGCCCATTCGTACCGAAGCATGGCTCTCCCACGGTAGAGCTGGAATTATGTTTAATAGAAAAAAATATATTTGTAAGTATAGTTTCTAGTGATGTCAACTCTTAGCTAATGTTTTTTTTAAATAAGGGTGTATATGGTTGGGATTATAAATAACCAATATTGTAGCGTTTCCCAGCCCTGACTTCCCCAAGCTGCCTTGAGGAAATAAAAAGCAAATATGCGCGAAAATCATTACTCAGACATTCCTTAGCACACCCAAACAAATCAGTTGTAGTCAGTCGTAAAAATGTTCTCCATATTGTTTTTCGGAACATTGGAAGTTATTTCGTTCGTGCAAACAAGGATATTCGATTTTCAGGAATAATTCAATTTACTTTTATGGGAAAAATTCACGGGTCACGCGATCCTATTTTATTGTAAGCTCTTTGATATTTGTCTGGTTCTCTGAATTTCAAAAAAATAGTTAAGTACTTCGAAAACGAATATTGGAACGAGATATCATTTGAAAAGTTTGAGACGAGCTCTGATCTTCTGTAAGCTCGCAAGCAAATTTTAAAAAGATTTTCTTTTTTACTATAACTTTTAATAAGTTTTTTTTACCTACATATTGGAAGCTTAAGTAAGCAACATAAAATTTTCAATTTTGACAATATAATACGATTTTAATATGGTGAAAATTGACGGACAGTAATTGGGATTATGGGAATTTCCACAGCGTTGGCAAGAAAAAGATCACCGCGGGTATAGACAGTATGAGATAAATTGTTTGATTTTTATGTTCTTTTCCCAGGTAGTAGCCACGTATGTAGCTGCAAATTCATCGCTGCAGTTCATCGCAGAACGTCCTATCCACTGGGCTGGCGGCAGAACCACTCCACCCCTTGATACTCCTGAGTGCGGCTTCGATGGTTCACTCTGTCCTGATAACTGTGAGTGTTTAGTAAAGATAAGAAACATTTTTTTTTAAAGCTTACTAGCAATGTGGATCGCACATTACTAGTAGTCTTGCTAACCCCTAAGCTAAATGCTTGTGTTACGAGTGGGTTTACGTCGGTAGTGTAATGGGTGGGATTCGAACCGGCAACCACATGATGGCAAGCCCGGCGCCCTAGCCATTAGGCTACCGCCGCTATAAATTTCTAATAGAATATAACATTTTTCATTTCTTTCATATACAAAGCTTGCACACCTCTCTCTCTCTCTCTCTTTCATATCTATCATCTTCACTCATCCATCATGCGTTCCATGTCACATATCTTACATTCTTTAAACATTCTTACATCTATACTATAGACCCAGGCTTTATTTACACAACAATAATTATTTTCCACACTAGGAATTGTACATTTTGAAACCATTGGATATTCTGAGAATTGGATACTCTGAACTTGAACGATTTTACTGCCAAACAATAAGCTGCCGGAGGCTATACATAAAGTCACCAATAAGGTCTTTTGCGTTGTTGAAGCAAGTGAATTTTCGCTTCGGCGAATGTTCGCTGGTTTTTTGAGGGCCCATGCAATAGGGGTGGCTTTTGCCATTAACGGGACATAAATCGAAACTTCTAGCTGCTTCTGGGAAACCAGAACTGATGCGCATACGACCAACAGACTAATATGGTAGTCAAATTCATATTCTTGAGTTAATTAATACTTAGTATTTGCGATTTAACATATAAGTGGCGTTAAAGTGTTTCTGTAAATATTTTATTTGCAAAGAACCAGTGTAAACTTCTAATATACCATCATCGCGCCTTAATGTTAATTACGTGACTCATCGTTTTTTTTTAAATGATTCACTATGTTACCAAAAATAACCTTCTTTCGACCAAATGCTAATTTACATGATAAATATGTGATAAAAATAAAATAAACACAATGTCAGATATATATTTGTTTTGCATTTTAAAGATTAATGTAATATAACGACTTTGCTAAATAGGTTATTCCCCGTTAATACTTTAATAGTCGCCAGGTACACATCAGCTATGTAATATTTTAGTTTAGACACAAATCGCCTTATTAATGAACATGGTTACGACTGGGTGTATTTTATCAATGTTTTTCCTGTTTCTGTGACTTACGAGAAGCATTTGACAGTAGTGATCATGGGTACCGCACTCCAGATTTGCCTCATTTTAGGCTCTCGCGACAGCAAATAGAATGAATTTCGAACTTGAAAATTTTCCATATTAAGATTATAAATTTATTTTAGTGAAGGAAAATTTCCACTGCAGGCAGGTTTCTAACCGCCTTTTGGTTAAATACATCTAAAGCTATGACCACTAAACAGCACGAGTCCGACACGCGACGTCGAAATTTGTCTTCACAGTCTGAATTTCACGTCTTTGAGTTGACGTCAGTGGCTTCTATAGAAAAGCAAGTTTCCTTACTTCTCAACCGACATGACTTACTTTGCAGTTAGTTTGATGTCATACGGTGCCATACGTATTAACTATCTTTTTGTATTTTTTTTTTCCATTTTCCATGTTGAGATTATAAAGTCGAGCAGTGTTATTGGGTTTTTATATAAAACTAGCTTTTGCCCGCGGCTTCGCCCCCGTGGAATTCGGTCTGTCATCACATCCCACGGGAACGGGATAAAAAGTATCCTATGTCCGTCTCCTGGTTCTAAGCTACCTCTCCACCAATTTTCAGCGAAATAGGTTCAGCCGTTCTTAAGTTATAAATAGTGTAACTAACACGACTTTCTTTTATATTATAGATTATCAGTAGCGATTCTAAGTTTTCATTTGTAAGCTGTTAAGGACCCATGTAATACCTAAAGATACCAAACTGTGGGTCTACATTATAAGTATACTTCTGCCTTAAGGAATGTATACAATGTACACACATCAAAAAAAGTTTGCGATCACTAGCTTAAACTGGTATACTTTTTTAAATTGAATTTAGGTAGGTATCAAGAAAAAATCTTTGTTGTGTTTTCTTTAAATAGAAATACCCTGTTAAAGAAACACACAACAATAATTTTAAAAAAATCGTGTATTGTGTACTTTATGGAGATTACTTTTAGATCCAAATTAAGCACATATAAAATCTCACTTGCCATTTGCGAAAAAGATCTCTCAAATCCAAGTCTGAGCCTTTTAGTAGGTATGTTAATTCAAAAAACAAAACAGTCAGTAAATGTCAGCAATGTCTAGTTAACTTCGTTCTTATCTTACTTTTCCACCCTTAATTACAAGTGGCACTTTTAAATGAGGTGTTGTTTACCCTCGGAGTTCCGCCAAAGTACTTGTACTGCCACTTAAAAGTACTTTCTTGCTAAACAAAAGTACTTTGAAAGTACTTTTAATTAAACTTCAGAAGATAAGAAGGCACTGTATCACACCGTTACGTAACGATAAATGTTATGGAGGTATTTTAACTTTATGAGACGATTGACGCAGCCTGACTGATCTTCTTCAAAACTCTCTACCTAGAGCGGGCAAATAACATATCAAAGAATTTGTTGAAATGTGATAAGGGGATTTGTGATATCATACCTCCAGCCACCGCAAAGCCTCAGCTTATGTTGTGGTTATCCCCTCTTATGTCACGGCCATTTTGCGCATTAGGGACGAAACCAGTCCTCTACTCTATTGGGGACCAGGGGCCCTAGTCTGCTATTTCAATTGACTCAGAATGACCGTCCAATGGCACTAAATGACATAAGAAATGACAGATTTCGTAGAGAAAACTGTCAAAAATCATCCATTATGAAGTCACTGAATCACAATTCTGACACAACTGAATAGTAGACTCGGCACTCTGCTCGTTGACATTGGCGAGAATTTCCCAAGCATTCCCAATAGCTACCATTTCCATTATCTTAAAGCAATTATCTTAATTCTTTTTAATTTGGAATATTTCGTAAGCAATTTTGTTTCTCTTTGAGTAATATCTGAAGTTTGAATAAATTTTAATTAATTTAATTAAGGCGCTTAAGATAATGATTAAAATTTTAGAAGATAGTTACAAAGTAATTAACGAAGACGAACATTTGTGTAAATTATCGCAATTAATTTAATAAACATGTCAGCAATTCAAATCGTAATTACTGGTTCACTTTAGAAAGGATAAGAGCTTATTTCAACATTTTAGTACAGGTAGATACATTTTAAACATAATCAAGGTGTAAAAATTAAATTGTTATTACGTAATCTTATTAAATGAACTGTATAGTTTTACTAAGAAATACATTTTCTGATCCATCATGATGTTCTCAGGGGTTGTAAATGAGTAGACACACTAGCAGTGAATGTAAAGGTATATAATAGTCAGGTAAATACACGGTACAAATAAACAGGCTAAAAATTAACAACAAAATAACAACAATATCAACAGGTGGGAGCGTATCCGGGCGAATCGTTGACGGGAAGCGGGGGGAGAGGTTCGGCCGATCGCTGCCGCGCGGAGATGCGTTTATGCCTACTCTAAGTTAGGGTCCTTTTTTTCAGGGTCATTTTTCTCTCTTTACTTATCTCGACAAAATATCCCGTAACCGCGTTATGAAACAGTGTAATATTAAGTGACTCACATTCTGTAACCTAATAATTTCATATTGTATTATAATTCGTATCGGTGTAACATTCCGCTCCGTAAAAATGGAGGCTAAAGCACAAATAAAAAGGAAAGACTCTTTCGTATTCGTACTAGTAATCCTGCTACTGTCGCTTACATAATCACCCTGATGGGATCGGAGGGTTATTTAACCTACCGAATCCTGAAACTTACCAAATACAGAAAATGATTAATAAAATAGGCTATATTATAATTAAGTATGTAGTTATAACAGTAACGACGTAGACCCAAATTTCCCAAATTCAGCGTCACATTAAAACCAAAGGAGTTAGTAACTTTGCGGATCTACCCAACAAAACAGAATATCTTTATTATATAATGCCTACCCACGTATTTACACCAGACAATCCAAAAAATACCAATAAATAATATTTGTTTTAAAAACCGAAGTTAGTCGTTTTAAATCATCGTATCTGGTACAATCGCGTTCATTTTAGCGTAAAATCAGGTTTTATTAGATTTATTACGATAATTTACTTAGGGGTGAAACGACACAAAATGTTTACCAAATACATTATTCTTGGAATATAGGTTTGGCTCTTTCTAGATGAGATAGATCTGTCTAGATAATAATTATGTTAGATTTGATTATACATACATACATACATAAAGTCACGCCTCTTTCCCGTAGGGGTAGGCAGAGACCACAGACTTCCACTTGCTACGATTCTGACATACTCTTTAGCTTCATCCACACTCATCAATCTTTTCATACAAGAACGTCGGTTTAGGGTACTCTTGACCAAGCCATTTTTCAAAACGTCCTCAATCTGATTTCGGAACGTTCGCCTAGGCCTTCCCCTTCCTACATTCCCATTCACTTGACTCTCGTATATCTGTTTAGTCAGTCTCCTTTCATTCATTCTTTCAACATGACCAAACCATCTCAACATACCTTTCTCGATTTTAGTCACTACATCTTCATTCACACCACAACGTTCCCTTATCACACTATTTCTTATCCTGTCACTCAATTTCACTCCAATCATACTTTTCAAAGCTCTCATCTCAACTGCATTTATTCTACTTTTATGCTTCTTCTGCCACACCCAACTTTCACTACCATACATTAGTGTCGGCACTAACATAGATTTGATTATACATGCTAGAAAATATTTTGTTGAATATGTTGGTGTAGATACTACATACTTTTGATATTATTATGTATGTGTTTGTATACAAGGACAAGTTCTTGATTAAAATATTTATCAATACCATCCAAAATTTCATTATCATCATAGCGGACATTCCAAAATTATTGTTAAGTCTCCTTAACCATCATTTTGGAACGCCCGGTAATAAATTCTACAAATTCCTTACACGCCCCGCACCTACAAGCGAAGGATATTGGTATATTGCTAAAATTAATAGTCGTTTGAAGATATTTGTCACTGTGTTCGAGTTTCTTACTGAAGTCTCGAGAAGCGACAACTAATTAAAGAATGTTTAGTACATACTTTAATTAGTAGTTACTGTTATTGTGAGTTCAATATTCTAGTTCATATTCGCTAGCTTCATCGACTCCACATTATCTTGAGATTTTTTTCCCTGTTTCTCACAAATCACTCTTTTAACTCCTGCAATCAAATAACTAGAAGTCAGAATTTCAGCATTCCTGTAGTTTCTAATAATTGTCAAAAGAGAAGGTTCCAGTTATAGCCATTGGGACTGATTTATATCCTCATCATGGTAATCCCGGCTTGAGGGAGGATCGATCGGACGGTGTCAATCACAAACTCTTGTGACATAGAGATAATAACATTTTCTTAGTAGGTATCTATCAAAATCCAGATCAAGATTTGATCTTGGCCCGT